>CM077080.1:143274981-144632267 GCA_039513925.1 Platanthera zijinensis
CAATCTTCTCCTTTCCAGTTCCTGCACATTTGTACAAATGTGTGAACCACATCCGGTATCCAATACCCAAGATGAAGGAGCATAGAGGTTTATTTCTATAACATAAATATTATAAGCGGAAGTCATACCTCCCATCATTTTCTGCAGACCCTCAATGTAAGAAGGACAGTTCCTCCTCCAATGACCAGCCTTGCCACAGTGGTGGCATTTCCCTTCCTTCACCGTGCTCTTCTTTTTCTTCAGTGTAGAAGACTTGGGCTCAAGATATGACTTAGGTCCCACCTTCGTCTTCTTAGAGCCCTTGGCCTTGCCCTTGCCCTTATGCACCATCAGTATGGGGCTGGCAGGCTTGGCCTTCTTCATGTTGATCTCGGCAGTTCTTAACATGCCTAGGAGCACGGGTAGTGTCTTGTCTATTTCATTCATGTTGTAGTTCAAGACAAACTACTTATGACTGTCCGGCAATGATTGTAGGATCAGATCTGTGGCCAACTCTTGACCCAAAGGAAAACCCAGCCTCTCAAGGTTCTCTATATACCAAATAATCTTCAGTACGTGAGTCCCTACTGAGTCTCGAACTCCCATCTTGCACTGAAACAACGCTTTTGCGACATCAAACCTCTTTTGACGAGCTTGCCCTTGAAATATTTTCTTGAGATGCTCGTCAATCTCCTTGCACCCCATGTTCTCATGTTGCTTCTGAAGCTCAGAGTTCATGGTGGAAAGCATAAGGCATTCGACGTCTAAGGCATCATCAGTATACTTCTTATAAATATCTTTATCAGCACGGGAAGAGATCCCGGTCGGCACCTCAGGGGCTTCTTCTTCCAAGACATAGAGCTTTCGCTCTTGCTTGAGAATAATTCTCAGGTTCCTGTACCAGTCCATGTAGTTAGTCCCACTGAGCTTATACTTCTCAAGGATGACTCTCAGAGACAAAGTGGAGTGTGAACCACTTGCCATGGAATTCTACAAGAATTCATGCAGAATAATATCAGTACAAAAATTTCAAAATACAATTTATTTTAACTTGGACTTAATTTAAAACTCCCACTATTTTATTCGAAATGATAGCCCTCACTATCAATTTGGATAGTTCATGCGAGCTACTCTCTTAGTGGATAAGATCCGTATTTCACCAACACAATGAGTCAACTTTGGCTTTTCTCTCACGATGTGGTTATTTAGGTAGGCAATGCTTGCCAATTGCATCCTCATGCAATTCTTGTACGGTTGGTGAATAACTCCTTATTCGCATCCATCATATGGTGCATGCCAACCCTATGCCTCTAGGCACTCAACCTTTGAGGTCACCTAGTTAAGTTAGACTCGATGTCGACAGTGGGATATCACGATTATCCGCTCGCACCCTTACCAAGATAGATAAATGCACCTTGCTTTGGTAAGCCCACACTTCATCGATCGAGGCAGGAAGAGTGTCATCCATCGGAAGGCATCCAAACACTTAATATTAGAGTAAGGGATTTTTGATTATTGGTTAACAATAAACCCTTATAAACATTTGATCAATGTGCACATCCATAGAAAAACAATCTCTAAAAGCAACATGCATCCCTTATGTGCACAACATGGTACTATCAACATTTGATAGAAGAAAGGGCTAAGTCTGAACATCCGGACTCTTCCAAATCTTAAGATTTACATGAATTGGACAAAGACAAAGGCAACTCAACTTAAAGCAGTAGACAAGCTCGTCTCTCACTGTTGGATTCAAAATCAAAACAATGCAGTGGTTCATTAACCACTCGAGGGACGGTTACTGCTAAGGAGACAACAATTTCTAACAATTAGAAATTACCACAAAATCCCAGACGTTCCTGGCCGGGTTCCAAGGGGCAGAGCCCCAAACCTGTGGGTTATGGGCCCACTGATTTCCCTTGGAAAAACCATCAACACATGTTCTAAGATTAAATCAAGACATTTAGAACGCTTCTAAATCCTTAGGTTTACACGTACTGGAATAACCTAACTTCCAAAACAGCAATCATGGCCGGAACCTCGCTCTGATACCACTGTTGGGTTTCTCTATGAGGATGACACAATACTTGTGCACGCAGCGAAAGAAATAAAACATCAAGAACAACCCAAAAGAGATGGGATCGAGCCATGAATATTGAATCAAGAAGTTAACAAACAACTAGGCAAAAATTACCTTAGTGGCGTTGAGTCACAACTCAACGGAGATGTTCTAAGCTTTGAGTCCTTGTCTGTGGCGAGTTCTACGTAGAATAATGTCTACGTCTCTGTAGAAATCCACACGAGCAGGAGAACACCGAGCTTCATCACACGAAGGGTCGGGAAGGAGATCAACCGCACCTTGCACTTCCACGGACTGCTAGGTCCGCTCCAGGAAGAGCAACACCGGCGACCGTCGTCGGAGAGGAGGTCGGCGGAGCGAACGGGCGGCGGAACGCTTCCGTCCAACGGGGTTCGGGAATAGGCAGATCAACACGATGGAACGCTTCCATCGGGTTCTATCCGGCCGCAGGAGAAAAGCACGATCCTCTTTTTTTTTTCCAAAAACCCTAAGCCCCTATTTATACCAAAGGTATAAACAGACCTAAAAGAATCGCTATCCGCAGACCACACAGCATAGGGTTTCTGGATCGTTCGGCGAGAATCACCTCCAGGTTCGGCGAGAATCAGTCGACAGAATCAGCGAGAATCAATAGACATAATCGGCGAGAATCAATAGACAGAATCGGCGAGAATCAGCAGCCAGATTCGGCGAGAATCAGCAGACAGTCTCGACGACACTGTCCTCGATTCTCGACGAATCAGCAGATTGATTCTCGACGACTTTGCCTTAGTCGTCGAGACATACTCGAAGACTCCCGTTGATTCTCGACGACTTTGCCTTAGTCGTCGAGACATACTCGAAGACTCTCGTCGATTCTCGACGACTTTGCCTTAGCCAGCGAGACATACTCGATGACTCTCGTCGACTCTCGACGACTTTGCCTTAGGCAACGTTTGCCCTACCCCATTCTTTGTGGTGATTGGTAACCCTTACCAACACAGTCAATCCTCCAACTTTTCCATGCTCTTATGTGCGACCCTGCAGGCTCATATCGCATTGGCAGTGAGATTACATGTTTGACCACTTCTAGATCACCATGGTAACTCCAATAAAAATGACATTTCTTCATGTTGTGAACTAAATTTATGTAATACCCCTATTCGTCACATGACATATAGCAGTAGGTCCGGTCGGGGCCTGATGCCTATACTACTGACAGACCGAATGGTTATAAAATGAAACCATCCAACCAAGATAACACGTCCTACACATGGCGCATTCTAGTGGAAGTATGTTATGTTGGAGTTACCATGGTGATCTAGAAGTGGTCAAACATATAATCTCACTACCAACGCGATATGAGTCTGCAGGGTGGCACATAAGAGCATGTGGAGAAATTGGAAGATTGATTGTGTTGGTAAAGGTTACCAATCGCCATACAGAATGGGGTCAGGCAAATGTTGCCAGGGAGATTCGTCGAGGATAGTTCGACGAGAGTCGTCGAGTATGACTCGGAGACTAAGGCCAATTCGTCGAGAGTCGACGAGACTCGTCGAGTATGACTCGGCGACTAAGGCCAATTCGTCAAGAGTCGACGAGAGTCGTCGAGTATGACTCGGCGACTAAGGACAATTCATCGAGAGTCGACGAGAGTCGTCGAGTATGACTCGGCGACTAAGGCAAAATCGTCGAGAGTCGTCGAGTATGACTCGCCGACTAAGGCATAATCGTCGAGAATTGAACTGTTCGATTCTCGCCGATTCTGCGACTGATTCTCGCCGATTATGCGATTGATTCTCGCCGAACCTGGAGGTGATTCTCGCCAAACGGTCCAGAAGCCCTATCCACCGCTCGTTCGCTCCGCCGATTCCCGAACCCCGACGGACGGAAGTGTTCTGCCGCTTCTTCGCTACGCCGACCTCCTCCTCTCCGGCGACTGTCGCCGGTGTTGCTCCTCCTGGAACGGACCTAGCAGTCCGTGGAAGTGCAAGGTGCGGTTGATCTCCTTCCCGACCCTTCGTGTGACGAAGCTCGGTGTTCTCCCGCTCGTGTGGATTTCTGCAGATACGTGGATATTATTCCACGTAGAAATCGCCACCGACAAGGACTCAAAGCTTGGAGCATCTCCGTTGAGTTGTGAATCAACGCCGCTAAGGTAATTTTTGCCTAGTTGTTTGTTAACTTCTTGATTCAACTTTCATGGCCCGATCTCATCTCTTTTGGGTTGTTCTTGATGTTTTATTCCTTCCGCTGCGTGCACAAGCGTTGTGCCATCCTCATAGAGAAACCAGACAGTGGTATCAGAGCGGAGGTTACGACCATGATTGTTGTATTGGAAGTTAGGTTATTCCAGTGCGTGTAAACCTAGGGATTTAGAAGCGTTCTAAATGTCAAGATTTATTCTTGGAACAGCAATTGTTGATGGTTTTTCCAAGGGAAATTAGTGGGCCCATAACCCACAGGTTAGGGGCTTTACCCCTTCGAACCCCGCCAGGAATGTCTGGGATTTCGTGGTAATTTCTAATTGTTAGAAATTGTTGTCTCCTTAGCAGTAACCGTCCCTCGAGTGGTTAATGAACCCGTGTATTGTTTCTGATTTTGAATCCAACAATGAGAGACGAGTTTGTCTACTGCTTTAAGTCGAGTTTCCTTTGCCTTTGTCTAATGCATGTAAGTCTGAAGATTTAGAAGAGTCCGGATGTTCAGATTTAGCCCTTCCTTCTATCAAGTGTTGATAGTGCCAGGTTGTGCACATAAGGGATGCATGTGGCTTTTAGAAATTATTTTTCTGTGTATGTGCACAATGATCAAATGTTGATCATGGTTAATTGTTAACCTAAGATTAAAAAATCCCTTAATCTAATATTAAGTGTTCGGATGCCTTCTGATGGATGACACTCTTCCTGCCTCGATCGATGAAGTGTGGGCTTGCCAAAGCAAGGTGCATTAATCTATCTTGGTAAAGGTGCAAACGGATAATTGTGATATCCCACTGTCGACATTAGGTATAACTTAACTAGGTGACCTCAAAGGTTGAGTTCCTAGAGGCATAGGGTTGGCATGCACCATATGATGGATGCGAATAAGGAGTTATTCACCAACTATACAAGAATTGCATGAGGATGCAATTGGCAAGCGTTGCCTACCTAAATAACCACATCGTGAGAGAAAAGCCAAAGCTGACTCATTGTGTTGGTGAAATACGGATCTTGTCCACTAAGAGAGTAGCTCGCATGAACTCTCCGAATTGATAGAGAGAGCCATCATTTCGAATAAAATAGTGGGAGTTTTAATTGAAGTCCAAATTAAAAATAAATTTTATTTTGAAATTTTGGTACTGATATTATTCTGCATGAATTCTTGTAGAATTCCATGACAAGTGGTTCACACTCCACTCTGTCTCTGAGAGCCATCCTTGAGAAGGATAAGCTCAGTGGGACTAACTACATGGACTAGTACAGGAACCTGAGAATTGTTTTCAGGTAAGAGCGAAAGCTCTATGTCTTGGAAGAAGAAGCCCCCGAGGTGCCGACCGGGAATTCTTCCCGTGCTGATAAAGATACTTATAAGAAGTATACTGGTGACGCCTTAGACGTCGAATGCCTTATGCTTGCCATCATGAACTCTGAGCTTCAGAAGCAACATGAGAACATGGGGTGCAAGGAGATTGACGAGCATCTCAAGAAAATGTTTTAAGGATAAGCTCGTCAAGAGAGGTTTGACGTCACAAAAACGTTATTTCAGTGCAAGATGGGAGTTCGAGACTCAGTAGGGACTCACGTACTCAAGATGATTGGGTATATAGAGAACCTTGAAAGGCTGGGTTTTCCTCTGGGTCAAGAGTTGGCCACAGATCTAATCCTGCAATCGTTGCCGGACAGTTATGAGAAGTTTGTCTTGAACTACAACATGAATGAAATAGACAAGACACTGCCCGAGCTCCTAGGCATGTTGAGAACTGCCGAGTTCAATATGAAGAAGGCCAAGCCTACCAGCCCCATATTGATGGTGCATAAGGGCAAGGCCAAGGCCAAGGGATCTGAGAAGACGAAGGTGGGACCTAAGCCACATCTTGAGCCCAAGTCTTCTGCACTGATGAAAAAGAAGAGCACGGTGAAGGAGGGGAAATGCCACCACTGTGGCAAGGCTGGTCATTGGAGGAGGAACTATCCTTCTTACATTGAGGGTCTGCAAAAAATGAAGGGAGATATGACTTCCGCTTCGAATATTTATGTTATAGAAATAAACCTCTCTGCTCCTTCATCTTGGGTATTGGATACCGGATATGGTTCTCACATTTGTACAAATGTGCAGGAACTGGGAAGGAGAAGATTGCTGAGTAAAGGGGAGGTGGACCTACGTGTCGGTAATGGAGCAAGAGTTGCTGCTGTGGCCGTTGGGGTTTACTGTCTTTCTTTGCCCAGTGGGCATGCAATAAAACTAGATAACTGTTATTTTTTTCCGGCCATAACTAGAAACATTATATCCATTTTTTGCTTGGACATGATTGGATTTTCTTTTATAATTAAGAACAACTGTTGTTCTATATTTAAGAATGATGTTTGTTATGCTGTAGCCCAATTGTTTAATGGTCTTTATGTTTTGAACTTGGACCAACAGATCTATAATGTAGAAAATAATAAAAGACTAAGAACAAATGACTCAAACCCTACATATTTCTGGCATTGTCGTTTGGGCCATATAAACGAGAAGCGCATATCCAAGCTCCATAAAGATGAACTTTTGGACTCATTTGATTATGAATCATTTGAGCGATGCGAATCTTGTTTGTTAGGCAAGATGACTAAAGCCCCTTTCACTGGTTATACTGAGAGGGCTGAGGATCTCTTGGGGGTTGTACATAGTGATGTATGCGGACCCATGAGCTCAATGGCCAGAGATGGGTATTTCTACTTTGTTACATTTACTGATGATTTCAGTAGATACGGATATGTGTATCTTATGAAGTACAAATCCGAGACCTTTGAAAAGTTCAAAGAGTTCAAGAATGAAGTATAAAACCAGTTGGGTAAAAGGGTTAAAGCACTCCGATCTGATCGAGGTGGCGAATACCTGAGTCATGAGTTCCGTGATCATCTGAAGGAAGGTGGCATTGTATCACAGCTCACTCCACCTAGAACACCACAGAATAATGGTGTGTCTGAGAGGAGAAATCGTACTTTGTTAGACATGGTACGTTCGATGATGAGTCATGTAGATTTTCCTGTTTCCTTTGGGGTTTTGCTTTAGAGACTGCTGCAATGACACTGAATCGCGCTCCAACGAAAACGGTTCTGAAGACACCATATGAGATATGGAATGGGAAACGTCCTAGTATGTCGTTCATTAAAATTTTGGGTTATGAGGCATACGTGCGACGTCAAATGCCTGACAAACTGGAACCCAAATCGGATAAATGTTATCTGGTGGGATATCCTAAGGAAACGAAAGGGTATTACTTTTACCTACCATCCGAGGGCAAAGTGTTTGTCGCAAGGACTGGCGTCTTCTTGGAGAAAGAGTTCTTATCAAGAAAGACTGAAAAGGTAGAACTTGAAGAAGTTCTAGAACCACAAGTAGTGAATGAACCAGAATTGAATTCTGAGATAGGACTACAAGATGTTGTAGCTAGAGAACCTGCTCAAGAAACACAGGTCCTACGTAGATCTGGTAGACCTAGATTTGAGACTGAGAGATATGGATTTCTCATGTCTCAAATAGGTAATGTGTTTCTTATTGATCATGCTGATGAACCCGCAACCTACCAAGAGGCTATGAATGGACCGGACTCCGACAAATGGCTTGAGGCTATGAAATCCGAAATGGACTCCATGTATGCAAACCAAGTTTGGAACTTGGTGGAACCACCTGAAGGGGTACGACCCATAGGGTGCAAGTGGGTCTTCAACAAGAAGACCGACATGGATGGGAATGTACAAAAATTCAAAGGGCGACTGGTGGCTAAGGGTTTCAAGCAAATTCATGATATTGACTATGATGAGACCTTTTCCCCTATTGCAATGGTAAAGTCCATAAAGATACTGCTTGCTATTGCTGCGTATTATGACTACGAGATCTGGCAGATAGATGTCAAAATGGCTTTCTTTAATGGAAACCTCCTTGAGGAAGTGTACATGACACAACCCGAGGGTTTTATATCCCCAAATGAAGCCACTAAAGTATACAAGCTGAATAGGTCCATCTATGGACTGAAGCAGGCCTCTCGAAGTTGGAATCTTCGTTTTGATGAGAAAATCAAAGAGTTTGGCTTCATCAAGAATGAAGATAAGCCTTGTGTTTACAAGCGAATCAGTGGGAGCATTGTAGTCTTCCTGATATTGTATGTAGATGACATACTGTTGATTGGAAATAACATTCTTACCCTGAAAGTTGTTAAGAAATACCTAGGGAACTGCTTTTCTATGAAGGACTTGGGTGAAGCGACTTACATACTCGATATTAAGATCTATAGAGATAGATCGAAGAAGTTTCTGGGTTTGACCCAGAGTACATACATCGAGAAGGTATTGAAGCGGTTCAACATGCTTGAGTCCAAGAAAGGATTTTTACCCATGTCTCATGGTGTGAATCTCTCTAAGGACCAGTGTCCAAAATCTTGTGAAGATAAGGACCGCATGAAGTTGATTCCATATGCTTCGGCAATTGGATCAATCATCTATGCAATGTTATGTACTCGACCCGATGTCTCCTTTGCTTTGAGCATGACTAGCAGGTATCAGTCAAACCCCGGTGAGTGTCACTGGATTGCAGTCAAGAATATCCTGAAGTACTTGAGAAGGACAAAGGATGTGTTCTTGGTGTATGGTGGAGAGGAAGAGCTCGTTGTAAATGGTTACACAGATGCTTGCTTCCAAACTAATAGGGACGAGTCAAAGTCTCAGTCAGGTTTTGTATTTTGCCTTAATGGAGGAGCTGTGAGCTGGAAGAGTTCCAAGCAAGAGACAGTTGTTGATTCTACAACAGAGGCCGAGTATATCGCTGTAGCTAACGCAGCGAAGGAGGCTGTATGGATTAGGAAATTGATCGGCGAGCTTGATGTAGTTCCTAGCATTGTTGGTCCCGTAGTTCTCTACTGTGATAACAATGGTGCAATTGCACAATCTAAGGAACCTAGATCCCATCAGCGCTCCAAGCACATACTTCGGCGGTTTCATCTTATTCGTGAGATTGTCGAACGAGGAGATGTGAGCATTTGCAGAGTGCCGACTGAGGAGAATATTGCGGATCCACTGGAAAAGCCTCTCGCATAGAGAAAGCATGATGGTCATACTAGATCAATGCGTATACGATACCTAAATGATCAACTCTAGTGAGAGCCTTGTGGGTTGCATATAAACATATATTCTGTTGGCTGTTTATTGTTTATTCATATGATGAATTATGTACCAATGTTTTTCTTTTACAATTAATGGCAAGTTCTTTTATTATGGTTTCTTTATGCGATAGTTAAATGTTAACATAATAAATACCCTTACAATGTTTGCTTCCATAGGACATCAAGTACAAGACTTGAATGTGAGAGCCTATGATTTATTTGAAGCTTCATTCTTAAAAGGTCCCTGGTCATTGTATCATCATAGAAACTAAGGGTGATGATGATACATTAAGACTAGCACGTGTGTTGACTGATGACCAGTTCTCATAGGTCATGATATTATGATATCAAGTCATCACGTGGGTACTTGTTAATGAACAAGTTGTACTGGACAAACCCAACCTGAGACTACTTTGTGGATTGTTATCTAATCGTGTCATGAGTAGGTATAAATTGACAATGGTGTTGTGGTCCTTTGACCTGAAGTCACAGAATTCATTAAGTGAGGAAGAGCGTGCTTTGATGCCATCAAAAGTCTTCCTTGAGAAAGGTTGATGATAAGGGTGGTTGTTGGGCACGTTACAAATCATTTGTGTGTTTGTGTTTGAGCAAATATGGGATTTGTCCTCCTATATGACAGGAGTTGCATCCATGGGCCCCTTGATGGAACTGGACTGAGAAATGCATGGCAATGCTTGGTTGAGTCAATATGTGATATTGGACTCACCATTCTCTGGAAGTATGTTCTAGATCAAGAAACTTGGATTGAGCTATTATGAGGGTGACACGGTCCATGCCTCTAGTTCTTTCCGGATGTAAGGGACAAAGGGACAAAGACAATGCTGGAACATTATTCATAAAGGCTTATTAGTTATGAACTCTTATTGCTTGGGGAGCAATGATGCATTGCGAGATGCCGCTCATTGTTTGTGAGGTTTTTGGTTTGATACTTTCAAGATCAAGTGGGAGACTGTTGGAGTTACCATGGTGATCTAGAAGTGGTCAAACATGTAATCTCACTTCCAACACGATATGAGCCCGCAGGGTCGCACATAAGAGCATGTGGATAAATTGGAAGATTGATTGTGTTGGTAAAGGTTACTAATCACCATACATAATGGGGTCAGGCAAATGTTGCCAGGGAGATTCGTCGAGGATTGTTCGACAAGAGTCGTCGAGTATGACTCGACGACTAAGGCCAATTCGTCGAGAGTCGACGAGAGTCGTCGAGTATGACTCGGCGACTAAGGCCAATTCGTCCAGAGTCGACGAGAGTCGTCGAGTATGACTCGGCGACTAAGGCCAATTCGTCGAGAGTCGACGAGAGTCGTCGAGTATGACTCGCCGACTAAGGCATAATCGTCGAGAATCGAACTGTTCGATTCTCGCCGATTCTACGACTGATTCTGGCCGATTATGCGATTGATTCTCGCCTAACCTGGAGGTGATTCTCGCCGAACGGTCCAGAAGCCCTATCGTGCGTGGTCTGCGGATAGGGATACCTTTGGACTGTTTATGCCTTTGGTATAAATAGGGTACTTAGGGTTTTGGGAAAAATAGATAGATCGGGATTTCTCTTGTAGCCGAATTGAATTCGACGGAAACGTTCCGCCGCTCGCTCGCTCTGCCGATTCCCGAACCCCGACGGACGAAAGTGTTCCGCCGCCTCTTCGCTCTGCCGACCTCCTCCTCTCCGGCGATAGTCGCTGGTGTTTCTCCTCCTGGAACAGACCTAGCAGTCTGTGGAAGTGCAAGGTGTGGTTGATCTCCTTCCCGACCCTTCGTGCGATGAAGCTCGGTGTTCTCCCGCTCGTGTGGATTTCTACAGAGACGTGGACATTATTCCACGTAGAACTCTCCATCGACAAGGACTCAAAGCTTGGAGCATCTCCGTTGAGTTGTGACTGAACGCCGCTAAGGTAATTTTTGCCTAGTTGTTTGTTAACTTCTTGATTCAACTTTCATGGCCCGATCCCATCTCTTTTGGGTTGTACTTGATGTTTTATTCCTTCCGCTGCGTGCACAAGCGTTGTGCCATCCTCATAGAGAAACCCAGCATGTTAAAGGTTAAAGAGTAGAGAATCCAAACCATAACATGAATGTCCACTAAAATCCAAAGTAGGAATGACAGAACAAATACACCATATAGTACTTGGCCTTATGGCCTTACAAGTGTTTACTTAAACAATAAATGTCTTCCATACATCGACATGCAGGCCGGACACACATGAGCATAAAAGTAAACATTCACTTTGGCCTTCAAGGGCCGGCTCAGCAACAGGCTTCAGCCCGCTACTTGCCACTAGGCTCCGCAGCACATGCAATCAACATTCCACTGTAGTGGTGGCAAACAAAAGCAACGGTCAGCTAAAGCTAACCAAATTATAACGACCCAACCCCTTACTTGGGGTGGCGGTGCTCCTTCCCTGCAATTTAGTTGAATAGCCAAACAATATAGTGAAAGTACAATAACAGCATACTTCACCATAAGTATAGGCACACACGACCACACACCCCGTGCTCTGAGGCACATTATCGGTGAACTCGGTCCACCACAGCCCCTAGGACGAGAATAATGTGAGCTAATAGTCTTTTTCAGCCGAAGCCTAAGACCCACACTCTATGCCATCAGTAGGCCTCTTAAACTGAACCACATAGAGCGGGTACGGTTCCACTCAACCCGTTGCTCACATCGCCACAACAATTTAAGTCATCGGCGCGAGTGAAGCTTCCCCGAATCCCGATTTATCGATTAAACAATAGTACATAACCCGGTTTTGCACAAGGTTAGCTCCCAGGCCACCAAGATGGCAGCAATGTGCTTCTACCTAGTTTTCCGGTTGCACCTTGGAGTTAGTCCCCAAGTCTCCTTGCTGCAATCTACCACATAGAAAACCCGAAAACATACGACACAGAGTCTTCTCTGGCAATCCATACATAAAGAAAACATCACTGATCCACACCAACTTGTCTGGGTAGGCTTCACACACCATGCCTATGTCCGTACTTCGATTCCGAACTCTATATACAAAACTACGAGGACTATTCATGTCCACCCAAAGAAAAATCTCATACTCACCGCACACTCGCGAGAGAGGGATTCCTTTGCAAAAAGGAAGAGGACTTCATATGTCCAAGAAGAAAATAGTTACCCTAGCAGTTCATTTTGGCCCCATGGCGAAGAGAAGAAACTAGATGGATGAAAAGTACCGCAACGGCCTTGCCTCCACGGATCTGGACTCGGCTCGTGATTTGGGGCTCCGAAGCTCCACCAGCGAACGGATTCCTCCTTCTTCTTCAACCTTGCTCTCCATTCTCTCTAAATCTTTAGAAAGAGAATGGACAGTAAAACGAGGGTTTAATCCTCAACTCCCAGCCTTATAACAGCAGGGAGGTTTCTGGACCGTTGGATCCTCTATGAAGGAAATGAACGACCACAAATCGCCCTGAAAATCATTTTCCTGGCCGAACATGACTTGTGAGTCACACCCGTGTCACAGGCCGTGTCCCACGATCTGAACATGATCGTCGAGCACAGAATAGGACACGACATCTGACACGGCTTGGTACATGCCCGTGCCAACCATGGACATGCCCGTGCCAACCATAGACACGCCCGTGGCATAGGCCGTGTACCTCAACCAAAGCTAAAACCGTCGCGTCCCGACCAGGAAACGGCTTCGGACACGCCCGTGTCCCAGCCTGTGTTTAACAACCGACATAGGCCGTGCAAACACAGAGAAGGACACGGCTCTTGACACGCCCGTGTCCCAGACAGTGTGCCTGACACGGATTCAGACACGCCCATGTCCCAAACTGTGTACCTCACTCGACACCGCCCTGTCAACACAGAGCAGGACACGGCCCTGGACACGCCCGTGTCATAGGCCGTATGAACCTAACCAGATACCAAATTGGTCTTAAAACGTTATCTGTTCCTTTTTGACTTTTAGGGCGTTATAATTCTCTCCCCCCCCCCTTAAATGAATTTCGTCCTGAAATTATAGAATGGAAAGGTACACAAAATTAAATGGTACCTGAGCGGAATAGCTCGGGATACTCCTCAAGCGTGGTCTTCTCTCGCTCCCACAAAAGCTCCTCCCGACCGCAGTTGTCCCAACGGATCTTGACCATCCTGATGTCATTGTTATGAAGTCGCTTGACTTCAAAGTCCTCAATGCGAACGAGCTTGACCTTCGTCGTCAACCCATTATCAACGGGTACTTGATCGATCGCAATCACTTGAGAAGGCTCTTGCACCGCCTTCCGTAACACCGATATATGGAATACGTCATGTAGACCACTCAATTCCACTGATAACTTCAGTCGGTAAGACGCTTCACCAATTCTCTCTAGTATCTCAAACGGTCCAACGTACCTCAGAATCAACTTCTTCAAGCATCATACTCGAGAGACACCCTAGAATGGCTTAATTTTCAAATATACCCAGTCGCCAACATCGAACTTAACGTTCCTATGCTTGATATTATAGTATTTAGCCTGCCTGTCCTGAGCGATCAACAATCTTTCTCGTATTATTCGTACCAATGAAGTGGCGTCTTCCACTTCTTGTCGTTTGTACAGCTTCGACTCACCCATCTCCAACCATGACAACGGCGTGCGAAATTTTCTACCGTATAGGGCCTCGAAGGGCTCCATTTTAATACTCGCTTGGTAGGTGTTGTTATAAGCAAACTCCACCAAGTACAGGTAATCTTCCCACCGCTTTCTGAAATTCAGGACGCACATGTGAAGCATGTCCTCCATCTTCCTGTTGACCTTCTCAGCCTGACCATCCATTTGCGGATGAAAGGCCATGATGAAACTCAGCTTGGTTCCTAACAATTGATGCACTAACCTCCAATCGTTGGACGTGAAGCACCCATCTCGATCGCTTACGATGCTGCAGGGCACACCGTGTAGTCGAACAATGTTATCCACGTAAAGTTTTGCTAGTTTATCCACCGAATCATCCTTCCTATTCGGAATAAAGTGTGACACCTTCGTCAATCTATCTACGATCACCCATATGGCGTCATTTCCCTTCTGCGACCTTGATAACCCATGCACGAAATCCATTGAAATATCGTCGAACTTCAACTCCAGGATAGGTAAAGATTTCAAGAAACCTCAAGGCTTCTGGCACTCCGCCTTTACCAAGGCACACATTTGACACTTCACTACATAATGTGCTACGTCCTTTTTAAGTCCTGGCCACCAGAATAACTTTTTCATATCTCTGAACATCTATGTGCTCCCTAGGTGAATCGAGTACTTAGTATGATGAGCCTCGTACATCAATTCCTCCCGTAGTTTACCCATACTTGGGATGCACAGACGACTGCCCCTCCATAACAGTCCATCCTTACCAATAAATTGGGAATTTTACCCATCCCAAGCCTCATCCAAGATCTACTTCATGCTGTTATCCCCACAAGAGCTTGTTGAATCCTATCAGTAAGGTCATACTGCACCTCTATCCAATTCAATTGCACTTCAGCACTAGTCTGCTTGTCAACACAAGAGATCTCTAATGCCTCCAAATCACGAACTAAACGCTCATCATGTATCGACAACTAGTTGGCCTGTGCGGGAGCCCTACGACTCAACGCATCCGCAACAGCATTACCTTTCCCAGACACATAATGTATCTTGAAGGTGTAGTCACCCAGGAACTCCATCCACCTCTATTGTCGTATGTTTAGTTCCTTTTGATCCAACAAGTACTTCAGGCTCTTGTGATCGGTATAGATATCGACCTTCATACCATACAGGTAATGCCTCTACAGCTTCAGGGAAAATATTACGGCCGCTAACTCTAAGTCATGGACCAGATAATTCCTCTCATGTACCTTCAGCTGACACAAGCCATAAGCTATTACTCTCCTATGCTGTAGTAGAACACAACCTAAGCCACTGCCCAAAGCATCACTATAAATCTCAAATCTTTCGGTCCCACTCGGCGAACATAAAATAGGCGCTGTGGTCAACCGACTTTTCAATTCCTCGAAAGCTTACGCACACTCCAGCGACCACACAAATTTTTGATCTTTCCACGTCAAAGTCGTGAGGGGTAACACTATCCGCGAGAAGTTCTCTATGAAGTGCCTGTAGTAGCCGACAAGTCCCAGGAAACTCCGGACTTCTGCCACTATAGATAATACAGGTCACTCCCATATTGCAACTATCTTCGCCGGATCTACTGCAATACCTTATCCACTAACTATATGACCAAGGAATGCGACCGAGGATAACCAGAATTCGCATTTGGAGAATTTGGCATATAGTTGATTCCTCCTCAATGTCTCCAACACCATATGCAGTTGTTTGAAATGATCATCCTCACACTGCGAGTACACCAATATATCGTCGATAAAGACTATCACAATGTGGTCCAGGTACTCTCTGAATGTTCTGTTCATCAAATCCATAAACACGGATGGCGCATTAGTCAACCCAAACGGCATGACAGTGAACTCATAATGCCCATACCATGTGTTGAAAGCTGTCTTGGGGATGTCACTTTCTCTTATCTTCAACTCATAGTATTCGGATTTAAGATCCAATTTCGAGTATACCGTTGAACCAACTAACTGATCGAACATATCATCAATCCTTGGGATTAGATACTTATTCTTTTCTGTTAGCTTATTCAGCTCTCGGTAATTAATGTAGAGTCGTAAACTTCCATCCTTCTTCTCAATAAAGAGGACAGGTGTGCTCCAAGGCGACGAACATGGACACACATAACCCTACTCCAACAGCTCTTGAAGTTGAACTTTCGGTTCCGCCATATCCTTAGGCACTAACCTATATGGAGAGCGTGACACAGGTTTGGCACCTGGCACCAGCTCAATGGTGAAGTCGATCTCTCGCTGAGGTGGGGCTCCAAGGAGATCATCAGGGAACACATCAGGATACTCAGATAAACTGGGATACTGCCCATACTAGGCTTAGGCTTCGAAGACTCCACTAATATGAAAAATAGGTCTGCACCAGCATGAACTGCCTTAATCACCTGAAGAGCAAACATCAAAGTCTTGCTCGACCCTTTCAGGCCCACAAATGTAGTCTCATGATTAGTTCCCAATTTGACCTCCTTGCGGTTGCAATCAATGTATGCCAACTGATCTGAGAGCCAGTCCATTCCAAAGATCACGTCGAACTCAACTATCGACTGTAGTGACGCTTGCAAGTCAAACTCTTGACTCCCAATCCGTATCTGTACGCAACAAACTCTATCCGCGCGCATTGAACACCCATTAGGCAACAACACATCCAATTTGTCTGTTGACATCGAAGAAGGTACTCCGATGCACGATATAAATCCTTCGGACAAAAAGGAATGCTAAGCTCCCATATCGAACAGTTCTCTCGCCGGATAATCGAAAATAAAAAAAAGCCTAGCACAACTAGTAATAATCCAACAAGCGAAAGGCAACAAGTATTTCAAGCTAAAATACTATAAATAAAACCATACCTGTCACAACGTCAGCCTGCTTCATGGCCTCCTGCTGGCCTAGGTTGTACACTCTAGGTTGGGCTGGGGCATAATATGATGCGTTTGACTCCACCGCCTTACCCTTCTCCTCATAAGTGGCTCCAGGCTTCTTCTCGGACATTGGACGTCTGCTCCAACAATCTCGAGCAAGGTGCCCCGGCTTCCCACAGTTATACCATGCACCCGGGGTTCGGCCTGTAGTTGCCCCAGATGCACCAGAAGAAGGGGTTGGACCTGAAGTACTAGCCTTCTTATTCCACTTATGGAACACAGATTTTGAGGAGTTCGACACTTTGAACTCCGTCTTCTTCGCACTAGAGTCCTTCTTCGCATCCACCGCTTTGCCCTTCTCCTCGTAGGTAGCTCCTTGTTTCCTTTCGTACTTTGAGCGTCCACTCCAGCAATCACGGGCAAAGTGCCCCGTCTTTCCACACGTGAAACAAGCGCCCGGGGTTCGATTGGTAGTTGCCCCCGAGGCACCTGAAGTAGCTGGACTCGACGTCTTAGCTTTCTTATAGAATCTGCGGTAGCCCGACTTCGACGTAGTCGGTGCCTTGAACTCCGCTTTCTTACTACCGGATTCCTTCTTTGCTTAGACATTCTTCATATCCTTCTCCAAGGGCCGGGCCGAACTGACCAGGGTCATGAAACCCTGCGCCTTGGGCCCCGACAGCAGCAACCTTAAATCATCTCTTAGCCCTTCATAGAAGCGGCTCGTCTTGCGCTCCTCGTCTGCGAAGGTAGCGCTGGCATATCTCCCCAACCGAGTAAACTCGTGGAGGTACTCATCAACGGTGCAATCCCCTTGCACCAACTTCTGAAATTCGCTTTCTAGCGCATTTCTCTGCGCCGAGGGGAGGTATCGAGCCATGAATAGTCTCGCAAACTCCTCCATCGGAACTTCGGCCAACGGCCTTCCCCACAACTGATGTAGCTCTAGGCCTTCCCACCACAGTCTTGCGTCCCCATCCAAAAGGAACGTCGCTATAGTGGTCTTCTGCCACTCTTCCGTTTCCGTCGCAGTCATCACCCTGTTGACCCTTGAGAGCCAATCCTCTGCTTGGGTCGGGGTTTCTGCCCCCGTGAATACCGGTGGATGAAAGCCCATCACGTGCTTCAGTTGTCTTTCAGTTGCTCTCCGAGGCAACTCTGGCTCCAAAACTACTTGCTCAACCCTCCTTTGCTCTGCCGCCTGAAGCGGTACTTGCTCCACAGCAGGAGCAGGCTGCTGCACCTGCCTTGCAGGCTGCGCATTGATCATTTCCATGACTGCTTCTGCCACCAACCTAATGGTCTCGGCAGACGGAGGTGTTGCAGGCGCATCGCTTGGCGCACTACTTGCCTCAGAACCTGGCCGTTCAGACGGCCCAACACCACTTCTGGTCACCTATAATCGTGCAAAACACCGATAAGCGACCATAAATTACTGCAAACAGCAATTATAGGAACACGCAGGTTCCTCAAACATGTGTATTTTCATTCCTAAGTGGACATTCATGGGTTCTTTTCATGTTATAATGATGACGCACACATGTGCTCACCACCCCTTAAAGTGAATTCGTCCACGAATTCATTTAAGCTTGACCGAAACCAAAAGTCTGATACCAATTTGTAACACCCCTATCCATCGCATAGCATATAGCAGTAGGTCCGGCCGAGGCCCGACGCCATATACTACGGACAGACCGGTTGGTTACGCGTTGAAACCATTCAACCAATCACCACGTCCTACACAACACCTAGCGGAAGCAATTCTATACAGTTGCAAAGAGAACAAGAACCCTGCTACACAGCATGAATGTCCACTACAAACTCAGGAATGTAATCATACACAAAAGAGAACTGGCCTTAAGGCCTTACATTGTTCACTTAACAAAAATAGTGTTTTCCAAACTTTGGCACGTAGGCCGGCCATACATGAAAACGGGAAAGAAACATAAGCAATTAGGCCTTCGAGGGCCGGCACAGCAACAAGGGCTTTAGCCCGCTATTTCCCGCTCTGCTCCGCAGCACCTGCAAGCCACAAACCACCGCCCGGTGGCAAACAATAGCAACGGTCAGCAATGCTGACCAAATTATAACGATCCCGCCCCCACACTCGGGGCGGCAATGCTCTTTCCCTGCACTTTATTAGCATAGGCAATTATATAAAGTATTTGCACTTCACCACAGGCGTAGGCTCGCACGGCCACACACCCCATGCACTCAGGGCACATTCTCGGCGAACCGGCCAACGTCACGTCAATTCAAGCCATAGACGTTCCCAATCCACCACCGCCTCTTGGACGGTCATCCATATGAGCATTTTGCCTTCCGAGCCTTGGTCACGGCAATTTAAGCCATAGACTGCCGAAGACCCTCATCCATGCCAATGGTCCTACCGAACGACATAGACCGGGTACGGTTCCGCCTGACCCATGCTCACACCGCAACGACAATTTAAGCCATATGCGCAGGCCAAGACTCACCGAGTCCCGTTTCCACCACAATTGTCACATAACCCGGTTATGTTCACGTTGGCTCCCCGGCCACCGTGTTGGCAAAACCCGCTTTTGCCTAGTTTTCCGGGTGCACCTTGGAGTTAATCTCTAAGGCTCCCTGATGCAATCTACCACGTAGAAAACCCGAAAAACGCCCAAACACCCGGAGTCTTCCCCGGTTCATATGCAATGCAACATCACCGATCCGGCTCTACTTGTCCTGATAGGCTTCACACACAATGCCTATGTCCGTTTTCGCATACGGACTCTACACAAGGGGGACTTTACATATCTACCCCAAGGAACGCTCCAACTCTTCGCTCACTCGCGAGAGAGGGCTTCCTATGCAAAGGAAAAGAGGGCTTCACATGCCCAAGGATGAGAAATCGTTACCCTTGTATTCTTCCGTGGCGCCATGAAAATCTATGCGGATGAAAAGCACCGCAATCTCCTTGCCTCCGCAGATCCGAAGACGGCTCGCGATTTGGAGCCCCGAATCTCCACTGGCCGCCGGAGTTGACCTCCTTCTTCCTCCTCCAAGCTCTCCCTTCTCTCTAGGTTTTAGAGAGAGATTGGCCAATGGAAAATGGGTTTCTAAACCCTATTTCCCGACTATAACCACCCAGGAGCAGCCCCCCACCGTCGGATCCAAAGCCAAGGAAACGAACGGCCCGGATTAAATCCAAAATCATAAAATCTGGGCCGAACACGGGTTGGCACACGGCCGTGTGCCTGGCCGTGTAGCTCATTCGCCGTCTCGACCAAATCTGAAAACCAGCAACACGGCATGTGACACGGCCTCCGACACGCCCGTGTCGGGACCCGTGTCACGCCCCTGTGTGCAATTTAACAACACTTCGCAGTCAGAGAGGTACACGGCTTGGTGACACGGCATCAGGCACGCCCGTGTCAAGCTAGACACGCCCGTGTCCGTGCCCGTGTCATTACCCGTGTACCCAACCGCACAGCACGGGTGTGACACGTCTTGGGACACGCCCGTGTCCTAGGCCGTGTTCCACCACACGACCATCGTCGACCTGCACTGGTCGACGACATGGCCAGCTCGACGGCTCGAGCTCGACACGCCCGACACGGCCTCCGACACGCCCGTGTCGGGGCCCGTGTCACCTGTGATAGTTTAACTTTCAAGGCAGCCTAAAACACCTAGAGGGGGGGGGGGTGAATAGGTCCTGCTTCTTTTTCTAAAACTTCTAGACAGAATTCAATTTATTAACTAATACAAAAACACAGCAATCACAGAAAACAACACATCACAGATTGCACTATGTTTTATAGTGGTTCCCCAAGGTCTGGGTACATCCACTTTCCCCCTTCACCTATCTAGCTGTATGCTAGATTCGGCCAAACTTCCACTTATCTCAGATCAATAGATCTTACAACTCAGAACCCAACTGGTTCCTACAACTCAGGCACAACTGCCCTACCTCAGCCTTGCCCCAAGGCCTACAACTCAGAGAATATCCTTCTCCTACACTCAGGCAATCAGCCCTACCACTCAGAGTTCAACACTCCTACACTCAGCCTTTATAACATAGGCTTACAACTCAGATCTGTATAAACAGATCCTACAGAAATATAGAAAAGATTGTTTTAAATTGTCTTGCCAAGTTGAGAGAGAAGAGGCAATGACAATTCTTAATCAGCTGATGCAATCAACTGTTTCTTAGCCTTCTTCAAAGCTTCTTGAAAATGTACTTAGCTGAGTTGATTCCAAACAGCTTCTTGAGAATCCAATGGTGGATTCTTTCTTCTTCTTCAAATTCTGACTTGATCTCTCTCTATCAGCACTTGAATGATTCTTCAGAACTCTGGTTAGAACTCTTCTTAGATCTATCCTTAGATAGTCTTCTTAGATCTTCTTGAGAAGATCTTCTTAAGTGCCTTGCACTTTCTTGAAATGATTTGGATCGGAATCCTTCTTCAAAAGTTCTGGAGTTAAGAATTTCTTCAATGTTGAGAAGATTGTTTCCTTCTTCTGAATATGTCTATTTATAGACTTCCTTCATGGAAACCGGCTGATCCGGTTTCTAACAGTTCTCTGACAAGTCTGACAGCTTCAGTTAACCGGTGGCAACCCACAGCTGTCAAGTCTTCAACAAGTCCTGTGCCTTAGTCTTGAACCACAGTGTGTCGAGACAGTCTGTCAGAAAGTGTCGAGACCATCTGTCTATTTGTGTCGACACAATTGACTTTGGTGTCGACACTGCCTTCAGTGATGTCGACTAAGTTGCCTTTGAGTCGACACAGCTTCTTCTGCAAACAATTTGATCTTGACTCTTCAGTGTGTCGACACAAGTCCTGTGTGTCGACACAGTTGTTGTAGAATCTTAACTTCAGTAAGTGTCGACTTAGCCTTCAGGTGTCGACACAGTCTTCTTTTAACTCTGCTTCAATGTGTCGACTCAATCACAATGTGTCGACACATTCTGCTGTTGTAGACAAACTTGTGGTCGACTATATTCCTTGAGGTCGACTATGTTCTTCTGTGTCGACATTTTTTTTTTCAATGTTGAGGTCGACGCTTTCCTTCTGTGTCGACACTTTTTCCCAGAGTAGTGTCGACTTACTTCTTCTGTGTCGACACATTTTCCCAGTGTTGAGATCGACTATGTTATGTGTCGACACTTTTTCCCAGAGTAGTGTCGACTTACTTCTTCTGTGTCGACACATTTTCCCAGTGTTGTGTCGACAACTTTCTTCTATGTGTCGACACATTTTCCTTTGTGTCGACACTTGGACTTAGAATTTTTCTGTAAACTTTAACATTTCTTTACCTGCACATGTCAACTCAAAACTACATCAAATACAACATGATGTATATTATTGAGCTAGGTTGGGCTTCTTCAAATCAGGTACACATTTTCCAATGTACCCAACAATCTCCCCCTATTTGGAGAAGTCATAACCCTTATAGCCAATGATATACACCATTTATAAATAGTATAAAATGATGATATATGACAATACACAGGGATACTTAATTATAAACAAAATAATAAGAACATCATGGATAAAACAATCTATCACAGATTTAACAAAATTTTGTTTATTACTGGGTAATGTTTGATTACATGGTTTTTCTTTGACTGATCACATTACATCATTACAAAACATTATGAAAGAACTAAAACATTATCAGGATTGATCAGGCTCTCTAATAACAATCCCTTGGCCAGATTTAATTTTAGCTGTCACAGGAGCTTCTGATTCTTCAGCCATCTTTTTTCCCTTAAGATCAGCTTTCTTCTTAGCTTCTTCCTTGAGCCTTTGCCTTTCAAAATAGTGAAAAGGCTTTGGGAAGTATTTGCTTGGCTCCATAGCATCAGTTGGAAGTCTTCCCATCTTAGCTTTCCTTCTGAATTGTACAATGGCTTCTTGTCTTGCCTCATACTTCTGCCATTCCTGCTCATTGTACCACTTGCCCCTCTCATGAACTTGATCTTTGACAGCTTTCCATGCAGTGAGTATTATATTTCTGGAAGTAGGACTCCACTGCTCAAAATCTGGCTTCAGCTCAGCCTGCTCTCTAAATCTTTTCTTTGACAGTAGAGCATCTTGCTGTTCTTGCAAATTCACCTCAGGCTTATCAACCTTTCCAAGGATAACATTTACAACTTCCTTTGAAGGACTATACATATATTGCACTTGCTGATCCAATATATCAAAATCTGGAGGGGGGTATATGACTTGGGCAACCTCAGGTTGGTCACCTTCAAGTAGTCCTGTTTGCAGACCTGACTCAGCCACCATGTTATCATCACACAATGGTGGATATCCCAATGTGGCTCTTATACTATTGGTCACCCATTTGGCATGCTCAGAACCTGCATGAATTAGCATCCTCTCCCCCTTTATGGCTTCTCTTGAGACATGATCTCTAAGATCTTCTTTCTGGAATCGAATTTGGCCATCCAAATAATTCACTCCCTCCTTGAAAAATGGTCTTAACTTTTGAAGCTTTTCAGATATTTCCTGTTGAGAGGTTGTGATGGCAGTCTTAACAGATGCAATTGCAGCCTGAAAATTCTTATCAAACTCTTCCTTTTCTTTGGCTCTATCTGCAGGCATCCCTGGAACAATCTTCTGCACCTCTAGAATGATCTCATTATGAGATTCAGTTAAATTGTCATTCATTCTTATTTGATTTTCCAGAACATACCCTTGCTTCAAAGCAATATCATCCACCTTTGTAGAGATATCCTGTTGTTGTTTAGCCAGATAAACTACAGCATTGCCCCCCTTGTGGAAGCAATCTGTCATTTCAGTTTTATTCAAGTTGACTTGAAATTGGATAGATTTGATATCTTGGGCTAAGTCAAACTGCAGAGTTTTGTTTCTTTCATCAACATATTTCTCAATGGCCACCCTGTGGTCATCCAATTTCACCTGTAAATCCACCAAGAACTTGTTATAATCAACTTCAGGAGGTGGAGGTGGAGGTGTTGTCTGTAAAGCCTGCTTATAAGTCTTGCTTCTTCTTTTAAATACAACCAGTTTTCTTTTCTTAGCCAACCTGGCTTCTTCAGTTTCAGATTCAGAAGTACTCTCAATGTGAACTCTATTTGCTTCAATGCCATGTTGCTCAGTTTCAACATGTATTGGCTCCCCCTCAATTCTTTGCTCCTCCTCTACTTCTTGTACTTTCTCAATCTCTTGAACTTTTTCCACTCCTTGTTCTAGCTCTAAGTCAAGAGGCTGCTCAACATCTTGGTCCTCTTCTATTCTATCAGTAGCTGTATCAACATCTGGGAATAACTCTTCCATAGTAAATTCCAGTGGAGTGGTCACTTTTGCAGTAGTTAAATCTGGAGATATGTTTAACTGTGCTACCTCTTGGACTTGCACCTCAATATTTGTAGTGGCAGGTGTAGGTGTGGACACTAGCTCCCCCTGAACCTGTGTAGTAATAAGAATAAGAGCAATGTCTTTTAAAGTAAAATACATTAGCTCCTCCTATACCTAAGCAGGTGTAGATACCTTTGGAGCAGAAGTGGAAACTTGCTCCCCCTGCATCTGTGCAGGTGTTGATTCTTCCTGGACCACAGTTGAGTCAAGCTGTGTCCCTTCTTGTACTTGGTCAGATTCTTGATTTGGTGTAGGGGATTGCACAGGGGTGTCTGGCCTGCTCTCTTCAGGCACATCCTTAGACAGCACCCTTTCCCACCTGGAGAATAGTCTCATGTCCATCCTTCTCATATGATTGATTTTAGATCCTGGCAGTTGCTGCATCACTTCAGGGATTGCTCCATTGAGATATAGACTTATGATCCTAGCCATGTTAGGCTTCTTGATCCCTTCTTTAATCTTGTCAAAGAGGACTGCTGACCAATCAGTAGGGATTGTAAAGACAATCCTGGTCATAAGGCTGAACATATAGGCAGAAATCCTATCATGTCCACCTGACTTGCAGAGAATTACCTTGCCAACAACTTCAGACAAGAACTTCCCTTGCTGATTCATACCCTTTCTATTGAATGCAGCTCCAATCTTCATGCTTGAGTCCAGGCCACACCATTGTAGGGCTTCCCTTGTCTTAGAACTGGGAACCTCTTCTTCATTCTCAACTACTTGTAATTGGAATATCTTTCTCAAACCCCTGTGGGTAATCTTAACCTTAGTCCCTTGAACAGTGGACTTAATCTTGAGTCCAGTAGAATGGACTGATGCTGAGATAAAGAACTCATGCACCTCCTTCTTCCAGATCTTGGACGGTTCAGAGACCAGAAATTCTAACCCTGAGTTGGAGAGAAGGGTGATAACCCCTTGAACATCGGGCGGGGCATCTGCAAACGCCTGGCGCACCAACTCATATCCTTCATTGATGTTATCTTCAATCCTTGGCGCCATCGTTGTGTCGAGAAAGCTTGAGAGAAGAGAGAAAGAAAGACTGTCGACACAGGGTTTTAGTCTCGAAAACCTTGAAAGCGTGTCGACAACAAGAGCTTTTGACCTATTTATAGCTTCTGTTGAAAGAAGTTCAAAAGGCGCCAAAAACAGTCTAAATGTGTCGACACAGACGGAATGTGTCGACACAAGCTTCTATTAACTCGACATTTCTTCAGCCTACTATGTGTCGACACCAATATGTGGTTATGTCGACACCTTGGATACATAGTAGAAAGACAGAAATTCTGTGTCGACACTAAGGACAAGTGTCGACACATATTTTGTAAGTGTCGACACCACGATTCTGGTTGAGTCGACATTACATTCCTGGTTAAGTCGACAATAAAACTCTTAAGTGTCGACACATATTCTCTGTGTCGACACAATATTTCTGACTTGTCGACATAATTTCTCTGAGTCGACACATTATTACTGAATGTGTCGACACATTCTTACTTAGCCAATTTCTGTAACTTCAATGTGTTCTTTTTAACACTTGATTATTGTTGTTACTACTTTTACTTACTTATAACCATTTCAATAGCATTGTTAATGATTTTGTTTAATACATTAATCAATGGTTAACATACCTAATTCAATTTTGAATTTATTGAATTTGGTTTCATCTAAAGGCTTAGTAAATACATCTGCTATTTGATAATCTGTTTTTACAAATTCCAATGAGATGTCACCTTTTTCTACATGTTCTCTAAGAAAATGATATTTGATTTCTATATGCTTAGTTCTACTATGAGAAACTGGATTATTAGCAATAGAAATAGCACTCTTAGAATCACATAAAAGGGGTGTTCTACTTACCTGAATACCATAATCTTTAAGCTGATGCTGCATCCATAATAGCTGTGCACAGCAGCTTCCTGCAGCAATATACTCTGACTCAGCTGTGGAAATTGCCACACTGGTCTGCTTCTTACTACTCCATGATATTAGTCTTCCTCCCAGGAATTGACAAGTACCTGTAGTACTTTTCTATCCTCTCTACATCCTGCAAAATCTGCATCTGAATAGCCTGTTAGTAGAAAATCTCTATTCCTAGGGTACCAAAGGCCTAGAGTAGGAGTGCCCTTTAGATATCTCAGAATCCTTTTGACTGCAGTATAATGAGATTCTTTAGGGCAGGCTTGGTACCTAGCACAGACACATGTTGCATACATAATGTCTGGTCTACTAGCAGTGAGATATAGTAGAGACCCAACTATTCCTCTATACAATGATTCATCAACAGGTTTACCTGCCTCATCTTTGCATATAGGCATACTTGTTCCCATAGGAGTTCTCATGGTGGAGGATGACTCCATACCATATTTCTTAATTAATTCTTTGGTGAACTTAGACTGGGATATGGACAATCCATCATCAGTCTGTCTTACTTGGAGTCCCAAGAAGAACTTAAGTTCTCCCATACTGCTCATCTCAAACTTCCCTTGCATAAGTTTGGCAAACTTTTTACAAAGGTTGTTTTCAGTAGATCCAAAGATTATGTCATCAACATAGATCTGGACTAAGATGATCTTTCCTTTGGATTCCCTAAGGAATAGAGTTTTGTCTATCTTTCCTCTTGAGAATTTATTCTCAATGAGGAAGGTAGACAGGGTTTCATACCAAGCCCTTGGAGCTTGTTTTAACCCATACAAAGCTTTCCTAAGCTTGTACACAGAATCAGGTTTAAGAGGATCTACAAAACCTGATGGCTGCTCTACATATACTTCTTCTTTAAGATCACCATTCAGAAATGCTGACTTTACATCCATCTGGTATACTTTGAAGTCTTGGTAGGCTGCATAGGCAAGGAACATTCTGATTGCCTCCAGCCTTGCTACTGGAGCAAAGGTTTGATCAAAGTCAATCCCTTCTTCCTGCCTGTATCCTTTTGCAACCAATCTTGCTTTATTCTTTATTATTATTCCACTTTCATCTAGCTTGTTCCTATAGATCCACTTAGTCCCAATTATGTTGTGGCCTCTTGGTTTAGGAACAAGCTCCCAGACCTTGCACCTTCTGAACTGATTCAGCTCCTCTTGCATAGCATCAATCCAGTGCTGGTCTTGGATAGCTTCTTCAAACTTCTTAGGTTCCATTTGAGACAAGAAACTAGAATGCAAAACTGTGCTTTGATTTCTGCTTCTAGTTTGCACTCCTTGTCTTGGATCACCAATTATCTGATCAGTAGGATGATCTCTTAGATATCTTATAGCTGGAGGTAGATTCCCTTCAGGTTGAGCATCTCCAGCTTCTTCATTCTGCTGTTCCTCTTGGTTTTCATCAGCTTCCATTATCTCTTGTACTCCCCCTGGACAGCAGCCTTCATTTTCCAATGCTCCCTCTTCCTTTGAAGCTTCAGCAATGGAGAGCTTGTCCATCTTCTTGCTTATACCTGTTGAGTCATTTGATCTACAAGACAATTCACAATTGATTAATCTTGTTTCATCAAATACAATATGCACAGATTCTTCAACAACTTGAGTAGTTAAGTTGAAGACTCTATAGGCCTTACTATTTGTGCTGTACCCAACAAATATCCCATCCTGGGATTTGGCAGCAAACTTAGTCAAATAAGACTTACCATTGTTAAGTATATAGCACTTGCAGCCAAAGATCCTAAAATAGGATAGATTTGGTTTTCTGCCTTTCACAATCTCATAGGGAGTCTTCCTGTGGCTTTTGGTGATAGAAGCCCTATTGATGACATGACAAGCAGTGTTAACTGCCTCAGCCCAAAAATATTCTGGGAGAGAGGTGTCACTCAATAGAGTTCTACCAGCTTCAATTAATGATCTATTCTTTCTTTCAGCAATTCCATTTTGCTGAGGTGTTCTAGGTGAGGAGAACTCTTGGAAAATCCCAAAGTCTATACACAAGTTTGTCATGCTTTCAGATTGAAACTCAGTACCATGGTCACTTCTGATTTTGACCACTGTACTGTTCAGTTCATTCTGAATTTGCTTTACAAACTTAAATAATACACTTGGGGTTTCAGATTTTTGTCTCAGAAAGAACACCCATGTAAATCTAGAATAGTCATCTACAACCACTAGTGTGTAGACCTTCCTACCTAGACTGTGAACTGGCATAGGACCAAAAAGATCCATATGCAAGAGGTATAAGCACCTCACAGAATCCTTGTTTTCAAGGCTTTGAAATGAGGTTTTTGTCTGCTTGCCCTTTTGACAAGCTGAGCATACCCCTTCCTTTATACACTTAACTTGAGGCCCATTCCTCACTAGTTCTTTACTAAAGAGTTGGCCAATTGTCTTGTAGTTTAGATGAGCCAATCTCTTGTGCCACTTAACACAATGAGAAGCATTGTCATCAGCTACAAGACAAATGGGGGATGCCTTATTCTCACATTCAAAATTAAGGCAATACACATTTCTCTTCCTATACCCAGTCAATATGATCTCTTGATCACTTGACCTTTTGATATGACATCCATCCTTACCAAATGAAATGTCATATCCTAGATCACTCAGCTGGCTTATGCTTATTAGATTATGTTTCAAACCTTTTACATAGGCCACTTGGGTGATAGTAATTAGGTTTGAAGAGATGTTACCAAATCCTTTGATGACTCCTTTTTCAGATCCACCAAAGATCACTTTATGTCCATCTTTGACAGATGAATACTCCTTCAGCAGCCCCTTTGTTCCAGTCATGTGCCTGGAACAACCACTATCCAAGTACCATATAGGGGCATGGTAACTTGGATTCACCTGCAATACAGAATTACTTACCCTTAGAACCCAAGTAAGTCTTGGGTCCTTGGTTCAGGTTAGCCTTAATAAAGTTATCATAACCTCTTCTAACAGGTAGACTCTTATTCTTTATAACACTTGTGTTATACCAGCAGTCCAATGCAAAATGACCCCTCTTGCCACAGCACCAACATTCAAACTTATTGTATCTAGATCTAGATACATCCTTGTCAGAAGCATTTCTGTTCATTGCTGGTGCTGTTGCAACTTCTCCTGCTGGTTTCTTAAAACCATAGGGCTTATGACCATAGGTAGGCCTGCTTGCCTTAACACCCTTGTTCTTCAGAACATTTGTCTTGATATGATCCTGAATGTCTTCATGATCATATATGTTAGAAGGCACTTTCTTCTTACCAAACCTTATGGGGACTGAAAGGTTTAGTGGCTGAATAGGGGCTTTGCCTTTCTTTTTGAATCTGCTAGCCCTGGAGTTACCCTTAAATCCTAATCCAGCCTTACCCTTCTGAGTGACAAATTCATCTATCAAGGGTAAGACAGATTTTGGCTTAGAGTAACTAGCCACTAAATCCCTTTCAATTCTAAGTCTGTCCTCCAGACTCTTTACTTGATCATTAGTATAATTAATTGTGCCCATCTGAATAATAGTTATATTTTTCAGCTTGGCAATTTCAGCTAACTTTTGATCAAGGACTTTTTCTAACTCAGCTGTTGTAACCCTTAGATCAGCAATTTCCTGAGCCTGTGATTTAACCAGGTTCTTGCTTTTCTTAAGGGCCTGCAACAAGTCCCCATACTTGTCTATCAATTGATAGACATCTCCTTCAGATCCAGATGCATCTTCATCACTTGATGCAGATGTAGCTGATTCTTCACTTGTACTACAAACAAATGTACTGGAAGGACTGTTTACCTCATTAGGACCAGACTGATTCTGGCATAGGTCCTCTTCTGATCTAGTCATCAAACCCATGCATTGATGTTCATTGATGGAGTCTAGCAACTGCATAAACTCCTCTTCCTCAGATGCAGCATATAATCCAATATATGCTTCAGCTTCAGATCCTGATTCTGAAGTTGACTGGTCTGACAGACTTTTATCTTTCTTTGCTACAAAGGATTTCTCCTTCTTGCCTTTCTGATAAGTCTTCTTCTTTTCTGAAGATTCCTTCCTTTTGTCAGGACACTCAGCCACTACATGTCCAGGCCTATTGCAACAATAGCAGACAATCTTTGAAGTAGTGGCTTTGCTGGGCTTTGACCTGCTTTTCTCTTTCCTAGATGACCTTCTTTTCTGATAATAGTCATCTACTTGCTGTGATGAGGAAGGCCTAGACTTCCATTGCTTCTTTTTCAAGAACCTTTGAAATTGCCTAGTGAATGCAGCAAAGTCTGCATCTGAATCACTGCTGACTGAACCCCTATCTGAATTTTCAGAACTACCTTCTTCAACTTCCTTAGGAGGAGATGGTGATTTCCTCCTATTCTTTCTGGTGGCTTCAGCATTAAATGCCACAGTCTTTTCTCTATGCTCTCCTCTTGAGTTTCTTTCCTCCTCCTTCCTTACCATAAGTTGCATTTCATAGGATAGCAACTTTCCAAACAGAGTTGGAGGAGATATCTCTGCCAATTTTGCCACTTCTCTTATGGCACAGATCTTTGTATCCCAATCCTTTGATAAGGATCTTAAGAATTTGTCATTCAGTTCATAGGTACTGAAGACTCTTCCATAGGAAATTAGCTCATTCACAATTCTATAGAATTTCTTATAGCACTCAGTTATGCTATCAGATTTTCCTTGTCTAAAACTTTCATACTCCTGATTTAGCATAGATTTTCTGTCCAGCCTTACTTCTTCTGATCCCTCCATGTAGACAATTAATGTGTCCCACATCTCCTTGGAGGTCTTGCAGTGAATCAGATTCTGAAATGTTGAATCATCTATGGCACTGACAATTATGTTCTGTGCCCTTTTGTCCATGGTTGCCAAGATGATTTCATCCTTGGTCATTTCAGAATAATTCTTTGGTGTTTGGATATTTGCATCAAGAACAGATATCTTCATTGGTATGAAGGGGCCTTCCTGTACTGTGATGTAAATCCTTGGGTCAGATGCTTCCATAAACAACCTGACTCTTTCTTTCCAGATCCCAAAGATTTCCTTCTTGCATATGGGTAATTTCATTGACCCTAGCTCCTTATGATTCTCTCCAGAACCCATCTTCTTGATTCTTGATTCTGCCTATCAGATCTACCTCAGACTGTTAAGTCCTTTTTGAGGAACCTCCCTCTGATACCACTTGATAGTTTAACTTTCAAGGCAGCCTAAAACACCTAGAGGGGGGGGGGTGAATAGGTCCTGCTTCTTTTTCTAAAACTTCTAGACAGAATTCAATTTATTAACTAATACAAAAACACAGCAATCACAGAAAACAACACATCACAGATTGCACTATGTTTTATAGTGGTTCCCCAAGGTCTGGGTACATCCACTTTCCCCCTTCACCTATCTAGCTGTATGCTAGATTCGGCCAAACTTCCACTTATCTCAGATCAATAGATCTTACAACTCAGAACCCAACTGGTTCCTACAACTCAGGCACAACTGCCCTACCTCAGCCTTGCCCCAAGGCCTACAACTCAGAGAATATCCTTCTCCTACACTCAGGCAATCAGCCCTACCACTCAGAGTTCAACACTCCTACACTCAGCCTTTATAACATAGGCTTACAACTCAGATCTGTATAAACAGATCCTACAGAAATATAGAAAAGATTGTTTTAAATTGTCTTGCCAAGTTGAGAGAGAAGAGGCAATGACAATTCTTAATCAGCTGATGCAATCAACTGTTTCTTAGCCTTCTTCAAAGCTTCTTGAAAATGTACTTAGCTGAGTTGATTCCAAACAGCTTCTTGAGAATCCAATGGTGGATTCTTTCTTCTTCTTCAAATTCTGACTTGATCTCTCTCTATCAGCACTTGAATGATTCTTCAGAACTCTGGTTAGAACTCTTCTTAGATCTATCCTTAGATAGTCTTCTTAGATCTTCTTGAGAAGATCTTCTTAAGTGCCTTGCACTTTCTTGAAATGATTTGGATCGGAATCCTTCTTCAAAAGTTCTGGAGTTAAGAATTTCTTCAATGTTGAGAAGATTGTTTCCTTCTTCTGAATATGTCTATTTATAGACTTCCTTCATGGAAACCGGCTGATCCGGTTTCTAACAGTTCTCTGACAAGTCTGACAGCTTCAGTTAACCGGTGGCAACCCACAGCTGTCAAGTCTTCAACAAGTCCTGTGCCTTAGTCTTGAACCACAGTGTGTCGAGACAGTCTGTCAGAAAGTGTCGAGACCATCTGTCTATTTGTGTCGACACAATTGACTTTGGTGTCGACACTGCCTTCAGTGATGTCGACTAAGTTGCCTTTGAGTCGACACAGCTTCTTCTGCAAACAATTTGATCTTGACTCTTCAGTGTGTCGACACAAGTCCTGTGTGTCGACACAGTTGTTGTAGAATCTTAACTTCAGTAAGTGTCGACTTAGCCTTCAGGTGTCGACACAGTCTTCTTTTAACTCTGCTTCAATGTGTCGACTCAATCACAATGTGTCGACACATTCTGCTGTTGTAGACAAACTTGTGGTCGACTATATTCCTTGAGGTCGACTATGTTCTTCTGTGTCGACATTTTTTTTTCAATGTTGAGGTCGACGCTTTCCTTCTGTGTCGACACTTTTTCCCAGAGTAGTGTCGACTTACTTCTTCTGTGTCGACACATTTTCCCAGTGTTGAGATCGACTATGTTATGTGTCGACACTTTTTCCCAGAGTAGTGTCGACTTACTTCTTCTGTGTCGACACATTTTCCCAGTGTTGTGTCGACAACTTTCTTCTATGTGTCGACACATTTTCCTTTGTGTCGACACTTGGACTTAGAATTTTTCTGTAAACTTTAACATTTCTTTACCTGCACATGTCAACTCAAAACTACATCAAATACAACATGATGTATATCATTGAGCTAGGTTGGGCTTCTTCAAATCAGGTACACATTTTCCAATGTACCCAACAACCTGCACCAAAAATCTGACTTAGCCAAATTCGATCCCCGTCGCTCCTACAACATTTTGGGGTGTTACAGTTCTACCCCCCTTAAAGAATTTCGCCCACGAAATTAATAAAGGAAAAACAGGGCTTAACGTAAAACAGTACCTGAGCGGAACAATTCCGGGTACTCCTCGAGCATAGTCTGCTCCCGTTCCCAAGAGAGCTCCTCACGCCCGCAATTATCCCACCGGACCTTAACCATCCGGATCTCCTTGTTACGGAGTCTCTTGACCTCAACATCTTCAATACGAATGGGCTTGACCCTAGTCGTCAACCCTTCATCCACCGACACTTGGTCAACCGCGATCACCTGCGAAGGCTCTTGCACCGCCTTCCGCAACACAGAAATGTGGAACACATCATGTAATTCACTTAATTCCTCCGATAGCCTCAAACGGTACGCAGCTTCGCCGACTCGCTCCAGAACCTCAAAAGATCCAAGGTATCTTGGGCTCAGCTTCTTCAAGCGTCTCACCCGTGAAACCCCCTTGAACGGCTTCACTTTCAGGTATACCCAATCGCCTACCGCGAACTCCACGTTCCGGTGCTTGGCATTGTAATACTTCGCCTGCCGGTCCTGAGCGATCAACAAGCGCTCCCGAATGATCCGTACTAACGAGGTAGCACTCTCCACCTCCTACTTCTTGTACAACCTTGCCTCACCCGTTTCAAGCCACGATAACGGCGTGCGACACTTCCTACCATACAGGGCCTCGAAGGGCGTCATTTGTATACTTGCTTGGTAGCTGTTGTTGTACGCGAACTCCACCAAATATAGGTGGTCTTCCCAATGCTTACTGAAATCCAAAACACACATGCGTAGCATGTCCTCCATCGTTCTATTGACCCTCTCGGTCTGCCCATCCGTCTGTGGATGGAAAGCTGTACTGAACTTTAACTTTATTCCCAACATCTGCTGCACCAACCTCCAATCATTTGACGTGAACCGCCCATCGCGATCACTCACAATGCTACGGGGCACACCATGCAGTCTAACAATATTGTCAACATACAACTTTGCCAGTTTCTCCACTGGATCATCCTTCCTATGCGGAATGAAATACGACACCTTGGTTAGTCGATCTACGATCACCCAGATGGCGTCGTTCCCCTTCTGCGACCTTGGCAACCCGTGCACAAAGTCCATAGATATATCGTCGAATTTCCACTGCGGTATAGGCAAGGACTTCAGAAATCCTCCCGGCTTTTGGCATTCCGCCTTCACCAAAGCGCACGTTTGGCATTTAGCTACGTACAACGCCACATCTTTCTTGAGCCCCGGCCACCAAAACAACTTTTTGAGATCACGATACATCTTCGTGCTCCCTGGGTGGATTGAGTACTTGGTATGATGAGCCTCGTACATCAACTCCGCCTGGAGGTTACCCCCACTCGGGACGCACAACCGATGATCCTTCCTCAATAAACCATCTTCCACCGAGAACTGGGAATTTGACCCATCCAGAGCGACCTCCAAAAGCTCCTTCATGGAGTCATCTAACTCCAATGCCTGCCGAACCAGGTCAGCCAGGTCATACTGCACTTCTGTCCAGTTTAACATTGCTTGGGCGCTCGTCTGCTTGTCAACGCAACAGATCTCAAGCTCCTCCAACTCCCGTACTAGTCGCTCATCATGCACCGACAACCAGTTGGCTCGGGCGGGAGCCCTGCGGCTCAGCGCATCCGCAACTGCGTTGCCCTTCCCGGGCACATAATGTATTTTGAAGGTGTAGTCCCCAAGGAACTCCATCCACCTCCTCTGCCTCATATTAAGGTCCTTTTGATCCAACAAGTACTTTAGGCTCTTGTGATCAGTGTATATATCGACCCTTACGCCGTAAAGGTAGTGCCTCCACAACTTGAGTGCAAATATCACGGCCGCCAACTCCAAGTCGTGCACCGGATAATTTCTTTCATGCACCTTCAACTGATGCGATCCATACGCTATCACGCTCCCATGCTGCAACAACACGCAGCCCAAGCCACTACCCGAAGCGTCGCTATACACATCGAAGTCCTCGGTCCCACTCGGCGAACTAAGCACTGGCACCGTGGTCAACCGCCTCTTCAGCTCCTCAAAAGCTTGCACGCACTCTTGCGTCCACAAGAATTTCTGATCTTTCCTTGTCAACTTCGTGAGAGGTAATGCTATCCGCGAGAAGTTCTCTACGAAGCGCCTGTAATATCCGGCAAGCCCGAGAAAACTACGGACTTCCGCGACAGAAGACAACGCAGGCCACTCCCGTATCGCAACAATCTTCACCGGATCCACCGCTATACCTTCCCCACTCACTATATGACCAAGGAACGCTACCGAGGGTAGCCAGAACTTGCACTTGGAGAACTTTGCGTAAAGCTCATTCCTCCTCAGAGTCTCCAACACCAGATGCAAGTGCTTGAAGTGATCTTCTTCGCACTGTGAGTACACCAATATATCGTCAATAAAGACGATCACAAAGCGATCCAGGAAATCTCGGAACGTCCTGTTCATCAAGTCCATAAATACTGATGGCGTATTGTCAGTCCAAACGGCATGACCGTGAACTCGAAATGCCCATACCTCGTACTAAACGCCGTCTTCGGGATGTCACACTCCCTGATCCTCAGCTGATAGTACCCCGACTTCAAGTCCAACTTGGAGTATACCGACGATCCGACTAACTGATCAAAGAGATCATCAATCCTCGCAATCGGGTACTTATTCTTCTCCGTCAGCTTGTTCAATTCTCTGTAGTCGATACACAGTCGCATACTCACGTCCTTCTTCTTAACAAAGAGGACCGGTGCACTCCAAGGCGACGAGCTTGGACGCACATACCCTTGCTCCATCAGCTCCTCTAGCTGAACTTTCAACTCTGCCATCTCCTTAGGCGCTAACCTATATGGAGCACGTGACACCGGTTTGGCCCCCGGCACGAGCTCGATGGTGAAATCAATCTCCCGCTGCGGTGGGGCCCCAGGAAGACTATCCGGAAACACATCAGGGTATTCACAAACCACGGGAATGCTTTCCAACGCGGACTTTGGCTCTACAGCCCCAACTATTACGAAGAACAGCTCTGCACCAGCACGAACTGCCTTTACCACCTGAAGAGCAGACATCAGTGTCTTGCTCGACCCCTTCAGCCCCTCGAATGTAGTCTCCCGCCCTACACCCAGCTTGACCTCCTTCCGGTCACAGTCGATCCAAGCCTTCTGCTCTAACAGCCAATCCATCCCAAAGATCACGTCGAACTCTACTAGCGGCAGCAATGACGCTAGCAAGTCGAACTCTTGGCTCCCAATGTGAACCTTTACGGCGCACACCCTGTCCGCACGCATCGAGCATCCATTCGGTAGCAGCACATCCAACTTTTCCTTCGCCATCGAAGAAGGGACTCCGACGCGCGATATGAAACTTTCGGACAAGAAGGAGTGTGAAGCTCCCGTGTCGAACAGTGCCCGTGCCGGACTATCACTAATCACAATAAAGCCTATACAAACAATATTAGGCTAACAAGCAATAGATAACGGTATTAAAGCTAACTTGCTATAAATTAACTCATACCTGTCATCACATCCGCTTGCTTGATGGCCTCCTGCTGGCCCAAGTTATAGACTCTAGGCTGAGTCGGAGCATAGTGGGACGCAGTCGACTCCACTGCTTTGCCCTTCTCCTCGTAGGTAGCTCCTTGTTTCCTTTCGGACTTTGAGCGTCCACTCCAGCAATCACGGTCAAAGTGCCCCGTCTTTCCACACGTGAAACAAGCGCCCGGGGTTCGATTGGTAGTTGCCCCCGAGGCACCTGAAGCAGCTGGACCCGACGTCTTAGCTTTCTTATAGAATCTGCGGTAGCCCGACTTCGACGTAGTCGGTGCCTTGAACTCCGCTTTCTTACTACTGGATTCCTTCTTTGCTTAGACATTCTTCATGTCCTTCTCCAAGGATCGGGCCGAACTGACCAGGGTCATGAAACCCTGCGCCTTGGGCCCCGACAGCAGCAACCTTAAATCATCTCTTAGCCCTTCATAGAAGCGGCTCGTCTTGCGCTCCTCGTCTGCGAAGGTAGCGCCGGCATATCTCCCCAACCGAGTAAACTCGTGGAGGTACTCATCAACGGTGCAATCCCCTTGCACCAACTTCTGAAATTCGCTTTCTAGCGCAATTCTCTGCGCCGAGGGGAGGTATCGAGCCATGAATAGTCTCGCAAACTCCTCCATCGGAACTTCGGCCAACGGCCTTCCCCGCAACTGATGTAGCTCTAGGCCTTCCCACCACAGTCTTGCGTCCCCATCCAAAAGGAACGTCGCTATAGTGGTCTTCTGCCACTCTTCCGTTTCCGTCGCAGTCGTCACCCTGTTGACCCTTGAGAGCCAATCCTCTGCTTGGGTCGGGGTTTCTGCCCCCGTGAATACCGGTGGATGAAAGCCCATCACGTGCTTCAGTTGTCTTTCAGTTGCTCTCCGAGGCAACTCTGGCTCCAAAACTACTTGCTCAACCCTCCTTTGCTCTGCCGCCTGAAGCGGTACTTGCTCTACAGCAGGAGCAGGCTGCTGCACCTGCCTTGCAGGCTGCGCATTGATCATTTCCATGACCGCTTCTGCCACCAACCTAATGGTCTCGGCAGACGGAGGTGTTGCAGGAGCATCGATTGGCGCACTGCTCGCCTCAGAACCTGGCCGTTCAGACGGCCCAGCACCATTTCTGGTTACCTATAATCGTGCAAAACACCGATAAGCAACCATAAATTACTGCAAACAGCAATTATAGGAACACGCAGGTTCCTCAAACATGTGTATTTTCATTCCTAAGTGGACATTCATGGGTTCTTTTCATGTTATAACGATGACGCACACATGTTCTCACCACCCCTTAAAGTGAATTTGTCCACGAATTCATTTAAGCTTGACCGAAATCAGAAGTCTGATACCAATTTGTAATACCCCTATCCGTCGCATAGCATATAGCAGTAGGTCCGGCCGGGGCCCGACGCCATATACTACGGACAGACCGGTTGGTTACGCGTTGAAACCATTCAACCAATCACCACGTCCTACACAACACCTAGCGGAAGCAATTCTATACAGTTGCAAAGAGAACAAGAACCCTGCTACACAGCATGAATGTCCACTACAAACTCAGGAATGTAATCATACACAAAAGAGAACTGGCCTTAAGGCCTTACATTGTTCACTTAACAAAAATAGTGTTTTCCAAACTTCGGCACGCAGGCCGGCCATACATAAAAACGGGAAAGAAACATAAGCAATTAGGCCTTCGAGGGTCGGCACAGCAACAAGGGCTTTAGCCCGCTATTTCCCGCTCTGCTCCGCAGCACCTGCAAGCCACAAACCACCGCCCGGTGGCAAACAATAGCAACGGTCAGCAATGCTGACCAAATTATAATGATCCCGCCCCCACACTCGGGGCGGCAATGCTCTTTCCCTGCACTTTATTAGCATAGGAAATTATATAAAGTATTTGCACTTCACCACAGGCGTGGGCTCGCACGGCCACACACCCCGTGCACTCAGGGCACATTCTCGGCGAACCAGCCAACGTCACGTCAATTCAAGCCATAGACGTTCCCAATCCACCACCGCCTCTTGGACGGTCATCCATATGAGCATTTTGCCTTCCTAGCCTTGGTCACGGCAATTTAAGCCATAGACCGCCGAAGACCCTTATCCATGCCAACGGTCCTACCGAACGACATAGACCGGGTACGGTTCTGCCTGACCCATGCTCACACCGCAACGACAATTTAAGCCATATGCGCAGGCCAAGACTCACCGAGTCCCGTTTCCACCACAATAATCACATAACCCGGTTATGTTCACGTTGGCTCCCCGGCCACCGTGTTGGCAAAACCCGCTTTTGCCTAGTTTTCTGGGTGCACCTTGGAGTTAATCTCTAAGGCTCCCTGATGCAATCTACCACGTAGAAAACCCGAAAAACGCCCAAACACCCGGAGTCTTCCCCGGTTCATATGCAATGCAACATCACCGATCCGGCTCTACTTGTCCGAATAGGCTTCACACATAATGCCTATGTCCGTTTTCGCATACAGACTCTACACAAGGGGGACTTTACATATCTACCCCAAAGAACGCTCCAACTCTTCGCTCACTCGCGAGAGAGGGCTTCCTATGAAAAGGAAAAGAGGGCTTCACATGCCCAAGGATGAGAAATCGTTACCCTTGCATTCTTCCGCGGCGCCATGAAAATCTATGCGGATGAAAAGCACCGCAATCTCCTTGCCTCCGCGGATCCAAAGATGGCTCGCGATTTGGAGCCCCGAATCTCCACCGGCCGCCGGAGTTGACCTCCTTCTTCCTCCTCCAAGCTCTCCCTTCTCTCTAGGTTTTAGAGAGAGATTGGCCAATGGAAAATGGGTTTCTAAACCCTATTTCCCGACTATAACCACCCAGGAGCAGCCCCCGATCGTCGGATCCAAAGCCAAGAAAACGAACGGCCCGGATTAAATCCAAAATCATAAAATCTGGGCCGAACACGGGTTGGCACACGGCCGTGTGCCTGGCCGTGTAGCTCATTCGCCGTCTCGACCAAATCTGAAAACCAGCAACACGGCATGTGACACGGCCTCCGACATGCCCGTGTCGCCTGCGACACGCCCGTGTCGGGACCCGTGTCACGCCCCCGTGTGCAATTTAACAACACTTCGCAGTCAGAGAGGTACACGGCTTGGTGACACGGCATCAGACACGCCCGTGTCAAGCTAGACAGGCTCGTGTTCGTGCCCGTATCATTACCCGTGTACCCAACCGCACAGCACTGGTGTGACACGGACTGGGACACGCCCGTATCCTAGGCCGTGTTCCACCACACGACCATCGTCGACCTGCACTGGTCGACGACACGGCCAGCTCGACGGCTCGAGCTCGACACGCCCGACACGGCCTCCGACACGCCCGTGTCGGGGCCCGTGTCACCTGCACCAAAAATGTGACTTGGCCAAATTCGATCCCCGTCGGTCCTACAACATTTTGGGGTGTTACATGGGGGCACTCAATTAATTTGATCTTCGAGTGTTTTTTTTACATAGGCACTCAATTAATAAGTAGTTGGATTAGGGGCAACAATTAATTTTTATAGATTTGTATAAACCTGTACATAAATCAATATGTCTGCGTTGGGAGATGCACATAAATCAATGCACAAATCTACATGTAAATGGGCCTGGATCTCTTCTGTATATATAAGATTTATACAAATCAATAGGTAAATCGATGTACAAATCAGCAGGGCATTCAGTAATAGCCCTGCATCTCTTTTGTATGAACGTGTATATATAAGATTTATACAAATAACCAGGGCATGTATTTACCTATTAGTTTAAATAGTTGTGCCCAGCATTAGTGCATTAGTTTAAATAGTTATGCTTTAATTTTTCAAATCCTAAACAAAGCCCCTTAGTTAGTTATGCATATCTTCTGTATATATATGATTTATACGGTAATGCATCTCTTATGTATATATAAGAGATATACAAATCAACAGGTAAATCGATGTACAAATCAACAGGGCATTCAGTAATAGGCTTGCATCTCTTCTGTATAAACGTGTGTATATAAGATTTATGGCATTGATTTGTATAAACAAGCCTGCATCTCTTCTGTATAAACGTGTATATATCAGATTTATAGCCATTGATTTACCTGTTAGTTTAAATAGTTGTGCTTTAATTTTTCAAATCCAAAACAAATCCCCTTAGTTAGTTATGCATCTCTTCTGTATATATAAGATTTATATGACTATGCATCTCTTATGTATATATAAGATTTATACATTATGCATCTCTTCTGTATATAAGAGATATACAAATCAACAGGTAAATCGATGTACAAATCAACAGGGCATTCAGTAATAGGCCTACATCTCTTCTGTATAAACGTCTATATATAAGATTTATTGCATTGATTTGTATAAACAAGCCTGCATCTCTTCTGTATAAACGTGTATATATAAGATTTATACAAATCAACAACAACAAGAAAGTTTACATTCCTGTTTATGATCCCCTGTTTCGTACATGTTTCTTTCTGAATCAAAGCCTTCATCTTCAGTTTTGTGGTTTCATCTTTTCTTAGCAATAATTTTACATTGGCTTTAAAATAAAATGGGCAGTGCTTACTCTTCAGTTTTATGTTTTATGGTTTCATCTCTTACAATTTTATGATTTAAAAAAACACAAATACTCTGTTATAGTCTTTTGTTAGCATGTCAAGAGGCTTGAATGCTAGAGAAGAGTGGAATTTTGTGTTTGAAATGATAAGAAGGTAACACCAAACACATAATATATGTTATGGTTGAGATATTGTTCTTTTAACACATTACAAAACTGTTATTTAATGATTTTTTTTCTTTACATCTTTGATTGAAACAGATGCTCTCATGACCACCAAATGAAATCTACTGCTGCAATAGGAGATGCTAATATTTTGATATGGGTTCAATTGCGAGATTCTGACGTGTTTTTGGGGATTTTTTTGCAAGTTTTAGTTTTCTGAGTTCATATTTGTAAGCAATGCTACTGTTATATACATCTCGCGTGCTCATGGATTGCTTCAATACGAAATGCTTTTCTAATATTTTTTAGAAATGTGCTGTCTTCTGAGATTTTTTACTTTGCAAGTATGAACTTTGTTCTGAGTTTTTTTCATTGCAAGTGCAACTATGAACTTTACATGTACGTGTTACAATCATGTTTCTTTGTTGTTACTTTTTAAAATAAATGTTCTCTACCAAGGACCTACGATGGTGAGGTTAAAGTGTTGCGTATAGGAAAGAACAACATCACCCCCCCAAACAACGTTACCACCCACCGAAACAATGTCACCACCCCCCAAACAATGTCGCCGCCCCCGAACATTGTCGCCACCCCCGACCTTTGTCGTCGTCCATGAACAATGTTGCCACCCACGAACAATGTCTCCGCCCACGAACAATATCGCCGCCCACAACCAATGTCGTCACCCACGACTAATATCGCAGTCCACAACACATGTTGCCGCCCTCGACCCATGTCGTTGTCAAGCGGGCGAAGCCCGCTTGGTTGCAGGCAAAGCCCGCGGCGACGCATCGAGAACGGGCGGAGCCCGTTCGAAGATGCTAGTATATATATAAGTTTATATATATATTTCTTTCTAGAGGGGCTCAGGTTAGGTAGAGAAGCTGTAATGGGCCGAGTCCATTCAGCAGGCTTAGCTTTTATTTTAATTAGTTAGTGCTTAGGCTAGGCTTTTATTCTATTCAGTTTTAGTGGTTAGTGGAGGGTTTTTATAAGATGCCAGCTAGCTTCCTTCCTCTTTTTCCCGAGCAGCTGGCTGGTTGGCTTCCAGGGGAAGGAAGAAATCGGGCGGTGGTGCTGGAGCTTTCGGCCGGCGGTTTGCTGAGCTAGATAGGCAGTTTTTCCTCTAAGGAAGGGCCGATCCGGCTGTCTTCCTCCCAAGGTTTGTTCTTAAACCTCTCAGGCAATACATAGGAGTTAGGGTTTCAGTTTTCTCCTCTTCCACTTCTCTAAGAAGCTCCAGATTTTGTTTCTTCCTAAGTAGTCTTGCTACTGGTGTTGAGCACGTGAAGTGAAGGCTGTTGCTGGAGCTTGGTGGTGAGGCAAGTGGCTCCCTTGCCCCTTGCTGTTTTTATTTATAATCTTAGCTTGTGCTGCTCTTTTTCTTTTGCTATCCTAAAGCTCAAGGTTTTCTTCCCCTTTTCTCAATTGTACGTTTGTCTTTGCTGGTGCCAAGGTTGCTGGTTAGTATTAGGATTAGGCTTAGCTTAGTGGTAAGCTAGTTTAGGGCTACTGTGGTCGTGTAGGGGAGGTAGGAGTGAGAGCTTGAATTAAATTCCAGCTCTCGCGTTAGGAGGAGCTGAGGGAGCTGGGTCGGGTTAGCTCGAGGAATTTTTCATGGATTTTCTACTATGCCAAAAGCATTGAGTGAGTGTACCTCACTCAATGCCTAGACTGTTAGGCTTGTGGCGTTGAGTGTGGTGCACTCACTCAATTCCATGGTTGTTCTTGCGGCTAAGTCTTTGGCATTGAGTGAGTAGACCTCACTCAATGTCGTAGCTATTTTGGCGTTGAGTGAGGTAGACTCACTCAACGCCACAGTCTTTTCAGCAGTTAAGTCTGATAACGTTGAGTGAGTAGACCTCATTCAATGCCAAAGTAGGTTTGGCATCGAGTGAGTCGACCTCACTCAACGTCAAAGCAGGTTTGGCATCGAGTGAGTCGACCTCACTCAATGCAAAAGCAGGTTTGGCGTCGAGTGAGTAGACCTCACTCAACGCCAAAGCAGGGTTGGCGTCGAGTGAGTCGACCTCACTCAATGCCAAAGCAGGTTTGGCGTCGAGTGAGGTAGACTCACTAAACACCACACCTAGGGTTTGCGGTTAAGTCTTTGGCATTTAGTGAGGGTACCTCCCTCAACCCTGTGGCTGTTTTGGTGTTGAGTGAGGTAGACTCACTCAACGCCACAGTTTTTTTAGGCTAAGTCTTTAGCCTTGGGATGTGTGCTTCTTTAGGACTGTTAGATTAGTTTTTCCTTCCTAAGGGGGATGTTGGGGTGTTCGGCTAGTTTTTGCATGCCGACTCGTGGACTATGGCCAGAGGGGGTGTTTTCTGTACTCTAGAGGGGTGAAATGTGTGTGTTGAGCTGTGGACACCACGAAGTCTGGACAATGGGGCTGACTTGTTTAGGTGTGTGGACCCTAAGGCTGCCACCGGTTGTGTTCACCCTTGAGTATTTATTTTGGGGTCTGGTTGTTGGTGCTGGTACTGCCACCCGCTGCAACCCCTTATTATTTACACCGCGGTCATTTGCCCACAAAGTTAGGATTGTTAGCTCTTTCTTTTCCTGCTTTTGGCTATTCCTGCTAGTATACTAATGCTTTACTGCTGCAGGTTATTTCTTTCTGTCGTGCAGGTAGCTTTTGTGCTCATACTTGGTGTGATTTACCTTTACTGTCCTTTTGATAGTATTTTTCTTCTTACTGTCATACTTTTCACTTACTGTTAGTTATTGCTTTTGTTATCGGGTTGGTAAACCCTTTTTACTCGCACTTAAATCATATATTCTTCATGCTTTGATATTGTGCTGAGGCATTCTTTCTTGAATGCCTCAGGTCCAGGTTGTAGCAGATAGAGCGGCTGTTCCCTTTTAGTGGGTTTTGCTGATAGCCTCCAGGGTAGCTGAGTTACAGATCTTCCACCTTATGAGGTAGTTATTCTTCTTTTCTGTATGGACAGGCACACTCACCGGTGGATTCGTGTCGGGTTATCGACGCCCACTGGTGGCTTACTTATTTTGCTGGATATGAATTAAAACTGCTGTTTTGCCCTCTTGGGGTTGCTTACTTGCTTCTGGGAAGGTTTTATGCTAGGTTGCATGTTAGGTATTTAAAAACCCTAAACTATTATATGTATCTCATGCATATCATATTTGTAAAACTAAAACACTATCTTCTTTAAGCGTAAAGAATATCTTATATATATAAATACTATACTCACTTTAGGAGTCGTGCATACCATAAGTGGTCCCTTGAGGGCCCTTATACTCATTTAGGGCGTCAAATCAAATAAATCAAAGTATTTTTCCGCTGCAAGCAAATATATTTTCCTATCGTGGACTAGCTGATCCACTGTGCCGAGAGATACGACCTTTAAATAAACTAGTTTTTTACTATTTTAAAACTTGTGATTTGAAGTCTTTGTGCGTTTCCTGAGCATCAGTAGTTATCCCCCGCTCGACGTGGCATCACAACGCGTGTTTTCCCGTACTCTGATACTTATTAACCTCGGGGAAAATGTGGGTTGTGACAGTTGGTATCAGAGGGAGGTTGCTTGACAAGTTAGTTGGGCAACCTTTCCTTTTGATTGCATTAGAAGTTTAGCTTCATAAGCATACACACACTGATATGCCATCAACACGTCTTGGCCAAAGCACAAACACTACACTCATAAGCATAAAGAAGTATACGGGGCATATTATGTAGTATGTGATGCATAATGCATAATATGTGTTTGTATATGGATCCACCATAGGAGACAACATGTGAGGGTTATGTAGTATGGGATGCATAACTTCACCACATGAATGCGGCTAGCACGTTTTCTTTTTTTTTTCATTGCATGGGAATGTTATGTAGTATGGGATGCATAACATTTTCATGTGTACGCCGCCCATGGCATGCATTAAGGCCATTTTAGAATGCATATCACATCATGCATAGCATAACATTGCATAGGCACAACATGTCAAGCTGAAGATTTGCATGATGACATATGTACACAAATGGTTTTGAGTCAAAACGAATATAACAACATGTATTCATGGTTTAGGCACATGAGTTAGTATGATGGTGGTGAACCATCTCAGGTTAAGTATAACATCATCATTATAAAACAAATCCCAGAGCAAGTTTTGCAGTTGAAATTCATATTTATGTATGCTTGTCTGTACCAGGTAGTTTTGTTCTAGCTGTTGGGCTGAGTTTTAACTTGAGCGGGTGCGATTATAGGATGGCGAAGCATCCTGTGACGCGATCGACTCCCCAATCTAAGGGTGAGTCTTCGGGATCCTAGAGCGAGGCGATAATCGAAAGCCTGCGTTAGAGAAATGATGCCTTGGCAAGGCAATTGGTGGATATGTAGACCCAAATTCATTCCTTGGTTGCAGTAGTGGCAGGGCAGGCTCAGAGAGTTCAGGACCCCGTTGGGGGTGTAGCTGTTCCTCCCCCTCCTGCTCCTCTTGTGCCTCCAATCGTGGTGCCCCCGGAGATGGCCTTCATATCTCAATTTCAGCGGCTTAGGCCCCCTACTTATGACGGGCAAACGGATTTCATGATTTTGGATGACTGGCTGATTTCCATAGAGGAGATGTTCTCCTATTCTGGGATTACGGATAATCAAAAGTTAATGCTCGCTGCCTACCAGCTCAAGGGATTGGCGAAAAGTTGGTGGCTAAGGGAGAAAGAAGCTTGGTGGCAGGATGCACCTGGGAGTAATTTAAGGTGACGCTGTTAAGTAAATTTCTGCCCTCGGTCGAGCGGGACCGGTTGATGAACGACTTACTGCATTTGAAGCAAAGGAAACTAACGATCAGTGAGTATGAGGTTGAATTTAGCAAGCTGAGTCGGTTTGCTCCTAGACTTGTGAGTGTTGAAGCAGACGGGTTAAGTGGTTTCTGGGTGGGCTAAGAAGCGACGTTCAGCAGTTAGAAAATGCCTACGGAGCAGTCAGTTATTCCTTTGTGGTTGAAGCTACCTTGAAGGTCGAGGCCATTGAGAATGCTAAGAATAGAGGCTAGCAGGCGAGGCAAGACAAGTGGAAGTCTGTTGGAGGGAAAGGCCCCCAGGAACCTGATGCAGTTTCAAGGAAGAAGACCAAGGGGACTTGTAGCTTCTGTGCCCGGCCGGGCCATCCTTTGAAAAAGTGCTTCAATAGATTGGCAGCGCAGAAGAAAGTGCAAGTCCATGCTATTCAGGGTGCTCCCAGAGGGGATGTGGTGTGTACTTTGTGCGGAAAGAAGGGGCATGATGCGACCCGTTGCTGGTTGAAAGATAAAGTTTGCTTTCAGTATGGGCAAAAGGTCCATCTCAAGACGAGGTGCCCTCAGGCACAACCCGTTCTCCCAGCTGTTCCATTACAGGCATTTTCGCCACTCCCGCGCGTGGATAAAGGCAAGGGGAAGCTGAATGTTATCTCTTCGGAGGATGCATTGACCTCGACCCAGGTTATTTCAGGTTAGATTTCTTCCTAACTTGAATATTTTACTTCTTGTATAGTTTAGCTTTTGTTTTCCCTTAGTTGCATGAGCTATTTCTTAGGGAGATTTAAGGTAAAGAACTATTGGGCGCGCGTTATTTTTGATTCCGGCGCTACCCACTCTTTTGTTGCTAGGGCTTTTGTAGAGCAATTCCGCTTGGACCTAGATCGTGTTGGTGGAGCTTTCTGCGTCAAGTTCCCTTCTGGTGGCTATGAGATTTGGGTATTCATGGCTGCACAATCTTGTTGGGGGACTTTCTAGCAAAGACGGATCTGAAGGTGATTGACCTGGAGGACTTCGATGTTATCCTAGGCATGGACTGGTTGTCCAGATATGATGCGGTTATCCAGTGTAAGGGTAAGCGCTTGGATTTCGTGAAGGACAACGGTCAGCCCGGGAGCATTTATGGCGATCCACTCCAGGAGTCCCTGGTTATTTTTGCGGTACGTGCTCGCAAGTTGCTTGATTCTTGCTATTTTGTCTGTTGGGTCTCTCTGGTAGGGACAGATGTTAGTGTGCCGCGATTAGAGGAGATTCCTATTGTTTGTGAGTTCTCTGATGTTTTTCCTGACGGTCTTCCCGGTCTTCTACCCGATAGAGATGTCCAGTTTGCTATAGATTTGGAGCCAAGTACGCGTCCTATTGCTAAGGCACCGTATGGCCCCGCGAGAGCTGGAGGAGTTGCGAATCCAGCTAGATGAGATGTTGGCAAAGGGTTTTATCAGGCCGAGTTCGTCGCCCTGGGGTGCGCATGTGCTGTTCGTAAAGAAGAAAGACGGGTCGATGAGGCAATGCATCGACTACAGAGAGCTGAACAAGGTTACAATTAAGAATAGGTACCCTCTGCCTCGGATTAATGATTTGTTTGACAAGCTGCATGGTAGTGCTGTGTTTTCAAAGATAGACCTTCGTTCGGGCTATCACCAGTTGAGGATTCGGGAGTCAGATGTTCCGCGGACGGCATTCCGTTATCGTTATGGGCATTTTGAGTTCTTAGTCATGTCATTTGGTTTGACTAATGCGCCTTCAGCTTTCATGGATTTGATGAAATGCGTGTTCAAGGATTGCCTAGACAAGTTTGTGATTGTCTTTATTGACGACGTTTTGGTGTACTCCCGGAATGCAGAAGAGCATGATCGACATTTGCGTCTTGTCTTGGCGACTCTGAGAGACCATAAGCTTTACGCCAAGCTGAGCAAATGTGAATTTTTGCTTCCTCAGGTATCTTTCCTCGGCAAGGTGGTTAGCAAGGAGGGCATCTTAGTGGACCTAGAAAAGATCACTGCGGTTATGGAATGGGCGAGACCAGTTACTCCTCGAGAGAACAGAAGCTTCTTGGGCTTGACGGGCTATTATAGAAGATTTGTGGAGGGATTCTCCACCCTATCTGCGCCGGTTACCAAGTTGACGTAGAAGAATGTATCCTTCGTATGGGATGGCAAATGTGAAGAGGCTTTTGAGGAGCAAAAGAGAAGGCTATGTTCAGCTCATGTTTTGTCCTTGCCTACTGAAGGTGCTGAGTATGATGTATATGTGGATGCATCGCATATCGGGCTGGGATACATACTGATGCAAGACGGGAAGGTGATTGCGTACGGGTCGAGACAACTAAAGACTCATGAGAGGAATTACCCTACGCACAACCTGGAGTTTGCTGCCGTGATTTATGCTCTAAAGTTGTGGAGGGATTTGCTGTATGGTGTGTAGTGCAGGATATTTACTGATCATAGGAGCTTGAAGTATGTCTTCACACAGAAGGAGTTGAATCTGCATCAGCGGAGATGGCTAGAGTACGTGGCCGACTATTAGGTCGAGATTCTGTATCATCCGGTAAAGGCCAATGTGGTGGTCGACGCCTGAGTAAAAAATCAGGGAAGATTTTTGGTCTCACAGACGAGTTGTTAGTAGAGGAGTTTCTGTTGATGGGCATTTCTATGGATAGCTGCAATGTGCAGAGCAGCCTGGCAGTGGCAGAACCTTCATGGATCGCACTCATAAGATTGCATCAGAAGGATGATCCTAACCTTCTGCATTTGTATCTTCGAGCTGAGAGAGGTGAACTGCCAGATTTTTCTATAGATGATACAGGTACTTTGAAGTACCGTGGCAAGTTTTGCATTCCCGTGGTTGGAGACATCAGGGTTATGGTGTGCAAGGAAGCCCATGGATCTAGCATTGCCTACCACCCATGATCCACCAAGATGTACCGCAATTTGAAGCAGATTGCCTAGTGGTATGGGATGAAGGGAGACATAGCCAGATTTGTTTCTGAGTGCCACACTTGCAAGCGAGTGAAGGTTGATCATGGAAGACCAGGTGGCAAGCTAACTCCCTTGGAGATTCCGACTTGGAAATGGGAAAGCATCTCGATGGATTTCATTACAAGCTTGCCAAGATATCCTAGGGGGCATGATTCAGTATGGGTGATCGTGGACAGACTTACGAAGTGTGCTCACTTTGCGCCATTCAAGATCGACTACCCGATGAGGAAGATAACAGAGCTATATTTGGAGGAGGTCATCAGACTGTATGGTGTACCCGTGAGCATCATATCGGATCGAGACTCCAGGTTCACGTCTCGTTTTTGGAAGAGTCTTAAAGAGGGGTTAGGGATAGATTTGAGGTATTCCACTGCTTATCACCCGCAGACCAACGGTCAGACGGAGCGGATAAATCAGATTGTGGAAGATATGATCTGATGCTATATTCTGGACCACGGTGGGGCGTGGGACGAGCGTTTGTGGCTTATGGAGTTTGCGTATAACAACATCTATCAAGAAAGCTTGCAAATGGCTCCTTTTGAGGCTTTGTATTGGAGGCGATGCAGGACTCCTTTGTTTTGGGCTGAGTTGGGCGAGAGACCCTTGTTGGGTCCAGAAGCACACGAGGAGATGGAGATTTCGGTGAAGCTTATTCGGAAAAAGCTTCGAATAGCCCAGGAGAGATATGAAAAGAACGTCAACCAGCGTAGATAAGATTTGGAATTTACTGTGGGGGACCAGGTGTTCTTAAAGGTTTCCCCGATGAACAGGATTAAGAGGTTTGGCAAGAGCAGGAAATTGGATCCGAGATACGTAGGGACATTTTTGATTACTGAGCGGATTGGAGTATCAACTTACAGGTTAGAGTTGCCTGCAAATTTTCCTGGCGTGCATGATGTCATTCACGTCAGTCAGTTGTGTAAGTGTGTGTAGAGTGACAGACAGGTTTCTGATTCTGTGCCCCAGTTGGAGCCAAACCTTTCTTTTATGGAGGTGCCTGTCTGCGTCTTGGATGCTCAGGATCGCGTGTTGCAGAGGAAAACCATTCCTATGGTTAAGATTTTATGGAAGAACCAGGATGTAGAAAGCGCGACTCTGGAGCTAGAGTCGGCGACGAGGATGGCATATCCTCATCACTTTCCCTGATCTCGTGCATGGTATGTTTTTGGTGCTTTTTATAGCTTTGGCTTAACTATTTCTTTTTCTTCTTGATTGAAATTTTATGTTTAAAGTTTCGAGGCGAAACTTTCTTTTAGGGGGGAGTGGCTGTAACGCCCTCGGTTTTTAAGTGTTTTGTTTGTTTATCATTTGGCATTATGTTGATGCGGTTCCGGCCTTTTGCCGTTGTTAGAGCGTAGTCTTAACTCTTTAGGTTCCTTGTGTAACCTGTTTGCAAGATTCCCCAGCTAGTCTGTGTAAGTTGTGATTACTCGGCTGAGCATCTTAGGGAATACTTGTGCTTTGGCTTGGGTGGTGTAAGCCCGAGTGCTCTATCGTCGGATGTTGTTTTCAACTTCACTGTTGTTTTCGTAGCTTGGGTGATTAGCTACGGTGCGAGTTTTGTTGAAATCCGCGATCATTTGTTTTTTCACGTCGTTTCGACATTCATTTTATTAGCCGGTAGTGTGTAGCAAGGCTGTTGCGTTTGCTGTGCGTAGCCTTGTGTGGCCGAGCCTGGTTGCTTGTGCTTGGTTTTAGGCTAAAATGTTAGCCATTTATTATATATATATATATATATATATATATATATATATATATATGTACATGTACATATATAAACATATATATATATATGTATATATATGTACATGTATATATATATATATATGTGCTTGTAATGATGGGGTGCGGTTAGCCCTTTTCTTTTTCAGCTTATATATATATAGGTTTTCTTATATATATATATATATATATATATATATATATATGTATATGAATGTGTTTATATAATTGTTCTAGATATATATATATATATATATATATATATGTATATATCGGTATATATATAAGTTTATATATATTTGTTTCTAGAGGGGCTCGGGTTAGGTAGAGAAGCTGTAATGGGCAGAGTCCATTCAGCAGGCTTAGCTTTTAATTTAATTAGTTAGTGCTTTGGCAAGGCTTTAATTCTATTCAGTTTTAGTGGTTAGTGGAGGGCTTTTATAAGATGCCAGCTAGCTTCCTTCCTCTTTTTCCCGAGCAGCTGGCCGGTTGGCTTCCAGCGGAAGGAAGAAATCAGGCGGTGGTGCTGGAGCTTTCGGTCGGCGGTTTGTTGAGTTGGGTAGGCAATTTTTCCTCTCGGGAAGGGCTGATCCGGCTGTCTTCCTCCCGAGGTTTGTTCTTAAACCTCTCGGGCCATCCATAGGAGTTAAGGTTTCAGTTTTCTCCTCTTCATCTTCTCTAAGAAGCTCTAGATTTTGTTTCTTCCTAGGTAGCCTTGCTACCGGTGCTGAGCTAGTGAAGTGAAGGCTGCTGCTGGAGTTTGGTGGTGAGGCAAGTGGCTCCCTTGCCCCTTGCTATTTTTATTTCTAATCTTATCTTATGCTGCTCTTTTTCTTTTGCTAGCCTAAACCTCCAGGTTTTCTTCCCCTTTTCTCAATTGTACGTTTGTCTTGGCTGGTGCCAAGGTTGCTGGTTAGTATTAGGATTAGGCTAAGCTTAGTGGTAAGCTAGTTTAGGCTGTTGTGGTCGGGTAGGAGAGGTAGGAGTGAGAGCTAGAATTAAATTCCAGCTCTCGGGTTAGGAGGAGCTGAGGGAGCTGGGTCGGGTTAGCTCCAAGAATTTTTCCTGGATTTTCTACTAAGTCAAAAGCGTTGAGTGAGTGTACCTCACTCAATGCCTTGACTGTTAGGCTTATGGAATTGAGTGTGGTGCACTCACTCAACGCCATGGTTGTTCTTGCGGCTAAGTATTTGGCATTGAGTGAGTAGACCTCACTCAACACCGCAGCTGTTTTGGCATTGAGTGAGGTAGACTCACTCAACGCCAAAGTCTTTTTAGAAGTTAAGTCTGATGGCGTTGAGTGAGTCGACCTCACTCAACGCCAAAGCAGGTTTGGCGTCAAGTGAGTTGACCTCACTCAACGCCAAAGCAGGTTTGGGTCGAGTGAGTCGACCTCACTCATGCCAAAGCAGGTTTGGCGTCGAGTGAGTCGACCTCACTCAACGCCAAAGCAGGGTTGGCGTCGAGTGAGTCGACCTCTCTCAATGCCAAAGCAGGTTTGACATCGAGTAAGGTAGACTCACTCAATGCCACAGCCAGGGCTTGCGGTTAAGTATTTGGCGTTGAGTGAGGGTACCTCACACAACGCCGTGGCTGTTTTGGCATTGAGTGAGGTAGATTCACTCAACACCACAGTTTTTTTAGGCTAAGTCTTTAGCCTTGGGATGTGTGCTTCTTTATCACTGTTAGAGGATTTTTTCCTTCCTAAGGGGGATGTTGGGGTGTTCGGCTTGTTTTTAATGCCGATTCGTGTACTATGGCCGGAGGGGGTGTTTTCTGGACTCTAGAGGGGTGAAATGAGTGTGCTGAGCTGTGGACACCACAAAGTCTTGACAATGGGGCCGACTTGTTTAGGTGTGTGGACCCTAAGGCTGCCACCGGTTGTGTTCCCCTTTGAGTATTTATTTTGGGGTCTGGTTGTTGGTGCTGGTACTGCCACCCACTCCATCCCCTTATTATTTACACCCCGGTCATTTGCCCACAAAGTTAGGATGGTTAGCTCTTTCTTTTCTTGTTTTTGGCTATTCTTGCTAGTATACTGATCCTTTACTGCTACAGGTTGTTTCTTTCTGCCGTGCAGGTAGCTTTTGTGCTCACAATTTGCGTGATTTACCTTTACTGTCCTTTTGATAGTATTTTTCTTCTTACTGTCATACTTTTCACTTATTGTTAGCTGTTGCTTTTGTTGCCGGGTTGGTAAACCCTTTTTACTCGCACTTAAATCATATATTCTTCATGCTTTGATATTGTCCTGAGGCGTTCTTTTTTGAATGCCTCAGGTCCAGGTTGTAGCCGATAAAGCGGCTGTTCCCTTTTAGTGGGTTTTGTTGATAGCCTCCAGGGTATCTGAGTTACAGATCTTCCACCTTGTGAGGTAGTTATTCTTCTTTTCTATATGGACATGCACACTCACCGGTGGGTTCGTGTCGGGTTTTCGACGCCCACTGGTGGCTTACTTGTTTTGCTGGATATGAATTAAAACTGCTGTTTTGCCCTCTTGGGGTTGCTTACTTGCTTCTGGGAAGGTTTTATGCTAGGTTGCATGTTAGGTATTTTAAAACCCTAAACTATTATATGTATCTCATGCATATCATATTTGTAAAACTAAAACACTATCTTCTTTAAGGGTAAAGATTATCTTTCATATATAAATACTATACTCACCTTAGGAGTCGTGCATAACATAAGTGGTCCCTTGAGGGCCCTTATACTTATTTAGGGTGTCAAATCAACTAAATCAAAGTATTTTTCCGCTGCAAGCAAATATATTTTCCTATCGTGGACTAGCTGATCTACTGTGCCGAGGGATATGGCCTTTAAATAAATTGGTTTTCTACAATTTTAAAACTTGTGATTTGAAGTCTTAGTGCATTGTCTGAGCATCAACAGTTATCCCCTGCTCGACGTGGCATCACAACGCGTGTTTTCCCGTACTCTGATACTTCTTAACCTCGGGGAAAATGCGGGTTGTGATAAACCCTTCCCACCACAACCTCGCTTCACCATCCAACAGGAAGGTGGCTATGGTGGTCTTCTGCCATTCCTCCATCTCCGTCGCCGTCAAGACTCTCTTCACTCTAGAGAGCCAATCTTTGGCCTGGGATGGGGTTCCAGTACCCGAAAACACTGGAGGGTTAAATTCCATCACATGTTTGAGTTGCTTCTCTATCTCTCTTCTAGGTATCAACGACTCTACCACTACTTGTTCAACCCTTCTAGGTTCTGTCTCTTGAAGCGGTACCTGCTCCCCTACAGGGGAAGGCTATTGTACTTGCCTTGCTGGTTGGGCATTTTTCATTGTAAACACCGCTTCCGCTACAAGTCTTATAGTTTCTACTAAAGGAGGGGTTGCATGCATGTCTTTTGGTGCACTACTCGCCTCAGACTGCGGGTGTTCTGACGGCCCTACGCCACTCCTGGTCACTTATAGTCGTACAAAAACCCTAAACTAGGCGACAAATAGATTGCTAAAAGCAATCATTAGAACACTCAGGTTCCTCAAACAAGTGTATTTTCATTCCTAAGTGGACATTCATGGGTTCTATTTATGTTATAACGATGACACACATACATGTGCTCACCACCCCTTAAAATAATTCGCCCACGAATTCAAATAAGCAAGACTGAAACCGGTAGTCTGATACCAATTTGTAACACCCCTATCTGTCACATGGCATATAGTAGTAGGTCCGGCTGGGGCCCGACGCCATATACTACAGATAGACTGAAGGGTTATAGAATGAAACCATCCAACCAAGATAACACGTCCTACACAGAGCGCATTCTTGTGGAAGTATGTTAAAGGTTAAAGAGTAGAGAACCAAAACCACAGCATAAATGTCCACTAGAATCCAAAGTAGGAATGACAGAACAAATACACCATATAGTACTTGGCCTTATGGCCTTACAAGTGTTTACTTAAACAATAAATGTCTTCCATACATCGGCACGCAGGCCGGTCACACGTGAGCATAAAAGTAAACATTTGCTTTGGACTTCAAGGGCCGGCTCAGAGACAATGGCTTCAGCCCGCTACTTGCCACTAGGCTCCGGAGCACCCTCAATCAACATTCCACCGCATCGGTGGCAAACAAAAGCAATGGTCAGCTAAAGCTGACCAAATTATAACGACCCCACCCCTTACTTGGGGTGGCGGTGCTCCTTCCCTGCAATTTATTAGCATAGCCAAACAATATAGTGAAAGTACAACAACAACACACTTCCCAACAGGTGTAGGCACACACGGCCACACACCCCATGCTCTCAGGGCACATTCTCGGTGAACTTGGTCCACCACCGACCCTAGGACGACAATAACGTGAGCTAATAATCTTTTTCAGCCGAAGCCTAAGCCCTCTATGCCATCGGTAGGCCTCTTAAACCGAACCACATAGTGCAGGTACGGTTCCACTCAACCCGTTGCTCATATCGCCATAATAATTTAGGTCATCGACGAAAGTTAAGCTTCCCCGAATCCCGATTTATCGATTAAACAATAGTACATAACCCGGTTATGCACAAGGTTGGCTCCCATGACACCAAGATGGCATCAATACGCTTCTGCCCAGTTTTCCGGGTGCAGCTTGGAGTTAGTCCCCAAGGCTCCCTGCGACAATCTACCACATATAAAACCCAAAAATATACGGCACAGAGTCTTCTCTGGAAATCCATGCATAAAGAAAACATCACCGATCCAGACCAACTTGTCCGGGTACGCTTAACACACCATGCCTATGTCCATACTTCGATTCCGGACTCTATATACAAAACTACGAGGACTATTCATGTCCACCCAAAGAAAAACCTCACACTCACCGCACACTCACGAGAGCGGGATTCCTATGCAAAAAGGAAGAGGACTTCATATGTACAAGAAGAAAATAGTTACCCTAGCGGTTCATTTTGGCCCCATTGCGAAGAGAAGAAACTAGATGGATGAAAAGTACCGCAACGGCCTTGCCACCACGGATCTGTACTCGGCTCGCGATTTAAGGCTCTGAAGCTCCACCGGCGAACGGATTCCTCCTTCTTCTTCAACCTTGCTCTCCCTTCTCTCTAAATCTTTAGAAAGAGAATAGACAGTAAAATGAGGGTTTAATCCTCAACTCCCGGCCTTATAACAGCAGGGAGGTTTCTGGACCGTTGGATCCTCTTTGAAGGAAATGAACGACCACGAATCGCCCTGAAAATCATTTTCCTGGGCCGAACACGGCTTGTGAGTCACACCCGTGTCACAGGCCGTGTCCCACGATCTGAACACAATCGTCGAGCACAGAACAGGACACGGCATCTGACACGACTTGGGACATGCCCGTGCCAACAATGGACATGCCCGTGCCAACCATGGACATGCCCGTGTCATAGGCCGTGTACCTCAATCAACGCTCAAACCGTCGCGTCCCGACCAGGAAACGGCTTCGGACACGCCCGTATCCCAGCCCGTGTTTAACAACCGACACAGGCTGTGCAAACACAGAGAAGGACATGGCTCTGGACACGCCCGTATCCCAGACCGTGTGCCTGACACGGCTTTAGACACGCACGTGTCCCAGACCGTGTAGCTCACTCGACGCCGCCTTGTCAACACAGAGCAGGACACGGACCTGGACACGCCCGTGTTACAGGCCGTGTGAACCTAACCAGGCACCAAATTGGTCTTAAAACGTTATCCGTTCCTTTTTGACTTTTGGGGCGTTACAATTTGTGTCTTCGTAACATTGAAGAACACATTCCAGATTTTTTAAACAAGATTGAAAAGAATTTATAAAATGAAAAAGTATTCTATAAATACCCCCCTCACATCCTCTACTCGTTAAAAATCACCAACATACATCTTTCGAATGAGTTGATGTGTTACAAATGCAAACAACATCCTTCGATAAGGAAAGTTGCTAAAGGACAAGTTAAATTACTTTTATCCTGGTCTTTAGGATAAATTGGGATTTGGAAATATCCTGAAATACCATCAAGAAAATAGTAGGAGTGATCGGAAAGACGTTCTATAATTTGATCGATAAACCGTAACGGAAAGTGGTCCTTACGGGTGGCATTGCTAGTTTTCTTTATTTGATACACCTCCGCCAACCCGTAATAGTATGTACGTGTTGTTTACTCCATTATTTTCATTTGACACTACCGTTATGCCACCTTTCTTCCACATGCCTTGTACAGGACTAACCCATGTACTATTCGAAATTGGGTAGATAATTACCGCATCTAATAGCTTGATTACTTCAGCCTTAACAATGCCTTTGATATTGTGATTAATTCTGCGATGAGGCTGGACGATGCTACAAGAATTATCTTCTAATAAGATTTTATATGTGCAAAAGAAGGGTCTAATCCCCTTTATATTAGATATTTTCCAAGTTATGGCATGATAGTGGTTGTTTAAAATATGAACCAATTTGGAACTTTCCGAATCGCTTAAAGCCAAAGAAACAACAGGAGGAAGTTTTGAATTTTGTTCTAAAAATACTTATTTCAGGTGGCCGGGAAGATGTTTTCATTCGAGACTTGGTGGTTCTTCATAAGAGGTTTTAATTTTAGAATTTTCTAAATTTAGCGGCTCAGCAGGCATGCAACGAGATAATTCTTCTATGCAAAATAATTTGGCAAGTTCTAAATCATCAACAGATGGGGAATAAAATCAGAAGGCGAAGAAAAATTATTTTCATGACATGTTTCTAAATAAAAACCAGAAACATTGTTTGATAATGAATTTTTTAAGGAGGGGTTAATATTGAAAGTAACTTCAACATCTCCAACCTAAAGGAGGATCTTTCTGTTATTTACATCAATTAAAGTGCAAGAGGTGACATGGAAGGGGTGGCTGAGAATGGGGGTAATTCGACATCCTCTTCGATGTTAAGAATGACAAAGTTTACCAGAAATATAAACTTCTTAACCTTGATGAGCACGTCCTCCACAACCCCTATTGAATATTTAATTGAATGATTCACGAGTTGGGTACTCATCTAGTTTGGCTTAGATCGCCTAATCCGAACTTTTTAACAACGAAAATTATATTAAGTTTATGATTGCTCCCAAATCAGTTAAAACATGTTTTTCTAATATATTGTCAAATAAACGTGGGATGGAGAACCGTCCAAGATCATTTAGTTTTTGGGGGCAATTTATTAAGTAAAACAACGACACATTCTGCACTAAGAGAAACACTAAAAATATTTTCAAGTTTCTTTTTATTAGAAAGTAATTCCTTAAAATATTTCACATACTTAGTTATTTGAGAGATGAGTGGCTCGCAGAAAGGAACGTTCATGTGAATTTGTTTTTAAATTTCTAAAAAAATTAGTCTGTTCTTCGACTTGCTCTTTTCTAACATTAGATGGATACGAGAGAGCGGAATTAGAATGCATGGAGATAAAGTAGAAGATAAAATAGGTGGAGGAGGAGGAGGTGGAGTAGAGGCATTTACCTCAGGCTTGACCATTTTTGAAGTTACCTCCTTTTCGGTATAGAGGGTGGTTGCATTTGCGCTTTATCTTGGATTTGGCTCAGTGTTTCCCGACAAAGCTCCATGTTGGCATTTGGAGAACATTTTGGCAAGCTATCCAAATTGATTTTCTAAATTTTTTATCGATCCAGTAAGATTTTGAACGTTGGACTCATTTGAAGCAACATATTTAGTGAAGGCCTCTTCAATTGGAGAGGGATTCAGGGGCTGCGTCCAAAATCCAGGTGGATTCGTATTAGGAGGGCATGCAATGAGCATTATTTGGGTTGCTCCATGAGAGATTCAGATTATTCCTTAAACCCTGATTATAAGTATTCTTATACGGATTGCAAATCAGGTTGAAGGAAGAATGTTATGGACTTCCCATATAGTCAACCTATTCTTCAATTATATTATTATTATTTACCCAATTAGGAGTGGCGGAGGAAGCAAACATCTCCACCACTTCCTTAAGCATTCTACTTGTAAGACTACACTAGACATGTCATCTGCTTCATAAAGTCCAACAGGCTTGTTAGGGCGCGAGTGAGGCGCATTCTACTAGTAGGAGTTCATGGCCTTTTCCTCAAAAAGCTCTTGAGTGTCCTCCAAGGTTTTATTTTTTAAAGTGCCCCCGACGACCGTATCAATCATTTGGCTTGTTTGGAAATTCAAGCCATTATAAAATGTTTGCACCTGTAGCCAAGTTGGAAGTGCGCAGTAGGGACATTTATGCAAAAGTTCTTTGAAGTGCTCTCATGTGTCATAGAGAGTCTTTGAATCAATTTGCATAAAAGAGGCGATGTTAGTGCATAATTTAGTGGTCTTGGCCGGAGGAAAATATTTAGATAGAAATTTCGCCATCATTTCATCCCATGTAGTAATGGATCCTTTAAGAAGAGAACCCAACCACTTCTTAGCCATAGTCTGCCAAGAAAAATGAAATAAATGCAATCAAATGACGTTTTCAGTAACGGCATTGATTTTAAACGTATCACAAATTTCAATAAAACTTGAAAAATGTAAATTAGGATCTTCATCTGGTAAACTATGAAATTGTACCGATTGCTGTACCATTTGGATAATGCTAGATTTGATCTCAAATTCTTATTTTCCACTATTGAGTGAAAAATACTAGATTGTGAACCCTCCAAGTTTGGTCTTGCATAATAGGACATGGTCTGTTGTTCACCCTTTTTATTCGGATTGGGAGGATTAGGATTGTCCGGATTAGGCTCTTCCATTTTTTTTGCATTAGTGTCTCCGATCAACTCTTCAAAATTCAAATGTAAATCTTGATTACAAGCTCAGAGGTGCTACCGAATGGAGCGCTCGATCTCAAATCAAAATGAATATTAGGATTATTCAAAGAGCTTGCTCGTGCCATACACTAAAGCGGGTAAAAGAGAGAAAAAGAGGAGAGAAAGTAATGCTAAAAATATTGACGGATGTTTTACGCGATTCAGCTTCGTCTTAGCTTCCCAAGGTCTACACGGTGAAAAACTCGCACTAGTACTGGCAGATATGATGAGAAGATATCCCAAACCTCCCATTTCAAGAATATCGTTTCACCTTTTGGAAAGCAAAATTATAAGAAAATAAAATGATAAAATTAATAGCTATTTCCATTTTTGAAATATCAACGAGTCCCCGACAACGGCGTCATAAATCTTGATATAATGATTTTAAGGTTTTAAGAAAAGATGTTTTATGATTCTATATCTGAAAAATACAAGTGTACCGTATTGATTATAATATAAGATACTTACAAATACCAAGGTCGTATTTCCCATGACGCATAAATTACTTTAACTTCGAGGGTTCACTATTATCTTATCACTACAATTTTTAAATTGGTTTTAAAATAGAAAACAGAATGCAGTTTGAAATAGGATTTAGATTATGATTAAAAAGATAGCTCCCGACCTCCACTCACCTTAGAATGAAAATAATCAAAATAAAATAAAGTTCTTAATCTCTTTAACGAAACTGCTTGGACCATAGGGGTTCCAAAAATATGAACGCATCACTTTCGAGGGTGCACCAAACTGAGTTTAGGTTGATCGACCAAACTTTCGTTATAATCAAAACCCATAAAGCTTATTTTACTTAGTGAACCCCGTTATTAGATTTGACTTCAATCCAGGATATTTATGTCTTCATCTAAGGGTTGCATCCAACTTTCTTTACCCACGAGTGATCGATCTGTACACATGAACCTTTCAGCTAATTAGAGTACGCAAACAAAAATAAAAGTCATATATCGACAATATGACCACTCAACATTGATCAAGTGTAAATCTAAAGCATTCGTTAGTATAGAAAATAAAAATAAAAATTAAGATGGGATGATCATTTCATTCCTTGGATCATCACGATCGAGTACTAAGAGAAGTTTAATTACTCATTGGGATAGTGGAAGTGATATAAATAAGGAAGTACATGTTGATAACTACAAAACTAAGAGGAAATGAAGGACCAAAGAAAATTGCAAGAATTAAACTAGTAAAGAAGTGCAAATAAAATAGTAAAGAATTATAAGTATGAATTGAAAGCAAGAAAAACACTAGCTAACACAATCACTCCCTCTCCAAAATGTAAAAGTGCAAGATGAAATAAGAGAGCAAATTAGAGAACAAGAAGCTCTTTTATTACTAATAAAGAAGACATTATAAGTAGACTAGAAAAAGGAATTACAATTACAAAAAGTAAAGAGAACTTTTTTTACCTGAAAATACCAGAAACAAAAATGAAAATGCCTTAACACATGAAAATTTTGAAACCTTGTCCTCTGGAAGAGCTAGATATTTATAGGCAAAAATATCAATTTACACGCCCTAGGTCATGCCCGTGGCCTAGGGCGTGTAAGGATTGCGCGACATCAATAGATGATGAGGCATGTGTCTTGCGTGACGGCACAGCGAAAATCAGAGAACATGGCCGTAACCTTCTTTTCACGGACGTGTACTTGAGCGACAACATTAAATGAGGTGTGCGGTTGGCATGACGGCACGACAAGTGTGTACTGGGGGATGATTCATCGAACATGGGCGTGTCAAATGAAGATTGAGCATGAGTTAAATCAACTAGCTGGATTTGGGTTGGTGGCATGAGGGCTCAATCGGCCTGCCGTGATACTATATGGGAGTGATATAGGTGTCACATGTGTGTACTTTGGAACACAGGAATGCACTATCCCAACCAACATGGAATTGCCTCCTGCACACTACAACAGTGGGAACATGATTTTAATTTAACACGCGTTTGGTCACGGACGTGATCGAGGACGTGTACTTTTCAATTTTTACCAAAATTCACAAAGACCAGCAGGAAACCTACAAAACAGAAAAATAAACACAATTAGATCAAAATTATAGAAATAATTATTTATGAACAAAAGTAAAAAAAAAACAAAATTCATATTAAATAAATGCTAAGTACTATATTAAAATTAAATATTAAACTACTTAACCTGTCTGCAAAAGATTTCACGACGTCCGACGTTCATAATTTTTATAATCGGTATGGCTAACCAAGGCAAGGAGGGCGGGTATACTCTCTATCTCCAATGTAACCATCTCCTCAAGGACCTGATTGTCATCGTCAATGATATTTACAGGAATGGTGGATTTGTCCGCGCTATCCAGCACATGCGTGTTCTGCCATGTGGGTCTAAATTTGCTGAAATCAATTATGTGATTCATGGGTTACGCTCCTAGAGCCCACATGTAATGCCTAGACCTCTCGAGATCATTCCACTTGAGATATGCTCTTTGCTGAATCTGATTTATATAGGAATTTTGGACTTATCTGGGCTCGATTTCATGCATGCCCTTCACTTTTAGATCATAAATGCTTATATTTCACTAGATCTTTACTTTCACTTGTAGTGCACATTTTGCTAGTTGTGGTGCACAATTTCACTCTTTTCTAGTGGGGGTAAGCACACGGTGCTCCCCGTTACTTGTTTTTATTCTTATTGCAATTTTGGAAATGTCGGGGAAGAGTTAAATCACTTGTTGGAAATCTGTGTATTTCACATGATCGTGCATTTTTCCTTTTGCGTTGGCGTTCTGCTCGTGCATTATCCTTTATTGGCTTGATCTTCTTGATCGCCTATCGCACAACCGTGTGAAATTCCTTCATGCACAGGTTGTTCTGCCCATGTGAGATCATTGTGCTGAAAATCAGTGCTTTGCAACCACTCGTGCATTTTGGTCACGCACAATCGATTCTGACTGTGCGAGAGCAAATCACACGAGCTTCCTGTAATGTATAAATCTTTTTTTGCATGATCGCACGGTCATGCGTTTTTCTTTAGTGTATATCCTATTCAATGGTGTTGTTATTGCCCTTAAAATGCAAATTTTAATGTTGAAAGTATTTTGTTCACGCACGATCGTGCGTTCCAAAAACACACGGTCATGCATAAACAAAAAATCTGCATTCTTCAAAAAATTGTGTTATGTCGCCGCCCATGTGTTGTTATTACTCTTAAATGCACGGTCGTGTATGTGGTCGTGCGAGAACAATTTTTGGTTAATTTTCTATTTAAGCCCTGTTTTCAGGCTTTCGCAGACATCCAATTTTATTCTGCCAAAACCCCAGTTGTGTTCTTCATGTGCAGGAGGGCAGAACCCCATTTTAGTGGAGTTTTTTCTTGTAGAAATCGCACGGCCGTGAATTTTTTTTCACGAACGGTTGTTACGACCATACGATCAAGGTTGTCAGGATCAAGATCCTAGATGAGATCGTTTTGAGGTAGGATCGGATCTGATATTATGGTTGGATCGAGGATCGCTTTACAAAATCAGGATCGATTTACAAAATATGGATCGTAGGATCGTAAGATCCTATGATCTGGATCGCGATCCTGACAACCTTGCATACGATTATGACAACATTCTAGTGCTTTGCCCCGGGTCATGCGATTTGCTCACGCATGGTTGTTTTGCCCGTGTGTGACCAAATTGCACGACCGTCTCTTTTTGTCAAAATAAGTTAGGATTTAATGCTCATGCGTTTTCTTCACGCACGGTTGTATTCAATCGTGCACGATGGAAATCGCACGCCCTCTGGTTTTTCCTGATTTTATTACGATCTGACTCCGCCCATGCATTTTGTTCTCGCACGGGCTGGTTGCCCTTGCATGGTCATAAATGCACAGGCGGGTCGTCTTCTTGGCTGGGCATTTCTGTGCTGTAATTAACGCACGTTGTAAGCACGGTCGTGCATTTGACCGTGCGTTCCTTATTTTCCGACTGGAAATTATATAAGTTGCAGGTTTAATCTTGTTCGAGACTTTTGCTTCTTTTCGCCGTTTCGTCGCAGGAGGAGCTCCGACTCCATTTTCTTGCACCATCAGTGAGGGATTTTCCCTAAGCCACTTCACATCATCCAAGCGCATTAAAGAGAGGATTCCACGCTCATCTTCAACGCCATGGGAGGAGTTCTTTGCATATGACGTGGCTGGATTGTTGTTTACCGGAGAAGAAGGGTCCATTGGAAAGTGGTGACAGCCATCCTCTACCCCAAATGATAGTTTAGACCGAGCAAGGATGCGAATTGACGACCCGACAATTCCTACCGAGAATCTACAGCAAACCTCCGGATTTGGTTGTATCTCTTGCCTTTTTCACCTCTTGGATTGATGTCGTATGTTGTGATATTTATATTAGATGATGTATGCCTTCTAAACTATATGTTGTAATGATTATTTCATGTTTATGAAAATCTTTGCTAGTTTAGATTGTGCTTGAAGTGTGTCGATTTTGCAATCGCCCTCCATTCCACAATCCTTCCATCCCACTAACCTCCACCCGGACATGTTGGTTTGCCATACTAGTAATTGTTAGTTGTGTGCTTTGCGATGAGGTGTTTACAACCCTCACTTCATTTGACTACTCGTCCATCCGCCTCTCGAAGCAGTGCATAGCGGCCTGCGTAGTTTCCATCCTGCCGAGTGAAGTAGTGTATAGAGGCAAGTGTAACGCCTCCGTCCATCACATGAAATATAATAGAGGGTCCGGCTGGGGACCCACACCATATTCCACAAACAGGCTGTGATATTACATATTAATATCAAAACTACACGCATCCTAACTCAGCGCATTCAAGCGGAAGCTTCAGGGTTAACTTTTTGAACTCAAGTAATCACAGAATGTCCACTATAGAACCACTGGAATGTTTATAACAAAAATACACAAAAGTTACTATCGCTGGCGGTGTTAGTCACTGTCGCTCTGCGACAGTCAACAGTACTTTAACACTGTCCTGGCCTTAATTCCTTACATTTACTCTTGATAAGTGTGGTTTACAGACATCGACACGCAGGTCGGGCACACATGAAACAGTAAAACTTCGCTTGGCCTTCGGGGGCCGGCATAGCATTATGGCTATGACTCGCTATTTTCCGCTCAACTCTCCAACACCTGTACAGAGACAATCCACCACCAGGGAAATAAAAAAGGCAACAGTCAGCATTCAGCTGACCAATTTATAACGACTCTACCCCATTCCCAGGGCAGCGATATTCCTTCCCTGCAGGCATAACATGTATACAAAGTGGCAATAATCATTCACCGCAGATGCGGACTTAAAAACCACATGCCCCGTGCACTCAGGGCACATTATCAGTTTGTCGAGATTTCAGGCAACACTTGAGCATTTCATTCTTTTCTTCCTATGTGTCGACAATGTCAAAGGAGTTTTATTACTTTGAGATCCAATCTAATGACGCGCTCCAAGTCGATCGTCATAAGGTGGGTGCAGGTCAACCTTACCCGTTGCTCAAAATGTCATGAGCTGAAAGCCAAAACCTTCATGTTCGTGACATGACGCGGGTCGGCATTTCCTTTGTGCCCAATCAGAACATTCTAAGTTCCTGCTAACAAACAATAACGACCCTCAGGTCTCCTGGAGACAAGCCTTAACATTAGTAGCCCACAGGTCTTCTAGAGACAGGCTACATAACTCACTAGGAGCTATCACCGGGCGATACTCACTGTCACCGAGCGATAGGGAATAGAGTTTCATTGCTTCCCTAATTTGGGGGTTTCCTAGAGATTAACTCCAGTACTTTATTGCGATCCCCTGCACACCTCTAGACCCCAGATTTCACACGTTCACCTACAAGTTTATCCACAAAGTCTTCTCCATCACGCAAATCAAAACATCACTTGTCCAGATGGGCTTCACACATCATGTCTATTCCGTACTGCGCATTTTCGGATCTATATGGAAATTTATTGGGGCATCACGTATCAATCCGAATGGAATTGCCTTATCTCTTCCACCTTTTGGTAGGGGATTCCATGCTCATTCCAAAAGAAGGACTTCACTTGTCCAAGATGAAAGATCGTTACCCTTGTAGTACATTTTGGAGCCATGAACGAGCTTTTGTGTCGGGTTGGAAAGGAATGCTCCACTTTCCTCTTCGCGGATCTAGCCTCGGTTCTCAGTTCCGACCATAGGATCTCCTTCACCAAGCCTTCCAAGCTCAGCATTAGCCTTCTTCCTTTGCTCCTTTTTCCAAGAGAGCAAATGGAAATGAAGACAGAGAGAGAGATAAGTGAACCAATACTTCTCTTGATCTCTCCACTGCTTAAGTGGCCTCGGGATTAATCCCAACCACATACTTATTTTATCAAAAGGAAGCAAAAGCCAAGATTTGAGTTGATTGGTCAACTTTAGCGATATCGCCGCACGATATCGACTGTCTCCTGACGACATCAGCTTTTTCACCGCTTTGACCCTAGTAAACCACTGTTCATCGCCGCAAATCAGCTATCTGATACATGTCCAGCATATATATCACTATCGCCTAAAAATATCTACTGTCACCGTTCTGATATCTCACTCAACGCTTTACAGCGTCGAGTGTGCTGAGTTCACTCAACGCTTTAAGGCGTCGAGAGAGATGAGAGCTGAGTTATCTCCACGCGATGCCCACTATCGCCATACAATAGTTTCTTACTTAACGATCCGTCAAAAGGTGCTGAGTGTGCTGAGCTCATTCAATGCTTTATGATGTCGAGCGATATCGTCATCGGTGATATCCACCAAAAGTTCTGTTTCCCAATCTGGGGTGTTACAAACCTCCCCTCCTTACAGAAATTTTGTCCCGAAATTTTACTTAGCTATAGGTAAAGAAACAACAAAAATGTTATAACCTCAAAGAAAATGTTACAACATTAATTTACAAACAACTCGGGAAACTCATCATGCTTGGTTTGCTCACGCTCCCATGTCAGTTCTTCTCGGCCACAATTGTCCCAACGGACTTTGATCATCCCAATTGTCTTGTTTTGTAGCTACTTGATCTCCGTTTCCTCGATCCGAATGGGCCTAAACTTCGTTGTCAGCCCAACTTCAACCGATACTTGACCAGTCACGATTACTTGAGTTGGCTCTTTCACTACTTTACGCAACACTGATATATGAAATACATCGTGCAAGCCACTTGGCTCCGCCGAAAGGGCTAATCGATAGGCAGCTTCTCAAACTCGTTCAACCACTTCAAATGGACCAAGATACCTCATGCTCAACTTTTTTAAGCGCTGAATCCTGGATACACCTTTGAATGGCTTGATCTTTAAATATACCAAATCTCCAACCGCAAATTCTACGCTTCGGTGCTTGGCATTGTAGTACTTCACCTGCTTATCTTGGGCTACCAATAGCCTTTCTCGAATAGAGCGTATTGTCGAATTAGCATCTTCGACCTTCTTACGCTTATATAACTTAGACTCGCTTGTTTCTGCCCAAGAAAAAGGTGTACGACATTTCCGACCGTATAAAGCTTCAAAGGGCATTATCAAAATACTAGCTTGATAACTATTATTATAGGCGAAATCAATCATATAGAGATGATCCTGCCACCTCTTCCCGAAATCAAAGGCGCATATTCGGAGCATGTCCTCCATAGTTCTGTTGGCCCACTTGGTCTGACCATCCGTTTGAGGATGAAAGGCCGTACTGAATTACAGTTGAGTTCCCAACAACTAGTGAATTAGACTCCAATCATTTGAAGTAAAGTAACTATCTCGGGCACTGACGATGCTACGGGGTACACCATGCAACCATACTATGTTGTCTACATACAACTTAGCCAACTTTTCAACTGAATCGTCCTTCTTGTTAGGTATGATGTGCGATACTTTTGTCAGCCGGTCAACGATCACCCACATGACATCATTTCCGCTCTATGATCTCGACAGTCCATGCATGAAATCCATAGAGATGTCATCTAACTTCTATACCGGGATTGGTAACGACTTCAGGAAACCTCCATGCTTTTGACATCCATCTTTTACTAAGGCACAAGTGTAATGCCCCTGATTTTTTGGTGTTTATTTTAATTCCCGTAGTGACGTATTTTTGACATCAGGGCGTTACGTTGACGCATAATTAACAGGTATCATTTGTTGGGGCATGGGTTTGCTTAGTGGTTTTTCCTGTATGGTTAGTTTTGGCTTGGTTATGCACCTTCCCTCACGAGTCAGGTATGTTTTAGTGACTCGGTGGAGCTTTTTATAGGGATGTGGTGGTGTTTTATCTTCGGGTGGTGTTTTCCTGAGTTTGGTTTGTCAGATTTGGATTTCGACTTCGTCATTAGATTCTTAGCATCAGTATTTAGCTATGGTGCGATTTTTGGAAGATTCAAAGTTGGTTTGGATTTCAGGTCGTGTTGGGTTTATTGATTATTAAATTGTATTATATTATTATAATTATTTATGTATGTATATATATAGTCAGATATTAAGTCGCTTCAAAAAAAACTTGTTCATCATCTTCCCAACCCGAGCGGCAGCCATTTTCGCAAGCGCAAGTGGAGCGGCATCCCGCGTTCTTTCGGCCGGTGATTTCCAGTGATTTGGTGGTCGTATTCCTCAATAGATTAGAGATTTGGAAAGCTCTCGCCGAGATCTACCTGATCGTGATAAGCTTTTCCCGATTCCTTGATTTTTAGGCATTAGGGTTAGTGATTTTGACCGCCATTTTCCCCAAAAAATTTCAGGAAACGTTGCTAGGATCTTTTGGTGGCCGATCCTTATCCTGGTGTGAGCGTGAGGTGTTTTTCGGAGTTTAAAGGCAAGTGGCTCTTTTCCCCCCTTGCATGTCCATTTCTTGCTTGTTCTTCTTCCTTCCTTTCCTCCTCCCTTATAGAGTAGGATTAGTGTAAGTAGGCTATGAAAGAAATCCTAGAGCAGGGCAAGTTTTCAGCCAAAACGTGGGGATTAGGTTTAGGGGTTAAGTAGATTTTGACGGGTTTGGGTAAGTAAAATTCGTCGAATATCGACAGTAGTATTCGTCGAGTTTGGTAGGTTAGCCAGATGAGAATTCATCGTAAATTGTTAAGTGAAATTTGCTGGGTGCGGAGGGATTTAGTCTGAGGATAATTCGGCGAGTATTATTGGAGTTCGTCGAGTATCGGCTTAGGAAGATTCAACGAGTATCACCGAATTTCTTTAAGGCAGTTTAGTCGGGTAACGATTCATCAAGTGTAGATTTTTAGTCCAAGTGCTATTCATCGAGTATCAATTAGGATTCGGCGAGTATCGCCGAAGTTGTCATTAAGGAAGATTCAACGTGTATCAGAAGAAAGTGTCGAGTTGCGTTTGTCGACTTGTCGAGTATAGTAGCATTTCGTTGAGTATATCTACGTAATTCATCGAGTATAGTAGGAATTCGTCGAGTATCGGGGGTCTTATTCATCGAGTGTTGTGGAAATTCGTTGAGTATCCTTGTGGTTCGTCGGGTATACTCACTGAATTTGGCCAGAACTTAGAATATTTTGCCGTTTCATGTAGAATTCGTCGTGTATGGTCCTTAGAGTGATTTTAGGGCTTGTTTGAGTATTTCTTTGGGTTTAGGCTTGGGTTTTGGTTTGGAGTGTTTGGGTATGTTGTTTCTTCGGCTATGAAGGTTAGTAGTGGATATAGGACCACCAACTGGATGCCGGTTTGTGATTAATTATACTTGGTGGTTTTGTTTTGTCTCTGTTTTGTGGCTTGTTGGGTTATGTTGGGCCCGGTGGCCACCTCCGCTGTGTCTTTGTGAGACGTTTGGGTATGGTAGTTTGGGTTTTGACGTTTTGGTCACCGACTCCGGACCGGTTGTTCTTACCTAATGTTAATGACTCACGTTTTCGAGCTGTTTTGTGCTCAGTTTGCTACTTAGATCGGTTAATGCTATTTCGTGCTTATCCTTACAGATTTTGTCAAAGAATGACTTCGTTCCGCACTTGGTGTAATGTTCTTTTAACTCCTTTATTGTAGACTTTTACTTTACCTATTTTTTTTGGCTAATCAGCTGTGGTTTCAGCATTCCTTATAGTTGGGTTTGGTAAACCCTTTCTTGCCTTTTTTACTTACTACCTGCTTATTTTTCTTTGCCACTTGTATTTTCTTGCTGATGTATTCTTCTTTTGAATGCCTAAGGTTCAGGACTGTACTCGGTGGAGCGGCTGTACTCGGTGGTAGCCTTTGGACTACAGTTATTGCAGTAGTTTCCTCACCGTCTTAAGGTAGTTCTTGTTTTTAGTTTTAGGTAAGACTTACATACTTTTAGTGGGTTCGTGTCAGGTTGTTGACGCCCATTGGTAGTTTATTTTGGGAATATTGAATACTTCGCTAGCTACTAGTTTACCTCTTTGTGGTTGTTTTTACTTGCTCTCTGGGAAGGTTTTATGCTAGGTTGCATGTTAGGTATTTTAAAATATAAAAATTACTAGTATTATTTTAGTCATGCCATATTTGAAATCCTAATCACTATGTTTAACGATCGTAAAAGCTAATTTCGTAACTATTATAAATTTAGAGTCTTGCTTACCATGAGTTGTCCTCTAGGGATATTTATACTCATGTAGGACGTCTAATCTTGTAAATAAAGTATTTTTCTGCAGCGTATAACTATCTTTTTCTCATGGACTAGATGAGCCACTTAGTCGAGGGATACGACTAACCCTTTAACTTTAACTAGATTTTCTCTAAATAACTTATAGATCTTTCATAAAGTGTTAAGTTGGAGTTTTGCCTGAGCGTCTGCAGTTATCCCCTGTTGACGTGACATCATGATGCACGTTTTCCCTTACTCTGATATATCATTAAATGTGAAGAAAATGCGGGTTATGACAGTTTGTATCAGAGGGATAGGTTGTTTGATAATTGGTCGAACAACTATCTCATGTTTGTCTTGGTTGTCTAGTTTCATTTCATACACACACCGATGTGTCATCAGTACATCTTGGCTGAAGTATGAACACTACACTCATAAGCTTGATAAGAAGTATACAGAGCATATTATGTAGTATGAGATGCATAAAATGTGTTTATATATGGATCCTCATAGGAAGCAACGTGTGACCGTTATGTAGTATGAGATGCATAACATCATCACATGAATGCACATTAGATTTTTTATTTTCGTTTCATGCAATATTATATAGTATGATATGCATAATATTTTATGTGTACGCTGCTCATAACATGCATTAAGGCTTTTTTAGATTGCATAGCACAACATGCATGATAAAACATTGCATCAGCACACGTGCCATGCTAAAGAGTTATATGATGACATACATACACACATGGTTTTGAGTCAAAAGGAATAAGAATTCATGCATTCATGGTTTAGGCACATGAGTCAGTAGGATGATGGTATATAATCCTAGGTTTAGGCATGACATCATAAATGCAAATCCCAGAGCAAGTTAGCAACATGAGCAAGTGTTTAATTATGTATTTTTTGAACTAAGTTGTTTGGTTCTAGCGGTTAGCTAGGTTTTGATTAGATATTCGTTGTTCGTTTAGATGCCGCCTAAGCGTCTGGTGACGAGGTCAACTCCCCAGTCAGAGGGGGAATCGTATGGTGCCCAGAGTGAGGTCGTGATTGAAGGATTACGATAGAGCAATGAGGCTCTATCTAGGCAAATGTTGGAGATGCAGTCGCAGATCCAGGCATTATTGTCATTTATTTCTAGTCAGCCGCTTAGAGCGCAAGACTCGGCTAAGGGTCAAGCTGTTCCTATTCCCCCTGCCCCTTTGGTGCCCATGGTTTTGCTGCCACCAGTGATGATATTTATTTTGCATTTCCAGAGACTAGGACCCCCTACCTATGATGGTAGAGCAAATTTTATGGCTTTGGATGATTGGATAATAGCCATCGAGGAGATGTTCGCTTACTCAGGAGTTTCAGTGGACCAGAGAGTAATGGTCATTGCGTATCAGCTCAAGGGACTTGCAAAGATTTGGTGGCTGAGAGAGAAAGAAAACCTTAAGGATGGGTGTTCATTGGAATCCTTCAAGGAATTGCTGCTGAAAAAGTTTTTGCCATCGGTCGAGAGAGACCATTTAATGAATGATTTCCTGCATTTAAAGCAAAGGCATCACACTGTTAGCAATTACAAGGTGGAGTTCAGCAAACTGTGTTGTTTTGCTCCTGACATGGTGTCTTCAGAGTCTAGTCGAGTTAAACGTTTTTTGGGTGGTCTTAGGAATGACATCCAGCAGCTAGCTAGTGCTTATGAATCCGAGAGCTATGCTGAAGTTATGGAGGCTGCTCTGAAGGTTGAGGCGATTAACAATGCCAAGAACCGAGGTAAACAAATGAGAAATGATAAGAGGAAGACTGTTGAGGGTAAGAGTTCCCAAGAATCTGGTGCTGCTTCGAGGAAAAGGAGTAAAGAGATTTGTAGTTTCTGTGGCCGGCCAAGCCATCCATTTGAAAGGTGTTACAAGAGGTTAGGACCCTAGAAGCAGGATCAAGTTCATTTTATTCAGAGTGATCCTAAGTTAGATTTGGTTTGTTTTGCGTGTAGATGGATGGGGCACGACCCTGCCCATTATTGGGGAAAGGAAAGGGTCTGCTTCCAGTGCGGACAGAAATGACATTTCAGGTCGAAGTGCCCGCAGGCTCAGCCCCCGATGCAACCGGTTCCACTTCAGGCCTTGTCGCCACCACAGCCATTGGACAAGGGGAAGGGCAAGCTGAACGTCGTGTCTTTGGAGGAAGATCAGGCGTCTACTCAAGTGATTTTAGGTTAGATCCTAACCTAGTTCTTGCTTTTAGTTTGTAGCTGTAGTTTCGACGTTCGTTCCCTTAGTTACGTATTATATTATAGGAAAGTTTAAGGTAAAGAACTTCTGGGCGCACATTCTTTTCGATTCTGGTGCTACCCAGTCGTTCATGGCTAGAACCTTCGTAGATCGTCACCGTTTGACCCTCGATCTTATTGGCGACGTGCTTCGTATCAAGTTTCCCTCTGGCGATTCAGTGGTGTCGGACCAAGACATTCAGAGTTTTACGATTCTGTTAGGTGATTTTCTAGCCATTGCTGATCTGAAGGTGATAGACTTGGAAGATTTCGATGTAATTTTGGGCATGGACAAGTTATCCAAGTATGATGCAGTCATCCAATGCAAGGTCAAGCATTTGGACTTCAAATGGATAATGTTCAACCCACGAGCATTTATGGTTTTCCACGCCAAGTTTCTATGATTATTTCTGCGGTGCTTGCTCAAAAGCTTGTAAATTCCGAACTTTTTGCCTGTTTTGTTTCAGTGTTGGAAACTAGTGGTAGTTTGTCACATGTAGAGGAGATTGCTGTAGTGCGCGAGTTCCCCGATGTATTTCCTGATAATCTTCTTGGTCTTTCGCCAGAGAGAGACGTGGAGTTTGTCATAGATTTGGAATCAGGTACCCGTCTAATCGCTAAGGCGCCGTATCGTATGGCCCCGCGCGAGCTGGAGGAGCTGCGCACCCAGTTGGATGAGTTGTTGCAGAATGGATACATTAGACCAAGTTCGTCATAGTGGTTTATCTTCTATGCTGTTTGTAAAAAAAGGATTGATCGATGAGGCTGTGCATTGATTATACGGAGCTGAATAAGGTAACAATCCAGAATATGTATCCCCTGCTGAGAATAGATGACTTGTTTGATATGTTGCATGGTAGAACCGTGTTTTCTAAGATTGACCTTCATTCAGGCTACCATCAGTTGAGGATTCGTGAGACAGATATTCCACAGACTACTTTTCGTTCACGGCATAGACATTTCGAGTTATTGGTGATGTCTTTTGGATTGACTAATGCATCCTATGCCTTTATGGATATGATGAACAGAGTGTTTAAGGACCTTCTGGACCATTTTGGGGTTATATTCATAGATGATGTTCTGGTGTACTCTCGCAGTGCTAAAGAGCATGCCCAGCACTAACGTTTAGTTTTGTCTATCTTGAGGGAGCATAAGTTGTATGCCAAGCTAAGAAAGTGTGAGTTTTTACTTCTTCAGGTTTATTTTCTGGCTCATGTGGTTACTAAGGATGGAATTTCTATGGACCCCGAGAAGATAGCTGCTGTTATGGATTGGAATAGACCTGCTACTCCCAAGGAGATAAGGAGCTTCCTAGGGCTAGCAGACTATTATAGAAGGTTTGTGGAGGGTTTCTCTACATTGTCTGCGCCTTTGGCAAATTGACGCAAAAGAACACAACTTTTGTTTGGAGCTATAAGTGCGAAGAGGCTTTTCAGGAATTAAAAAGGAGATTGTAACTAGTTCGATTTTGGCCTTGCCTACCGAAGCACTGGAATATACTGTGTATGTGGACGCATCACACGTTGGACTTGGGTGTGTGTTCATGCACGAGGGAAAAGTGATTGTGTATGAGTCCAGACAGTTAAAGATACATAAAATAAATTACCCTACACATGATTTAGAGTTCGCAGCTGTTATTTATGCCCTTAAATTATGGAGACATCTGTTATATGACTCTCTGTGCAAGATTTATACTGATCATAAGAGTTTGAAGTACGTCTTCACTCAAAAGGAATTGAATTTGCGCCAGCGAAGATGGTTGGAATATGTGGTGGATTATGATGTTGAGATCCAGTACCATCCTGGCAAAGCTAACGTGGTAGCTGACGCCCTGAGTAGGAAGTCAACGAAAATTTTTAACCTTTCTGTGGATTCGCTGGTGGATGAATTTCTCTTGATGGATATATCAATGGGGAGTAGCGACTCGCCCACCAATTTGGAAGTATTAGAGCCTTCATGGATTACACTTACGAGGCTTCATCAAAAGGATGATCTTGATTTGCTGCACCTTTTTAATAGAACTGCAAAAGTGGAATTATCGGACTTTCTAATTGATGATGTGGGCACCTTGAAGTATCGCGGTGGATTTTGTATTCCCGCAGTAGAGGATATTCGAGTTAAGTTGTGCAAAGAGGCGCATAGTTCTAGTATTACGTACCACCCTGGTTCTACTAAAATGTATAAGGATCTGAAGCAGATCGTTTGATGGTACGTTATGAAGGGAGATATATCTAAGTTTGTATCAGAGTGTTTTACCTGCAAGCGAGTGAAGGCCGATCATGGAAGGCCTGGAGGCAAGTTGACGCCCTTATAAATTTTGAGTTGGAAGTGGGAGAGTATTTCGATGGTTTTTATTACTGGATTGGCGAGATCTCCCCGAGGATACGATTCAGTTTGGGTTATAGTGGATAGATTGACGAAGTGTGCTCACTTCGTGCCATTCAAGATCGACTACTCCATGAAGAAAATCACTGAGTTATACTTGGATGAGGTCATCAAATTAAATGGAGTACCTGTTAGTATTATATTAGATCGAGACTCCAGGTTTACGTCTTGCTTTTGGAAGAGTTTACATGAGGGGTTGGGTACCGATTTGAGGTATTCCATCGCCTATCATCCGCAGATAAATGGTCAGACGAAGAGAGTGAATCAGATCGTGGAGGATATGATCAGATGTTATATTTTGGACCACGGAGGAGCGTGGGATGAGCATTTGAGATTGATGGAATTTGTATATAATAACAGTTATCAAGAGAGCTTGTAGATGATCCCGTTTGAGGCTTTGTATGGGAGACATTGCAGGACTCCCTTGTTTTGGGCCGAGGTTGGTGAGAGACTGTTGTTGGGTCCAGAAGCATTGGAAGCAATGGATATTTCTGTTAAGCATATTCGAGAGAAGCTTCAGATAGCTCAAGAGCATTACGAAAAGAATGTCAATTGGCGTAGGACTGATTTGGATTTTGCTGCTGGGGACATGATTTTTCTTAAGGTTTCCCTAATGTCTGGCATTAAGAGGTTTGGTAAGAACCATAAGTTGGATCCTAGGTATGTGGGATCTTTCAAAGTTGTTGAGCGGATTGGTGAATCATCTTATAGGCTGGAACTGCCAGCAAGTTTTCTTGGCGTGCACGATGTTTTCCACGTGAGCCAATTGCGGAAGTGTGTGCTAAGAGACAGGCAAATTCTTAATGTTAAGCCCCGGTTGGAGACTAACCTTTCATATATGGAGGTGCCTGTTCATGTTTTTGATACTCAAGATAGGGTATTGCGAAGGAAGACAATACCCATGGTTAAAGTTTTGTGGAGGAACCAAGACGTAGAGCGCGACTTGGGAGTTGAAGTCAGCTATGTGGGAGGCTCATCCTCATCTGTTCTCCTGATGCTTTTTGTAAGTGTTTTCTTTGATGGCCTATGATTGCTTTTCTTTTATTTTGGATTTGATCCTATTGTGTTAAGTTTCCGGACGAAACTTCTTTTTAGGGGTGGGGGGTAGCTGTAACGCCCCTAATTTTTCGGTGTTTATTTTAATTCCCGTAGTGGCGTATTTTTGATGTTAGGGCGTAACGTTGACGCATTGTTAATTGGTGTCATTTGTTGGGGAATGGGGTTGCTCAGTGGGTTTTCTTATATGGTTGATTTTGGCTTGGTTGTGCACCTTCTCTTACGAGCCAGGTCTGTTTTGGTGACTCGGTGGAGCTTTTTATAGGGATGTGGTGGAATTTTATCTTCGAGTGGTGTTTTACCCAAGTTTGGTTTGTCGGATTTGGATTTTGACTTCGCCGTTAGATTTGTAGCGTCGGTATTTAGATATGGTGCGGTTTTCACAAGATTCTGAGTTGGTTTGGATTTCGGGTCGTGTTGGGTTTATTGATTATTAAATTGTATTATATTATTATAATTATTTATGTATGTATATATAGTCGGATATTAGCTCACATAAAAAAAACCTGTTCATCATCTTCCCAACCCGAGTGGCGGCCGTTTTCGCGAGCGGAAGTGGAGCGGCGTCCCGCGTGCTTTTGGCCGGTGATTTCTAGCAATTTGGTGGTCGGATTCCTCGATAGATTAGAGATTTGGAAACCTATCACCGAGATCTACCTGATCGTGGTAAGCTTTTCACGATTCCTCGATTTTTAGGCGTTAGGGTAGTGATTTTGACCTCCTTTTCCCCCCAAAAGTTTCAGGAAATGTTGCTAGGATCTTTTGGTGGCCGATCCTTATCACGGTGTGAGCGGGAGGTGTTTTTCCGGAGTTTCAAGGCATGTGGCTCTTTTCCCCCTTACATGTCCATTTCTTGCTTGTTCTTCTTCCTTCCTTTCCTCCACCCTTTGAGAGTAGGATTAGTGTAAGTAGTCTATGAAAGAAATCCTAGAGCAGGGCAAGTTTTCGGCCAAAACGTTGTGATTAGGTTTAGGGGTTAAGTAGAATTCGGTGGGTTTGGGTAAGTAATATTCGTCGAATATCGATGGTAGTATTCGTCGAGTTTGGTAGGTTAGCCGGATGAGAATTCATCGGAAATCGTTAAGTGAAATTTGCCGGGTGCGGAGGGATTTAGTCTAAGGATAATTCGGCGAGTATTACTAGCGTTCGCCAAGTATCAGCTTAGGCAGATTCAGCGAGTATCGCCGAATTTCTTAAGGCAGTTTAATCAGGTAACGATTCGTCGAGTGTAGATTTTTAGTCCAAATGCTATTCGTCGAGAATCAGTTAGGATTTGGCGAGTATCGCCGAAGTCGTCGTTAAGGCATATTCGACGTGTATTGGAAGAAAGTGTCGAGTAGCGTTGGTCGACTCGTCGAGTATAATAGCATTTCGTTAAGTATCACTACGCAATTCGTCGAGTATATTAGGAATTCATCGAGTATCAGAGGTCTTGTTCACCGAGTGCTGTGGAAATTTGTTGAGTATCCTTGTGGTTCGTCGGGTATACTCGCTGAATTTGGCCAGGACTTAAAATATTTTGCCGTTTCATGTAGGATTCGTCGTGTATGGTCTTTAGAGTGATTTTAGGGCTTATTTGAGTATTTCTTTGGGTTTAGGCTTGGGTTTTGGTTTGGGGTGTTTGGGTATATTGTTTCTTCGGCTATGAAGGTTAGCAGTGGATAAAGGACCACCAACTGGACGCCGGTTTGTGAGTCATTACACTTGGTGGTTTGGTTTGGTCTCTGTTTTGGAGCTTGTTGCGTTGTGTTGGGCTAGATGGCCACCTCCGCAGTGACTTTGTGAGATGTTTGGGTCTGGTAGTTCGGGTTTTGATGTTTTGGTCACCGACTCCGGCTCGGTTGTTCTTACCTAGTGTTAATGACTCACGTTTTCGAGCTTTTTGGTGCTTAGTTTGCTTCTTAGATCGGTTTATGCTATTTTGTGCTTATCCTTGTAGATTTTGTCAAAGCATGGATTCGTTCCGCACTTGGTGCAATGTTCTTTTAACTCCTTTATTGCAGACTTTTACTTTACTTGTTTTTATTTGGCTAATCAGCTGTGGTTTCAACATTCCTTATATTCGGGTTTGGTAAACCATTTCTTGCCATTTTACTTATTACCTACTTATTTTTCTTTGCCACTTGTATTTTCTTGCTGAGGTGTTCTTCTTTTGAATATCTCAGGTTCAGGGCTATAGTCGGTGGAGCGGTTGTGCTTGGTGGTAGACTTTGGATTGTAGTTATTGCAGTAGTTTCCTCACCGTCGTGAGGTAGTTCTTGTTTTCAGTTTTAGTTCAGACTTGCATACTTTCAGTGGGTTCGTGTTAGGTTGTTGATGCACACTGGTAATTTCTTTGGGGAATATTGAATACTTTGCTAGCTGCTAGTTTACATCTTTGTGGTTGTTTTTTACTTGCTCTCTGAGAAGGTTTTATGTTAGGTTATATGTTAGGTATTTTAAAATATAAAATTACTTTTATTACTTCATTTTTGCCATATTTGAAATCCAAATCACTATATTTAATGACCGTCAAAGCTACTTTCGTAACTATTATAAATCTAGAGTCTTATATAACATGAGTTATCCTCTGGGGATGTTTATAGTCATGTAGGACGTCTAATCTTATAAATAAAGTATTTTCCATAGCGTATAACTATATTTTTCTCGTGGACTAGATGAGCCACTAAGGCGAGGGATACAACTAACCCTTTAACTTTAACTGGATTTTTTCTAAATAACTTATAGATCTTTCATAAAGTGTTAAGTTGGAGTTTTGCCTAAGCATCTGCAGTTATCCCCTGCTGACGTGGCATCATGCCACACATTTTCCCTTACTCTGATATATCATTAAATGCGGGGAAAATGCGAGTTGTGACAATAAGTCTGGCATTTTGCCACGTAATAAGCTATGTATTTCTTTAAACCCGGCCACCATAACATCTTCTTCATGTCCTTGTACATCTTTGTGCTCCCTGGGTGAATCTGGTACTTTGTAAAATGTGCTTCGTACATCAATTACTCACGTATTTTACCCACATTTGGGACGCACAGACGACCAACTTTTCTCAAAAGACCGTCTTCCATGGAGAATTGAGAATTTAACCCCTCCGATGCATAACACTTTAGACTCTCATCGAGTTCCAAAACTCACCGAACCCTGTCTGCAAGGTCATACTGTACCTCCATCTAGTTCAAGAATGCATTTGCAGTAGCATTCTTGTCAAGACAAGAAATCTCGAGGGCCTCCAACTCCTGGTTCAAACGCTCATCATGCATCTGCAACCAACTTGCCCTTGCCGGAGTCCTACGACTCAAGGCATCTTCGACCATATTTCCCTTCCCGGGAGTATAATGAATTTGGAAGGTGTAATACTCGAGGAACTCCATCCACCTCCGTTGTCGCATATTGAGATCCTTCTGATCCAGAAGATACTTAAGGCTCTTATGGTCCGTGAAGATGTCAACTTTCACGCCATATAAATAGTGACGCCACAGTTTAAGTGAAAAAATCACAGCCACCAACTCTAGGTAGTAGACTTAATAATTTCGCTCATGAACCTTCTAACTAGCATGAGCCATAAGCTATCACCTTTCCAAACTAAAGAAGAACACAACCTAAGACGCTCCCTGATGCATCACTATAAAATTCATAGCCGTTTAAACCACATGACGACGTCAAGATTGGCACCATAGTCAGAAGACTTTCCAGCTCTTCAAAAGCTCGTGCGCACTCAGGCGTCCAAACACACTTCTGATCTTTCCGCGTCAGCGTGGTGAGAGGTAAGACTATCCACGAAAAGTTCTTTACGAAGCTCCTGTAGTAGCCCGTAAGTTCAAGGAAACTCCTGACTGTAGCTATAGAAGCCAGAACAGGCCACTCTTGTATCGCAACTATCTTCACCGGATCAACCGCAATGCCCTCTCCACTAACCACATGGCCCAGAAAAGCCACCGACGATAGCCAAAACTCGCACTTTGAGAATTTAGCATAGATCTTGTTTCTTCTAAGGGTGAGCAACACCATCCGCAAATTGTTCGCATGATCTTCGTCACACTGAGAGTACACTAATATGTCGTCAATAAAGACGATCACAAATAAGTCTAAGTACTCACTGAAAATTCAATGCATTAAGTCCATGAATACCGATGGCACATTAGTTAGTCCAAACGACATTACAGTGAACTCGTAATGACAATAGCGTGTTCCAAACGATGTCATGGGAATGTTCCATTCCCGAATCCTCAACTAGTAATAGCCAGACTTTAAATAGAACTTCGAGTATACCGTTGATCCAACTAGTTGATCAAACAAATCATCAATATGTGGAATCAGATACTTGTTCTTCTCCATTAGCTTGTTCAGCTCTCGATAATCAATGCATAGACGCAAGCTACCGTCCTTCTTTTTCACAGAGGACCGGTACACTCCAAGGTGACATACTTGGGCGTATAAATCCTTGCTCTATCAACTTTTATAGCTGAAATTTTAGTTCCGTTATCTCCTTAGGCGCTACCCGATGTGGTGAACGGGCCACAAGTTTCGCACTTGACACAAACTCGATAGCGAAGTCAATTTCTCTTTGGGTGAGGTAACACCGAAAGATCCTTTGGAAAAACATCTGCATTCATCAATACAATCAGAACATCACTCAACCCGGACTTCGACTCAACAACCTCTAAAAGCGTGAAGAATAACTCCGCGCCCTTCTGAACAGCTTTGACGACTTAGAGAGCAGACATCAATATCTTGCTTGATCCTCGCATACCAACGAATTTAGTCTCAAGCTTGATATTATATCCCAGCGTGACTTCCTTTGAGTTGCAATCTATACAGGTACGCTGTTCCGAGAGCCAGTCCATACCAAAGATGACATCAAACTCAGATATCGGCAACGCAGATGCTTCCAATCCGAAATACCGACTTCCTATCCGCACCTCAACGAAGAAAGACCTATCCGCACGCATCAGGCATCCCTTAGGCAACAACACCTTTAGTCTATCTGCCGGCACAAGAGTAGGCACTCCGATCGGCGACACAAAGTCCTCAAAGAGAAACGAATGTGAAGCACATGTATCGAACAGTGCTCTTGCCGGATAGTCCCGAATTAGGACAAAGCCTAACATAAACAAATTATACACAAGAAACACACAAGGTACTAAGTATGGAAAGCAATAAAAACTGTATCTTAACTCATACCTGTTACGACATCACTCTGCTTTTTGGCTGCCTGTTGGCCAAGATTATAAACTCAGGGTTGCGCTTGGGATGCAGTTGACTCCACCACTGTCTTTCCCCTTTCAGCATAAGACACACCCACCTTTTCCTCCCTTTTGGAAGGCCACTCCAATAATCTCGAGTCATATGTCCCACCTTACCACATGTATAACATATGAAAAGACTTTTTCCTATCGTCACTTCAGGCTTGCTCAAAGAATCAGCAGGTCTTGAAGACCTAGCTTTTGACTTCCACTTCTTTCAGTGTTCAGAATTTGAGGAATGCGGTACCTTGAAATTTCACTTCTTTACTATCAGATCATTCTTACGCTGCACGCGCTTCATATCTAGTTCGAGGGAACGGGTTGTATTGACCAAGGTAATAAAACCCTGCATCATCGGTCTTGAGAGAAGCAACCGCAAGTCATATCTCAGCCCTTCATAGAACCGATTTGTCTTCTGTTCCTCGTCTGCAAATGTAAAGCATGCATACCTTCCCAATCTCATAAACTCGTGCAAGTAGTCGTACACAGACCTCTCGCCTTGGGTTAGCCTTTGAAATTGGTTCTCCATCACAATCCGGTGTGCAGATGGAATGTATCTCATCAGAAAACACCTTGAGAACTCCTCCATTGAGATCTCGATAAATGACCGATCGACAAACTGGTGTAGCTCCAGCTCATCCCACCACAGTCTCGCCTCACCATCTAACAAGAAGGTAGCCACAATGATTTTTTCCACTCCTCCGTTTTAGTTGACGTCAGGACTCTCTTTATTCTTGAGAGCCAATCTTCGGCCTGTGTAGGGGTTCCAGTACCCGCAAATACAGGGGGATTGAAACTCATAATGTGTTTCAATTGCTTTTCCGTCACTCGCCTTGCGGCCACTAGCTCAACAACCACTTGTCCCACCGCTACGTGCTCAACTACGCCAATTGATTCCTGGACCACCGCAGGGGTAGGAGTCCATCTATGACCTTCTGGTTGCTCGTTGATTAAAGCGAATACAGCTTCAGCAACCAACCATATAGTTTCCACAGAAGCAGGAGGTGTTGGCACCTCATTTGGTGCATTAATCTCCACCGAGCGCAAGGGTTCTTGAGGCCTCATACCACTTCTAGTCACCTACAATGTGAAACACACAATTAAGCGACTAAGAATATTGCCAAAGGCAATTATAGGAATGCGCAAGTCCCTCAAACATGTGTCTTTACATTCCTAAGTGGACATTCTTGAGTTCATTTGTGTTATGACGGTAAGCACAAACACGTGCTCGCCACCCCGCAGAAGAATTCTACCATGAATTCGGAGGAGGAAGACTAAGACAAGCTAATACTAAAATTGTAACACCTCCGTCCGTCACATGAAATATAATAGAGGGTCCATCCGGAGCCCCACACAATATTCCACAAACAGGCAATGGGATTACATATTAATATCAAAATTACACACATCCTAACTCAGTGTATTCTAGCAGAAGCTTCAGGGTTAACTTTTTGAACTCAAGTAATCACAGGAATGTCCACTATAGAACCACTGGAATGTTTATTACAAAAAGTCATAAAAGTTAATATCACTGGCACTGTTAGTCACTATCGCCCTGCGATAGTCAACAATACTTTAACACTATCCTGGCCTTAAGGCCTTACATTTACTCTTAATAAGTGTGGTTTACAGACATCGGCACGCAGGCCGACCACACATGAAACAGTAAAACTTCGCTTGGCCTTCGGGGGCCGGCATAGCATCAGGGCTGCGATCCGCTATTTCCCGCCCGGCTCTCCAACACCTGCACAGAACCAATCCACCACCAGAGTAAATAAGGCAATGGTCAACATTTAACTGAATAATTTATAACGACCTTACCCCATTCCCGGGGCAGCGTTATTCCTTCCCTCCATGCATAACATGTATACAAAGTGACAATAATCATTCACCACAGACGCAGGCTTAACAGCCACATGCCCCATGCACTCAAGGCAAATTATCAGTGTGCCAAGGCTTCAGGCCCCACCACTATTCTTAGTCCCAGACTTGATGGCAACACCTGTGCATTTCTCTCTTTTCTTCCTATGAGTCGATAATGTCAAAGGAGTTATATTACTTTGAGATCCAATCCAGTGACGCGCTCCAAGTTGATCGTCATAAGGTGAGTACAGGTCAACCTTGCCCGTTTCTCAAACCGTCATGAGCCGAAATCCAAAACCTTCATGGATGTGACATGATGCGGGTCTGCATTTGCTTTATGCCCAAGCAGAACATTCGAAGTTCCTGCTAACAAACAATAACGACCCTCAGGTCTCCTGGAGACAAGCCTTACCATTAGTAGCCCACAGGTCTCCTAGAGATAGGCTACATAGCTCACTAGGAGCTATCGCCGAGCGATACTCACTATCGCCGAGCGATAGGGAATAGAGTTTCATTGCTTCCATAATTTGGGGGTTTCCTAGAGATGAACTCCAGTACTTTATTTCGGTCCCCTGCACACACCTTGACCCCGAATTTCACACGTTCACCTACAAATTTTTCCACAAAGTCTTCTCCATCACGCAAATCAAAACATAACCAATCCAGACCAAACTGTCTAGACGGGCTTCGCACATCATGCCTATTCCATACTGCGCATTTTCTAATCTATATGCAAATTTATCGGGGCATCACGTATCAACCCGAATGGAATTCCCTTCACTCTTCCACCTTTTGGTGGGGGATTCAATGCACGTGCTAAAAGAAGGACTTCACTTGTCAAAGAAGAAAGATTATTACCCTTGTAGTCTGTTTTGGAGCCATGAACTAGCTTTTGTGTCCGATTGGAAAGGAATGATCCACTTTCCTCTTCGCGGATCTAGCCTCGGTTCTTGGTTCTGACCACAGGATCTCCTTCACCAAGCCTTCCAAGCTCAGCTTCAGCCTTCTTCCTTAGCTCCTTTTTCCAAGAGAGCAAATGGAAATGAAGAGAGAGAGAGAGAGAGAGAGAGAAGTTAAATGAGACTTCTCTTGATCTCTCCTCTGCTTAAGTGGCCTCGGGATTAATCCCAATCTCAGGCTTATTTTATCAAAAGGAATCAAAGGCCAAGATTTGAGTTGACTGGTCAACTTTAGCGATATCGCGGCGCGATATCGACTGTCGCCTGGCGACATCGGCTTTTTTTCCGCTTTGACCCAAGTAAACCGTCCATCGGCCGCCAACTGGTCATCCGATACGTATCCATCATACGTGGCACTATCGCCTGGCGATATCCACTATCGTCGTTCCGATATCTCACTCAACTCTTTACGGCATCGAGTGCATTGAGTACACTCAACGCTTTTAGGAGTTGAGAGCATTGAGAGCTGGGCTATCGCCACGCGATACCCACTATCTCCACGCGATAGTTTCTTACTCAACGATCCATCGAAATGCGTCGAGTTTGTTAAGCTCATTGAACGCTTTATGGCGTTGAGCGCTATAGCCATCGACAATATCCACCAAAAGTTCTGTTTCCCAATCTGGGGTGCTACAGTCAGCATAGGAGTAGTTGAAGTAGTTTTATTTTATTTTGTTGTCGCAAAACAAAACATCCTCATAACCCCGGCATAAGGACTTCAATCTCATGTCATTCCTTGAAAGTAGACTCTACCATGTTGTGTTCCTCAAGAGATCGATACTTGGGGAGTTATTCCCATTTTATATCACTTGAGCGACCGATGTACTTACCCAACGCGCATCAGGTTTTTGGCACCGTTGCCGGGGAACACAATCGTGTGATTTTATGGAGAGGAAGTAGAGAGATAAAAGTACTTCCAATGTATATAGCCCCTTTGATATTTTTATTTACTTTTAATTGCTTCCCGCTAGTGTTATTTCATCCTATCTTGTTTTTTTAAATTTTAAGGCAATTTTTTCAGAGTATAAGTATAATTGTTTGTGTAGTTCTTCTTTGCAAAGAATTTTAATTTTTTTATATCAACATTTTTTTCGCACTTATCATAACAGATGAACACAATTTTTATGAAACCTTGAATCATCATATAAATGTGCTGTGTACTATGAATACTACGCAGCGTAGGTATCTAGTAAGAAAAAATTCCAGAAAATGTTTGCATTATCTAATTATGGATCATGTCTTGAAGGGCTTCCCTAGTTTCTACAAGCAACAAAGGGAGGATGATGATGATCTGGACATCCGGATCGTGTCTACTCCAATTTCTCTCTACAATCCTTCACCCTCTAATGACATGTATGCAACACCACCTTGTATATGGGGGACTGCTGCGGACGTACCCATCCGAGTTCGGGCTGATCCATATGTTGACACTGCCCTTATTGCTCATTCTTACCAATGGAGGAAATCGAGTGCTCACTCTTTGAGTTTATTTCTTGCACCGGTTTTTCACTCCCTATTTATGGCTTTACCCCTAGTGATGATGCTCACTCATTTGATGGCCAATATGGAGAGGATTTGGAGTTTGTGGTTGCACCAGAGTGGGATAAGGAGAGTGTTCCCTCTAGGGGGAGGTGTTCGTAGATCCTTTTGGGGAGGAATATGATCTTTTATTTTCTAAATTTGAATTAAATTGTGTTCCTTTGCAAACTTTTTCTAAACATATTTTTGATGATCCTGTCGAAGTTTATTTGACGGGTGATGTTCTGGACCTCTAAGCTGCAAAGTAGTGGGATGACAAGGACATCCTTTCTGATAAGGAGTTATGCACCTCTTCATTGGCGAAGGAGATCTGCCGCAACACTGATGTCCTTGAGTTTTCAGATTCCCCTTGCTATGATTCATACGACACCAACAATGATCAAGCTTGGGAATTTGTCAGGAGTGAAACCGGGGCCACTCCTCATTTGTTTGAATCTTTTAGTTTGTCCTCCATTTTATTTCATGATCATAGTTCTTTTAATAATGATATTGATCAGTTCATTATTCCTTCTTCCCCTCGTATTAATGATTCTGATATTTTATTTACCCCCATGCAGGTGCTTGAGTTCGAGAACCCATTTTGGTGATTTTGTGTGGCAGTCTTGGCAGGGAAAGTAGTTGGCAATGATGAAAACAATCGCCTATTCCACTTGATCATCATTGGCTGCATTTTCCTTGAAGGACTGTGTGTGGGGTGGTAAACATTACTTTATCGATGACTGTTAGTTGGAGGAGATAAAGAGGAGGAATAAAGATGAAAATTTTAGATTGAAAGCTTCTGATCCACTTGACTACTGATGCTGGGTCTTCAAATCTATTGTATTCATTTCGAACTACTACTTCAAATCAACGTAAAACAGATTTCTTTATTTGTTTTGCAATAATAATTAGTAGACTTTCATATTTATGCGTAGGCATTTTTGTAAACCGCTAATAAAGGTATTTGGTCCACCTTAAGGAAGGTAAAAAAAGCACTATTGGGAGACAACCCAAATTTGCTATTTTGTTTTATCTAATCCGCTAACATTTATATATATTATATCTGCTTTTGCTTGGTGCTTCCTTTTTGTAGGGTGGTGATCCTTTTGGCGGCGGACTTGGATTTTTCCTTCACGTTATTAACGCTAATCTTCTAGTGTGCTCATTTGGTGGGAATTGGGTAATCTCTTCCCTAAATTCTATTTTAATTGTTATTGCAATATCATTTTTAGTATTACTTAGCCTAAGTCTGGGGGGGGGAGCTATCATTCGTTACCCACTGCACCTATGCACAATTATTGTATGCTAGAAGTGTTTTATTTTAGTTTTGTTTAGTATAGTTTCATATTCACCGCACACCACTACACCCACTTGAGCACGTGATTATTCGTTAGCGCATCGCGAGTTAATTTCATTTCTTTTGTGTAATTTGGAAAATGTATGTGCTAGCTTAGGATTGTAAGACAGTAAAATGTTGACTCCTGTAGTGCTCCTAGTCGAATGCTCACAACTCAATTAGAAATCCGTATAGAATTTATTTTTCTTTATGCTTATAGTTTTATAGTTTTTCTATTAACGTAAATATTGTTTATTTTACTCAAAAATGTTGAATTCGAAGAAAACATAGGGATGTGTGTAGATGGTTGTTAGCCTTATATTGCTCGAGTCGGGAGGAAGGATGATTTCATTCGGTGGCTAAGAACTTGCCCCAAGCTATTCTCGAAGCATGGGTATAGGTTAGTTCATCTATGTGAGTGTGATGTAGGCCATCATTTTAGCCCGTTTGAGCCTTTGTACCGATTCCTATTGCCCTGTCTTCGCTAGCCCTTTGTGTGTACCTTATCCTTTGATTTAGCTCCACCAATATCTCACCAAAGCCAAAATGCTGATCCTTGTCACACACCCAAATCCGAGATCTAGTTGCTAATTTATTTAATGTGGGGGTGTTGATCTGGTGTTCTTTATGTGGATATTTGGATATGCTCCAATGAATAAATTTGCTGAAATTGGTTGTAAAAAGAAAAGGAGAAAATAAAATTATTTGAAATAAATGAAAAGGAAAAAAATTATGAAAAAGTTAGAATGAAAAAAAATTATATTGGGAGTAGGCGATGAACACACCCATAGTTAAAGTCGAAGTCTGGGGGTACGGTGCACTCACGTTTTATATTATGGTGCGTGGATAATGTCTTTTTGTGCTAGCTCATTTGGGTTAGGTGCGTAGCCTTCATGTTTATCCTTGTATACCCCACCTAAACCCAAGCCCCATCTTAAAACTAAAGTCCTATTGATTTGCGCGTTGAACCAAACTAGTGCCGTTGAGAGACTATGGAAGGGCGAGCTTATGGTCAACGACACTGATGGATTTCTTTGGAGATTCTCCCAAGCCCCGGTCTTTGGAAATGCTCACCTCAGCGATCGGTCTGCTTTCTCCTTATGCGTGACCGAACGATTCACCATGATTCTATTTTTGAGTAGATATAATGTATGAATACGCTTTTAGAAAATTATAAACTATTTTGCATAATTAGTAATTTCTTCTACTGTATGTCTATGCGCGTGTGTATCCGACTTCGCATGGTATTCCTCCCGTGCAGTTTCTAAGTCAATTCTTCATTTTTCTTGTCCACATGAGGGATGGTTTTCTTGGGACGAGCAAATGGTTAAGTGTGGGGGTGCGATGAGTCTGAGATTTATAGTATTTTTCAGACTCATCTGGGCTAGTTTTCATGCTCATGCACTACACTTTAGGCTCATTATTACTTCAATTTCATTGAATCGGTGTTTGTACAAAAAGTGCACTATTTAGGCTCATTGTGGTGTGCAATTTACACTTCATAGCTCGGGGTAAGCACTTGGTGCTCCCCACTATTATTTTCTATACATTGTTATGTTTTTGTGAGTGCTGGTGGTCTATGCCCTAGCTATATTCTTCCTGTGCAGGTGGGTAGAGCCCCATTTCAGTGGAGTTCTTTCCTATAGGAATCGAACAGTTGTGCATTTTTATTCACGCACGGTTATTATGACCATGCGATACCTACATCATTCTGGTGCTCTACCACGAGTCATGCAATTTGTTCACGTATAGTTGTTTTGCCCGTGCATGACCAAATCGAATTACCGTCGTTTTTTGTCAAAATAATTTTAGGATTTATTGCTAGTGCATTTTCTTCACACACGGTTGGATTCAACCGTATGCGAAGGAAATTGCACGACCTCTTGTTTTACTTGATTTCATTGCGATCTGAATCTACCCATGCGTCTTGTTCTCGCATAGGCTAGTTGCCCGTGCGTGGTCATAAACACACAGGCGGGTCATCTTCAGGGCTAGCCATTCATGTGCTATAATTAACACATGATATGCACACGGCTGTGCATTCAACCGTGCGTTCACTATTTTCTTACTGGTGCTATTTAAGCCGCAGGTTTGCCCTAGTTAGTGATTTTTGCTTCTTTTCGTTGTTTTGCTGTAGGAGGAGCTCCGACTCCCTTTTTTTCCACCATCTGCGAGGGCTTTGCCCAAGGCTTTATCACATCATCTGAGCGCATTAAGGAGAGGATTCCACGCTCATCTTCTTTGCCAAGGAAGGAGTTATTCGCATAGGATCTGGAAGGATTGTTGTTTACTAGAGAAGACGGGTCCATTGGGAGGTGGTGACAGCCCTCCTCTACCCCAAATGATAGTTGGGACCGAGCAAGGACACAGATTGATGATGAGACGATTCCTACCGAGAATCTATAGCAAGCCTCTGGATTTGGTTGTATCTCTTGCCTTTTTCTCCTCTTGGATTGATGTTGTATGTTGTGATCTTTATATTATGATGATGTATGCCTTCTAAACTATATATTGTAATGATTATTTCATGTTTATGAAAATCTTTGTTAGTTTAGATTTTACTTGAAGTGCGCCGATTTTTCCATCGCCCTCCACTCCATTCTACAAGCCTTCCATCCCACTAACCTCCACCCAATCATGTTGGTTTGCTGGACTAGTAATTGATAGTTGTGTGCTTTGTGACGAGGTGTTTGCGACCCTCACTCCGCTTGACTACTTGTCCATCCACATTTCGAAGCAGTATATAGTGGCCTACGTAGTTTCCATCCCGCCGAGCGAAGAAGTGCATAACAGTCTGTATAGGAGTAGTTAAAGTAGTTTTATTTTATTTTGTTTCTGCAAATCAAAACCCCCTCATATCCCCGACCTAAGGAATTCAATCTCAATTCCTTCCTCAAAAGTAGACTCCACCTTGCTGTGTCCCTCAAGAGATCGATATTTGGGGAGTTATTCCATTTTATATTACTTGAGTGATCAGTGCACATGCCGAACACGGATCAAGTTTTTGATGCCGTTGCCGGTGAATGTAGTCCTGTGAGTTTCTGGAGAGGAAGTCGTGAGATAGAAGTTCTTCCAGTGTGTATAGCCCCTTTGTTATTTTTATTTACTTTTAATTGCTTCATGCTAGTGTTATTTCATCCTATCTTGTTTTTTAAATTTTAAGGCACTTTGTTCCAAGTATAAGTATAATTGTTTGTATAGTTCTGCTTTGCAAAGAATTTCAATTTTAGTCATAGGGGTATGATGAGTCTGATTTATATAAGGTTTTTTAAACTGATCTAGGCTCAATTTTATGCACACGCACTTCACTTTTAGTTTATTAATGCTTATATTTCACTTTATCTTCACTTTCATTCAAAGTGTACATTTTGTCTGTTGTGGTGCTCAATTGCACTCTTTTTTGCTGGGGGTTAAGCACATGGTGCTCCCCGTTGCTTATTTTTATTCTTATTGTACTTTTGGATATGTCAGGGCAGAGTCAAATCCCTTTTTGGAAATCTGTGTATTTCACACAGTCGTGCAATTTTCCTTCACACACAAGCGCTCCGCTCGTGCGTTATCCTTTATTAGCTTGATCGTCTTGATTGCCCATCGCACGACTGTGTGAAATTCCTTCGTGCACGGGGTGTTTTGCCCGTGCAAGACCTTGTGCTGAAAATCAGTGATCTGCCACCGCTCGTATGTTTTGGTCATGCATGATCGATTTTGACCGTGTGAGAGCAATTCACACGGGCTTCCTGTATTGTCTAATTTTTTTGCATGATTACACAGTCGTACATGAGAACAAAAATTCTGCATTCTTCAAAAAATTGTGTTCTGTCTTTTCCCGTGCATTTTTATTACTATTAAATGCATGGTCATGCGTCTAATCATGCGAGAACTGTTAGGAATATTGTCCCCAAGATTTCTGATTTGAAGAAGGCCTTGAAATGACAATAAACATCTTGTATTTGATGGTTGTTCTAGTTTTCTTTTGACAAGTTTAACTTAAGTGCATGCCTAATGTATGGTTAGACACTTGGTCGCCCAAATAAAATTTTGCACTTGTAATCCCTCAAGGAGCAAAATTAATATGGACCTCTGTACTAATTATATATTAGACATGTAACTATAATTGGGAAAAGTCACTAAGGATATAATAAATCAAAGGCAGGATCAATGATTTACCTAAGGAAAAAAATCGACTGCATAGAGTCATGGCTAAGGAAAAATTTGACTGCATCGAGTTCAAAGCTAAGGAAAAATTTGACTGCATCGATTTCATAGATAAGGTAAAATTCGACTGCATCGAGTTCACGACTAAGGAAAAATTTGACTACATCGAGTTCATAGCTTGAGAAAAGTTTGACTGCATCGATGACATCAAAGAGAAAAAGTTTGACTACATAGAACGCATCAAAGAGAAAGATTCGACTGCATCAAAGAGAAAAATTTTGACTACATCGACTGCATCAAAGAGGAAGATTCGACTGTATTGATGGTATGAAGACATCGTGTTACTGCAGGCAGATTTTGGCTAAGTGTTAAGAGTTTCCTTAAATGACCCCTATGTGTTTTATGCTGACCATGGACACTTCACATGGGCTATTTGACTTTGTCTTTGGCATCATGTAAGATCACTTAAACCAATCAACTACAGCTTGACACGTGGCACAATAGTTCAGTCCTTGATTTAAGGCGTAGATTGTGTAAGAAATTTTAGTCCGATTGATTTGCGGATTTTGGCGCTTATTCTGAAAAATTGATAGCAAGAAGAATTAGTCTCATTTATTAGAGAATATTTCCAAGATTGCAAATCCTTTCCTGAATCAAACTTTGATAGCTGTTGTTTATTCCAAATCAAGATTATTTCCTAAAGTTCTTACTGGTCATACAAAGGAATCAAGCCAAAATATTTTCAAGATTAAAACTCTTGCTAATACAGATTTAATATAGTCGTTTGGGGTTTCCTAATCAAGTATTTTCCAAAGAAAGATTATGCTTGCTGTTAGAGAATTTAAATTGAACCTTCATTCACTATGCCGACCAAGACAAGTATAAAAGGACTTAGAGATTTAAGAACAAGTTTTTTAAGCTTTAGAAATATTTACAAGCATTCAAAATTCATAGAGAGCTTTACTGTTATTCTTCTAAGTTCTTTGAAACAAGTTCTCTTGATCAAGCAAGGAATTTCAAGAACATATTTCAAGTGTTGGTCAAGAAAAGGAAGAAGCCTGTCTTGTGCTTCTACCTGGAGACTTAAGCTTTTGAGTGTTGAGTCAAAAAACAATAATTTATTTTTGTAGGATTCCTTATGAATCTGAGTGTATATCTCTGTCTTTGTATATTGAGGTAAGGCTTGTATAAAGGCTGAGTTGTAGGGCTTGAAAGCCTGAGTTTGTAAGGCTTGTGATAAGCCTGAGTGTATAGGGCTTGTGAAAAACCTGAGTTTGTAAGGCTTGATGAAAGTCTTAGTCGTAGGAACTTGTTACAGATCTGAGGTATAGGACTTGGATCCTAAGGTGTTGGATCTTTGTGAATGTCTGAAGTAGGGAACCTTGGTTCCTAAGTTTGTAAGATCTAAGGATATAAGAAGGAAAATTTGGAGGAGTTTTGGCCTAAGCTTGCTCACAACTAGATATGTGTTGATGGAAAGTGGATGTACCCATTCTTGGGAAAGTACTATAAATCCTTGTGTGTTGTGCTGTGCTACGTGATTTTTTATGTGATCTGCTATTTTGTTGTGCTCTTATTGTGCTTAGAGTAAAATAACTAAAGAAATCTTTTAAAATTAGTAAATCACATATTCACCCCCTTTAGGTGAGTAACAACCCTCACCTTTCAAGTGGTATTAGTGCCCGGTTGTACATTAAGGCTTAACAGCTGAACAAGATGCTTAAAGGGTTGAAAGAATTACAACACAATGGGCTCTGGAGAAAGTTACAAAGAACTAAGCCCATGAAACTTCCTATCTATAGTAAGGATAATTTTAGGAATTTTGAAGCAAAGGGTTAAACCTTTTATGGAGTCTTCAGATCCCAGAATTATTGTCACTGTTGAGGAGGGAGTGTAACATCCCAAATTTCAAATAACTTAGATTTGGGTTAGGCATGTGGTGGATGCTAGGGTTTAGCTAGGTTTGACCCTAGGAGGAGGATTTAGACCATGTGGGGCCCACTATGGGGCCCACTATGGGGCCCAAGTCAACCTAGGTCAAACTGGGCTAAATACAAACCCTAGCCACACCATGACCCCATCACATTGCCCTAACCCTAAATACAATCTAAGTGGACCCTAAGGTAGGTCATGGGGTCAAGTAGTTGACCCATGTTGAGTCAAGTCCACATTTTGACCTAATTAGTGAAAATGGTGCCCTAGCCCAATTCACTGGGTTGGGTCCACCCAAACCAACCCAAAATCACTAGGTGGGTCTAAAGTGACCTATACCCCCTATGGAAGAGAAAAATAGGGGCATGTAATGGTAATGTTGGGAATTAACTAGGAGAGAGAAAAGATGATAAATAGGAGAGAGAAAGGGTTAAGAAATTGGTTTGGGCCACTTGGGCTCATCCCATCAACTCATGATTGGTTGGCTGACCATATAGGTGTACTAGAAGGTGTGGGGACCCACCATGCAGCCTTGGGTCAAGCCCAAGCCCAACCCGAGCCCTATCTAGCCTATTCCATTTATGTGAGCCAATCCCCCCTCCTCTCCACTCACCAACTCAGCTCTACCCTGGAACCCGACCCATTAGGGTTATTTTGTAACGACCCCATCCGTTAGATGACGTATAGTAGAAGGTCCGGCCGGGGCCCCACACTATATGCCACAAACAGACGGTGAGGTCACAGGATAATACCAAACCAATTACGAATCCTAACTCAGAGCATTCTAGCGGAAGCTTTAAGTTACAACTTTGAACTCTTAACCGGAATGTCCAATATATATAACACCACCTTTATATATATATACTACGGAATGTACACAACCACAAGAGTTTGGCCTTAAGGCCTTACAGTTCCTCTGAACATACATCATGTTTTACAAACCTCGGCACGCAGGCCGGCCATACATGAGTAAAGAGAAAACAAAACAAAGCCCTTCGCTTAGCCTTCAAGGGCTAGCCACAGCAGCAGCAGCAACAGCAGGAGGGCTCGCCAGCCCATCACTTACCACTTGGCTCTCCAGCACCTGCACGGGAACAAACCACCCAACCGGTGGCAAACAATGCAACGGTCAGCATTCAGCTGACCCAATTATAACAATCCTACCCCTTTCTCGGGGCATGAGCATTCTTTCCCTGCAAGCATGGCATCATCAATAGCAACTATGTGCGCGCAGGCACATTCAAGCCATCACAACCATCGGCCACCCGGCCCGACAGTCCGTGCACTCAGGGCACATTTTCGGTGTACCGGAATACCAGGGTCAACACCACCGTCTACACGGTATTTGAGCATTTCAGTCTTTCCGGCGCGCGGGCCTAAGACTCTCATTAGGCGCTCCAACAAAACCTATACCAGGCTTCCAAGTCGGACGGACCTAACGCAGGTACGGATCAGCCACCCCCCGTTGCTCAAGTCGCCGAGCCACCTCGAATACGGAAGTATCCATGGCATTTTATAGGCGCGGGTCGGTTTCACCTTTCCTGTTCGGCAATCTGCCTTTTCATCGAGTTGCAGCCCAACGGCTCAACTACTCACAAAGTGGCAACACACGGCCACAAGAGTTGCCGCCAACCCTCTTCATTTCCTGGACATCGTCCAGTACTTCCTGCCGCACCAAGCAACAGGTAGGAACAAGGCATCACAAGCCATAGGCATCACAAGCCATTATCACGGAGCCTTCTCCGATATGCAAACAAGCATCACCAATCCAGATTCCATCCAGATGGGCTTCACACAGCATGCCTAGAGCCGTACTCCAATTCCGGCCTCTAACAAGGGGGACTTCACATATCTACCCCAAGGGACACCACAACCCACCGCACACTCGCGGGGAAGGGCTTTCCCTATGCAATGCAGAAAAGAAGGACTTCACATGTCCAAGGAGGGAGATCGTTACCCTTGTCGATCTCTTCGGTGCCATTGAAAACTAGCCGGTGAGAAAGAACCGCAGCAGCCTTGCCGTCACAACGCCGGCTTCGGATCGCGAATCGAACCACGGGAGCTCCGCCGGTGGCTTGCTCTCCTCCTCCTTCTTCCTCTCTCTTTCTCTCTTCCTTAAGGATAAAGAAGAATGACTTCTTCAATCCCCTTTCACGACTTATCCAGCCCAAGAAATCACCTGAGCCTTTGGATCAAAAGAGAGGAAACTGAACGGCCAAGATTTCCCCAGAATTTCACTTTTTGGCCGACACGGCCTGTGACACGCCCGTGTCACAGGCCGTGTACCCCTTAAGCGGTACACACAGCTTGAACCGACTGAACAACACGGGTCATCGACACGCCCGTGTCGGACCTGACACGCCCGTGTCAAACCTGAGACACGCCCGTGTCTCCTGCTCCATCGAGCTGCAACCAGTACACGGGTCGGAACACGGCAGCTGACACGCCCGTGTCCAGCCTGACACGCCCGTGTTCCCGGCCGTGTTCAAGGCCGTGTCCGGCTCTGACCTGAATAGGCCAATTTCGCAAAATAAATAGAACACGCCCTGGGACACGCCCGTGTCGATGGCCGTGTCCCAGGCTCGACGCTCGTCGACTCTCAAACGTCGACTAGCCTGAACACGCCCTGGGACACGCCCGTGTCCCAGGCCGTGTACACCCGACACGCCCTGGGACACGCCCGTGTCCCAGGCCGTGTAACCTGACCTGCTACTCAAACTTCAAGTTGAGTCTTTTGGGTCTTTTTGGGGTGTTACAACCCTCTCCCCCTTAACGAAATTTCGTCCCGAAATTTGCACGGTAAGGAAACAAAACCATCAATGCTATAACACTGTTATAACAAAAAGTACACGGTCTACAGTTTATACAAATAACTCGGGAAACTCAGCTCGCATGGTCTGCTCTCGCTCCCATGTTAGCTCTTCACGGCCACAATTGTCCCAACGGACCTTGACCATCCCGATTACTTTGTTCCGCAACTGTTTTTCGGCTCGATCCTCGATCCGAATGGGTCTAACCCTCGTCGTTAGCCCATACTCGACCGGTACCCGATCAGCCTCCACGACTTGAGCTGGATCCTTTACCGCCTTACGAAGGACTGAGATGTGAAACACATCATGTAATCCACCCAAGTCCGCTGAAAGTGCTAGTCGATAAGCAGCTTCCCCAACTCGCTCCACCACCTCAAACGGACCAAGATACCTCGGACTGAGCTTTTTCAAACGCCGAATCCTGGACACACCTTTGAAGGGTTTGATCTTCAAATATACCCAATCACCCACCGCGAACTCCACGTTCCGGTGCTTGGCATTGTAGTACTTTGCTTGACGATCTTGGGCTATCAATAGCCTCTCCCGAATAGAGCGTATGAGCGAAGTAGCTTCTTCGACTTCCTTTTTCCCATTCAGCTTCGATTCGCCTGCTTCTGCCCAAGCTAAGGGTGTACGGCATTTCCGACCATACAACGCCTCGAATGGTGCCATCCCAATACTCGCTTGGTAGCTATTATTATAGGCAAATTCGACGAGAAATATATACTCTTCCCATCTCTTACCAAAGTCTAGGGCGCACATGCGGAGCATGTCCTCCATCGTCCTGTTGGTTCGTTCAGTCTGGCCATCCGTTTGGGGATGAAAGGCCGTACTAAACGCTAATTTTGTACCCAACATTTGATGAACGAGCCGCCAGTCATTCGATGTGAACCGCCCATCACGGTCACTAACGATGCTCTGAGGAACACCGTGCAGTCGAACAACCTGCTCTACATACAGCTTGGCCAAGGTTTCCACTGAATCGTCTCTTCTGTTTGGAAGGAAGTGCGCCACTTTCGTCAACCGGTCCACAATCACCCAGATTGAATCATGACCGCGTTGAGATCTCGGCAATCCATGCACGAAATCCATCGAAATATCATCGAACTTCCACTCCGGAATAGGTAACGACTTCAGAAAACCGCCAGGCTTCTGGCATTCTGCTTTCACCAACGCACAGGTATTGCATTTAGCCACATAACAAGCCACATCTTTCTTGAGTCCGGGCCACCAGAACAGCTTTTTCATGTCCCTGTACATCTTTGTGCTCCCTGGGTGAACTGAGTACTTTGCAAAGTGAGCTTCGTACATCAACTCTTCCCTCAGTTTACCCACACTTGGGACGCACACTCGACCATTTCTCCGTAACAACCCGTTATCCCAAGAGAATTGATCATCCGGCCCCTCTTTAGCATAGCGCTGGAGACTTTCATCAAGCTCCGTTGCTCGCCGAATTCTGTCCGTAAGGTCATACTGCACCTCCGTCCAGTTCAAGCACGCATCGGTTGACGCACCCTTGTCAACACACGATATTTCCAATGCTTCCAATTCCTGGATCAAACGCTGATCATGCCTCTGCAACCAGCTTGCCCGTACCGGAGTCTTTCGACTCAAAGCATCAGCGACCACATTTCCCTTCCCGGGGTATAGTGAATCTCGAAGGTGTAGTCCCCGAGGAACTCCATCCATCTTCGTTGTCGCATATTCAGATCCTTCTGATCCAACAAATACTTTAGGCTCTTGTGATCCGTATAGATATCCACTTTCACGCCATATAGATAGTGCCGCCACAACTTGAGCGCAAAGATTACCGCCGCCAACTCCAAATCATGGACGGGGTAATTCCGCTCATGCACTTTCAACTGACGCGAGCCATAAGCAATCACTTTCCCAAACTGCAGAAGAACGCAGCCTAAGCCGCTCCCAGATGCATCACTATAGATCTCATACCCATCGGTACCACATGGCGATGTCAACACAGGCGCCGTGGTCAAATGACTCTTCAAGTCTTCAAAAGCTCGCGCGCACTCCGGCGTCCATATGAACTTTTGATCTTTTCTCGTCAGCGTGGTGAGAGGTAAAGCAATCCGTGAGAAATTTTCCACAAACCGTCTATAGTAGCCCGCAAGTCCAAGGAAGCTCCTGACCTCGGCCACTGAAGACATCACTGGCCAATCTCGGATGGCACTTATCTTCAACGGATCCACCGCGATACCCTCTCCGCTTACCACATGGCCTAAAAAGGCTACTGAAGAGAGCCAGAACTCACACTTTGAGAACTTGGCAAAAAGCTTATTCCTCCGCAGGGTATGCAAGACCAACCGCAAATGGTTTGCGTGATCCTCTTCCGACTGAGAGTATACTAAGATGTCATCGATAAACACAATAACAAACAAATCCAAGTACTCTCGGAACGTTCGATGCATTAGGTCCATAAATACCGAAGGCGCATTACATAGGCCAAACGGCATTACCGTGAACTCATAATGCCCGTAGCGTGTTCCAAACGCCGTCTTGGGAATGTCACCTTCCCGAATCCTTAGCTGATAATATCCCGATTTCAGATCCAACTTGGAATAGACCGTTGATCCCGCCAGCTGATCAAAAAGGTCATCAATCCGTGGGATCGGATACTTGTTTTTCTCCGTCAGCTTATTCAACTCGCGGTAGTCAATACACAACCGTAAGCTACCGTCTTTCTTTTTCACAAAGAGAACAGGCGCGCTCCAAGGTGACATACTTGGGCGTATATATCCCTGCTCCAACAACTCTTGCAGTTGGACTTTCAACTCAGCCATCTCTTTTGGCGCAACGCGATATGGAGAGCGGGCCACAGGTTTCGCACCTGGCACCAACTCAATAGAGAAGTCAATCTCCCGCTGGGGTGGTAACCCAGGAAGATCTTTAGGAAACACGTCGGCAAACTCTGACACAACTGGCACCTCACCGACACTGGCCTTAGGCTCAACAGCCTGAATTAGCGTGAAGAATAACTCCGCGCCCTTCCGCACAGCATTGACGACTTGGAGTGCAGACAACAACGTTCCGCCAACTCCTCGCATACCAGCGAACTTCGTCACAAGCCCGGTATTCTGGCCCAGTGTAATCTCTTTGGAGTTGCAATCAATAAAGGCACGCTGCTCCGAGAGCCAGTCCATACCAAAGATCACATCAAACTCCGATAACGGTAGCACAGCTGCACTCAAACCGAAATCCCGACTTCCTATTTGCACATCCACATCGCAAGCCCTATCCGCAAGCATCAAACAGCCATTCGGCAATAGCACCCTTGTACTATCCACCGTCACATGACTCGGTACCCCAATGCGAGATACGAAATCCTCAGACAGAAAAGAATGCGAAGCACCCGTATCAAACAGGGCTCTCGCTAAAGTATTCCGAATCAGGACAAAGCCTGCAGCACACACACATCATGCACAAGCTAAACAAAACCAAAACCAAAAGCACAGCAAGTAAACTAACTCAACTCGTACCTGTGACGACGTCACTTTGCTTAATCGCTTCCTGTTGGCCATGTTGATAGATTCGGGGCTGCGCCTGGGAAGCAGAGGAATCCACCACCGCTTTGCCCTTCTCAGCATATGACGCACCCGTCTTCTTTTCCCCTTTGGGCTGCACAACTCGACAGTCACGAGCAATATGCCCCACTCGGCCACAGTTATAGCATGTACGAGCATCCGGCCTTGATGTCGCTCCCGACACAACGGTCGTAGTCACTTGCCCAGATGGCTTGGACCTCTTGCCCCCTTTCTTCTGGTAAAACGACTTGCCTGGGCGAGGTGCTTGAAACTCTGGCTTAGACACCACCAAGCCCTTATTCCCTTGCACTCGCCTCATGTCCTTCTCCAACGCGCACGCAGTATCAACCAACGCCTGAAACCCTTGGCTCACAGAACTCGAAAGCAGGAATCGTAACTCATCCCGCAATCCTTCATAGAACCGATTCGTTTTCCTTTGGTCATCCGCGAAGATTGTTCCCGCATATCGTCCCAACCTGGTAAACTCGTGCAAGTAGATATCCACACTATCGTCCCCTTGCTTTAACCGTTGGAACTCATTTTCCATAGCAATACGTTGCGCCGCTGGGACATGTTTCGCCAGAAATATCCGAGAGAACTCCTCAATCGACACTTGTGTTAGTTGCCTGCCCGCCAAATGGTGTAACTCAACCTCGTCCCACCACAACCGCGCCTCCCCTTCAAGCATGAAGGTGGCTAAGGTGACCTTGAGAGTTTCCTCCGCCCTGATCGCTGTCATTATCCTCTTGACACGCGATAACCAATCTTCCGCCTGCGTTGGGGATCCCATTCCCGCAAACGTAGGAGGACTGAAGCTCATGAATTGCTTCAACTGTCGGTCAGCTGCTCGTGGATCTACAGCCTCAACCGGCTCGGGTCTTACATCAACACGAACTGGCACTACCGCCGGCTGCGCTTGCCCGGTCGGCTGAATCATGGCAAATAGCGCCTCAGCCACTAAGCGAACAGTTTCCGCAGATGGAGGAGGTGTTGGCACCTCAGCTGGTGCCGCACTCTCATCAGAACGCTGGGGCTCAGACTGCCCAGCACCACTACGTGTCACCTATAGGTGGACAAGACACACATTAGCGAACGTATGCAAGCAAAACAACACAAAAAGGAACGCGCAGATTCCTCAAACAAGATTTTGTACATTCCTTAATGGACATTCCAGAGTTCATTAGCGTTACAGCAGGTCGCACAAACACGTGCTCGCCACCCCACAAAAGAATTCGACCACGAATTCGAAAGAGGAAGACCGACGAAAAGCTGATACCAAAATGTAACGACCCCATCCGTTAGATGACGTATAGTAGAAGGTCCGGCCGGGGCCCCACACTATATGCCACAAACAGACGGTGAGGTCACAGGATAATACCAAACCAATTACGAATCCTAACTCAGAGCATTCTAGCGGAAGCTTTAAGTTACAACTTTGAACTCTTAACCGGAATGTCCAATATATATAACACCACCTTTATATATATATACTACGGAATGTACACAACCACAAGAGTTTGGCCTTAAGGCCTTACAGTTCCTCTGAACATACATCATGTTTTACAAACCTCGGCACGCAGGCCGGCCATACATGAGTAAAGAGAAAACAAAACAAAGCCCTTCGCTTAGCCTTCAAGGGCTAGCCACAGCAGCAGCAGCAACAGCAGGAGGGCTCGCCAGCCCATCACTTACCACTTGGCTCTCCAGCACCTGCACGGGAACAAACCACCCAACCGGTGGCAAACAATGCAACGGTCAGCATTCAGCTGACCCAATTATAACAATCCTACCCCTTTCTCGGGGCATGAGCATTCTTTCCCTGCAAGCATGGCATCATCAATAGCAACTATGTGCGCGCAGGCACATTCAAGCCATCACAACCATCGGCCACCCGGCCCGACAGTCCGTGCACTCAGGGCACATTTTCGGTGTACCGGAATACCAGGGTCAACACCACCGTCTACACGGTATTTGAGCATTTCAGTCTTTCCGGCGCGCGGGCCTAAGACTCTCATTAGGCGCTCCAACAAAACCTATACCAGGCTTCCAAGTCGGACGGACCTAACGCAGGTACGGATCAGCCACCCCCCGTTGCTCAAGTCGCCGAGCCACCTCGAATACGGAAGTATCCATGGCATTTTATAGGCGCGGGTCGGTTTCACCTTTCCTGTTCGGCAATCTGCCTTTTCATCGAGTTGCAGCCCAACAGCTCAACTACTCACAAAGTGGCAACACACGGCCACAAGAGTTGCCGCCAACCCTCTTCATTTCCTGGACATCGTCCAGTACTTCCTGCCGCACCAAGCAACAGGTAGGAACAAGGCATCACAAGCCATAGGCATCACAAGCCATTATCACGGAGCCTTCTCCGATATGCAATCAAGCATCACCAATCCAGATTCCATCCAGATGGGCTTCACACAGCATGCCTAGAGTCGTACTCCAATTCCGGCCTCTAACAAGGGGGACTTCACATATCTACCCCAAGGGACACCACAACCCACCGCACACTCGCGGGGAAGGGCTTTCCCTATGCAATGCAGAAAAGAAGGACTTCACATGTCCAAGGAGGGAGATCGTTACCCTTGTCGATCTCTTCGGTGCCATTGAAAACTAGCCGGTGAGAAAGAACCGCAGCAGCCTTGCCGTCACAACGCCGGCTTCGGATCGCGAATCGAACCACGGGAGCTCCGCCGGTGGCTTGCTCTCCTCCTCCTTCTTCCTCTCTCTTTCTCTCTTCCTTAAGGATAAAGAAGAATGACTTCTTCAATCCCCTTTCACGACTTATCCAGCCCAAGAAATCACCTGAGCCTTTGGATCAAAAGAGAGGAAACTGAACGGCCAAGATTTCCCCAGAATTTCACTTTTTGGCCGACACGGCCTGTGACACGCCCGTGTCACAGGCCGTGTACCCCTTAAGCGGTACACACAGCTTGAACCGACTGAACAACACGGGTCATCGACACGCCCGTGTCGGACCTGACACGCCCGTGTCAAACCTGAGACACGCCCGTGTCTCCTGCTCCATCGAGCTGCAACCAGTACACGGGTCGGAACACGGCAGCTGACACGCCCGTGTCCAGCCTGACACGCCCGTGTTCCCGGCCGTGTTCAAGGCCGTGTCCGGCTCTGACCTGAATAGGCCAATTTCGCAAAATAAATAGAACACGCCCTGGGACACGCCCGTGTCGATGGCCGTGTCCCAGGCTCGACGCTCGTCGACTCTCAAACGTCGACTAGCCTGAACACGCCCTGGGACACGCCCGTGTCCCAGGCCGTGTACACCCGACACGCCCTGGGACACGCCCGTGTCCCAGGCCGTGTAACCTGACCTGCTACTCAAACTTCAAGTTGAGTCTTTTGGGTCTTTTTGGGGTGTTACATATTTCACCCAGCTGGAGCAGTGGATCCCACTCCCAAACACCCAACCCGAGCCCAACCTTGGAGAAATCGCCCACCTTGTTGAAATCGCCCATGCCTTGGTGAAATCGCCCCCCCCCACTCTTATCTCAGCTCAAACCGAGCCCATCCCCTCATTCCCACTTCATCCCTACCCCAGAGAGAGAGAGAGAGAGAGAGAGAACCAGCTGCAGCCATGGCTAACCGAGGAGGAGCTCGCCGGAATTTTCATTCCATGGGAACCTGCCGCCACCCTCAACCACAACCGCCGCCGATGGTCTGTATCCCTTCTCCTCCAAGTGTACTAGTATCCTAGATCCACTAGGCTAGAGGTCGAGCTCAAACGAGCTCGACAATAGGAATCAAAAGCTCAGTTTTCTATATGAAAATGGCGTTTTGGAGCTTTTCGGCTCGATTGCGCCGCCGGCGTCCGCCGTTCTCTGCCGCCCAGCCGCCGGCCAGCTCAAGCCCCCACCACCGTGAGGCCGGGGAAGGACTTGGCCGGAGGTTCCGCCGCCGGCGATGGCCGGGAACCGCCCCGCAAAACCAGCCTGCGTTGGGTGGCCATGCATGCTTGCATGGATAAGAAGATCCAGATGCCGTCCGATCTGCCTTTAAGATTCGTGCGGCTTGATTAATCCTTATTATTAAATCCTGTTATTATTATATGTAGAATAATGATGTATTCTGTCACACTATACCAGTCACTTTGCATGTTAATTTTAGGGTACCTAGAGACCTCACCATAGGTTGAGCCCTGAATGGAAAATGTAGGTGGATGTGTTAACTTTAATTTGCCACCCTAAATATAAGTTTTGGTCCAGTATTTTGTCCTGTAGGGCTGATTTGCTAGGACTGCTCCTAAGCTAGGGCATAAATTAAAAATGAAGCCCAAGCCAAACCAAGTGTCCTCATGACCTGAAATTTTGGTCATGTGCATATTTAGGGCATGTATAGGGCCTGCCAAAAATTTGGAATTTTTGGAAAACATTTTCCTATAGTTTTTATCATTATATCAAAAAGTAAATTAAGGGTATAATTGTAATTATATGCACCCAAATGGCCCCAAATTTTGGTGGCATACCCTTAGGGACATTATTAGTGTCTGGTAGAAAGTTCAGAGCAATTGGACCCCTGCATGATGGGTTAACCCATGTGCATGTGTTGGCTAATTTATAACCTTGGGGTGCATTTAGCAAGAAAGGATATTTTGTGTATTTAGCCTAGCTGAGGCATCCAAAAATTGTGGAATTTATCCCAGGGATTAATTAGAGTAAAGTTCACCCCTAGAATTTATTATGGAATTTTTGGGATTAAAAATCCTATTATTTGGTATTTCCAAAATAAAAGCCTTTTTGGAAAATAAATTGTAGGAATAGGTTTTGATCAATGAAAGATCCCCAAAATCAGTCAAGGCAAAAATGAGGCTTTTAATTGACTTAAGAAAATTTCATATCACTGTTTGACAACTGTTAGAGCAAAATTCATGGAAATGACCATTTTACCCTTTTTGTAAATGTTTATGAATTGGTATAAATACTTTTTGGAAAATTGTGAAAATAATCTTAGAGTTGCATAATTGTTATATTAGTCTTGTAGATTTATATCAGAATTTTTGGGTACACTGTTAATTATTAATTAGCATAATGACATTTTTGGTAAATAATTAGGAATGGATTTTGATAGACCATTACACTGTAGAAATTAATAAAACTCTGCGATTAGTCATAAAATAGTAATATAAATGCTCAATAATTTTCCTGGAATTTTGGTGTATATATTTCTTGTACTTCATTTGGAAAATGATAAATAGGTAGAATTTGTATTAATTATGGGAAAAATAGAAATATAAAAAGGGAAATTATGAAATGTTGTAGAAAGTAATATTTTATTCATATGCAACTCAGGAAAATTCCCTTAGGTCAGAAGATTTTAATTGATAATACTTCTTGTGTAAAATGACCTAGGGAATAATTTAAAAGATTTAATTAAAGGCCTTAATGACCTAGGAAAATTATGAAAATCAACACACTCATTTCATTAGTCCATACCACCCTAGGATAAATATTTGGGGTCAGTTGGACCAAGAATTTTAGAAGTTCGATTTCAGGGTGGTGTTAGGTCATGGAGTGCGCTTAGTAAAAGTAGGCTGTACTATAGGCCGCCAGGGGATGAATCAACAACTGAGTTAGAGTCTAAGATCGGAAGTATAACCCTAGGTGGCAGATGCACTCTAGAGACGAGAGTAATAGTGTAACATTAGACTTGCCTAGGAAGAGTTGACGGAAGACCGTCACTCCTTAATCCATACCTTAAGTCACTAGGTCACTCTATGTAACAGGAGAGAGAAAAAGGGATTCTGGGTAGACATCAACTAAAGTAAATATCCTTGAGAAAGGGAGCTTTGGGATTCAGCCCATCGTAGCTCCTAGTGCCCCTGAGAGCCCTTCACTGGGAATACCTTGGGCAGTCTTGGGATTAACCTTAAGACTCTAAGTATGATAATCTGTAGACAAGAGTAGTCTAATAGGTTAAGTGAACTGGACATGTGCTCACTCATGCCGGGTTGGAGGGACTTGGAGTCTTTTGACTACTTGCTCACCCGTGCAGAGTTGGAGAAAGGGATTGGTTTATATACACTCACCCAGGCAGGGTTGGAGGTTTTGTAGCACATACTCACCCGTGACGGGTTGGAGAGATTTGGGGACTGGATAGTCCATCGAGCTGGAGGCTCAATATACTATACTTGCATGTGCATATACTAGTGGCGGGCCATGCGGTACTGGCCGGTCGTCACACCGAAGGCAGTACGGTGGACCAGGCGGGTGCGAGGGTTAGAAGGACCAGTAGGATGTTTATACTGGAGTCTGGAGGACTTTTCCTAATAACGCGCACCCGGCCCAACAAGACTGACAGGTAGTCAGCAAAGTGGTACGCAGAGACTCTAGAGTACACTTGTTTCATGTACAGAGGCGTACAAGAGAGGTCTAGGCCTGGTAGTGTGTATACCCTCCTAGAAGGTGGAGACGCCCGCTCCGCTGCTGCCGTAGTCACAACGGTGGTACCTGAGAGTGATGCTAGCTCTCGAAAAGTGGGAACTAAAGGTCTGTGATCACGGAGTCGTGTGTGTGTGTTGCATTGCATGTTCATATCATACCCACCATATAGTTGCATAACATTAACCTTCATAACAACTTAAGACACCTAATGTATAAGTGGTATGGGACGCTTATACATTAGGACCTGCTATACGATCCCTTAGCCTATAAGCTTGAGTGGGCATGTTTATAGGTTGAGGTTACTTTCTTTTATATATATATGCTTGTGACACCTGACACCCCATTGTATAAATGGTATGGGACATTTTATACAATGGGAGCCCTGCAGAAGACCCCTTGCTTATGCGTACCCGCATAAGTGAAGGTTACTTTTCATTATTTACTTGATTACATATTCTGCTTAGTTTCCTGTCACCTGCTCCGCCTTTGTCACCCCTTATTTGTCCTCCACTTCGTCCTCCCGCACGGTGCCTAGGAGTTGCAGGAGGAGGTGTTGAGGATACGACTTAGTCTTTTTGACTAATGGTCGGTGACCTTACTATTTTAGGAGCTCGAGGAGGTGGACCAGCACGTCGAGGAGGCAGGACTTGAGGAGCAGATACCGGCTACTACTACTGGAGCACATGTTCAGGTGCGATGATTTGAGATGATAGATTCCGCTGCTGTTAGTGAGAGAGAGATTTGATCATGATGTACTGGGCATAAGACCTATTTACTTTCATTTTACTGTACTCATTGTGGACTATAATTATGTACTCATCATTTCTTTATATGATATGTACTCTGTGGCTGTGGACTTATGTAGTTTTGTTTACTATACACTTTACTTCTGCTTCTCATATTGGCCGAACAGGTTATGATCGTACTAGCCGGCAGGATCGGCGTCTTGCGGTGTCGACTAACCCGTGAGTTAGTGTCACCGTAAGGCGGCGGTTCTGGGCATAAGATCAGGGCTCCCTTGGTAAGGGGGAGGATCTTACAAACTGGTATCACTTGAACAAACGATCATATGAGAAAGAAGTCCACAACACTGGGTCAGCCCGCTCGAGCATTAGTTTGCGGACAAACTATGCAGCTGAAGCAATGGTGTGCCCATGTGTAAAAAGCCACATAAAACAGTCCATTTTAAGCAATGAGTTAGGCCAATCGAACTAGGACACCACCCTAGTTTGACTTACCAAGAGGATTTTGCGTCGTACCTTAGGCCAAAGATCGACTTCAGATGTAGATTAGTTTTGGTACGAGGATAACCAAATCGATTAAAGAAAGATCTTAATTCCAGAGTCCCTACTTAAGGCTTAACCTCGATGTCCCTACTTCGCACATCGAATGATATTACCAATTCTTACTCAAACTGATAAGGACCGCCTCGAGAAGAATTTGATGCATAAGTTTTATAGTGGATGAGTAGGGTACTCATAAGCTTAATCCTAGTACCAATGACTTGATTACGTCAAGACAACCACGATGATAAATATCAAAGGTCGAATAAGAGTTCAGATGTTAGAAGAGACACTTCCTGGTTTGGTCACATGTTGACCTTGAGCAGATTGTCATACGAAAACCTTGAAGGCCTAAGATAGATAACATATCAAATGAAGTAGAAAACCATGCCAAGGATTGTTAGCTCTAAGGATTATGGCATGTACAGGATGACTGCATTGTGAAAGTCAAAGGAAAATTAACCAAAATATATGGGGGCTTAACCTTTTGTTTATAGGGCTTATTGATAACAATTCGATTTTTTTTTCTAAGCCTCCTCATTAAGAATGTGTCGCAAGCATAGTGATCTAAAAACTTGGATTATTTAAAGATCGCTCAAGTAAAGATGAGAATTGTATGTACATGACCAGTATGATGATCAATCCTCCCCGGAAGGTTAGGACTCTCAAAGATATTCACCCTAATTATTAATCTTAAGCAGCATAGACTACTAACGACAAGCTGTGAACACAATAAATTCACGAGTGAAAGAGGAAAGTAGAATGTTTCGAGAATGGCTTTTCACTCTCATAATTACTCCAAGACCATAGGAGTAAATGAATAAGGGGAACAGTAAGTTTAATTTCTTGAAGGACATATAAAGAATGGCTTAGTGATGCGTTTATATGACCTTGAAACTAGGGAAGACCGTTAAGACTTCAAGAAGTTTCCCAATTTCGATTTTTAAGAAAGTAAGTACCCACTTAGATCGTAGTCTAATGAACACTCGTGATATCCTTAATACAGTCACGGTATACATCATTTACGTATGGTTAAGGGACTCAGATGTACTGCAAGGGAAACCAATGTGAAATGAGAATCCGAAATATCTGAATAATTACGTCTACAACAATGGGGTGTCCCATAACCCTAGGAAAATTTAAATCAAGGAAGAATCATCTAAATTTGGAAGAAGTATAAACACGATGACTGATCACCACCACCCATGCCTACGTGACGTACACTGGTCATCAATTGGAAACATACAGATTGTGACAAAGTAACGATAAGATAAAATCTCAACTGTTATTTGAGAGTCCATGAAGTGGAAATGCTGGAATATCTAAACGATTACATCCATAATAAGGAGAGTATAGTGACCCCAGCAAGCATAAAATCAGGTGAAGAAACATACTAGATTGGAAGATGTATACTCTAGGCATAATCTTGTGGAGGTGACTCAGATGATCTCAGGAATCAAAATGAGAATACTTGATGAAATAATAATCGCCCTCAAAGGGTTCGGGATTTCGATATCAACCCATGATTATGGATATATTATTATCTTTAGAACCGATGTTATAACAATTCAGAAGACTTGATCGTGAGAAGACAATACCAGCATATCCTGCGCACAAGGAAAACGAATAAGTTTCAACATTACCTATGTTAGATAATGCGAGGTGTGTACTTTTGGGAATATATGAGTGATGAAAACTCATGAACTTAGAGATATGATAGTCTCTACCATGACATAATAATTTTGAGGATTAAGTTTACACATCCTTGAGCAAACCTCATTAGTATAATAACTCTAGATGAATATTCACCCATGCTTGTCAATTAAGATGGTCGTATGAACATGTATAAGAGAATTACTAAGAGCGTACCGAGTTGAAACTTCAAGCACGTAATGGGTTAAAATTGTCAAGGCATGACGTTTACAAAGGTAACGACTCAACAAATTGGAATATGGTCGATGATAAGTTGTAGCATATGCATAGGAATGATCTCTTGGTTGCGGTTACATCAAGAACCAAGACACGAATGTTGATAACATCATGATTACCATAGGGAAATTCTTGACAACAAAGTAATCAATGTTAGATTGTTATCACGGATACGGTGAAATACTCGAGAACAAATGGACATTTATTAAGATTCGATCGATGAAGAAATCAAAGTACTTCAATTTTGGAAAATGTGCACTTATAATTGATGGGTTAGACTGAACATTAAAAACGACTGAGGGTCAAAAACTCGTTACCAACGTTCATATTAATAGTAAATGTTTCAGTTATAGAACGAGTCAAGGTTGTACACGTATATATGACCTTAGAGCATGATAGCATTAAGAACCAGGATACACACGTGGTAACATTATAATTGCCAATAGGAGATTTCATGACAATGATATATAGATCTTGACTATCAAAGGCATATACAAAGGTAATCGGTGCTCAATAAGATTCCCTTTTTGCTAAACGAAAGGTGTATCAGATCTCACCATACCTGAAAAGTTACGCTCATAAACTCATGGATTAGACTATATGTGAAAAGTGATCGAGAGTCGCTGGTACGAACATCAATATCCATAATGATCACTTGATGTATGCTCGAAATGTGGACACACTACGAACCATATATAATTGCTTGGATAGAGATGTGACGAGTCTTGAAGTTGGGAGAAATAAAATGATGATCTTTTCGTCACATCAGGATCTCGGAAGTTGATTTACTGCTATACAATAATAATGTTGATCCAATGTATATGATATCTTGGGGTGACTGTAAGTTCACGTTGAATTATAAGTAAAAACCTAGGTGGATCAGAATGAAAAAAAAAAGATTCTTACTTATGAAATTGTTAATTTACTTGATGATTATAGGTCGTAAGACTACAATCCAATGAGTGGTTAAAGATTATTTTGATTATAAAATATCGAAGGACTTGGAAACGTGTCCTCACGATATGAGTAGCCCAAAATATGAGGATGCACGAGCTCACGGTTCAGAGTATGTCGAGGATACGGAGGCTCAGATACGTCTGGTCAGAGATCGGATGTTGGAGGCCCAGAGCAGGCAGGCGAAGTATTATGATGCGCGACATCGTAAGGTGGAGTTCCAGGTGGGGGGACAGAGTTTTCTTGAAGATACGTCCGGTGCAGGGTGTTTCCCGGGTGCGGAGGCACAAGAAGCTCAGTCCGAGATATATGGGGCCTTACTTAATCCTGGAGCGGATCAGCCCCTTGGCTTACCGACTGCAGCTACCGATAGAGTTGGGAACTCTGCACGACGTCTTTCACGTCTCCTCCCCGCGACGAGCACTCCTTCGGCCTGAGCAGCATATTTCTACTACCGACGGGCCAGTAGCATCAGATCGATCAGTTCGTTTAGAGCCGGTCCGGATCGACGATACCGCCGTCCGAGTGTTGCGGAAGAAGAAGGTCCCTCTCGTGAAGGTGTTGTGGTCCAACCACGGACAGGAGGAGCACACCTGGGAGCCGAGGGATCTCATGATGGAGCGACACCCGGAGCTATTCTCCTCAGGTATAACTTAGTTTTATAGTTTCCTTTTTAGTTACGTTTCGAATCTTTTATAAACTTGTCGTAGAAACCCCGTAGCCCGAACTTAAATTTCGGGGACGAAATTATTTTTTTTTGTTTATAGGGTTTGTAACATCCCAAATTTCAAATAACTTAGATTTGGGTTAGGCATGTGGTGGATGCTAGGGTTTAGCTAGGTTTGACCCTAGGAGGAGGATTTAGACCATGTGGGGCCCACTATGGGGCCCAAGTCAACCTAGGTCAAACTGGGCTAAATACAAACCCTAGCCACACCATGACCCCATCACATTGCCCTAACCCTAAATACAATCTAAGTGGACCCTAAGGTAGGCCATGGGGTCAACTAGTTGACCCATGTTGAGTCAAGTCCACATTTTGACCTAATTAGTGAAAATGGTGCCCTAGCCCAATTCACTGGGTTGGGTCCACCCAAACCAACCCAAAATCACTAGGTGGGTCTAAAGTGACCCTATACCCCCTATGGAAGAGAAAAATAGGGGCATACAATGGTAATGTTGGGAATTACCTAGGAGAGAGAAAAGATGATAAATAGGAGAGAGAAAGGGTTAAGAAATTGGTTTGGGCCACTTGGGCTCATCCCATCAACTCATGATTGGTTGGCTGACCATATAGGTGTACTAGAAGGTGTGGGGACCCACCATGCAGCCTTGGGTCAAGCCCAAGCCCAACACGAGCCCTATCTAGCCTATTCCATTTATGTGAGCCAATCCCCCCTCCTCTCCACCACCAACTCAGCTCTACCCTGGAACCCGACCCATTAGGGGTTATTTCACCCAGCTGGAGCAGTGGAGCCCACTCCCAAACACCCAACCCGAGCCCAACCTTGGAGAAATCGCCCACCTTGTTGAAATCGCCCATGCCTTGGTGAAATCGCCCCCCCCCACTCTTATCTCAGCTCAAACCGAGCCCATCCCCTCATTCCCACTTCATCCCTACCCCAGAGAGAGAGAGAGAGAGAGAGAGAGAGAGAGAGAACCAGCTGCAGCCATGGATAACCGAGGAGGAGCTCGCCGGAATTTTCATTCCATGGGAACCCGCCGCCACCCTCAGCCACAACCGCCGCCGATGGTCCGTATCCCTTCTCCTCCAAGTGTACTAGTATCCTAGATCCACTAGGCTAGAGGTCGAGCTCAAACGAGCTCGACAATAGGAATCAAAAGCTCAGTTTTCTGTATGAAAATGGCGTTTTGGAGCTTTTCGGCTCGATTGCGCCGCCGCCGTCCGCCGCTCTCCGCCGCCCAGCCGCCGGCCAGCTCAAGCCCCGACCACCGTGAGGCCGGGGAAGGACTTGGCCGGAGGTTCCGCCGCCGGCGATGGCCGGGAACCGCCCTGCAAAACCAGCCTGCGTCGGGTGGCCATGCATGCTTGCATGGAGAAGAAGATCCAGATGCCGTCCGATCTGCCTTTAAGATTCGTGCGGCTTGATTAATCCTTATTATTAAATCCTGTTATTATTATATGTAGAATAATGATGTATTCTGTCACACTATACCAGTCACTTTGCATGTTAATTTTAGGGTACCTAGAGACCTCACCATAGGTTGAGCCCTGAATGAAAAATGTAGGTGGATGTGTTAACTTTAATTTGCCACCCTAAATATAAGTTTTGGTCCAGTATTTTGTCCTGTAAGGCTGATTTGCTAGGACTGCTCCTAAGCTAGGGCATAAATTAAAAATGAAGCCCAAGCCAAACCAAGTGTCCTCATGACCTGAAATTTTGGTCATGTTCATATTTAGGGCATGTATAGGCCCTGCCAAAAATTTGGAATTTTTGGAAAATATTTTCCTATAGTTTTTATCATTATATCAAAAAGTAAATTAAGGGTATAATTGTAATTATATGCACCCAAATGGCCCCAAATTTTGGTGTCATACCCTTAGGGACATTATTAGTGTCTGGTAGAAATTTCAGAGCAATGGGACCCCTGCATGATGGGTTAACCCATGTGCATGTGTTGGCTAATTTATAACCTTGGGGTGCATTTAGCAAGAAAGGATATTTTGTGTATTTAGCCTAGCTGAGGCATCCAAAAATTGTGGAATTTATCCCAGGGATTAATTAGAGTAAAGTTCACCCCTAGAATTTATTATGGAATTTTTGGGATTAAAAATCCTATTATTTGGTATTTCCAAAATAAAAGCCTTTTTGGAAAATAAATTGTAGGAATAGGTTTTGATCAATGAAAGATCCCCAAAATCAGTCAAGGCAAAAATGAGGCTTTTAATTGACTTAAGAAAATTTCATATCTCTGTTTGACAACTGTTAGAGCAAAATTCAAGGAAATGACCATTTTACCCTTTTTGTAAATGTTTATCAATTGGTATAAATACTTGTTGGAAAATTGTGAAAATAATCCTAGAGTTGCATAATTGTTATATTAGTCTTGTAGATTTATATCAGAATTTTTGAGTACACTGTTAATTATTAATTAGCATAATGGCATTTTTGGTAAATAATTAGGAATAGATTTTGATAGACCATTACACTGTAGAAATTAATGAAACTCTTCCATTAGTCATAAAATAGTAATATAAATGCTCGGTAATTTTCCTGGAATTTTTGTGTATATATTTCTTATACTTCATTTGGAAAGTGATAAATAGGTAGAATTTGTATTAATTATGGGAAAAATAGAAATATAAAAAGGGAAATTATGAAATGTTGTAGACAGTAATATTTTATTCATATGAAACTCAGGAAAATTCCCTTAGGTCAGAAGATTTTAATTGATAATACTTCTTGTCTAAAATGACCTAGGGAATAATTTAAAAGATTTAATTAAAGGCCTTAATGACCTAGGAAAATTATGAAAATCAACACACTCATTTCATTAGTCCATACCACCCTAGGATAAATATTTGGGGTCAGTTGGACCAAGAATTTAGAAGTTCGATTTCAGGGTGGTGTTAGGTCATGGGGTGCGCTTAGTAAAAGTAGGCTGTACTATAGGCCGCCAGGGGATGAATCAACAACTGAGTTAGAGTCTAAGATCGGAAGTATAACCCTGGGTGGTAGATGCACTCTAGAGACGAGAGTAATAGTGCAACATTAGACTTGCCTAGGAAGAGTTGACGGAAGACCGTCACTCCTTAATCCATACCTTAAGTCACTAGGCCACTCTATGTAACAGGAGAGAGAAAAAGGGATTCTGGGTAGACATCAACTAAAGTAAATATCCGTGAGAAAGGGAGCTTTGGGATTCAGCCCATCGTAGCTCCTAGTGCCACTGAGAGCCCTTCACCGGGAATACCTTGGGCAGTCCTGGGATTAACCTTAAGACTCTAAGTATGATAATCTGTAGACAAGAGTAGTCTAATAGGTTAAGTGAACTGGACATGTGCTCACTCGTGCCGGGTTGGAGGGACTTGGAGTATTTTGACTACTTGCTCACCCGTGCAGAGTTGGAGAAAGGGATTGGTTTATATACACTCACCCAGGCAGGGTTGGAGGTTTTGTAGCACATACTCACCCGTGATGGGTTGGAGAGATTTGGGGACTGGATAGTCCATCGAGCTGGAGGCTCAATATACTATACTTGCATGTGCATATACTAGTGGCGGGCTATGCGGTACTGGCCGGTCGTCACACCGACGGCAGTACGGTGGACCAGGCGGGTGCGAGGGTTAGAAGGACCAGTAGGATGTTTATACTGGAGTCTATAGGACTTTTACTAATAACACGCACCCGGCCCAACAAGACTGACAGGTAGTCAGCAAAGTGGTACGCAGAGACTCTAGAGTACACTTGTTTCATGTACAGAGGCGTACCAGAGAGGTCTAGGCCTGGTAGTGTGTATACCCGCCTAGAAGGTGGAGACGCCCGCTCCGCTGCTGCCGTAGCCACAACGGTGGTACCTGAGAGTGATGCTAGCTCTCGAAAAGTGGGAACTAAAGGTCTGTGATCACGGAGTCGTGTGTGTGTGTTGCATTGCATGTTCATATCATACCCACCATATAGTTGCATAACATTAACCTTCATAACAACTTAAGACACCTAATGTATAAGTGGTATGGGACGCTTATACATTAGGACCTGCTATACGATCCCTTAGCCTATAAGCTTGAGTGGGCATGTTTATAGGTTGAGGTTACTTTCTTTTATATATATATGCTTGTGACACCTGACACCCCATTGTATAAATGGTATGGGACATTTTATACAATGGGAGCCCTGTAGAAGACCCCTTGCTTATGCGTACCCGCATAAGTGAAGGTTACTTTTCATTATTTACTTGATTACATATTCTGCTTAGTTTCCTGTCACCTGCTCCGCCTTTGTCACCCCTTGTTTGTCCTCCACTTCGTCCTCCCGCACGGTGCCTAGGAGTTGCAGGAGGAGGTGTTGAGGATACGACTTAGTCTTTTTGACTAATGGTCGGTGACCTTACTATTTTAGGAGCTCGAGGAGGTGGACCAGCACGTCGAGGAGGCAGGACTTGAGGAGCAGATACCGGCTACTATTACTGGAGCACATGTTCAGGTGCGATGATTTGAGATGATAGATTCCGCTGCTGTTAGTGAGAGAGAGATTTGATCATGATGTACTGGGCATAAGCCCTATTTACTTTCATTTTACTGTACTCATTGTGGACTATAATTATGTACTCATCATTTCTTTATATGATATGTACTCTGTGGCTGTGGACTTATGTAGTTTTGTTTACTATACACTTTACTTCTGCTTCTCATATTGGCCGAACAGGTTATGATCGTACTAGCCGGCAGGATCGGCGTCTTGCGGTGTCGACTAACCCGTGAGTTAGTGTCACCGTAAGGCGGCGGTTCTGGGCATAAGATCAGGGCTCCCTTGGTAAGGGGGAGGATCTTACAGGGAGCCTGTCCCAATGATTGTGTTTGTTATTGATGCCAATCTGAGTGTCCCCAAGAAGCTTTCAGAGATGACCAAATATGAAGTCATCTTGGCCACAATGGACAAAAGAGCCAAGAACATCATTGTTAGTGCAATTGATGATTCTACTTTCCAAAATCCTATTCATTGCAAGACAGCCAAAGAGACATGGAACACTCTAATTTTCTACATGTAAGGAATAAAAGAGGTCAGGGATGACATAAAATCCATTCTCAATCAGGAATATGTAGTTTTCAAATAAGAGAAGAATGATAATATTATTGATTGTTTTGAAAAGTTCTTCAGAATTGTGAATGGACTAGGGAACTGTGCGTGGTCCTTCACAAATTATGAATTGAATGATATGTTCCTGAGATCCCTATATAAGGAATGAAATATTTAGATTATTTTCATTAGGGAGAAAGGAAATCTAGGTAATATTGAACCCCAGAATCTGTTTGGGAAATTGCTTTCTCATGAACTTCACTTGAACTCAAGAAAGAATGAAGAAGGTCATAATAAGAAGAGATCCTTGGCTTTGAAAGCTAATAGCTTCAACAGAGGCAAGGAGAGAGTCTCACCTTCCACAAGCAATGCAGTTGTGTTAGAAGAGTCTGAACCAAGCACCTCTGGAAAGGAGATGTCTGAAGGTGATCTGGCCTTGTTCACAAGATAGTTTAAGAAGATGCTGAGAAGAATGAAGCACTAGAATAATACAAAACCATCCTGTTCCTCAAACTCCAAAAGGCACAATCAGACCTCCGATAAATTCAGAAAGGACTCCAAGTGGGATATGTATGCTTTTCAATAGTATAAACAATTTAATACTGATATTGTTTGTTATTGTTGCAACAGGCCAGAGCATGTTATTTCTGACTGCCCAATCTAAAGAAAGGACAAAAAAGGGCATACGGATGACAAGAAACAGAAGGGCAAGAAGGATAAAAAGAGCCTTTTGTCCAAGAAGGACAAAACTTGGAGTGATAGTGACACCAGCTCTTCTGAATCAGAAGAAGAAGAAGTATACATAGGGAGACTGCACTGTCTGAAGTTATAGTACCCACTATTACTCAGATAGGCATCAGGGTCAACTATCATCCTTTGATAGTGATGATGAAGGAGAGGAATAGATCTATGGATTGATGGCTCAGGATAATTAAGAAGATCATTATGACTCTCATCCTTATAATGTACAATCTAAAACTATCTTGTCTGATTCAGATTACAAAACTGGTACTAAGTCAGAGGCCACCTCATCTTCTGAAAAAAGGGAGGACTCTAAACTAGAGAACTCTTATGATGAAATCATGGAGCAGTATGGGGCTATAATGGAAGCTTTGGTAAAAAGTAGGAAGCTTACGAAGAAGCTGAAAGTCTTTGTTTCAAGAGTAGCATTACAACTAGAGGGGGGGGGGGTGAATAGGTTTCTTAGTCTTTTGACTATCTTTTTGATTAGTTGTGTTGTGTGTTTAGTTAGTTTAGTTTTCTTTCAATAAAGAGACACAAGTTGTTCCCTAAAGTATGGGTACATCTAATATCCCTCAAACCTTTCTAATAGTGTGTTAGATAAGACCAACTTCTCCAATCTCAGCTCAAAGAGCTTACAACACAGATCCCTCAGGATCTCTCAGACTCCTCCAAGTCCTACCTTAGGCCCCAAGGCCCTTCCGCTCAGAGTAAATGATACTCTTACAGCTCAGTGATCAACTGATCACCTACCTCAAACTATTGGAACCCTTGTTTGGATTTGTGCTAGGTTCACTCTTAGGATGTTTTGACCCCTAATGTATAGCCAGGGTCTTGGTCTAGTCTAAGTTAGGTCCTTTTAGGTCAAGCTTATGCATACCAGCATTGTAGTGGAATCAGACTTAGGCTCAGAAAGTTTGTGGATTTTCTATATCAGTTTGACGATAGTCGAACTCCGCTCGACGATCGTTGATCTCCCATCGACGATCTCAGAGTCTTGCACTCTGAACTGAGCTCGACGATCTACGAGCTCAGGTCGACGATTTGATTCTCTCAGCAGAAATCTCTGTTCTAAGATAGCTATTCTCAGGTCGACGATCTCTTATCTCAGCTCGACGATCTCTGGACTAAGCTCTATAATTTCTTGCTGCTTTCAGTTGTGAGTTTTTCAGTTTAGTCAGAAGAATTTTTTTAAGGCATATATATTCTGTTAATTGATGCTGCTATTTCCAAGACTATTAGTCGTTTCATGAAGCATTAATTATGGCTTTCACAGAATAATTTTTTACCATATTTTATGAAGGCAGATATGGAAGTGCATTTATGTTGCCAGCATTTCTAGCCGTTGAGGCTCTAAAATATTGCAGAATATTATGCAGGGAATTCAAACTTATGCCTTTTCTTATTCTGACTGCATTTATATCTCAGAATATAATAGTGAAGTAAAAAAACAAAAAAAGGAGATTCAGATAGACAGGGATATATGTACATACCCAGAGAATTTTCTTCATAACAAACTAATCATTTTTTAACTCTCAAGGACTATTGCTCTGCTGTAATAAGGAAGAAGGAGAATCTTTTCAAAACTGTCTCTTGAGTCTTATTCATTCCTCAGGCCTCAAGGATTCAAAAAGAGCTTAAATCTTCTTCATTCTTCAGATCTAAAAGGCTATACTATAGTTCTTCTTGAAGACCTACACCTAGGGCCAAGTTCTTTCTTCCTGAATCAATTTTATATCTCAGGGGGAGCTTGGACATTTTTCTTCAATCCACATTATCTTCTCACTTGATTGAGATAGAGAAGATTTATTTTTATTTCTCTTCTTAACTCAATCTGTACAGGGTTATCTCTCCCTTCAAAAGTGAACTCTTGGTGATAGGGCACCTAAACAAAAACCTATTGGATTTTGGGCTCCTGATCAAAAGCTCAAAGGGTCTCTAGATCTACCTGCAGCAGATCTTGTGGTGGCAGGGCACCTGATCAAAAACCTGTAGTGGATTCCTACATGGGTGGTAGAAGAGTGGATGTACCCAGATTTGGGCAACCACTATAAAATTTCTTGTGTTGTTTGGATGCTTTGTGTTTCTTTCTGTGTTATACTGTGACTGATTTCTAATATATTAGTATCATTAACTTAATTCCGCACTAAATCTAAACAAAATTTTTAAATACACTATTCATCCCCCTCTAGAGTAAAGTCTATCTATCTCTCTCTTTCAATTGGTATCAGAGAGTGTGTTTTAAGGTTGTACATGATAACACCTGAACCTAAAGATCTCTGATAGATATTTTATTTTACTCTATTTCTTTTTGTTATACCATAGCACAACACAAGGACTTTGTAAGCACCAGACCACCAGTTTGCAACTTGAAAAAGTTTGGAATCTGGAAGACAAGAATCAGACTTTATATGAACTCAATTGATGAAGATATTTATGCTTCTATCTTAATAGGAGTACCTCCATCACCAGCTGCCACTCCAAGTACTTCCACAAATATGACTGCAGTACCCCCTCCAGACTATAATGATTCATACAAGAAAGCAAAAATTACTGATGCAAAAGCCATGAACATACTGGCTCAAACAATGTCTGATGAAATATTTCAGAAGGTAGCTGAGTGTGAGTCAGCTAAGGCTATCTGGGATTCCTTAAACCAGATGGTTGCAGGATCAGCAGATGAAAGGAAGGACATGAGAGCTCATCTCATCTCTCAGTATGAAAATTTCAAAAAGGAAGAAACGGAACAAGTTTCTGAGATGTACAACAGACTCAGCATCATTGTTAATGAGCTAAAAACTCTTGACAAAGACATCTCAGTCACAGAATTGAATGGTAAGATTCTCATGTGCTTCCCCAACTCATGGGACTCTAGAATCTTGCCTATCAGAGAGACCAGAAGCACTCATGAAATGACCATAGAATCTGTCTTAGGAAAACTGAAATCCTATGAATAATTGCTAAAGACAAGAGAAGATGAACAGCAGAAGACTGTTACACCAACCAGGAAGGAGAAAAATATTGCTTTCAAGGCTTCAGATGAATCAGAAACTTGTCCATCAAATGAGGAGCTGATGAGTCTCTTTGCAAATAGATTCTTCAAAATGGGGAGAAAAGAATTCAAAAGAAAATAATCAAGAAGTGATGATAAACCAAGGTATGACAAAACCCCTTCTAAAGAGGTTATCTGTTTTGGTTGCAGGAAATCTGGACATATTCTCCCAGAATGTCCAGAAAACAAACACAAAGAAAGAAGAAAAGAAAAAGACTCCAAGAAGTACTCCAGCAAACCATCCTCTTACAAGCACAAGAAGAAGGAGAAAGGGTTTGTTGCAGAAACATTGAGTGACACTGAAGAATCATCTTCCTCCAGTTCTAGTGATGATGAAGAAGAAGCAGAGGCCAAAGAAATCTGCTTGATGGCCATCAATGCTCCAGGACATATTTCAAAAGAAGGAGAATCGGAAGAATGTTCAGATTGTGATCAGGTATTGGAAGACTTTGATTTTACTTCTGAAGAATTTAAACATGATTTTAAATCTATGTGTAGTGATCTTATTAGATCTGAGAAGGAAATCTAACTTCTCAGAGAAAAACAATTTAACTATGATAGCTTAGCTTCAGAAAATCTTAAATTAAAAAATGAAATAAATCTGTGTAATGAACAAATCAACTTCTTGAAAATTGAACTAAGTAAAGCAAAACACCTAGAGGAATCACTGAATGGTAGAAGTAAACAACTTGTAGAAATTGCCAGTACACTTAATGCTAGACTTAATGGAAGTAAGTTAGGATTATGTGCATCATCTAGTGAAAAACCTATTATTAAGAAAAACCATCTCTTACAACCTATAAAGTTTATTTCAGATAAAGGAAAGAAAAACACAGAACAAATTAAAACAGTGAACAAAGTGTTAAAACAAGTTGAGATAAATAAAGAAAAACAAAAAGCTAAGTCTGAACAAAAATCGTCGAACCAAGATCGACATCTCAGTATTATTCGTCGAACGACGATCAACGATCTAAGAACCTAGAGCTTGAGCCTAAATACTCTGCAAACGGGGATCGACGATATCACTATGTGACGTCTAGCAGAGATCGACGATCGTGGAACCCAGATAATAGCCACTATTATTCTGAGAACCAAGATCAACGACATCAATCTTGGTCGTCGAACGCAGATCGACGATCTCAACATAAATCGCCGAACCCAGTACAATTTTATCAAAATTATAATTTCAACAGAAATTTTTATAAGAACTCTAACTACAAACCTTTCCATCCCTTAAATAACTTGATAATCCCACCTAGGAAATTTCATCCCTTAGTCTATAAAACTCAACCTGAATATTCTTATATTTCAAGCTTTAAGTATGAGAAGAAGCCAGGACCCAAGGTTACCTGGGTCCAAAATATATGAGTTGTTATTTTGCAGGTAAAGACCTATCCTATCATACAGGATAAATGGTATCTGGATATTGGGTGCTCCAAGAACATGACGAGAAATAAGGCAAATCTGAGTAACTTCAAGGTAAAGCTAGGTCCAAAAGTCATTTTTGGAGACTCAAGCTTTGGTCAGACAGAAGGATATGGAGAATTTACACTTGGAGCTGTCACATTCAAGAAAGTGGCATATGTAAGTGGCCTGAAACATAACTTAATATCCATAGGTCAGCTATATAATGCAGGTTATGAGGTATGTTTTACTGACTCAAAATGTAAAATTTTCTTAAATAGCAATATTGTGTTATCAAGTATCAGGTTAGGCAATATTTTCTTAGTTTATCTCAACTATGCCTATTCAGAAATTTTCTTATTCAACCAGGTTAGCAATAATAATACATTGTGGCATAAAAGGCTAGGACATGTAAATCTTAGAAACATTTCTAGGTTATCTAGGGACAACCTTGTTAGAGGATTGCCCTCTTGCCCCTATAAGAAGGAAAGCCTTTGCAAGGCTTGTCAACAAGGCAAACAAACTAAAAATAGTTTTAAATCAGTTAATAAGAGTGATTCACCCAGGATTTTGCATCTGCTTCACTTGGATATTTTTGGACCAATTGCTGTACAAAGCCTCGGAGGGAAGTTCTATACTTTAGTTATTGTAGATGAATTCACTAGGTTCACCTGGGTTTTCTTCTTGAGAAACAAGTCTGATAACTTCAAGGTTCTTACAGATTTTCTGAAATGCATAAAGATTGAGTACTCTACTCCAATTACATTAATCAGAAGTGATCATGGCACTGAGTTTGAATCTCTTCCTATGCAAGAATTCTGTGAGAAGGAAGGTATCAGGCATTGCTTCTCTACTCCCAGAACTCCTCAACAAAATCAGATAGTTGAAAGGAAAAATAGAACCCCCATTTAAACTGCAAGCACATTGCTTACTGATGCTCACATGCCTCTATCCTATTGGGCAAGAGTTGTAAGCACAACAAATTATGTCCTGAATAGAAGTTTGATACATAAACATAAGGGCAAGACTCCCTATGAATTACTCAAAGGGAAGAAACCTAAAATAGATTACTTTAGTATTTTTGGTTGTATCTATTATATACACAATAATAACAAAGATTATCTTAGAAAGTTTGAAGCCAAAGATACAATGGGGATCTTTCTAGGATATTCCCAAGTTAGCAAGGCATATAGGGTTTTCAACAAATCATCTTTGAAAATAGAAGAATCCATACATGTTACATTTGATGAAGCTAATATGTTTTACAAGGAGAAGGAAGCTTCTACCAATAAATACTTGCAGGTACCAAACATATGTAAAAAGCTGGATAATCTAAATCTCACTCAGGAAGTGATATCTCATCCATCTCCACAAATTGATGAAAATAGTGAAGAAGAATCTCTGGAAATTGCTGAAGCCCCTCCAAACTTAATTCCACAAGAGGAATTAGTTCATAATACTGATGGTGATGAACAAATTCCACCTCCTGACTATGTTACACTTAGAGATCATCCCATATCTCAAGTGATAGGAGACATGACAGTGGGTGTGCAGACTAGGCATCAACTTAACTAAGATGTGATGCATGCCTGTTTTCTCTCTCCAATAGAGCCCTCATCCATTAAAGATGCTGAGCAAGATCCTCACTGGATTATTGCAATGCAAGAGGAGCTAAATCAGTTTGAAAGATGTAAAGTTTGGAACTTAGTTCCTAGACCCAAAGGACATCTAGTTATTGGAACTAAATGGGTCTTCAGGAATAAATTGGATACTCATGGAATAGTTGTCAGAAACAAAGCAAGACTAGTGGCATAAGGCTACAGGTAAGAAGAATGTATTGATTATGATCAAACCTTTGCACCTGTTGCAAGGCTTGAAGCTATAAGAATTTTCTTGGCTTTTACTGCTCATAAGAAATTCAAGGTATATCAAATGGATGTCAAAAGTGCTTTTCTCAATGGGGTACTCAAGGAAGAAGTATATGTGGAACAGCCACCAGGTTTTATCTCTTCAACCCAACCCTCTTATGTTTTCAAACTGCATAAGACTCTCTATGGTCTAAAGCAAGCTCCAAGAGCTTGGTATGAAACCCTAGCTAGCTTCCTTTTAGAACATAAATTTTCAAGAGGCATTGTAGATAGGACATTGTTTATAAGACATCATCATGATAAAATTCTGTTAGTTCAAGTATATGCTGATGATATTATATTCGGATCTACTGATTCCAAACTTTGCAAAAGGTTTTCTGACCTGATGCACTCCAAGTTTAAAATGAGTAGCATGGGTGAACTCTCTTATTTCCTTGGTCTTCAAGTGAAGCAAGCCTCTGATGGCATCTTCATATCTCAGTCCAAGTATGCTAAGGAACTAGTAAAAAGATTTGGGATGGATGATGCCTCAGCTATGAAGACACCCATGGCTTCCAATACAGTAATTAATTCTGATGAAAAGGGTAAACCTGTTGATCAGAAAAATTATAGGGCCATTATTGGGTCCCTATCATATCTTACTGCAAGTAGACCTGATATAATATTTGCAACATGTCTCTGTGCTAGATTTCAAGTCAACCCGAAAGAATCTCATTTAATTCTCCTCAAGAGAATTTTAAGATATTTAAAGGGCTAATCTAGGACTTTGGTATACTATAGAGTCAGAATTTGAATTATCTTGATATTCTGATGCTGACTATGCTGGATGCAGAGTTGACAGAAAAAGCACTTCAGGAACTTGTCAGTTCCTGGGTGATAGGTTAGTATCCTAGTTTTGCAAGAAACAATCTTCTGTGTCTACATCAACTACAGAAACTAAATATATAGCAGCTGGTAGTTGCTGCTAAAATATCTTGTGGATTCAAAATCAGCTACTGGATTATGGTTATTATCTCAAAAATACCACCATATTTTGTGATAGTACCAGTTCCATATCAATTGCACAAAATCCAGTCCTGCTTTCTAGGACCAAGCATATAGAAATAAGGCATCATTTTCTTAGAGATTGTGTAGACAAGAACAAGATTAATCTTAAGTTTATCCCCACTGATTTTCAAAGAGGAGATATTTTTACCAAGCATTTGGATGTGCAAAAACATCTATTCCTTTTGAATAACATGGAATGATAAATGGAATGGATTAAAATTAAATTTTGTCTTTGTAAAGATTTGATCAACGATCGTCAAACAAAGATCGACGATCTTCGAACTCATCTTGAGCTCAATCGTCAACCCGAGCTCGATAATAGCACTATGGGAAGACAAAAATCGTCGACCGGAGTTCGACGACTTTGATTCAGTAAATTAATCGTCGACCTAAAGTCGACTATCAATTTACACCACTGAAATCTGAGACAAACGATACTATTTACTTTCAAATTAATCGTTGACCTAAGATTGACGTCTGTGATTTTGTCATCGGACAGGGATCGTATTTTCACATTCCAAACCAATATGTAGGTTTTTCTTCGATCTCTGTCCCGCACCTTCATAATTTCCTCTTGCTCGTGATCTCTTCTCTCTCCAGTCTAAAGGTTTTCCATGGAGATTTCTCTAGCAGTTCTTTCAGCTATGAAGTTCGATACTGGCTTCGATGTCAACTTCGACTCCTTCAATCACTATGATCCTATTTTTCAAGAAATGATACAGTTATGTGATTATTAGGGCTTGAAGAAGTTCATGACTACAAGGATAAAGTTATCTTTCGCAGAAATCAAAGAATGGGTCTTCTCTTCCTCAACTGATGACGGTTCAATGATCGGTTCCATCTCTGGACAACAGATGACTCTAAACCCTACGATTCTTACTGAAATCTTTGAGTTAAAAAATGGAACAAATAAGCTAGAACAGGATAGTTCAGAATATAGCAGAATGTTATTAGAGATGGGTCATGCCGAGGGCATCCCATCTAAGCCCTTAAAGAAAAATTTATCTATTGCTTTTAAGTTTTTTGCGGATTTAGTGGGCAAGGTGCTGCTGGGTAAGCATTCAGCACATGACAACATTAATAGACAATAATTTGCCATCATGTCTACTCTAGTAAATAAGAAGTCCATAGACTTGGTTGGGTTGTTCTTTGATTTGATTAAGAGAAAGAACAGTAAGAAGGAAGCCTGTCTAGGAAGGGTTCTGGGAATCTTCCTTCAGAAGAAGGCTCCAGAGCTGTTGGTTTCTACAACAATAGCCATCAATGCCAGCAAGAGGTTGGACTCCTCTTTGTTTGGGAAGTGGGAGAGGACAATTCAAAAGCCTTCTAAGGCTGGAACCTCCTTAAATTTATCTGAGGACACAAGGGCAGTAACAACCACTCCTCACCCTAATGAAGAAGTTCCTCCTCCTCCTCCAGCTTCCCCAGTCATCTCCAGAGTCCCTTCCATTCCTACTACTGTGATTCAAACCTCTACTTCCTCCCCATTTATAATTTCATCTCCTACTCAGTCACCACTTCTATTTCATCCACTTGAATCTCAAAACCTCCAGACAATAACCTTTCCAAATTTTGACCTACTTTCACCTCACTCATCCCCTTATCATCAACATGGTTCACCCATCCATATTGAAACCACTCGAGTAAGTTCTCCACTTACTTCCCCTCTTAACTCTCCAAGAAACTCACCTATTCAGGATGAAATCATGACTGATTTCACTCCTACTCCTTCTTTTCAATCTGTCTCCACTCAGACTCCAACTGAGTTTCTTCCTCTTCATCCCTCTTTTCTTCCTCATCTTCTGGAGCTCATCACTCCAACTCTCAAAACCTTAATAGCAGATGCTATTTCACCTCTTGCTCTCTCTATCTCTACTCTATCTGCTTTCCTTACTGCTTCCTCTGTCCCTTCTTTATCTCAGGGCCTGGCTCCAGTTTGCACTGAAACTAGGCAGGGGGAGATGTCCAATGAAGATGCTGCAGGTTCAATCTTAGTAGAGTTTCAGGCTCAGTCTCCTCCAGCTATGCAGGAAGAAGAAGTGTTTCAGAAATTTTGTGCAGACATTATTCTTTACTCAGATCTACTAATGTCAGATGAAGACACTGATGTGTCAATATTTGAGATTTCTAGTGGTTATTGCTTTATTAATCCCTCCATTAATTTACAAATTCTTTTACATTCATTCTCTCTATTTAGATCAGTTTTGTTTTTAGATGAGATAAATTCTTCTAGGGCCATGGTCTGTTATACCAGACCCATGAGTCCTTCTGTTGTGGAACAACTTCTGCAGATTCAGTCATCACCAATTTATATAGATATTCCATCAGTTATATTGTGTACAGATATGTCATCCCCTTTGGATGTTGAGCCTATGCTTTTGTCAGAAGAAAAGAATTAGTTTAATGCCATCTTTATTATTGATGAACTGATTCATCTAGTGGTTGCCAGAAATTTGAGTTCAGCCCTAGAGACAAGTGTAATAAAGTTTTGTGAGCTAAGTGCTCCTATTTCTGAAATGTCCTCTATGGACATTGATCCAGTTTCTAGTCTTATTAGACCCTCATATACAATAGATGACAGTCCTCTTCCCTCTCTTGATGAAATTATTACACTTGATATTCAGGAAGAAGCCCAAGAGAAGGATGCCAAAAAGTCTGCTGACAAACAGATACAGGAAATAGATACACTGTATAACAATCCTCCTGACTCATCTAATGACGATGAGGATGATGATTTAGAGGATTCTGATCCCAAGAAAAAGAAATTATCAAAGAAAAGAAAGGCTGTTCCTAAGGAGGCACCCAAGCCAGGCAATACTAATGACACTCCTTATTACATTTTGAAAGGAATCAAACCATATCCAGGCATGGAGATGTGGTTATCTAAGAATGAGCAAAAAGCCAGGAAGAAGAGTAGGAGATATTCACCTCCTCCTCCTCCTCAGAGGTTCAAAAGAGGTCCTCCTCCTCCTCCTGCTGCTGGTGCTTCTGGGATTGCTCCTCAAGCTTCTGATGCATCTTCCAGGCCTTCCTCCTTCACTAGAACATATCAAAAGTAGGATAAATCATCCAGATCTCAGCCCAAAGGAAGCAGTCAACAACAAAGAAATCAAAGTTCTTCAGAACAAGTTAAAGAAGTCATTTATAAGAAACCCTCCTTCTCTCCTCCTCAACAACATAAAGTACTACCCAAAGTTAAGAGCACTGCTACTTATCAATCCAGATAACATGATGAGTCTCACAAGCCCAAGGGAAAGTATTGTGAGGCTGCCCCTCTAAGATCCCTTTATTCTCAAAGTGATGATCAATATACTACAAGCTTTCAGGCTCAATCCACTCAATTCAAAGCAGTTTCAGTATTGCCTCCTTAAGAAGATCAACCACCTGTTGATCAGGAACTTGATCCAAACTTTAGGATGGCCAGGCTTCAGGAACTGATTGGTCTCTCTCAGATCAGAAAAGCTGTAGAAGAAGGAGAAGATCCATCTAAATTCTCTACTATGTCTTCTTACAGAGAAAAAGAGCTGAATAAACTTTAAGTCAGCAAGAAAGTCTTTGATCCAGCTGATTATATGGCATTGCATCCAGAAGCTATTGTTCCCAGGACAAGCACTCAGACATCTCTCGGTGGATAATACCTGATGATCTCTAAGAAGGTTGTACCAGATCCTGATAGAAAGATAATCTTCTCTAAACCCTCCTCTGGTCCTAATAAATTGTAGTTTATATTATGTTATGTCTCATTGCTTAAACTGAGTATGTACAATGCATTACTATAACATATCTGCTGATGTTATTTCATCCCTACAGATATTTATGGTTTTTGTATTTTCCTTTGCTTTTCAATTTTGTTCTTGAGTGACCTCACACAAATAGGGGGAGATTGTTGGAACCCTTGTTTGGATTTGTACTAGGTTCACTCTTAGGATCTTTTGACCCCCAATATATAGCCAAGGTCTTGGTCTAGTTTAAGTTAGGTCCTTTCAGGTCAAGCTTGTGCAGACCAGCATTACAGTGGACTCAGACTTAGGCTCAGAAAGTTTATGTGGATTTTCTATATCAGTTCGACGATAATCAAACTCCGCTCGACGATCGTCGATCTCCCATTGACGATCTCAGAGTCTTTTACTCTGAACTGTGCTCAACAATCTACGAGCTCAGGTCGACGATTTGATTCTCTCAGCAGAAATCTTGATTCTACGATAGCTGTTCTCAGGTCGACCATCTCTTATCTGAGCTCGACGATTTCTGGACTAAGCTCTACGATTTCTTGCTGCTTTTAGTTGTGAGTTTTTCAGTACAGTCAGAAGAATTTTTTTTAAGGCAAATATATTCTGTTAATTGATGCTGCTATTTCCAAGGCTGTTAGCCATTTCATGAAACATTAATTATGGCTTTCACAGAATACTTCTTTAGCATATTTTATGAAGGCAGATATGGAAGTGCATTTATATTGCCAGTATTTCTAGTCGTTGGGGCTCTAAAATATTGCAGAATATTATGCAGGGAATTCAAACTTATGCCTTTTCTTATTCTGACTGTATTTATATCTCAGAATATAATAGTAAAGTAAAAAAGAAAAAAAAGGAGATTCAGAAAGACAGGGATATATGTACATACACAGAGAATTTTATTCATAACAGACTAATCATTTTCAACTCTCAAGGACTGTTGCTCTGCTTTAATAAGGAAGAAGGAGAATCTTTTCAAAACTGTCTCTTGAGTCTTCTTCATTCCTCATGCCTAAAGGATTCAAAAAGAGCTTAAGTCTTCTTCAATCTTCAGATCTAAAAAGGCTCTACCTCAGTTCTTCTTTAAGACCTACACCCAGGGCCAAGTTCTTTCTTCCTGAATCAATTTTACATCTCAGGGAGAGCTTGGACATTTTTCTTCAATCAACATTATCTTCTCACTTGATTGAGACAGAGAAGATTTCTTTTTATTTCTCTTCTTAACTCCATCTGTATAGGGTTATCTCTCCCTTCAAAAGTGAACTCTTGGTGATAGGGCACCTGATCAAAAACCTATTGGATTTTGGGCTCCTGATCAAAAGCTCAAAGGGTCTCTAGATCTACCTACAACAGATCTTGTGGTGGCAGGGCACCTGATCAAAAACCTGTAGTGGATTCCTACCTGGGTGGTAGAAGAGTGGATGTACCCAGATTTGGGGAACCACTGTAAAATTTCTTGTGTTGTCTGGATGCTTTGTGTTTTCTTTCTGTGCTGTGCTGTGAATGATTTCTAATATATTAGTATCATTAACTTAATTCGCACTAAATTTAAACAAAAATTTTAAATACTCTATTCACCCCCCCTCTAGAGTAAAGTCTATCTATCTCTCTCTTTCATAGACTTAAGCAAAGTCCTACACTCAGGCTAGGAGGATAGCCCTACACTCAGATACACCACTTGATCCTACCTCAGTGAATAAATCTCTTACCTCAGGCACATATGCCCTATCTCAGATCCACAGAAGGATCCTACACCTCAGCCTTTTTATTTCAGGATTACAACTCAGATCTAGAAAGATCCTACGGAGTGAAATGAGTAGTTTTGTTGTTGTTGATATGGAAAAAAGAATGTGTTCTCTGAGCCTGCTTGCTTAATTGAGAAAACTCAGCTCTATCTTCTTCACAGCACCGGGAATGGATCTTTAAGGTTGTTCTGCTAGTACTAAGAAGTAACTGCAAAGTATTCTTTCTTCTTGCTCAGAAAGAGAGCTTTCTGATCTTGCTATTGAAAATTGATTTGATCTTCAGTGAAATATTTCTTCAACAACGACCTCTATCTATGATTAATAGACAAACTTTAGAGCAAGTTCTTGGTTAGCTTCAACTTTTTCGAGAGGAAGAAGATGACCGGAAAAACTTTTTCTGTAAAGACTACTTTCTTCTTTCTTTGAACTCTTCTTTTGTATTTCGTCGCTCAACGGCTCTATACGCAGTGTGGCCCACCGAAATGGGCAAATGCAGCACAAATTTTGTATTAACTGCAGTACTGAAGGCAAGCGGCGCCTTTTGTATTCTAGCAAGCAAAACCCGCATTATTTGAATTTTTGCTGACGTCGGCATGACTCAGCTTCTATGGACATAGCAAATTCCAGACAAACTACACAGGCGTTTAGTGAAGCCTTATCACTCAACGCAAAAGTACTTAGCTGAATTCTTCATCTTCAAGCATTGTGTGAGCCTTCGTCACTCCGCGCATATAGACTTTTATAGTCTAATAGCTTAGGCGTCAAGTGAGCCTTCATCACTCAATGCTTCTTGACTTTGTTAAATTTCTCTATATGAAGGCGTTGAGTGCAGCTTCTTCACTCAATGCTTATATCCTTGGCCTGGCTTCTTGATGAGGAGTTGAGTGAACTGCCTTCACTCAACGCTTCTATCCTTAGATAGAATTTCTGTTGAGTAGGCGTTGAGTGAACTGTTTTCACTCAACGCTTCTGTCTTTAGACATATTTCTTGATTGAGGCGTTGAGTGTCTTGTCTTCACTCAATGCTTCTGTACTTAAATTGATTTCCAGATAAGTAGGCGTTGAGTGAACTGCCTTCACTAAATGCTTCTGTCCTTAGACAGATTTCTAGACAGCAACCCTAAGACTTTGACTGCTTGAGCTTTTGTCAACGCTTATGGACTCTTGGCGTTGAGTGAACTGCCTTCACTCAATGCTTCTGGACTTCGCCATATTTCTTCTTTGCCAACATCCTGTCTTTAGTCCAACAGTCATAGTGACTCAGACCACCTGTCAAATCAGTACAACAGAGAACCACCTGCATACATTGAACTTTGAGCAAACATCAAATACATTCATGTGTATACCATTGTCTTGTGTGCCTTCTTCAAATCTAGGACATTTTGATCAATGGACCCAACAATCTCCCCCTTTTTGAAGAATTCAGAACCCTAGAAAATGATATACACAACCTTAGATAGAAGATAAACATTCACAGAATTTGAGAATAGAAAATGAAGCACACACAAACATATGAATATTATTAAAAGCAATAATCATAAATATACAGTGTGCTCAAAATAATGTTCAAATTCCTACAACCCTTAAGGAAAATACAAAACATATTATGTTTTTGGTTCCTTAATCACTATCCCCCTACTAGGTTTCTTGACAGCCTTTTCCTTATCTTCATCCTTCTTTTCCTTTTATCTCTCAAAATAGTTGCATGGCTTAGGAAAATACTTGCTGGGCTCCACAACATCTTGTGGTAGTGCACCTGACTTTTTATCTCATTTGAATTTCCTTCCATCCTCTTCATTTCTCTCTAGTTTGGCTCATTCTAGGGAGCTATATATACAACTTTCCCATGTCAGTTTTCTTATCTTTTATTTGATCCAAGGCAGACAAGATAATAGTCCTAGACTGAAAACTCCACTTCACAAAATCTGGTCTGGTTTCCATCTCCTCTCTATACCTTTTCTTACTTAGCCTGATTTCTTCTTCTTCTTCTTTAGCAATAGACATGCCTCTTGTTATGGCTATCTGGTCTGCAGTGGGACTTAATGTTTTAATTTCAACAACAGTTGATGGTTCAGTCCATTGAGCACCAACCTGATCAATATTTGTATCTCCACCTAATCACCATACTATTTATATAATGCTTCTTGAATGGGTCCTGGAACAGCAAGAATGTTTTCATATGTATGATGTTCAAGGCCAAATGAACCTCTGATTGCATTTGTTACCCAAACAAAATTCTCAGTGTTATACTTGATCTTTTCTTTCTCCCCCTTTATGACTTCTTCAGATAAAGCAACAGTCAGTGAGTTCTTGGCTATGAAAAGTCTTTCATCCAGAAAATTTACACCCTTTGTGACATGATTCTTGACCTCTAACATGTGATCATCCAGAATTTGAGTGCAGACATCCATTCTCCTTTCAAGAGTTTTCTTGTGGGCTTTCATCAGATTTTTTTGAACATTGTGAACCATTTCCATGTTGCTGGAGGTTATGTTCGGATTTACCAGGATATCATGCTGGGTTTTGCTAGTAAGTGTTACAGTAGGATAAACCCTCATGAAAAATGCTACTGTATTAGCTTTCAACATGTTTACCTCAAACCTGATGGACTTTATTTCAGTGGAAAGATCTTTTTTACTTCCTTGATGGAGTTGTCAATGTAGTGCTCTAACTGTCTTCTTTGATCATCAAGTAGCCCCTTCAGTTGAGCAAGGAATGTAGGTGACATCTGATCAGCTTGATGAGATATACCTTATTCACAGATATCTTCATATCTTTCCCTATCCACATCTCTTCCTTCTTTGTCAGCCATCTTGTATTCTGAAGAGTGTGCATCAGCATTTGTATCTGTAGTAGCAGTAACCTTTTCAGACTCAGATGAGTCAATTTTATACTCTTTATCTGGAGTAGGGAGTTCAGAGTGAATCTCCCCCTCAGCCTCAGCACTGTCCTTAAGGATATCTTGGTCTTCTACATTCCCCATGGGAATTTGCTGCTCTAAAGTTGCTGTGACTGGAGAATCTTCTTTTATCCTCTCAAGGACTTGCTCCCCCTCATCTTGAGGATAGAATAGAACAACTTCAGGACCCTCTGGAGTTTGAGCAATCCGTTTTTGCAGATTCTCAATGAAGGAGGGTAGTTCTTCTTCAATTGATTGGATAATCTCCCCCTCAGTAGGGACAAGTATCTGCGAAGTCTCCCCCTCCACTTCAGTATCCATCTGAGATGTCTCTCCCTCAATATCTGCACATATATTTTCTAATACTTGTCCAGTTAGTATTTTTGAGCTTCAACTTGAATCTCTTTAGACTGAGTTCCACTTAATTGATTCCTTGTTGTAGGTTTAGAGGAAATTGAACCTGAGCACTCTTGTCTTTCCTTGGTTCTTCAGATGAACTGCTTTCAGTCAGCTGAGGATCATGTGGCTCATCCTCACTCTTCTCAAAATAACTGCTCTCTATGCTATCCTTAGTCACTGGTACAGTTTTCTTTTTCTTCTTCTCAGCACTCTGTTGCTGTGATAGCAAAACTCTTTCCCATCTTTCAAACATTTTGGAGTTCATTCTCCTCATGTGGTGAATCTTTTTTCCTAGCCTCATGTTGAGGATCTCTATAACAGTACTATATAGATAAAGAGATAAAAATTTTCCAGGTTTGGTTCTGGGAAACATTCCACTACTATATCAAATAACACTTTACCCCAGTCTGTTTTCTTAGAGAGAATAATCCTGGTCATGAGTTCAAACATCTTCCTTGATATCTTATCATGTGAGCCAGTCTTGTAAAGTAGAGCCATTCCAATTATATATGCTAGAAACTATCCTCTTAGATTCATCTCTTTCCTCAATATAGAACCAGTGGTATGCTTAGAAATTCCACACCACTTGAGGGTTGTCTTTACATCATCTTGAAATAAGTCTGTATCGTCATCAGACTGCATCATCTTGGGTAGATGCAGTGCTTTGCATAATCCCTTAGGAGTAATCATGATTGTATTCCCACTGATAGAGGATTTGATTTTGTTTGAAGCTGAGTCCACCTTGGCATTTTAGTACAGTTCCAAAACTTCTCTCTTCCAAATCAAAACTTGCTCAGACAGAATGAAACCTAGGACAGCGACCTCAAGTAGGTGTAGGACTTATATAACCTCCTCAGGAGCATCCTTGAAACCGTTTTGTATAAGTTCAGGAAATCCATTCCTTTCGGTGCCATGAATTTACTTCAATTTTGAAGGTTTGACGAGCTTTCGTCACATGGAGATAGTAGGTCCCAAGGGCTAGGAATATTGTTTTTATTCTAAGCACACTCAGTTCTATTAATACTTGCCCCTAAGTAGTGAATGTGGAGAGGCATGTACCTATTATTGTAATCACGAAAAGGTCAATGACAGAGATTAAAATCCATAATTTGAAGTCCCTGGGAATATGCATTGAGTGGACTCAACACTTTCGACGCATTCGATGCATTCGACGCCTGAAGTTTTCTCAGCGCACTCGATGCTTGGATACATAGTCCATAACTCCTTTGTTATCCTCCAGGGATTAAAACTAACTTCAACAAAAATGCATGAAGATCTACTGAAGCTAGACTAAGTTCATCATAGCCAATTCAAATTTGAAGGTGTTGAACTTGGATTCATCTAGTGTGTTGGTAAAAATATCAGCCACTTGCTTGTCTGTGGAGACAAACTTAAGTATGATGTCCTCATATTCCATATGCTCTCTAATGAAATGATATCAAATCTCTATATGCTTAGTCATGCTATATGATAAATAGGATTCCTAAAAAAAGATATTGCACCAGTGGAATCACATAACATTGGAGTTCTTCTTAGCTTGAGATTGTAGTACTGGAGCTGATGTTGGATCCATGGTAGCTGTGCATAGTAACTACCAGTTGAGATATACTCTGATTCAGCTGTTGAGATAGCAACACTTATTTGCTTCTTACTGCTCCAAGAGACCAATATTCCTCCTAAAAACTAACAAGTGCTAGAGGTGCTTTTCCTGTCTTCTCTGCAACCTGCAAAGTCTGCATCTAAATACCCAGTTAGTTCAAAGTCATTATTCCTAGGGTACCACAGATCAAGATTAGGTGTGCCCTTGAGGTATCTAAAAATTTTTTTAGCTCCTGAATAATGAGATTCCTTAGGGATAGCCTGGTATCTAGCGCAAACACATGTAGTATACATAATGTCCGGCTTACTAGCAGTAAGATAGAGGAGGGAGCCAATTATGCCTCTATATAAGGTTTCATCAACAGGTTTCCCAATTTCATCCTTATCTATTGACACACTTGACCCCATAGGAGTTTTCATTATGGAGGCACTCTCAATTCCAATTTATTTAATCAACTCTTTGGTGAACATAGACTGAGAGATGGATAGTACATCCTCTTATTGTTTAACTTGGAAGCCCAAGAAATACTTAAGTTCACCCATACTACTCATCTCAAACTTCCCATGCTTAAGTTTAGCAAACTTTTTGCAGAGGGCATCATCAGTAGGCCCAAATATTATGTTATCTACATAAATTTGGACTAGAATGATCTTACTCTTGACTTCCCTTAAGAATAATGTCTTGTCTATCTTTCCCCTTGAGATTTTTTTCTCAATGATAAAGCTAGACAAGGTTTCATACTATGCCCTAGGGGATTGTTTCTACCCATATAGAGCATTTCTAAGCTAAAATACATAATCAGGAATGTTAGAATTAAAAAAACTTGAGTGTTGCTCAACATAGACCTCTTCTTTTCGGACATCATTTAGGAAAGCTGACTTTACATCCATTTGGTAGACCTTGAATCCATTATGTATAACATATATGCAAGGAATAATCTTATAGCTTCCAATCTAGCTACTAGTGTAAAGGATTGATCAACATCAATACCTTCCTCTTACCTATATCCCTTGGCCACCATTCTAGCTTTATTCTTGATTATAACACCATTTTCAGCAAGTTTATTCCTGTAGATCCACTTGGTTCCAATGATGTTTTGTCCTTGTGGTCTGGGAACCAGCTTCTAAACCTTGTGATAACTCTAATTATTTCTCTATTTTAGATAAGTATTTAATTTAATATTAAATTATTATTTATCAATATTATATTATAAAGTATATAATTAACTTATTTCGATGTTTCGTACTTATTTGGGATAATAATAATATTTCTAATCTTGCAGGGCTGATTAGGAGCATTTCTGGAGAAAAAGTGTAGATTTTCCAAATACACACCTGGTCACAGGCGTGAAACGGGCGTGTCAGCTTGGTGTGGACCCATGCACGGAGCGTGCCAGCCGAAGGAACTTTAGGAACGATTGCCATGCCAGATTAAAACTATACGCCTGGGTCACGGGCGTGACCCAGGGCGTGACTACAAGCATTATCCAGCATCAAGACTTCCGTTCTCGCCAGACTTCCGTTCCCGCTAGACTTCCGTTCCAACTTACATTCCCTGGTCACGGGCGTGACCCTTCCATCAACTGTTAGAGTTATTCCTGCCATTTCTGCTTCCCGCCGTTTCCAGCAACCAACAAGACACGCCCTTGGTCACGAGCGTGACTAAGGGGCGTGATCCCCACTTAACAACTTTTGGCAGTTTTTCTCCAACACTCCCAGGCCTTGAAGACGATGGTTCCGAGCCTTACAGGCCCTAGGTCACGGGCGTGACCTAGGGGCGTGACACTCCAGCAATTTTGCCTATAAATTCCAGAAAATTTCAAAAGCTGAGGGGAGAGATTTTGGGGAGTTAGATTTCTGTATTTTCTACTTTATTTCTTGCAATTTTCATTTCCTAGTCTAGATCTTATATTCTGTAAGCTTTAATTAAAGTTGTTTTTTCATTCAATCATGTTTCTCTCTTCTCTATTTTGTAATTCTCCCATCATAATGAGTAACTAATTTCCATTTAGCACTTGATCATGATGAACTTTGGAATGGAATAAATTTCTTCTTTTTGTCTCAAATTATCAAGCACTCTATTTTATGTACTTCGGTTTATCTTTGAATTTAATTTCATCGAATTCATAAGTTGCAATTATGTTTATTCGATCTTAGATCCATATCCGAGATTTACCGAGAGGTTGTGGATATGAGTAGATCACTCAAGGATAAAGGGAGTTGCTTGCACTCCTCGAGAGAGGAAGATATAAATCTTCCAGATTGGAGTCAAGTCCAATAGTGGGGTTCACCACTTAAAGCAACCTTAGGGGTTTCGACTGGTCGAGAGGTCTTAATCGATCAACCTAAAGTTAGTCGAATGCGTATTCTTGAGAGAGGAACTTCGTAGCTAGGGAACCTCTACGGTCGAAGTTAATAATTTAGATTCTTGTATTTTATAATTTCATGGAAATTTATTCTAATCCAAAGGGATTCTAGACAGCTTTTAAAAACATCATAATTCTCTTAAGTAATAACTCTTTTTCTTCTTAAGTATTGCAAATCAACCAACTTTTTGTCTGATAAAATAATAGCTCTTCCTTGTGAGTACAAGTACTCAACAAGCCCCATGTCTTAATACGAAATTTCCTATACTATATTTTGATAGGTACACTTTCCTATTTTGGGATATTAGTTTGGATTTATTTTTAAAACTATAAAATCTTCATCAAGTTTTTGACGCCGTTGCCAGAGAATTTCTTTGTTGATATTTTGAAAGCAAGGATCTATTAATTTTATCATTTTCACTTTGTTTCTAAAAAAAAAAAATTATTTTATTTTGTTTGTTTTCTTTAAAAGATTTAACTTTAATTTTTTATAATTAAGATTTCTTACGAAAGGGCCGTGCTGGGTTTTCATCCCGTAATACCGCCTATTACCTTGCGAACCCGTCATTGGGTAGACCTTGGGAAGTCCGAGAAATTTTATTTTAGAAATATTTATTCTTAAAACTTTTACCTTTTTTTGGTGTATGACCTGAGGGAATCCATCAAATATTCTTGACTTGGATCCGGAGATCGAGCAAAGCTTACAGTGACGCCCAAGACTTCGCGATCTTGATCCTCCAGATTTGGCTGAGGAATCCGTAGGTGACATTTCTTCTTATTCTTCTTCTTCTAAATTTTCTTCTATTTTGGGTGACCCAAATCCAAATATGGTCGATTAACAAACTATGTCCTATTATGCCCGGCCAAATTTGGATGAAGCGCAATCAAGTATTGTTTGACCTGCTATTGCGAACAATAACTTTGAATTGAAGCCTATCATTATTCAAATGGTAAAACAATCTGTAAAATTTGATGGGCTTCAAGATGAGGACCCAAACACACATATTTCTAACTTTTTAGAAATATGTGATACTTTAAAAATTAACGGGGTTTCCGATGATGCCATTCGGCTAAGGCTTTTTCCTTTTTCTTTGTGCACCAAAGCCAACCTGTGGATGAGTTCTCTACCAAGAGGCTCCATCACTACTTGGGCCGAGATGACAAAAAATTTTCTCACGAAATATTTTTTGCCCACTAAGACGACCAAGTTGCACAATGATATTACATATTTCTCCCAAGTTGATACAAAAATGTTATATGTTACTTGGGAGCGATTTAAGGAATTGCTTCGCCATTGTCGACATTATGCAATCCCCGATTGGTTGCAAGTGCAAACCTTCTATAATGGCCTCAATCAACAAACGAGGCAACATATTAATGCCGCCGCCAGTGGAACGTTAAACAACAAGACACCGGCGGCCACCCAAGAACTTATAGAAGGTATGGATATGAATATGTATCCGTGGAGTACACCACAATCTCATCCACCTAAACTGGCCGGGATGTACGAAATCGATATGGTTTCTAGTTTATCTCTCCAGGTTGAGAAACTACAAAAACAAATGGACGAGATGTCTGCTTCCTCGTCTACAACTTCCTATGAACCCAAATATTGGGTACCTTCAACTATTGCCGAACATATAGATTACATGGGTAATCCGAATCGGCCACATTTTAATTCGGGTAATAATTATGGTAATACTTATCACCCGGGTATAAGGAATCACCCCAATTTCTTTTGGGGTAATCCGGGGAATGCGACACGTCCACCAAACACAATTCCACCCAGTTATCTACAACCCCAAGCTCCAAAACCTCTTACTCTCGACGATTCTTTCAACAAAAATGTGGTAACTAGTGACACCAATATCTGGAATCTCACCGAATCTATTCGCAATTTGAAGAATCAAATTGGGAAAATAGCTAAGATGCTCTCCGATTGACAATAAGGAGCATTACCGAGCAATACGGAGCCCAACCCAAAGGAGCAAGTGAAGGCTATCACGCTACAGAGCGGGAAGGAGGTACATACTTCTTCAAATCCGATTGATACGGAGGTAACAATTTCTACATCTCCTACTCCTCCTCAGGTTTTTAATGAAAATAAAATTAAAGAATATCAACCACCTCTTCCCTATCCGTCTAAATTTAAAAAAGGACCGGACGGATGACCATTACTATAAATTTGTAGAATTATTTATGCAAATCCATATAAATTTACCGTTTTATGAAGTTATAGCGCAAATGACGAAATACGCAAAGTACCTCAAGGATCTTATATCTAATAAAAAGAAACTTGAGGATATTTCCATGGTTAAATTGAACGCGGAATGTTCGGCAGTTTTGCTTAATAAATTTCCTAAGAAACTAACCGATCCAGGTAGTTTCTCTATTCCTTGTCTATTTGGTGATTTATTATTGAAACATGCGTTGGCCGATCTAGGCTCCTCGATTAATTTGATGCCTTATTCGTTATTTAAAAAATTGGGATTAGGAGAGCCTAATCCAACACAAATGCGCATCCAATTAGAAGATCGGTCTATTAAATATACTATGGGTATTATTGAGGATGTGCTTATCAAAGTTGACAAATTTATCTTTCCGGTAGATTTTGTCATCCTTGATATAGAAGAGGACACCGAGGTTCCACTAATTCTCGGTCGCCCTTTTCTGCCACCTCGCGCGCCATTATAGATGTTAGTAATGGTAAACTTCTCATTAGAGTCGGAGATGAAGAAGTTACCTTTACGATTAAATCATCTATGAAAAATACGCTTGCTAATGATGACTCATGTTTCTTTTTGGAGGCTTCTCCTGATAATGACTCCATTTTATTTTCTGAAAATATTTATTCGCCTATTGTTCATGAATTTTTTTTTGAAACTTTAGATCTAATTTCTCATGAAAATAGTGATAATAAATCGGTCACACACGAGCCTATTTTCGAAATTCTAGAACTAGGTAGTGACCTATTAAAAACCTCTTATGATGAACCTCCAACCTTAGAACTAAAACAATTGCCAAATCATTTACAATATTTATTTCTAGCGGAGGGTTCAAAACTTCACGTTATTGTGTCAGCGTACTTATCCGATGAAGAAAAATTGAAATTATTAAATGTTTTAAAACATCATCGCCATGCAATTGCGTGTAAAATTACGGATCTAAAAGGGATTAATCCCTCCTTCTGTACGCACAAAATTTTATTAGAAGAAAATTCTCATAAAATAATTCAACCTCAATGACGGCTAAATCATAATATGAAGGAGGTAGTTAAGGCAGAGGTTAATAAATTATTAGACGTGGGCATCATCTATTCAATTTTAAATAGCACTTGGGTTAGTCCGGTCCAAGTGGTGCCCAAGAAAGGAGGATTAACGGTAGTGCCAAATGATAAAAATGAATTTATCCCTACTAGAACCATTACTGGATGGCGGGTTTGCATTGACTACCGCAAATTAAAAGATGCAACCCGAAAGGATAATTTTCCTTTACCGTTCATTGACCAAATCCTTGAACGTCTATCCAGACATTATTTTTCTTGTTTGTATTGACTACCGCAAATTAAAAGATGCAACCCAAAAGGATCATTTTCCTTTACCGTTCATTGACCAAATCCTTGAACGTCTATCCAGACATTCTTTTTATTGTTTTCTTGACGGACTCTCGGGATACTTCCAAATCCCAATTGCGCCCGAGGACCAAGAGAAAACAACCTTCACTTGTCCGTTTGGCACCTTCTCCTATCAGAGGATGCCATTTGGATTATGTAACGCGTCGACAACCTTTCAAAGGTGTATGCTATCAATATTTGATGAACTAGTGGATGATATAATGGAAGTGTTCATGGATGATTTATCCGTTTTTGGAGATTCGTTCGACTTATGTTTGGAAAACCTCTCCCATGTGCTCCAAAGATGTGAGGACACCAATTTAGTTTAAAATTGGGAGAAGTGCCATTTTATGGTACGGGAAGGTTTAGATTTAGGCCATAAAATCTCTAGTAAGGGCATAAAGGTAGATAAAGACAAAATAGAAACAATAGAAAAACTGCCTCCCCCTTCAAATGTTAAGGCCATACGTAGTTTTCTTGGGCATGCCAATTTTTATTGCCAGTTTATAAATGATTTTTCTAAAATAAGCAAGCCCCTCACTCACCTTTTAGAAAAAGATGCACCATTTATTTTTTATGAAAATTGTTTGCACGCTTTTTCTATTATAAAAATAATTAATAAACGCACCTATCGTGATAGCTCCCAACTGGGATCTTCCTTTAGAAATCATGTGCGATGCTAGTAGTTTTGCCGTTCGTGCGGTCTTAGGACAACACATCAATAAAAATTTTCATCCTATCTATTAGGCGAGCAAAACACTAACCACCGCACAAGAAAATTACACAACCACCGAGAAATAACTTCTTGCCGTTATTTTTGCTTTTGATAAATTTCGTTCTTATCTCACTTTGTCCAAAGTCATTTTTTTACCGATCATTCAGATTTGCGTTATCTACTAACAAAAACAGATGCAAAGCCTAGATTGATTAGGTGGATATTGCTTCTTCAAGAATTTGACTTGGAGATCCGAGACAAAAGATGAGCGGAAAATATGGCTGCGGATGACCTTTCTCGGTTGGAGAACCCCAATTTGGAGGAGCATATCGAAGAGGACATCGATGATGCATTTCAAGAGGAGCGCCTCCTCACATTATATAAGGTAATAACTCTCCCCACCCCTTGGTTCGCCGATTTTGCAAACTTCCTTGCTGCGAGATTTCTCCCAAAGGGTTTTCTTATCAAGAAAAAAAAAATTTCTTTTCTAATTTGAAAAACTATTTTTGGGAGAATCCGTTTCTTTTCCGAGTTTAAGCAGACCAAGTAGTGTGGAGATGTGTTTCTCACGAGGAGGGCGCCCAAATATTGAAACATTGCCACGAGGGACCCGTCGGTGGGCACTATAAAGAAAATCGGATGTCGCGGAAAGTACATGAGGCAGGATTCTATTTGTCGAGCATCTTCAAAGATGCTCATGCTCATTTAAGTCATTGTGAAAAATGCCAACACTCAGGTAATATTTCTCGCTTCAATGAAATACCTTTAAATTCATTTTTAGAAATTGAGGTTTTTGATTTATGGGGATTTGACATTGTCGGCCCGCTACCAACTTCTTTTGGAAATCGTTATATTTTGGTAGCAGTCGACTACCTATCACAGTGGGCGGAAGCACAAGCCCTTCCCACCAATGATGCCTGAGTCATGACCCAATTTCTCAAAAAACACTTTTCACGATTTGGAGCACTGCGGGCGATAGTGAGTGATAGGGGAACTCACTTTTGTAACGCACAATTTGCCAAAGTTTTATCTAAATATGGCATTACACATAGGTTGGACACTCCCTATCACCCTCAAACTAGTGGTCAAGTAGAAGTAGTAAACCGTGAATTAAAACGAATATTAGAAAAAATGGGTTCTACTAATAGAAAGTATTGATCGGTTAAGCTTGACAATGCACTCTGGGCTTATTGGACCGCATACATGACTGCTATCGGTTGTACACCATACCAATTAGTCTACGGGAAAGCATGCCACTTACCAGTTGAGCTTGAGCATCGTGCCTTTTGGGCGCTTAAATTTTTAAATATAGATGAAAATTTGTCATCCAATCTCCGAAAATTCCAAATTAACGAGCTCGATGTATGACTCTCCTTCGCCTATGAAAGTAATAAACTTTATAAGGAGCGCACAAAATTTTATCATGATAAAAAAATTAAGCACCCCAAAGAATTTAAACTGGGAGACCAAGTTCTCCTCTATAATTTGCGCCTCCGACTTTTTCCGGGAAAACTCAAGTCTCGTTGGTTCAGCCCTTTTATTGTAAAAGAGGTGTTGCCCTACGAGACAATACTTATCTCGCTCCCGGAAAAAGGCGAATTCAGAGTGAACGGGCACCGGTTGAAAATATTTTTCTTCGGCGATATTACTAATGAGCACCAGGAGGAAATTACCCTACCGAACCCATAAATTAGTGCCCCACTTTGGTCGAGCCCAACGACCATAAATAAAGCACTCGTGGGAGGCACCCAATAGTTTTCCTTACTTTTAATTTTAATTTTATATTTGAGTTTTTGCAGAATTGAAGGTTCATTGCTGCATGACGATCGGTCGGGTTCGAACGTTAAGTTCCTGTGATTTCTTCATGTCGGTAATTTTTATATAGTTTATTTTATTTCTGTCACAAAAATATATATAAAAATGAACATTCAAAAAAAAAGACAAATTTATTTTTCTGCAATTCTGTTCGTACACGCCCATGTTACGGCCGTGACCTGTGGGTCACGGGTATGCCAGAGGCGTGTTTAGTTCATCTTACAAAACCCGAGACTGATTTTGTAGAGCACATTTTTTCTGTCCGTCTTTCGGGCATGCCACGGGCGTGACCAAAGTGGTCACGGGCGTGAAATATGCCAAAACTTTCCGGCCTAACTGCATAAAAAAATAATAAAAAAAACAATTTCGTTCACAGACATTGGTCACGGACGTGACCAAGTCCCATTTCGCCGAATCTGAGGTGCTGAACCGGTCATGCCTCAGATTCTCTTTTATTTTAATTTTTGTCTGCCACGTCCCAGAGTAACGGGCGTGACTCTGGGGCGTGACCTGCGAATCCGAGGCGGGGAGCCTCAGATTCCTTTTCTTTTTTTTAAAATTTTTTTTACACGCCCCCTATCACATGCGTGACAGGGGGCGTGTCCAACCCGAAAAAATCCTATAAATAGGACTTCTCCCTTTCCCTTTTCTCCATACCTTCCATCCTTCACCTTCTATTCTCTCCCTTCTTTGGCCGAAATTCTAACATTTTTCTCACTATGCCTTACCACCACCCTCGTTCCACGACCTCTTCCACCGATCACCCTACGGATCCTGCCGCGGAAGAAGGCATGCTCCTCTTTGACAAATCCACCCAGCAGGACCTGAGTGAACAATTCCGTGCCAAACCTTTTGGCATATTCCGAATCCTGGATTGGGCGATCCTCATGAACTTTGGAGCGGCAGATTTAGCTAGGGAATTTCTATCCACCCCTGCATGGAGTGCCCTCTTCTCTATTTCAGAACCCGCTTTCCTTGAGCTCACTGTCGAGTTCTTGGCTTCCTTTGAGTTCCATTGGGTGGCGAATTACGATTTCATCGTCTTCGCATGGGTGGGGTGTTGCATCAGCTCACCATCTGCCAACTCAATGTCGCCATGGGCTTTTGCTCGGAGAATTTTTCTCATTCTCCCACCTATCTCGATCTTTGTACTGATTTCCCTTTCGATTTCAACCTTCTCACCTTTTGGTCGGAAATTAGTAATGACACCGCACCCTACACCCCAAAGAAATCAAAAATCAGCCACCTCATTTCCCCCACTTTGCGCATTCTCCACAACCTCCTCACCTTTACTCTTACCGGTCGCGGCGATAGCCATAGCGTGTTATCACAAGCAGATTTACTATATTTATATAGTATGTTTTACCGGGTCCCACTCAACCTTGTTCATGTGCTCGTAATTTTTTTCGGCACAAGGACAAAAATGTGAGGTTGGGGTGCATGGCGGGAACTTCATCACTCATCTCGCCAAGCAGATCGGTCTTTGGGACACTCTTTCGCGACTACACTGCGTTCAAATGCCGCATATCCTCCAGTTCTCGACCCTTCAGGCCCTCGACCTTGCACAAAGACGTGATGACGAGTTTGAGGCTCTTCCCTAGCAATCGGTGGTGGGGATATAGATCTTGCTTACGATGTCGGTCCTAGCGGTGCTCCTCACTCTCCCTAGATTCTGCCACCACCGATCCTCAAAACTATTGGGATCATCAATTTGGGTTGCTTCACACTCGCCTAGACCAGATGTAGACTCATTTTGACAACCGTTTTACTTATTTTGATGGATGCTTTCCCGCACTGGAGCAGAGTCACGCTTCTTCTATGGAGCATATTACGCGTGAGTTCGTGGATCTGTGAACTTATTATCAGCAGCAGGGGCTGCTAGCGATGAGGAGTAATTCTTTTCTTTGGAGTTGTAGTGGGTCAAACATTCATGCATCTTTTCTTTGAACTTTATATGTATCTTTTATCTTTATTAAAACTATCTATCAAAATTATGTTTTGCTTCAGTCATGTCTTCCAGGTACACGTTGGTGCTGATTTGACCTCTTCAGGGAAGTCTCTATTTCTCTCCTTTACTTATTTGTTTTAGCATTAGGGACAATGTATTGCTTAAGTATGTGGAATATTTCTCAAGCAAAAATACAAAAAAATATTATCTATTATTATTATTATTTTAAAATCAAATAAAAAAAATATAGAAAATATCAGCAATTTCAAAAAATCACAAAACAAAAATATTATTTCTTTTATTCAAAAAAATTTTTCAAAAATTTCAAAAAATTAGAAAATAAAAAATTAAATTTCTTAGAAAGAGAAATTTGGGATATCACCCCATCTTACCTTCTAGTACCTGTGAGTGCCCTTCACAGGGTATACCTCAGGAAGTCTAAGAAGTAATAAAAAAATTAGGTTTAATTTTTTGTTAGAGAAGTCTTTATTTCTATATTTATTCGCATGCAAAATCCATAATATTCAACTTTTACATAGTGTTTAGAGAATTTTCATGCTTTAGTTGAATTTTGAATTTTTGAGTAAAACTATTGGCCACTGTGTTTCTAGTTAAGTGCACGTATAAGTAGAATTTTATGTAGATCTAAATATTCAGCATACAATTAGATTTTCATTTTTTGAAAAGCGTGGAAATGTTTTATTTTACTTTCATTTTGAAACCGGTAAAATTAAGAATTAATTTAGGCGAGTGTGTAGAAGTTTACTAGAGCGATATTTTGCGGATCAAGAAAGAGGTATTCTTTCTCGATGTCTAGAACTTGCCCTCTAGCTATTCTCAAGACTTTGCATAAGTTATACTCATTAGCATAGATATGATTTGGGCACTTCTTTTGGCATGTTTGAGCCTTTGCACCTGTACCTAACATTTTATCTTTGCTAAGCCAATTTGAGCCTATATCCTACCTTTTGTTTTAGCTCCACTAAGCACTTTACCAAAGCCTAAAAAGCATCCTAATTGCACACCTATGACCGAGCTTGAAAATATATATACAAAAACGGGTTGTGAGTGATTAGGAGCAATTTTATTTTGGTGGCTAATTGAAAAAAGTTGATTTATTTTTCCCTCCTCTTTAAAAAATTATATGAAAAAAAGAGGAAGTAGAAAAATCTTCAACATGATGAAAAAAAGAGGAAAAGAAACAAAGGGATTTGGGAATTGGCTGCATTCTTAAAGCCATGATAATTTATGTTGTGCAAGCTCTCTTTAGGTTTTGGTGTGCCTAACAATCATTTTTACCTTTGTTTTTCCTCACCAAAACCCTAAGCCTATGTTTCAACCTAGTTAAGTCCTATTGAATTATGCTTATAAGTTAAACTAGTGTCGTGGCGAGAGTGTGAAAGGGCAAGCCTATGGCCATCGACATTGATGGATTTCATTGGAGGGTATCTCAATCTTCGATTTGTGAAATGTTATCTTAGTACGCACACTACTTTCTCCCTAAATATGATTTTAAGATTTACCAGATTTTCAATTTAAAAGTAGAAATAAAAATGGAAACACATTCTAAGAAAAGTAAAAACTAATTTGTATGCTGAGTTGTTTTTTCTGCTGAAATAGTTATAAGCATAGACATAAGACTTCGCATTTTACTCCTTACGTTCAATTTTCTTTTCTAGCATTAAAATTTTTGTACTCTCTATGAAGAGTTATTTGCTCGGGACTAGTAAACGGATAAGTATGGGGGTATTTGATAACTCTAATTTTTTCTCTATTTTAGATAAGTATTTAATTTAATATTAAGATATTATTTATTAATATTATATTATAAAGTACGAGCTTATTCGCACGGGCTACGCTCGTGCTCGAAGCTCTCGGGCGACCTTCGACCACATCCAGGCGGGCTTCGCCCGCCTACGCACGGGCTTCGCCCGTGCTTGATGCGTCGCTGCGGGTTGCACCTGCACATGAGCGGGTTGCGCATGCACCCGAAATCTTATTTTTTTCAAAACATATACATATGAGTACTTAAAATGACCGTAAAAAAATATGAATTATTATTCCTATTTTTATTTTATAAAATTTTGCAAATTTTAATCTATGAAAATAATTTATTACTCCTCTCTCCCTCTCTCTTTATTGCTCCACCCCCTCTCTCTCTCCTTCTCTCTCCCGCCCCCTCTCTCTCTCTCCCTCTCCCTCTTCTCTCTCTCAAAATCACCCACATGTTCTCTCTTATGATCCAATGGCCAATATTCATTCTATGGTGTGCCTCCAAATACCTATATTCCGTTATATATATAAGATATTATTAACTTCTTTCGATGTTTCGACTTATTTGGGATAAGAATAATATTCTAATCTTGTAGGGCTGATCAGGAGCATTTCTGGAGAAAAAGTGCATATTTTCCAAATACATGACCGGTCACGGGCGTGACACTCATGACACGAGCGTGTCAAATTGGCGTGAACCCATGCATGGAGCGTGCCAGCCGAAGGAACTTCGGGAATGATTGCCATGTTAGATTAAAATTACACGCCTGGGTCACGGGCATGACCCAGGGCTTGACTACAAGAATTATCCAGCATCAAGAATTCAGTTCCCGCCAGACTTCCATTCCAGCTTACACGCTCTTGTCACCGGCGTGACCAGTGGGCATGAACCTTCCATCAACTGTTAGAGTTATTCCCGCCATTTTTTCTTCTCGCCGTTTCGAGCAACCGACAAGACACGCCCTTGGTCACGAGCGTGACTAAGGGGCATGACCCGCCACTTAACAACTTTTGGCGATTTTTGTCCAACGCTCCCTGGCCTTGAAAACGACGGTTTCGAGCCTTACACGCCCTAGGTCACGGGCGTGACCTAGAGGCTTGACACTCCAGCAATTTTACCTATAAATTCCATACAATTTCAGAAGCTAAGGGGAGAGATTTTGGGGAGTTGGATTTCTGTATTTTCTGCTTTATTTCTTGCAATTTCCATTTCCTAGTGTAGATCTTATATTCTGAAAGCTTTAATTTAAGTTGTTTTTTCATTCAATCATGTCTCTCTCTTCTCAATTTTGTAATTCTCCCACATGATGAGTAGCTAATTTCCATTTAGCACATGATCATGATAAACTTTGGAATGGAATAATTTTCTTCTTTTTTTCTCAAATTATCAAGCACTCTATTTTATGTATGTCGGTTTATCTTTGAATTTAATTTCATCGAATTCATAAGTTGCAATTATGTTTATTCGATCTTATATCTCTATTAGAGATTTATCGAGAGGTTGTGGATACGAGTATATCGCTCAAGGATTAAGGGAGTTGCATGCACTCCTCGAGAGAGGAAGACACAAATCTTCCGGATTAGAGTCAAGTCCAGTAGTGGGGTTCACCACTTAAAGCAACCTTAGGGGTTTCTACTGGCTGAGAGGTCTTAATCGATCAACCTAAGGTCAGTCGAATGCGTATTCTCGATAGAGGCGCTTCGTAGCTAGGGAACCTCCATGGTCGAAGTTAATAATTTAGATGCTTGTATTTTATAATTTCATGGAAATTTATTCTAATCCAAAGAGATTCTAGATCAAGTGCTAGCTTTTAAAAACATTATAATTCTCTTAAGTAACAACTCTTTTTCTTCCTTAGTATTGCAAATCAACCACTTTTTGTCCGATAAAATAATAGCTCTTCTTTGTGAGTACAAGTTAAATAAGCCCCGTATCTTAATACGACATTTCCTATACTATATTTCGATAGGTACACTTGCCTATTATGGGATAGTTGTTTGGATTTATTTTTAAAACTATAAAATCATCATCACCTTGCATCTCTTGAACTGGTTCAATTCTTCTTGCATAACCACAATCCAAAATTGGTCTAAGTTGGAATCTTCAAACCTTTTAGGTTCAACTTGAGACAGAAATCTTGAGTACATAGCTGTGTTGAGGCTTCTGCTCCTTGTTGTAACCCCATGTCTAGCATCTCATATGATTTGATTTCTGGGATGATCCCTCAAATGCATGACAAAACGAGGCATTTTTGTTCAGCATCATGAACTTCAGTGTCTGGATCCTGCTGATCTTCACCCATATCCTATGTACTTTATCCTTCTTCAGTAATGCACACACCATCATCTTCTTCTTGGGTAGTTGGAGGTGTGTCCTTGATGGTTAGTTTATCCATCTTTAGCTCTATATCTACATATCTAGAGGAGCTAGGTAGTTCACTGTTAATCATGGATGATTCATCAAACACAACATTAACAGACTCTTCTTCAACTTGATTTTCAGGTTGTAGACTCTATATGCTTTGCTATTATTGTTGTACCCAACAAATATCCCTTAATAGGACTTGACAACAAACTTTTTCAAGTACGACTTCCCATTATTGAGCTTCCAAAGATCCTGACATAAGCTAGATTTGGTTTTCTGCCTTTTATAATTTCATAGGGAGTCTTCTTGTGATACATGTTGATAGAAGCTCTATTCAACACATGATAAGCAGTGTTCACTGCCTCAGCCTAGTTGTATTATGGGGAAAAGTATCACTAAGCAGTTTCCTTCCATCTTCTATGAGAGTTCTACTTTTCCTCTCAGCTATCCTATTTTGCTGGGGTGTTCTAGGAGAATAAAACTCCTGATGAATCCCTTGTTCTTCACAGAACTTTGTCATACCTTCAAACTGAAATTAAGTAACATGGTCACTTTTAATTTTTACCACAGAACTACTATTTTCATTCTGAATTTGCCTAATAAAAGTCATGAAGATGTCTAGGGTTTCAAACTTTTTCTTTAGAAAGAAAACCCAAGCAAATTTTGAATAGTAATCAACTATCACAAGTATAAAGACTTTCCTACTTAGACTATGAACTGACATAGGAACAAACAAGTCCATATGCATGAGGTACAATCACCTCTCAGAATCCTTGACCCCAATGCACTTTAAGGATGCTTTGGTCTGTATGCCCTTTTGATATGCAGAGCAGATGCCCTCCTTGGTGCATCTTATATTGGGTCCATTTCTTACTAGCCCTTCACTTAAGAGCTTGCTAATTGTCTTGTAGTTCAAGTGAGCAAGCCTCTTGTGCCATTGCACATAATAAGAGACTTTCTCATTTGCTACAAGACCTCTTGATCACTTGACCTTTTGATCAAGCACTCATCCTTGTGGAAGACAATGACAAAGCCAATGTCGCATAGTTGGCTTATGCTAATCAGATTGTGTTGCAATCCTTCCACATAAGCTACTTTTGTGATGGAGACCATGCCATTGGTGATCATACCATAACCTTTGGTTACTCATCTATCTGAACCTCTAAAGATCACCTTAGGTCCATTCTTCACAGGAATATAATCCTTCAAGTTGCTCCATGTTCAAGTCATAGGTTTGGAACATCCACTGTCCAAGTACAATATTGGTGCATGGGTACTTGGACTATCCTACAACAATAGTTTAATTTACCTTAGGACCCCAAAAGGGATTGGGTCCTTAGTTCTTGTTAGTTTGAAACTGAACATTTCTACCTTCAGTACTCCTTACAGGAAGACTCACTTTTCCCTTGTCACACTAGAGTTATGCCAATAATCTATGGCAAAGTGTCCCACTTTACCATAGCACCAGCATTCATGAATGTTGTATCTCCTCTTCTAAATAGCCCTTATCGAGTGCAAGGAATCAATAGCTATCTGTTCAGAAGGGGGAGAACGAGCTTTTTTCTTGTTTCTTTCAGCAAGAATCTAAAATAAAGTGAGTCTGTCAGTAGATGTACTTGGCTTACTCTGAGTTCCACCAACAACAGTCTTCTTTGCAATTGACATGCTATTAATGGCCTCAAAGATAGCTATTGGGTCCATTGACCACAATGTCCCCGATTTGAAGAAGGCCTATAAGATAATGGTATATACAGTATTGTATTTGATGTATGCTTTATGTTCTATGTATGTAGGTTTCTCTTTATTCGCTGTTTAAATAGGTTGTCTAAGAATAAATGACAGGTGGACACAAGACAGGATGCTTATAGGGTAGAAATCTGGCTAAGTTTAGATGCATTGAGTGAAGGCAGTTCACTCAATGCCAGATGGCTTTAAGTAATATGTAAAGCTTAGGAAGTCAAAGCCTCAACATTACTAAAGCAGAAAACTGGTTAAGTCCAGAAGCATTGCATAAAGGCAGTTCACTCAACGCCTAGTAGCCAGAAGCATTGAGTAAATCTCAAATAGTCAAAGCCAGAGATAAGCTGACAAGAACTCCGGCTAAGTCCAGAAGCGTTGAGTGAAGGTAGTTCACTCAATGCCCTGAAGAGAAAGTATTGATAGAACACAGTTCAGTCAGAGCCGCAATGTTCTTTGACTCGGAAATCCGTCTAAGGACAGATGCGTTGAGTGAAGAAACCTAACTCAATGCCTATTCAACAGAAAATCTGTCTATGGATAGAAGCGTTGAGTGAAGGTTGTACACTCAACGCCTATTCAATAAAACAGGTAAAGGCAAAAAGCATTGAGTGAAGACAACTTACTCAATGCCTTAATACAGATAAAATCATCCAAGTATAGATGCATTGAGTGATGAAGGCTCACTCAATGCCTAGTCAGTTAGAACACTATTGTAAATATTCATTGAGTGATGAAGGATCACTCAACGCTAGATGGTGCAGAATTCTACCAAAGTGTTTTGGCATTGAGTGACAAGTCTTCACTCAACGCCTATGTAGAATTGTCTGAATTTGGCTTAATCCACTGGTGCTGAGTCACGATGACGTCAGCATAAGTTCAAATGTTGAAAGAAGAGAATAGTAGATGACAAATGGCGTTGCTTGCCTATTGTATAATAAATAATGCTAAAGAAAAGTTACAGCTACCAATTCCAGGTGGTCCCACTATTTAAAGAGCCGTTGGACGGTGGGATAGAAAAAGAAAAGATCGAGGAAGAAGGAAAAAACTTTCTAGTCGATTAACTTTTGAAATACAGAGGTTTGTCTTATTCCTCTTGACTTAGTTGTAGAGTTTGAAGTTGTTCTTTCTGTTGATCTGAAAGTTCAAGAAAGTTGGTTGCTGACCTACTCAATTTCAATAACAAGTTCATAGAGCCTTCTCTCTGAGGTAGAAGAAGGAACAAAGAAAGCCCTAGTTACAGTGACTTCATAGCTCAAGTAAAACTAATCTTCAAGATCCATTCTTGGAGCTGTGAAGAAGATAGGACTGAGTTATCTCAGTTCAGGAAGAGGCAGACTTAGAGATATTCTCTCTTGAATCATTCAAAATCAACTACCAACCTTACTTTCTATAGGATCTTAATTGATCTGAGTGTAAGCCTATATTATATAGGCTGAGGTAGTATCTTTTTGTAGATCTGAGTTGTAGGGCATTATTGTCTGAGTGGTAGGATCCTCCTGTGGATCTATGGTAGGGTTTGTATGCCTGAGCTGTAGGAGAGTTTCTCTCTGAGGTAGGATCTAGTGGTGGATCTGAGTGGAGGGCTAACCTCCTTGCCTTAGTGTAGGACCTTGAGCTAAAGTCTGAGGTAGGGCTATGTGCCCGAGCTATAGTGGAACTTTTCTCTGACTTTAGGACCTTTGGGCCTGAGTGTAAGACTTGGAGGAGTGTGAGAAATTTTGCGAGATTTGTGTTGTAATCTCTTGGAGCCGAGTTTGGAGAAGTTATCCTTGTTTAACAAACTATAGAAAGGTGGGAGGGATAGTGGATGTACCCATACTCTGGGGAACAACTATAAACAACTTGTGTGCTGATTGTGTGATCTTGAAAGCTAACCTAAACTAAAACATAACTCACCAAATCAGAAGAAAGTATCAAGAAGACTGAAAAACCTATTCACCCCCCTTTAGGTGTTTAGCTACTCTTGAAACTAAAGACTTTTAATTGGTATCAGAGGGAGGTTTCTCAAAAAGTACTAAATAGTCTGAGCTGATCTCCAGGAGTATCTTATGTTTATTCTTTATGGGTTTGGGAGACAACCATAAAGAGTTGGGATCAATGAAGCTTCCAATCTACAAGAAGAGAGATTTGGGATTTGGAAGGAGAGAGTCATGTTGTTCATGGAAACTTCTAACCCCAGGATCTTCATAACAGTGCAAGAAGGACCTTTCATCCCGATGAAGGTCTCAGCTCTGGATGCCAATATCCAGACACCTAAGAAGTATTCTGAGATGACCAAGGATGAGGTCATACTAACTACAATGGACAAGAGGGCACATAACCTTGTCCACTACAGAACTGCCAAGGAAATGTGTGACACATTGATTGTCTACTTAGAGGGCACTAAATAAGTTTTGGATGACAGGAAATCCCTACTGAATCAGGAATATGAGGCCGTCAGGCAGTGCAAGAAGGATAACATAGTTGAGTGTTATGAAAAGTTCTTCAGAGTTATGAATGAGTTGAGGACCTATGGGAGGGTCTTCAGTAATTATGAGCTGAATGACAAGTTCCTCAGATCTCTAACCAGAGACTGGGATGTTGGTGTTACCATTATGAGCTGGAAGAGATCAATCATGCGGCTTCACTGCCAACTTAGTGTGAGCCTATCATGGTCGCACATAAGATTGTGGAGAAATTGGGAGATTGGATCTGTATGGTATAGCTCATATGATGAGTTGAAAAGGGACTTAAAATATTCCAAGGAAAAAGGATCGAGTGTGTCGAGACCACTCAACGCCTTAGTCGAGTTAAGAGTTGACTCGTCAAATGGCGGCGTTGAGTGAGTTGAGTATATTTAATGATTCGTCGAGTCAAGGAGTTGATTCGTCGAGTATGGTACTTAAGCGTTGAGTGTATTGAGTATACTCGACGATTCGTTGAGTCAAGGAGTTGATTCGCCGAGTCTAAGTCTCAGGCATTGAGTGTGTTGAGTCCACTCAACGCCTTCGTTGAGTAAAGGGTTTACTTAACGAATCTGGCACTTAGGCATTAAGTGTGTTGATTGCACTCAACGCCATTCGATGATTCGTCGAGTATGGAGCAGAAAGCGTTAACAACTTTGAATCTATTCAATGCCTCCGTCGATGTTAAGTGTTGATTTAGCTGAAGGTAGGCATTGAGTTCGTCGTGTATCCTATGGATACTCGACGATTAGTTGACTATAAGATGATACTCGACGTTTCGTCGTGTATGCTATAGATACTCGACGATTCATTGAGATAAGTGTTGTCTGACCAAATTTCTGGATTCTATGTCTGGGTGTGGCAATAGCGGCGGGACTATTCTATTTATTCATTAGGTATAAATAGGAATAATTTAGGGTTTCAATATATAGAAGACTTTTATGCGATTATCTGTCTAAGCACACGAGTAGTTACCGTACGAAAGACTGAAACCCTAGAAACCCGACGAAAGCATTCCACCGTCGTTGTCGATCATGATCCCGGCGAGTGTCGCCGCCACCTCTCCTCTAACAGATCTAGCAATCTGTGGAGACACCGAGTGTCCTCTCCTGATCTAGCGCTTATGCGACATGTTGCTGTGGGTTCTCCAGATCGCATGGACTGCCTGTAAAGGCACGAACACAATTTTGCACACAAGACTCAAGCCGCCAGTGACTGGCTGGATTTTTCTGGAGCATCTTAATTGAGTATAGACTCAATCCCTTAAAGGTAATTTTAATTACAACATGCTTTACTTCTTGATTCATGAATTTTGCCAAATACGAACTTTTGGGTTTTCTTGTCCTCTATTTTCGCTGCGCACACAAATGTTGTGCCCCTGTAGCAAAGCCCAATAGTGGTATCAAAGGGAGGTTGCTGACAATATTCATTGTTTCAGAAGTTGCTAAATCCATGGCGTGTAGATTTGGAGATTTTAGAAGTGTTTTAATATGCCTAAATCTATTCTTGGAATCCAATGAAGAACGCATGTGATTTCTTTATTTCTTCTCCTTAACTGTAACCGTCACTTTTGTTGGTTTGTGAAGCCAATGATGTGGTAGATTTTGAATCTCACACATAAAGTGATGAGCTTGTCTACTGTATAAGTGGAGTTTGTGTTGCTCATGTCCTATGCATGTAAATCTGAAGATTTTGAAGTGTTCTAAAGTTAAGATTTTGCCCGACTCATCAAGTGTTGATGATGTTTTTTGTGCACATCTAGGATGCATTTGGATTATGTTTGCTGCTATATTTTATTTTGTTTGATGTGCACACTGGTTAAGTGTTAACCATGATTAAAGTGTTAATGAAGTATCTAAAATACCTTAAGTAATATTAAGTATTCGGATGCCTTCCGATGGATGACACTCTTCCTGCCTCGATCGATGAAGTGTGGGCTTGCCAAAGCAAGGTGCTTTAATCTATCTTGGTTACGGTGCGAGCAGATAATTATGATATCCCACTATCGACATCGAGTCTAGCTTAACTGAGTGACCTCAAAGGTTGAGTGCCCAGAGGAATAGGGTTGGCATGCACCATATGATGGATGCGATTAAAGAGTTATTCACCAGCCATACAAGAGTTGTATAGTGATGCAATTGGTAAGTATTGCCTACCTAAATTGGTGTATTATGAGAGAAAAGCCAAAGCTGACTCATAGTGTTAGTGAAATACTAATCTTGTCCACTAAGAGAGTTACTCGCATAAACTCTTCGAATTGATATCGAGGGTTATCAGTTTTATAAAAATAGTGAGAGTTATTGTTATTAAAGTCCTAATCAAAAGAAAATTATATTTTGAAATGTAGTACTAATTTGCTTTTCTTGATCCTTGTAGAATTTCCATGGCAAGTGGTTCACATTCCACCTTGTCCCTCCAAGCAATCCTTGAGAAGGAAAAGCTGAGCGAGGCTAATTATTTGGACTGGTACATGAGCTTGAGAATTGTTCTCAGGCAAGAGCGCAAACTCTATGTTTTGGAAGAGGTAACCCCTAATGAGCCTATCGGGAATGCGTCTAGTGCTGATAAGGATGCTTAAAAGAAGTATCTCGATGATTCCTTAGACGTCGAATATCTCATGCTTGCGACCATGAACTTTGAGCTCCAAAAGCAACACGAGAACATGAGTTTCAAGGAAATTGACGAGCATCTCAAGAAAATGTTTCAAGGGCAAGCTCGTTAAGAGAGATTCGATGTCACTAAGGTGTTGTTCCAATGCAAGATGGGAGCTCGGGACCTAGTAAGGACTCACATACTCAAGATGATTGGGTATATCGAGAACCTTGAAAGACTAGGGTTCTCTTTGGGCCAAGAGTTGGGCACAGACCTGATCCCGCAATCGGGTCCGGACAGATTTGAGCAGTTTGTCTTAAACTATAACATGAATGAAATAGACAAGACACTACCCGAGTTCCTAGATATGTTACGAACTTTCGAAATCAATATGAAGAAGTCCAAGCTTGCTAGCCCCATATTGATGGTTCATAAAGGCAAGGGAAAGGCCAAGGGTTTCAAGAAGACGAAGGTAGTTCCTAAGTATGCTCTGGATCCCAAGTCTTCTGTACTGAAAATTAAAGGTTCAGGGAAAGAGGGAAAGTGCCACCACTATGGCAAGGCTGGTCATTGGAGAAGGAACTGTCCTTCATACATTGAGGGTCTACAAAAGATGAGGGAAGGTATGACTTCCGCTTCAGGTATATATGTTTTAGAGATAAACCTTTCTGCTCCTTCATCCTGGGTATTGGATACCGGATGTGGTTCTCACATTTATATAAATGTGTAGGAACTGGGAAGGAGAAGAATGTTGAGTAAAGGAGAGGTGGACCTGCATGTCGGCAATGGAGCAAGAGTTCCTGCTGTCGCCATAGGAGTTTACCGTCTTTCTTTGCCCAGTGGGCTTGTAATTGAATTGGATAATTGTTATTTTGTTCCGTGCATAACTAGAAACATTATATCCATTTCATGTTTGGACATGATGGGTTTTTCTTTTATTATTAAAAATAATTGTTGTTCAATATTTAAGAATGATGTTTGTTATGGTGTAGCCCAAATATTTAATGGTTTATATGTTTTGAACTTAGACCATCAAATCTATAACATAGAAAACACTTAAAGACTAATAACGCATGACTCAAACCCTACGTATCTTTGGCATTGTCGTTTGGCCCAAATAAATGAGAAATGTATATCCAAGCTCCATAGAGATGGAGTATTGGACTCATTTGATTATGAATCATTTGAGAGATGCGAATTTTGTTTGTTAGGCAAGATGGCTAAGGTCCCTTTCACTGGAAACATTGAGAGGGCTGATGATCTCTTGGGTATAGTATATAGTGATGTATGTAGACCCATGAGTGCTATGGCTAGAGGTGGGTTTCTCTACTTTGTTACATTTACTGATGATTTCAGTGGATACAGATACGAGTATCTTTTGAAGTGCAAATACGAGACCTTTGAAAAGTTCAAAGAGTGTAAGAACGAAGTAGAGAACCAGTTGGTTAAAAAGGTTAAAGCACTCCGATCTGATCGAGGTGGCAAATACCTAAGTCATGAGTTCCGTGATCATCTGAAATAGTGTGGTATTGTATCATAGCTCACTCTACCAAGAACACCACAACATAATGGTGTGTGTGAGAGGAGGAATCGTACTTTGTTAGACATTGTACGATCGATGATGAGTCAAACAGATCTGCCTATTTCCTTTTGTGGTTTTGCTTTAGAAACTGCTTTTTAACATTAAATCGTGCTCCAACGAATGCGGTTCTAAAGACACCATATGAGATATGGACTGGGAAGCATTCTAGTATGTAATACCCCATTTTTTTCTTTTAAACCACCAGGGACTAATGCCCAGAACCGCCACTTTGCGGTGACACCAACACACCTGGTAAGGTCATCACTACAAAACGCCGATCCTGCAAACCATATCGATTGCAGAAGAGTAGAATAAATATAAAAGTACATGAGTAAAATGAAACTCAATACAAGTCCACAAGAATAACATATATATAAATAATTCTCCACGAAGGGAGAGTCCACAGAAAATGATAAAGCAAAGTACTAAAGAGGACTCCTACCCGATACATCAAAATCCTCACTGCAAATCACTCAATCGCCGAAGCAAATCTATAATATCTGCTAATGATCGGGACTCACTATCCCTGCTGGCTGAACTTCCATGCAAGACTATCTCGTCTCCAAGCACACCGACCTTTGGGGCTGCATCTCATGGTTTGGCTCCACACTCCCATAAAATGATTTGGTCAACGACCGTTAGTCTAAAAGAATAAGTCCTATCATCCCCCACCCCTACCCCATGACTCTTAGGCACCGAGCGGGTAGAAGGAAAGGGAAGGTAATGAAGGTGGAGAGTAACAAAGGTAAGAGGTGGCAGCGGAACTAGTTTATCATGAGTTTATAAACAAAGCAAGTATATGTAAGCAGTAGTAGGTAAGTAGCATAAGTATACACAAGAACAGGTGAGTAAGTAAAGTAGGAGAAGGTAAACTAAGTAACCATGACCTATAGGAATGCCCATACAAACCTATAGACCAAGGGGTCGTTTTGCAAGGCCTATTGTATAAAGTGTCTCATACAATTTTATACAATAGGTATCAGTTGTTATATGCAATGATGATGTTATGACATGCAAGTATGCTATGATGTGAATCATGCAAGTGCAACACACACACTCGACTCTGTGCACACAAACCTTTAGTTCCCCCTTTCTAGAGCCTAACCTCCCAGGATACCTCCGTAGTGGCAAATAGAAGCGGTTGGTTGGGCCTCAACCACCTCTAAACTGATATCAACACTACCAGTCAGACCTATCGCATGCCTCAACACTGGTGCACTAAGCGGAGCTCCTACATACTCATGCCAGCTGTGCACTGGACTTTATTTGGCCAAGTGCTAAACCACACTTGCCGAGTCAACGTATTGGTGTCGGTGTGACAACTCTCCAATACCGGAGACCCACCACCTAATATCTTATGCATATTAAACCTTAATATACTTTTCCACCGAGCCAAAGATCCCCGGACTATCCCATACGTCACAATTATTTACCGAGCCAAATCTCCCCGTACTATCCCATCCGTCACAAATATCTACCGAGCCATCAGCTCACCGGGCTAACCTGCCAATCACTAAAACCACTAAGCCTACCACTCACGAGACCCAACCTAACTCCCATAACACCGGGGAGTGTGAGTGTAAGTGAAATCCTAGTTATACTAGTTACTCTTAAACATTAATTATTTTTATAGTTTAGGTTATCCCAGGACTGCCAAAGGTATTCCTGGTGAAGGGCTCTCACAGGGCACTAGGAACTATGATGGTAGATGAAGCCCATCGTTCCCTTTCACAAAGCACTTTCTATTATTGGTTATTATCCAATTCCCGATCTCTTTTAAACCACCGGGGTCTTATGTCCAGAACCGCCGCTTTGGGGTGATACCAACACACCCGGGAAGGTCGTCACTACAAAATGCTGATCCTGACGGCCATACTGATCACAGAAGAGTAGAATAAATATAAAAGTACTTGAGTAAAATGAAACTCAATGCTAGTCCTCCAGAATCACATATATATAAATAATTCTCCATGAAGGGAGAGTGCACAGAAATGATAAAGCAAAGTACTAAAGAGGGCTCCTGCTCGATACATCAAAATCCTCACTACAAATCACTCAATCGCAGAAGAAAATCTATAATATCTACTAATGATCGAGACTCACTATCCCTGCTAGCTGAACTCCCATGCTAGACTTTCCCGTCTCCAAGCGCACTGACCTCTGGGGTTGTATCTCTTGGTTCTGCTCCACGCTCCCCTAAAATGATTTGGTCAATGACCCTTAGTCTAAAAGACTAAGTCCTATCATACCCCCCCTCCCCATGGCTCCTAGGCACCGAGCGGGGAGAAGGAAAGGGAAGGTAATGAAGGTGGAGAGTAATAAAGATAAGCAGGTGGAGACAGAACTAGTCTATCATGAGTTCATAAACATAGCAAGTATATGTAAGCAGTAGTAGGTAAGCAGCATAAGTATACACAAGAACATGCGAGTAAGTAAAGTAGGAGAAGGTAAACTAAGTAAGTAACCATGACCTATAGGAATGCCCATACAAACCTATAGAACAAGAGGTCATTTTGTAAAGTCTATTGTATAAAGTGTCCCATACCATTTTATATAATAGGTGTCAGGGGTTATATGCAATGATAATTCTATGACATGCAAGTATGCTATGATGTGAATCATGCAAGTGCAACACACACACTCGACTCTGTACATACAGACCTTTAGTTCCCCCTTTCTGGAGCCTAACCTCCAAGGATACCTCCGTAATGGCAAACAGAAGCGGTGGGTTGGGCCTCACACACCTCTAAACTGGTATCAACACTACCAGTCATAGCTATTGTATGCCTCAATGATGGTGCACTAAGCGGAGCTCCTGCGTACTCTTGCCGGCTATGCACCGGACTTTATTTGGCCAAGTGCTAAACCACACTTGCCGAGTAAATGTATTGGTGTCGGTGTGATGACTCTCCAATATCAAAGACCCACCACCTTATATCTTATGCACATGCAACCTTAATATACTTTTCCACCGAGCCAAAGCTCCCTAGACTATCCCGTCCGTCACAATTATCTATCGAGCCAAAGCTCTCAAGACTATCCCGTCCATCACAAATATCTACCGAGCCATCGGCTCGCCAGGCTAACCTGCCCATCACTAAAACCACCAAGCCTATCGCTCGCGAGACTCAACCTAACTCCCACAACACCGTGGAGTGTGAGTGTAAGTGAAATCTTAGTTATACTAGTTACTCTTAAACATTGATTATTCTTACGGTTTATGTTAGCCCAGGAATGCCCAAGGTATTCCTAGTGAAGGTCTCTCACATGGCACTAGGAACTATGATGGTAGCAGAAGACCATCGTTTCCTTTCGCAAGGCACTTACTATTATTGGTTATTACCCAATTCCCGATCCCTTATAATATTATACTGGATCTAACCCTAGTTTATTTTGACTCTCTCTCTCTCTCCACAGGAAAGACGATCTTTCGTCGATCCTGAGCACCTCTTAACACTAGTCAACCCAACACACTCCTCATCATGAATTCTAATGAAGCTCTCTTTTTCACCATACCAAACCAGTAAACTATTAACCCCATCTCCCTATGTCCATTACACAGGTTATCACAATTTCCGTAGCTTTACTAAATGCAGACCAACCTAAGCTATATGATGTACATGACAGGAGGTAATCCAAATTTTCATCCAAATGCCCTAAGATAATTATTATGGGTCTGTCATGACACATTTAGCCTAAATCCAGAAACTTGTAATTTTCCTAATTAATTTAACATTTATTAGACTTCCCCAAAAGTTAGGCCATGGATAATTTTGAACATGAAGTACTAGATTTCCTTAAGTTATGACCACCCAAAAATCATGATCACTATATGATGCCGAAATAAAAGAGAATACCAAGTTCAAATACTTTAATAAAAGTATTAGCTCGTAAATAATTAATTCAAGATAATCCAAATAATTAGAGTTAATGAAGGGAGTACCATAAATTATAGTCCAAAAATTATATAAAAATTACCAGAGCCTTATAATGATCATAAAACATTACTGACTAAGTTTCACGAAATTCCCAGATCAGTGATACATGCATAAAAATATTTCAAATAATTCCATTAAAGTGCACTTTGTGAAGCAACATTCTTATAAACTCGTCCAAATGACATTTTTTAAATTTTCTAGACTTCTTTATGCCCTATTAAGTTCTCTAACCAAGTAACACAATTTTCCAGCAAGATATAATATTTATTATCTATGTATCAAAGTATGGTGTACTAGTTCACTTAACACATGAAGTACTATGAGGAAATGCCCAAATGATCCAAATAATTTACTAGTACCTCTAAATGATATTTAATTAACCTTGCAAGAGTTTCATAGTATTCTAAGCTAATTTATCCATGGTTATTTCAAAATCATCAAAAAGGGCAAGGTGGAGATTATACCTATAAGTATAAGCTACTATTTCCTAAACATCCTATAATAAATCTCAGAGGTCAATAGAACTATAAAGTTACTTCTACCAAAATCCCATGAAAATCCAAGATAATATGCCCCTCCTATAATTTCATAAAAGGTATAGGCCTAAACTATCCCTAATTAGTTTAAGTTGTGTGCCTAAGTCTATGTGTCACCAAATTCCTTCCTAGGGCATTTAACCACCCTAAGATCAAATGGACTAAACACTAAGCCCATACAAGGACATATCACCCCATGTCCCTCACAAACCCCCAATGTTCAACCTTAGGGTTTGAACTAGGGTTTTATGGCAAATCCACCCTAAACCACCCCAAACTCCATGTGAGGGTATTTAATGTCATAACAAATCAGTGGCCCAAGTTTCAAACTCTGTTGAGGTTATTTGGTCACTCAACACCACAAGAGACAATTTAACCAAATTACCCCTTTTGGGGCCTAGGCTAGGGTTTATCAAATTCCATACCAATCCATCTTCAAATGGCATGAAGTTTTATACATAGTACTATATGGACCCAAAGAACCACTCACCAAAATTTGGGAGGGTTTGGAGGTCATTAGGCCCTTTAAATAATCCATACATGGATTATTAAATTTCTACAAAATCATTAGGAAAATGTTTTCCAAAAATTCCCTTTTTTGGATATGTTTTAGGTATAGGTAAGAGTGACCCTCACCCAAAATTTCAAGTCATTTGGATGACTGGATTGCCGGGGGCACTCAAAAATCTCTAATCAAGCCTAGGTATAGACCTCACTAAAATGAGTGTTGTGGTCTGACCTGAAATCCATATTGGTTCAAACAAATTTTAAAATAAACTAGACTCATAGATCGACAAGTTTCATGTTAACCACTTTTTCATAAAGGGCCTCTAAGTATTTTTAATTTAATTCCTAAGGTAACGTATTTTAAGTGACAGAAATGCACATATAAAACATTTAATAAAAATAGATCTGCACAGATCATGAAGCAAATCCAACGGCTGCTGGGTTTCTACTTCCTCCAGCCAAGGGCTCCGATCAGCCCGACCTGGAGCAAGTTCCAGCCGTATTTCCCGGTCACTCGACCACCTCCCTAGCCGGTCGCCACCACCACAACCTCCGTTGAGGTGGTGGCTATCATTGGGCGGCAACACGGCCGCCGGAGGGGCGGTTTCCGGCGAAACCGCAAGCTCATTTTTCACGGAAAAATCGGTGGAAAGCTCCACCCGATCGGGCTCAATTGAGCCCGATTCTTATCCATAAAGATTCCTAAGATCTATCCATAGAAAAAGGAGTAGAGGAGGACCTGATTTGCAGCCTGAAGATGTGTGCTTTGCCTCCTCACCATTTCGGGCCACCAAACATTGGCTCCTCTGCAACCTCTACACCAACAAAAAAGTAAATGAAAATGAATCGGGGGAAACGATTGCCCTTGCCCTAGTGAAGGTCCTTAAAGAGGAAATTTTGGAGAAGAGGCTTGTAACTCCCAAATGTCATTAAACTCCATTAATGTCCATTAACTCCACCCCTTCGATTTCAACAAAATTAAGGGGCTGAACGAAATTAATGGCCGACAATATTCAAAAACTCCTCCTCTCCCTCAGAGGAATAAAAACCCCATAAAAGTGGGATTTATGGAGCCTCCATGGCCTTGATGGCCATTAATCTCAAGCTTTTCTCTCTCCTCCAAATCACAAATTCCAGAAGCTTAGTCCGACCAATTCCAGAAGCTTATTCCATTCGTCGAACTCCGCTTGACGAATTTGTTCTATTCGTCGATCTCTACTTAGATTTGCTCGGCGATTTCGTCGAGCTCTGCCCGGCGATTTCATCGAGCTCTGCCCGGCGATTTCATCGAGCTCTGCCCGACGATTTTGTCGAGCTTTGCCCGACGATTTCGTCGAGCTCTGCCCGGCGATTTCGTCGAGCTCTGCCCGGCGATTTCATCGAGCTCTGCCCGGCGATTTCGTCGAGCTCTGCCCGGTGATTTTGTCGAGCTCTGCCCGACGATTTCGTCGATCTCTGCCCGGCGATTTCGTCGAGCTCTGCCCGACAATTTCGTCGAGCTCTGCCAGACAATTTCATCGAGCTCTGCCCGACAATTTTGTCGAGCTCTTCTCGGCGTTTCATTGAGCTCTGCTCGGCATTTTGTTGAGCTCTGCTTGACGATTTCCATCCAGCTCAGGTCAACTCTTAGCTTGTACTTTTTGGTGTGTTACATTGGGTGTCATTGGACCCTTTAGTGATTCCCAGGGTTTTTTCATGACCCAGTCATGACAAAACCATCCTAGGGATCTATAAGTCTGAGGGATGTTACATAGTATTTCATTTATTAAGGTTTGGGGTTGTGAGTCTTACGTAAGACGTCAAATGCTTGACAAGCTGGAACCCAAATCAGATAAGTGTTTTCTTGTGGGGTATCCTAAGGAAAATAAAGTGTACTATTTCTACCTACCGTCTGAGGGCAAAGTGTTTGTCACGACAACAGGTGTCTTTCATGAGGAAGGGTTCTTAAGTAGAAAGACTGCCATGGTAGAACTTGAAGAAGTTCAAGAACCACAAACTATGAATGAACCGGAATTTTAACCTAAGTCAGGACTACAAGTTGTTGTAGCTAGAGAACCTGCTCAGGAAATACCAGTTCCACATAGATTTGGTAGACCAAGGTTTGAGCTTGAAAGATATGGATTTCTCGTGTCTCAAATAGGTAATGTGTTGCTTATGGATCATAGTGATGAGTCTGCAACCTACCAAGAGGATATGTGTGGACCGGACTCCGAGAAGTAGCTTGAGGCCATGAAATCTGAAATGGACTCCATATATGAAAACCAAGTTTGGACCATGGTAGAAACACTTGAAGGGGTACGACCCATAGGGTGCAAGTGTGATGCCGCGACCTCTCCACTACCACTTGAAGATGATTAAGACGACGAGATGCTACAACGAAAATATTTCAGGCGACATGACGACTCTTTGGCCACTAACAGAAGGCAACGTTACAATCTCTGTCCGCGACGCGCGAAGCCCACTTAAAGGATTATTTGAAGAACATTTCATATTTCCTTAAAATGCTTTAGTTTATTTAAATCTTGTAATTTTTAATTTTCTGAATTTTATTTTTGGTGTGTTATAGCCATCAGGTTTGAGGAGGTTTTATCTCAATCTTTGATGGTTGGATCTATTTTGTAACTCCTATATATAGGAGGATTATTAATAGAATGAGATGATGAAGATTGAACCCTAAAGTAGCCCCCAAAGGAGGAGTTCGGCCAAGGCTTGTGACTAGCCGCCCCCCTCTTGCCCCCTCTCTTCTCCATCTTGGCCGCCCCCCGTGGAGCTTCCGGCGTGGTCTCTTGGTGCGATGCCAAGGAATAAGGATGGAAACCCCACTCGGTGCAATGCCGGTGGATCCATTTGGTGCGACGCCGGTGGGAATCGATGAGAGAGTGATTCTCCCACAAGTTATCAAGTGTGTTTCCACCAACGGGTTGGGTAAACTCTTTGCCTCTCTTGTGCTTCTTCTCTAGATTTGTGGATGGTGAACCATCGTGTTCTCCCCGGCTTTTAAAATTAAATCGCTATCAAATCTTTGACATGAAATCGTTATTGTTCTAGTTTCCTATTTCCAGACCGGGGAGATTCATTTTGCTAGAGTGGATCTTGGCCTATAACCTTGATCTTTCTCTCAAAAGGATTGACAACCTTTGCGTTAATTTTGGGAATGAGTCGATTAATTTTTCATCACTGTTTTAGAGTTGATCATTCTCCGAATCTGTTATGTTATGTGCGCGAAACAATTTCGTAGAAAGGGCGGTAGATGCTTGTGTAGGTGCGGTGGAACAAGAGTGTGTAGAAGGGCGAACTAGAGCCTTCCCTCGTGTAGATCATCGTGGAGGCATATACTACGTTAATTTGGTATCAGAGGCGGCGGTTTCAACTTCTATGTTGCAAACGTCCTCGCTCCCTTTTGTTGGCACGAATCAATAATAGTAATAAAAATTTGCTGGTCTGCCAATATCGGTCTAGAATCTTTATTTTTCTGCGAAATTAGGAATTTTTTTTTAATGTTTCTCGTTCCTGTCATTTCGGGAAAATTTCAAAATATCATGTTTTCACTTTAAGTCCAACACTAGGGAAAATCGTCTTTAAAATTTTTGGTAACTCTATATGCACACTAGGCTAGGAATGGAGTACACTACACCATCTCTATCTAGGATGGCTGTGAATGAGCACGAAAATGCGAATACCGAGGCTATTGATGGACTAAGAACTAATATGATGGAACTTAGGACCATGTTAGCCCAACTTCTAGCAAACCAAGGGCGACCGCCTCCATCCGTTAATGTGGGACAGCCTAACCGGCACCAACCGGTAAGTAATTCGGACTCTGATGGGATTTCTCCCCGAGTGCCTCATCAGGAACGTCACCATGGGCGTGACTTCAATATTACTATGGCCATTAAGATCGATGCCCCTACCTATGATGGCATGGGAGACCCCTAGATCTTTCTCACCTGGGTGGTAGACATGGAATGTTACTTCGAATGGAACACCCTCACGGACCTCCAGATGTTCCAAGTTGCCAAGATGAAGTTTACTGGGCATGCCAAGACATATTGGTTAAATGAGGAGCGTAGACTAGGGACCAGGAATGAAGTCCCACTAGTTGGATGGACCGTTATGAAGATCCTGTTGTCCGATCAATACGTCCCTGCGTACCACCCATACATAGAAATTCGATGAGCTAGAAACTCTTCAGCAAGGCTCAAAATCTGTAGCCGAGTACATGGGAGAATTGAAGGATTGTATTGTGCGTTGTGACCTAAGAGAGGTTTCCGAGATTACCTTATCTAGATTACTTAAGGGACTATCTCCCGACATCCAAAGGAAACTCCTACGCTATGGACATATGGATCTGAACACGACTTTCTATGCCGCCCTTGACATTGAAAAACATATAGCATCTAAGGCTCACACCCATTATTCCCAAGCGAAGGGTAAGTCCACACTAGGAGTATCCTCTTCCATATATCAGGATAAGGGGAAATTTTGGTCCAACGAGTCTAAAGCAGTAGTTATCACAGTTAGGAGTGCTAGGAACCCCACCAGTGAGTGTATCCCCATAGGGAAGGTTAGTAAGGCAAATACTACGTGTTACGCTTGTGGTATTCAGGACCACTATGCCTATGAATGCCCAACAAAAACTAAGGCCATCGTCCTATTAGACTCGACTCCCGATGATCTAGTTTATGAAACTGCTGAAGAGGATGACCCAGATGGTGTCCCAAGTGACTTATAGGACGATCACCCCCTCATGGTGATGCGTTGCATCTTGACCACTCCTCGTCCATTAGATGATTGGAAGAGGACGAGTATATTTTCTCTGATTTTTAAGAGTGGAAAGAAGTTCGGCAAGTTGATCATTGATAGCGGTAGTTGCGTGAATTTTATATCTGAGAATGCCGTTACACGTATGACCCTGACCACAGAGCCCCACCTGACCCCATATCAAGTAGCTTGGATCAATAAGGTTACCGTCCCGGTCACCAAGCAATGTGTAGTTCCCCTCTCATTCAAATCCTATACTAATGAGGTGTGGTGTGATGTCCTTCCTATGGACTATAACGCCCCCGATTTTCTGCTATTATTTAATTCTTGCTTGGCATTACGTCGACGCGTTTTCTTGGCTTGTGACATCTGTGGAGTATGATCGAAACTCCTTAGAATTGAGTGGCTTATTTTGTAGTCTATTGGCAAGATCTCCCTAGCAAGCCGGGTCGTTTTGGGTGACCCGGTGTGGCCTCTCGGGGGATGCTTGTGTTTTGACTTCGGGTGGGTATAACTCGAGTTCTGTTCATCGAAAGTTAAATTTGACTTCGCCGTTGTGTTCGTAGCGTGGATATTTAGCTACGGTGCGAATTTCGTCGAATTCCGAGGATGTTTGGTTTTCACATCGTTTTGTATTTTATGAAAAATAAAACTATTTAATAAATATTATATTAATTATTAGTTTGAAAGGGTGCGGGTGCTTGGCGGTTTTGCCTTGTCTTATTATACCTTAATTAATTGATTAGCTAATTAAGATTAAGAGGGTTCTATATTTTGCCTTGTCCTAGACAAGTTCATTGTAGTTTTCATCGATGACGTGTTTGTCTATTCCCGCAGCGCTGAGGAGCATGAACAGCATCTGCGCTTGGTTCTATCGGAGTTGAGGAATCACAATTTATTCGGCAAGGTTAGCAAGTGCGAATTTTGGTTGCCTCAGGTCTCGTTTCTGGGCCACGTGGTGAACAAGGATGGGATCTCGATCGACCCGGAAAATATCACAGCAGTGATTGATTGGAGCAGGCCGGGCACGCCCAAGGAGATCAGGAGCTTCCTAGGGTTGGCCGGCTATTACAAGAGGTTCGTGGAGGGTTTCTCTACCCTGGCTGCACCTTTGACCAGGTTGACTCAAAAGAACACGACCTTTGTTTGGAGCGAGAATTGCGAAGAAGCCTTCCTGAAGCTAAAGAACAGATTGTGCACTGCTCCCGTTCTGACCCTACCTACTGAGGGTGTGGAGTATGATGTGTACGTGGATGCTTCGCATGTTGGTCTAGGTTGCGTGTTGATGCAGGCTGGAAAAGTGATTGCGTATGGGTCAAGGCAATTGAAGACTCATGAGAGGAATTACTCTACGAATGACCTTGAGTTTGCAGCGATAATTTATGCGTTGAAGCTGTGGAGGCATATAGTTTATGGGGCTCAGTGCAAGATCTTCACTGATCATAAGAGTCTGAAGTATGTGTTCACGCAGAAGGAGTTGAATCTGTGCCAGCGTCAGTGGCTAGAGTATGTGGCCGATTATGATGTGGAGATCCAGTATCATCCAGGCAAGGCCAATGTGGTGGCCGACGCCCTGAGCCAGAAGATGGGGAAGATCTTTAATCTCTCCGCCGATCGTTTAGTGGAAGAGTTCCTCCTTATGGATATCTCAGTGGGATGCTGTGACATGTAGAGAAGTTTGGCAGTGGCAGAGCCGTCTTGGATTTCTCTTACTAGGTTGCACTAAAAGTATGATCCGGACCTGCTGCACTTATACCTCAGGACTGAGAGAGGGGAGTTGCTGGATTTTTCTATCGATGATGCAGGTACTTTGAAGTACTGCGACAGATTTTGCATCCCCACTGTTGGAGACATAAGGGGTATGATATGCAGAGAGGCTCATGGATCCAGTGTTGCCTACCATCTAGGCTCTACAAAGATGTATCGTGATTTGAAACAAATTTCCTTATGGTATGGGATGAAGAGTGATATAGCCCGATTTGTTGCTGAGTTCCACACTTGGAAGCGTGTGAAGGTCGATCACGGAAGGCTTGTTGGCAAGTTGACTCCGTTAGAGATCCCGACTTGGAAGTGGGAAAGTATTTCTGTGGACTTCATTACGGGCTTACCGAGATCTCCAAGGGAATTTGATTCTGTTTGGGTTATAGTGGATAGACTAACGAAGTGTGCTCACTTCGTGCCGTATAAGATTGATTATCCGATGAAGAAGATAGCAGAGCTGTACTTGAATGAGGTCATAAGATTGCACGGTGTGCCTGTTAGCATCATTTCTGATCGAGCCTCCCGGTTTACTTCTTGTTTTTGGCAGAGTCTGCAGGAGGGTTTGGGTATAGATCTGAGGTATTCTACTGCTTACCACCCACAGGCCAATGGGCAGACAGAGCGGGTGAACTAGATAGTTGAGGATATTATCAGATGCTACATTCTAGACCACGGTGGAGCGTGGGATGAGCGGTTGCGACTTATGGAGTTTGCATACAATAACTGTTATCAAGAAAGTTTGCAAATGGCTCCATTTGAAGCTTTGTATGGGAGGCGCTGCAGAACTCCCCTATTTTAGGCTGAGCAAGGTGAGAGACCCTTGTTGGGTCCAAATGCGCTCGAGGAGATTGAAGTCGTAGTGAAGCTTATTCGAGAAAAGCTTCGTATATCTCAGGAGAGATATGAGAAGAACGCCTAACGGCGCAGGTCTGACTTGGAGTTTTCTGTAGGGGATCTTGTGTTTCTTAAGGTTTCCCCGATGGTTGGTGTTAAGAGGTTCGGTAAGAATCGGAAATTGGACACGAGGTATGTGGGCCCGTTTAAGATTGTTGAACGGATTGGCGTGTCAGCTTATAGGTTGGATTTGCTAGCAAACTTCCCAGGTGTTCATAATGTATTTCATGTAAGACAATTGCGGAAGTGTGTGCGCAGCAGTGGGTAAGTCTTGGATGTTATGCCCCAGTTGGAGCCTAATCCCTCTTTTGTTGAAGTGCCGGTCCGCATTTTGGATACTTAAGATCGGGTGCTGCAGAGGAAGTCCATCCCGATGGTCAAAGTTCTATGGAAGAATCAGGATTTGGAAAGCGCGACCTGGGAGTTAGAGTCGGCTATGAGGGAGGCTCACCCTCAACTGTTCCCCTGATTGGATTGGTATGTTTTCTTCTTGTAATGTTTGGCTTGTTACTTTTCCTTCTATAGTAGAGGTGTTGTGCGTAAAGTTTTGGGACGAAACTTTCTTTTAGGGAGAGTGATTGTAACTCCCCCGATTTTTCTACGATTATTTAATTCTTGCTTGGCATTACGTCGATGCATTTTCTTGTCTTTTTCCATCTGTGGAGTGTGGTTTTAACTCCTTAGAACTGAGTAGCCTATTTTGTAGTCTATTGGCAAGATCTCCTTAGCAAGCCGGGTCGTTTTGGGTGACCCGGTGTGGCCTCTCGGGGGATGCTTGTGTTTTGACTTCGGGTGGCTATAACTCGAGTTCGGTTCGTCAAAAGTTAATTTCGACTTCGCCGTTGTGTTCGTAGCGTGGATATTTAGCTACGGTGCGAATTTCGTCGAATTCCGAGGATGTTCGGTTTTTGCGTCGTTTTGTATTTTATGAAAAATAAAACTATTTAATAAATATTATATTAATTAGTAGTTTGAAAGGGTGCGGGTGCTTGGCGGTTTTGCCTTGTCTTATTATAACTTATTTAATTGATTTGCTAATTAAGATTAAGAGGGTGCTATATATAGGATAGTTTAGACTTAAGAGAAAACCGCTCCTGTTCATCTTCCCGAAAAAACGAACCAGTCTGTGGCTGTTCACAAAAAGAAGCGGAGAACCGCCGAACCTGCTCCCCTTAGGATACCGATTCCGGGAGCGTTTGTGGACGGAATTCGATTCCGAAAGAGGATTTTGATTGCTCTCGCCTAGACCTTCATTCCTACGGTGTTGTTGCTGCTGGTGCCGAGTGAGGATAAGGGAGGCCAACCAAGCTTCGCTGGAAATCGAGGCAAGTGGTGTTCTTGCCCTTGCCTAGTATTGTTTTCTTTCTCTCTTTTTTCTTGCGGCCATAGAAAAGCTTGTCTAGATTCCTGCTATATTAATAAAGCCCTGTTAGCCCTAGGTTAGAAACCCAATTCTTTGCTTGAAATCGGGTATAAATTTCCAACTGTTGGTAGAGAAGCCTTGTACTCGGGCTGAGTGAGGGTTGAGGGTTAGGTCGATTTTCCTGTGCAGTAGTTGTAGCCGGGTAGAGGAGAAAAGCTATAGTTTAATTTATGCAAAATCTATCTTGCTTAGGCTTGGGGTTGGATGAATATGTGCTTGCCTATGTAGTGGTTGTAGCAGAAGCCTTCCCTGTACTTAGTCTTGCTGATTAGAATAATTCAGGGCTTGGCATTGAGTGTGGTGCACACACTCAACGCCGGGTCTTCTTGGGCTTGGCATTGAGTGTGGTGCACACACTCAACGCCAGGTCTGCTTGCGCTTGGCATTGAGTGTTGTGCACACACTGAATGCCATAGCCTCTTGGTCTATTCTTTTGCGGCTAAGTATCGTGGCGTTGAGTGAGTCGACCTCACTCAACGCCATGGCTGTCTAGGCGTTGAGTGAGGTGGACTCACTCAACGCCGCAGCCAATCCGCGCGGTTATGTCGGATGGCATTTAGTGAGTGGGCCTCACTCAACGCCATGGCAGTTAAGGCATTGAGTGAGGCGGGCTCACTCAACGCCGCAGCCCTTTCTTGCGGTTAAGTATTTTGGCATTGAGTGAGTCGACCTCACTCAACGCCAAAGCTATTTTGGCATTGAGAGAGGTGGACTCACTCAACGCCACAGTTAGTTTTTGCGGCTAAGTGCTAAGGCGTTGAGTGAGTGAACCTCACTCAACGTCATAGATGTTTTGGTGTTGAGTGAGGTTAACTCACTCAACGCCATAGCCTGTGTTGCTGAAGGCATTGAGGGAGTGGACCTCACTCAACGCCATAGCTATTTTGGCGTTGAGTGAGGTTAGCTCACTCAATGCCACAGCCTGTGTTGTTGAATGCGTTGAGGGAGTGGACCTCAATCAACGCCGTAGCTATTTTGGCATTGAGTGAGGTTCGCTCACTCAACGCCACAGCCTGTGTTGCTGAAGGCGTTGAGGGAGTGAACCTCACTCAATGCCGTAGCTGTTTTGGCATTGAGAGAGGTTAGCTCACTCAACGCCATAGCAAGTATTGCAGAAGGCGTTGGGTGAGTGAACCTCACTCAATGCCATAGCTATTTTGGCATTGAGTGAGGTTATCTCACTCAACGCCACCATCTGTTTAGGCGTTGAGTGAGTGGGTCTCACTCAACGCCATGTCATATTGTGTCATCTCAACATTTTTTTCCTTACTTTGATTTTCTCTCCCGAGTGAATTTCCATGATTCTGAGGTTTCTTGTCGGCTATGTTTTCCCAAAGTCCGAATCGTGGGTTGTGGTTAGTAGTGGTGGTTTGAAGATCTTAATAGGGGTGAAGTTTTGTGACTTAGCCGTGGACACACTTTTATCTTGTTCCAGGTACGGGCTGGGAAAGTTTGTAGGAGGTCCCTAGCGCTTTCATATGTCGACCCTTGAGCTTTGTTTTCTTGGAAATGGTGGTTGGGGGACTGTATTTGCCTCCAACCCGGATCCCATTGTTTTTGCTACTGCCATCTCTCACAGCTTAGGGTGTTAGACGTTTCTTCCTTTGTAATTTGCAACATTTGGGCTCATGGTAGCCTTGTAAACTTTGCAGGATTTTTGGGCAGGGTTGTCGTTGTTTCCTCGCACATAGTGCTTTTCCTTTTTGTCTTGCCTTGGACAGTGGTGCTTGTTACAGTTTACTTACTCTTCTTGCTTATCTTTTAGCTTAACATTTCCGTACAGCTTATTTGTTTTTGCTTGCTGAGGTATTTTTTCTTCTTTGAATGCCTCAGGTTTTGGTTAGTAGCCGATTAGGCGGCTAGTTGTGCTGTGCTGTTGCTGGTGGTCTCTCGTACTGTGGAGATCAGTTCCTTGGTCTTATGAGGTAGTTTTGTGCTTCTTTCTTACATACATACATACTTGCTAGTGGGTTCGTGTCAGTTTGTTGGCGCCTACTGGTAGTTTGACCTTGATTCTAGATATGTTATCTTTTTGCTGCTACCTTTTCTGGAGATAGTGTACTTGCTCTTGGGATGATTTATGCTAGGTTGCTCGTTACTTTTAAACCTAAAACACTATTATAAGTATATCTCATGATCAACATGTTTTATAAAACTCAAACACTATTTTCCAAATAACATAAAAGGAACGTTTTCTTATATATAGTATAAATTAAATGTAGGGTCCTGCATAGTATAAGTTGTCCTCTAGGGGCACTTATGCACTCTTTTAGGATGTCAAACCTGAATAAAGTATTTTCCGCAGCGTATAAGTATAGTTTTTAAATTGTGGACTAGATGATCCACTGAGCCGAGGGATACGACCTTTAAAATATAACTGATTTTCCAATCATTGAACTTATGAATTTTCATAGTCCAGTTAGATGGTGTTCGCCTGAGCGTCGATAGTTATCCCCTACTCGACGTGGCATCATGATGCGTGTTTTCTCATACTCTGATGCTTCTTAAATTTGGAGAAAATGCGGGTTGTGACATGGACGCTTGTCACGTGTTGTTAGGCCGCCCTTGGATTTATGATCGTGATATGAGGCATTTTGGCAGGGCCAACACATATAAATTCAAGTTCAATGGCAAGACCATTACGTTGAGGCCGACCACCCCGAATGAACCTGTAGGACCGGGTAAGGACACCACGATCCCAATTGAGAGAAAGACTTTGAGCCTAGTCGGGAGAAAAGATTTTATTAAGGACCCATTTCTTGACGGCGTGATGTATGCTCTAGTCCTTCTGAGTGCGAAGATGGATTCCGGTGTATTGGATGATCTCCCTAGTGAGCTATGGGTATTGTTGGAAGAGTATAGGGATATATACCCTGATGAGTTGCCCTCGACGTTACCCCTACTTAGAGATATTCAGCATGAGATAGATCTCATCCCGGGGTCTTCCATGCCCAACCAACCCCATTATCAACTCCATCCCGCTGCCCATAAGGAGTTGTAGGTTCAGATAGAGGACTTGTTGAAGAAGTGGTTTATAAGGACTAGTATGAGTCCATGTGTTGTATTAGCTTTGCTTTTCCCCAAGTAGGAAGGTTCATGGAGAATGTGTGTTGATAGTCGGGCTATCAACAAGATTACAGTGAAGTATAGGTTCCCTATACAACGTTTAGATGACCTCTTGGATGTTTTATTTGTAGCCACTATATTTTCTAAGTTAAATCTTAGGAGCGGTTATCACCAGATTAGGATCCGTGAAGGAAATGAGTGGAAGACTGCGTTTAAATCTAAGGATGGGTTATATGAGTGGCTCGTGATGCCCTTTGGGTTATCCAATGCCCCCAGTACCTTCTCCCGGATGATGACACAGGTCTTTCAACCGTACTTGGGGAAGTTTGTGGTAGTCTATTTTGATGACATCTTAGTCTATAGCACCTCCAATGCCGAGCACATCTCCCACTTGAGAGTGACTCTATCCACCTTGAGGAAGGAAACTTTATTCCTTAATCATAAGAAGTGCATATTCTCTGTTCCAGAGGTAGAGATTTTAGGTTATATAATTGGGTCTGAGGGTATTCGAGTTGATCCTGGAAAGTTTCAAGTGATTAAGGACTGGCCCGAACCGACAAGCCTACGAGAGGTGCGTAGTGTAACACCTCTACCCGTCAAGAAGAATATAATAGAGGGTCCGGCCGGGGCCCCACACCATATTCCACAAACAGGCGGAGACGCTACGAAATAATATCATAACCACGCATCCTAACACAGAGCATTCTAGCGGAAGTTTCACGGTTGAATCTTTGAACTCAAGATAACAATAATTGTCCACTAAAACTTAGGAATATATACAAACATCACAAGAGTCTGGCCTTAAGGCCTTACAACAGTTTCTCTTAACAAGAGTGTGGATTAAAGACATCGGCACGCAGGCCGGCCACACATGAACAAAAGAAACAAAACAATGCCTTCGAGGGCAGCAGCGCAGCTTTGGGCTTCAGCCCGCTAAGTCCCGCTCGGACCAGCACCACCAGTACCTGTAAGAACCAATCCACCAAACTGTGGCAAACAGGGCAATGGTCAGCATTCAGCTGACCAATTAAAAACGACCCTGCCCCTGGCACGGGGCAGCGGAATTCCATCCCTGTATAGCAATCTTCCAATATGATATATAGTAATTCAAGCAAGACGTGCACGCCCGCACAGTCACATATCACAAACGTCGGCCCGACGGCCCGACGCTCTGTGCACTCAGGGCACATTATCGGTGTTCCGTAGTTCCACGGCCACACCACCGTTCAGAGGTCCCAGACATGACGGTCCAATATGAGCATTCTAGTCTGATCGGCACACAGGCCGTCGACTCTCGCTATGTGATCCTAACAGGGTCTTAAGCACCCAAGGTTAGACAACCATAACGCGGGTACAGATCCACCTTGCCCGTTGCTCAAATCGTCAGACTCAAGCCTGGACTGACGCGGGTACAGCTTCACCTTGCCCGTTCCACCACCAAGGCATTTGCCTAGTTGCAGCCCAACGGCTCAACCTCACACAAAGTAGCAACTCACGGCTACAAGAGAGTCAAACTCTCATAATTTCTTGGACTTCCTCCAGTACTTTATCCATCATGCCTACAAGCAATAATCACGGAGTCTTCTCCGATATACAAACAAGCATCACCAATCCAGACCATGTCCAGATAGGCTTCACACAGCATGCCTAGATCCGTACTCCAACTCCGGACTCTAATAAGGGGGACTTCACATATCTACCCCAAGGGACGCCACAACCCACCGCACACTCGCGGGGAAGGGTTTTCCCTATGCAATGCAGGAATTAAGGACTTCACATGTCCAAGCAGGAAATCGTAACCCTAGGAACTCGCTTCGGAGCCATAGAGAGAAATTTGAGACGAATGAAAGCCTTCGCAGTAGCGTTGCCTTTGCAAATCCGAACTCGGCTCGCGATTTGGACCACCGTAGCACCACCGGCAGCCGGATCCCACTTCTTCTTCCTCACCTTGCTCTCCCCTCTCTCTTAGATGTAGAAAGAGAAGATGAAACTCAAAAATGAGCTTTTCCTCCTTCTTTCCCGGCCTTATCAGCCCAGGAATGATCCCCAGCCACAGGATCCTCTTTAAGGAAAATGAACAGCCAAGATTTGCCTGAAAATATTTATTCTTTTGGCCGACACGGCCTGTGACACGGCCGTGTCATAGGCCGTGTACCCTTAAGCGGCACATGCCGCACTCGCACAGACTGAAAATTACCAGAACACGGGCATCGACATGCCCGTGTCGAACCTGACACGCCCGTGTCGGTCATGCGACACGCCCGTGTCACACCTATTACACGGTACTCAACGAGCGCTAAAACTAGTCAGAGCAGTACACGGGTAGGCACACGCCCTCGGATACGCCTGTGTCAAATCTGACACGGTCGTGTTCAAGGCTTTGTTCCGGGCCGTGTACATTTCTGACTCAAACCGGCTATTTATTGAGTGACACGCCCTGGGACACGCCCGTGTCGAAGGCCGTGTCCCAGGCTCGACTATCGTCGACCTCCGATCGTCGACTATCCTGAACACGCCCTGGGACACGCCCATGTCCCAGGCCGTGTACCCCCGACACGCCCTGGGACACGCCCGTGTCCTAGGCCGTGTTAAGCAACCTGCACCTCAAATCCAATTTTGAGCTTTTTGGGGTGTTACAATCCTCCCATCCTTAATAAAATTTCGCCCCGAAATTTGAAGACAGTAGGGAGAAAATGACAACACATTTATATGTTTCTATTACATATACAACGAGCAAACAAGTTACGAAAATAACTCGGGAAACTCGGCTCGCATGGTCTGCTCGCGCTCCCATGTTAGCTCTTCTCGGCCACAATTGTCCCATCGGACTTTGACCATCCCGATCACTTTGTTCCGCAACTGTTTCTCGGCTCGATCCTCGATCCGCATAGGCTTCACCTTTGTCGTTAGCCCATACTCAACCGGCACTCGATCATTGCCAATTACTTGAGTTGGATCCTTGACTGCTTTGCGTAGCACCGAGATGTGAAACACATCATGTAATCCACTCAATTCTGATGAAAGAGCTAGCCGATAGGCAGCTTCCCCAACTCGCTCCACCACTTCAAACGGACCAAGGTATCGCGGACTTAGCTTTTTCAACCGCCGAATCCGAGATACGCCTTTGAAGGGCTTAATCTTTAAATAGACCCAGTCACCCACCGTGAACTCTACGTTCCGGTGCTTAGCATTGTAATACTTGGCTTGCCGGTCCTGGGCTATTAAGAGCCTCTCTCGAATAGAGCGTATTGTTGAGGTAGCATCCTCGACTTCCTTTTTGCCTAAAAGTTTGGTCTCGCCAGTTTCTGCCCAAGCTAGCGGTGTACGACACTTACGACCATACATCGCTTCAAATGGGGCCATGCCTATACTCGCTTGATGGCTATTATTATAGGCAAACTCCACCATAACAAGATGCTCTTCCCAATTCTTACCGAAGTCCAGGGCGCACATACGGAGCATATCCTCCATCGTTCTGTTGGTTCGTTCAGTTTGGCCATCCGTTTGCGGATGAAAGGACGTACTGAATGCTAACTTCGTGCCCAACATCTGATGAACTAACCTCCAATCTTTCGAGGTAAAGTGCCCATCTCGGTCACTTACGATGCTCCGGGGAACACCGTGCAATCGAACAATCTGCTCCACATATAGCTTTGCCAACGTTTCCACTGAATCGTCCCGTTTGTTCGGTATAAAGTGAGCCACCTTTGTCAACCGGTCTACAATCACCCAGATTGAGTCATGGCCACGCTGAGATCTCGGCAATCCGTGCACGAAATCCATAGAAATATCCTCAAACTTCCATTGCGGAACCGGCAATGACTTCAGGAAACCACTCGGCCGTTGACATTCTGCCTTTACCAAAGCACAAGTACGACATTTAGCCACATATGCGGCTATGTCCTTCTTTAAACCAGGCCACCAGAACAGTTTCTTCATGTCCTTGTACATTTTTGTGCTCCTAGGGTGAATTGAGTACTTTGTAAAGTGTGCTTCATATCGCAATCCTTCTCGCAATTTACCCGCACTAGAGACACACAATCGGCCATCTTTCCGTAATAAACCGTCATCCCAGGAGAATTGTTCACCAGACCCCTCCTTTACATAGCGTTGGAGACTTTCATCCAACTCCGTTGCCCGCCGAACCCTGTCAGCCAGGTCATATTGAACCTCCAACCAGTTCACGCATGCATTAGTCGAAGAATCTCTTTCCACACAAGATATCTCCAAAGCTTCCAACTCCTGGATTAACCGCTCATCATGTATCCGCAACCAATTTACCCGCACCGGAGTCCGACGACTCAAGGCATCAGCGACCACATTTCCCTTTCCGGGAACATAGTGAATGTCGAAGGTATAATCCCCAAGGAATTCCATCCACCTCCTTTGTCGCATATTCAACTCCTTTTGCTCGAGCATATACTTTAAGCTTTTATGATCTGTATAAATATCCACCTTCACTCCATAAAGATAATGCCGCCACAACTTTAGCGAAAAGATCACCGCCGCCAACTCCAAGTCATGGATGGGGTAATTACGCTCATGCACTTTCAATTGACGTGAGCCATAAGCGATCACCTTGCCAAACTGCAGGAGAACGCAGCCTAAGCCGCTTCCTGACGCATCGCTGTATATCTCAAATCCATCTGTACCACATGGCGACGTCAAAACGGGCGCCGTGGTCAAACGATTCTTCAGCTCCACAAAAGCTCGTGCGCACTCCGGCATCCAAACGAACTTCTGATCCTTTCTCATCAACGTAGTCAGAGGAAAAGCAATCCGGGAGAAGTTCTCCACGAACCGTCTATAGTAGCCCGCCAGTACAAGGAAACTCCTGACCTCGGCCACCAAAGACAACACTGGCCAATCACGAATGGCACTTATCTTAGCCGGATCCACCGCTATGCCCTCTCCACTTACCACATGGCCTAGAAAAGCCACTGACGAGAGCCAGAACTCACACTTCGAGAACTTGGCATACAACTTATTCCTTCGCAAGGTATGCAATACTAATCGCAAGTGGTTTGCATGATCTTCCTCCGATTGTGAATATACAAGGATATCATCAATAAACACAATCACAAACAGATCCAGGTATTCGCGGAACGTTCGATGCATGAGATCCATGAATACCGAAGGCGCATTACATAAGCCGAACGACATCACTGTGAACTCATAATGACCATAGCGTGTGCCAAACGCTGTCTTGGGAATGTCACCTTCCCTAATCCGCAACTGGTAATACCCGGACTTCAAATCCAACTTTGAATAGATGGTTGAGCCTGCTAGCTAATCGAACAAGTCATCGATCCATGGAATTGGATACTTGTTTTTCTCCGTCAGCTTGTTCAGTTCGCGATAATCAATACATTGTCGCAAACCACCGTCTTTCTTTTTCACAAAAAGAACAGGCGCGCTCCAAGGTGACATACTTGGGCGTATGTATCCCTGCTCCAACAACTATTGCAACTGAACTTTCAGTTCGGCCATTTCTTTTGGCGCTACCCGATACGGCGAACGGGCCACAGGTTTCGCACCTGACACCAGCTCGATAGCGAAGTCGATTTCCCTTTGGGGAGGTAACCCCGGAAGGTCCTTTGGAAACACATCAGCATATTCCGACACAATCGACACTTCACTCACACTGGCCTTCGGCGCCACTGCCTCTATGAGTGTGAAGAACAACTCCGCACCCTTCCGAACTGCCTTAACAACTTGGAGAGCAGATAACAACATCCTACTCATCCCTTGCATACCAATAAACCTGGTCTCTTGTTCGGTATTTTGCCCAAGTGTGACCTCTTTTGAAGTGCAATCTATACAGGCATGCTGCTCTGAAAGCCAGTCCATACCAAAGATTATATCAAACTCTTTGATCGGCAATACTAATGTTTCAACCTTGAACTCCCGACTCCCTATCTTGACCTCAAGACCGCAAGATCGATCCGCGCACATCAAACATCTGTTAGGCAACAACACCTTTACACTATCTGTCGTGGTCCGGATAGGCACCCCGATACGAAAGACAAAGTTCTCAGACAGAAACGAATGTGAAGCACCTGTGTCGAACAGTGCTCGCGTCGGATGCTCTCGTATAAGGACAAACCCTATAACATTACAATTAAAACAAGCACATCACATCATAACAACAAGAACATTAAAACCTACGCGCACCTGTGACGACATCCGCCTGCTTAATGGCCTCCTGTTGTCCAAGGTTGAAGACCCTGGGCTGCGCGTGCGAGGCAGAAAACTCCACCACAGCCTTCCCCTTCTCCGCATAAGATGCTCCCGTCTTCTTATCACCCTTTGGAGGACCAGATCGGCATTCACGTGCGAAGTGTCTAACCTTTTCGCACGTAAAACAAGCACGAGATCCATACCCTGATGTATCCGTCACAGTCGCAGAAGGAGCTTGTCCAGAAGACTTAGACTTCTTATTCCATCTCTTTCTGTAGCCAAACTTGTCCGGACGCGGTGGCTTAAACTCTGGCTTCACAACAGCCAAGCTTCCCTTTGCTTGCCCCCGTTTCATGTCCGTCTCCAAAGAACGAGCCGTACAGACTAAGGCTTGGAATCCCTGACTCACAGAACTCGAGAGCAAATACCGCAGCTCATCTCGCAGTCCCGCATAAAACCGACTAGTCTTACGCTCTTCTTCGGCGAAGATCGTGCCCGCATATCTTCCCAAATGGGTGAACTTATGCAGGTAGTCATCCACACTTCGATCTCCCTGTGCTAACCGTTGAAATTCCATTTCCATCGATATCCTTTGCTGCATCGGCAGATGTTGTGCTAAGAACAATCGAGAAAATTCTTCCATTGTAATCTCTGCCAATTGCCTGCCGGCCAAGTGATGCATTTCAATCTCATCCCACCACAATCGCGCCTCTCCTTCCAGTAGGAAAGTGGCTAACATGACTTTCTGTTCCTCCTCAACCTTGATAGCTCTCATAATCCTCTTGATCCTTGCAAGCCAATCCTCTGCTTGGGCCGGTGTACCCGCCCCTTAAACAGTGGAGGGTTAAAGCTCAAGAATTGCTTCCATTGTTGATCTGCTACTCGCGGATCAACTTCGGCTTCTACCGGTTCTTGCCGTACCCCAGCTTGCGTTGGCACCACTACAGGACGTGCCTGCCCAGCCTGCTGAGCATTCATCACAGCAAGTACCGTTTCAGTGATGAGACGGACTGTTTCAGCGGATGGAGGAGTTGTGGGCACCTCGGCTGGTGCCGCACTCTCAACAGAACGTTGTGGTTCGGATTGACCCGCAACACTTCTGGTCACCTATATGTGTAAAATACACAGGTTACCGACCAATGAAAACGGCAACCATACAAAAAGAATACACATGTTCAACAAACAAGTGTATTTGCCTTCCGAAGTGGACAATCTTGAGTTCAAATTAAGTGTTATAACGACGGCACTGACACGTGCTCGCCACCTCTCAAAAGAATTCGTCCGCGAATTCGGAAGAGATCAACCAACAAGCTGATACCAAATTGTAACACCTCTACCCGTCAAGAAGAATATAATAGAGGGACCGGCCAGGGCCCCACACCATATTCCACAAACAGGCGGAGACGCTACGAAATAATATCATAACCACGCATCCTAACACAGAGCATTCTAGCGGAAGTTTCACGGTTGAATCTTTGAACTCAAGATAACAATAATTGTCCACTAAAACTTAGGAATATATACAAACATCACAAGAGTCTGGCCTTAAGGCCTTACAACAGTTTCTCTTAACAAGAGTGTGGATTACAGACATCGGCACGCAGGCCGGCCACACATGAATAAAAGAAACAAAACAATGCCTTCGAGGGCAGCAGCGCAGCTTTGGGCTTCAGCCCGCTAAGTCCCGCTCGGACCAGCACCTCCAGTACCTGTAAGAACCAATCCACCAAACGGTGGCAAACAGGGCAACGATTAGCATTCAGCTGACCAATTATAACAACCCTGCCCCTGGCACGGGGCAGCGGAATTCCATCCCTGCATAGCAATCTTCCAATATGATATATAGCAATTCAAGCAAGACGTGCACGCCCGCACAGTCACATATCACAAACGTCGGCCCGACGGCCCGACGCTCCGTGCACTCAGGGCACATTATCGGTGTTCTGTAGTTCCACGACCACACCACCGTTCAGAGGTCCCAGACATGACGGTCCAATATGAGCATTCTAGTCTGATCGGCACACAGGCCGTCGACTCTCGCTATGTGATCCTAACAGGGTCTTAAGCACCCAAGATTAGACAACCATAATGCGGGTACAGATCCACCTTGCCCGTTGCTCAAATCGTCAGACTCAAGCCTGGACTGACGCGGGTACAGCTTCACCTTGCCCGTTCCACCACCAAGGCATTTGCCTAGTTGCAGCCCAACGACTCAACCTCACACAAAGTAGCAACTCACGGCCACAAGAGAGTCCAACTCTCATAATTTCCTGGACTTCCTCCAGTACTTTATCCATCATGCCTACAAGTAATAATCACGGAGTCTTCTCCGATATGCAAACAAGCATCACCAATCCAGACCATGTCCAGATGGGCTTCACACAGCATGCCTAGATCCGTACTCCAACTCCGGACTCTAACAAGGGGGACTTCACATATCTACCCCAAGGGACGCCACAACCCACTGCACACTCGCGGGGAAGGGTTTTCCCTATGCAATGCAGGAATTAAGGACTTCACATGTCCAAGCAGGAAATCGTTACCCTAGGAACTCTCTTCGGAGCCATGGAGAGAAATTTGAGACGAATGAAAGCCTTCGCAGCAGCGTTGCCTTCGCAAATCCGAACTCGGCTCGCGATTTGGACCACCGCAGCACCACCGGCAGCCGGATCCCACTTCTTCTTCCTCACCTTGCTCTCCCCTCTCTCTTAGATGTAGAAAGAGAAGATGAAACTCAAAAATGAGCTTTTCCTCCTTCTTTCCCGGCCTTATCAGCCCAGGAATGATCCCCAGCCACAGGATCCTCTTTAAGGAAAATGAACAGCCAAGATTTGCCTGAAAATATTTATTCTTTTGGCCGACACGGCCTGTGACACGGCCGTGTCACAGGCCGTGTACCCTTAAGCGGCACACGCGGCACTCACACCGACTGAAAATTACCAGAACACGGGCATCGACACGCCCGTGTCGAACCTGACACGCCCGTGTCGGTCATGCGACACGCCCGTGTCACACCTGTTACACGGTACTCAACGAGCGCTAAAACCAGTCAGAGCAGTACACGGGTAGGCACACGCCCTCGGACACGCCTGTGTCAAATATGACACAACCGTGTTCAAGGCTTGGTTCCGGGCCGTGTACATTTCTGACTCAAACCGGCTATTTATTGAGTGACACGCCCTGGGACACGCCCGTGTCGAAGGCCGTGTCCCAGGCTCGACTATCGTCGACCTCCAATCGTCGACTATCTTGAACACGCCCTGGGACACGCCCGTGTCCCAGGCCGTGTACCCCCGACACGCCCTGGGACACGCCCGTGTCCCAGGCCGTGTTAAGCAACCTGCACCTCAAATCTAATTTTGAGCTTTTTGGGGTGTTACACGTAGTTTCCATGGTTTGGCTACTTTCTATCCGCTGCATATCATCCACAAACCGACGGGCAGACGGAAGTTGTAAATCAAAGTTTGGGGGATCTTTTAAGGTGTCTTGTGAGTGATCACAAGGGCACTTGGGATCTACTTCTCACCCATGCACAATTGGCTTACAATAACTCTAAGAATAGGTCCACGAGTATGTCCCCAAATGAGATTGTTCATGGGTATATGGCTCCTGTGCCTCTTGACTTGGTTCCATTACCTCTATCCTATAAGGCAAGTCAATTTGCACAATCTATCGCCCAAAACATTCATGACTTGCACACACAAATCTGAGTAACCTTGACATCCCAATACGAATCTTATCAAGCACATACTAATCAACATAGGAGAGTGCCACACTTTAAAGTCGACGATCAAGTCTTAGTCCGCTTAGTTCCCGATCGATTGCCAACTGGCACCGTTAGAAAGTTAGCTCCAAAGTGCGCAGGCCCCTTCCGGATTATAAAGAAACTTGGTGATAATGCTTTTGTTTTAGATTTGCCGGATGATTGGGGTGTTTTGCCCATTTTTAATGTCACAGATTTGACGATGTTTGTTTCGCCTCCACAAGAGTTAACTTCTTTGTCATCTTCTCCTTCCACTCAAAATTCTTTGGTCTTGGGGAGTGGTAGTAAGGATGATCTCTCTCCTCTGGTATCCACAGGTTTAGCATCAGATGGTAAGTTGCCTTCTTTTATTCCCACTACTGACATGTTTCTAAGGTTTCCCAAAACCTTTCTTATACCAGACAAGATACTTGATATTGAGCTGCTCACTACTACCGATGGTACTACCTACCGCTTTCTCATCCATTGGCGTGAACGCCCTCCTTCCGACGACTCATGGGTTCTCGAGACAGAGCTACAACAATTGGAGGCCGCTCTTCTCCGCCGCTATCTCCTGGACAACGCATCAGTGATACGTGACTTTGAGAAGGGGAGGATTGATGCTGCGGCCTCTCCACCACCACTTGAAGATGATTCGGACGACGAGAAGCTACAATTAAAAAATTTCAGGTGATATGACGACTCTTTGGATGCTAACGGAAGGCAACGTTACAATCTCCGTCTGCGGCGCGCGAAGCGCACTTAAAGTCTTATTTTAAGAACATTTCATATTTCCTTAAAATGCTTTCGTTTATTTAAAGCTTGTAATTTTTTATTTTCTGAATTTTATTTTTGGTGTGCTACTAGCCATCCGGATTGATGAGGTTTCATCTCAATCTTGGATGGTTGGACCTATTTTGTAACCCCTATATATAGGAGGATTATTAAGAGAATGAGATGATGAAGATTGAACCCTAAAGTAGCCCCAAAGGAGGATTTTTGCCAAGTCTTGTTACTAGCCGCCGCCCCCCTCTTGCCCCCTCTCTTCTCCATCTTGGCCGTCCCCCGTAGAGCTTCCGGTGTGGTATCTTGGTGCGATGCCAAGGAAGAAGGACGGCAACTACACTCGGTGCGACGCCGGTGGATCCATTTGGTGCGACGCCGGTGGGAATCGTGGAGAGAGTGATTCTCCCACAAGTTATCAAGTGTGTTTCCACCAACGGGTTTTGTAAACTCTTCCCCTCTCTTGTGCTTCTTCTCTAAATTTGTGGATGGTGAACCATCGTGTTCTCTGCGGCTTTTAAAATTAAATCGCTATCAAATCTTTGACATGAAATCATTATTGTTCTAGTTTCCTATTTTTGGACCGTGTACGTTAATTTTGCTAGAGTGGATCTTGGCCTATAGCCTTGATCTTTCTCTCAAAAGGATTGGCAACATTTGCGTTAATTTTTGGTAATGAGTCGACTCATTTTTCATCGCTGTTTTAGAGTTGATAATTCTCCGAATGTGTTATGTTATGTGCGTGAAATGATTTCGTAGAAAGGGCGGTAGATGCTTGTGTAGGTGCGGTGGAACAAGAGTGTGTAGAAGGGCAAACTAGAGCCTTCCCTCATGTAGATCATCGTGGAGGCATATACTACGTCAAAGTGGGTCTTCAAGAAAAAGACCGACATGGATGGGAATGTACAGACATTCTAAGGGAGACTGGTGGCTAAGGGTTTCAAGCAAATTCATGGTATTAACTATGATGAGACCTTTTCCCCTGTTTCCATGGTTAAGTCCATCCGAATTCTGCTTGCAATAACTGCATATTATGACTACAAGATCTGGCAGATGGATGTCAAAACGACTTTCCTAAATGGAAACCTCCTTGAGAAAGTGTACATGACACAACCCGAGGGTTTGTATGTCCAGGTGAAGCCACTAAAATATGTAAGCTGCAGAGATCCATTTATAGATTGAAACAGGCTTCTCGAAGTTGGAATCTTTGTTTTGATGAAAAGATCAAAGAGTTTGGTTTTATCAAGAACAAGGATGAACCGTGTGTTTAAAAACGGATTAGTTGGAGCATAGTTTTCTTTCTGATATTGTATATAAATGACATACTGCTTATCGGGAATGACAAACCGACCCTGGAAGTTGTTAAGAACAACCTTGGGGACTGCTTTTCAATGAAGGACTTGGGTGAAGCGACTTATATACTTGGTATTATGATCAATAGAGATAGATCGAAGAAGTTGCTGGGTTTAACAAAAAGTACGTACATTGACAAGGTGTTGAAATGGTTCAACATGATAGAGTCGAAGAAAGGATTCTTACCCATATCTCATGGTGTGAGTCTCTCTAAGGACCAGTGTCCTAAGTCTTGTGAAGATAAGGACCGCATGAAGTTGATTTCATATGCTTCGGCAATTGGGTCAATCTTGTATGCAATGATATGTACTAGACCCGATGTCTCTTATTCCTTGAGCATGACTAGCAGGTATCAGTTTGATCCCGGTGAAAAGTCATTGGATAGCCATCAATAATATCCTGAAGTACTTGAGAAGGACTATGGATACGTTCTTGTTGTTTGGTGGAGAGGAAGATCTTGTTGTAAGAGGTTACACAGATGCTTGCTTCCAAATTGATAGGGACGACTCAAAGTCTCAGCAATGGTTTATATTTTGCCTGAATGGAGGTGCTGTTAGCTGGAAGAGTTCCAAGTAGGAGACAGTTGCAAATTCTGCAACTGAGGCCGAGTATATCGCCGATGCAAATACAGTGAAGGAGGCTATATGGATTAGGAAATTCATCGAGGAGTTAGGTCTAGTTCCTAGCATTGTTCGTCCTATAGATCTCTCCTGTGACAACAACGGTGCAATTGCACTTGCTTTAGAACCTAAATCTCATCATCGCTCCACGCACATACTTCGGCGATTGTATCTAATTCGAGAGATTGTCGATCGAGGAGATGTGAGCATTAGCAGAGTGCCGACTGAGGAGAACATTGCGGATCCACTAACAAAGTCTCTCGCACAGAGAAAGCATGATGGTCATGTTAGATCTATGGGTATACGATACCTGAATGATCAACTCTAGTTAGATTCTTGTGGATTGTATGTTTGTTGGCTGTAATTTTTCATTTGATGAATAATATACTGTATGCATTTCATTATATATATTTTGGCAAGTTTTTTTATTGTGATATTATTTCTATTGTGATAGAGTAGTTAACTGTATAAATGTCCTTAGAATGTTTGCTTTCATATGTCAAGTAGTGACTTGAATGTGAGAACCTATGTTATTAGACGCTTCATTCTTAATGGTCCTTAGTCGTTGTATAATCTTAGAAGCTAAGGGAGATGATGATACATTTGAGACTAGCATGTGCATTGACTGATGACCAATTGTGAGAATACTTTGTGGATTATTATATTAACTTGTCACAAGTATGGCTCAAGAGGCAATAGTGTTTGTGGTCCTTTGACGTTAAGTCACATCATTTATCGAGTGAGGAAGAGCGTGCTTTAATGCAACCAAAAGTCCAGTCTTGAGAAAGTTGGATGATAAAGCTAATTATTTGGTACGTTACGAATCATTTGGATGTTTGCTTGTGAGTAGAGATGGGATTTGTCATCATTTATGACAGGAGTTATATCCATGGGCCCCTTGATGGATTAGGACAGAGTTATGCATGACCATGCTTGGTTGAGTCAATATATGATATTGGGCTCACTAATTTCTATAAGTCCATTCTAGATCAGGAAATTGGGATTGAATGATTATGAGGGTGACACGGTCTATACCTCTAGCTATCCGGATGTAAAGGACGAAGGGACATGACAACACTATAACATTAGTCACAATGGATTTTGAGTTTATTAACTCTTACTGTTTGGGGAGCAATGATGCATTGCTAGATGCCGCTCATTGTTTATGAAGCCTTTGTTTGATACTTTCAAGATCAAGTGGGAAACTGCGGTGTTACCATTATGATCTGGAAGTGATCAAGAAAGTGGCCTCACTGCAAACTCAGTATGAGCTTGTCAGGGTCGCTCATAGGATTGTCGAGAAATTGGGAGATTTGATCTGTATGGTATAGCTCATATGATGAGTTAAAAGGGACTTAAAATATTCTAAGGCAAAAGCGTCGAGTGTTTCGAGACCACTAAACGCCTTCGTCGAGTTAAGAGTTGACTCTTCAAATAGCGACGTTGAGTGAGTTGATTATATTAAATGATTCGTCGAGTCAAGGAGTTGATTCGTCGAGTATGACACTTAAGCGTTGAGTGTATTGAGTATACTCGACGGTTCGTCTAGTCAAGGAGTTGATTCGCCAAGTCTGAGTCTTAGGCGTTTAGTGCGTTGAGTCCACTCAACGCCTTTGTCGATCAACGGGTTTACTTAACGAATCTGGCACTTAGGCGTTGAGTGCATTGAGTTCACTCAACGCCATTCGACGATTCGTCGAGTATGGGGCAGAAAGCGTTGACAACGTTGAGTCCATTCAATGCCTTCGTTGATGTCAAGTGTTGATTCGGCTGAAGGTAGGCGTTGAGTTGGTCGTGTATCCTATGGATACTCGACAATTCGTCCAGTATAAGATGATACTTGATAATTCGTCGTGCATGCTATAGATAATCGACGATTCATCGTGTATGCTATAGATACTCGACGATTCGTCGAGACAAGTATTGTCTGGCCGAATTTCTGGATTCTATGTCTGGGTCTGGCAATAGTGGCAGGACTGTTCTATTTATTCCTTGGGTATAAATATGAACTATTTTAGGGTTTCAATACATAGAAGACTTTTACACGATTATCTGTCTAAGCACATAAGCAGTTACTGTGTGAAAGACAGAAACCCTAAAAACTCGATGGAAGCGTTTCGCAGATTCCGCCTCCGTCACCAATCTTGATGCCGGCGAGTGTTGTCGCCGCCTATCCTCTAATAGATCTAGCAATCAGTGGAGACGACGTGCGTCCTCTCCCGACCTAGCGCTTGTTCGACAAGTTATTGTGGGTTCTCCCGATCATATGGACTTCCTGTAGAGGCGCGGACACAATTCTGCGCTCAAGACTCAAGCAGCCAGTGATTGGCTAGATTTTTCTTGAGCATGTTGGTTGAGTATAGACTCAATACCTCAAAGGTAATTTTAATTACAACATGTTTTACTTCTTGATTCATGAATTTTTCCAAATCTGAACTTTTTGGGTTTTCTTATTCTCTATTTATGCTATGCGGACAAATGTTGTGCTACCCTAGCAAAACCTAACATGGGACACCCAGATATGTGCCATCAGAGAGGTTACCAAGTTGGCTGAAACTCCCCCACACACATTATTTGTAAAGCTGCTCTCCTATGAGATGCAACTATCTGTCAGGAAGGAGGAGGAGACCACTAGCAGATCTCAAGACAAGGAGAATACATTGGCCTTTAAGTTTAAGATCTCTAAGAAGAGTAAGGAAGGATTTCCTCTCCCTTAAGAAGGTCTGCTGATTCAGATAGCTCCGAGATTAGTTCTTCTGACAGCAATATGTCAGATGGGGGAATTTTCTTCCTTCTCTAGGAAGTTCCTGAAGATGATGAAGAGGAGGTAGTGGAAGAACAGTCCTTCCTCTTCCTCTCATTACAACAAGGATCATAACATATCCAAGAAGAAGTTCTCCAAAGGAGATAGGTATGAAACTAAACCTAACAAACATAGTTCTTCTAAAATTGTTTGTTATTATTGTAGCAAGACTAGACATATCATAGCTGACTGCCCAATCCAGAGAAAAATGGCTGGTGAGAAGAAACCTCACCACCATAAGGGAAAGAAGGAAAAGACCTTCATTGCCAAGGATGAGAAGAGCTGGAGTCAAAATGACTTAGCTTCTTCAGATTCTGAAGAAGAAGCTTACAAAGGAATATTTACTGTTGTTGCTGATGAAGATGAAGACTATCCTACTGTAAGGATAGGTATCAGGGCCCTTCTATCACACTCAAATAGTGACACTGGGTGGATGAAGATTTGAACAATAGTTATGGGCTAATGGCCATGTCAGATGAAGAATCCAGCAAGGATCAGCCTGGTCCAGATAAGGTACATTCTCTTTCCAACACCTCCTCTGAATCTGACTATGAGTCTGGTCCCAATTCTGATGCATCTTCTTCCAGTGATTAAGATGGGTCAGAATCTGAGAGAGATGTAAATTAACTGATTAACAAGTATGGTGCTCTTCTAGATGCTTTGAAAAGGAGCAAGAGGTTGGCCAAGAAACAAGCTGAGGAGATTGAATCCTTACAGCTAGCTGCTTCCCTGCATTCTGAGTCAGCATCCTTGCTAGATTAGATGAGGAGGGAAATCCGCCTACTCAAAACCATCTCAATCATCAAGATTGGAACCATCATCCATAAGAATAAGATCATTATGGATCTTGAACAAAAGCTCCTCAAAAAGAGGAAACTAGTGGCTCAGTACTCCAAGCCTAAATCAGTGTTGCCACTCATTTATACCTGCACCTCCCAAACAAATAAGAAGGGGTTGGGGTATTTTGAGAGGAACAATGGAAGAAGGAATATGAGGAAGGGCAAGGAACCTATTCAGCCGGCTATCTCCTTTGAGAAAGATGTGCTGCCATCCAACAGGTATGACCAAGAAAACATATATGGTCACTGGTTGAATGGTAGAACCACTAGTGTGAACAAAAATGTTCACAATTATATTGGAAGGAAGGGCATGGGTCTGAGTGCCTTTAAGGCTCCCCATGAGGAAATTCAGATGGCTCACCTGTTGATTGGTAGAACCACTAGTGTGAACAAAAATGTTCATAGCTATAGTGGAAGGAAGGGCATGGGTTTGAGTGCCTTTAAGGCTCTCCATGAGGAAATTTAGACCCATCATGGACCATTTGTTTTTGGTGCACCAGCCCCCACTCTCAAGAATATGGCAGTGGCTAATAGTTAAGCTCCTCCAGTAAAAACTAAGACTAAAAGTAAGTCATCCAGTAAGCCTGACTTGGCTATCTCTGATGTAATTTATAGCTTATCTTCTGCAAAGAAGACTGCTGCTAGTGGCATTCATAGTAAGCCAAGTACTTCTACTAGAAGACTCACTTTCAGTTAGATCCTTGCTGAAAGAAACATGAAGAGGGCTACTGCTCTCCCTTCTGAACAGTCAGCTATTGTCAACTTGTCTAAAAGTGTTGTTCAAGAAAAGGAGATATAATATTTTTGAGTGTTGGTGGTGTGGAAAAGTGAGACATTTTTCCATAGATTGTTGGCATAACCCCAATGTGCCTAGTGCATGGGCAAGTCTACCAGTTAGAAATGGTGTAGTCAAACATGCTAATTTTCAAACTAACAAGAACCTAGGACCCAAACTCTTTTGGGGTCCTAAGGTAAACTTAATTATGGTTGCAGGTTAGTCCAAGTACCAATCCAATATGGTACTTGGATAGTGGGTGTTCCAGGCACATGATTGAAATAAGAAGTCTTCTAATGGAATATAATCTAGTAAAGAATAGACCCAAAGTGATCTTTGGTTGCTCAGACAAAGGAGTCACCAAAGTTATGGTATGATCACCAATGACATAGTCACAATCACAAAAGTGGCTTATATGGAAGGGTTGCAACACAACCTGATTGACATAAGCAAACTATGTCATTGTATTCCACAAGGATGAGTGTCTAATCAAAAGGTCAAGTTACCAAGAGGTCATCTTGAAAGGCACTAGGAGTGGGAATATTTATTGTTTAAACTTTTTTATCTTTAAGTTCTCACCCCCCTGTGTGTATAGTTGCTAATGAGAAACTCTCATATTATGTGCAATGGCACAAGAGACTAGCTCACTTGAATTTCAAGTCCATTAGCAAGCTTTTTAGTGGAGAGCTTGTCAGGAATGGTCCCAACATGAGATGCACCAATGAGGGCATTTGTTTTGCATGTTAAAAGGCCAAGCAGAACAAAGCATCCTCAAGAGCATTGGCTCTAAGGATTCTGTGAGGTGCGTATACCTCCTGCATATGGACTTATTTTGTCCTATGCTAGTTCATGGTTTAGGTAGGAAAATCTACACACTTGTGATAGTTGATGACATCTCCAGGTTTGCTTGGGTGTTATTCTTGAAGAAAAAGTCAGAAACCCTTGACACTTTTATGACCTTTGTTAGGCAAGTTCAGAATGAAAAAAGACAGCTCTGTGGTCAAAATTAGAAGTGACCATGGTACTGAATTTTAGTCTGAAGGCATGACAAAGTTCTGTGAAGATAAAGGTATTAATCAGGAATTTTCTTCACCAAGAACTCCCCAGCAAAATGGGATAGCAAAGAGAAAAAATAGAACTCTCATAGAGGCTGACGTGACCCTTCTCAGTGACACTTCTCTCCTAAAATATTTATGTATTGAAGCAGTGAACACTACATGTCTTGTCCTGAACAGGGCCTCTATCAACAAATATAACAAGAAGACTCCATATGAGATTATGAAGGGCAGAAAATCAAATCTAGCCCATCTCAGGATCTTTTGCAAGAAATGCTATGTGCTTAACAATGGAAAGTCATACCTGACTAAGTTTGCTGTCAAATCCTATGAAGAATATTTGTTGGGTACAATAACCAGAGCAAAGCATATAGAGTCTATAACTCAAAAAATCAAGTTGTAGAAGAGTCTGTAAATGTTGTCTTTGATGAATCTTCAATGATTAATAGTGAGCTACCAAGCTCTTCTAGATCTACAGGTATAGAACAAGTGATAGACAAACTAACCATCAATGATGCTCCGCCAGCTGCCCAAAATGAAGACAATGGTGTATGTGTTCCGGAAGGACATAAATCAAAGGACATGGGTGAAGATCAGCTGGATCCAGTCATTGAAGTCAGTGATGCTGAAGAAAGATTGCCTCCAACAATTAGACATCTAAAGGATCATCCCAGACATCAGATCATTAACAATGCTAGCTATGGGGTTACAACAAGTAGCAGAAGCCTGAACATAGCCATGAACTATAACTTTCTGTCTCAGATTGAGCCCAAAAGGTTTAAATAAGCCAACGTAAACCAATTTTGGATTATGACAATGCAAGAGGAACTGAACCAGTTCAAGAGATATAAGGTCTGTAAGCTAGTTCCCAAACCACACAGACATAACATCATTGTAACCAAGTGGATTTATGGGAATAAGTTAGATTACAATGGTGTTATAATTAAGAACAAAGTGAGACTGGTGGTTAAGGGATATAGACAAGAGGAAGGTATTGATTTTGATCAGACCTTTTTCCCAGTTGTTAGACTAGAATCCATAAGACTATTCCTCACAATGCTGCACACAAGGGATTCAAGGTCTACCAGATGGATGTGAAGTCAGCCTTCCTAAATGGTGATCCAAGAGTGGTCTATGTTTAGCAGCCATCAGGTTTTGTTAATCCTAACTCTTTTGATTATGTTTATAGTCTTATGAAAGCACTCTATGGGTTGAAGCAAGCCACTAGGGTATGGTATAAAACCCTGCCTAGTGTATAACCCCATATCCAGTGAGTTGTGGGTGACAGGAGTCACCAGTCCAAGTCCTAGGCGACCCGGGAGGAGGCGAGAGCTCAGTGGCCTCTTCAGCTCGCCTTGGTGGGGTAGAGCAAGTGAGGGGCGAGTGGAGAAGGTCGACTCGCACTCGCCCTAGGGGTTCGACAAGTAGCGGGCGAGTAGAGGCATGCATAGTTCCGTACTCGCCCTGGGTCATAGGGAGGAGGCGAGTGCTAGCTCCATCGAGCACTCACCGCCCCAGGCGAGTGGAGGCGGCGAGTGCCAGCTCCATCGAGCACTCGCCTCCCAAGGCGAGTGGAGGTTTTGGAGGGCCACTCGCCCTGTTTTCCAGTGATGTATCTTTACTCTTTTGTCTCCATTGTCCTGCTTATAGCCTGCTAGAATAGCGGAGTTGTGCTATTGGAAGATCCAGTCGGGTTGCACATAGTTGTTTGGAATAGCGGAGGTTCTCTATTTGCAGACCATTTTCAAAAATCTATAAATATACCCAAGGGGGTACCTTAGATGGCATACTAACTTGTGCTCCGGTCTTCTTGCACTCTCTAAGGTATCCTTAGCTCGGTATTTTGCTAGGGAGGGGAAGTTCTATAAGATCTTTCGGGTTTGTGGTGGGAACTCCACAACGAGCCCTTGGGTCTGTACCCTATTCTTTTTCCTTAGTCATTTTGCTCGTAAGAGAGAAGTAAGTGCGTGATTGCCCCTTCCCAAAGGGTGAACTCCATAGAGACTGAGTTTTTGGTTTCAACATTTTTGGTGCGGTGAGCGCGGAGAGTGGTCAACACAGAAAATCTTCAGCAGGCTCGAAGACAGGAGGAGAAGGGAAATGTTTAGACAGGGGCGACTCGCCAACCCCTCCCCCTCTCACCACGGTGGGGATGTTAGAGGACTTCTGGCAGGAGGTGATTTGCCTCTTCAAGTTCTCACTCGACGCGTGTGGCGAGCGCTCGACAGTAGCTTTTTTAGTTGCCGCCACCTCAACTCTAGGCGAGGATTCCCCGAATCGGAGAGCTGGGAAGGAGGTTGTAGAGGAGGGAAGTGGGTGCGATCTACCCGGGCGAGTACTCTTCCCCGAGTCAGCGAGTGCAGGCCTGTTCGGCGAGATAGGGGTGCGAGAACCTCCGGCTCGCCCAATAGGAGGAGGCAGCACCTTTAGCGAGTTGGTTTCTTCAGCTCTAGTTCCAGAGGGGTTCAGAGAAACCGAGATGTCCTACTATACCGGGAATGATGACCCTGTCTAGCACATCCAATGGTTCGAGGATGTTGTTTCAATAAGGTAGATGTTGGATGCCTTCAAGTGCAGACTCTTCGCCATCACCCTCAAGGAATAGGCGAGGGAGTGGTTCCACAAACTACCGGCCAACTCAATCTAGTGCTTCGAGGACCTACGCCGGGGTTTCATGTTGATATCCACCACTTCCAAGAAAAGGAAGAAGAAGTCAGAGTCCATGTTTCACATCAAGAAGAGGGTGAATGAGACTTTGGGGAGCTACGTGGAATAGTTCCAGGAGTAGGTCACCCAAGTACAGGAGATGCCAGGGCATACCTTGATGATAGCCTTCACCTTAGGGTTGTAATAGGGTTTCTTCAGGATGGAGCTAAAGAGGGTGTTTCTCCTCTCCTACGAGGAGCTGAAGGAGAGGGCGGCGAGGGAATTTGACGGGGAAGCGTCAAACCCCAAGTTCATGAAGAAGTTGGCCCGGTGGGCCACGGAAGAGGAGAATGGTCCAGGAGGTGGTCGAGGTTAGGAGGTGAGGAGAGGTGAACCCCGACAGAGGGAGCAGCAGCAGCAACAACAGCAACAACCTAGGTGGGGGAGTTAGGAGCCGAACAACGGGCTCGGCTGGAGGTAGCCGGAGTGGCAAGACTAAGGCCAGAGGAGAGGTTTCCACAGAGGAGATAATCTCTAGGGGGACAGGGTTAGTTCCACCATCCAGGATGGAGGCAGGGCCAGAGGTCTCTTATCCTTGATCAACATCAGGCTATGAAAATAGTCATGCAAAGGCGGATAGGTAAATTGAGGAGGAGAAGGGAGGTCCGGGTGGAGCTGCTTTACTACAAATTACACCAGGAGGAGGGGCATGCTACGACCACATGCCCGGAGTTCCTCGAGGTGAGTGGAAACAGGGAGCAACAGCAGCAACGAGCCCGCCGGGAGGTGCTAATCGATAAAGCCCTTCCTTGGTCAAGGGAGGATAGGTTTGAGGACCGAGCTGATGTCGGGGCCCAAGGTGGGATTAGAGTGATGTACGGGGGGAGGGGGGGATGGAGTTGAGGCTTCCCAGAAGGCAAGCCTCCACACCATGTACCAAAGGAGCATTGGCTCCAAATCCCAGACCCACCCCCGGAGGAGAAGATCACCTTCTCAAGAAAAGACATCCCAGATCATGGGGATCGTTTCTGCGATGCATTGATCATCCAGACCGCGGTCAAGAATTTCACCGTCTCCCAGATCCTCATCGACAACGGGAGCTCAGTCAATGTCATATTCACAAAGGCCAAGAGGGTGCTGGCCTTGGATGGGCCTCTGTTTGGATTCTCGGGAAAAAGGAAGGAGGTGGAAGGAGGAGTGGGGCTCCACGTCACTCTAGGGGGGAAGTACTAGAACTACAGGTTCGTCATCGTGGACGCCCCTAACAGCTACAACGCCATCTTAAGATGACCCCTCATCAGCCCCTTCCGCTGCATCCCCTCATCCTTCCACCAATGCTTGAAGTTCAATGCCGAGGGGATCTAGGTCCGGATCCAAGGAGACCCCAAGGTGGCGAGGGAGTGCTACGTCACCGCAGTGAACTCCATTTCTTGGCAGGAGGGGGCCGAGGAGATGGAGCAGAGGATGGAGGATGAGGAGCAGGAGGAAGGAGTAGTGGAGATGGAAGTGGAAGAGAACCGCACCCAGTGGGGGTGGCGGAGGAAATCTAGGAAGAGCCAGCCGATGCAATGGCCGTGGAGGAGGCTGAGGAGGAGGTCCTTGTCCCAGGATAGGGGTACATTGGAGAATGGGGAGAGCAGTCTCGTCTGGAGGTTGCAAAAGAAGTGGTGGAGATGAATGTTTTCACCCTTGGAGGCAAGGTGGAGAAGGTGCGCATCAACAGGGGGCTGACCCCGGTGGACCAGGAGAGGATGCTGGCATGCATCCAAAAGAACGTGGACATCTTTGCATGCAGCATATAAGAGATGTTGGGGATCGATGAGGACGTCGCCTGCCTCCGCCTCAATCTCGATCCAAAAGCTCTCCCCATCCATCAGAAGAAGAGGTCCTTCGCGGACAAGCTGGCGGAACCCATCAGGGAAGTGGTGACCTTGATCCTGAAGGCCGGCTTTGTATCCAAAATCCAATACCCCGGATGGGTATCCAATGTTATAATGGTTAAAAAAGGAGACGGTCTGTGGAGAATGTGCGTCGATTTTTCTTTGCTAAATAATCATATCCTAAAGATTGTTGTCCCTTGCCTCAGATCGACGCGCTGGTTGGTGTATCCGTCAGTTTTCCTATAATGAGTTTTTTAGATGCATTTTTAGGTTACCCTAAAATCAGGATGCACACTCCCGATGTAAAAGATGTCTCCTTCATGACAAAGGATGGGTGTTACTGTTACAAGATGATGCCCTTTGTGTTGAAAAATGCATGGGCGACATACCAAAAGATGATGGATTGGGTCTTCCAGGAGCAAAAGGGGATGTACCTAGAGGTGTACATAGATGATTTGATGATCAAGAGTCAAGAGGCAGACTCTCACCTCCGTGAGCTGGAGGAGACCTTCGACACCTTGTGCAAATACAAGATGAGGCTGAACTGCTTGAAGTGTGTCATCGGGGCCAGTAGGGGCAAGTTCTTGGGCCACCTTATGATCCCCGCAGGGGTATAGCCGAATCCTGACATGGTTAAGGCGATCATAGAATTGGGGTCTCCTTAGAATGCTAAGGAGGTCCAGCGGGTAACAGGAAAGTTGGCAGGGCTGAGAAGGTTCCTTTCCTGGGCTGGGGAGAAGTGTTCTCCCTTCTTCAAAGCATTGTGGGGAGGCCAGAAGTTTGAATGGACAACGGAATGTGAGGAAGAATTCCAGGCCTTGAAGAGGAACTTAACCCAGGCCCTCCTGCTCCAAGGGCTGAAGGAGGGGGAGGACCTATCTTTGTATCTCCGGGTCAGAGCAGAGGCCTTGAGCTCCATCCGGGTTCAGGAAGAGGGGAAGAAGCAGCTATCCATATACTACGTAAGACGGGTCTTGAGGAAGGCGAAGCTCCGTTATCCCATCTTGGATAAGCTGATCTTTGCTCTGGTCATCTCAGGCCGGAGGCTCCGACCTTACTTCCAAACACACTCTATTCGGGTGGTGATGGACCACCCCCTCCGCAACATCTTCGAGGGGGTGGAAAATTTAAGCAGATTGGCAAAATGGCCTGTAGAGTTGAGTGAGTTCGATATCTCCTTTGTCCCTCGCCTCCCGATCAAGGCCCAGGAGATGGCCGACTTTCTCGCAGATTATGTTGTCGAGGTGGCGGAGGCAGAACTCACTCGCCCGGTTCCCTGGAAGGTGATGGAAGATGGTGCCTCGGGAAGGAATTCCTTTGTGGTGGGGGTGATCTTAAAGAGTCCCCAGGGGATGAGGATCGAGCAAACAGTGGTGGTACACTTTCCCATCAACAACAACCATGCTGAGTATGAGGACGTGATAGCAGGATTACGCCTAGCCAGGGAGCTAGGGGTGCATGATATGGAAGTACTCACTTAATCCATGGTGGTGGCCTCCCTGAACATTGCAGAGTTTGTGGCGAGGGAACCTACTCTCCAATTATACTTGGCAAAGGTGAAGGGGGTCATCGTTATGTTCTAGACCTTCTCCATCCGACATGATGATGAGTCCATATTACCAGATTCCGGACTCATCTGGGCTCATTTTCTTGCCTTTGAACTTCCTTTTAGCACCAATACCACTCCTTTTGGATCACTACACTATTCCACGCCCAGTGTACTGTTTAAGCCATTTTCCATGCGTTTACTTATTTCATACCTCTTTACGCATGCATTATGATGTATTTTAGTTTTATTGTTATTGTTGAACGCTATACTCGACATCCCGATCTGTTTTCCTGCAGGTACGGAGATCGCAAGGGCATCCAGGACAGAACTTAATCATTTTTACCCAAAGAGTCAATGGTCATGCATTTTAACCCACGCACGATCAGAGACCCCTTTTGCGCACGATCATTGATCGTGCGCATTCATGCCAGATTTTCATTAGCCATGTCCCGGGCTATCGCACGATCACCGACTATACCTCGCACGATCACCGATCTTGCGCTGCCGATGGTGCGCGTTCACGCCCAATTCTCTTTCATCCCTGTCTCCGCTATCACACGAGTGCCGACCATACCTCGACGATCACCAGTTGTGCGACGTCGCTGGTTCGCGATCTTCTATTTTCTTATTGCAGGTCCTACAGGTTGTTGTAGCACGAGCGCCAACATCAGGGCGCACGACTACTGGTCATGCACCGATGAGCGTGCGCGGTATTCAAAATCTGCTCCTATAAAAAGGATAATTACGCAAATTAGGTGAAGAAGATTCAATCGGGACTCGCCGCCAGTCTGCCGTTTCGCCTTCCAGATGCTCCATCCACCTCCACCTTCATCCCTTCCATCGGGATTCCATAGCCGGCGATTTTGAAGCTTTCCAAACCCTCTAGCGAAGCTCCCGGCCATTGATGACCTCAACTCCAAGCTTTCCACCGGAGTTGGAGAAGAAGACAACCTAGAGAACGGACTCAAAGGCCTTCTAGGTGACAGCTCGTTGGTACCGGAAGCCTCCTTAGATTGAGCTCAGAAGCGGATTGACAGCTCGCTATTCCGGCCACGACCTGCGGTGTATTTTCACCCTCTATTGGTTTATTCCTCTTCCTCCTTCGTTGTATGGAATGATTTGATTATGTAATGAACTGCATTTTCTATTTTATATCTAATTAGATGTTTGTAGTTTCCATTTGCATTTGAGTTGTGTGTTGTTAATGCGCCTCGACCACTCCACATCCACTCCATACACTTGTTTCACCCGATTGCACTCCGCACAAGAACACTTCCATCCACTAGCTTTCTGTCCACTCGCCCAACCGATGTTCGGCATCGCGGCCGATACACTCACTTCACTTTGCGAAGCGGTGCCTTCGACCCACATAATCTTCATTAGTTGTTTAGATAAAGAAACCCACAATCTCTACATCCCTTTTTAATCTTTTCTTGGTATAATCTTTTATAACGATATTTTCTGAACTATAGCCGCTCTATGCTAATTGCATTCCTCAAGAGACCGACACTCGGGGATTTATTCCCCCATTTTATTACTTGTGCGACCGGTGCGCTTGCTGATTTCCACGCATCAAGTTTTTGGCGCCGTTGCCGGGGAATGCAACTATAGAGCGATTCCGGATGACTGGAAATATTGTTATAAGAGTTATTGTTTTTAATTGATGTTTCCTTGTGTAGTTTGACGCAGTGAATGCAGGGTCGAGCCATAAGAGATCTTGTAGCCTATGACCCAGAGATCGAACGTACTATCCTAGCGTGAAGACGCGTCGTAGCCATCACTTTAGCCCCAATAGGAGACCAGCTGAATATCGATACCAGCAACCGAGTTGGAGGGATACCTCCTGGCGATCGAAATGGCGACAAAAATAAAGTGAACCCTCCCCAGGTCCGCACCATGAGGGATTACACTACACCTACCATCGGGAGCATATACCCCGGTTTCGGACCTACTATCACCAACCAATAGTTCGAAATTAAACCATCTATCCTGAATATCATTTGGAACAACGCTCAGTTTTCAGGAATGGCCACTGAAGACGCCCATCTTCACCTGGTGAAATACTCTGAAATTTGCGCCACATTCCGTCACGCTAGAATCCCGAACAAAACAGTCAAGCTCCGCCTATTCCCTTTTTCACTAAGGGACAAAGACAAGACGTGGCTTCATTCCCTCCCACCCGGAACAGCCACCACCTGGGAGGCTTTGACAACAAAATTCCTAGCCAAGTTACACAGGGTAGATCGGATCGTGAGCATGAGGCGTGCAATAGCCAACTTCCGGCAAGCCGATCAAGAAAGTTTAGCCGAAGTTTGGGAGCGTTTCAACGAGCTGCTGAGGAAGTGCCCTAACTATGGATTCCAAACTTAGAACCTCGTCGAAAGTTTCTACTTTGATATTGAACCCTACCACCGAGCCATGATCGATGCCGCCTCCAGAGGAATAATCATGAACCTTGCTCCAGAAGATGCACTGAGAATATTACAAGACACCGCCAGTCACAGTGCTTACTGGACTTTCGGAAAAAACATCCCACGAAGCACAAGAGGAGTATTCGTCGTGGATATCCCCTAGCCCGCCGCTGCTGTAGTAATGGAAATCTCACGCAAAGGTTGTGGAAGCACCGACCACCACAGCTTCGAATGCCTCGGAGTCGAGGTACCAGAAGAATCTTCTTTTCTGAATTAGTAAGTTAATTTTGTAGCAAATCAATATAGGAGAGTGCCTTACGAAAACACAAATAACCCGGGGGTGAGAAACCACCCCAATTTTTCTTGGAATCCAAACGTATCTGGCCAAAGATGGCAACCGGGGTAGCAACAAAACGATGTGTATGCCTCCGGAAGCCAACCACGGCCGCATAAATTAAATTATTCCCAAGGGCCCCTCGCCGTTAAAAAAAGTTCTTTGGAAGAGATGTTCGAGAAATTCGTTGAAATTTCCCAAACCAACATGACAAATCAAGCTGCCTCGATGCGCAAATTGGAGGCACAATTGGGCCAATTGGCCCAAGTGGTCTCCGAGCACACCCAAGGCACCTTGCCTAGCAACACCGAAAAGAACCCCCATGAACAAGGTAAAAGCCTTGGGGAGGAAAAATTGGGAAAAAGTAACGAACTCGTCATCACTTGTAAAATAAACAACTTTGAAACTCCTGCATTATGTGACTCTGGGGTGTGCAACAACATCCTCACCCTGCAAGATATTGCGAAGATGCACCTAAAAGTCGACACCAAAAACCGGAAGTCGCTTATCTTAGCAAATGACAATTTGGTTGACACCGAGGGAGGTGTACGGGAAGTCAAAATCGAGGTCAACGAAAAAAGTATAACCACTGACTTCAAGGTTTTGGGACCAAGGGAAAATAACTCTATTCCTATATTAGGAGTCCCATTCCTGATGGCCAGCGGCGCATCCCTCGACTTTTCTAAAGGACGCGTCACTTGGCCGGCCGAAGATTCTGCCCACGATAACATAATCGTACATTCCTCTCCCACCAAAAATAATAATTTTCTGAGTGCCACAGATACCAAGATAGATCCAGGACTCCCAACATTAAAAGAAGCACATCCGGAAGAAAAGACAAAGAAAGGACTCTCCCAGGAAATAGATGAGAATCAAGAGCTATTGGTCAAGGAGAAGGCAAAGCGCGACAAAGCCACGACTGCCTTTCTACTTTCCTCCACTCTGTTTTGATCCCGGCGAATCGATTTTTATCCGGGAGAAATCCCTAGAAGCTTATTTGTATAAAAATTCCTATAACTCCCTTAAGCGATCTGTAGCTTAGGAAGATCCGGTCGGCGTCACGGTACTGGACAGGATGCCACCAACCACAAAAATAGGAAAACCCACAGACTGCATCTGTTGGAAGTCTCCCACCGTGGAGAAGCTGAAAGAGGCAAAATGTTTTCGCGACGAGCACTACGATGCCTTCCGGCGCGAGGAAGAGCGCAATCGGAGTAAGGGGAAACCCCCTTCCCCCGATGCAAAAAGACAATCTGCCGTCCCCTCGCCCCCACCGGAGAGACTTATCACAAATCTGCTTATAGCTGATTGCAACACCGTCATTCCAATTAGCCTCCTCTTTCCGTTTTTTTCGCTGCGTATGGAACTCTAGTTCGTCTTATTTTATTTTATTTCTTTTTTTTCTTAAAACTACAAAGAACTCTTTATTATAACTGCTAATACAGGTATTTGTTCTACCTTAAGGACGATAAACAAAAGGGCTTTCGGGAGATAACCCATGGTTGGACCACCTGGTCCTGCTTTTGTGCTTCTATTTTTCTTCTTAATATTTTGTTTATCTCTGTCCCCTGTATTCCTTTTTCTTGGATAGCCTAATTCGCTGGTCCAGCATTTTAGCGAAGCGGCAACCGCCGCCAAATTTTCCACGTATCTGCTGGTATGCTCTTTTATTGAGCATAGGTACTCTTTCCTTTCAGCTCTTGTTTCATTTTAAAATGTGTATTTATCATTTTTGAGCTATGCTTTCATTTAATTCTAGGGGAGTAGAGCCGGCTACGCACTACACGAGCACCGTAGTTGCATGCCAGTAGTTTTTATTCTATGTTTTATTATTATAGCATCCTGTAGCACGCACACTCACCCACATGAGCGCGAACTTGCTTATTGCGCGTAGCAGCAAATTCACGTTCGGATTTTGGGTTGTGAAAATTCAATGGTACTTTAGTAGATTGCGAGCCTAGGTGCGATGTTGACTCCTGCAGTGCTCTAGTTGAGTACTCGTGCTCGCCTCGAAATTTTTGAGTAGAATTAGATTTTCTTTAATCATTTAATTTATAGTTAGTGTATTTGCGTAAATTTTATTTATTCTACTCTAATGGTGAAAGAGTTTGAATCGAGTGGTAGCTCGATTTATTGTGTAGGCTAGTGCTCGGTACGTGTTGCTCGAGTCGGGAGACAGGTTTATCTCTCTCGTGGGCTAAGAACTTGCCCCAAGAGACTCTTGAAGCATAGGTGAAAATGACTCATTGATTGAGCGTGACGTAGGCCACCATTTTGGCTAGTTTGAGCTTATGTATCCATTCCTAAATGCTAACCATTGCTAGCCCAGTTGAGCCTACCCCTCCAATTGTTTCAGCTCAACTAATTCTAACCAAAGCCTCATGCCTATCCCACTACCACAAACTAATCCAAGAGCTTAATCGTATTCATGTGGTGTGAAATTCTTGTGTGAAATGTGATGTGCTATATTTTTATTAATGCTGAATATGGGGATGAAAAGAAATAGAAAAAGGATGACTTGGGAAAAGTATTCTAAAAAAAAATAAAAGAAAATTTTGATCCCCTTGTGTTTAAAGAAAAATCATTTTGATATTTGTTGGAGCCGGCCGTGTACACACCCGGTTTAAACGCCATGTCTGGGGGTGTGTCACGTGTGCAAAAAGTTGAGGGCTGCTTTGTTTTAGATATTGATTGCTCGGATTGGTTGTGTGAGCCTTCATGTTTACCCTCGATATACCAATCCCTAGCCTAAGCCTCCTCCTGACCTAAAGCCCTACCAATTCGACTCGTGAGTTTAGTAGCGTCGTGGAGAGAGTGTAACCGGGCAAGCTTATGGCCCGTGACGTTGATGGATTTCAACGGAGATACTCTCGAATTTCGTCTTTGGGCAACATTCCCCTATGTAGCTCGCCTACTTTTGAATCTAGCGCGACTACCCGATTCTTCATATTTCACCATATGAGCACTAATAAATTTATCTTTACGCTTTTACACTTTCATAGATTAGCTTGTTTAATAAAAATCTCTTTCTACAAAATTTCGGTGCACAGGAGTGCGAAACTTCGCATATCACCTCGCGCTTGCAATCTATTCGATTATCTCCCTTTTTCACATTCCGCCGGATTCGTTTGCTCGGGACGCGCAAACAGTTAAGTCTGGGGGTGTGATGAGTCCATATTTTATACCGGATTTCGGACTCATCTGGGCTCATTTTCATGCCTTTGCACTTCCATTTAGCACCAATACCACGCCTTTTGGATCACTACACTATTCCACGCCCAGTGCACTATTTAAGCCCATTTCCAAGCGTTTACTTATTTCATACCTCTTTACGCATGCGCTGTGATGTATTTTAGTTTTATTGTTATCGTTGAACGCTATCCTCGACATCCCGATCTATTTTCCTGCAGGTACGAGGATCGCGCGGGCGTCCGTGACTGAACTTAACCATTTTTACCCAAAGAGTCAATGGTCGTGTGTTTTAACCTACGCATGATCAGAGACCCCTTTTGCGCACGATCATTGATCGTGTGCATTCATGCCAGATTTTCATCAGCCCTTTCCTAGGCTATCGCACGATCACCGACTATACCTAGCACGATCACCGATCGTGCGCTACCGATCGTGCGCGTTCACGCCCCATTTTCTTTCATCCCTGTCTTCGCTATCGCACGAGCGCCGACCATACCTCACACAATTTCCGGTCGTGCGACACCGCTCGTACGCGATCTTCTATTTTCTAATTGCAGGTCCAATAGGTTGCTGACGCACGAGCGCAAACATCAGGGCACACGACCACTGGTCGTGCGCTGATGAGCATGCACGGTATTCAAAATATGCACCTATAAAAAGGATCATTCCGCGAATTAGGTGAAGACCATTCAATTGGGACTCGCCGCCAGTCCGCCATTTCTCCTTCCAGCTTCTCCATCTACCTCCACCTTCATCCCTTCCATCGGGAGTCCATAGACGGCGATTTCGAAGCTTTCCAAACCCTCCAGCGAAGCTCCCAGCCATTGATGACCTCAACTCCAAGCTTTTCACCGGAGTTAGAGAAGAAGACAACCTAGAGAACGGACTCAAAGGCCTTCGAGATGACAACTCATTGGTACCGGAAGCCTCCTCAGACTGAGCTCGGAAGCAGATTGACAACTCGCTATTCCGGGCACGACTCACGGTGGATTTTCACCCTCTATTGGTTTATTCCTCTTCCTCCTTCTTCGTTGTATGGAATGATTTGATTATGTAATGAACTGCATTTTCGATTTTATATCTAATTAGATGTTTGTAGTTTCCATTTGCATTTGAGTTGTGTGTTGTTAATGCGCCTTGCCCACTCCACATCCACTCCATACACTTGTTTCACCCGATTGCACTCCGCACAAGAACACTTCCATCCACGAGCTTTCCGTCTACTCGCCCAACCAAAGTTCGACATCGCGGCCGATACACTCACTTCACTTTGCGAAGCGGTGCCTTCGACCCGCATAATCTTCGTTAGTTGTTTAGATAAAGAAACCCACAATCTCTCAATCCTTTTTAATCTTTTCTTAGTATAATCTTTTATAACGATATTTTTTGAACTGTAGCCGCTCTATGCTAATTGCATTCCTCAAGAGACCAACACTCGGGGATTTATTCCCCAATTTTATTACTTGTGTGACCAGTGCGCTTGCCGATTTCCACGCATTATGTTTTTGGCGCCATTGCCGGTGAATGCAACTATAAAGCGATTACGGATGATTGGAAATATTATTATAAGAGTTATTGTTTTTAATTGATGTTTCCTTGTGTAGTTTGTCGCAGTGAATGCAGGGTCGAGCCGTTGCTATTTCCGGGGAATGTGGAAGACACTCGGGGAGCAGAACCTTGGAAGGAAGGGTCATCCGATAGGGATATTTTTGGCTTACCTTAGGCCGGAATGCCGCATAGTTCACGAAGAAATGCCACAAGTGTCAACTGTTGGCCCCCCTCTAACTCCAACCAGCTCAGCGGCTCAAGAGTATCACGGACCCCTGGCCCTTTGCCATCTGGGAAAGGGATTTGGTAGTGCATTTCCCCTAGGACAGCGAGCAAAGGAGGTTCCTGTTGGTGATGATCGATTATTTTTCTAAGTTGTTGGAAGTGAAGGAGGTGGCCAAGGTGAACTCCCAGGTAATCAGGAACCTCGTATAGGGGGAGGTCATCTGCCATCACGGTCTGCCCCATGCCTTAGTCACGAACAATGGGCCTCAATTTGCTAGTCCCGAGTTCTTCAACTTTTGTGGGTTGCTTGAGATCGATCTCAGGTTCTCCTCATTCTATCATCTCAGGAGAAACGAGTAGGTGGAAGTGGAGAACAAAATCATCGTCAACCTCCTCAAGAAAGAAGGGGAGAATTTTAAGGGTAGCATGGTGGAGCAGCTTCCTTCGATTCTCTGGGACCTGAGAACAACTCCCAATACGGCCATAGGGGAGACCCCCTTCAAGCTCTCCCACAGATACGAGGTCATACTTCCAATAGAGTTCGAGGTTCAGACACCTCGGGTGGTCTAGGCGAAAGAAGGAAGGGATGAATGGCAAGCCGAGAACGAGGAGGAACTACGATTCTCCCTAGATTTGGTGCAGGAGCTACGTGATTTGTCTGCCATCTGGCAGGAAGATATCAAGTGATGAATGGCTAAATAGTTTGACAAGCACGTCAGGGTCAAGCAATTCGCGGAAGGGGACTTGGTCCTAAGGAAGGTGGATGCGGCAGGAAGATCAACTGCGGTGGGGAAGCTCAACCCTAATTGGGAAGGCCCATACATTGTACAAGAAGCATTGAGGTCAGGGGGTATCGCCTCGGGAGTATGGAGGGGGAGACACTAAGTCGCACTTGGATTTGAGATGACTTGAAAGGTTTCTACCCGTAAAAGAATGTACGTACTCTCCTATAATAAATATGAAAAACTTCGTTCTTTTATCTCTCTCTAGCAATGATATTCATAATACGCCAAAGTTTCCTTAAGTCCCGAGCTTTCTCTCACTGCAAGGCTCTCACCTAGATGGTAGGGTAGGGGTCCTCGGTGGATATCTTTCTCGCTCCGGGGTTAGGTCCCGAGATGCTCCCGCTGTCAGGCTTCCACCTAGCTGGTAGGGTCGGGATCCTCGAGTGACATCATTATGACCCAAGAGGGCTGAGTCTAGTGGATGATCAACACCCACCGTCAGGCTCTCACCTAACTGATGCGGATGGTGGTAGGGCCCGGAGATTGGCCAAAGGAAAGTATTCTCGCTCTTGGGTTTGGTCCCGAGATGCTCCCGCTGCAAGGCTTCTACCTAGCTTGCAGGGCTGGGATCCTCGAGTGACGTCATTATGACCCCAGAGGGATGAGTTTGGTGGATCATCAACACTCTTCGTCAGGCTCTCACTTAGCTAATGGGGCCGGTGGTAGCACCCGGAGGTTGGCCAAGGGAAATTATTCTTGCTCTGGGGTTAGGTACCGAGATACTCCAGCTGTCAGGCTTCCACCTAGCTGGCAGGGTCGGGATTCTCGAGTGACGTCATTATAACCCTAGAGGGCTGAGTCCGGTGGATGCTCAACACCCGCCGTCAATCTCTCACGTAGCTAATGGGGCCGATGGTAGCACCCAGAGTTGGCCAAAGGAAAGTAATCTCGCTCTGGGGTTAGGTCCCAAGACGCTCCCGCTGCCAGGATTCACCCTAGCTGGCAGGGCCAGGATCCTCGAGTGATGTCGTTATGACCTTTGAGGGCTGAGTTCGGTGGATTCTTAACACCCGCCATCAGGCTCTCATCCAGCTGATGGGGATTGTGGTAGCGCTCGAGGTTGGCCAAAGGAAAGTTTTATCGCTCTGGGGTTAGGTCCGGAAACGCTCCCACTGCAAGACTTCCACCCAACTGGCAGGGCTGGGACCCTCGAGTGACGTCGTTATGACCCTGGAGCTGAGTCTAGAAGGAAAGATCACAAGGATGGAAAAGGGTCGGGCTCGGCAATTCTAGGAAATTCCGACCATGACGAGCTGACATCTCGGTCCTTACAAGGAAGGCGAGGCAAGCCGGCTCTCGGCGAACACATTCCATCCCCCTAAGATTTTACTTGGAAAATTTGACTTCTTCCAAGACCCTAAGAGAAGGAGTACTCGTAGGTGAGAAGGATCATCGCAATCCTAGAACGGCAAGTATCCTGCCTTCTGATTGTCTAAGGGCCGACGAGCTCTCAAGGTCTCCTCACATGCACGAATCCTAAAAGTGCATTCTAGAGGCGAGTGCCATCCTATCAAAGTCACCCAATAGAGTGGGGCGACTCGCACGCGAGTACAATACGATGAGAAAAAAGAGAGAAGGGAAAGAATAATAAAAGAAATATGCTAAAGTCCTTTACATTAAAATGTATGTTGTTATAAAAGGAGCTTGCCTCGGTGAGATTACAAAAAAGTCTGTGGGGGGGGGGGAGAATTACAGTACAAAAAAAAGTTGGAGAGCTAGTTTCCCCCTCCCCACCCGGATCGTTCATCCTTGAACCCCAACACCCCGCTGAACAACGAGTCAGAGCTCGCTTTCTTCTCGAAAAGGGGAGGGGTAAGGAGAAGGTCCAACATCAGCTCCCTGACTGATAAATCCTCACAACCATCCACCAACACATGCGTATCTTTCATGATCTTCATGGCGTACTCGGCAGTGCTGATGGAGTTGAGCCGTAGCTTCTCGGCGACCTCGGCCTCACTGAAGACTTTAGGCCACTTGGGGGGAATGCTCGGCTTGACACCGAGCAGAGGAAAGAAGATTTCCATCTACCAGATCAGCTCGCTCCAGAGCCCTTTGTTCTCCTCCCTAAGCTTTTCGTTCTCCCTCTCCAACTCGGCGACGCTAGCTCGCAGATTGCTCGCGGACTCGGCATTCTGCAAGGCAAAGAGAAGTAAGAACAAAAATATATGAAAAACCTTAAGTAAAAAGAGAAGGGGGTATCCGGCAAGTACCATCGCGTCGACAGATTTGGAAAGATGGTTCTTAGTGGTTTCAAGTCGCCTCTCCAGGCTAGCGACGTTGTCCTTCGTGACGTCACGATCCTACTCAGTTTTTAGTAGAAGGTGGTTAAGGTTAATGCCGCGGCAGAACACCATGTGATGAATCTCTAGGGCCCGCATCTGGGCTTGCAAGCCCTTATGGACGAGATGGCACAGGGTCATGCCCTTGTATGCCTCGACATCCTCGCGCCCATACATGCCGAAGCCAAGTGTGTAGGCATGCCCAGAGGAGGGTTGGTGACCCGACCAGGAGGGATGGAGGGATGAGATGGAGACCCTGTGGGTCTGCACATCCCGTCGGACCATCGGCTCGCCGGCCAAGTCCTTTGATCTCCCCCAAGGCCAAAGAGAGGGTGGCTCTTTGCAAGCCCAGCTCATGGGTCGTAGGTTCTCGGTGGATGTGGAAGTGGGGCCTCGCCCCCCCCCCCTCGATCTTTTTATGCCGAATCCCCCCTGTGGGCTCGCTGGTTATTTCTCTGGGATTGTCTCCGGTGAGCTCATGAATATTTGTTGTTGTTGTTGTCCCCTCTTGGAGACCAGGGCTTGCTTCATCTTTTTTTGTGGTGGGGGGCGCCGATGCGAGCTGGACCTTGCAAGGCCAGCTCACTTCCTGCTGGAGGAAGGTTTACTTGACCGTATCTCGTCGCGATAAGCTGCTGCGGCTGCCCGCTCACGTGCGAGCGGGTCCGGGTAGAGTCACGAGTTCGCACAAGACGGGTGCTTGGGAAGTAGTCACTCGCCTGCAAGAAATTACTTGTTAGAAATATTGCTGAAATATTGCCACTTGTTTAGCCGATCCAAATAGAGGAAGGAAGAGGGAAGATTTATTCGTTCGCTGGGAAGGACCGAGAGGAGCGAGTCCAGGCCCCTTCGAAGGAAGGCGACCTCGAAGTACTTCACCAGGAAGAACTTGTGCATCTCGGCATCGTTGCCCGATAGTGTTGGTGGCCGATATACCTCCTCGCTCTTCTGCTGGAGGGGGAAGGTTATGTTACCCAGGTCGCCCTTGATGAATAAGACCTTGGAAACACAATTGCGTTTCTTGTTTGCGATCTCGTGAACCTAGATGTGCGAGCCGATCAGAAAGGCGACCCCGTCGTTAGTCATGTGGGAGATGAAGAGTTTGCGGAAGACGAGCATGTAAAATTCAATCCGCTTTCGGCGGAGGAGGCAGGCAAATGCGACCATCATGACGAACGCATTCAGGTATAGTTAATGAAAGTGAGGATAAGATCTAGCTTACTTTAGAGGGGGGGGGGGGTGAATAGAGAGTATTAAAATAATTTACAATTTAAAACTGTAAGGCAGTGGAAGACTTGATTTACTTATGTGTAATGTGCTTGCAGAAAAGTAAACACTAAAGCAGAAAGAAAACAGAAACACACAGCACACAGCAAAGCAAAAAGCACAACAAACCAGATGACACAAGGAGCTATAGTGGTTCCCCAATAACCTGGGTACATCCACTCTTCTACAACCCTAGGTAGGAATCCACTGCAGGAATAGGTTATCAGGTGTCCTGTGTAACGCCCCGAAACTCAAAAGAGTGACGGGTGACGTTTTAAGCCAAGGTTGGGACCATGAGCAGGTGTCTCGGGCGTGACACGGTCGTGATACGGGCGTGTCATGCTAGGGAGTTTTCTAAGTCATGTACACGGACCATGACACGGGCACAGACACGGGCGTGTCACATGTGACACGGGCGTGTCGGGTGCCGTGTCGTAGGTCGTGTCCTCCTCGAGAAGCAAGTGTTGGTAGCTGTACACGGGCCATGACACGGGCATAGACACGGGCGTATCACATGTGACACGGGCGTATCTGGTGCCGTGTCGCAGGCCGTGTCCTTCTCGGGAAAAGAGTGTTGGTCGTTGCGCACGGGGCGTGACACGGGTCGTGACACGGCCGTGTCGCATGCGACACGGGCGTGTAGGAGGCCGTGTCGAATTCTGTGTACTGGTTATCGCGTCAGTCGAGACGTCGAATGAGTGACACGGCCATGCACACGGCCGTGTTGCAACCCGTATTCGGCCCAGATTTTGTAATTTTAGGCCGAATCATGGCCGTTCGTTTCCTTGCCTTTGGATCCGACGACTAAGGGTTAGTGCTGGCGGTTTAAACCCAAAGTTAGGGTTTGAAATCCCTCATTTCATCCAAGTGCTTCTCTTTCTAAAGTGTAGAGAGAGGGGAGAGCAAGGTGGAGGAGGAGACCAAGATCCGGCCACCGGCGGAGCATCGGAGCTCCGAATCGCGATCCGAGTCTAGATCCGCGGAGGCGACGCCGTTGCGGTGCTTTCCAACCGCGTAGATTTTTCATGGCGCCGCGGAAGAACGCAAGGGTAACGATTCTCATCCTAGGGCATGTGAAGCCCAGTTTTCCTTTGCATAGGAAGCCCTCTCTCGTAAGTGAGCGAAGAGTTAGAGCGTTCCTTGGGGAAGATATGTAAAGTCCCCCTTGTATAGAGTTCATATGCGAAAACGGGCATAGGCATTGTGTGTGAAGCCTATCCGGACAAGTTGATCCGGATCAGTGATGTTGCATTGCATATGAACCTAGGAAGACTCCGGATGTTTGGGCATTTTTCGGGTTTTCTACGTGGTAGATTGCAGTAGGGAGCCTTGGAGATTAACTCCAAGGTGCACCCGAAAAACTGGGCAAAAGCGGGTTTTACCAACACGATGGCCGAGGAGCCAATGTGAATATAATCGGGTTATGTGATTGTTGTGGCAGAAACGGGACTCGGTGAGTCTTGACCTGCGCATATGGCTTAAATTATAGTTGCGGAATGAGCACGGGTCAGACGGAACCGTACCCGATCTAAGTCGTTCGGTGGGACCGTTGGCATGGATGAGAGTCTTCGGCGGTCTATGGCTTAAATCGTCGTGACCAAGGCCAGGAAGACAAAATGCTCATATGATTGGCCGTCCAAGGGGCAGTGGTGGAACGGGAACGTCTATGGCTTGAATTGAACTGACGTTGGCCGGTTTGCCGTGAATGTGCCCTGTGTGCACGAGGTGTGTGGTCGTGCGAGCCTACGCCTGTGATGAAGTGTGTTTACACTATTATGATGTTATACTAATAAAGTGCAGGGGAAGAGCATCGCCGCCCCGATTTTGGGGGCGGGATCGTTATAATTTGGTCAGCATTGCTGACCGTTATTCTGTTTACCACCGGGTGGTGGATTGTGTCTTGTAGGTGCTACGGAGCCGAGCGGGAAATAGCGGGCTAAAGCCCATGTTGCGGTGCTGGCCCTCGAAGGCCTAACCTTTTTATGTTTCCATTTATCTCATGCATGTCCGGCCTGCGAGCCGAAGTATGAAAGTCACTCTTGTTTGAGGAAACTATTATAAGGCCATAAGGCCGGTACTTTTGTATTAATCATTCCTATTTTCTTTGAGTAGTGGACATTCGTGCTTGGCAGGGTTCTTATTTTATGAAACTTAATAAATTGCTTCCGCTAGAATGACTCTGTGTAGGACGTTTGTGATTGGTTGTATGGTTTCAACGCGTAACCAACCAGTCTGTCTGTAGTATATGGCATCGGGCCCCAGTCGGACCTACTGCTATATGCTATGTGACGGATAGGGGTGTTACAAAATGGTATCAGACTACTGGTTTCGGTTAAACTTAAATGAATTCGTGGGCGAATTCACTTTAAGGGGTGGTGAGCACATGTTTGTGCGTCATCGTTATAACATGAAAAGAACCCATGAATGTCCACTTAGGAATGAAAATACACGTGTTTGAGGAACCTGCGTGTTCCTATAATTGCTGTTTGCAATATTGTTTGGTCGCTTATCGGTGTTTTGCACGATTATAGGTGACCAGAAGTGGTGCTGGACCGTCGGAACGGCCAGGTTCCGAGGCAAGCAGCGCACCAAGTGATGCGCCTACAACACCTCTGTCAGCCAAAACAATTAGGTTGGTGGCAGAAGCTGTCATGGCAATGATTAATGCGCATCCTGCAAGGAAGGTGCAGTAGCCTGCTCCTGCGGTGGAGCAAGTGCCGCTCTAAGCGGCGGAGCCTAGAAGGGTTGAACAGGTGGCGGTGGAGCCGGTGTTGCCTCGGAGAGCAACTGAGAGATAGCTTAAGCATGTGATGGGCTTCCATCCACCGGTGTTCTCGGGAACGGGAACCCCGACCCAGGCCAAAGATTGGCTCTCAAGAGTCAATAGGGTGATGACAGTAACAGAAACGAAAGAGTGGCAGAAGACCACAATAGCAACGTTCCTATTGGACGGGGATGCGAGATTATGGTGGGAAGGCCTAGAGCTACACCAGTTGAGGGGAAGGCCGTTGGCCGAAGTACCTATGGAGGAGTTTTCGAGATTGTTCATGGCTCGATACCTCCCCTCAGTGCAGAGGATCGCATTGGAGAACGAGTTCCAAAAGCTGGTGCAAGGAGATAGCACTGTAGACGAGTACCTCCACGAGTTTACTCGATTGGGGAGATATGCTAGTGCTACCTTTGCCGACGAGGAGCGAAAGACTAACCGCTTCTTTGAAGGGTTAAGAGATGAGCTGAGGTTGCTACTATCGTGGCCCATGGCGCAGGGTTTCATGACCCTGGTCACCTCGGCCCGGTCCTTGGAGAAGGACATGAGAAATGTGCAAGCTAAGAAGGAATCTGGTGGGAAGAAATCGGAGTTCAAGGCGCCGACTACGTCGAAGTCGGGCTACCGCATATTCTACAAGAAGGCTAGGACATCAGGTCAAGCTTCCTCCTCAGGTGCCTCAGGGGCAACTACCAATCGAACCCCGGGCGCTTGTTTCACGTGTGGAAAGACGGGGCACTTTGCCCGTGATTGCTGGAGCGGACGCCCAAAGTTCGAGAGAAAACAAGGAGCTACCTACGAAGATAAGGGCAAGGCAGTGGAGTCAACCGCATCCCATTATGCTCCGACTCAACCTAGAGTGTACAACTTGGGTCAGCAGGAGGCCATTAAACAAGCTGACGTGGTGACAGGTACGAGTTAATTTATAGCAAGTTAACTTTAAATACTGTTATTTATTGCTTGTTAGCCTAATATGGTTTACATAGGCTTTGTTTTGATTAGCGATAGTTCGGTACGGGCACTGTTCTATACGGGAGCTTCACACTCCTTCTTGTTCGAAAATTTTATATCGCGCATCGGAGTCCCTTCTTCGATGGAGAAGGAAAAGTTGGATGTGCTGCTACTGAATGAGTGCTCGATGCGCGCGGACAGAGTGTGCGCCGTAAAGGTTCACATAGGGAGCCAAGACTTCGACTTGCTAGCGTCATTGCTGCCGCTAGTAGAGTTCGACCTTATCTTTGGGATGGATTGGCTTTCGGATCAGGAGGCTTGGATTGATTGCAATAGTAAGGAGGTCAATCTGGGTGTTGGATGGGAGACAACATTCACGGGACTTAAGGGGTCAAGCAGGATGCTGATGTCTGCTCTTCAGGTGGTAAAGGCAGTTCGTGCTGGCGCAGAGCTGTTCTTCGCAATAGTGGGGGCTGTAGAGCCAATGTCTGCGTTGGATAGTATCCCCGTGGTTTGTGAATACCCCGATGTGTTCCCGGATAGTCTTCCTGGAGCCCCACCGCAGCGAGAGATTGATTTCACTATCGAGCTTGTGCCAGGTGCCAAACCTATGTCACGTGCTCCTTATAGGCTGGCGCCGAAGGAAATGGCAGGGTTGAAAGTTCAGCTAGAGGAGCTGATGGAGCAAGGTTATGTGCGTCCAAGCTCGTCGCCTTGGAGCGCATCGGTCCTCTTCATTAAGAAGAAGGACGGGAGTATGCGGTTGTGTATCGACTACAGAGAGTTGAACAAGCTGACAGAGAAGAACAAGTACCCGATCCCGAGGATTGATGATCTCTTCGATCAGTTAGTTGGATCGTCGGTATATTCTAAGTTGTACTTGAAGTCGGGTACTATCAGTTGAGGATCAGGGAGTGTGATATCCCGAAGACGGCGTTCAACACAAGGTATGGGCATTTCGAGTTCACGGTCATGCCGTTTGGACTAACGAATGCGCGATCAGTGTTTATTGACTTGATGAACAGGACATTCCGAGATTTCCTGGACCGCTTTGTGATCGTCTTTATTGACGATATATTGGTGTACTCATAGTGCGAAGAAGGTCACTTCAAGCACTTGCATCTGGTGTTGGAGAATTTGAGAAGGAATGAACTGTATGCGAAATTCTCCAAGTGCGAGTTCTGGCTACCCTCAGTAGCATTCCTTGGTCACATTATCAGTGGGGAAGGTATAGCGGTGGATCCGGTGAAGATCATTGTGATACGGGAGTGGCCTGCGTTGTCTTCTATCGCGAAAGTCCGTAGTTTTCTCGGGCTTGCCGGATATTACAGGCGCTTCGTAGAGAACTTCTCGCGGATAGCGCTACCTCTCACGAAGTTGACATAGAAAGATCAGAGATTCTTGTGGACGCAGGAGTGCGTGCAAGCTTTTTAGGAGCTGAAGAGATGATTGACCACGGTGCCAGTGCTTAGTTCGCCGAGTGGGACCGAGGGCTTCGAGGTTTATAGTGACGCCTCGGGTAGTGGTTTGGGATGTGTGCAATTGCAGCATGGGAGCGTGATATCTTATGGATCGCGTCAGCTAAAAGTGCATGAAAGGAACTATCCGGTCCATGACTTGGAGTTGGCGGCCGTGATATTTGCACTTAAGCTGTAGAGGCACTACCTATACGGCGTAAGGGTCGATATTTACACCGATCACAAGAGCTTGAAGTACCTATTGGATCAGAAGGATCTTAACATGAGTTAGAGGAGGTGGATGGAGTTCCTGGGGGACTACACCTTCAAGATTCATTATGTACCCGGGAAGGGCAATGCGGTTGCTGATGCGTTGAGTCGCAGGGCTCCCGCCCAAGCAAACTGGTTGTCGGTTCATGATGAGAGGCTAGTACGGGAGTTGGAGGCGTTGGAGATCTGTTGCGTGGACAAGCAGACAAGCGCCAAGGATTTGTTGAACTTGACGGAGGTTCAGTATGACCTGGGTGACCGTGTTCGGCAGGCATTGGAGTTAGATGACTCCATGAAGGAGCTTATCGAGGCAGCATTGGATGGGTCAAATTTCCAATTTTCTTTTGAGGATGGGTTGTTAAGGAAGGATCATCGGTTGTGCATCCCAAGCGGGAGTAACCTGCGAGATGAGTTGATGTACGAGGCTTATCATACCAAGTACTCAATCCACCTAGGGAGCACAAAGATGTACCGTGACCTCAAGAAGCTGTTCTGGTGGCCGGGGCTCAAGAAAGACGTAGCGTTGTTTGTGGCTAAGTGCCAAACGTGCGCCTTAGTGAAGGCGGAGTGCCAAAAGCTGGGAGGATTCTTGAAGTCTTTGCCTATACCGGAGTGGATGATTGACGACATATCGATGGACTTTGTGCATGGTTTGCCAAGGTCGCAGAAGGGGAACGATGCCATCTGGATGATCGTAGACTGGTTATCTAAAGTGTCGCACTTTATTCCGCATAGGAAGGATGACTCGGTGGAGAAGTTGGCGAAGCTATATGTGGATAATATAGTTAGACTGCATGGTGTGCCCCGTAGTATTGTGAGTGATCGTGATGGGAGTTTCACATCCAATGATTGGAGGTTAATGCAGCAGATGCTGGGGATAAAGTTGAAGTTAAGCACAGCCATCCATCCGCAGACGGATGGACAGACCGAGAGAGTAAATAGAACGATGGAGGACATGCTACGCATGTGTGTTCTAGACTTCGAGAAGCATTGGGAGGACCACCTGTATTTGGTGGAGTTCGCGTACAACAACAGCTACCAGACAAGTATCCAAATGGCGCCCTTTGAGGCCATATATGGTAGGAAATGTCGCACGCCGTTATCGTGGCTGGAAACGGGTGAGGCAAGGTTGTACAAGAAGCAGGAAGTGGAGAGTGCTACTTCTTTGGTGCGGATCATTCGAGAGCTCTTGCTGATCGCTCAGGACAGGCAAGCTAAGTATTACAATGCCAAGAAACAGAACGTGGAGTTCGCTGTAGGCGATTGGGTGTACTTTAAGAAAAAGCCGTTCAAGGGTGTTTCACGGGTGAGGCGCTTGAAGAAGCTGAGCCCAAGATACCTTGGACCCTTTGAGATTCTGGAGAGGGTCGGCAAAGCGGCTTATCGTTTGAAGCTATCGGTGGAGTTGAGTGGACTACACGATGTGTTCCACATTTCCGTGTTGCGGAAGGCGGTGCAGGAACCTTCGCTAGTGATCGCAGTTCATCAAGTGCCGGTGGACGAAGGGTTGACGATAAGGGTCAAGCCCGTTCGTATCGAATACTTCGAGGTGAAGAGACTCCGTAACAAGGAGATCCGGATGGTTAAGGTCCGGTGGGATAATTGCGGTCGGGAGGAGCTCTCTTGGGAACGGGAGCAAACTATGCTGGAGGAGAACCCAGAGTTATTCCGCTCAGGTACCGTTAAAAGCTTTCAGTTCCAATTGTTTTCCTTTAGTAAATTTCGTGGGCGAAATTATTTTAAGGGGGAGAGAGTTGTAACGCCCCGAAACTCAAAAGAGGGACGGGTGACATTTTAAGCCAAGGCTGGGACCTAGAGCAGGTGTCTCGGGCGTGTCACGGGCGTGACACGGGCATGTCACGCTAGGGAGTTTTCATAGTCATGTACACGGACCATGACACGGGCACAAACACGGGCGTGTCACATGTGACACGGGCGTGTTAGGTGCCGTGTCGCAGGCCGTGTCCTCCTCGGGAAGCAAGTGTTGGTAGTTGTACACTAGCCATGACATTGGCATAGACACGGGCGTGTCACATGTGACACGGGCGTGTCTGGTGCCGTGTCGCAGGCCGTGTCCTTCTCGAGAAAAGAGTGTTGGTCGTTGCACACGGGGCGTGACACTTGTCGTGACACGGCCGTGTCGCATGCGACACGGGCGTGTCGGAGCCCGTGTCGAATGCCGTGTGCTGGTTATCGCATCGGTCGAGACAGCGAATGGATGACACGGCCATGCACACGTCCGTGCTACAACCCGTGTTCGGCCCAGATTTTGTAATTTTAGGCCGAATCGTGGCCGCTTGTTTCCTTGGCTTTGGATCCGACGGCTGAGGGTTAGTGCTGGCTGTTTCAACCTGAAGTTAGGGTTTGAAATCCCTCATTTCATCCAAGTGCTTCTCTTTCAAAAGTGTAGAGAGAGGGGAGAGCAAGGTGGAGGAGGAGACCATGATCCGACCACTGGCGGAGCGTCGGAGCTCCTAATCGCGATCCGAGTCCAGATTCGCAAAGGCGACACCGTTGCGGTGCTTTCCAACCGCGTAGATTTTTCATGGCGCCGCGGAAGAACGCAAGGGTAACGATTCTCATCCTAGGGCATCTGAAGTCATGTTTTCCTTTGCATAGGAAGCCCTCTCTCGCGAGTGAGCGAAGAGTAAGAGCGTTCCTTGGGGAAGATATGTAAAGTACCCCTTGTATAGAGTCCGTATGCGAAAACAGGCATAGGCATTGTGTGTGAAGCCTATCCGGACAAGTTTATCCGGATCGATGATGTTGCATTGCATATGAACCGGGGAAGACTCCGGATGTTTGGGCGTTTTTCGGGTTTTCTACGTGGTAGATTATAGCAGGGAGCCTTGGAGATTAACTCCAAGGTGCACCCAGAAACCTGGGCAAAAGCGGGTTTTGCCAACACGATGGCCGGGGAGCCAACGTGAACATAACCAGGTTATGTGATTGTTGTGGAGGAAACGGGACTCGGTGAGTCTTGACCCGCGCATATGGCTTAAATTGTCATCGCGGAATGAGCACGGGTCAGGAGGAACCGTACCCGATCTATGTCGTTCGGTGGGACAGTTGGCATGGATAAGAGTCTTCGGCGGTCTATGGCTTAAATCGTCGTGACCAAGGCCAAGAAGACAAAAATCTCATATGATTGGCCGTCCAAGGGGCGGTGGTGGAACGGGAACGTCTATGGCTTGAATTGACGTGACGTTGGCCGGTTCGCAGTGAATGTGCCTTGTGTGCACGAGGTGTGTGGCTGTGCGATCCTATGCCTGTGATGAAGTGTGTTTACACTATTATGATGCTATACTAATAAAGTGTAGGGGAAGAGCATCGCCGCCCCGATTTTGGGGGTGGGATCGTTATAATTTGGTCAGCATTGCTGAGCGTTATTCTGTTTACCACCGGGTGGTGGATTGTGTCTTGTAGGTGCTGCGGAGCCGAGCGGGAAATCGCGGGCTAAAGCCCATATTGCGGTGCTTGCCCTCGAAGGCCTTACCTTTTTATGTTTTCCGTTTATCTCATGTATGGCCGGCCTGCGAGCCGAAGTATGAAAGTCACTCTTGTTTAAGGAAACTATTGTAAGGCCATAAGGCCGGTACTTTTGTATTAATCATTCCTAATTTCTTTGAGTAGTGGACATTCGTGCTTGGTAGGGTTCTTATTTTGTGAAACTTAATAAATTGCTTCTGCTAGAATGACTCTGTGTAGGACGTTTGTGATTGGTTGTATGGTTTAAACGCGTAACCAACCGGTCTGTCCATAGTATATGGCGTCGGGCCCCGACCGGACCTACTGCTATATGCTATGTGACGGATAGGGGTGTTACATCCTGGGCACCAATGAGCTTTTGATAAGGTGCTCAAAAACCAAACCTAGATTTTTTGATAAGGTGTCTTGCCACCACTGAGTTTTGACAAGGTCTCAGAAACCAGCCACAACTTTTAAAGCGAGTTTTGAGAAACCCTTTTACAAAAGGAATAAAGAAAGAAAAAAGGTTGAGTTGTTCTTCTCTGTCAACAATCTTAAAGAAGAAAAGTGGAAGATGTTGTCAAAGCTCCTCCTGAGATCTGTAAGGGTTCAGAAAGATGAGCATTGCTTAGGGTGATAGGCCTTCAGTTGCTTTAGATCTCCAGCAATAGATGATTTCAGCAGATGCTGAAATGTGTGATGTCTGGAGTCCTTGATGAAGCAGCTTTTGAACACTTGATGCTTGAAGGAGTAGAATAGTAGATGATCTCCTTCCCAGTAATGTTCCTTGTATTCTTGAAGAATTCTGACTCAGTAATTCTGTAAACTTTTGTCTACTGAGTCTATTCCAGAAGATGAATTCTTGATGAACCAATATTTCTTGTTCTCTCTTCTGTATTCTTTTTCAAATCTTGTCAGTTCTCTATATCTTTTTCAAAATGACTCTCTAGGGAGTATATCAGATTTTGACTTCTTGATAGCCGTTAATCTGTCATAAATGACCACCTTAACTGATATATTCCTCTGAAGGAAAATCTTAAGAAACATTCCAATTAGTTTTCCTTGAAACTTGCTCCAGATTGATTGAAACGGCTACAAAATCCTTTGCCATAAATGCTGAAAATAAGTCTGAATGAATTCCATAACTGTCCTGAATTTGAATCCTGAAATCGTCGATCTCTTCAGAAAAGCGTCGATTTGAGCTCAACGATCGTCGAACTGAGCTCAGAGATTGAACTAGTCTGAAAACAGAAAACGTCGATCTGAGCTCTACGATCGTCGACCTGAGCTCAGAGATTGGAAAACAACTAGAGACAGAGCGTCGATCTGAGCTCAAAGATCATCGAACGGAGTTCGACGCCTCATTTGAACTGAGCTCAGAGATAGTCGAACTGAGTTCGACGTTTTGTCGACCTGAGCTCGACGAGAATTGTCCTAGTCTTCAGCACTGAATCCTGATCTTTAGAAGGTTCTTAGGGCAGCTTTACAACCTAAGTACTAACCCTAAGACTCATTCTAATTGACCTATCATACTATACAACAAGGTCAAAACAAATTCCTAAGCACATAGTGATCCTTACCCAAATTAGTAATAGGGTGTTCCAACAATCTCCCCCTATTTGGGTTAGGATTACTATTTACAAGACAAATAGGAAATAACAAGCATACATAAAAATAAAACAGAAACAACAATGAAGATAACATATGTTGAGCATTGTAGAAACACAGCAGGAACCACAGAATCAGTCAGAAGTAGATATGAGTATCATCTTACACAAATTACTCATTGCCCTTTTTGAAAAGAATTTCTCTGTTGGGATTGAGGTTTTCCTTCTTGGATCTTCTATCATCATCTGCACCGAAAGGAGGTTTGAGATTTTGGCCTTGGAACAACAGCCTCAGGATGCAGCTTCATGTAGCTCTCTGGATCAAAGAATTTTCTTGAAGCATATCTTTCTAATTCTTTCTTTCTCTGCTCTGATAGGGTTGTGATATTAGAGGTATCTCTTCCTTGCTCTCTTCCTTTCTTGATCTGATCCAATGCAGCCAATTCTTTCATTCTAGCAGTCCAGGAGAGTGGATTGTTTTTAGGGTCTTCAAAAGGAACTGAAGGTTCATATCTGTTTATTGTCACTGAATCATCTGAAGGAATTCTTGTAGCAACAGTTTATTTTAGCTTGTAAGGGAAAGGACCAGAGGTTGAGTCAATAGGACCTTGTCCTTCCCTTTGGTATGGATGTTTCTTGGAGTAACCTCTGTAGTCTCTTTGACTTCCTCTATGCTGTCCTCTTCTTGACTGATAACCTCTTTGATAATGTCCTCTTTGTTGATATCTCTGTGAAGATTGGGAGGAGCTATGTTTTCCAACAGATCCAGACTGAGAAGCAGATCCTCCACTAGTACCTGCATCTGGAGGAGGAGGAGGAGGATAGAAGTGTGAAGATCCTTTATCATATTTGTCAAGCTTTCTCTTTTTCTTCATTTCTTTGAGCTGGTTCTTAGAATACTGCATCCATGGTTCAGAAATAGGGCAGTCATGAAGAATATAGTAGGGGATATCATTGTCATCTTTAACTTTCTCAGGAGGTACCCTCATCATTGCCTTGCTTCTAGCTTTCCTCTTCCTTGCAATAGTTGTAGAGGAGTCATCAGAATCAGTTTGGAATTGGTCACTATCTGAGCTCTGAGGATTGTCATATAACTTATCGATCCTTTTGATGTAATCTTGTTGTTGCTTTGACTTTTCAGGAGAGATAATAGCAGCAGTAGCAGCAGTGACAGAAGCAGCAGAAATCGAGGCAGTAGGAACAGCAGATACAGAAACCTCAGCAGCAGGTTCTTCAATATGAACAGCAGACTCATCAGCCTTTGTCATCAGTAAATCAGCAGCAGCACTATCAGAACAAACAATATCAACAGCAGCAGTAGCATCCATAACATCAGCAGAAAGAACTTGTTCCATAGCCTTGATATATGCAGAAATTTGGCTTGGCTCACATCTAGCAACAGGCACAATGGCCTTAGTCAGATCTTCTACTCCCTGAGATGGTAAATAGCTGAAGTGAAGAATGTCAAAATCTGATGAAAGTGACCTGAGGTCCACTGTTAGTACAAGAGTTGAAGTTTGAACTGAAGCTGTCTCTGGTAAGAATTTCTCTGAAGCAGCAGGTACTATCTCTTCTTCATATGGCATCTCCCCCTGCCTTGATTCAGTTAGAACTAGATCAAGGCACCCCATAGAAGGGATTGCCTGTGGAGGAGAAATAGAGGATTGCCTGGCAGACAGCTCCTTGATGGATTTCAGGAGTGGAGCCATGGAGGTCTCCAGCAGGGCTACTAGCCTGGGAGCTAGCATCCCATAAAGCTTGTCTGCTAGGGCAGGAATATCTACTTGCTCAAGTGAGACTTGAGTAGAGGTAGAGGTTAGAGAGACAAAGATAGATGGTGAGGGAGCTGCAGAAGTAGTGATAGAAGTGGTGGATGGTAGAATGGATGGTTGAGAGATTGGAATTATGGAGATGGAAGATAGTGGTGTGGAGATGGATGGGGTGAAAGATGGTTGGGAGAGTATGTCATGGAGTAGTTATTGGTATGAGGATGATGATGGAGGCTCAAGAGGTGATGAGGGGGAATCATCCATATAGGAATCATCCATGAGGTTGAATGATGGAAGGGAAGAGGAAATGTCAATGGATGGATAATAGTGAAGGGGATGGAATTGCTCTACTGTGGTGGCTGGAGGAGGTGAAGGAGTTGAAAGAGGATAGGAAATGATGATGGGGGAAGAGAATGAGGTAGTGATGGTGGTTGTGGAAGTGGAGGTAGAAAAAATAGGTGGAGAAGGAGGAGATGAGGAAGCAGGCAACTCTTCTAATGGGGCAGTTGCCTGTGGGGGAGTGACTGTATCAGTCCTTGTGCCTGAAGTAATGACAGCAGCAAGTCCTCTACTTGGATTGGTAATCTGCCTATCCCATTTGCAAAAAAGGGCACAGGACAGCCTCTTGGAGGCATTTATTTGCATCCCACTGGACACCAGCAATTCAGGGCACCTGGAGTGCATGAATAACCCTATAATCCTCCCAAAATTTACAAGATTTTTGTTCACCTTCTTTTTGATCATGTCAAAGAAAATCTCTCCCAAGTTTAAATGTTTCTGATCCACAATTGCTCCCATCAAGAAGAATTGATACCTAGAGATGGAATCATGTGCAAAGTGCTTTGCCAATAGCACTTTCCCCACAACATCAGTAAGAAATCTATACTCAATTGATAAATTATTTTTTAGCAATTTGTTAGGGTTAGCGGCAGAATGTCCCATTCTATCTAACATAGTTGCAAACTCCTCTCCAGATAGCTCAATAGAATCATTTCCAGTACTTAATTGAAAGACATCAGTCAGGAGAGCAGTTGTTAGGGATACCTTAGTCCCGGCTATAGTACCAACAATTGTATTCTGATCCAGATTGTGCGCCGTATATACCCATTCCTTGATCTCATCGGCAGCAATTTTCATCCTTGTGGTCATTATCTGCACTAACTACTGTTCTCTGAATAAGTCCAGAATATCTTTGAAAACCTGGTCACTGCCCACGAATGAGTCCATGTATATGTCAAAACCTGTGTCGAATTTCATCTTGGCAAGGGCGGAAACAGACACTGCCATTGTATACCTGCAAAAATGAACAAACACGACCAAGTGCAGAAGAGTTTTGAGGGAAAGAAAAAGTTTGCAGATAGTATGAAAGCGCAAAAGAAGAACGACGACCGAAAAAAGATTTTTATATTAGGGTTCAACGCCAGAAAGGAAAGATCGTTGAACTTTGTTCGACGATTTTGGGCTTCTAGGGGAATCTGAAAGGTCTTCAACACCGTCGATCTCCGTTCGATGATATTGGAGAGCGTTGAGCTCTGCTCGACGATCGCTGACCAGAAAGAAGATAGCCTAGCATTATCTGAAAGCGCTGAACTCCGGTCGACACTTTTGGAAAGCGTCGATTTCCGTTCGATGATCTTTGGGAAAAACGTCGAGCGCAGTTCAGAGACTAAAAACAGCCTACAGACACTAGAAAAAAAAATAAGTTTTTAGCCTAGTCTTTGTCTGTTTTTAGAGTTTTAAAATCTTGGGTTTTATTTTAAACTTCCTCCATCTAACATTCCTAACTGATTTAGGAAGAAGGTATGTTTCTTTTCATCCAATGGTTTGGTGAAAATATCTCCCCTTTGTAAATCAGTTGGGATATATTGAATTTCAATTTTATTTTTCTCAACATTGTCTCTTAAGAAGTGATGTCTAATCTCTATATGTTTTGTCCTACTATGGAGGACTGGATTTTGTACTATAGAAATAGCACTGGTATTATCAAAATTTTTTTTTGACCCTTCTAAGTTGTAACCATGTCTAGGAGCTGGTTTTGAATCCACAAAATCTGTGAGCAACAACTGCCTGCTGCCATGTATTCAGCTTCAGCAGTTGAAGTGGATACAGATGTCTGTTTCTTACAGAACCAGGAGACAAGTCTGTCACCAAGAAACTGGCAAGTTCCACTGGTGCTTTTCGTGTCTTCTCTACATCCAGCATAATCAGCATCTGAAAATCCAGTTAGTTCAAATCCTGAGTCTCTTTGATACTAGAGAACTAGATTTGGACAACTATTTACATACCTAAGAATCCTCTTAACTAATGTAAGGTGTGACTCTCTAGGGCTTACTTGGAACCTAACACATATACATGTAGCAAACATTATATCAGGTCTACTAGCTGTAAGGTACAATAGAGAGCCAATCATTGCTCTATATGTTGTCTGATCAACATGTTTTCCATGTTCATCAGCATCAAATACAGCATTAGTAGGCATAGGTGTTTTCATACAAGATGCTTCAAACATACCAAATTTCTTAACCAGTTCTTTTGCATACTTGGTTTGAGAAATAAATATGCCTTCAGCATGTTGTTTGACTTGCAATCCTAGAAAGAAGGAAAGCTCACCCATGCTACTCATTTCAAATTTTGAATGCATTAGTTTAGAGAACTTTTTGAACAAATTTGAATCAGTAGATTCAAATATAATATCATCTACATATATTTGCACTAGTAGGGTATGAGACTTATGGTTTCTAATGAAAAAGGATTGGTCTACTCTACCCCTTATAAAATCATTTTTCAGAAGAAAGCATGCTAAGGTCTCATACCATGCTCTAGGAGCTTGCTTGAGACCATATAATGCTTTATGCAATTTGAAAACATGGTCAGGATAAGTTGAAGAGATAAAACCTGGAGGTTGTCGAACATAGACTTCTTCTTTGATGTCTCCATTGAGAAATGCACTCTTCACATTCATTAGGTAGACCTTGAATCCTTTGTGAGCTGCATAAGCTAGGAATATTCTTATGGCCTCTAACCTTGCAACTGGTGCAAAGGTCTGGACATAGTCTATTCCTTCCTCTTGAGAGTATTCTTGAGCAACTAGCCTTGCCTTATTTATTACAATAACTCCTTGATCATCCAATTTGTTCATGAACACCCACTTAGTTCCCACAATGGAGTGATCCTAAGACCTTGGCACTAGTTCCCAAACTTTATTCCTCTCAAATTGATGTAGTTCCTCTTGAATAGAAATGATCCAATGTGGATCCTATTCTGCATCTTGAATGGATTGAGGCTCAACTTGAGATAGAAAGCAGGTGTGCATCAGGTTCTGGTTGACTTGATTTCTTGTTTGCACACCAACTGAGATGTTTCCAATCACTTGGGAGATTGGATTATCTCTTGTTGTTACTAAATCAATAGGGGGTGTTCATTGTTCACCAACCTGTGTTATTGTTTCCTCTTGTGGAACAACAACTGGCTCTTCAAGATGGTTCTGTCCAAGATGTTGAGTACCAAGATGTTGAGTATCCTCTTCATCTTCACTGATTTCTCCTCTCTATTGGGTAGGTGAATATGTTGAATCCTTCTCTGTAATATGCAACCTGTCCAAATTTTCTGAAAGAGAGTTTACCTGCAAGAGTTCTATGGTAGAAGTATTCCTCTCCTTGTAAAACATGTTAGTCTCATCAAAAGATACATGAACAGATTCTTCAATTTTTAGAGAAGTTTTATTATAAATCCTATAAGCTTTACTGATCATGTAGTATCCCAGAAACACTCCTTAATCAGCTTTAGCTTGAAATTTTGCTATATACTTCTTGTCATTATTATGAATATAACAAATGCAACCAAAATTTTTAAAATAGTCTACTTTAGGTTTCTTCCCTTTGAGCAATTCATAGGGATTCTTGCCCTTCAGTTTATGTATCAAACTTCTATTCAACACATAGTTGGAGGTGTTCACTGCCTCTGCCCAAAAAGATAGAGGGAGGTGAGCATCTGTCAATAATGTGGTGGCAGATTCAATAAGGGTTCTATTTTTACTTTCAGCTACCCCATTTTGTTGAGGAGTTCTAGGAGCTGAGAAAGTGTGTCTGATCCTTTCACTCCTACAGAACTCTTACATAAGAAGAAAATCAAACTCTATCCCATGATCACTTCTGATCAGGGCAATGTGAGTATTGAACTCAATCTGTATGCATTTGAGAAAATCTGTCAAACATTTAAAGTTATCAGACGTCTTCCTCAGAAAGAATACCCAAGTGAATCTAGAGAAGTCATCTACAATCACTAAAGTGTAAGATTTCCCTCCTAAGCTTTGTACTGTAATGGTTCCAAAAAGTTCCATGTGTAACAGATATAAAATCTTAGGTGAATCACTCTTATTAAGTGACTTAAAACTATTTTTAGTTTGCTTGCCTAATTGACAAGCCCTGCAGAGTCCTTCCTTCTTGTAGGGGCCAGAAGGTAGTCCTCTAACAAGGTTGTTCTTGGATAGCCTAGAAATGGTTCTAAGGTTTATATGTCCTAGTCTCTTATGGCAAAGATCATTTTGTTTGCAAACTGAATTAAATAAATAGATATCTATATTGGTTAAAAGGAAATCTGCAAGATAAATTTTACCTTTCGTTTTACCTGTTAACACTGTTGTGTTATCCTCTGACTTGATCTTGCATAAGGATTTGTTGAATATCACTTGATAGCCTTCATCACAGAGTTGACTGATGCTGATTAAATTGTGCTTCAGTCCTTCCACATAAGCCACCTTCTTGAATGTGATTGAGCCAATCTGAACAGCACCATATCCTTTTGTTTGACCAAAATTTGAATCACTAAATATCACTTTGGGTCCAAGTTTTGTTTTGAAGGATGTTAGATTCTCCTTATTCCCTGTCATGTGCTTTGAGCACCCACTATCCAGATTCCATTGTTGGTTCATTGCTGGATAGGTCTTTGTTGGGTCCGGCGTTCCTTCACTTGACCCGTGGTGCTCTGCTACTTATAAAAAAATTAAGTAGCACCCTCTCCAACAGTCTGGGATTTTGGTGCAGTTGGGTATGCGCTTGATCCTTCAATTGGTATCAGAGGAGGTCACGGGTTCAAGACCGGGGGGCGCTATTAAATCCTGATTTTTCCCTTCTACCTGTGTGGGTCCGGTGGGTTAGGCAACCGTGGACATGTGGTAACCCCACCTCTAAGCCGTGTGGGCCATGTGGTAACCCCACCTCTAAGCTGATGGGTTGTGCTGGACGCCGGGGGGGGGGGATTGTTGGGTCCGGTGTTCCTTCACTTGACCTGTGGCGCTCTGCTACTTATATAAAAAATTAAGTATCACCCTCTCCAACAGTCCGGGCTTTTGGTGCAGTTGGGTATGCGCTTGATCCTTCAGTCTTCACCTGCACATAAACAATTTATATTTTTTTGACCCAGTTTACCTTGGGTCTAGGTTGATAACCTTTAAACTCAGAAATAAAAGACATCCATGGCTTACTCTTATATCCTTTAGGATGGTATCTCCTAGGAGGTACTATCCATTCAGTATAAGGGTTTAAGCTTTGGGATGTAGGACTTCTAGGATTGATTGTAGATTTACCTCTGAAAATTGTTCAAAGCTCTAAGCTCCGTTCGACGATCGTCGAGCTGAGTTCGACTATCTTGGGTCAGATCATCGAGCTCCATTCGAAGATCGACTATGCCAGAGTTCAGAGTTCAGAAGTCGTAGACCTGAGTTCGACGATTTAGCCTGAGATTGCCGAGCTCTGTTCGACGATCGTCGACCTCTGTTCGACGTTTTCTGTTGAACTTTGTTTTTCTTAGGTAAATTAGGATTCTTCCAAGCCACCTCTACAACTTCCTTTCCATTATTTGAAATAAATTTAATTGGAGTTGTTAATACTATAGGTTGGCTGGATGAAGCACCCAAGCCAAGTGTACTATTAAATCATGAGTTCACTGTACTTGTGATGTCCATCAGTCTGATGCTTCTCCCATTAAGGGATTCTTCAAACTTCTTAGCCTGGGATAGTTCACTTTTCAGTGAAGCTATCTCCTCCCTATAGCATTTTAGCTCCTCAGAAAGTTTGAGGTTATCTGAATTTAAAGTGCTATGTTTAGATAATTGATTTCTGAGAGAGATGATCTCTTTCTCAGACTTCAGCAGGTCTAAACAAAGTGCTTTAAATTCAAATTTAAAGTCCTCTGAATTAAAATCAAAGGAATCTATTACCTGGTCTTCTTCATCTTCATATTCAGATTCAGATTCTGATTCATGTTCTGCATCAGAATTATGTTGGGAGGCATTGATAGCCATCATGCAGAACTCCTTCTCTTCAGCATCATCTTCATCATCACTTGAGCTTGATGAAGCCTCTGACTCTTCTTCAGTTTCACTCTAGGTTTCAGCTATAAATCCCTTCCCGGTGTGTTTGTTTTTGCTGGAGGAGGATTTGTCATTATTGTTTCTCTTGGAGTCCTTGTCTTTTCTCCTATCTTTCCTGTCCCTCTTGTCCTTATTTTGATTTTCGGGACAATCAGGCACAATGTGGTCTGATTTCCTGCATCCAAAACAAATAATTTCTTTATTATTGGATTTGTCATACCTTGGCTTCTCATGCCCTCTGGATGACCTCTTTCTGAAATCTTTCCTGGCCATCTTATAGAATCTCTTGGCCAGTAAGCTCATCAATTCTTCATTGGGGGTGACCTTGTCTTCAGGCTGATCTTCTATAACTTTGAAAGCTATGGTCTTCTCCTTTCTTATGGCTGGAGAAGCAGTCTTTTGCTCTTCTTCCCTATTCTTGATGAGCAGCTCATAAGATTTTAGCTTGCCCAAAAGAGCCTCTGTGGTGATCTCACTTAGGCTTCTGGCATCCTTGATTGGCCAGATTCTTGAATCCTAAGTGCTGGGGAAGCACATTAGGATTTTGTCATTTAGTTCAGTGAGTGAGATCTCCTTGTCCAATGTTCTTAATTCACTGACAATTAGGCTGAGCCTGTTGTACATATCAGCAACTGACTCAGTTTCTCCTTTCTTGAAGTTCTCATACTAGGATATGAGATGGGATCTTCTGTCCTTCCTTTCATCAGTAGATCCATATACAATCTCAGAAAGCTTATCCCATATATCTTTTGCTGAACTGCATTCAGCCACCTTTTGGAATATCTCATCAGACATAGTCTGAGCAAGGATATTCATAGCCTTTGCATTTACAACTTTCCATTTCTTTATTTCTGCATCTGTTCCTGAGGGAGGTGGAACAACACTTATACTTGTAATTATTGGGGGTCTTGGACACACTGTCAAAACAGAATTAAATATGTCCTCATCAATAGAATTCATGTAAATCCTTATCCTTGCCTTCCAAAGTGCAAACTTAGAAAGGTTGCACACTGGAGGTCTGGTGCTAGCATAATATTTGTTCTATGCCATGGCTTTGTAAGAAAATGAATATAATACAAATAGTAATAACCCTTTATAAAAGATTGATCTTATCAGAGATCTTTTTGTTCAGGTGTTAGCCTGTTCAACCAATCTGTTGAAGATTCAGTTGTTGAGTAACCAACCTCCCTCTGATACAAATTAAAAGTGAGGATAATATCTAGCTTACTCTAGAGGGGGGGGTGAATATAGTATACTAAAATAGTTTACAATTTAAAACTGTAAGGCAATAGAAGACTTGATTTACTTATATGGTAATGTGCTAGCAGAAAAGTAAACACTAAAGCAGTAAGAAAACAGAAACACACAGCACACAACAAAGCAAAAAGCACAACAAACCAGATTACACAAAGAGCTATAGTGGTTCCCCAACAACCTGGACACATCCACTCTTTTACCACCCTAGGTAGGAATCCACTGCAGGAATAGTCTATCAGGTGTCCTGGGCACCAATGAGCTTTTGCTAAGGTGCTCAAAAACCAAACCTAGATTTTTTGATAAGGTGTCTTGCCACCACTGAGTTTTGACAAGGTCTCAGAAACCAGCTACAAAACTTTTGAAGGGAGTTTTGAGAAACCCTTTTACATAAGGAATAAAGAAAGACAAAAAGGTTGAGTTGTTCTTCTCTGTTAACAATCTTAGAGAAGAAAAGTGGAAGATGTTGTCAAAGCTCCCCCTTAGATCTGTAAGGGTTCAGGAAGATGAGCTTTGCTTAGGGTGATAGGCCTTCAGTTGCTTCAGATCTCCAGCAATAGATGATTTCATAAGATGCTGAAATGTGTGATGTCTGGAGTCCTTGATGAAGTAGCTTTTGAACACTTGATGCTTGAAGGAGTAGAATAGAAGATGATCTCCTTCACAGTAATGTTCCTTGTGTTCTTGAAGAATTCTGACTCAGTAATTCTGTAAACTTTTGTCTACTGAGTCTATTCCAGAAGATGAATTCTTGATGAACCAATATTTCTTGTTCTCTCTTCTGTATTCTTTTTAAAATCTTATCAGTTCTCTATATCTTTTTCAAAATGACTCTCTAGGGAGTATATCAGATTTTGACTTCTTGATAGCCGTTAATCTGTCATAAAAGACTACCTTAACTGATATCTGCCTCTAGAGGAAAGTCCTTAAGAAACATTCCAATTAGTCTTCCTTGAAACTTGCTCCAGATTGATTGAAACGGCTACAAAATCCTTTTGCCATAAATGCTGAAAATAAGTCTGAATGAATTCCATAACTGTCCTGAATTTGAATCCTGAAATCGTCGATCTCTTCAGAAAAGCGTCGATCTGAGCTCAACGATCGTCGAACTGAGCTCAGAGATTGAACTAGACTGAAAACAGAAAATGTCGATCTGAGCGCTACGATTGTCGACCTGAGCTCAGAGATTTAAAAACAACTAGAGACAGAGCGTCGATGTGAGCTTGAAGATCATCGAACGGAGTTCGACGCCTCATTTGAACTAAGCTCAGAGATAGTCGAACTGAGCTCGACGAGAATTGTCCTAGTCTTCAGCACTAAATCCTGATCTTTAGAAGGTCTTGAGGACAACTTTCAAACCTAAGTACTAACCCTAAGACTCATTCTAATTGACCTATCAGACTATACAGCAAGGTCAAAACAAATTCCTAAGCACATAGTGATCCTTACCAAAATTAGTAATAGGGTGTTCCAATAGTTAAGATTGAACCGCCCCAAAGTATCTCACGATCTAGAGGATCTCCGGCCAGAGGCGCAGGCACAACCCAACCTCAAAGTATGAGAGGGGGAAGGTGAGTTCGTCTTGGTAAAAGGCATTGATGGATTCATTCTCCCTGGGCCGGCACGCCTCAATACTAGGGGGAAGGAAGTCGGTGACGAATTTGGCGAGTTCGTGCTCGATTGTGTTTCCTTCAAAGAAAAAGTACTCGACAAATTGCCGAGCACATTTGGATCTCCCGTCGGCATCAGGTCGCGTCTTGCCCATATCCGCAAAAGGTTGGGGTTCAAAAGCATGTAGGGAGAAGAACAATATAGGGGGGTATGAATGCAATAAAGGCAATGACATATGGAGTTGGTGAGAGGGCCTATTTATAGAAAACCGAATTTATGGTTGAGCTAACCGGTCAGTCCAGCTCGCCAGCCCCAACTCGCCGACTCCGACTCACCGACCCGGCAACCTGGCCTATCCTAGTGCGAGTTGAACCTAGATGGCACAACATATTATTTCAAATAACACACTAAGTTCTAATAATTATTCAAGTTTTTACAGACAGGGACATTCGCAGCCCCGAGAAGAAGGAAGTTCATAAAGCGCAAAAGAAAGTTCGGTCAACACGCGTGAGCTAGGGATGCTTGGGGGCGAGGGTCGGTAGGCTCAGTTAGGGAGCCTTTTCCATCTACTCGGCCTCATGCCCCTATCCTCGGAGGTCTGCACGTGTTGAGGAACTAACGGACCAGGTCCAGGTCTTAGCTGAAGGTCTGCAGGTTTTCATTAAGTCTCTCAATAATTTGGGCTGGGGACATCATCTCTCTCGTCGAGCTGTGCTCCATCTTATCTACGATCAGAACATAATCCTTCTCCAGCGCCTGCAGTTTCTGCTCACTATATGCATTGTCCGCCTGGAGCTGGCGCAACGTGGCATCATGTTTCTTCAGGACTTCCACCACCCGTCACCCCAGCTCAACGGGATCCAGTGAATCATCTAGGAAGCTTTCCACCCTAGTCTCAGGGGGCGGCGAGCGACGAGCTTGTTCATAAGATTCCTCAACTTCAGACGGAGTAGGGAGACCTATAAAACAATCAAACTCTGGTAGAAAGAGGGTGCGAGTGCAACAAAGATGCCTATGAAAAATATTCTCGTGGAAGTGGAGCTTACGGGATGAGCTCGACATTCCTTGGGGGGTATCAAAGGAGGTAAGGCTAAGTTCTTGCCGCGACCCAGAATATGGATTCCTGGGGAGATGAGGTTGAAGCTGGGGACCGGGATATCCCCGGTACCTCCATTTGCAAATACATGAGAGGAGGTGTGCTGCTTGGCAGGAGGACAAACTGGCCACCTGGACTTCAGCGAGTCCCGTCCCATGGTTCCAAAAGCAATCGAGTTCCAGTAGGAGTTAGAAGCCACGAGTCATGGAGAGGGGAGTCAACTCGCAGCGTGGAAGCTTCATCATAAGTCTGTAGGTCAGCTCAATCTGCAGGTACCTCAATAACCTCCTTCCCTTTTGACTAGGCGGCTGGTACATGAGAGGAAGCGAGCCAAAGGTTTGAAGTGGAGTCCAGATATTGAGGGATCTGCTTAGTAACCTAGGAAATGGATTTAGCCTTTTTTACGGGTTGGTCATGTGGTGGCTCGCACGGTGTCGAGCCTAGGATCACCGTGGTAATCCCAGCCGCGTGGGCGACATTCAGCTGCCGAGCACGAGAAAACCTCTCCTGAAGTTCTTTGGAAAGAGGCATCTCGGAAATGTCAAGTAAGAGGAATGACAAAGGTCACCCAAGTACGTGGACATATATATATACCCGTGGGTGGGTCCCACCAAAAGATTCTCCCTCTCTTATCATACTAGTCGCATATTGTGGGGTTGAATTTTCTTTCCGAGCTTGTGCCAACTTCGCAAAGAGAGGGGATTGTGTATAACCCCATATCCAGCGAGTAGTGGGTGATAGGAGTCACCAGTCCAAGTTCTAGGCGACCTAGGAGGAGGCGAGAGCTCAGTGGACTCTTCAGCTCGCCTTGGTGGGGTGGAGAAAGTAAGGGGCGAGTGGAGCAAGTCGACTCGCACTCACCCCAGGGGTTCAACAAGTAGCGGGCGAGTAGAGGCAGGTCTAGTTCAGTACTCGCCCAGGGCCGCAAGGAGGTGGCGAGTGCAAGCTCTCTCAAGCACTCGTCGCCCTAGGCTAGTGGAGGCGGCGAGTGCTAGCTCCATCGAGCACTTGCCGCCCTAGACGAGTGGAGGTTTTGGAGGCCACTCGCCCAGTTTTTTGTGATGTATCTTTACTATTTTTCCCCCATTTGCCTGCCTATAGCCTGCTAGAACGACGGAGTTGCGTTGTTGGAAGATCTATTTGGGATGCACATAGCTATTTGGAACAACGGAGGTTGACTATTTGCTGTCCATTTTCAGAAATCTATAAATATACACAAGGGGGTACCTCAGAAGGCAAGCTAACGTGTGCCCCGATCTTCATGCGCTCTCTGAGGTATCCTTAGCTTGGCATTTGTCTAGGGAGGGGAAGCGCTCTAAGATCTTCCGGGTGTATGGTGGGACCTCCACACCGAGCCCTTGGGTCTGTCCCATGTTCTTTTTTCATAGTCGTTTGGCTCGTAAGAGAGAAGTAAGTGCGCGATCGCCCCTTCCCCAAGGGTTAACTCCACAGAGACCGAGTTTTCGATTTCAACATCTTGCTTTCTCATTGAGAATAAATTCTCAAGGGGAAAGATAGACAAGACATTATTCCTACAGGAATCCAAGGGTAAGATCATCCTAGTCTAATTTTATGTAGATGACATAATCTTTGGGTCTATTGATGATAACCTCTACAATAAGTTTGCAAAACTTATGCAAGAGAAGTTTGAGATGAGCAGTATAAGTTAGCTTAAGTACTTCTTGGGACTCAAAGTAAGATAGCCTAAAGATGGATTGTCCATTTCTCAGTCTAAGTTCATTAAGGGGTTAATTAAAAAATATGGTATGGAGAGTGCCTCCATAATGAAAACTCCCATGGGGTCAAGTATGTCAATAGATAAGGATGAGACATGGAAACCTATTGATGAATCCTTGTATAGAGGCATAATTGACTCTCTCCTCTATCTTACTACTAGTAGGCCTGACATCATGTATGCTACATGTGTTGCGCGATTGCCCCTTCCCCAAGGGTGAACTCCACAGAGACTGAGTTTTCGGTTTCAACACCTAGATTTCTCATTGATAATAAATTCTCAAGGAGAACGATAGACAAGACATTGTTCCTAAGGGAATCTAAGGGTAAGATCATCCTAGGCAAAATTTATGTTGATGACATAATCTTTGGGTCTACTGATGATAACCTCTACAAGAAGTTTGCAAAACTTATGCAAAGGAAGTTTGATATGAGCAGTATGTGTGAGCTTAATTACTTCTTGGGACTCCAAGTAAGACAGTCTAAAGATTGGTTGTCCATTTCTCAGTCTAAGTTCATTAGGGAGTTAATTAGAAAATTTGGTATGGAGAGTGACTCTATAATGAAAACTCCCATGGGGTCAAGTATGTCAATAGATAAGTATGAGACATGGAAACCTTGTATAGATGCATAATTGACTCCCTCCTCTATCTTATTGCTAGTAGGCCATACATCATGTATGCTATATGTATTTGTGCTAGATACTAGGATTGACCTAAGGAGTCTCATTATTTTGCTGCATAAAGAATTCTAAGAATTTATTCTCAATGAGGAAGGTAGACAATGTCTCATACCATACTCTAGGGACTTGCTTGAGCCCATATAGAGATTTCCTAAGTCTATACACAGCAATAGGAGAGTTAGAATCTACAAAACCTTAAGGCTGCACTACATAGACCTCTTCTTTCAAATCTCCATTCAGGAAGGCTGACTTCACATCCATCTGGAAGACTTAGAATCCCTGGAAGGCTAAAAATGCATGGAACAGTCTGATGGATTCCAACCTTATAACTGGGGCAAAAGTCTGATCATAATAAATCCCCTTTTCCTGTCTGTACCCCTTGGCCAGCATTCTAGCCTTATTATTTATGATAATATCATTTTCATCAAGTTAATTTCTGAAAATCAACTTGACTCCAATGATATTATGTCCATCTGGTCTGGGAGCCAGCTTCCAGACCCTGCATCTTTTGAACTGGTTCAGTTCTTCTTGTTTTGCACAAATCAAAAATTGGTCCTGATTTGCCTCTTCAAATTTCTTGGGCTCTTCTTGTGACAGGAAGCTGGAGTAAAGAGTTGTGTTGAAACTCCTGCTTCTTGTCTGAACACCTTTGCTAGACTCACCTATTATCTGATCTGGAGGATGATCTCTCAGATATCTGACTCCTAGGGGCAGCTGTACTTTTTCTTGTTGAGCACCATTTTCTTCAACTAGTTGATCTTCATCTCCAACAAGACTGTCCTGTGCTTCCTCTAGACAGCATCCTTCCCTATATTCTTTTGGCACAATAAGGTCTTTTTTTTATGGAGAGCTTTTCCATCATAACTTTTGTACCTGCAAAACTAGGCAAAGAGCTTGACAACTCACTGTCAATCATGCTTGACGCATCAAACACTACATGGACAGATTCTTCTACAACTTGATTTTTCAAGTTATAGACTCTATATGCCTTACTACTATTGTTGTGCCCAACAAAGATCCCCTCATGGGATTTGGTAGCAAACTTAGTCACTTTTGACCTACCATTATTCAAGATGAAACACTTGCAACCAAAGATCCTGAAATAAGATATGTTTGGTTTTCTGCCCTTCAATATCTCATAGGGAGTCTTCTTGTGGTCTTTGGTGATAGAAGCCCTATTGAGAACATGACATGCAGTGTTAACTGCCTCAGCCCAGAAATATTCAGGGAGAGAAGTGTCACTCAACAATGTTCTCCCAGCTTCTATGAGAGTCCTATTTTTCCTCTTAGCTAACCGATTTTGCTGGGGAGTTCTTGGAGAGGAGAATTCTTGATGAATCCCTTGCTCTTCACAGAAGGTAGTCATGGCAGCATACTGAAATTCAATTCCATGGCCACTTCTTATTTTGACAACAGAGCTTGCAAGTTCATTCCGAATTTGCTTGACAAAATTCATGAAGACTTCAAGGGTTTCATCATTTCTTTTAAGGAAGAACACCCAAACAAACCTTGAATAGTCATCAACCACCATAAGGGTGTAGACCTTCCGACCTAGATTTTGAACAGGCATAGAAACAAACAAGTCCATATGCATGAGGTACAAGCATCTCACTGAGTCCTTGGTCCCAATGCTCTTGAAGGTGGTCTTAGTCTGCTTACCCTTTTGGCAAGCAGACAAGATACCCTCTTTGGAGCATTTTATTTTGGGACCATTCCCAAATAACTCATCATTAAAGAGTTGACCAATGGTCTTATAATTCAAATGAACAAGTCTCTTGTGCCATTGGATACAATATGAGTCTTTTTCATTTTCAACTAGGCATATAGGGGAACTACTATCTAAGCAAGAAAAGTTCAAGCAATAAACATTTCCACTCCCAGTGCCTGTTAAGATGTCACTCTGGTCACTTAATGTAACATCCCGATTCACGCTAGGCCCCTCTTGCACGCTTTTGAGTAAAGAGAGCTATCTTGGGCTCAAAGAGTGCAGCCGACTAGGCTTACACTCGTGTGGAAAAGAGAAATTGGTCCAGAATTGGACACGGGTATGGACATGGGCGTGTCCCTACCCGCGTGCGTCGAGTAGAACTCGAGAGGCATTGAGTGGAACTCGACAAGGCCTGTCCCGAGGAGGACACGGGTAGAGACATGGGCGTGTCCCTACCCGTGTGCATCGAGTGGAGATCAACGAAATGTGTCCCCGAGCTGGACACGGGTAGAGATACGGGCGTGTCCCTACCTGGGTGCATATCTCTAGGAAGCCGGTTGTGTCTCCTGAGTAGGACACAGATTAGAACACAGGCATGAACACGACCGTGTCGCGTGACACGGGTAGTGGACACTTGCGTATCCATACCCGTGTTGTTGTCCAAACAACACTTTAACCGTCGATGCCGATTTACCCGAGCAGGACACGGGTAGGGACACGGGCGTGTACCTACCCGTGTCATTTCTGAATAAAAATGGGGAAATGCAACCCTAGCCATTTTTCATTCTCTTCCAAGCAATTTTTCTAGAGAAATTGCTGGAGGAGGGAAGGAGTTGCTGGAATCAACTATACTCCGTGAAGAACCGCTGCCACCGCCAAGGAGAAGAAGATGTCGTCGCAAAGGGTGACGAGATCCATGGCCAGAATGTGTGGAAACGCCGAAAAAGAGGTGAGCTTCCTCCCCTCTCACTTGGTGCTAGATCTGTAGTTATTCCTAGGTGAGATGTCGACTCAAAAGAGTCTAGACTTGTGAGATGATGATCTTCCTAGGAATAGCCCATTCTAGGGCTTGTGCTCTATGGATAGTGATGTCTTCAACCTCTCCTTCTTTCTATGTGATGATAGGGAGATGGTTTCGTGAATAGAAATGGCCTTATGAGGGTGAATAAGGGAGGAGGAATTTCTGATGTGATTTGGGAAGGTAGGCTAGAGGAGGAAGATGAACCGATTTCATTCATTCCGCCTTAAGATGCGTGCAGAAATATTTGTTCTGCACGCAGCGATCTTCTTGGCCACTTTCAGACATGATATGGCCAGATCTGGGCTTTCGACTAAAGAAAAAAGGCATAGACCTTGGAAATACCTTTCCAACGAGTGGTTACACGTCTTAGCCACGGGAAAGTCTGATCGAAGTAGAGGGCTGACAGGCTAAGCGTGCAGAAAATGTAATTTGTACGCAGCAGGCTTTGGTGCCAATTTCATGTGTGATACAGTCTGATCTGGGTTGTGGACTGAACATGAAAGTTGTAACCCATGGAAAGACCTTTCAATCGAGTGGTTACACACATTCACCAGATTCCTATAGCCTCGGGAATCTCCGGTCGAAGTTGCTGTCCAGAAGGTGTTCTGCTCCGGAATTTCCTGAGTTGGTGTAGAATCAGGTTTGGACTCGGTAGAGATTTTGTAATAAATCGACGTTGAGGTTTTGGCAAATTATAATATGTCTAACCATGATAATTCAACGAGTGATGAAATTGTTGGATAGACCCCACGTAAATAAATGGTGAAATAAAATGTAATTGAACGAAACAATTTGGTGGGGGTTAGTGAACGAATGGTAATTCATCGATTAATAACAAGATTGTATTGAAGTTGTGTATTTGGTCGGTATTGATTGTTATGAACACATGTTGTTGATAGTTAGATGATTAACTCATGTGCACACGAATGATTGTGTTTGGTAAAAGTGTTGTAATTGGTGATGTTAAAGTTATGTGACCATAGTTTAGACGTAATCATGTTGGCCGAAAGAGTGATGCATAATCATGAGGCTTGTCATATTGGGAATTCTAAGATGGTCCATTATAAGAGGTGATTCACCACCTGTGTTTGTGGTAAACCCTTAAGGTTCCTTGGGTACAGGATTGTGAAAGGGTGTGAGTGCGGGTGTTTGATCGCACTGGTTGGTAATGCTGAGAAGAGTTATAAATGGACGATTGGGCTGTATCCTCGTGTTTGATCTGAGGCTCCTTCCGTGCCATGATGATGGTGTATTGCATGCGGTGTGAGTCGATACGCGGTGTCGTAATCCCGGGTTAACGATAGTGTGGCAGGTCTACTAGCTCGCCAATCGTCAAACCGATGGGAGTTGACAGATAGACTTCTGGCGGTTGGGCTTGGTCCTCGGTGTTCACGTCTCGGGGCTCCTTCCATGCCAAGTGAGAGGTTGGGCTTGGTCCTCGTGCTTCTTCCGAGTCTTCATCCGAGTCACAACGTAGGCCAGTTTGGGGCTTTTTTCTCGGTGCACATCTACCCGAGACTCCCACTGAGCCTTATTACGCGTGTGAGCTCTGCTGTCGTGTTCTTAGCATTGAGGCGTACGAAGGCCTAGGCTTGTTAGTGTGGATGTCAGCCTAGTAGTGGAGATGTTTGCTCTACTGTCACCGTCTGGCCATGATGGATGACGTCTGAGAGGTTAGCTACCTGCTCGAATAGTTGGAACTACAAGTCTGTGTCGACATAGCGATTGTATGCGCGTGATCATGGGTGAGTCATTGCATTGCATACATGTCATGGTGCTTCATTGCATATATAAGATCCACATCGTATAAGTTTGTATGGGCACTCCTATACGATGAGTTACTTACTGCTGAACGATCCTCAACTTATATGTTTGTATGGGCATTCATATAAGTTGAGTTACTTTCTGTTGTAGCTTTATATATTCTTATGCTGCTGTAGATGGTAGAATTGCTAGAATAAGATGTTACTCACTTATTAATCTGCTTTACATACATGATGATATTCATTCTATACAACCTACTTGTACTTAAGCTTATATACTTTATATATATTGTACCTTCGTCCATTTCTCCGCCTGGTGCTGAGGAGTCGTCGGGGGAGCAGATGTGAAAGCCACTTAGTCTTTATGACTAACGGTTGCTATGTTTTACTTTTTAGGAGGAAACTCCGCAGGTAGAGCAACCGCAGATTATGCAGCAGGACAACCAAGTGAGAACGACAGGACCTTAAGGGATGGTGTCATCGCTACATTCAATTACTGATGTGAGTGTGAGAGATTTTTGATGTAGCCCTTTTGGGCAAAGTTTTTACGTACTTTGATTTTAGAAGCTTGTTGTAGCTTCTTTATTTATTGTACTTTTTGGACTACAATATGCTTTGTGTGGATTTGACTTCTGATTTTTATTCTGGTTGAGTTATCATGTTTGATATTTGTAAAGGCCGGTAGAATAGGTGTCTTGTAGTATAGGATAGCCCTAGTGTTAGTGCTACTGCAAGGCGGCTATTCTGGGCACAAGACTCCCTCGTGCCGTGTTTTGTGTTCTGGGAGGGGGGGGGGGGGGGGTCTTACACTAAACCTATTGATGTGGCACTTGTCCTTGTGGAAGGAAATGTCATAACCAAGGTCACATAGTTGGCTTATGCTTATGAGGTTGTGTTGCAACCCTTCTATATAAGCTACCTTTGTGATGGCAATTATGCCATTTGAGATCTTACCATAACCCTTGGTTATCCACTTATCAGGGCTTCCAAAGATGACCTTAGTTCCATTCTTTTCTGGAGTAAACTCTTTCAACAGTTCCTTTGTTCCAGTCATGTGCCTGGAACATCCACTGTCTAAGTACCATTTAGGGGAACTGGTACTTGTACTAACCTGAAAAGAACAATTTATCTCACCTTAGGCCCCAATTTCTATTGGGTCCTAGGTTCATATTAGTCTGAAAATAAGCTTGCCTTCCTGCAGAATTCCTGACATGTTGGCTACCTATGGACACTGAAGGATTGTGCAAGCAATCTAAAGCATAGTGGCCCACTTTTCCACAGCACCAACACTCATGAACATTATATCACCTTTTCTATTTAGGGCCAGCATTTGCCTGGAATGCTCCTTGAATAGTGGGTAGATGTGCTGTTGTATGTCTCTGATTCCTTCCAGCAACTATTTGACTGAAGGTAAGTCTTTCAGCTGACTGATTTGGTCTTTTTTGAGAGCCACGAACAGCATGTCTCTCTTCAGCTAACATGCATCTGATTTCATCAGAAACTGTAATTCCAGTCTTGCCAGAAGACTCACCTTGAGTCATTACTTTTGCTGGATGACTCAGATTTCATGCAACACCAATATCCTAGAGTTTTGGGGCTGAGGCACAACAAATGATCTAGGATGGGCCATTTGAATTTCCTCATGGGTAGCCTTAAGGGCCCTCACATTGCTGTATCTTCCACCTTGGCTATGGCCACATTAGTCCATACTAGTGGATCTTCCATTCTCCAAGTGACCATAAGAACTTTCATGGTCATACCTGTTAGAAGGAAATATAATTTTCTGAAAAGAAATTTGAGGCAATGAGGCTAGAGGCACAACTGGTGCCTTCCCCTTTCCTTTTGGATTAGGAGGTCTAGCAGGTCCCTTAAATCCTAACCCTTTCTTACCCTTTTGGGTAAAGAGAGTGTCAATTAAGGGAAGCACAGTGCTTGGCTTAGAAAACTTGGCCACCAGCAGTTTCTCCCTTAGTAGATCATCTTTAAGTTTCTAGATAAGTTTCTCATTTGAGACTCTTACCACAAACTGCATATCAATGATCCCCTTGAGCTCAGCTGATTGAGTAGCCATGTCATTGAGATCCTTTTCTTGGCTCTCACACTTGCTCCTAAGACAGAGAAGCTCTTTTGCATGTCTCTTGGCAAGGAGCTTGCACTTCTTGAATGCTTCAAGAAGTTCTCCATACTTGTAAATTATAGAATTGACATCATCCTCAGACTCTGAATCCCCTTCATCTCTTGATGATTGAGCTTCAGACTCTGAGCTAGCCTCATGACTTGAAATAAAAGGCAGAGATTTAGGATTTACCTGAGTTTGTCCAGGCTGATCCTGGCAGCTCACCTCATCTGTCATTGTCATTAATCCATGGCATTGAACATCTTCTTCTTCATCTTCATGAACCTCTGAGTAACTTTATGAATGTGACAGAGGGGCCCTGATTCCTATCCTAGCATCAGGATATTATTCAGGTTCTTCTTTAGCAATAGCCATGAGCCCAATTTAGGCTTCTTCTTCTTCACTGTCTGACCCAGAGGAGGAATCAGACCAGGTCTTTTACTTCTAGGCCACAAGAGACTTCTCCTTTTTGTTCCCCTTGTGGTGCTTATTCTCTCCTTCCTCTTTCCTCTTCAATGGGCAGTCAGCAACTATGTGCCCAGGTTTGCTGCAATAGAAAAAAATAAATTTAAAAAAAGTTTGTTTTCTAGAGGTGGGAGCATACCTGTCCTCCTTAGAGGATCTCCTTTTATGATGTGAGGAAGAGGAAGGCCTTCTATTCTTCTTATGCTCCTTCTTCATGAATTTTTGAAATTGCCTGGAGAAGGCAGCAAAGTACTCATCAGACATATTGCTGTCTAAGGAGTTGGTCTTTGAGCTCTCAGAATCTGACTCAGTAATTCTCCTGGGTGGAGAGTTCTTATTTCTGCTCCTGGTAAGGGCATCAGCTTTGAATGCCACAAACTTCTCCTTGGCCTGTGACATACTGCTCTTTTCTTCTTCCTTTCTTGCAGCAAGCTGCATCTCATATGAAAGTAACTTTCCAAATTGGGTTGGAGGAGGTGTGTCAACTAACTTGGCCATTTCTCTATTGGAACAAATCTTTGTGTCCCAATCCTTTGTGAGGGACCTGAGAAATTTGTCATTCAGCTCATAGGTGTTAAAGAACCTTCCATATGTTCTCAGTTCATTTATTATTCTAAAGAATCTCTCAAAGCACTCAACAATGCCATAAGACTTTCATTGTCTGAAGGCCTCATACTCCTGGTTGAGCTTGGATATTTTGTCATCCTTCACCTCCTCTGAACTCTCCATGAACACAACTAGGGTGTCCCACATCTCCTTAGAGGTCTTATAGTGCACCATATTTTTGAATGTTGAATCATCTATTGTATTGGCAATAATGTTTTGAGCTCTCTTATCCATGGAGGCAAGTATGAGCTTATCTTTGTTCATTTCATCATAAGATTTAGGTGTCTGGATGTTGGCATCCAGAACTGAGATCTTCATGGGGATGAAGGGTCCTCAGCTTCCATGAATAGTCAGACCCTTTCCTTCTAGAGGCCAAAACCCTCCTTTCTACAGATTGATAATTTCATGGCCCCTAGTTCCTTATAGTTTACATCAGACCCCTTTCTTATATCTTAGAGCTAACCTTGGAGGTGTACTCTGATTGTTAAATCCTTTTTGAGTAACCTCCCTCTGATATCACTTGAAAGTTATTACTTGAAGGTTAGGTAGTCACCTAGAGAGGGAGGGGTGGTTAGGTCTTTGAAAATTACTTAAGCCTTTTTGCTGATTATAAGTTTGGTGATCTAGAGCTTGTCCTAATTACCTACAATTCAAAAAGGAAACAAGCAACACAACAGGCACACAAGTATTTATAGTGGTTCCCCAATTGGGTACATCTAATTTCCCTCCCACCTATCTAACTGATTTGTTGGACAAGGAACAAACTTCACAAATATGCTCCTAAGAGCTTACACCTCAGGCCCTGAGCCTTACACACAGATTCTTTTCAGAATCCAAACTCAGAACCATAAGGGTTCCTACCTTAGAGCCCTGTAGTGCTCCTACAGCTCAGTGGTCCACTGACCACCTACCTCAGTCTTATTTCTAAGGCCTACAGCTCAGGATTCTTAGCCCTACAACTTCAGGCACACAACCCTACTCTCAGAGTACTGCATCGCTCCTACAAATCAACACCTTTCCATGTACCTACCTCATTGCCCTTCCAGGCACCTACAACTCAGCCTCCTCCAAGGCCTACAACTCAGTTACACACTTGTCATCTACTGCTTAGTGACTCACCAGTCACCTACCTCAGGCACTAGGCCCTACAGTCAGGCTATAAGGACAGCCCTACCTTAGATCCACACTCTCATCCTACCTCAAAGAGCAGCACTCTTCTACCTCAGGTACATAAGCCCTATAGCTCAGATCCACACTTGGATCCTACCTCAGTACCCTAGCAGGGCACAGACCTTAGTGACTAATTGGTCACCTACCACTCAGGCACAAAGTTCCCTACACTCAGATTCAGATAAACTGAATCCTATAGGAGATAATCAAGTAAATTTGAAATACTGACTCAGAGATAAATCTCTGAGTCTAACTTGCTGGACTAAGAAGATATCTATCCATCCCACTTACTGTAGAAGGGATGAGTCTTCTTCTACTGCCAACTTCTTCTTTGCTGCACAGGTGAACAGCTATCTGTTGTTGAAGGTTTACACCCCTTCACACAACTAACTTCTCTTGCTAAAAGATTGATTCAACCAACTTGTTCTTCAAGGAACAATCCTGCTGAACTGGAAGAAGCTTTAGCTAACTTTTCCTTCTGGCTTTCACTGCTGGACTTTGCTTTCAAGCTTGTCGAAGAAGATGAAGTCCAACTGCCCCTTTTGCATTTTTTTCTTTCGTTCTTGTTTTTCGTTAACACTAATCTTCTTTTCTTCTCTTCCTTTTATATTTGTTTATTTGAATAAACGACACAATTTTAATGTGGGCCCAGTCAAGTATGATGAGCACAACCTCCCTCAAAAGAAGACAAACAGTAGCTTCCTATGCTACTGTAGCTTTCCCACAATGGCATGAAGTATTTGGACTAGGCTCGTCAATCGTCGATCTGAGTTCGACAAACTCTGTGCTGAGCTCGACGAACTACAAAATCTTCAACTTTAACTTGAGCTCGACGAAAGGTGGGCTTAGGTCGATGAGATCTGAATCTTCAACCTTTAACCTGAGCACAAGGATCTGTGAGCTGACCTCGATGAACGCTGAATCTTCAACCTTCAACCTGAGCTCGACAATCTGTGAGATGAGCTTGACGAATACTGAATCTTTAACCTTAAACTTGAGCTCGACGAAAGACGGGCTCAATCTTCAACCTTCAACTTGAGCTCGATGATCTGTGAGCTGAGCTCGACGAATTCCACCTTCTAGACTTAAAAAATTTCTGCTCGCTTTGTCTCAGCGATTCCTTCTCAACTGTCTCAGTAGTATCTTCTTCACAGCTGAGACAGTTCTGTCTCAGCGGTTCCTTATCAACTGTCTCAGCGATTTCTTCTTCACAGCTGAGACAGTCTTCTGTCTCAGTAGTTATTTCTTCACAGCCGAGACTGTCTTCTGTCTCAGCGGTTTAGCTGAGACGAACACTTCTCTCAATGATATATGTTGAGCTTCTCAGCTGTCTCAACGGTTTTGCTGAGACATTCTTCTCAGCTGTCTCAGCCGTCTTAGCGGTTATGCCTTGGTCACATTTTCTGACTTCCAGCTTCCTCTTCCTGTTCACCTGTCCAATTAAGGAAAACCTGCATGCAATAACTTAAACATACATCAAATACATTATATGTGTATGTCATTGACAAGTTTGACTTCTTTCAAATCTAGAACATTGGGGTTAATGAACCCAACAGATATCCTCTCTGTAGTCATTCAACATCAACTACCAACCTTACTTTCTGTAGGATCTTAATTGATCTAAGTGTAAGACTATATTATAAAGGCTGAGGTAGGATCTTTTTGTAGATCTAAGTTGTAGGGAATTAGTGCCTGAGTGGTGGGATCCTCCTGTTGATCTGAGGTAGGGCCTTTGTGCCTAAGCTGTAGGAGATTTTCTCTCTGAGGTAGGATCTAGTGGTGGACTTGCGTGTAGGGATAACCTCTTAGCATGAGTGTAGGACCTTGAGCTAAAGTCTGAGATAGGGCATGTGTGTTTGTGCTATTAGAGAACTTTTCTCTGAGTGTAGGGCCTTGGGCCATAGTTTAGGACTTGGCGGAGTCTAAGAAATCCCGAGGAATTTTTGTTGTAAGCTCTTGGAGCCTAGTTTGGAGAAGTTGACCTTGTCTAACAAACAATTATAAAGGTGGGAGGGACAGTGGATGTACACATACTCTGGAGAACCACTATAAACAACTTATGTGTTGATTGTGTGATCTTGAAAGCTAACCTAAACTAAAACACAACTCAACAAATCAGAAGAAAGTATCAAAAAGACAGAAAAACCTATGCCCCCCTCTAGGTGTTTAGTTACTCTTGAAAATAAAGACTTTTAATAGCCAAGTTAGGCTTATTAACTGACTTACTCTTGGTCTGGGTTTTTGCTGGAATAGCTGATGACTAGTTTTAGTCATCCCTTTTTGGGGTAGTTTAGTATGCAAAATTCCTAGTTTAATTATATATTTTAAGTATTTTTAAGCATGTTTTATTTTATTTCTTCTCAAAGTCTTTTTGTGTTAGGATATTATAATTCCTAGTTTTATTATAGTTTTATTTGCTTGTCATGTTGCAATTTTATTTTGTTATGTTTTGATATAAAAATCTATAGTTTTAGTACATGTTTTATGTTTACTTATGTTTTGTTATATAATTAATTAATTAATAGTATGATATGTTATTGTTATGTTTAGTTTTATTTGTATTAACTAATGTTTTATTTTGTTTTATTTGTAGGTTCAATGCAAGTGCAGCCCACTATGATAAAACCCGTGGGTGAGTTACCATGGTGATCTAGAAGTGATCAAACATGTAATCTCACTGCCAACGCGATATGAGCCTTCAGGATCGCACATAAGAGCATGTGGAAAAGTTGGAAGATTGACTGTGTCGGTAGAGGTTACCAATCACCATACAGAATTGGGTCCAACAAATGTTGCCAACGAGTATCGTCGACTATGGTTCGTCGAGTATCGTCGACTATGGTTCGTCGACTATCGTCGACTTTGGTTCGTCGAGTATCGTCGACTATGGTTCGTCGAGTATCGTCGACTATGGTTCATCGAGTATCGTCGACTATGGTTCATCGAGTATCGTCGACTATGGTTCGTCGAGTATCGTCGACTATGGTTCATCGAGTATGGTCGACTATGGTTTGTCGAGTATCGTCGACTATGGTTCGTCGAGTATCGTCGACTATGGTTCGTCGAGTATCGTCGATCATGGTTCGTCGAGTATCGTCGACTAAGGCAATTCGTCGACTATCGAACTGTTCGATAATCGACGAATGCTGATACCCGACGAATTATTCCAGAAACCCTAATTCTTTCTGGTCTATGGATAGCGATATTTCTAGGTCTATTTATGCTTTGGGTATAAATTAGAACTTAGGTTTTAGGGTCATTACACCCCCCGGCCCGACGGAAGTGTTCCGCCGATTCGCTCGCTCCGCCGACCTCCTCTCCGACGATAGTCACCGGTGCTTGTCTTCCTGGAGCGGACCTAGCAGTCCGTGAAAGTGAAAAGTGCAGTCGATCTCCCTTCCAGTTTTTCGTGCGATGAAGATCGGCGATCTCCCGCTCGTGTGGATTTCTGTATAGACGTAGACGCTATTCTACGTGGAACTCGCCGCCGATAAGAACTCATACATTGAAGCATCTTTGTTGAGTTGTGACTCAACACCGCAAATGTAATTTTACCTAGTTATTTCTTAACTTCTTGATTCAATTTTCATGGCCCGATCCCAAATATCTTTTGGGTTGTTCTTGATTTTATTGTTTCCGTTGTGTGCACAACTGTTGTGCCACCTCATAGAAAACCTAACAACCCAAGCCCCCCGCCCCCCATTTAGTCCAATTAAAGCCCAAGTTCAAGCTCCACATGCAGCCCACAATGGACCTACCCGAGCCCCCTCTTCAAGACCAACCCAAGACCACTATTGGAGCAGTCCATTGAAGCCCAAGAAGCCCCCCTCATGTCAAACCCGACCACATGCATGCAATTCTTCATGCATGTGGTCGGCCCCCTCCCTCTCTCTCCTCCTTTATTATTTTTTCCCTTTTTATTTCACATTCACCCCTTCTTTCCCTCTCTCTCATGCTCATTTAAGACTCATCCATCCCCCCTCTCTTATGTTTAATTTTCTTTTCATTTTCCTAAAATAAAATGCATGAATCTAGGTATTCTCTCTCCCTTATTTAAATAACAATCATGCACCCTCTCCAACATGTATGGCCGACCACCCCCTTGTCTCCCCCTCTTCATTTCCATCTAGAACCTTCCCCTTAATCTATAAAAGGACCCCATCCCTCAAGCTTTGGAGAGAAGTAGAAAATAGAGTGCTAATGTAGAGAGTTAGAGAGCAAGCTTCCATTTCAAGTATTTGTATTTTCTTGTTGTTTTTTTTTCATTTCTCTAAGCAATAGTTTAGTATTTTTCATCTTGTTATGTACTCTTATTCCTAGTTTAATTAAAATGCAATATTCTTTTCTTTTTTTTACTCTCTCTCTAGTGCTTAGCTAATTTTATTGTTTGTGTCCGATCACGATGATCTTTGCGATAAAATAATATCTTTCATTTTATGTTGCATTTGTATTTTTAATTTTTGATCCGACCTTGAATTATTTTGTATCGACTCCGTATTTGTAGCATACAGTAGTAGATTCCGATCTCATATTTGAGTAGCCGAGAGGCTCGTGAATGTGAAATATCACTCAAGGAAGGAAGGAGTTGCACGCAAACCTAGTGATAGGATGACGTAAATCCTCCAGATTGGAGTCAAATCCAATAGTACGGGTCACTTCGGTAATGCGACTTTATGCCATTTTTACTTGTAAAGAGATTTCGTTCAAAACGTCTATAAGTTAGGGGATTTATGCTCTAGTGAGATTACTTCCTAATATCGGATCTGTCACGGTCTTAATAGAATTTAAAATATTAAACTAATTTATTTCGTTATTTTATTTCAAAGTGAATCGTCGATGGAACACTCTTTTTTAACTAATTTATTTCTCTTTTCACTAAGTTTATTTTCAAAACTCATCAATCGTTCTGTAGGATAATAGAGTCGTTGTGAGTAATAGTACTTGCCTGTCCCGAATTTTTATACGACCTTGATTTATTTATATCACTATACTATAAAATGATTGGTACACATGCCTATTCGGATTGTAGTCCGTGAGATGATTTTTATGCATCAAGTTTTTGGCGCCGTTACCGGGGATATTTTTTGCAATATTACGAAAGTACCGAGTTTATTACTTCTACTAAATTTTTTAAATATATATATTTTTAATTTTTCTACTTTCTAAAAAAAAAAATCAATCAAAAAAATTAATTTTTTCTCTTTCTTTTTGGTAACAGTTTATTTTTTTTATGGAATCATCATCTTTTTGCGCTTTTTGCAGGTCGCTCGACCATTTTAATTCTGAATGCCTTTCAGGAACCCCTACCTCTTTTGATTTCAATTTTTTTGGAGCAGGTCAAAGTGGCCAATTTGACTCTTACTCTAATTTTTATCCTACTTGGGAGTTGGGGAACCCGTCTTTTTTTTCTTATGATTTTTCCCCGCAAAGCGCCGCGCTTCCAAATTTTAATTATTTCGATAATGCATATCTTGAATTGCAAACTTCTCTTGATAATATTAATTCACATTTCAAGACCCTTAACGATTTTTTTTCTTGTGAGCCCGCATCTTTTTCTTCGTCTTCTTCTCCATCTCCTCCCATTTCATTATGTTATGAGTCACCAGATATACCAGCTTGTCTTTTTCCTCTCGAGGAGGATAACTATTCGGATATTCCGGATTATTTCCTTCTCTTTTGGAAGACACCTCTATGGATATTCCGGCGTGCTTCTTACCCGTTGGGGATGACGAGACGTCTCTTATTTCTCCTTCTGAAGACGTTTGTGATTCCATTTCAATCTCAAATTCAACTGTTCCAAATTTTTCTAGTTTTAGCGAGTCTTTTTCTTCTACTTCTTTTATTTTAGATAATTCTTCTTTAGTCTTCTCTACCCCTTCTTCTCCCGAAATTTCACAAGTCCCTCCTTCTCCTTATGAAATTTCCGTTGATGAAATTTCTTTTTCTATTTCTTTTATTCCTCTTTCTATTTCTTCTTCTTTTTCTTCCTCTTCTTTTGATGACCCCTTCTTTCCTATTTTACATACGACGGAGTTCTTCTATAACTCTGTCCATTCATTTTTGAGCGTCATTCCCTTGATGATTCCACCGAATGTCGGTGCGATTCTTCAATTTTTTTTAATTTACTCCCCAAAGCGCATATTAGGGAGTTACCTCTTCATTTCAGTTTTTATTTTCCATTTAGCTAACAAATAACATCGGGCTCAGACGACGTTAAACAAAGAGCGCTCTTGGGAGGAACCCCTTGCTTATCACTTTTTGTTCTTTCTTTTTTCTTTTTATTTTGTTTTGCGGGAATAATGACCCTGACAGTTCGTTTTGCTCCATCCTTTCCTCTCTTCCTTAGGCCTGAGCCGGTGTCCAGCTCAAGCATGGGGGAGCGACATCTGCATTCGACCTTACGAATCTGGGGAAGTCATTTTCTTTTTTATTTACTTTATTGCATCCCCCCTCCCCTTTATTCTTCCTTTTTCTTTCTTATTTTTATTTTTCATTGAGGACAATGCAAAATTTAAGCAAGGGGAGGGTTTAGTTATTTTCTTTCTTCTTTCTTTTCTAAAAAAATGTTTTAAATTCTATAAAAAAACAAAAAAGATTAGTATAGTTTTATTAAGTTTCTTTAGTACTGCTTTTATTTAGCCTTATCAAAAACCAAAAAAAATTAGAAAAATAAAAAATTCCAAAAAAAAGATCATATTTCAAAACCCAAAAAAATGAAAAATCTTAGAAAAATCAAAGAAATATAATAAACCTCATGCTTAGCTTTTTGTTATTTTCAGAAATTTAGTTTGAGTTTGTTTATAAGCATTCTTTTTATTATTTGCTAATCTTTTATTTCATCATATTTAGTTAAATCTAATATTTAGTGATTTAGTTTTGAAGATAATCTTATGATTTTAATTTGATTAGAGTAATTTATTTAGTACTTTTTCTCTTTTATTTTAAATAGTTTCAATTTTGTAGTAATTTTGCTTAACAATTTTGGATTCTAATGATTATTACCTCATGCTTTTAGATTCTTAGGAAATCTCAATCTACTAGTAGTTGCTCTCTAGTGTTTTAGTTTATTTTCTAAAATTTTGTTTAACCCCTTCCTTTTTATTTTTATTGTTAGATCATATGTCATGGGAATAAGGAGATGTTAGTTCTTTATTCTCTGGTACACATATGCAACCTAGATGAAGAGAGGAATTAAAAGTTCATATATGTCGGGGGAAGTGATAGGATGTTAGTCTATCATTTTCTGGTATTATATATATTTTTTTTAAAAAAAATTGTGTGGGGTGTTAAGAAAAAAAATAATGATTATCACCTCCAATCAAAAACCTCTTCATGTTGATTTCCTCCCCAAACCCCTTAGCCAATATTATTGTCTTAGTTTTTAAGTTAAAATATTGGGAGAGCATAAGTAGCAGGTTGCAATTTTTCCTTAAGTTTCTTTCAAGTTATGGTTTTTATAATTTCAATCTAACCTTGTTTGCACTTTACTCAATTTTGAGTGCTAGTAAATTTATTAGAGAATTTTTGGCTAAATATCTCTCTTTTCACTTTAATTTCAAAATTTCGGACTTAATTCGTAAATCCCTAAATTTTATTTTTGGCTAGATTTTGGTGTAAATAATTTTTTAAGTTTAATTGAAAATTTTATAATTGTCTTATAAATATTTCTCATACTTTTGCTCTGGAATAGCAAAAGCCTAAGCATGGGGGAGTTTGATGACTAGTTTTAGTCATCCCTTTTTGGGGTAGTTTAGTATGCAAAATTCCTAATTTAATTATATGTTTTAAGTATTTTTATGCATATTTTGTTTTATTTCTTCCCAAAGTCTTTCTGTGTTAGGATATTATAATTCCTATTTTTATTATAGTTCTATTTGCTTGTCATGTTGCAATTTTATTTTGTTATGTTTTGATATAAAAATCTATAGTTTTAGTACGTGTTTTATGTTTACTTATGTTTTGTTATATAATTAATTAATTAATAGTATGATATGTTATTGTTATGTTTAGTTTTATTTGTATTAACTAATGCTTTATTTTGTTTTATTTGTAGGTTCAATGCAAGTGCAGCCCACTATGATGCAACCCGAGCCCCCCCTCCCATTTAGTCCAATTTAAGCCCAAGTTCAAGCTCCACATGCAGCCCACAATGGACCTACCCGAGCCCCCTCTTCAAGACCAACCCAAGCCCACTATTGGAGCAGCCCATTGAAGCCTAAGAAGCCCCCCTCATGTCAAACCCGACCACATGCATGCAATTCTTCATGCATGTGGTCGGCCCTTCCCTCTCTCTCCTCCTTTAATATTTTTTCCCTTTTTATTTCACATTCACCCCTTCTTTCCCTCTCTCTCATGCTCATTTAAGACTCATCCATCCCCCCTCTCTTATGTTTAATTTTCTTTTCATTTTCCTAAAATAAAATGCATGAATCTAGCTATTCTCTCTCCCTCATTTAAATGACATTCATGCACCCTCTCCAACATGCATAGCCGGCCACCCCCTTGTCTCCCCCTCTTCATTTCCATCTAGAACCTTCCCCTTCATCTATAAAAGGACCCCATCCCTCAAGCTTTGGAGAGAAGTAGAAAATAGAGTGCTAATGCTGAGAGTTAGAGAGCAAGCTTCCATTTCAAGTATTTGTATTTTCTTGTTGTTTTTTTCAATTCTCCAACAATAGTCTAGTATTTTTCATCTTGTTATGTACTCTTATTCCTAGTTTAATGAAAATGCAATTTTCTTTTCTTTTGTTTACTCTCTCTAATGCTTAGCTAATTTTTTTGTTTGTGTCCGATCACGATGATCTTTGTGATAAAATAATATCTTTCATTTTATGTTGCATTTGTATTTTTAATTTTTGATCCGACCTTGAATTATTTTGTATCGACTCCGTATTTCTAGTATACGGTAGTTGATTTCGATCTCATATTTGAGTAGCCGAGAGGCTCGTGAATGTGAAAGATCACTCAAGGAATGAAGGAGTTGCACGCAACCCTAGAGATAGGATGACATAAATCCTCCGGATTGGAGTCAAATCCAATAGTACAGGTCACTTCAGTAATGCGACTTTAGGCCACTTTGACTTGTAAAGAGATTTCGGTCAAAATGTCTATAAGTTAGGGGATTTAATGCTCTAGCAAGATTACTTCCTAATATCGGATCTGTCACGGTCTTAATAGAATTTCAAATGTTAAACTAATTTATTTCATTATTTTATTTCAAAGTGAATCATCGATCAAACACTTTTTTGCAATAGTTTATTTCTCTTTTAACTAAGTTTATTTTCAAAACTCATCAATCGTTCTGTAGGATAATAGAGTCGTTGTGAGTAATAGTACTTGCCTACCCCGAGTTTGTATACGACCTTGATTTATTTATATAACTATACTATAAAACGATAGGTACATTTGCCTATTCGGATTGTAGTCCGTGAGATGATTTTTACGCATCAATAGCCTAAGAATAGTCTACTCCCTTATCCTTGAGTTTGGAGGCTAGAGCACCAAATACCAATGGTCCATGATGGGCCATCTGAATTTCCTCATGCCCTTTCTCACTCCATTATAAGATACCCTTGCATTCTTACAATCAGAGTTCTATTTTTCTAGTGACCATATATGATATCTTGGACATATCTGTTTGATGGGAGTATTACCTTATGAAAGGTTATCTGAGGCACTACAGGAGCTTTACCTTTCCCATTGGGATAGATAGCTCTAGAATTCCACTTGAACCCCAAACCTCTCTTTTCCTTTTGAGAGGTGAATGTGTCTATCAGTGGCAACACTGTCTTGGGCTTACTGAATTCAGCAACAATCTTTTTCTCCTTAAGGAACTTATCTTCAAGATCCAAGATGATCTTGTTCTTATGGCGGATGGTCCCAATTTGGATGATTAAGATTGTCTTGAGTTGGCTAACTTCCCTCCTTATCCGATCATGCAATGGTGCTGACTCAGACTGTAGGGAAGAAGCTTGCTATAGGGAGACAATCTCCTTAGATTGCTTCTTGACAAGTCTTTTGCTCCTCTTTAGAGCATCCAGAATTGCATCATATTTGTCAATCAATTGATTGACATCATCTTCAGAATCTGATCCATCTTCCCCATTAGCGGAAGTGGATGCATCAAAGTCTGAGTCAGACTCATAGATAGAAGGAGAGCTAGTGATGGAATGTACCTCATCAGGAACAAAAAGGTCCTGATTGTCTTCTGATCTAGCCATGAGACAGTACTCCTCATCCTCTTCACAGTCACTATCAACTAAGGACAGTGGGGCCCTGATGCTAGATGTGGAAGCAAGAAGTTCAACATCTTCTTCATTGGACCAATATAGGCCTCCTCTTCTTCTAATTCTAAAGATTCAGAATCACTATCTGATAGGCTGAAAGTCTTCTTGGCAAAGAAACTCTTTTCAGACTTCTTGACCTTGTGATGGTTTTTGCCATCAGACTTTATTTTATCCTTCCTCTTAATCGGACAGTCAGTAATGACATGTCCACTCATGTAAAAACAGTAAAAAACAATATTAGTCTTAACATATTTGTTCTATTTGGAGTCATATTATTCCCCAGAGGGGTCAATTCTGGACTTGTCTTTGCTGGTCTTCTCTTGCTCAATAACTTCTTAAACTGCTTGGAGAACATTTCTTGTTCTCCATCTGACAATTCATTCCCAGTGGAGCTGGGTTCTGAGCATTCTGACTCAGCAACTCTCTTTGGAGGAGAAATAGTATTTTCTCTGCTTCTTCTTATGGCTTCGGCTCTGAAGGCCACTGTCTTCTCTTTTTTGTGAGATCTGGAAAAATCCACTTCAGCCTTCATGGAGTTTAGCTGCATCTCATGGGATAACAGCTTCCCAAACTGGTTCTGAGATAGAGTGTTGGCTAGGTTGCCAACTTATCTAGTGGCACAGATCTTGATGTCCCATTTCTTATTAAGGGATCTAAGGAACTTGTCATTCCGCTCATAAATAGTGAACTGTCTGCTATATATGATCAGACTATTCACTATGATGAAGAACTACTTATAGCAATCAATAATAGATTCCTTCCCTTACTTGGAGGATTCATATTATTGATTCAGGAGGGATTTCCTATAACCCTCACCTCCTCTGTCCCCTCCATGTAGACTATAAGGGAGTCCCTCATTTCCTTGGCTGTCTTGCAGTGGACAAGGTTCTAGAAGGTTGAATAATCTATGGCACGGACAATGATATTCTATGCCCTCTTATCCATGGTTGCAAAGATGACCTCATCTTTGGTCATCTCAGAGTACTTCTTGGGAGTTTAGTTATTTGTATAAAGGACAGATATCTTCATGGGAATGAAGGGTCCCTCCTGGACTATGATCAAAATCCTAGAATCAGAAGCTTCCATGAACATCCTGACCCTCTCTTTCAAAATCCCCACATTCTCTTTCTTGCAGATAGGGAGCTTCATGAAACTCAAATCCTTATGGTTCTCTCCTAAACCCATAAGGATAATCTTAAGCTACTCTTTGAGATCTATTCAGACTGTTAAGTCCTTTTTGAACAACCTCTCTCTGATACCACTTGAAAGTCTTTGTTTCAAGAGTAACTTTACACCTAGAGGGGGGTGAATAGGTTTCTTAGTCTTTTAACTATCTTTTTGATTAGCTTTGTTGGGTGTTTAGTGAGTTCAATTAGCTTTTAAGAAAGATACACATCACACAAGTATTTATAGTGGTTTCCCAAGGTATGGGTACATTCACTGTTCCTCCCACCTTTCTAACTGTGTGTTAGACAAGGCCAACTTATCCAATCTCAGCTCAAAGAGCTTACAACACAAATCCTTTAGGATCTCTCAAACTCCTCCAAGTCCTACCTCAGGCCCTAAGGCCCTACCATACAGAGTAAATGATACTCCTATAGCTTAGTGATCCACTGATCACCTACCAATGACTTAATCAACGTCCTGCACTCAGGCAAGGACGATAGTCCTATACTTAGATCCACCACTAGATCCTACCTCAGAGAATAAATCTCTTACCTTAGGCATACATGCCCTATCTCAGATCCACACAAGGATCCTACACTACAACCTTTATATTTTAGGCTTACAACTCAAATCTAAAAAGATACTACGGAGTGAAATGAGTAGTTTTGTTCTCGTTGTCTTGGACCAGAGAATGTGTTCTGTGAGCCTGGTTGCTAAACTGACAAAACTCAGCTCTATCTTCTTCACAACACTAGGAATAGATCTTTGATGAGTCCGATTTTTATAGGGTTTTTTGGACTCATTTGGGCTTATTATCTTGCATGTGCACTACTATTTCAGTAGGAAAAGGCATATATTTTTGATTAGGGCTTCACTTAGCCATTGTTGCCCTGTTTTGGCCCATTTTGGTTTGCAAATTGCCCGAGATGTCGGGGGTAAGTACTGGGGTACTCCCCTTATGGATTTGGTTGTTTAATGATGTGTATTAATGCTAGGAGCATGTGCTCCAGCTTTGATTTTTGCTGTGCAGGTGGTAGGTTTTCAACAAATCAGGAATTATGATTTGTGGAAAATGCATGGTCGTGCGTTTCCTTGGCGCACGCTTTATGCCCGATCATGCGTTTTGTTTAACATGAAAATAGTCGAGTGGAGCTCGACGAATATCGTCGAGTGGAGCTCGACGATCTCCACACATGGTTTCTTCTGAACCGTGCGCGAAGGAAACACACGGTTATCCTGTAGCTCTTTAGTTTATAGCGCTCTATGGTGAATCATGTGATTTGTTCACGCACTGGTAGAAGTTCCCGTGCGCGAGTAAAATGCACGGTTCCACCTGCTTGCTGGGTATTCCAGCACTCTGTGGTTACCCGTGCATTTCCCTTCACGTACGGGAGGTAGCGTCTGTGCGCGAGTAAAATGCACGGGTCAACGCATCTTCTTCTGCAAGCTTTGTCCCAGAAATTAATATCGTACGGTTAACACACGGTTGTGTGCCAAACCGTGCGTGATCCTTTTTTTACCTTCTTGTATTTAAGTTCAGGAGTTGAATGAAGACTTGAAGATTCCTCCATTTTCGCTCCTCTAAGCGGGGAAATTCTACAGCAGTCGCTTTTTCCTCTCTCCTCCTTGGAGAGCTCGTTCGGCCACCTTTCTTCCTCCAAAATTCACCGCAAGAGAAGATCTTCCGCAATTTCCTTCATCTCCTTCTCAAGAGGAGCATTTGGAGATCCTTCTCGCTGCTATTGGAGAGTTTTCCAGCGACTACTAGCCTTCATGGTTCTTGAAGAAAACGTTGAAAACACTTTTGAAGTAGGTGACAACACTTCAAGCTTCCTCGGACATCAACCACCGACCGAGCCCGGATGAAGACCGACAACCTTTGACTCTGGACGAGAATCGTGGCTAGCCTTCACGCTTTGGGTTGTAAATTTCCTCTTTACTATAATTTAGAAGATGTTTCCTTGCTTTGGATGTTTGCAGATCTTGCTAGGAGCTATTAACAATGTTCATGATAGTTTTCTATTACACATGTTGTTGTAGTTCTTAGTTTGGTATTACTTCCTTAGCTTGCGTTGGGTTGTTACTTGGTGATACACCGCACTAACGTGTGTTAGGGGCTGGTTTGGCGAATAGGTGTTTTCGACCCTCAATGGTTACGACTGCACGCCCTAATACTCATCGGAGTATTCTACGCTTGCAAAGCGGTGAAGGCGACCCGCGTAACTAATTTTAGTAGTTATAGAACAAAAACTCATCCCCTAAACCTTAGTTGCGTTTGCAATCACTTTCTAACGAGGAAAACACACTCTCAATCTGCACTCCTCGAGAGATTCGATACTCGGAGGATAACTCCCCCAATTTATTATTTGACGAAGATCGGTGCATTTGCCGAGATTGCATCAAGTTTTTGGCGCTGTTGCCAGGGAGTGCAACCGTTGTGTGCACTTTTTCTTTTTTTGAGAAAGATGATTATTTTTGACCATTCTGTCCTCTTCTTTACTCATTCTATTCCGTTAAATTTTATCCACGGCTAATTCAAAATACAGGAACCTCAGCTAGCCTCCAACAACAATGAGGGAAACTTTGAGCTATCCACGGAGCTAATCAAGTTTATCTCGCAGCATTGGTTGTTTCATTGGATCCACAGAGAGAATGCTGAGGCTCATATTGATAGCTTTCTGGAGCTTTATGGCACCTTTTTTTATGTTGGGGATGTGCAGTATAAGGCTATGATTCGGCTCTTTGTGTTTTCTCTTGCTGGAAAAGCTAGACTGTGGTATAGGGATATCATCCAGAGCAAGCTAACTTCATGGAAGTGTGTTGAAGTCCAATTCCTCAAAAAGTATTTTTCATGTCCGTAGTCGAAGCAGGTGAATTTAGATTTGGTCACATTCTCACAGATCCCTGGCGAGTCTCTCTGTGAGGCTTGGGAAAGATTTCAGTTGCTGCAATCTAGGTGTTCTTGTCTGGACGTGTTTGGAATGCCATTTTTGCAAACATTTTATTTTGGTATTCAGGAGCAGTTTTGTTACCTGTTCGACACCACCGCTGGAGGCGCCCTCTTTAATAGGACTATGGGTGATGCTTGGCATATCATGGACGACGTGATGCGCTCCAGTAGTTTGTGGAAGATGTCTCCCATGCCTGATGCCGTAAGGGACTCTCAGTTCATAGTTAGAAATACCGGGGAGAGCGAGTAGCTTATCCATCATTTTATGGTATGGGTTGGAAAGTGGTGGCGAACTCAAGCAGTAATATTGCAACAGTTACAAGACATTATTTCCACTATCGGTAAAATGTTGGATTTATGGGTCTGCCGTCTAGCTGAGATAGTAAACGCAATGAACCTCAGAAGCGGTAAGCTGGTGGAGAATCGTGCACATCGGGAAGACCAACCTTTTAAACACGTGGATAAGCCAAGTACTGATGAGTCTCCCAAGGAACCCTCGGTGGATATTACACCTGAAGTCCAACTCCAGCGGGCAAGGCCCCCATTTCCACATCGGCTGCAAAACATCAGAAAAGAGAGTAAGAAAAAAAGTTTCAGGATATTCTAAAGGGTGTTCAGGTGAGCATTCCCATGGTCGACTTGCAGACACAAGTACCACGCTATGCAAATTACTTGAAGGATCTTTTGGCAAAAAATCGGGCTTCCGAGTTATGTGGCAGCATTTCGACCAGGGAGGATTGTCTCACTATGGCGGTGTGGCATTGGCCCCTAAAACCAAAAGATTAAGGGAGCTTCACGATTGCATGTACCATTTGGCGATCCACGCTTAGTCATGCGTTGTGTGATTATGGAGCGTCCATTAACCTCATGCCATTTTCCATCTTCCGTGCGCTAGGCTCTGGTGTTCTTCGGCCCACTAATGTCATTCTGCAGCTGGCTGATCGATCAAAGAAGAAACCGGTTGGAGTGGTCGAGGATCTCATGGTTGTTATTAATGGGTTGGCCTTTCCGGCCGACTTTGTTATCCTCGATATTGAGGAGCGGATGGGATGCCGATTATTCTCGTGCGTCCGTTCCTTGCCAATTCCAGAGCCATTATCGATGAGGAAAAAGGTTTGCTGACGTTGCGGCTAGGATCAGAAGAGACTGTTTTTGATATGTATAAGGCATCAAGAGGAGATAGTCGTGAGGAGCTGGATGCAATGGAGTTTGAGGGAATGGAGATTGACGAAGGATGGACTTTTCAGCCTAATGAGGATGAGGGTGAGTTATGTGACCCTGATATGGATATTTAGGAAGGGTCGTGTGAGGCATAGAATGGAGAATGCAAGCTTCTGGCGGTACCCCCATTTGACTCAGAAGGATCTCGCGAACTCAAGCCGCTCCCAAGCACGTTGAAGTATGTCTTTCTAGGAGAGAAAGAAACTCATCCTGCCATTATTTCTTCCCTTATTACAGCTTATCAGGAGGCCCGTCTCGTTGAAGTGCTGAAGTTACATAGAAAAGTCTTTGGGTGGAAAATTTCAGACGTCAAAGGAATTAGCCCCATAGTGTGCATGCACAAGATATTACTGGAAGATAACTTAAAGCCTTCAGTTCAACCGCATCAAAGATTGAACCCTATGTTGCAGGAGGTGGTGAATAACGATATTATCAAGATTTTGGGTGCCGGTATTATATATCCCATAAGCGATAATGAATGGGTGAGTTCGGTGCAGTTGGTGCCCAAAAAAGGAGGAATCACGGTCGTCTGTAATGAGAACGGTGAGCCACTTACTACGAGGCCTGTCATTTGATAGAGAGTTTGTATTGACTATCAAAAGTTTAATGCAAAAACTAGGAAGGAACACTTCCAGCTACTGTTCATGGACCAGATGCTGGAAAGGCTGGCCGGGCATGGTTACTACTGCCTCCTGGACAGCTACTCGGGCTACTTTCAGCTAGTGATTGACCCAGACGATCAGGAGAAGACGACATTTACCTGCCCGTCAAGGACTTTTGCTTTCCGACAACTACCTTTTGGGTTGTGTAATGGGGTAGCCACATTCCAGCGATGATTGACCGCAGTTTTGTTCTGGGAGGTGTTAATTGATGACTTCTCATTGTTTGGTGATAGCTTTGATGAAGCACTACACAACCTCGCTTTGGTCTTGCAATGTTGCGAGGATACTAATTTAGTGCTCAATTGGGAGAAGTGCCATTTCATGGTGCAAGAGGGGATCGTTCTGGGGCACAAGGTTTCTTAGCAGGGGCTAGAGTTTGATCCGGCGAAGGTAGAGGTGATTAGAAACCTGGCACCTCCGTCGACACTTCATGGCATTCATAGTTTTTTTGGGCATGCTTGATTCTACAGGCGCTTTATTCGGGACTTCTCGGCTATAACTAAGACCTTATCTAATCTATTGGTGAAGGATGTCAAGTTTATGTTCGACCATGATTGTAATTGGGCGTTTAATTGCTTGAAGGATCGATTGGTTTCATTCCCGATTCTCTCATCCCCGGATTGGACAGTGCCTTTCGAGTTGATGTGTAATGCTAGCGACGTCGTGGTGGGTTCAGTGTTAGGGCAGAATAAAAATTAGATCTTTCATATAATTGCCTACGTGAGTCGGACGTTGAACAATGCACAACTGAACTATACCATAACCGAGGAGTTTTCAGCTATCATTTTTGCCTTCGAGAAGTTCCACTCCTACTTGATTCTTTCCAAGGTGGTGGTGCATTCAGATCATGCGGCTATTCGTTTTCTCTTGTGCAAGAAAGATGCTAAACCGCGGCTCATGCGTTGGATTCTATTACTGCAAGGATATGATATCGAGATCCGAGATCGCCGTAGAGTTGACAATGTGATTGTCGACCATCTATCGAGATTTGAAGGGGGAGAAGGCGAGGGCTTACAGGGAATTCCAATTTCCGATGCTTTTCCGGATGAGGGCCAGTTCGCCCTTTCTTCTACTGCTTCTACTCCATTGTATGCTGACTTTGCAAACTTCTTGGCGCTCAAGGCGCTACCGCAGTATTTAACATATCAACAAAAGAAGAAGCTTTTCTCAGATGTGAAGTATTATCTTTGGGAGGATCCTCTACTGTTCTGCACCTGCACCGACGGGGTTTTCCGACGTTGTGTCCCCGAGCTGGAAGTTAAAGAGATTTTAAGGCATTTCCATGATTGCGAGGCTGGTGGGCATTTTGGTGCCGCACGGACTGCACGCAAGGTTCTATAGTGCGGTTTGTTTTGGCCTACGTTATTACATGACTCTTTTACACACGTCAAAGAGTGCAACGAATGTCAGCTCTTGGGGAACATTCCTCAATGAGACAAAATGCCCCTTAACAATATGCTGGTTTGTGAGTTATTCAACATATGGGGGATTGACTTTATGGGTCCTTTCCCCATGTCGCATGGGAAGTAGTACATCTTAGTTGCTCTGGATTATGTGTCTAAATGGGTGGAGGCGGAGGCGGTTGCATCAATGATGATCGCACGGTGCCCACTTACTTCATAGGAACATCTTCTCCTGCTTTGGCACACCGAGAACTATAATTAGCGATGGGGGTAGCCATTTCTACAACCAGCAATTCACGCATCTGCTGAAAGGGTTCGGTGTACACCACAAGGTCGCTTTGGCCTACCATCCCCAGACGTGTGGGCAAGTGGAGATTTCAAATAGAGAACTGAAGCGTATTTTAGAAAAGTCTATCCACTCCAACCAGAAGGAGTGGGCAAAGAAGGTGGATGATGATCTTTGGGCTTACTGAACTACGTTCAAGATACTGATATGGATGTCACCCTTCCAACTGGTATATGAAAAATCATGCCACCTTATTGAATTAGAGCACAAGGCATTGTGGGCCACAAAATTGCTCACCATGGACTTTAAAGAGGCTTATAACAAGCGACGTGGTCAGCTTTGTGAGCGCGAAGAATTCCTCTTAGGTGCTTATAAGAGCACGAGAATATATAAAGAAAGAACCAAGCGCTGGCATGATAGACATATCTCGCTTAAGGAATTCAAGCCGAATGATCAGGTTCTTTTGTACAACTCACGCCAGCGACTGTTTCCCGGGAAGTTAAAATCCAAATGGAGCGGTCCTTATACGGTTGTGAGTTCCTATACATATGGCGCGATAGAGATTCGAGACGACAAGAACTGCACTTTCAAAGTGAACGGGCATCACTTGAAGCGATTTGAGGGGAATGTGATCGAAAAAGATGTACACTGCATACTGCTGCAAGACCCTGATGGATGTTAGCCTCCTTTAGTTATTTTGCTTATATTTTTTGCATGGATTTGCTTCTTTCTGGGATTGTAAAATTATATATAAAACTGCTAATACAGGTATTTGGTCCACCTTAAGGACGGTAAAGAAAAGTGGCTCCTGGGAGACAACCCATTATTTTGTTTTTTATGTGTATACTCTTTAGTAAGGATTATTGTGCTTGGAGATATCTTCGTTTGTAGGTGGAGTTCATTCGGGCCGTGGAATATCGACTGAAATTAATGCCAATCTTCTGGTATGCTCATTTTAGAGCATTGGGTAACCCCTTCTCCTTACTTGTTTTTTAATTTCACGATCACATTGTTGTGTTATGATATTTAGGCTAAGTCTGGTGGGGAGAGTTATACGGGGTACTCACGCACGTGCATTTTACTATTGTCATAGTAGAAGAGTATATTCTTTTGATGTCTATGTTGTTTGAAATTGCATACCACATCACCACACATGAGCGCGTTCTTGAAAAGGAGCACGTCGTGAGTTTATCATCAATATTGTCCAATTTGGAAAATTTATACGCTGGCCTAGGATTGCGAGGCAAAGTAAAATGTTGCCTCCATGAAGGCTCCTAATCGAGTGCTCATGGCTCATTTAGGATTACGTGTAGAATTAGATTCTTTGTATGCTTATAGTGTATTTTATTTCTATTGGCGTAAATCTTGTTTATTCTACTCGACTACTTCGAATCCAGTGTGAATCAAACAATAGTGTAAGGATGTGTGTCGACTTCACTAGCCTCATATTTCTCGAGTTGGGAGGAAGGATTGTCTTTCTCGGTTGCTAAGAACTTGCCCTTAGCTACTCTCGAAGCATGGGTACATGGTTAGTCAAGTGTGTGTGTGATGTAGGCCGTCACTTTGTTCTAGTTTGTTTTGTTGTAGTTTTTTATCTGTTAATTATGGCTATTATGTGGGAGCTTCGTGCCACTTGTGGTGTTGCAGTGTTTTTCGGCTCATTTTGGTTATTTGGTTAAAGAAAAAAAAAGAGAAGAAAATACATGAAATGAAACAGAAATAAAAATTCCTAATGTGGAATAAAAAAATATATAAATAAGAGAAGAAAAAACCTTTTGTTGTAGAGTTGTGAAATTTTTTTATATTGTGATCGTTATGTGTGTGCACACACCGTCAAAAGTAAAAATCTTATGGTGTGGTGCGCGTATTTGTCGCTGCGTGTAGCTGTGAGTGTTTTCGGGTGGTCTCATTTTGGGTGTGCGTATTTGTCATGTTTACCTTTCTATACCCCGCCTTCTCCTAGGCCTCCATTATACTCCAAGTCCTACGAATTCGCGCTTGAGTCAAACTAATGCCGTGGCAAGAGTGTGAACGGGCGAACTTATGGTCATCGACATTGGTGGATTCCTTTGGAGGTTATCTAGAGCCCTTGCTTTGGCAATGCTCAACTCAGTGTTTGTCTGCTTTCTCCTTGCGCGTGACCGAATGATTCCCCTCGATTCTATAGTAGAGTAGTAATAATATTTTGATACGCCTTTATAAATATATAGGCTATTAGTGCATAATCAGAAATTCCTTCTACAGTATTCCTATGAATGTGATCATGCGATTTTGTATGGTACTCGGCTGCGCAGTTTTAGGCCAGTTATGCTGTTTCTCTCGTCCACGTTAGGGATGATTTGCTCGGGATGAGCAAATGTTTAAGTCTGGTGGTTTGATGAGTCCAATTTATATAGGGTTTTTTGGACTCATCTTGGCTTATTATCTTGCATGTGCACTACTATTCAGTAGAAAAATTCATATATTTGATTAGGGCTTCACTTAGCCATTGTTGCACTGTTTTGGACCATTTTGGTTTGAAAATTTCACTGTGATCTCGGGGGTAAGTACTGGGGTACTCCCCGTGCGGATTGTGTTGTTTTAAGCTATTTATTGATGCCGGGAGTTTGTGCTCCAGCTTTGATTTTGGCTGTGCAGGTGGTCGGTTTTCCCCAAATCAGGAATTCTGATTTGTGGAAAGTGCACGGTCGTGTGTTTCCTTAGCGCACGCTTTATGCCCGAATATGCGTTTTGTTTAACAGGAAAATAGTCGAGTGGAGCTCAATGAATATCATTTGAGTGAAGCTCGACGATCTTCATGTACGGTTTCTTCTGAACCGTTCGCGAAGGAAACACACGGTTTTCCTGTAGATGTTTAGTTTATAATGCTCTTTGGTTAATCATGCGATTTGTTCACGCACATGCAGAAGTGCCTAGGAGCGAGTAAAACGCACGGTTCCACCTGCTTGCTAGGTATTCCAGCGCTCTGTGGTTATCTGTGTGTTTCCCTTCACGTACGGGCGGTAGCGTCCGTGCGCGAGTAAAACACACGGGTCAACGCATCTTCTTCCGTAAGCTTTGTCCTGGAAATTAATATCGCACGGTTAACGCACGGTCGTGCGTCAAACCATGCGTGAACATTTTTATGACCTTCTTGTATTTAAGCTAAGGAGTTGACTGAAGATAGGAGGATTCCGCCATTTCCGCTCCTCGGAGCAGGTAAATTCTACAGCAGCCGCTTTTTCCTCTCTCCTCCGTGGAGAGCTTGTTCTGTAACCTTTCTTCCTCCAAACTTCACTGCAAGCGAAGATCTTCCGCCGTTTCCTTCATCTCCTTCTCAAGAGGAGAATTTGGAGCTCCTTCTCAAGAGGAGCATTTGGAGCTCCTTCTCACTGCTATTCGAAAGTTTTCCGGCGACTACCTGCCTTTATGGTTTGTGAAGAAGATGGGGAAAATGCTTTTGAAGTAGGTGACAACACTTCAAGCTTCCTCGGACGTCAACCACCGACCAAGCCCGGACGAAGACCGACAACCTTCGACTCCGGCTGAGAATCGTGGCTAGCCTTCACGCATTGGGTATTAAATCTCCTCTTTACTCTCATTTGGAAGATGTTTCTTTGCTTTGGATGTTTGCTGATCTTGCTAGGAGCTATTAACAATGTTCATGATGGTTTTCTATTGCACATGTTGTTGTATTTCTTAGTTTGGTATTACTTCCTTAGCTTGCGTTGGGTTATTGCTTGGTGATATGCCGCACTAACGTGTCTTAGGGGCTCGGTTGGCGAAGAGGTGTTTGCACTTTCCAACGAGGAAGAACACACTCCCAATCTGCACTCCTCGAGAGATTCGATACTCAGAGGATAACTCCCCCAGTTTATTACTTGACGAAGATCGGTGCACTTTCCAAGATTGCATCAAGTTTTTGGCGCCGTTGCCGGGGATTGCAACCGTTGTGTACACTTTTCTTTTTTTGAGAAAGATGATTGTTGTTTGACCATTCTGTCCTCTTCTTTACTCGTTCTATTCCGTTCAATTGTATCCACGGCTAATTCAAAATGCAGGAACCTCAGCTAGCCTTCGACCATAATGAGGACAACTTTGAGCTATCCACAGAGCTAATCAAGTTTATCTCGCAACATTGTTTGTTTCATGGGCTCCATGGAAAGAATGTTGAGGCTCATATTGATAGCTTCCTGGAGCTTTATGGCACCTTTTGTTATGTTAGGGATGTGCAGGACAAGTCTATGTTTCGGCTTTTCGCATTTTCTCTTGCTGGAAAAGCTAGACCATGGTATAAGGATATCATCCAGAGCAAGCTAACTTCATGGAAGTGTGCTGAAGTCCAATTCCTCAGAAAGTACTGTTCACGTGCGCAGTCGATGCAGGTGAATTTAGATTTATTCACATTCTCGCAGATCCCTGACAAGTATTTTTGTGAGGCTTGGGAAAGATTTCGATTGCTGCAATCCAGGTGTTCTGGTCAGGGCGCGTTTGGAATACCATTTTTGCAAACATTTTATTTCAGTATTCAGGAGCAGTTTCGATACCTGTTCAACACTACCGTTGGAGGTGCCCTATTTAATTGGACTATGGTTGACGCTTGGTGGATCGTGGACGACGTGGTGCGCTCTAGTTGTTTGTGGAAGATGCCTCATGTTACCGATTCCATAAGGGACTCTCAGTTCATAGTTAGCAATACCGGGGAGAGCGAGTAGCTTATCCATCATTTTATGGTATGGGTTGGAAAGTGGTTGCGATCTCAAGTAGTAATATTGCAACAGTTACAAGACATTATTTCCACCGTCGGTAAAATGTTGGATTTATGGGTCTGCCGTCCAGCTGAGATAGTAAACGCTATGAACCTTAGAAGCGGTAAGCTGGTGGAGAATCATGCACATCGGGAAGACCAACCGTCTGAACACATGGATAAGCCAAGTACTGATGAGTCTCCCAAGGAACCCTCAGTGGTGAAAGTGTAAAGTTGTCAACCTAAATCACCTAGAGGGGGGTGAATAGGTGAATCGTGCATATCCTAATCTCTTATGCCATAATTCATTAGGTTTGCTAAAAGAATAAAATAAATAGATATCTACCTTGGTTGAATGAAAATTTACTAGATAGATGTTACCTCTTCTGTTACCTGTCAATACAGTTGTGTTATCTTCTGATTTGATGAGGCATGAAGATTTGTTGATTGTGACTTTGTAACCTTCATCACATAACTGACTGATACTAATAAGGTTTTGCTTTAGTCCTTCCACATATGCTACCTTTTTGAATGTTACTGACCCTATTTGGACTGCACCATATCCTTTGGTTTGTCCATAGTTTGAATCTCCAAACATCACTTTGGGTCCATACTTAGCCTTGAAGGATACTAGGTTACCCTTGATTCCAGTCATGTGCTTGGAGCACCCACTATCAAGATACCAGTGCTAATCCATGGTTGGATAGGTCTTCACCTGCACAAATAACAGTTCATTTGTTTTTGACCCAGTTTACCTTGGGTCTAGCTTGGTAACCTTTGAAATTAGAAATAAAAGACATCTCTGGTTGACTTTTATATCCTTCAGGATGATATCTCCTAGGGGGTATTATCCATTCAGTATAAGGGTTTAACCCTTGAGATGTAGGATATCTAGAATTAATTTTTGATGTACCCCTTGAGAACTGATCATATCTCTGAGCTCCGTTCGACGATCGTGGACCTGAGTTCGACGATCTTGGGTAGGATCGTCGAGCTCTTTTCAGCAATCGATCTTGTCTGTGTTCAGAGATCAGAGATTGTCGACCTGAGTTCGACGATTCAGCATGAAATCGCCGAGCTCTGTTCGAAGATCGTCGAGCTCCGTTCGATGATTTCTGTTGAACTTTTTTCCCTTTGGGTAGATCAGAATTTTTTCTAGCTACCTCCACAACTCCTTTTCCTTTATCAGAGATAAATTTAATGGGAGTTATTAACACAATAGCTTGGCTGGATGAAGCACCCAAGCCTAGTGTATTATTGAGTCTTGAGTTCACTGTGCTTGTGATGTCCATCAGTTTGATACTTCTCCCATTGAGGGATTCTTCAAACTTATTGGCCTTAGATTATTCACTTTTCAGTGAAGCTATCTTCTCCCTACAACATTCTAACTCATCTGAGAGTTTGAGGTTATCTGAACTTAAGGTACTGTATTCAGATAACTAATTTCTGAGAGAGATAATTTCTTTCACAGAATTAAGTAGATCTAAACACAGTACTTTAAATTCAAACTTGAAGTCCTCAGAATTAAAATCAAATGAATCAATTACCTGGTCTTCTTCTAGCTCAGGTTTAGATTCAGATTCATGTTTTGAATCAGTGTTGTTCTGAGATGCATTGATTGCCATCATGTATAATTCTTTTTCTTGTGCATCATCCTCATCATCACTTGAACTTGATGATGCATCAGATTCTTCTTATGTTTCACTCCATGTTTCAGTAACAAATCCCTTCCTTGTGTGCTTGTTCTTGTTGGAAGAGGATTTGCCATAGTGATTTCTTCTGGAGTCTTTATCTTTTCTCTCTTTTCCTTGTTTTGACTTTCTGGACAATCAGACAGTATGTGTCCTGGTTTCCTGCAACCATAACAAATAATCCCTTTATTATTTGATTTATCATACCTTGGATTTTCTTGGCCTCTGGATGACCTTTTTCTGAAGTCCTTCCTGGCCATTTTGTAGAACCTCCTAGCAAGGAGGCTCATCAGTTCTTCATTTCCTATGACTTTGTCTTCAGGTTGTTCTTATGTTGCCTTGAAAGCAATTGACTTCTCCTTCCTGACTGCTGGAGAAGTTGTCTTCTGCTCTTCTTCTCTATTTTTGATGAGCTACTCATAATATTTGAGCTTGCCCAAAAGAGCTTCTGTAGTGATTTCATTTAGACTTCTGGCATCCTTGATGGGCCAGATCCTTGAATCCCAAGTGCTGGGGAAGCACATTAGGATTTTGTCATTTATCTCTGTGAGAGAGATCTCCTTGTCCAATGTCTTGAGTTCACTGACAATCAGACTTAGTCTGTTGTACATGTCAGCTACTGATTCATTTTCTGCTTTCTTGAAATTCTCATACTGAGTGATGAGATGAGATATCCTATCTTTTCTCTCATCAGCTGATCCTGACACAAGCTCAGATAGCTTGTCCCAAATCTCTTTGGCTGAGTTGCATTCAGCTACTTTCTGGAAGATGTCATCAGACATTGTCTGAGCTAGTATGTTCATAGCTTTAGCATCTGCAACCTTCCATTTCTTTATGTCAGCATCTGTTCCTGAAGGAGGTGGAATAGCATTTGTGCTTGTGTTTGCAGGAGGCTTGGGGCAATCTATCAAAACAGAATTAAAAATATCTTCATCAATAGAATTCATGTATAATCTGATCCTTGCCTTCCAAAGTGCAAACTTGGAGAGATTGCACACTGGAGGTCTGGTGCTAGCATAATCTTTGTTCTATTCCATGGATTTAGATTAAAGTAAATATAATAAAAATAGCCCTCTATTAAGGATGGATCTTAAGAGAGATCTTTTGGTTCAGGTGTTAGCCTTTATGAACAACCAACCTCCCTCTGATACCAATTGAAAGTGAGTGTAAGATCAACCCTTCACTGTAGAGGGGGGGGGGGTGAATAGAGTGTTTTAAAATAATTTTACTAATATAAAATTACTTTAGCAGTGGAAGACTTAATTTACTTAGTGTAGAGTGCTTAACAGTAATCAGAATAAAACAAGTACAAGAAACAAATCCTCAGCACACAGCAAACAAAATAACAAGCAATCAGAAGACACAAGGAACTATAGTGGTTCCCCAAAACCTGGGTACATCCACTCTTATACCACCCTTGGTAGGTATCCACTGCAGGATGAGTTGATCAGGTGTCCTGGGCACCAATGAGCTTTTGATCAGGTGCTCAAAAACCAAAGCCAATTTTTTGATCAGGTGTCTTGCCACCACTGAGTTTTGATCAGGTCTCAGAAACCAAAACAAAACTTTTGAAGGGAGTTTAAAGAACCCTTTTACAGGAAAGAAAAAGAAAAAGGTTAGGTTGTCTTCTCTGTCAACAATCAGAGAGAAGCATAAGTGGATGTTGATGTTGTCAAAGCTCCCCCTGAGATTAGCAAGAGTTCAGGAATAGAAGCTTTGCTAGGGTGATAGGTCTTCAATGAAAAGAATGCTCCAGCAAAAGATGATTCCAGCAAGAACTGAAAAGTGTGTTGTCTGGAGTATGAATGATGAAGACTTGAGAAAACTTTGAATCAAAAGGAATCAGAAAGAATAGAAGCTTGTTCTCTGTTCAGTGTTATTGATCTTCTTCTCTTTTTCTTCTATATGTCTATGTTTCTTCTTCTCTGAATAATAATATGAAATCCAGTCTTAAAATCTACTAGATAGCCGTTAGCAAAATTCATAAATGTTTTTCTTAAATGTCAACTGTCTCTGGAGGAATAACCTAAATAACATTCCTTCTTTGTTTCCTTGAAACTTGCTCCAAATTTAATATAACGGCTAGAAATCTTCTTCAATAAATGCTCTGACTTGAAGATATTTGAAATCCTTAACAAACTGATAGAATTCCAGAAATCGTCGATCTCACAAGATAATCGTCGATCTGAGATCAACTATCGTTTAACTGAGCTCAGAGATATAAGAACTAGTCTTAGACAGAAAGCATCGATCTGAGCTCAGCGATCGTCAAACTGAGTTCGACTCCTCGTCGACCTGAGCTCAGAGATAGTTGAACTGGGTTTGACGCTTCGTCGATCTGAGCTCGACGACAAGTTGAACTCTATATCTGGGCTTCTCATCTGAATTAGGAGGTCATGGGGAAAGCTTCAAACCTAAGTCCTAAGCCTTAGACCTTAACTAGTTGACCTTTACTCAATACAACAAGGTCATTGCAATAATCCTATAGATATAGTGATCCTGACACAAATTAGTAATAGGGTGTTCCAACAGAGTCAACCATAGAGCTTGAGTTGACCAAAGTCAACCCTAACCCTAATTGCGTCAAACTGACCTACATAGGGTCAATTGACCTTCCTTAACCAAGTGGACCCCACCCCTGCCCTCCTAACCCTAGAGTGAGGTCAATGGGTCACCAAGGAGACATTGGGGTCAACCCTAATGGCTAAGTTGATCGAAGTCAACTCAAACCCCAAAGTGGTCAAAGTGCCCCTAATAAGGGTCAAGTGACCTTCAAGGTGCCAAGTCAACCCTACCCATCCCTACCTAGACCCTAGGGGAGGCCAATAGGTCACAAAGGACCCATTGATGGTGACATAAAAGGTCAATTTGACCAAAGTCGACACAAGGCTAGGTCAAGTCAAACTTTGCTCAAAAGGGGCTAACTCAAGCTCAAGCCCCTAGCCACTTGGGCTGACCACTTCCTAATCATTTTATAATAGCCTAATGGGCTGCATTTAGGCTAGGTCCATGAACAAAATCGTCCATGAATGGTTGGAGAGAGAAAGCTCCAATTCCTCTTTAATGGAGGAGAGAGAAAAGGAGGTCAAGGCCATTCCTTTCTTAGGGAGGCCAAGGGACACCATTATTGGCTGGATTCAACTCCTCTGGTGAAGAGGGGAAGTTTCCAGCCGTTTCCCGGCCACCATAGGGATGATTTACCCCCCCCCCCCCACCATTTGGCTGAGAGCTTCATCAATGGCCATTAATGGCCATTTATGCTTGACCACCCCCTCCCACGTTTTACTGTCTTAAAACCTTCTCTGGACCACTAGGAGACGTTTACACATCTTACCTGAAGGATCCAGAGCAGTTCATTGTGCTATTGTAGAAACCGAGCGGTTCCACCATCGGAAATGGCATCCCGACGATCAACCCGCCTCCAGGCCACAAACAAGGTCCTCCCCTTCCTCTTCTCTCATGGGTAGATCATAGGAATCATTTAGAATAAAAATCGGGCTCAATTGAGCCCGATCGAAGCTTGCATTTTCATAGTTTTCTAGTTAAAATGAGATTTCCTAGATCGCCAAAAAAGGGCCTTCCGGCGGTTGTGCCGTCGCCTGGCGATAGCCACCACCTCGACGGAGGTGGTGGTGGCGGTGGCCGGCCAGGTAGGTTGTCGGGTGGCCGTCGGCAGAAGTTTGAATTCAGCCCAGGAGGGATTGATCCTAGATGTTGGCGCGCGAGGACGATGACGAGATGTTGTCCAGATGTGCGCCAAGATTCGTGCCACACTGTTTTAAACTATAGGATTATAATTATTTCATTTGCTATTCTATCCCACATATTTAGTTATTTTATAAATTAATTTAAAAATGCTTAGAAGCTAAATCAGAGAAAGTGGTCAACATACAAATTGTAGCCCTAGGGGTCTACATTAATTTAAAATTGATTTGAGTCCATTTGAATAATTTGTTTGACCAGGGCACCAATTTTGGTGGGGTCTATACTTAGGGTTAGACAGAAATTAAAATGAGTGCCCTAATAAGGGGTATTTAGGTCAAAATTGCACTTTTAAGTTTGAATGGTCAAACCACCTCAACAGAGGCTGACATTTGGGCCACTTGTTTGGCACATATAACACCCCCATATGGGTTATGGGGTGGTTTGGGGTAGGATTGCCCTAGGTCCCAAGTTCAACCCCTCTGTTAGGACTTTGGGGATTTGAGAAGGGCATGGGGTCAAATGTCCTTGTATGGACTTGAAATTTGGTAGGGAGGATACTAGGGTAGCTAAATTCCTATGGTAAAAATCTTAGAGGATTTGGAGATGGATAGACCCCTCGAAATCCTAACTCTAGTTTAAGGCACAACACTTGTACATGCAAAATAAGCCACCAAAACTTAGTTGAAAGCCATGAAACTTGGGTAGTGAGGTCATAGTGTCATTATAAGCCTTGGATAACTTTATTGGGAATTTCAGATCAATAATTTTAGTATCACCTTTGCAATATCAGTATTAGCCCTAATTAATTATGTTTTTATTATGACCTTAATATCCATTAGATGACTATGAAATTGGGGCAGAGTGAGTTTTAGACCATTTTGATCATACATGAATTTTACTTTAATTTTTCGATTTAAATTTCCAGTACTTACTTAACAAGTATAAAAATATGGGAATATGACCAATAATAGATTTAGAGCTCCCTTATTATTGAAAAATTATGAAATTTGATCAGTAGTGTTTCTAGTTCAATATGCTCATATGGGAATTTTGTTACAATTTTTAGATGAATAATTGTTGTACTTAGGTCATTTACCTATTAACTTGGATTGTTATGAAAAATCAAGTTTAGATTTTATTATTCACTAATAAATTATGAAACATGACCAGGAGTGTTTATATGTCTTTGTGTTCATTCTTGAATTTTCTCAGAATTATTGGAAGTATATTGGCAGTACTTGTCTCTTTAAAATGGTTAATGTAGGTTATGTTCAAAAATTATGTTTAGGGGTTTAAGTCTTACTGAAAATTTGGAGACCTTGAATTTACTGATAAGTGGTTGTCTTGTATTTATCATAATTTTGTGGAACACTTTGCATGCCTGAAAATAGTACTTCATGTTCAAACTAAGGCATTTGGATCTCTTAAGAAATTAAATAAATTATCAAGTAAATTAGGAAAATTATAAACTTCAGGATTTAGGCTAATCATGTCATGATAGACCTCCAATAAATATTATAGTGAATTTGGATGATAATTTGGAGTACTTCCCATTGTATACATCATATAGCTTAGGATGGTCTGCGTTTAGTAAAACTGCAGAAATAATGATATGGTGCAAAATGAACCCAGAGAGTTGAGATATTAGTGTATTGATCTGGTAAGTGAAATGAGTTCATCACTGAGAGTTGTGATGAGGAGTGGGAGGTTTGACTAGCGTTAAGAAGTGCTCGGGGTCGACGAAACATCGTCTTCCCCGTGGAGACAGAAAAAGAGTCAAAATACACTAGGGTTGGATCCAGTACAACATTAAAGGGATTAGGAGTTGGGTAACAACCAATAATAGTAAGTGTCTTGTGAAAGGGAGCTATGCGCTTAAGCCCATTGTAGTTCCTAGTGCCCTTTGAGATCCCTTCACGGTGTATGTCGGGGGCAGTCCTGGGCTAACCTAAACTTCAGGTAAAACTGAATTGCAAGAGTAACTAGCATAAATAGGGATTCACTTTCACTCACCTTGATGTCTAGGAATGTCAGGTTGGGTCACATGGGCAGTAGGCTCGGTGGTTTGGTGATGGGCAGGTTGGCCCAACGAGCTTCAGGTCGGTTATTGGTTGTGACGGACGGGATGGTCCGGGGAGCCTTGGCTCAGTAGGTGTTACATAAGGTTGCATGTGCATAAGTATAAGGTGGTGGGTCTTCAGTATTGGAGGGTCGATGCACCGACGCCAATACATCGACTCAGTAAGTGTGTTTTAGCACTTCACCATAAAAGTCCGGTGCGCCAGCCGAAAAGAGTATGCAGGAGCTTCGCTTAATGCACCAACATTGAGGCATACGATAGGTCTGACTGGTAGTGCAATTACCGATTTAGAGGTGGACGAGGCCCAACCCACCGCTTTCGTTTGCCACTACGGAGGTATCCTGGGAGGTTCGACTCCAGAAAGGGGGAACGAAAGGTCTGTGTACACAGAGTCGAGTGGGTGAGTTGCACTTGCATGTTCACATCATAGCATACTTGCAATTCATATCATAACCATTGCATATAACCCTGACACCTATTGTATAAAGTGGTATGGGATGCTTTATACAATAGGCCCTGCAAAACGACCCCTTGTTTTATAAGCTCGAGTGAGCGTGCTTATAAGTTAAGGTTTATAATCTGTAGATATATACATGCTTGCTAGGAAATCGACACCCTATCATATAAATTAGTATGGGACTTTTTATATGATAGGAGCCTTGCAAAAGATCTCTTGGCTTATGTGTTTTCTTATAAGTTAAGGTTACTCATTCTTGTTCAGTTTTTCTTACTTTATTACTTCCTTGTATACTCATAGAACTGCTAGATTATTTCCGTCATCACCTATTTCTTGTTAATTATCCACCTTCATTTCCTCTCCTTTCCTCCTCCCCGCTTGGTGCCTAGGAGTCATGGGGGAAGGGGCGGTGGATGATAAGACTTAGTATTTTAGACTAATGGTTTTCGAACCACATCATTTTAGGGGATTGTGGAGCCCAGCATGGAGGAGCAGCCCCGGAGGTCGCACACTTGGAGATGTGACAGTCTAGCACCGGATTTCAGATAGCTGGGACTGTGATTCCTGATCGTTGTTAGATGATTAGTTTTGCTTCTGCACTGAGTGATATGTAGTGAGGACTTTGATGTACCGGGCATGAGCCCAAGTTTCTGTACTTTATTATATCTGTGGAGACTCCCTTCGTGGAGAATATTTATTATACATGTGATTCTGGTGGGCTTGTTGAGTTTTATTCTTACACTTATAGTCTTGCTACATTATTTGTGATCGATTTGGCTGGCATGATCGACATTTTGTAGTGACGACCTTCCGAGCGTGAAGGTGTCACCGCAAAATGGCAGTTCTGGGCCTAAGACCATGGTGTTTTTAAAAGAAATAAAAATGGGGTCTTACAAGTGGTATCAGAGGATACCTCGATCGAAAAGTAGCAGTCCACAAACCCATGGTCACCCCCGCGCGAGTTTAGTTTGGGGATAAACTAAGCAGTGGAAGCAGTGGTGTGGCCATATGGGGGATCACATGTACATTTTCCACTTTTAATTAGGTTTGAGCGATTACTTACAAATGGATTTTGTTATGTAGCCCCCAGCACAGCCTACACCACAGGGTGGAGTCCAGCAGACTCTGAATGTTGCACCATCTCCCCTGGTCCCCACTCGGTTCCTAGAGTCAGAGATGGGGCAGACCCTGATAGCCATACTGGAGGCTTTCAGGGCCCAGCAAGTTCTGGCTTTGCAGCCAAACCAGGGTGCGAATTGGTTATCTTTAGAGGACTTTCTCCCCTGTATTACTTGGGGACAGAGTCGGCTATTCGGATAGGGGAGTCGCTGGATATCATGTGTGAGATGCTGACTGGGATACTGTGCCCTTGGGAGGAGAGGGTGCCTTTGGTGGTCTCTTGCTTGGAATCCTAGGCCAAGAGATGGTGGAAGACATCGTTGTACACGACGTTTGCTGATAGAGAGGTTACATAGATTTCTTGGGAGGAGTTCAGGGCCGCATTGTTGGAGAATTTTGTTCCGCAGAAGGCCAAAGACGAGCTGGAAGACAGATTTTTATAGTTAAGACAGGGCAACAAGACGGTGGTGGAGTACCTCCAAGAGTTCAATAATCCTGCCTAATTTGCGAATATTATCAGTTGGATGAGGCAGGATACACCAAGAGGTTATATAATGGCCTACGAGAGGATCTGAGGGAGGCTTTGTTGTTCGTGTCTGACAGGCCTATTCCTCAGATATTGGAGATTGCGAAGAGGATTGAGGCAGATTGACACACTACTTGAGGCCGGAAGCGGCCAACTGAGAATCATAGCCGGGGAGCCAGAGATGATCAGCGAAGGGGCCGCTTTGCTAATGGGAGAGATGGTAGAAGGGCAGAGGATCAGCCTCGTCAGGAGGTGAGACAGGAGCAGAGGGAACCAGTAGTGATGGCCCCTCAGCCTCTCTAGATGCGGGAGATGTAGAGACCTGGGGTATGGCATATCCCCCGCTAGAGTAGTTCAACTATCATCAGGTGGGGCATATCTGGAGAAACTGCCCCATGAAGGGGGCACCTCTACCAGCACCATCGGCTTCCCCGCCTGCTCAGTATTTTGGAGGCCGAGGACGTGGATACAAGGGCGGAGACCGCATGCAGGAGAGGGAGTAAGTGTATGCACTGGATCTGGCTCAACCACGGAACCCGGAGTAGGTTATCACAAGTACGCCAGTAAATTTTAAGTTTTCTTTCCTAAACATTTAGACTCATGAAGATGGCATTTACAGACTAGAAAAGAAAACAATAACTATATTTCTAAGATATTTAACTACCCCAGGCATAGTCTTGATCAGTGCCAAGCACGCTTATATGCTGTTCGATATGGGTGCTTTGCACTCGTTCATGTCGGAGGCCTTCGTAGAAGGGTTGGAAGGCGTGGAGCGATTCACAGGCTTGATGATGCGGATACGACTACCCGACGGATCAGAGCTGTTCTCCTCTGCCCACTGCAACATGGAGGCGGAGATCGGCGGGAAGGCATTCGAAGCACCAGCAACGATCCTAAGATGGCCAGCTTATGATTTGATCTTGGGCATGACATAGTTGCATTGTAACCATGCCCAAATTGACTGCCTGTCAAAAAGGTTCACCGTCAGGCATGGGGATTCCCACATCATTATCAAAGGTATTAGACCTATCCCCCCTCTCTTGCTATCATTCGTGCAGGCCGTCAAGACCCATCTGCAGGGAGAGGAAGTCTATGAAGTGCTGTTCGAAATGGATGAGGCCAAGGATTCCATCTCTGGTATTCCGGTGGTGTGGGACTTTTCTGATGTGTTCCCAGAGAGGCTTCAAGGGCTACCCCCGCACCGGGAGCAGGATTTCCAGATACAGCTTGTGCTGGGGGCTAAGCCGGCTTCTAGAGCCCCTTACCGGATGGCCCCGAAGGAGTTGTCGGATTTTCGAAGCCAGCTGCAGCAGCTAGTGGAAGCTGAATTTGTCCGGTCGAGCTCTTCACCATGGGGAGCCCCAGTGTTATTCGTCAAGAAGAAGGATGGGACACTTAGATTGTGCATCGACTACCACGCACTGAACCGACTGACAGTCCGGAATACCTATCCACTGTAAAGAATAGATGAGCTGTATGATCAGTTGGTGGGGGCGCATTTCTTCTCAAAGCTAGATTTGAGGTCAGGCTATTACCAGCTGCGGATTCGGGAAGAGGACATTCTAAAGACTTCCTTCAGTAACAGATATGGGTTATTCGAGTTTATGATGTTGCCCTTCGGGCTCACGAATACACCGTCTGCGTTCATAAGCCTCATGAACCTGGTGTTCGAGGCTTATATGAATGTGTTCGTCATCGTGTTTATTGATGACATCCTCATTTACTCGAGGACGAAGGAGGAGCACACACAAAATCTGATGTTGACTCTAGAGAGACTATGGGAGTACCACCTGTATGCAAAGTTTAGCAAATGCAAGTTCTTGTTGAAGGAGGTGGCCTTCCTAGGCCATATTATATGTTTAGCCGGTTGGCAATAGACCCGACAAAGATTCAGGCAGTTCGGGACTGGCCGTAGCTAAAGGCGGCCACAGACGTGCGGAGTTTTTTAGGACTTGCCGATTATTACCAGAAGTTCATGAAGGGATTCTCTCGAATGGCCCTCCCACTCACATCCCTGACGAGGAAGGATGTGCCCTTTGTCTGGACCCCACAATGCGAGATGGCTTTTCGGGAGCTAAAGGATCGACTCACCTCGACTCCTATTCTTGCTCTTCCTTCGGGGAGAGAAGGATTTCATGTCTACACCGATGCTTCCTACCATCGCATGGGAGTAGTGCTGATGTAGAAGAGACACGTGATCACTTACGCTTCCCGCCAGCTGAAGAAGCATGAACAGAACTACCCTATTAATGACTTAGAAATGGGAGCGGTCGTGTTTGCTCTGAAAGTCTAGCGGCATTATCTATATGGTGTCCACTGCGATATATACTCTGATCACAAAAATTTGAAGTATTTGGACACGCAGAAGGAGCTGAATATCAGGCAGAGATGATGGGTTGAATTTCTAGCAGATTACCAGTACGAGATGCACTACCGCCTAGGGAAGGCAAACGTAGTAGCTGACACGCTGAGTCGGAGAGCCGCCACCTCCTGAGCGGAGCCCCAGATTATGTCCATGGAGCTTGTACAGAGATTAGAGGATATGCACATCACGCTGGTGTCGTCTGATGACCCCGAGATTTATTAGGTGTATTTAACAACGATGAGTGCCAAAGATGACATTCGAGACCGAGTTAGAGATGGGCAGAGGTAGGATGCTAAGCTGGAGCTGATATTCTGGGCCTTAGAGGCAGGTACTGCTGGGGATTATACATTGAGAGATGGCCTGGAATGCTTCAGAGGATGGGTTTATATATTGAGGGAGGCAAGGTCCGGGAGTATATCATGATGGAGGCCCACTGCAGTCGGTATTCAGCATACTGAGTTACGAAGATGACTGTTGATTTGAAGAATACCATGTACTGTCCAGGCATGAAGAAGGATATCACCTATTTTGTGACCCACTGCGATACATGCCCGCTAGTGAAGGAAGAGTGCAGAAACCCCGCAGGATTGTTGCAGCCACTCTCAGTGTCGGAGAGGAAGTTTGAGGATATCGCGATGGACTTCATACTTGGCCTTCTCCGATCGCGGACGGGAAACGATTCGATCTGGGCAATCATCGATCGGCTGACGAAGGTATCTAGATTTATCCCTATTAGAAAGGATGAATCGGTTGGTGTGCTGGTTCGGAAATTCGTGGAGCAGTTCGTCCATTATCATGACATACCCAGGACGATTGTATCGGATCGGGATGGATGGTTTATGTCCAGGGAGTGGAGATCAGTGTAGACTTACTTGGGCACTCGGCTGACATTCAATACAGCTTTTCATCCCCAGACTTACGAGCAGACGGAACGCACCAATCAAACCTTGGAAGATCTACTGCGACTTTGCATTCTGGATAGCGGAGAGCCTTGGGAGAAGTTGTTACCACTGGTCGAGTTCTCATATAATAACTGCTACTAGTCCAGCATAGGGATGGCTCCTTATGAGGCCCTATACGGATGAAGGTGTAGGACTCCGCTGTCATGAGTATAGGATGAGGATCCGAAGGTTTTGGGCTCGGAGTTTGTTGAGGACACCGAGGCTCAGGTGAGGCTGATACGAGACAGGATGTTAGAGGCACATAGAAGACATGCTAAGTATTACGATGCTCGACATCAACAGGTGGAGTTTCAGGTGGGGACCGGGTATTCTTGAAGATCCGACCAATACATGGAGTTTCATGGGTGGGTGGTCGGAAGAAGAAGCTCTGCCCGAGATATATGGGGCCTTACAGGATCCTTGAGCGGATCGGTCCCTTACCATACAGGCTGGAGCTGCCACCAAAGTTGGCAGGTCTGCACGACGTATTCTACGTATCTTCTCTTAGGAGGGCTCTACTACGCCCAGAGCAGCAGATTACATCCACAGATGGGTCGATAGAATTTGATCGGTTAGTTCACCTGGAGCTGGTCCAAATTGACGATAAGGGGATACAAGTTTTGCGTCGCAAGAAGGTTCCATTAGTCAAGGTCCTGTGGAGGAATCACGGTCAGGAGGAGCACACCTGGGAGCCGCAGGATCTGATGCAAAAAAGGTACCCAGAGCTTTTCAGTCAGGTATACCGCACAACTTCTCGGGATGTTACAATTTACTTTTCATATTTGAAAACTCGTATGCCTAACTAGAATTTCGAGGACGAAATTTTTGTTTATGTATTAGGATTTGTAACATCCCTCAGACAACTAGAGCCCTAGGAGTGGTTTTGTCATGACTAGGTCATGACAAAACCTCAAAAGCCCAAGAAGACCAAGAGGACTTAGGAATAAAGGTGATTGGGATGAATGGTCTGCAAATAGTAGATTCCAAAACCCTAGTTTAGGATGATCCTGAGACTCAAAGACCCCACCCTGACCTCACCAATCTATTGAAAGGCACTAAGGGGCCCATTGGAGTCAATCCAGGATGGCTAAGTAGACCTTGGATCATCTTGGGCCTAAATAGGACAAAGTGTACACAGAGTCGAGTGGATGAGTTGCACTTGCATGTTCACATCATGACATACTTATATGTCATAGCATAACCATTGCATATAACCCTGACACATATTGTATAAAGTGGTATGGGACAATTTATACAATAGGCACTACAAAACGACCCCTTGGTTTTTAAGCTTGCGTGAGCGTGCTTATAAGTTAAGTTTTATACTATGTAGATATATACATGTTTGCTAGGAAATCGACACCCTATCGTATAAATTGGTATGGGACTTTTCATACGATAGGATACTTGTAGAATATCCCATGGTTTATGTGTTTTCATATAAGTTAAGGTTACTCATTCTTGTTCAATTTTTCTTACTGCCTTGTATACTCATAAAACTACTATATTAGTTCCGCCGTCACCTGTTTCTTGTTCATTCTCCACCTTCATTTCCTCTCATTTCCTCCTCCCCGCTCGGTTCCTAGGAGCCATGGGGGAAGGTGCGGGGATAATAGGACTTAGTCTTTTAGACAAACGGTTTTCGAACCACATCATTTTAGGGGACCGTGGAGCCCATCATGGAGGAGCAACCCCAGAGTCGGTATACTTGGAGATGGGACAGTCTAGCACCGGAGTTCATACAGCTGGGACTGTGAGTCCCGATCATTATTAGATGATTAGTTTTGCTTCCGCACTAAGTGATATGTAGTGAGGACTTTGATGTACCGGGCATGTGCCCAAGTTTCTGTACTTTTATTATATCTGTGGACACTCCCTTCATGGAGAATATTTATTATACATGTGATTCTTGTGGACTTGTTGAGTTTCATTCTTACTCTTATAGTTTTAATACATTTTCTGCAATCTATTTGGCCAGCAGGATCGACATTTTGTAGTAACGACCTTCCCGGCATGAAAGTGTCACCAATAAGCAGCGGTTATAGGCCTACGACCCTGGTGTTTTAAAAAGAAAAAATAAACGGGGTCTTACAAATTGCATGCGCATGATCATGGGTGAGTCATTGCATAGCATTCATGACATTGCATTACATTGCATACACAAGATCCTCATCATATAAGTTTGTATGGGCACTCTTATACGATGAGTTACTTTACGGTTGAGCCGATCCTTAACTTATATGTATGTATGGGCATTCATATAAGTTGAGGTACTTTCTGTCGTAGCTTTATATTTTTCATATACTGTTGTAGATGGTAGAACTGCTATAGTAGAATGTTTACTCGTTCATTATACTGTTGATATGCTTGATATTGCTCACTCTATACCACATGTTTGACTACTACTTATATAAATATATTGTACCCATGTTCCTTTCTCTGCCCGGTGTCGAGGAGTCATCGGGGGAGCAGATGTGAAAGCCACTTAGTCTTTATGACTAACGGTTGCTACGTCTTCCTCTTTAGGAGGAAACCCCGCAGATAGAGCAACAACAGGTTTTAAAGCTGGACAGCCAGGCCAGGATGACAGGGCCTGAAGGGACGGTGTCGTTGCTACCGTCAGTCACCGATGTGAGTTTGAGAGACTCTTTTTGTAGCCCCTTTGGGCAAGTTTTACCCGTACTCTGATATTTTAGAAGCTTGTTGTAGCTTCTTTATTTGTTATACTTTTGGTCTATTATCACTTATGTGTGGATTGACTTCTATTTTATATTCTTAGTTTGATTGGCATTGGTTGATATTTGTTAAATCCGGTAGGATAGGCGTCTTGTGGTACAGGTTAGCCCGAGTGCTAGTGCTACTACAAGGCGGCTGTTCTAGGCATAAGACTCCCCTCGTGCCGTGTTTTGTGTTCCGCGAGGGGGGTCTTACAGCTGCTCTCCTTTCTGAATATTATATGCCCTAAAATTTGTCTTTGTCTTGGCCCTATCTCTTCCTTTTGTAGTTTGCCGATCAACGGATCTTAGAGATCGGTGGGCCCCACCTACAGCTTCCAGCTGCGTCTTGCTTTAACGGAAGAAGATGTATAGTAGATTTACGACAAGTTTTGTTGTGTACTGTAGCTTTCCCTTACCTGATTTGACTTTAGTTGATTTTATCCATTTTGCTGACATCAGCACCTGTACACTAAGCCAAAATCAAGTATCAGTAGAATAGGCGTTGAGTGAGTAAGAATCACTCAATGCTAAAATACATACAGATTTGTTGTCTCTTGGCGTTGAGTGAGTAACCTTCACTCAACGTCAAACTACTTAGAATATAAATCTGTTTCTAGGCGCTGAGTGATTTAGATTCACTCAATGCCATATTGCTTTATCATCTTTCAGCTGTTTGGCATTGAGTGAGTGAGCATTACTCAATGCCTAACTACTTAGACCAAATTCTATCTCCAATAGGCATTGACAGCGTTGAGTGAGCAACCTCCACTCAACACTTTTTGCCTTAACCAAATTTCTTGCCTCATCAGTATCTTAGGCGTTTAGAGCATTGAGTGAGCATGCCTCTTGGTGAGTCCGATATTTATATGGTTTTTCGGACTCATCTGGGATTGTTTTCTCACTCATGCACTACATTTCAACTGGATATTGGTTGTATTTGCGTCATTCGGTCATTAACCGCTTTGTGCACTATTTTGGCTCGTGGGTGTGCGATTGTACATTCGTTTGTTGGGGGCAAGCATGTGGTGCTCCCCATGGCTCTTTCTTGCTGTTGTTTTTTTCTTCTTAGTGCGGGGTGCTGGTGTTCCAGCTGGTTTTATTGCTTTGCAGGTGGTTGCGATGTACAAAGTTACATTTTCCATTTCTTGTGTGAAACGCACGGTCGTGCGTTTTTCTTCTCGCACGATCTCTTGCAATTGTGCATTTTACACAGCAATTCCGGGGACATCTGTGGCTACCCGTGCGTTTTGTTCGCGTACGGTTTCTCCCAAACCGTGCGAGAAGGAAAAGCACGGTTTTCCTGTAGCTTTCCTGTTTGCACCAGTCTGTGGTTAATTGTGCGATTTGTTCACGCACGGGCAGCAGCGCCCGTGCGCGAGTAAAATGCACGGTTTTCCTATTTGTTCCTACTTTTTCCATTCTGTCGTTACCCATGCGAGTTCCTTCATGCATGGGAGGAAACGTACAAGCACAAGTAAAATACACGGGTCAACGCCTCTCCTTCTACAGACTTATCCTGAAAATTATATAATACACGGTTGATGCACGGTAGTGTGCCAAAACGTGCGTGCCCATGTTTCCGACCTGTTTCTATATAAAGTGCAGATTTCTTCTTCCTTCCATCCAAGCCCAAACCAGTCTTCATCCAGCCGCCATTCCTACTCTTGTGTGCGGGAAATCTCTCCTCCAGCCACCATTTTCTCTCTCCTCCTTGGAGAGTTGATCCGACCACCATTTCTACTCAAAGAGCTAGCAAACTCTTCATCTTCGGCCACCATTGTAATCCCCAAGCTCTAAGCTCCATGTCAAGCTCAAAGGTTGTTGCATCCATGAAGTTCTCCGGTTAGAACCAACCAACAATTATTCACGAAGATGACAGGATATTCGAAGGAAGTGACAGCCCTTCTTGTTTCCCAAACGTCAACTGTAGACCGAGTTCGGACAAGGCCCGACAACCCTTGCATCTGGTCGTGAATATCGGAGAGACTTCGTGCGGTTGGTTGAATCTCTCACCCTTCACTTGTAGCGTTTCCTTTTTCTGAATATTTGGAGAGTTTGAATGATTTGTGTGAATATTATTAGCTTGAATATTTAAGCATGTCTAGGTGTTGATTTATTTTAGTTCTTGATAGTTTGTTGAGCTCCATTTTCTTCTATGCTAGTTGTGATTGTGTCGTTCTAGCGATTGCTAGAAGAGTGCGTTGTGAAGTGGTGATTGTGACCCTCGTTAGCTCAACAATCTTCCCTATTACTCTCTTAAGTAATCCACCCAAGAGATGTGTTGACGGCGACCCGCAATAGGATTTTTAGCATGTTGGTACCCTAGATGTGATTTGGCTTATGTAATCCCTTTCCAGCCCCTCTTGATCCATACAAATATATATGATCATGATTAGGCCTTGTTCAGTTTCCCTAGGACAGTTTATAACTGACCTAGAGCTTAGGCTAGATGTTCTAGATGTATCTTTGGTTAAGGAATTTTCCGTTCGACCATCGTCGAACGAGGCCTCGCGATCGTCGATCAATGGTCGACGATAGCAGGGCTATAGAATCGTTGAAGTCAAGACAATTATCGTCGACCGATGGTCGACGATCTCAGAGCAAGTTTATTATGCTCTGAAGGTTGGTCGACGATCTGCCATCAGCAGTTCCACGATCGTGTTCTTGCTTCACGATTTCTGTCTCGACAGATATTTGCCTTAGTCGTCGACGATATCTTGTGCTGGTCGACGATTTCTGTGTCGACAGATTTCTGCTTTTAGTCGACGATCGTTTAGCTAGGTCGACGATCATCGAACCCCTGTTCGACGATTATTGTCTGCCTTTATTCTTTTTATATTCATTCTATTCCTTGGTTTATTTCCAAGTGTTTTAGCTTGTGGTTAGAGAATTTTCTGAAGTTGTTTTTTTGCAGATTTATGGCTTAAATTCAAAATAAACTAATTACCAAATATGTCAAGCTTAAATCACGGGATTCAGTATTTTGATAAAGCATTTTTGTCCTATTATACAAAATATATTGCCAGGCTGTATTCTAGCCGTTGGCACTGTTCACTATTTCCAAGAATGGGCTCGAGAATTAAAATCAATAGAGCCGTTCCAAGGGAAAAAAAAAGAAGACATATTTAAGAGAGATTTTTTCAGAAAAATAACAGTTACAGATACAGAGAGAGTTTTTCTTAGTGTTGCATTCTCTCAAGCATCTTCAGAGCAACTCTTCACCATCTCACAAAAAGAAGAAGAAAAGCTCCCCTGAAGAAAAAGCCCAGAGCAATTACTTTCATTCTCAAGTCTCCTGAGCATCTGCTTAGAGTTTTTCAAGACTTCAGAAAGAGCTCCAGTTCTGCTTCAATTATTCCAGAATCTGAAGACCTGATAAAAATCAGTCTACAGATCTCTGAGGATTTAGTTTCAGTATATCTGAAACTCCTTCATCCTGAAGCAAAGGCTTTCCCTGGACTTTCACTGAGCCAGGGGGAGACTTTGATTCTTTAGAGAATCCACAAGTCTTCTCTAATCTGTATTTACAACAGAGAAGATAATCTAACCCTTTCAACCCCTTTGTAAAAGAGCTTGTTCACACCTCTTCAAAAGTGAACATTGGTGACAGGGCACCTTATCAACAACCTGTGGTTGAGCATCCTTATCAAAAGCTCAAAGGGTCTGTTTGATCTACCTGAATCAGATCATTGGTGGCAGGGCACCTTAGCAAAAACCTTTAGTGGATTCCTACCAGGGTGGTAGAAGAGTGGAGTACCTATTTAGAGGGAACCACTATATATCCTGTGTCTCTGGCTATCTTGTTTAATTATTTATTCTGTGGCTGTGATAGAACTACCTAGGATTGCTAGTTGCTGTGATAGGCTTATAGTTAAACTGACATTTCAGTTAACTCTCTCACTTGTGCACTTCACTGTGTTAGGCTCTTAGGGTTCAAGTATCAGATTATTTATTCCGCAAATAAACTCCAAGGGAGCTGACTAGTTGTTCATAAAATTTGAATACTCTATTCACCCCCCCTCTAGAGTAGTTTACAACTTATCCCCTCACTTTCAATTGGTATCAGAGGGAGGTTGGCTGTTCATACAGGCTAACACCTGAGTTAAAAGATCCAGTGATAAGTTGTTTCCTGATACCATTCACAAACACTTTCACACATGGCCCAGTCTAAGGATTATTCAAGCACCAGACCTCCTATATGCAACTTGTCCAAGTTTGGCATATGGAAGGCCAGGATAAGACTATACATGAATTCTATTGATGAAGATATCTTCTCTTCTATTTTGACAGGACCACCTGCTAGGCCTGCTGCTGCTTCCACTTCTGCTGATCTCAGTGCTGTGCCACCACCTGACTACAATGAAACTTACAAGAAGGCAAAAGCAGCTGATGCAAAAGCAATGAATATCCTAGCTCAGACAATGTCTGATGAAATATTCCAAAAGCTTGCTGAATGTACCTCAGCCAAAGCTATGTGGGATTCCCTCAACCACATAGTTGCTGGCTCAGCTGATGAGAGGAAGGACAGGAGATCCAACCTCACCTCTCAGTATGAAAATTTCAAGAAGGATGATGCTGATGACATTGACTCAATGTACACAAGACTCAGTTCAATAATAAGTGAACTAAGGTCTTTGGACAAGGAGATCACTTTGTCAGAAGTCAATGACAAGATCCTGATGTGCCTTCCCATCTCTTGGGACTCAAGGATATGGCCCATCAAGGATGGAAGAAACACTGTGGAACTCTCCACAGAAGCTCTGTTGGGAAAGCTCAAGTCATATGAGCAAACTTTAAAGAGCAGAGCTGCTGCAACTGAAGTAAAAACTCCTACACCTACAAAGAAAGAGCACTCTCTAGCTCTTAAGGCTGCTGAGACTTCTGAAGGAAGTCAATCAAATGAGGAGTTAATGGCACTCATTGCCAAGAGGTTCTTCAACATGGGAAGAAGAGACCTCAGAAAGAAGTTCTCCAAGTATGAGGACAAACCAAGGTATGACAAGACTCCATCTAAAGAAATCATCTGTTATGTTTGCAGCAAGCCTGGACACATTGCTCCAGACTGTCCAGAGAAGAAACACAAGGAGAAGAAACATGAGAAAGAGTACAGGAAGCACCACTCCAAGTCCTCCTCACACAAATACAAGAAGAAGGACAAGGGATTTGTGGCTGCTACCTGGAGTGAAACAGAAGAGGATACCTGCTCCTCTAGCTCCAGTGATTCAGAAGGAGAAGAAGAGAAGAAAGCCAAAGAGGTCTGCCTCATGGCTATCAATGCCTGCAGCTCCTTGTCAGCTGCAGAGAATTCTGAAGAAGAAGGAGACAATGAAGAAGATCTTCCTATGGAAGACCAGGTAATCAACTCATTTGATTTTTCATCTCCTGAGTTCAAATTAAAATTTAAAACTCTATGTTTAGATCTATTGTTATCTGAAAATGAAATCAAGTCACTTAGATCAAAGATAATGGAACTAGACATGGAAGGTACTGAAATAATCAGATTAGAAAAAGAATTAGAAAGCTTAAGAGGAGAAGTAACATTCCTAAAATTAGAACTAGCTAAATCTAAGAGGTTAGAAGAACAATTAAATGGCAGAAGCCTTAAATTATCTGAAATAACCAGTATAGCAAACACTAGGGTTGGTAATGATAAACTAGGCTTAGGTGCTACATCTAGTGAACCCATCCTCCTCACAAAGGAGAGATTTAGCACTCCAGTAAAATTTATTTCTGAATCAGGAATAAAGAATACTGAGAAAATTGAAAAATGTAAGAAAATTCAGAATAAGATTAAGAAAGAGAACAGGAAGAAAAAATTTCTAGCTTTACAAAAATCGTCGAACATTAATCGACGATCGTCAAACCAATCGTCGAACGTCCATCGACGATCGCTGAACACCTTCACCAAGTATGATATCTTTGGTGCAGGAGATCGACGATCTCATCTTGAGTCGTCGACCAGTGATCGACGATCGTGGAATCCAGAACATAGCACTACTACAAATGATCGACGATATGGCTTGCGATCGTCGACCGTGGATCGACGATCTGGACTTAAGCTGGAAAATAAGTTTCAAACTTCCAAAATTGCAAATCCCAATCACTACCCTAGGTTGTTTAATCCTTCAACTGAATGGATTATCCCACCTAGGAGATCACACCCTTTAGGATATAAATCTAAGCCTGCAAAATCTTTTATATCTAGTTTTTCTTTTGTGAAGAATACTGGACCCAAGGTAACCTGGGTCCACAATGTATAACTGTTCTCTCTGCAGGTGAAGACCTATCCAGTCATACATGACAAATGGTATCTGGATAGTGGATGCTCAAAGCATATGACAGGAAAGAAGAAGAATCTGTCAGGGTTCAAAGCCAAGCTGGGACCAAAAGTTGTATTTGGGGATTCCAGCTGTGGACAGACTGAAGGGTATGGCAGCTTCACCATAGGAGCTGTAACATTCAAGAAGGTTGCTTATGTCTCAGGACTAAAGCACAACCTAATCTCTGTAAGCCAAATGTGTGATGCTGGGTACAAGGTATGGTTTACTGACACTGCTTGTAATATTGCTTTAAATAATACTGTTGTGTTAGTAGGCATTAGAATTGGTAATGTTTACGTTGTAGATTTTAACTCATCCAAATCTGAAATATGTTTATTTAATGAAGAAACCAGTAATAATACCCTTTGGCATAAGAGACTTAGTCATGTAAATTTGAAAAACATTTCTAGGTTGGCTAAATACAATCTTGTCAGAGGCTTACCTTCTTGCCCCTTCAAGAAGGAAGGCCTTTGCAAAGCTTGTCAATTAGGTAAGCAAACAAGAAATAGCATTAAATCAGTTAATAAAAGTGATTCTCCCAGGATTCTGTACTTGCTACATTTGGACTTATTTGGTCCTATTGCTGTACAGAGTCTTGGAGGAAAGTCTTACACTCTAGTAATTGTAGATGACTTCTCTAGGTTCACTTGGGTATTCTTCTTGAGAACTAAGGCTGATAACTTCAATGTTCTTATAGATTTTCTAAAGTGTATACAGAGTGAGTATTCTACTCAGATTGCCTTGATCAGAAGTGATCATGGTACTGAGTTTGAGTCTCTTCTTATGCAAGAATTCTGTGAGAAGGAAGGTATCAAACATAGCTTCTCTGCTCCTAGAACTCCTCAACAAAATGGGGTAGTTGAAAGGAAAAACAGAACCCTAATTGAAGCTGCAAGTACATTGTTGGCAGATGCTAACATGCCTCTGTCCTTTTGGGCTGAAGCAGTTAGCACAGCTAACTATGTATTGAACAGAAGTCTGATACATAAACTTAAGGGTAAGACTCCCTATGAGTTACTTAAGCAAGTGAAACCTAAAATAGACTATTTTAGAGTATTTGGCTGTGTTGCTTTTGTTCATAACAATAACAAAGAATACCTTAGAAAATTTGAGGCAAAAGCTTCAATGGGAGTTTTTCTAGGATACTCTCAAGTAAGCAAAGCCTATAGGGTCCTTAATATATCCTCTCTTAAGATAGAAGAGTCTGCACATGTCTCTTTTGATGAGACAGTCATGTACTATAAGGAGAAGGACTCTTCCTCTAATAGTACAGTGCAAGTCCTAGGAGTAAGTAAGGATTTGGAAGGTTTGAGACACACACAGGAGAATCATCCCCAACAAACTCCTCAGGTTGCTTCTTCAGATTCTGAATCTGATGTAGAACTTTTAGAAGTTAAAGCACCTGCTCCAACAGTTGATCAAATTCCACATGAGGAATTAAATCTTGAACATGTTGAAGATCAGATCATTGTTGAACCTACTAATCTTGTCACACTTAGAGATCACCCTGTATCTCAAGTGATTGGAGACATTTCAGTAGGAGTCCAGACAAGACATCAACTCAACAAAGATGTGATGTTTGCTTGTTTCCTTTATCAGGTTGAGCCCCTAACCATTAAAGATGCTGAGCTTGATCCACACTGGATTATAGCCATGCAAGAGGAACTTAACCAGTTTGAAAGATGTAAAGTTTGGACTTTGGTTCCAAGACCAAGAGGCCAACTGATCATAGGCACCAAGTGGGTGTTTAGAAACAAGCTTGATGCCCAAGGCATAGTAGTTAGGAATAAGGCTAGGCTAGTAGCTCAAGGCTATAGACAGGAGGAAGGCATAGATTATGATCAGACTTTTGCCCCTGTAGCTAGACTAGAAGCCATTAGGATTTTCCTTGCCTATGCTGCCTATAAGAGATTTAAGGTCTTCCAAATGGATGTGAAGAGTGCCTTTCTCAATGGAGATTTAAAGGAAGAAGTGTTTGTTGAACAACCACCAGGGTTTGTTTCATCAACCTTACCTACTCATATGTTCAAACTCCAAAAGGCTCTATATGGACTTAAGCAAGCTCTTAGAGCTTGGTATGAGACCTTAGCAAATTTCCTTCTAGAACACAAGTTTGTGAGAGGTGTAGTAGATAGAACCCTATTTATTAGACATCATAAGGACTCACAACTGTTAGTTCAAATCTATGTAGATGACATTATATTTGGCTCCACTGATCCCAAACTATGCAAGAGGTTCTCTGAACTAATGCACTCCAAGTTTGAGATGAGCAGCATGGGTGAGTTATCCTATTTCCTTGGTCTCCAAGTGAAACAGTGTGTTGATGGTATCTTCATTTCTCAATCAAAATATGCCAGAGAGCTGGTTAAGAGATTTGGAATGTCTGATGCTTCATCAATGAGTACACCTATGGCCTCAAATGCAGTGATTGATTCTGATGTCAATGGCAAGTCTGTTGATCAAAAGAACTATAGAGCCATTGTTGGTTCCCTGCTGTATTTGACTGCAAGTAGGCCTGACATAATGTTTGCTACATGCCTATGTGCTAGGTTTCAGGTCAACCCAAAGGAATCTCACTTAACTCTTCTCAAGAGGATTTTGAGATACCTTAAGGGGTGCCCTAACTTAGGACTGTGGTACCCAGCTGAGTCAGGATTTGAATTAATTGGATATTCAGATGCTGATTATGCAGGTTGTAGAGTTGATAGGAAAAGCACCTCAGGGACCTGTCAGTTCCTGGGAGAGAGACTTGTCTCTTGGTTTTGTAAGAAACAGGCATCTGTGTCTACTTCAACTGCTGAGGCTGAATATATAGCAGCAGCTAGTTGTTGTTCACAGATCCTGTGGATTCAAAATCAGCTAGTGGATTATGGGTACACACACTCAAAAACAAAAATTCTGTGTGACAGTACTAGTGCAATATCAATTGCCCAAAATCCTGTGCACCATTCTAGGACCAAGCACATTGAGATTAGACATCATTTTCTGAGAGATAATGTGGAAAAGAACAAGATAGCAATGGAATTTATATCTACAGACCTGCAGAGAGGAGATATTTTCACTAAGCCCCTTGATGAACAAAGGCATTTGTTCTTCCTGAACCAGCTTGGTATGATTAATGGTTCAGAGTAGTGAAAATTTGGATAGTTTTGTTTTCTGTCTAAAATCGTCGAACGATTGCTCGACGATCTTCGACCAGGTTAGGTATCTATCGTCGACCAATGGTCGACGACAGATCGTTTTTGTAGTAAGGCAGAAATCGTCGATCAACTGGTCAACAATCTCTCCTTAGGTATCTATCGTCGACCAATGGTCGACGACAGATTTTCTGTGCTGTGTGGAGAATCGTCAACCAACATATATTGATCGACGATCGTGGTGATTGCTTGTAGTCGGTCGATGTTTAACGATTAGTCAAATATTGACTATCGTCGGTCATTGTTCGACGACCAATTTTGTTCCGGGTTCGACGATCGCAGATTTATATCCGATAGTCGATTTAGGTCTGGAGATCGTCGTCTTTCCGCTCCGTCTTTTCATATTCCATCTTCTGGCTTAGAATTCGCTCTCGAACTCTAATCCCGCACGATTCTCTTCTCCCCTGCCTTGCATCTCGATTCTCCATTCTCTCTTCAATCCAATGGCGATTCCTTCAACAGTTCTCTTCGGGATGAAGTTCGACACTGGATTTTGTGTCGACTTCGATTCCTTCAGTCGATGTGATCAACCCATCCAAGACATTCTGCAGCTGTGTGAAGATCAAGGCCTAAAGAGATTTATGTCATTCTCACCGAAGATTCATATACCAGAGATTCGAGAATGGGTATATACTTCGTCCTCCAGCAACGAAGCCATGACCGGAAAGATAAATGGAGAGGAGGTCATTCTGACTCCTGAAGATTTTACTGAGCTGTTTGGACTACCAACCGGTACTGAGGACTATGAGCAAAATACAAAGGAATATGGCCGCATGATAACTGTGATGGGCCATGCTGAGGGTATTCCAGCTAAGCTGCTGAAGATCAATCTGTCTCCAGAGTATAAGTTTCTGGCAGACCTGGTGGGCAAGGTCGTTTTGGGAAAACACTCTGCTCACGACAACATCAATAGGCAACAATTTGCCTTAATGTCAGCTTTGGTGAATAAGACGCAGATAGCCTGGGGAAAAGTTCTGTTTGAACTGATAAGGAGAAAGAACAACACGAAAGAAGTAAACCTTGCCAGGGTGTTGGGTGTGTTTCTGTATGTGAAAGCACCCCTGCTGCTTGTTTCTGCACCCTCTGCAGTCAACGCCAGCAAAAGGTTGGACCCCTCTCTGTTCAAGAAATCCCAAAGAGTCATCAAGAAGTCAGCCAGGGTTGATCCTAACCCTCCATCAGACACAAGGGCTGATTCAGCCACTCTCTAGCTTGCTGGGGAAGGCTCAGTAATCCCTTCATCCTCCCTCTTTACCCCTGCATCCTCATCTCCTGCATTACCCTCCACACAATCTGCAGTGCCACCACAACATGAATCCCTACATGCATCTCCCATCCTACATGCACTTTCACCCCAGTCACCCACACCACAACATCTGGCAGCCTCAGCCAGTGTTGACATAGTAATTGCTACCATCCTCACACACCTCTCTCAACATGAATCCCACACTCATGTTGATGATCACCCATCTCAACATGATTCATTTGATCATGTGGCAGATCATACTGCTTCCATTCCATCACCACCTCAATTTGCATCCCACAGTCATCCATCCACCTCTACACCCTCAGCATTTCAGATAACTCCTGAATTGCTTGCACATATGGTAGAGCTCATCACTCCATCCATCCAAAACATGATTGAGGCTGCCAATGCCCCTCTCATTGCATCCATCAATGACCTTACTAAAGCCATCAAATCACTTCCACCCTCTGCTGAGCCCTCTTCAGTAAGATGCATGACTCCAGTCCCCACTGAAGTCATGTAGGGGGAGATGTCTGTTGAAGTGGTCTCAGGTGATGCCTTGACCCTTCAGGACAATTCTGTTGGAACATGGTTTCACACTCCTTAGGTTTGAGAATATCAACTCCCTGCTTGTATTTGATGAGATTGGTTGTGTGATAGAGTGTGCAGGCTGACAGGTGAAAGGAAAGGAGAAGAGCTTCAAAAGGACGCTACCGCCCGGCGACAGGACGCTACCGCCGGCGGTATCCGGTCGACGTGCGTCAAGGGGTTGATCGTCGACGATGGTACCTACCGCTCAGGCGATAGTCTTATCGCAGGCGGTAGAATTATTTGGCGAAATGGCGCTATCGCTCTGACTGGGCGCGGTAACCATTACCGCCCGACGATAGCTCTCTTGAAACCGTCAGGCGATAGTCGTGTCGCAGGCGGTAGAATTATTTGGCGAAATGGCGCTATCGCTCTGACTGGGCGCGGTAACCATTACCGCCCGGCGATAGCTTTCTTGAAACGGCAGTTTCCTTAATGAGCAGTCATAGTTGCCGTTTCGGGAGACGCGTGGAGACAGCTGGCAGGCGTTACGCGCGAACCTACCGCCCGGCGATAGAGTTATCGCAGGCGGTAGTCTATTTTCTCCAAGACGTATAAAAAGCAGCGCCGTTTCTTCAAGACCTAAGCCTCCAGAGATTATTGACGAAGTGCTCCAGGAATACCAAGGTCGGCCGTCTTCCTACGTCCGTTCTACTCGTCTTCGTCAAAGAAAAAGCAAGGTTTCTTCCTCCCGTTCGAGATCGAAGAACTCCGGCGATCAAGGCTTCGCATCGTCTACGTCTAGCGACCGGGTGCTTTCCATCGAAGATCACAAGCACCGGCCGTAGATCCATCCAGAGAACTTCTCAAGAGGGAGAACCTAAACTTTAACGAATATATTTTGTAATCTCTTTTTGTATCTTTTTCTTCTTCTATTGTCGTAAGTGGTAAGAGAAATCGACCGGAGAAGGTCGTCGGAATCCGGGTTGGATTCCGTGGAAAATCGTCCCGGGATTTGGGGCGTCTAGATCGGGGATCTAGCGGTGCTCTAAGACCCTTCCGGGTGTGGAGGTGAAGAGAGGCTCTAAGACCTTTCGGGGAGAAAGTGAAGAGCCAACCGGTCCGGGTTTTGGGTCGGTATAGAAAACCCAAAGTTTTCTTCTCTTCGTCTTTGATCTTCGACGTCATGAAGATCGTACTGTAAAACATTCATCTTGTACTTGTATGAAATTGATTGTTATTGAATTTAATACTTGTGTTTTAAATCTTCACTTGTGGTGTGGTTTACGTCAAGATTCCGTTTATTCAAGCGAAATTTATAAAACCTTATTCACCCCCCCCCCCCCCCTCTAAGGTTGGCCTCCGGATCCAACAAGTGGTATCAGAGGAAGGTTTACTTTGAATAGGCTTAACCACCTGAAGTAAGATGGCCAACCCAGTGCATGCTTTCATTGAGGGACAAGGTGTGAGTCGCCCTCCACTCTTTATGGGTAGTGACTATAGTCACTGGAGGACAAGGATGAAAATCTTTCTGATGACGCACAGCATGGACGTATGGGCCATGATAGAGACTAAGTACACCACACCCACTACCACGGTTGGAGAAGTCGTTCTTGAAAAACCGCGCGATAAGTGGGACGATGCGGACAAGCTTAGATGTACTAATAACGCCAAGGCTATGAACTCTCTATTCTGTGCGTTAGATAAGACGGAATTTAATAGAATATGTAACTGCGAAACTGCTTTTGATATTTGGCGACTTCTTGAACTTACTCATGAGGGTACCTCGCAGGTGAAAGAATCAAAGCTGTTCCGGCTTGAATCCGAGTATGAACAGTTCCGGATGGAGATCGATGAAGATGTTGACAGCATGTACACAAGGTTCACCAAGATCGTCAACGCATCAAGATCTCTTGGAAAGAACTTCCCAAATGGTGATCTAGTGAGGAAAATACTGCGATCTCTACCTCCCCGCTTCAACCCCAAGGTGACTGCTATCGCTGAATCTCATGAAATCAGCGCCTTAGAGATTGAGAGTCTTATCGGAAACCTGAAGACTCATGAAGTGGAACTGAAGATACAAGCCGAGGAATATCCCAAGGAAATGAAGAAAAAGGGATTGGCTTTGAAGGCTTCAAAAGAGAGGAAAACATCTGATTTCTCTGAAGAAGATGAAGAGGAAAGTCTCTATGTAAGAGAATTCAAAAAATTCATGAAGAACCCCAGAAAACAAGGGAAGTTCAAACGGTTTCTGAAGAAGGGAGTTGAAGAGGGTAGGAAGTGGAACAAGTCGGTAAAGGAGACCGATAGCGATGATGAAAAGTATCAGCCTGAATGCTTTCATTGTCACAAGCTGGGACATCTAAAAAGAGACTGTCCAAGACTCCATAAGGAAGAGAAAGGAAAGGACAACAAGTATAAAGGGAAGAAGAAAGTACTGAAGGCTCTGACCTGGGATGAGGATGGATCGGAAGATTCGAGTAGCACCGACTCGGGAAGTGACAACGAAGCAAATCTGTGCCTCATGGGAAAAGGTCATGAGGAATCTGAATCTGATGCTGAGTCCAGTGTCCAAAGCGACACTGAGGTAACTCCTCCTACTTACTCTGAATTACTTGAGATTTATGATCATGTAGTTGGTAGGTTAGAAGAAGTAACATCTAAGAAAAATTCCTTAAGAGCTGAAAATAAACGTCTAAACAAGAGTTTAGAAAAGCTGAAGAAAGAAGTAATTAAAATTGGGAAAGAGAAGGTGGAATGCCCTGAATGTCCTCACTTGGTAGCATCCATCGAGGAGGGTAAAGCAAGTCACTCCAAGACATCCTTGAGACTAGTATCTCTCAAAAATGAGAAGAATGTCTTGGAGAAGAAGCTTCATATCTCCCTTGCTAAAGTTGAGGAAGGAAAGAAACAGTTTGCTAATCGATGTGTGATGTTAGTAACTGAGAACACCGCTCTAAAAGCGAGGATCCATGATCTCAACTGTGCGGTTCAAAAATTTGGTGTAGGCCAAAAATCTCTAAACATGCTATTGGGCGCACAGTGTCATGGGTCTGGAAAGTTTGGCATCGGCTATGTAAGTCCATCATCACCATTGGAGGACTATAGCACTCTGTCCACGCCTAAGTCAACAAATAAGATCAAAAATCTGAATACATTATCTCCTTCCTCTAGCAAGAGATCGAGTGAGATGATGAAAGTCAATTCCTCAGCTTATGCTCTATGTGCCAACTGTAATAAGTTCGGACATGCTTCAAGCTCTTGCGGGAGGAAAGGTGCTAAACAAAACGCGCAAGTCTAGCTACCAAAGTCTACTACCTACAAAATAGGTGGAACAACTTGGGTAACCAGATCTTTACTCTCATCTCCTTTTTAGGTATGTTGGCAGGCAAGGGACACAAAGAGCGTGTGGTACTTGGACTCTGGATGCTCCAAGCACATGACGGGTGATAAAGATAAGTTCCATAGCCTGGAAAAGAAGAGAGGTGGAGTGGTCACGTTTGGAGATAATGGTAAAGGAAGAATTATGGGAATCGGCACAATAGGTAACAAGTTTTTCTCTATTTCAAATGTGTTGTTTGTTGATGGTTTAAAACATAACCTTATTTCTGTAAGTCAACTAGGAGATAAAGGTATAGATGTTATTTTTGAATCATCATCGAACACGTGCAAACTCATTGATGCTAAAACCTCTAATGTATTGCTTGTAGCCCATAGAAATCACAATGTGTACACAGTTAATTTTGATGATTTCTCTTCGTCCAATCTAAAATGCCTAGTAACTAAGAATGAAGAACTAGACCTTTGGCATAGGAGATTAGGACACTCGGGTAGCAAGCTAATTATTAAGTTATCTAGAAAGAAACTTGTTAGAGGAATTCCGTCTCTAAGCGGTAGTTTTAACGTTATGTGTGGGCCTTGTCAAAAGGGAAAATTTGTCAAAAACTCGTTTAAAAGTAAAACAGAGATTTCCACCTCTAGACCGTTAGAACTCTTGCACATGGACTTGTTTGGACCGATTTCCACATGTAGCCTAGGAGGAAAGCGATATACATTCGTCATCATAGACGACTTTTCTCGTTATTGTTGGACAATATTTCTTGCCAACAAATCTGACACGTTTAGGGAATTCTCTACTTTATGCACGCGTATTCAAAATGAGAAAGAACTAAACATTAAGTGTATCAGATCAGATCACGGTGGAGAGTTTGAGAATGAGGATTTTTCAAAGTTGTGTGAGACCTTAGGGATTAAGCACGAATTCTCCGCTCCTCGCACGCCCCAACAGAATGGAGTGGTAGAAAGAAAGAATCGCACACTTCAAGAGCTAGCACGTACGATGCTCGCAGAGTTCAGCTTACCTCGATCGTTTTGGGCCGAAGCGGTCAACACGGCAAGCTACGTGATGAACCGTGTCATGCTTCGCCCACTTCTTAAGCGAACCCCTTACGAGCTCTACTTTGATAGAAAACCCTCCGTCTCGTACTTTAGAGTTTTTGGGTGCCCATGCTATATTCTGAACACTAAGGATCACTTAGGAAAATTCGATGAAAAATCCGATCTAGGCATATTCTTAGGATATTCTAGCAAAAGTCGAGCCTATAGGATTTATAACAAGAGAACCTTAGTGGTTGAAGAATCGGCTCATGTGCATTTTGATGAGAGTCCACCATCTAGTGAGCCTAGAATGTCCGAAGAAGAGGTTGAGGAGAGTGTTCCGGTTGAGAGTAACGAGGAGAGTGAGTCGCACGCATATGTGCCTCCTAAGGATCTAACGTTTACGAAACAACATCCTCGTGATCTAGTTATTGGAGAACCATCCCATGGAGTTAGAACTCGATCTGCTCTTCATGAGGCGTTCTCCAACTTATGCTTTCTATCGGATATTGAGCCCAAAAACGTGTCCGAGGCTCTTCAAGATGAATCATGGTTCCTTGCCATGAATGAGGAATTGAGCCAATTCGAGCGTAGCAAAGTTTGGATTCTAGTTGATCGTCCGGACAACCATCCCGTGATTGGTTTAAAATGGGTGTTCAAGAATAAACTTGATGGTGAGTCTAGGATCACGAGGAATAAAGCTCGGTTGGTAGCACAAGGATATTCACAAATTGAGGGTGTGGATTTTGAGGAGTCTTTTGCACCGGTTGCTCGTCTTGAGTCCATTCGAATGTTTTTGGCATTCGCAAGCCATAAGAAAATAAAGTTGTTTCAAATGGACGTTAAGAGCGCATTTTTAAATGGTTATATAAAAGAGGAAGTGTATGTCGAGCAACCACCCGGTTTCCTAAATGCCGCCCACCCTCATCATGTGTACAGATTAGTAAAGGCCTTGTATGGATTGAAACAAGCACCCCATGCTTGGTATGATAGGCTAACTACGTTCCTCTTAGATCATGGGTTCAAGATGGGTAGTGCGGACACAACTCTCTTTGTACAAGCCAAAAATTCGGATCTAGTTATCCTCCAAATTTACGTTGATGATATTATTTTTGGAGCGACTAATGAGAGGTTGGTTGAAGAGATTGTGAGTTTAATGAAATCTGAATTTGAAATGAGCCTTGTGGGAGAACTCAATTATTTTTTAGGATTTCAAATCTCTCAACGACAAGACGGAATTTTCATAAATCAATCCAAATATATAAAAGATATGCTTGTACGTTTTGGTTTTGAGTCTTTAAAACAAGTCAAAACTCCGATGAGTGCGTCCCTTAAATTAGGAAAAGACGAGAGTGGAATCTCTGTGGATCAAACAATGTTTCGGGGCATGATTGGATCTTTGTTATACTTGAGTGCGTCACGGCCCGATATCACGTTTGCGGTGGGTATGTGTGCCCGTTATCAAGCTGACCCTAGGGAGTCTCACTTTAAAGCGGTAAAACATATTTTTCGTTATCTCCTTGGCACGCAACACCTCGGGTTGTGGTACCCTCACTCGGATGATTTTACCCTTCATGGATATTCTGACTCCGATTATGCCGGTTGCTCTCTTGACCGCAAGAGCACTAGCGGTACTTGTCATTTTTTAGGCCCGGCACTTGTCTCGTGGTCGAGTCGTAAGCAAAACTCGGTGGCTCTTTCGACCGCCGAAGACGAGTATATCGCCTTAGGAAGTTGCTGTGCACAGGCACTTTGGATGTCGCAAACTTTAGAAGACTTTGGTCTTTCTTTTCGCAACATTACACTTAGGTGCGACAACAAGAGTGCGATAGACTTAACGTATAATCCGGTGCATCACTCTCGGTCCAAACACATAGACGTTCGACATCACTTTATTCGCGACCACATTAAGAAAGAGAATGTGAGTGTCGTCTTTATTGGGACCGATGATCAACTCGCGGACATTCTTACTAAACCGCTTCCGGATGCTCGTTTTTCACTTCTACGACTCGAACTTGGGATTCTTGATTTATCGTCCTAATTTTTTTTGTTATATGTTTTTTTTTTGTGTTTGTAATTTTTTTGGTTTCGTTTTTGTTCTGTTCAAAGTTGTAACACCAAAATCAAAAAAAAATTTATGTACTGTTCGTTTTTTATTCAATGCTCGTGTTGTTTTTGGTTGTTCCCTGTGTGTGGCTAAAATTGTTTTCAAGAATATTCAAAAAAAAAAAAAACTGTCAAGTTGGTTTGGGGCTCATATGACCGAGTCGTGGTATATTTTCAAGTATATACAATGTTTGCTATTCTTTTTGTCAACTTGTACGGCACATTGGTATCCGGTCATGATGAGCGAAGTTAAATTTTTTGTCTAGCTATTGAGTGCGAAAATTAATGTGGGTGTACATTGTCTACGCCTCTAAGTATGTGTGAGGATTTATTTACGATAATGATTACACCACTCACACACCACTTGATCATGCACTCAACCTGAGATAATAAGCTGACATGCTATAAATCGTGGCACTAAATTTAACATATCTGATATATCTTGAACAATCAATGTCATGAAATCAAATTGCGCGTGTCTATGCTAATTAAATTTTTGGGCCAAAACTAGAATCACATATGTCCAATGTAAACAAGTTAAAGTGGATCTACCTATGTGGGTAGATTTCGATTGACTTGGGGTCTTGTCTTGCTTTGATTATGTATAAAATTGATGGCCTAACTCAAAATAAAATGATGGCCATCAAATCCCGCTTACAGACCCCCCAAGCACTACTCATCCCTCCTGATAAGTCTTCATAAGCGTTGTGAGGGTGAGCACCTTGGATTACAAAGTCGTTTCGATCTTGTGCATGGACTACACTTTATGATTTGTGCCCTTGATTTAATTTCTGTATGCCGCACTATGTCATGTGACGTGATTTTTCACTATATCTCTTTGGTGTTAGCATCGTTAGTTTGCTTAATATAAAACATGTCTGCATGATATCTCTTTTGATTGTTTTGTCTCTTGGTGCTACACGTGCACATGTCATTATCTTAATTAAATCTTCCGCGCATAAGAATTGGACCTCAACTACATTCGATGCTTTTCGCACAATACGTACTGGCACATTTTTTCTCTCATGACGATATTTGTGTTTGCCTATTTTTCTCTCTATTTATCTAAACCTTGCAAACATTCATGTCATACTTGATGTGTGCTATGTCTCGTGCATATAGTCCAATTTCTTCTCTCTGATTAGCGTTTGCTCCTGTTTTTGACCCTGTTTTACAATTCTCTGGTTTCAAGTGCATTGTGGGTCTATATTACGTTATCTCTCGCCTAGAATTATCATCCTCCTTGGTCGGTTGGCCTCGCCCTTTCTTTTGATATTATCAAAGGGGGAGAAGGTATTGGAGGTAGTGTTCATGATAGGGGGAGCGTAGTGAGGTGTGTGTGTGCTCATAGATAGGGGGAGCGTCCCACCGATAGGGGGAGTATGTAGTAGGATAGAACAGGATTGAACGGGATCGATATAGGTGTGTATTGCTTATTTGTTCAATATCATTCTACTGTTCTATGTTCATTTTACTCTGATACTCTACTTTATACTGTTCCACGTTGCTACATACATCTATTCTGGCACTCTATCTACTTGATTTTGGTTTATCATGAACGGGATTGATATTATCAAAAGGGGGAGTTTGTTGGAACATGGTTTCACACTCCTTAGGTTTGAGAATATCAACTCCCTGCTTGTATTTGATGAGATTGGTTGTGTGATAGAGTGTGCAGGCTGACAGGTGAAAGGAAAGGAGAAGAGCTTCAAAAGGACGCTACCGCCCGGCGATAGGACGCTACCGCCGGCGGTATCCGGTCGACGTGCGTCAAGGGGTTGATCGTCGACGATGGTACCTACCGCTCAGGCGATAGTCTTATCGCAGGCGGTAGAATTATTTGGCGAAATGGCGCTATCGCTCTGACTGGGCGCGGTAACCATTACCGCCCGGCGATAGCTCTCTTGAAACCGTCAGGCGATAGTCGTGTCGCAGGCGGTAGAATTATTTGGCGAAATGGCGCTATCGCTCTGACTGGGCGTGGTAACCATTACCGCCCGGCGATAGCTTTCTTGAAACGGCAGTTTCCTTAATGAGCAGTCATAGTTGCCGTTTCGGGAGACGCGTGGAGACAGCTGGCAGGCGTTACGCGCGAACCTACCGCCCGGCAATAGAGTTATCGCAGGCGGTAGTCTATTTTCTCCAAGACGTATAAAAAGTAGCGCCGTTTCTTCAAGACCTAAGCCTCCAGAGATTATTGACGAAGTGCTCCAGGAATACCAAGGTCGGCCGTCTTCCTACGTCCGTTCTACTCGTCTTCGTCAAAGAAAAAGCAAGGTTTCTTCCTCCCGTTCGAGATCGAAGAACTCCGGCGATCAAGGCTTCACATCGTCTACGTCTAGCGACCGGGTGCTTTCCATCGAAGATCACAAGCATCGGCCGTAGATCCATCCAGAGAACTTCTCAAGAGGGAGAACCTAAACTTTAACGAATATATTTTGTAATCTCTTTTTGTATCTTTTTCTTCTTCTATTGTCGTAAGTGGTAAGAGAAATCGACCGGAGAAGGTCGTCGGAATCCGGGTTGGATTCCGTGGAAAATCGTCCCGGGATTTGGGGCGTCTAGATCGGGGATCTAGCGGTGCTCTAAGACCCTTCCGGGTGTGGAGGTGAAGAGCGGCTCTAAGACCTTTCGGGGAGAAAGTGAAGAGCCAACCGGTCCGGGTTTTGGGTCGGTATAGAAAACCCAAAGTTTTCTTCTCTTCGTCTTTGATCTTCGACGTCATGAAGATCGTACTGTAAAACATTCATCTTGTACTTGTATGAAATTGATTGTTATTGAATTTAATACTTGTGTTTTAAATCTTCACTTGTGGTGTGGTTTACGTCAAGATTCCGTTTATTCAAGCGAAATTTATAAAACCTTATTCACCCCCCCCTCTAAGGTTGGCCTCCGGATCCAACAAATTCTTCCCTTCCCCTTCCAGCAATTGTAGAAGAACCTCAAGGGCTTCCAGAGGAAGCTATTCCAGAGAAAGAGTCCTTGATGAAAGATTCAGAGCAACCAGAAGTGAATCTAGCTTCTGATGAAGAAGTCTCTGAGAGAGATAATGAGGAAGTCCTCATGGACTTGTGTGAAATACTTCCAATGAACACTACTGACTCAGAAGTAGTGGTTCAACAACTTGAGAATGCTGCTGCTGCTGGAGAAGCTGAGGCTGTGCAAGACTTACCAGAGAATGCCTTCAAGATGACTGAAAAGGAATCAAGCTCAGGTACTCTAAACCTTGAACAATATATAGCCTTTATGGCTGAGAATATTGCCTCTGAGTACATTGAAGAGTTGGCTAAATCTCATATGGTTTCCCTAGCCATCTCTCTACGAAAAGCATCTGCCCCTGCAGATACAGTCATCTTTTCTCCACCTATCCTTACCTATCCTCTATCCATTCCTTCTATTGCAGAACTGGTCCCCAGGATAGTTCCTGACTTGTATCCTGAATCAGAACTCTGGAAGAGATCTCCAAATGTTGATTTTGATGCCCTCCTTGAGCAAGATGCCATTGAGGAAGCAAGAGAAAAAGAAGATAGAGAGAAGCAGGAGAAAGAAAAGGCAGATAATGCTATAGTTGCCAAGGATATCTCAGAACAAGACTTTGATGATTATGCTGGCAGAACCTAATCCCACTCCTCTGATGATGATGATTCTGAGGATTCTGATAGCACCCAGAAGAAGAAAAAGGCTGTATCCAAGAAAAGAAAAGCATCTGCTCCTCCTACTGCTAATCCATACAAGGATGTTCCCTATTTCATTCTGAAGGGAATTGATCCCAAAAGCAAAGAATTTCAACCATGGATGAGACTTTCAAAGAATCAGACAAGAGAGAAGAAGAGAACAAAAAGATATGACACTCCAATTCAGAAATTCCCCCCCAGAGGTCCTCCTCCACCTCCTGGTGCTAGAGCCTCTGGAAGTCTCTCTTCTGCCCCATCTGCAAAATCAGCCAGTTCTAACACCTTTCAGTCCTATCAGAGAAGGAGTAACCAAAGCCAGGGAGGCCAAGATGTATCAGGACAAGGAAGGAAAAGAAATGAAAATGTTCCCATGGAATAAATAAAGGAGAAGACATTTCAGCAACCTACTTTCTCTCCTCCTCCTTTTCCTAAAAAGAAAGTTCTAGAATGGAAACCTTCTCCTCCTAGGAGAGGTCCATCCTCCACATCAAGGAAACCTGCTGCTTCTGAGACAGTTGAAACAAAAGGAAAAAGAGTGGTCTATTCAGAGAAATCCCACAAGAAGTTCAATGAACTTGCACCTCCAAGATCTCTATATGCTGAAACTGATCCTAAGAAGGCTGCACAGATTTCTCTTGACTCAAGCAAATTAGCCACAGCTCTTCAAAGGAACATGGAGATTGCAGCTCAAGCTGATACTGACAGACCACCCTCTCCATCAGATATGACTGAAACTGAAAGAATTGCCTCTATGGCAAGATTTAAGGAATCTATTGCACTAAGCATGATGGAGAGAGCCAAAGCTCAAGGATTAGACCCTACAGCATATACAACTATGTCTGAATTCAGAGAAAAGGAACTCAGCAAAATTCAAGTCAACTCTGAAATTTTTAATACTGAAGAATACATGAAGTTGCACCCTACTGCAGTTCTGCCAAGCTATGCTGAAAAGAAAATTATTGGTGAACATGACCTAATGCTATCCAAAAGACAAGCAGCAAATCCAAACAGAGAAATTATTTTCAAACCAGCTGTAATCCCTAAGAACTCATCTGATGCTAAAACCTCTGATAAATCTGCTTGATACTTTATAGTTCTGCTGATTTATGTCTTTATGGTTTTCTGTGGATTGCCTGTGACTTAAATTTTTGGTTAATCTCTGCTTTTGTTATTGTGTGCATTAGTTTTTAGATCGGATTGGATAACATAACCCAAATAGGGGGAGATTGTTGGTACCCTAGATGTGATTTGGCTTATGTAATCCCTTTCCAGCCCCTCTTGATCCATACAAATATATATGATCATGATTAGGCCTTGTTCAGTTTCCCTAGGACAGTTTATAACTGACCTAGAGCTTAGGCTAGATGTTCTAGATGTATCTTTGGTTAAGGCATTTTCCGTTCGACCATCGTCGAACGAGGCCTCGCGATCGTCGATCAATGGTCGACGATAGCAGGGCTATAGAATCGTTGAAGTAAAGACAATTATCGTCGACCGATGGTCGACGATCTCAGAGCAAGTTTATTATGCTCTGAAGGTTGGTCGACGATCTGCCATCAGCAGTTCCACGATCGTGTTCTTGCTTCACGATTTCTGTCTCGACAGATATTTGCCTTAGTCGTCGACGATATCTTGTGCTGGTCGACGATTTCTGTGTCGACAGATTTCTGCTTTTAGTCGACGATCTGTTAGCTAGGTCGACGATCATCGAACCCCGTTCGACGATTATTGTCTGCCTTTATTCTTTTTATATTCATTCTATTCCTTGGTTTATTTCCAAGTGTTTTAGCTTGTGGTTAGAGAATTTTCTGAAGTTGTTTTTTTGCAGATTTATGGCTTAAATTCAAAATAAATTAATTACCAAATATGTCAAGCTTAAATCACGGGATTCAGTATTTTGATAAAGCATTTTTGTCCTATTATACAAAATATATTGCCAGGCTATATTCTAGCCGTTGGCACTGTTCACTATTTCCAAGAATGGGCTCGAGAATTAAAATCAATAGAGCCGTTCCAAGGGAAAAAAAGAGAAGACATATTTAAGAGAGATTTTTTCAGAAAAATAACAGTTACAGATACAGAGAGAGTTTTTCTTAGTGCTGCATTCTCTCAATCATCTTCAGAGCAACTCTTCACCATCTCACAAAAAGAAGAAGAAAAGCTCCCCTGAAGAAAAAGCCCAGAGCAATTACTTTCATTCTCAAGTCTCCTGAGCATCTGCTTAGAGTTTTTCAAGACTTCAGAAAGAGCTCCAGTTCTGCTTCAATTATTCCAGAATCTGAAGACCTGATAAAAATCAGTCTACAGATATCTGAGGATTTAGTTTCAGTATATCTGAAACTCCTTCATCCTGAAGCAAAGGCTTTCCCTGGACTTTCACTGAGCCAGGGGGAGACTTTGATTCTTTAGAGAATCCACAAGTCTTCTCTAATCTGTATTTACAACATAGAAGATAATCTAACCCTCTCAACCCCTTTGTAAAAGAGCTTGTTCACACCTCTTCAAAAGTGAACATTGGTGACAGGGCACCTTATCAACAACCTGTGGTTGAGCATCCTTATCAAAAGCTCAAAGGGTCTGTTTGATCTACCTGAATCAGATCATTGGTGGCAGGGCACCTTAGCAAAAACCTGTAGTGGATTCCTACCAGGGTGGTAGAAGAGTGGAGTACCTATTTAGAGGGAACCACTATATATCCTGTGTCTCTGGCTATCTTGTTTAATTGTTTATTCTGTGGCTGTGATAGAACTACCTAGGATTGCTAGTTGCTGTGATAGGCTTATAGTTAAACTGACATTTCAGTTAACTCTCTCACTTGTGCACTTCACTGTGTTAGGCTCTTAGGGTTCAAGTATCAGATTATTTATTCCGCAAATAAACTCCAAGGGAGCTGACTAGTTGTTCATAAAATTTGAATACTCTATTCACCCCCCCTCTAGAGTAGTTTACAACTTATCCCCTCACTTTCATAGCATTAGATTTAGGAAAACGCAAAATAAACACCCCTTTTGGTTACTTTCCCGCTTGCATTCTCTTTTCAAATAACGAAATCACACTCCCTACTTCCTCGAGAGATCGATATCTGGGGATTCAACTCCTCACTTTATTACTTGACTACGATCGGTACACTTGCTGACGCAACACCTCTCTCAATGTTTTTTTCCTTAGCAGAATTTATGTGTTTAAAAATACTGGGATTAGACTGTCATACTTTGAACTAAGTTCGACAAACTTTGAATTGAGCTCGACGAACTTTGAACTTAGTTTAACGAATTCTCAACTAAGCTCGACGAACTCAGAATCTCAATCTCTAAACTTAGCTCGACGAATGGTAAGCTGAGCTCGACGAACTCTGAACTCAGTTCGATGAATTTTGAACATGGTTCAACTACTTATAGCCTTTTAGCTGTATGGCGTTGAGTGTGTATTCATCACTCAATGCCAAAAAACTTAGCCATATTTCTATTTAGTACTTATAGCGTTGAATGAGTTGACTTCACTCAACGCATGTGGACTTAGCCACATTTCAGCTCATTCTAACTTAGGGTATTTCTATTTTAGACAGTCTCACAACATTTTGCTGTATGGCGTTGAGTGAGTTGACTTCACTCAACGCCTATGGACTTGGTCATTTTCTCAGCTTGCCACTAATTAGGCTTTGACTGTATATGCTCCACTCAGCGCTATAAGTCATCTGGCATTGAGTCATTTACCTTCACTCAACGCTTGTGGACTTAGACAAATATTTGTCATCCTACACCTTAGGTAAGTGTTTACCTGACTTAGCCATTTAGGCTACTTGTCTCATCACAGTCATCTTCTGAAATGTGTATATCATTGATAAGATTGACTTCCTCAAATACAGGACATTGTGGGCAATGGAACCAATAATCTCCCCCTATTTGAGGAAGTCAAAACTCTTAAGCAAGGGAGTCAATGACATATACCGAACCTTGCAGCAATAAGCATAATAAAAGAAAACTATATAATTGAGAAGTGATCTATAGTTACCACACTTCCCTGCCAACAGAATAGAACATCACTACATCTGCCATCTGCTTCCCCTAAATTGCTGCTACTTCACTTATCTGATCATCTTATCCTCCCCCCTTTTGACTTCAGCAAATAGCTGGTAGGATGCACTTGATCATCTGATCATCTTACCACCTGCTCCCCCTCAAATAGGCAGCAGCGAAATGTTGGAATTCCAGTCCACCTGCAAAACTTCTTCCGGAGCATCAACTAATCCATTTCGAACAACCTCTGCTCTTTTGAAGAGGAAATCTGGTCCCTTGGGCGCCATTTCTCTGGAGAATTTGAGAATGCTAGCGAAAGCGGCTTCCCGTCAATTTAGATAATGCGGGTGGGAGAGTGTAAGGAATAGTAACTGGGCGTATTGCACAAGCCCTTCTATTTATAGGTATTTCTAAAAGGAAGGCGGAAAGTCACTAATCCATCTATGTTGTTTAATCTTGATCAATGGCCAGGATTGAATCCCGACACATATCCGCAGTCCGTCTTTTCTCCAGTATTTGTTAAGTGGGCTTAATTAGCTTAACATCAGTTTTCTTTAGTAATTAAAATTTCGATTAGCCCCTAACTGTGTTGTCCTAACTTGTAGGGGTAATATAAACCTTCAGTACACATTCTAAAATGTGTTTTATTGCGGTGCAATTAGACAAAAATTTAATAACCTTATATTGATTTCAACTGAGAGAGTATTAGCCCCCAACCTCAATTGATTCAACCAAATTTTGATACTAACGTAGCTTAGTATTCCATATACAATATGTCTTTGGGTATGTTGAGACAAGTTACATTTTGTGGCATGGTGAACATGTAAGCCACTAACACATGTATTAAAAAGAGTTGTTGTTTTTACATCTTCTTAGTCATTTGTTTTAATTACCCTTCTTATACATGAGTAATCAATTTTGAAATTAAGTGGTAGAATAAAAGAAAGGTGAATTCTACTTATCTCTGCTCTGTAGAGTTGAAGTCCATGTTTGATTTACAGTTTTTGAGCATACATGCAACCTTCTTCTGATCTTTAGCCTTTGATGTTCATCTGGCTTTCCTTTATAAACTCCCCCTTAATAATTGCACTTGACATTGACATTTAGTGCATGATGATAAGTTGAATAATTTCTTGTATCAAGACTTGGGTCTGGTACAACACTATCCAAGAACCATAAATGGTTATGGCCACTTGGACTATCCTGCAAGACAGAATTACCTTCCCTTAGGAACCCAAGCTAACTTGGGTCCTAGGTTCTTGTTAGCTTGAAAAATCAAATGTCTACATATAGGAGCCCTGTCAGGAAGAATTTCTATTGCCCTTGGTACACTAGGGTTGTGCCAATAATCTATGGCAAAGTGGCCCACTTGGCCACAACACCAACACTCATGAATATTCTATCTTCTTTTCTAAGCAGGTCTGACAGCATGGCTAATAGCAGACTGAACAAAAGAAGAAGCAGCTTCCTTATTTCAAATTCTCTTAGCCACAGTTTGATTGAGAGTATTTATTACATGATAAGAGCTTGGATTTTCATAAGGTCTATTAGCAGCAGTTCTCCTTGCAGAGGACATGCTGTTGGTGTCCGTGGAAGATTCTAAGTCTTGCATCCTGGCAGATTTACCCTTGGCCAGAGTGTGAGCAGGGAGATTTTTAGAAAAGGCCACTACCTTGCTCAAGAGAGATGGAGCTGGTGCATTAAATACAAAAGGTCAAGGATGAGCCATTTGCACTTCTTCATTGGGAGCCTTCTGAGCACTCAAACCCATGTCCTTTCTTCTTCCATTGTAAGAGACATTTGTAGTCTTACAAGGAAGATTTCCATTCCTCTAGTGACCATCCCTAGGGTCTTGGTCATTCCTGTTGGAAGGGAGAATTACCTTCTGAAAGGTAGGCTGAGGCCTGACAGGAACTTGGCCTCTTTTTTGAGATTGGATTACTTTAGAAATCCACTCAGATTTAGATCTTCTCTTGACAGAATCTATCTTAGAGAAGTTAGCCACAATTTTCCTATCCCTATCAAGTTTCTCCTCAAGATTCTTGATGATAGAGTCCTTGTATTTTAAGGACTCGACATGGATATCTACCATGATTTTCAGAAGAGCTGCTTCCCTCTCTTTTAGACATAGGAAGGATGAAGCTTCATCTAGCTGGGAAGTAGTCTTTTGTAAGGAGGCTAATTCCTTTACTTGTTTCTTAACAAGAAGCTTGCTTTCCTTGAAAGCTTTCAGAAGGGCAGCATGATTGTCAATCAATTGATTCATGTCATCATCTATCAAAGGACCCTCATCATCACTAGATAAGGAGACATCAGAGTCTGTACAAGATTTATATCCAGACTCTGAGGATGGGTTAGATGAGGAATGTACCTTATTTTGACCAGGCTGATCCTGACAAGATTCTACTTCTGGGGTAGCTATTTGTCCATGGCATCTTCATTCCCCTTCTTCAGCTTCATCCACCCCTGTGTCACTCTCTGAATGTGATAGAGGGACCTTGATTCTTGCTCTTATATCTGGAAGGACTTTGTCATCACCAAGAGAAACCAATAGCCCAATTCTGATCTTGTCCTCTTTGTAGATTTGCTGCTCCAAATAGTTCCTCATCTTATGGTTCATCGTTGAACACATAAGTTTAACCTTTTATCTATCCTTGGAGGTCAACTCAGAATGTTAGGTCCTTATTGAGCAACCTCCCTATGATACCAATTGAAAGTCTTTAATTTCAAGGATAGCTAAATCACTTAGAGGGGGTGAATAGGTTATTGGTCTCTTTATTAGTTCTTTCCTTTTCTTTTAGTTTGCTACTTGAGTGGTAGGTTAATTTCTGCTTTCAAGATGATTTACCCTGCACAAAAAAACAACCCAGCAAAAAACACATATATTTATAGTGGTTCCCCAACTGGGTACATCCACTTTTCCTCCCACTTATCCAACTATCTTATTGGACTAAGCACTTCTCCAAAATGCTCCAAGGAGCTTACGCCTCAGTCCCTTAGCCTTATGCTCAAGTTCTCTTCTGAACCCTACCTCAGAACCACAAAGGTTCCTACCTCAGAGCCCTGCAGTGCTCCTACAACTCAATGGTCCTCAAACTACCTACCTCAGCCTTATCTCTAAGGCATACAACTCAGGCTTTTTAGCCCTACAATTTTAGGCACGAGGCCCTACTCTCAAATTGCTACAGCACTCCTACAGCTCAGATTCAGAAGGATCCTACAAGATGGAAATGGGTTGATGTGGTTCTTGATTGATCATAAGAGGAATTCCTCTATGACAATCACCCTTGGGTGAGTCAGTCTCAGCCCCCCACTATGATACCAGGAGAGTTTTCCTGTGTCAACTTTACTGGACTGACGGCACCTCAATCCCAACTACTTTACTGCAACAAGTTTATGCACTTTAGCTGGAAGAACCTTGCAGAGTACTATTATGCCTCTTTCTGAATTGAATAAAAGATTCAGCTCTCTCTTCTTCATAGCAACAATTATGTAGAAGCTTTGGCTTATGCTAGAAGTAACTAGCAGATCTGTTTCTCTGCTCCCTTCTGAACTAAGCAGACTGCTCAGCTTTAACTTCTCCTTCACATCTCCTCAAGTGTAAGTTCTTTTAGAAAGTATTAGCTGGATCTGTGAAGCTCGTGCAACAAGGGTTAGCTCTTGCTGCTACCTCTTTCTTAGAGAATCACCCTGAGCTTCCTTGCTGGTGCAGATGAAGATGGTACCAACAAACTTGTCATTGAAGATATTGATCTCGACAGCTAACTTGCTCTCTTTTTCTTTCTGACTTGAGCTTCTTGTTCTTTAGCTCCACACAATGCCGGAGAAGAAGAACCACTATCACTTCCTTTTATTTATTGAGACCCAACGACTCTTTTAGCAGTGGGTCCCACACTTTTAATGTTGGCTACAATTTTTCTTTAACGCCAACTGTAGTACAATAGGTCTGCGGTAACCTTTGTCGCGTATTGTAGCCATCCCGCCACTTATATGAATTATGTTGACTTGTTGACTTGCTGACGTCACAAGTTGTAGACTTAGCCAAAAATCAAGCAACATTAGCATAGGCATTGAGTGAGTAAGTATCACTCAATGCCAAAATACTTGGACAGATTTACTGTCTCTTGGCGTTGAGTGAGTAACCTTCACTCAATGCCAAACTACTTAGAATATAAATCTTTTTCTAGGCGTTGAGAGCGTTGAGTGAACAACCCTCACTCAACGCTATCTGCCTTAGCCATATATCTGCTTCTTCAGCAACTAAAGCGTTGAGAGCATTGAGTGAGCATGCCTTACTCAACACTATTTGTTTTTAACTCATTTCTGCATAAATGCAGTGACAGTGTTGAGTAAGCACGCCTCACTCAATGATTTTTTCCTTAGCCATTTTTTTGTGTTTAAAACAACTGGGCTTGGACTATCTTACTTTGAACTGAGTTTGATGAATGGTGAACTGAGCTCGACGAACTTTGAACTCTGTTCGATGAAATCTCAACTGAGCTCGACGAACTAAGAAACTCAAGCTCTGAACTTAGCTCAATGAAAGGTGAGCTGAGCTCGATGATAGGTGAGCTGAGCTCGACGAAAGGTGAGCTGAGCTCGACGAACATTGAACTCAGTTTGATGAATTCTGAACTTAGTTCAATTAGTTCAACTTACAGCCTTTTGCTTAATGGCGTTGAGTACATCTTCATCACTCAACGCCAAAACACTTAGCCAATTTTCTCTTTAGTAGCATGACGTTGAGTGAGTTGACTTCACTCAACTCCTGTAGACTTGGCAACATTTCAGCTCATTCCAACATTAGGATTTTACTGCTTTAGCCTATCTCACAGCTTTTTGCTGTATGGCGTTGAGTGAGTTGACTTCACTTAATGTCTGTGGACTTGGCCATGTTCACAGCTTGCCACTGCCTTGGCTTTGACTGTGTAGGCTTCACTCAGCGCTATAAGCCATCTGGCGTTATGTAACATCCCATTTTAAAATTATACCCCCCCTCAGGAGTGACTTGAACATGCCTAGGTCATAACAAGTCCTAGGTTGAACCTAGGAGGTCAAGTGACCCAACTAGCTAGTTGAGACTCACTTGGGCTTCAAATAGTAAAATCTTAAACCCCTGATTTTTGGTGGCCTAGTGGGTTCAATCTGACTCCAAGGCATTCCTAGAACTAATAGGAGATCAATGGGTCACCAAGGACCCATTGGGTGAAAACCTAGTGGCTAAGTTGACCCAAGTCAACTTAAGCCCTAGTTAGGCCAAAGTAACCCTGCCTTGGGTCAACTCACCCTCATTATGCCAAGTCTACCCTACCTAACCATTCCTAGGCCTTAGGGGAGGTCAATGGGTCCCCAGGGGTCTATTGATGTTGACTCTGAAGTTCAAATTGACCAAGTCAACCCTAAACCCTAGGCTAGCCAGCATGTTGACTAGGAGAGAGAAAGTGAGAAGAAGGGGTATTTTCATGGTAGAATGGTGAGCCCCCCTCTCATATGGCATTTAAGGATTTAATATTCATTTTATGGGCTGCCTTTAGGCTTTTAGGGGAAGAGAAATCGTGAGGGTGACTAGGAGAGAGAAAGAAGTGAGAAATAGGCTAAATATAGGAGAGAGAAAAGGTGGTGGAAGTGAAGGGGTGGTTTTAGAGAGTGGGGAGGCATGGGGCTCAGCCAAAGAGGGGCCCACAGCCACCTAGAGGTTGAAACCTCTTTCTCCCACCCTTTTACTGGCCATTAAGAGGAGTTTTCACTCTCTCTCTCCTCTAACCACCCCCCACCATGAAGAGGTGCATTGGCTCTTGAAGAAAACCGCCCCCTCTCCCCCTCTCCTCTTTATATACTCATTTAGGAGAGAGGGGCGACCAGTTTCGAAACCATAGTAGGAGGGAGAGAGGCTTGTCGGAGCCACCAAGGAGAGAAATGCCACCACCGCCGCAACCATGGCATCCCGTCGTTCAACCTGCATTCTTGCCCGAACTCAGGTCCTCCCCCTCTCTTTCTCTTATGTTTAGATCCTAGAATCATTAGAGTAGAGGTCGGGCTCGAGTAGCCGGTCGGAGGGAACCAAAAACCAGATATTTTTTTGCCATTTTCATGGCTTTTGGGTCGGCTCGGGTAGGGCGGTGCCGCCACCTCCGGCCGCCCTAGCCGCCGGCAAGGCTAGCCCCCACCACCGGGAACATGTAGTAGTTGTTTCCCGGTGGTGGCGCCGCCCCTAGAGGTCGGGAAAAGGCCCGTGACACTCTCTTCCCATGGTTTCTGGTTCAGGCCATTTGGAGAAGACGAAGTACAACTGCCCTTGGATTGTTTCAAGATGCGTGCAAGACTTAAAATACACGAATTAATGTTTTATTAATTCATTTTCTGTTATTTTTTTTAACAGTTTACTACATGTTGATTTTTAGGCGCCTTATGGGAATCTCATGAAAAAGTTTATAATATAAAAATTGTAGGCCTTTGGAATACCTACAGTTTGATATGCTGTGATGAAAATTTGGTTAAGTTTGCGGGCCTGTAGGGTCATTTTACTAGGGTAGGTCTTATATGTAGGACAGATTTTCAAATAATTCCCCACACCTAACCCTTGGTTCAAATGCTTTGAATTTTTGACAGGAGTTTAGTATCATCTAAAACTAGCTCCTGTAAAAATTGGAGGGCATTAATAGTATTTAAATCTAGGGTTTTGCCCTAAACCTAGAAAAGCTAGGGTTAGGGAATTAAGGGGTCATATGACCATCATACCATCCCAAATTTTGGTGAGGGGTCCCTAGCATTAATATATAACTCTGTAGAAAATTTGAGTACATTTGAATAAGGTTTGGGTAGGGTTTGACCAAACCTTAGCCCTACCTTGGGAATTGTGCCCTAGGAATTCAAGTGGGTGCCCACCCTTATCTCTCTGTCCAAATGACTTGAAATTTGGACAGGGAGTCAATATTATTGTTAGTTAGGGGCTGTCCAAATTTGGGTAAATTTGGAGTTTATTTACTTAGGTATTTTGTCCTAACTTGGGAAAGGCTAGGGTTAGAGATTTTGTGGACCAACAGACCTCCATACCCTCCCAAGTCTTGGTGAGTGGTCCCTGGTATTTATATCTAGTTGTAACCCAAAATTCAGCTCATTTGGATGAGTTTTGAATCGGAATTTAGTAAACCCTAGTTTTGACCTAGTGAAGGGTGTTTGGGGAAAAATGCTCTTTGGAGATTGAGAGGTCAACTCACCTCATCAGAGGTTTAGATGTCTACCACTAGTTTAGAATTATCCTAAGTACCCCCTTGGGGAAGATGGGAGGGTTTAGGGTTGGTTTACCCTAGGACCCAAGCCCAAACCCTAAGGAAAGGATTTTGAGGGTTGCGAAAGACATAGGGGCAAATGCCCTTGAATGGCCTTGAAATTTGGTGGAGAGGTAGTTAATGAGTATCTAACCCTCTGGTTTGAATTTAAAAGAGTTAGAGGTAAGTAGGTTCCTCAAAAGCAAAACCCTAGTTTTAGGGTAGAAGGGCTTTTAGGTCAAAACAGTAATTTAATGTCATCTAAAAGCTGTGAAACTTGGGTAGAGTAAATCAAGGGTAGATAGGACCCTTAGGTATTTTTACTGAAATTTTATGATGATAATACCTAATACTTCATTTGTAAATGTGGTTGTAGCCCTAATTGAAGATTTAATTATTTAGGATCTTTGTAATTATTGAAATCTCATAAAATCTTGGAAGTGAGGTCTTTAGGTTAGAATGGATGTTCCTGGATTTTTATATAAATTTAAGTGGGATAAATTTAGTACTTTATTCATGAATGTTTTAAAAAGGAGCTTTAGGGAATTAATTTAATTATGGCTGTTATACCTGTTGAAAAATTATGAGATTTAGGAAATAAGATTTTTAGGCCATTATATGCTAGTATAAATTTATTTATGAATTTTGAAGTTATATTTTCAATACTTGTTTCATAAGCATGTCTATTTAAAATATTTGTAATTAATTTTTATAGACTTCAATTCTCAGTATTAAATTATGAAATTTTGGCTAATATTATTTACAATCCAGTAGAAGTCTTACATAATTTATTCATAATTTTTGGAAGCCAGCTTTATATAGTTGATTCACAAATTTTGAAAGGTACAAGATATTACAAAAATAGCTTTAAGGCCCCTAGACCATAGAGAAAATTTCCAAACCTTGGACATGTCATTTTTTTAGAGGTAATAGTATTTATCCTGAATTTATAAAGAGTTTTACATAGCTGAAAAGTATACTTCATGTTCAAATTGGTAGATCTTCGATTTTCAGGAAAATTAATTAATTAATAGATTAATTGAGAAAATTATCATAACCTGGAATTGATTCATTTATTACATGATAGGACCCCAGTAAATAGCTTAGGTAATTTGGATGAAAACACAAAGGACATCCTGTCATGGTCATCATATAGTGTAGGGTGGTCCGCATTTAGCGTTTTCGTAAAAGATCGCATTTGGAGACGACTTAGGGCAATGTTGGAGTTTCTCAATGTACTGATTGGGATGGATTTAGATAGGTTGTCATAGACGGTTCTAAGGAGGGACGAGAAGTGAGTGGTTGTGGTAGAAGGAGCATGGATTCGACGAAAGATCGTCATTCCTGTGAGAGTGAAATGTCAAGTTACCCTAGTTTTAGTTTAATGTAATATGAGAAGGGAACGGGTAAGAGAAAATTAACCAATATTATAAAGTTCCTTGCGAAGGGAACTTTGGTCTGTCATACCATCGTAGTTCCTAGTGCCTATTGAGAACCCTTCACGGGGCATAATTCGGAGGCAGTCCTGGGCTAACGTAAATCTTAAATAAATCGAAAGAGTAATTAGTTGAAATAGGTTTACACTTCACACACTAGTAGGATAGACATTTGAAAAAGGTTAAGTCATCCCGAGGTATTCAAAGGGGTGCCATCCCGTGATGCTCAAAGGGAGGAGGTTTGGAATTGATTCGGACGGTTTAGTCCGGGGAGCTTAGTCTCGGTTTGTGGTTGAGACGGACATTTTGGTCCGGGAGCTTTACTCTTGACTTCTTATATTAAATGTTGCATGCTCATAAATAGGAAACTTTAAGGTGGTGGGTCTTCGATATTGGGGAGTTCGTTGCACCGAAACCAATAGCGTTGACTCGGCAAGGTGGCTAGCACTTTGCCAACCTTAAGTCCGGCAGTCCAGTCAGCAAGAGTACGCGGGAGTCCGCCTTGTGCACCAGGCGTTGAGGGAGTACGATAGGTCAAACCAGTAGTGCAAATACTAGTTTTGAGGTGGGCGAGGCCCAACCCACCGCTTCCGTCTGCCACTACGGAGGTATCCTGGGAGGTAACGGCTCTGAAAGGGGGAACTAAGGTTTGTGTACACAAAGTTGGGTGTGTGAGTTGCACTGCATGAACATCATTAACCCACCATATAGTTGCATACATAATCATTCATAAGAACCTTGACACCTAATGTATTAGTGGAATGGGACGCTTATACATTAGGACCTGCAAAATGATCCCTTGGTCTATAAGCTTGTGTGGGCAAGTTTTATAGATTAAGGTCATTTTAAATATTTATATAATGCTTGTGATAACCAACACCCCAACGTATAAAGTGGAATGGGACATTTATACGATGGGAGCCTTGTAAAAGATCCCTTGGCTTATGTGTACTCACATAAGTGAAGGTTTAATTTCTTACTTACTTACCTTTTTGTTTTACCTATTACAACACTTATATTGTTCACCTGTTATAACTTGCTAGTTAGGTCCACCGTCATCTATTTTTGACTACTCTCCACCTTCATGTCCTCCCCTTTCTTTCTCTCCGCTCGGTGCCTTAGGGCATGAGGGAAGGGGTGGGGGATGATAGGGCTTAGTCTTATAGACTAACGATTTTCGGACCACATCATTTTAGGGAACCGTGGAGCCCAGCCCGGAGGAGCAGCCCAGGTGGCCGGTGTGCTTGGAGTCAGGGCAGTCTAGCTCAGGAGTACAGACAGCCGGGACCGTGAGTTCCATTCCTTAGTAGCAGTTTGTTTTTCAGCTTCCGTTTGAGTGACCATGTAGTGAGGTGTTGTAGTACCGGGCTTAAGTCCTTTTCCTTTCAGTACTCTGTTTTTACTCTGATGTTATACTGTGGACGCTTCCTTCGTGGAGTTTATTTATATGTGATTTATTATTGTGGACTGCATTTCTTTTTATTTACTACTTGCTACTTGATTGTGATCGAAAAGGCCGGCAGAATCGGCGCGTTGTAGTGAAGACCTTCCCGGGTACGAAGGTGTCACCGCAAAGCGGCGGTTCTAGGCATAAGATCCCGAGTTTTGAATAAAAAAAAGGGGTCTTACACGTTAAGTGACTGATCTTCACTCAACGCCTGTGGACTTTGACAGTTATCTGTCTTTCCACCACTTAGGTAAGAACATACCTGTCTAAACAACTTAGGCTGTCTGTCCCATCATAGCTTATCATGACAAACTGCAGTCATTCACCTTAAACACAAGTTAGATCACAACATATATATACATTGTTTTGATGGTACTTCTTCAAATTCAGGACATTGGGATCATTAGAACCAACAAATACAAAATGCCGATCCCACCGGCCATACCGATCGTAGAAGAGTAGAATAAATATAAAGTTACTTGATTAAAATAAAACTCAATACAAGTCCACCAGAATCACATATATGTAAATAATTCTCCATGAAGGGAGAGTCCATAGAAATGATAAAGAAAAGTACTAAAGAGGGCTCCTGCCCGATACATCAAAATCCTCACAACAAATAACTCAATCACGAAAGAAAATTTATTATATCTGCTAATGATCGGGACACAGTGTCCCTGCTGCCTGAACTCTAGTGCTAGACTGTCCCGTCTCCAAGCACACCGACCTCTGGGGCTGCATCTCCTGGTTCAACTCCACATTCCCCTAAAATGGTTTGTTTCATTACCGTTAGTCTAAAAGACTAAGTCCTATCATCCCCCACCCCTCCCCCATGGCTCCTAAGCACGGAGCAGGGAGAAGGAAAGGAAAGGTAATGAAGGTGGAGAGTGACAAAGGTAAGCAGGTGGCAGCGGAACTAGTCTATCATGAGTTCATAAATAGAGCAAGTATATGCAAGTAGTAGCAGGTAAGCAGTATAAGTATACACAAGAACAAGTGAGAGAGTATAGTATAAGAAGGTAAACTAAGTAAGTAACCATGACCTATATGAATGCCCATACAAACCTATAGACCAAGGGGTCGTTTTGCATGGCCTATTGTATAAAGTGTCCCATACCATTTTATACAATAGGTGTCAGGGGTTATATGCAATGATGATGCTATGACATGCAAGTATGATATGATGTGAATCATGCAAGTGCAACACACACACTCGACTCTGTGCACACAGACCTTTAGTTCCCCCTTTCTGGAGCCTAACCTCCCAGGATAAGTCCATAGTGGTAAACAGAAGCGGTGGGTTGGGCTTCGCCAACCTATAAACCGGTATCAACACTACCAGTCATACCTATCGTATGCCTTAATGATGGTTCACTAAGCGGAGCCCCTACGTACTCTTTTCGGCTGTGCACCGGACTTTATTTGGCCAAGTGCCAAACCATACTTGCCGAGTCAACGTATTGGTGTCAGTGTGATGACTCTCCAATACCGAAGACCCACCACCTTATATCTTATGCACATGCAACCTTAGTATGCTTTTCCACAGAGCCAAAGCTCTCCGGACTATCCCATCTGTCACAATTATCTACCAATCCAAATCTCCCCGGACTAACCAGTATGTCACAAATATCTACCGAGCCATTGACTTGCCGGGCTAATTTTCCCATCACTTAACCCACCGAGCCTACCGCTCGCTGGATCCAACCTAACCCCTGCAACATCGGGGAGTATAAGTGTAAGTGAAATCCTAGTTATACAAGTTACTCTTAAACATTGACTATTCTTACAGTTTAGGTTAGCCAAGGACTAGCCTAGGTATTCCTGGTGAAGGTCTCTCATAGGGCACTAGGAACTATGATGGAAGATGAATCCCATCATTCCCTTTTGCAAGGCACTTACAATTATTGGTTATTACAAAATTCCCGGTCCATTTTAATATTATACTGGATCTAACCCTAGTGTATTTTGACTCTCTTTCTCTTCATAAGAAGAACGACCTTTTGTCGATCCCGAGCACCACCTCACACTAACCACCTAACATTCCCCTCATCATGACTCTTAATGAAGCTCATATTTTATCTTTACAATGATCAGTAAACCAATGACCCCATCTCATATGTCCATTCCTCATATTATCACAATTTGCACAGTTTTTATAAATGCAGACCAACCTAAGCTATATGATGTACATAATAGGAGGTACTCCAAATTTTCATCCAAATGCCCTAAGATAATTATTGTGGGTCTATCATGACACATTTAGCCTAAATCCAGAAACTTGTAATTTTCCTAATTAATTTAACATTTATTAGATTTTCCCAAAAGTTAGGCCATGGGTAATTTTGAACATGAAGTACTAGATTTCCTTAATTTATGGCCACCGAAAAATTATGAACAGTGTATGCTAGGAAAATGTCAGTGAATTCCAAATTTCACAGATTTTCATAAATGTAATAACCTATAAATAATTAATTCAATATAATTTAAATAATTTTAGATAATGAAGGGAGTACCATATTTCATAGTCCAAAAGTTATATAAAAATTACCAGAGCCTTATAATGATCATAAACACTACTGACTAAGTTCCATGAAATTAGTGATTCATGTATAAAAATACTTCAAATAATTCCATTAAAGTGCACGTTGTAAAGAAACATTCTTATAAACTCATCCAAATGATATGTGATAAATTTTTTAGACTTCATTATTCACTGAAACGTTATCTAGGCAAGTAACACATTTTTCCACAAGATATAATATTTATTATCCATTTATCAAAGTATGGTGCACTAGTTCACTTAACACAGGAAGTACTAAGAGAAAATGTTCAAATGATCCAAATAATTTACTAGTGCCTCTAAATGATATTTAATTAACCTTGTCATTGTTTCATATCATTCTAAGTTAATCTAACCATGGTTACTTCAAAATAATCAAAAATGGCAAGATGGAGATTATACCTACAAGTATAAGCTACTGTTTTCTAAACACCCTATAATAAATCTCAGAGGTCAATAGCACTATAAAATTTCTTCTACCAAAATTTCATAAGGATCCAAGGTCATAAGACCCCCTTATTTATTCCTTAAGGTGTATAGACCTAAATAATTTCCAAGTAATTTAAGTGGAGTGCATTTGTCCAAATTCTACCAAATTCCTTCCAAGGGCATTTCACCACCCTAAGATCACATGGACTAAACACTAAGCCCATGCAAGGACATATCACCCCATATCCTTCACAAACCCCCAATGTTCAACCTTAGGGTTTGAACTAGGGTTCTAGGGCAAATCCACCCTAAGCCACCCCAAACTCCATGTGAGGGTGTTTAATGTCATAAAAAATCAGTATCCCAAGTTTCAACATCTGTTGAGGTGATTTGGTCACTCAACACCACAAGAGACAATTTAACCAAATTACCCTTTTTGGGGCCTAGGCTAGGGTTTATCAAATTTCATACCAATCCATCTCCAAATTTATTGAAGTTTTATACAGAGTCCTATATGGACCCAATGAACCACTCACAAAAATTTGGGAGGGTTTGGAGGTCATTAGTCCCTTTAAATAATACATACATGGATTATTAAATTTCTACAAAAACTTTAGGAAAATATTTTTCCAAAAAAATCCCATTTTTGGATATGTTTTAGGTATAGGTAATAGTGACCTTCATGCAAAATTTCAAGTCATTTGGATGGCTGGATTGGTGGGCGCACTCAAAACAATCTCTAACCTAGCCTAGGTATAGACCTCACCAAAATGAGTGTTGTGGTCTGACCTAAACTCCAAATTGGTTCAAACTAATTGGAAATTAAACTAGACTCATAGGGATACAACTTTCCTGTTGACCACTTTTTCTGAATAGGCCCCTAGGTATTTTTAATAGTAAATTTAAAATATCCCAATAACAGTGACAAAAAATACATAAATCAACATCTAGTATAATAGACCAGTACAGATCTTAAAGCAGAATCTAACGGCTGATGGGTTTCTTCTTCCTCCATCCAAGGGCCCCGATCAGCCCAACCTGGAGCAAGTTCCAGCGATATTTCCAGGCCACACGGCCACCTCCCTAACCAGCCACCGCCACCACCACCTTCGTTGAGGTGGGTGCTATCGCTGGGCGGCAGCACGGCCTCCAGAGGTGCTTTTTCCGGCGAACCCGTGAGGAAGCCCAAATCCGAAATTTTACGAATTTGGAAGCTTTTAATTGGCTCAACTGAGCCCAATTCTTGTCTCTAATGAATCCTATGATCTAGCTCACGAAGAAGGAGTAGAGGAGGACATGATTTGCAGCGTGAAGACGTACGCTTTGTCTCCTCACCATTCCGTCCACCGTGCTTCTGTCTCCTCTACAACTTCTACACAAACCCCAATGGAAATTAAAAGTAATCGGGGGAAACGATTTCCCTTTCCCTGGTGAAGGTCCTTAAATAGGGAATTTGGGAGAGGAGGCTTATAACTCCCAAATGTCATTAAACTCCATTAATGGTCATTAACTCCTCCCCTTTGGTTTAAACCAAATTAAGGGGTGAACCAAATTAATGGCCGTCCATCTCCAGAAAATCCTCCTCTCCCTCAAAGGAATAAAAGTCCCATAAAAGTGGGAGTTATGGATCCGCCATGACTATCTCATTCGTCAAACTCCGCTCAACTTTTCTCAAGGATTTCGTCGAGCAAATCGTCAAGCAGATCGTCGAGCTCTGCACGACGATTTTGTCGAGCTCTGCTCGACGATTTTGTCGAGCTCTGCTCGATAATTTTGTTGAGCTCTGCTCGACGATTTCCGTTCAGCTCAGGTCAACTCTTATCCTGTACTTTTTGGGGTGTTACATTGGGTGTCATTAGACCCTTAAGGGCTTCCCATGTTTTTGTCATGACCCAGTCATGACAAAACCATCAAAGGGGTGTATAAGTTTGAGGGATGTTACAGGTGCCAGATGTGCTCTTCCTGTCCTCTTTATAGCCCGCAAAATCTGCATCTGAATAGCCTGTTAGTTCAAACTCCCCATTCCTAGGGTACCATAGGACAAGATCTGAAGTGCCCTTAAGATACCTCAAAAATTCTATTAGCTGCAGAGTAGTAAGATTCTTTAGGGCAAGCCTGATACCTAGCACAAACACATGTAGCATACATGATGTCTAGCCTACTTGCAGTAAGATATAGAAGGGAGCCAATTATCCTTCTATACAAAGTTTCATCAACTGGTTTCCCTGCTTCATCTTTGCCTACAGACATACTTTACCCCATGGGAGTTCTCATGGTGGAGGAATTCTCCATGCCAAATTTCTTTATTAACTCCCTAGTGAACTTAGACTGGGATACGGATAAGCCATCATCAGTCTGTCTGAGGCCCAAGAAGAACTTAAGTTCACCCATACTACTCAACTCAAACTTCCCCTGAATAAGTTTAACAAACTTTTTGCAAATTTTTTCATCAGTAGATCCAAAGATAATGTCATCTACATAGATCTGAACAAGGATGATCTTACCCTTAGATTCCCTTAGGAGTAGGGTCTTGTCTATTTTCCCCCTTGAGAATTTGTTCTCAATGAGGAAACTAGACAATGTCTCATACCATGCTCTAGGGGCTTGCTTCAGCCCATAATGAGCTTTCCTAAGTCTGTAAATATACTCAGGTGAGTTAGGAACTATAAAACCTAGAGGCTGCTCAACATAAACTTCTTCTTTTAAGCCACCGTTCAAGAAGGCTGACTTCACATCCATTTAGTAGACCTTGAACCCCTTGTGTACTGCATATGCAAGGAATAATACGATGGCCTCCAATCTTGCTACAGGGGTAAAGGTTTGATCAAAATCAATCCCTTCTTCTTTAATGTACCCCTTAGTTACTAGTTTGGCTTTGTTCTTAACTATAATGCCATTTTCATCAAGCTTCTTTCTGTAAATCCACTTGACTCCAATGACATTATGACCATGAGGTCTAGGAACCAGCTTCTAGACCCTGCACCTCTTGAATTAGTTCAGTTCCTCCTACATAGCTTTAATCCAATGCTGGTCTATGTTGGCCTCTTCAAACTTCTTGGGCTCCACTTGGGATAGAAAGCTTGAATACATGACTGTGTTCTAACTTTTTCTCCTTATCATTACTCCATGACTTGCCTCACCAATGATCTGGTGTGCTGGATGATCTCTCATATGTCTGACTATAGGTGATAGTCTTCTCTCAGCAATAGGGGCATCTTCTTGTTGATCTACATCCAATCCTAGTGTGCCTGGTAGATCTTCTAGAGTATCCATTTCATCTTGGACAACTGGTTATGCTTCCTTGATGGTCATCTTGTCCATCATCTGTTATGTACTTACAGTACTATAAGAGGAGCTAGGCAGTCCACTATTAATCAGGGTAGACTCATTAAAGACTACTTGAACTTATTCTTCTACAACTTGGCTTTTCAAGTTGTAGATCCTATAGGATTTGCTATGATTATTCTACCCAACAAATATTCCATCATAGGATTTGGCAGCAAACTTAGTCATATAGGACTTGCCATTATGAAGCATAAAGCACTTACTACCAAAGATTCTGAGATAACAAAGATTTGGTTTTCTGCCCTTCAAGATCTAATAGGGAGTCTTCTTGTGGCCTTTGGTAGCAAACTTAGTCATATTGAGGACATGACATGTAGTATTTACTGGCTCAACCCAGAAATTTTCTAGGAGAGATGTATCACTCAATAGTGTTCTACCAGCCTCTATGAGAGTCCTATTTTTCCTCTCAACTATCCCATTTTGCTGGGGTGTTCTAGGAGAAGAGAATTCTTGATGAATCCCATGCTCTTCATAAAACTTTGTCATTCTATCATACTGGAATTCAGTCTCATGATAACTTTTGATTTTAACCACAGAACTACCAAGCTCATTCTGAATTTGCTTGACAAACCTCATGAAGACATCAAGGGTTTCATCCTTTTTTTTAAGAAAGAACACCCAAGTAAACTTGGAATAGTCATCAACTACCACAAGGGTGTAGACTTTCCTACAAAGATTGTGAACTGGCATAGGACCATATAGGTCCATGTGCAAGAGGTATAAGCACCTCATAGAGTCTTTGGTCCCAAAGCCCTTGAAGGAGACTTTTGTCTGCTTGCCCTTTTGGCAAGCTGAGAAAATGCCCTCCTTGGATGACTTCACATTGGGGTCATTCCTTACTAGCTCTTGACTAAAGAACTTGCTAATAGTCTTTGATGTCCGCAAGGCCGACTTCTATTTAGGTGGTTGGTTCGATTGGTCGAACGTCGCGGACTGCTAAAAAGCGAGTTTTTAATGAAAGGAGGCAAGTGCACCTATCACATATAGTACTTGATATTCAGTGGGAATATCGAGGTCGTATTGTTCTCGGGGATGGGTTGATTATTTTTACTCTTTCCAGAGTAACTATTATTTTACTGAAAATACGATGGGGATTTTAATTAACTAAGGTGGATTAAATAAAGGCACAAAAACGAGTTAGGAAATTCGATGAAGGGTTAACGCTCGACATCGAATCGGATCGAAACTTAAACGACTCATAATAATTATAGAACCAAATTTTCAAATTAATTAAAGGCAACTTGTTCGTGGAGGTTCCATAAACATGAGCTCACCTAGCTATAGGGATATCGATCACCTGAAGATTGAGACTATTCAACCAAACTCTCGTCCGACGAAGGATTCCTATTAATGCCCACTTTACGCAAAGAACCCCGTTATTGGATGGGGAACCCAATCCGGTAGAGTTACGCTTCTCCTCTCTCGAGGGTATGCACACAAATATTTTTGCCCAAGGGTGATCAGTCCATGTGCACGGCCTCTCGGCTAGCTAGCGTATAGATAACAAAAATAGAGCCCACACATCGATATGTTGTTCTACACATCGTATACTCGGGGCAAACCTTAAGCCCTTTAGTTAAGTGATAAAAAGATCCTTTAATTATTTAGAGTGATTTCATATGTCCCAATGCTCTTCGATGTCGAGGGATAAGAACGATTAGCCACTCATCGGTATGGGGACGGCTTATGATTTTAATGAGGCGTGAGTTCGAGACTAAGCGCTAAAGGGTTACAAAAAAGGGATAGAAAAGAACGCAACGTTAGAAAACTATAAAACTAACTAAAATGAGAACTCACACCTTTCAAAATCATAAAATAAAAAAGCTAAGTTACACAGAAAAGAGAAATTACAAGTCCTACTCAAACGAGTAAGCGGGAAATAACAAGTCCTACTCAAATGAGTAGGCGGCAAATGATAAGTCCTACTAAAATAAGTAGGCGGGAGATGAAAGAGAGTCCTAATTGAATGAGTAGGCGGCAAGTAAATGCACACACACACACACACTCTACATAATTGAAAGAAAAAAATGAAAATTATCTCATACACACACACACACTCTACATAATTGAGAAAGCAATAAAGAAAGCAATAAAAGAAAGCAAGGAAAATTATCTAACACTCACACACTCTAAATAATTGAAAGAGCAAAATGAAACTATTTCTCACACACTCACACACACACAATAAAAAAAACTCATCTAAAAATTAAAATAACAACTTTTTCATTGTTATATTTTTATAAAAGAGTTTAAAAATTGGAAAAAAAATTGAAAAGAACAAAAGTTTTACAAAAATAAAAAGACTAAGTAAAAAAGAAGAAGATAGGAAGCCACTTTGAAAACACTTGTATGAAACCATAAAGATGAAATTAAAGTAAAAAAAAACTAAACTTAAACAATCCTAACAGACAAGAAAATAAAAGTTAACATAAAAACAAATAACTATAAAAGAAAACTTAGAACAAAAGCTAAGCAAAACAAAAACTATGAAAACAAAAAAGCATGAAGTTAAACTCATACACACACACACACACACACACACACACACACATTTTTAAGAGAAAGGCAAAGAAAAACAAAGGATAAAAAGAGAACAAAAGTGGGGCACTCACATCCATTCCAAGACAACATAAGGAGAGAAAATCTAACATATTTTATTAAGGAAAAAGTTGATTACAAAGCTAAAACAAATATAAAAGAGAGGGGGAGAAAATTCTTCTTACATAGCAAGAAGTGCACCCAAGCAGCCCACAAATAAAAAAATTGGCGCAAAAGTTCCTTAAAGAGAAGTTTTATTTATAGACAAAAAAATTACAAGAGGTGGCACACTGGTGTGCAGGGAAAGCCAAAAATTTGATGACTTACAAGGTTCTGGAAGTATCGGGAACGGGACAGCTCAATTTAATTCTTCACTGGAATCATCGAATGCAGCTGGCAGATTTTTGTCGAGTGGAGAAGTCTGGCAAAAATTCGTCGAGCGGAGCTTGACGAACATTAATATGGCATTTGATTGAAAAATTAGATCGGGTTGAGCTCTACAAACGTCGAGCTAGCGAAGCGTCAAGCGCAGAGAAATTCATCGAGAGCAGAAGGCAGGAGGTTCATCGAGCGCTGGATTGGCAAAATTTCGTCGACCGCTGAACAAATTTCTTTGAGCGAAGTTCTATAGAAAATCGCGAGCGCAAGACATTTCGTCGACCGCTGTTCTGCAGCAAATTTCATCGGCCGCTAAGATACTGGCAATGTTTCGTCGAGCAGAGCTCGACGAAATTCGAGCTCTAGTTGACGAATTTTCTTACAAGGAATTTCTACAGAATGCAGATATTTGCTGAAAATAATAATAAAAAAATAAGTTAAAAAGTAAAAATAAATTAAAAAAAGGCATATTATTTAATAAAAATAACAAAAAGACTATAAAAATACCCTAAAATAACTTATCTAAAGTACTAAAAAAGAAGAATATTTACTACTCATCAGTCTTGAAATTCAAATGGGCTAGCCTCTTGTGCTACTCGACACGGTAGGATACTTTCTCATTTGACACTGAATAGATAGGAGAATCTGTGTCTTAACATAGAAAGTTTAAGCAATAAACATTTCCACTCCTAGTGTCTGTCAAGATGACCTCTTGGTCACTTGACCTCCTAATTAGGCACTAATCCTTATGCATCGCTGAAGTTCTTCGTCCTCAAATGGGATGGAGGAGGTTTTCTTTTTCTTCGACGAAGAAGATTGGAACGGAACGTAGAGAGGTGGTCGAACCCTAGAATGCAAGAACTTGATCTCTTTTCGTCGTAGTATTGAATGCAGAACATGAGGTGCCTTATATACGTTATTATGAAAATACGCTACCACCGGTGGTAAGGCTAGAGCCCGGCGATAGGTTCATGCGCTTCATGCTTACAATTGTCCTGCAAAATTGGAAAAATATTTAAAACAAATATTTTTCCTTTTCGTCGTGGTAATGCAGCATGGTAACAGTTATTGCTGTGCGGTATCTCTGACTCGATGCCTCGGACTCGATGCAATCAATGCAGCATTGAGTGGGATAGAGTGGAGCGGTAAGACTAGTACTTTCTGGTAGGTTCCCGAGAGCCTGGAAATCAATTCCTCCAGCTATCGCACGCAGTATCGCCTAGCATTACACCTGACATTAACTATTTTCGCTTGGCGGTAGCTTCCTGAGCGCCTGGTCCAAATAATTCATCGCACAAACGCGAGCGGAAGGGCTTGCACGATGCGGTATATTCCCGAGCACTTTGTCCATTTATTTCATGCTACAGTGCGGCATTAGGAGAGATCCTTGGATTTATTGGACCTGTAAACCTGCACACTCTATCAAACACAAGATGTGATCAAATACATTATGGGAGTTGATATTATCATACTCAGGATATATGATCTGTCAGTTCCAATAATCTCCCCCTTTTAATAATATCAAATCTCGCTCATGAGAAATACAAATGAAGTGCATGATACCGTATATATATATATATATATATATATATATATATATATATAAGATAATCTCTAAAGTTCAGGTTTCAAGTTCAATATAGCTCCCCTACATTAGCACTCCCCCTATCAACGTGTTCTACATGCTCCCGCTATCTATGCGCACGCATTATAATAAGCTCCCCCTACATGTGATCCTTCCTAACCCGTGACTCATACTCATGAACAATCTCTTCTCCCCCTTTGATAGTATAAAAAAGGGCGGGCCAGACCATACATACATCCGGGATGAGAAATAGTATATATAATGAGCGTGATATAGACAGCATACAGTGCACACAATTAGTAAAGAAAGAAGTGAGAAACATAGGGGTGACCCAAACAAAATGCAAATCATAATATGAAGCACATGGTCACACAAAATAGCGGAGTACACAAACATAGAATAAATCATTTTGCAGAGTTTATATGGATTGGATAGCACGGAGTGGACTAAGCACACAACAAGGAAGACTACAATGCTACGAGAGTTATAGAGTTAATCACATTGAAAGATTGTAAACGTCAAAAATATAAATTATGTACTAGTACTTATGTGCTAAAAACATATAGCATAGTTTCAGTCCAATACTCATGCATGGAAGCGTTAAATAAGACAATAACATGTGTACGTGTAGCATCAAAAGAGATAAAACACCAAGTAGAAATATCATATTTTACATGTTTTATCTCGATCCTTTAAAATTCTAATACAAGAGAAATAGAATGAACGATCACGTCACATGTCTATTTATGTCATACCAAGACTTGAACTAGGGGCACTAAGCTTCAGTTAGAGTATCTGCACAAGATCAAAATGACTCTTTGAATAAGGGTGTTCATCCTCACAATGCTCATAAAGACTTATCAGGAGGAGTGAGTAGTGCTTGGGGGGTCCTTGACCAAATATTTGATAGCTTGCATAGTTTCCTTTTTTAGTTTGCTTTGAGCTATCACTTTTATATTTTTTGAGTTCAAGGACCCTCGAGTAAATCAAAATCTATCCACATAGATAGATACACTTTAACTTGTATACATCAGACTTTAGCACTAGAGATTTGGACCGAAGTTTTAATCTTTATATAAGCACATATATATTTTGGCATTGATTATTCAAAGTATGTCTAACGTGTTAAGATACAATGTCACAAGTTATAGCATGTAAGCATGGCATTTGTATATGAGTGCTCCGTTTAGGGATGTGTGAATTGTGTGAAGTCATTCCCCTATCAAAATCCTCACACATACCTAGAGGCATAGTTAACGGACACTAAAAAGTCTTGTCGCACTCAGTAGCTTAGCACCTATAGATTTGACACACCATGACAGGAGGACAATATTAACACAGAGTAACAATCCTAACTCAAACATTATATGTACACGTTATGGTCTAAGTTAACATCATGTGTGTTTGAAAACATGATCAAAGTTCAGTTTATTTTTGGGTTTTATATTTTTTTTCAGATTTAGTAGCAAAAAAAAACGAAAATAATCAACATATCACGCAACGAAACAAAAACAAAAGTAAGAAGAAATAAAAATAGCACGATAGAGTATTATGCATGAGACTGAGTTTTATAAAGCATGACGTATCGTTCGTGCTACGAACGAGCAGTCATGAGAATTCTTAGGATACATTTTACCCAAAGCATTATGTCATCACTCTAGCCTCGTACTCAGTGACGGATGGGCATTAGGAGCTGTACAAGTGTCGTATGGTAGGGTGTTAATCCCATATGATCGCACAAGAAACCTCTCAACCTAACCCTCATTACCCTCAGCATTACATAGGGACCCACTAGAACCCTTACCCGGTTAAGGACATGACATGGATTACAGGTTACCGATCTTAATGTTGACACACCTACGCCCCAATTATCGTGAGACACAGCACAGTGAGTCTTGTGTTTTCAATGGTATTAGCAGAGTAATGAAGATACTTGGGCTGATAGTAGAGTAATAGTATGAAAATATGGTGCTACCGCCGGCAGTATAGTTATCGCTCCGCGATAGCTTCTGAATATATATACTATGGGTCAGATCTAGTTCCACACACCTGCTCACATGCTCTATCTTGCCTCTGCCGACAGATCCCTTTACCAGTGCTTTTCTTCTAAAGCTTTCGGTGCTCCCCTCTTCCTCTCTCTCTCTATAATTCCTAGTGTTATGATTTCAAGTTCGATTTGTGAATTTTTTTACAACGGATCATGGCCTTTTTCACGGATCTAGCTTGTTTAAACTTGGATCTCGTATCCTTGATGTTTTAAAGTGACCGATCTATTTAAAAAATCAAGTTTTTTGTGAGATCTGGAGGTGGATTCTAAGTTAGGTAGATATCATCAATTTTCCAAGTTAGATTTGTGTTTTTCCTTCACGCATCTTGGTTATTCTCACTGATCTACTTTGTATGAGCATAGATCTGAGTCATCTATCCATTTTTGAGAAAACATTTTTGCGAAAAATGGACTATTTGGAAACAGTCCGGTGGAGGAAGACGGTTTCTGTCCATGATGCTACCACACAATGATAGTAGATTATCGTTTGGCGATAGGATCCAGAACCCAGTTTCTTTGTCCCCCCTTTTTTTGAAAATTTTAACTGAAGAATTTCATGTTTTATTTTCAGGGTATGGCTTCATCAAGCTCCCAGCCTTCTCGCCGTAATTTTTCAAAATGCTCTTGAGTGCCTACATCGACCTAACCCGCTATAGATGAGGCCACGGTGAGTGTGCCTATGATCATCGATATCGATGATCGGTATGCTCATATTTATGAAAACTTGGAGAATGCAGTCTTGCCCCTTGTGATCACTTCTGGTGTTCCATTCTCCTCAGTCCTCACTCGAGAGTTCTATAATAATCTCAAAAATCCCACTCACATGAAACTAGGGGAGGTGTGCATTCCTATATCAGAACTTAGATAGTGGCGATACTCCACTCGGATCTCGATGGGAAATATGTCTGAATGCCCAACTGTCCATTCCTTGATATCATGGAGTCCTTCAGAACCACTCAGAACTAGAGGGAGATGAATGAGGTTCTTCACGGTGTGCAGGGGCATTCAGATCTCATCACTTCAGTGGATACACTGACTCCTGATGCCCGCATCATCCATAATGTCTTACGTCACTCTCTCATGTTCAAGGCTGGAGACACCAGGAAAATCACAGCCCAACTATCAATGGTGATATACTGTATCCTGGCAACGAAATCCTTCAATGTGTCAGATCTCATCTTCTCCATGATGTGCTACAACTTTTGCCTCAAATCCCCTAACCGCCAGCGGGTGAACATGTTGCCTTTGGGCGGTGTGATCCAGAGCATCCCGGTGGAGAAGTACCCGGCCATTGACTAGTCGGCGTACCCTACAAATAGCTGCCCTCTGGTCTATAAAGTAGGTGAGATTCCCACTTCCTCATGGGCGCGGACACCTACACCATAGCAACCGTTATGCCATACTGGGTCCCTCATGGAAACCATTAAGGACATCTACATTATGGTGGAGGATCAGGGCCGGGAGAACAGACAAATGACAAAATAAGTAAAGGGAATGAAGAAGATGCTCAATAAGATAATGAGCAAGTTCAGTAATTCTCCTACTTCTTTAAATGAGTAGCTTTCTTCGTTTTGTTTATATATTTTTTTTGTGTAATAAAGCAGGTTGAACAAATATTAGTTATTGAATTAGCTTTATTTCTGTTGATTGGATTTATGTTCACCCTTTCTTATTATGTCTATTATTGTTCTTCTTATCCTCATGAGACTATCTATCGTGCTAGTTACAAAAAAATAGAACATAAACAAACAAAAAGAAATAAAATAATGCACTACGATAACCTAATTACGAAAAATCAGAAATAGAAGATATAAACAAGACAACCTAGTAGGCATATTGTGAAGTAGGATATCGTGTATTTCTTTTGGAGCCTACTTCACGCAGATTGTGGATGCTAACAGATAAAAGATTTAGGTATACAAAAGGAGCAAGAGGTGATGATTCCTTTGGGTACCCAAACACAGCGTGATACACCGTGTGGAGAAGGCGATGAATGGACCCTTTTGAGTTGAATGTGTGTGCTATTTTGAATGATGGGAATCCATTCATACTTTGGTTTAATTGTATTTTTATGTTTCAAATTTCCTTTTAGATTTCTACGAGTCCTTATGTGATGAACTTCAGTTGAACAAAATTGCATTTGAGGTTTATATATGTTGAAATTGTTCCCTGAGTTAAGATTATATTGCTTAACGTAAAGACTCATAGTATAATGATTCTTAGAGTAAAATTTACATTCATTTGATTTTCAAATTGGAGTGACTTGAGGTTGCAAATGAAAATGATTTTTCTATTTTGTAATTTCATTTACACATTCTTGACATTTTTGACTCCCGTTGATCGACTTAGTTGGTATATGACAATTCATATTCAATATGCTTTCGGGTTTTGCTTGAAATTTAAGAGTTGTGTTTTATGAGTGTTTAATCAGAATTTCCTTAAGCATGTTCATTTTTGTAACTAATTCTTTATTTTAAATTTTAAGATTATGTCTAGCTTTACTGTGCGCGATTGTGCTATTTTTAAGAGTGGAGGTTACAAATTCAATATGAGCTTCATACTTATTTTTGTATTCCTCAAAAGTCTCATCTGTCTCTTTAATTTATATTTTATAATTCTTGCAACAAGCACAATCACATTTCAACGATGAGTTTTCTAAACATAATTTATCGTTTTGTTCTTTTACAAAATGAAGATCTTTTTCAAGAGCCTTATATTTTTCTTTTAATTCATTATAATCTATACGAGGTGCAAAAACATTATCTAAAGAGCAGGAAGGAGAACTAAGCATGATGATGGTAGAATTTATATTAACATTTTCTCTTAAACAGTTATTTTCTAAATGTAGTTTTTAGTTAATACTTTTCAGTTTCTTAATTCTGCATTTAACATTTTCTAGCATACGTAATATAGAGATAGAGTTATACGTAGTAACGGAGTTCGACTTTCTTATAGTGCTTTTGGTCACGACATGATTTGAACATGAGGTTCCTTTATCATTTTCCTCTTGGCTTGATGTGTTTGAGGTGCCCTTCTCTAAAAGTAAATCTTCGTTTGATCCTTCACTCGGATCCATAAGAAATTGCTCTATTTCATTGCCTATAGAAGGAGAACTATACATTAGCTCAAGAATTTTCTAGATATCATATGTAGTAGGAAGCGTATAGATTAGTTTGAAAATATCTTGACCAAGCCCACAAAATAGACTATTCATAGCTTTGGCATTTAAACAACATTTATGCTTATTTAAATTGTTTGGGGGCTAGACACAATTCATCTTCCATACTTCTATATCTAATAATATAAGAAATTTCCTCATTAGTGTTCATCCCTCCTATTCGATTCGAGATCAACGTTGGTTATTATTCTAGGTGGTGAAACCGTTTTGGAATAACCTCCCTCTGATACATATTGTTGGAATTAGTGGCCAACCTTAGAGGGGGGGTGAATAAGGTTTTAAGTCTCAATTAAAAATTCGAAATATTTTGCCAAGAAAATCGAGTTATGGAAGATACCGCGGGGCGTTAGGTAGCTAATACATGGCAGTATAGCTACGAACTCATTTCCTGTGCATATTCTCTTGTACACCCCTTAGAAGACTACCACTTATCAATCACAGCAGGTCACAGAAATAATAAAGCAGAAAATGAATTTCATTGTAAGAATTAGAACAAAAACTGTTTTTGACAATTACAAAATTGTGATCCCATGACGCCGGAGATCGAAGGCGGTGAGAAAGAAAACTCTTTTAATTTTTATGCCGACCAACTCTACGGACCGGTTGACTCTCTCCCTTTCCCTCCAAGAAAGGTCTTCGAGCCGGCTCTTCACCTCCATGCAAGGAAGTGTCTTAGAACCCTGATAGATCTCCCGGTCTAGACGACCCTACCCCGGGGTAATTTCCCACGGAATCCTTCCTGGATTTCGACAACCTTCACCAGTCTATTTTCCACACCACACAAGAATGAAAAGGAAAGATGTTGGGTATTGCATCCACAATAACCCAGATTTGCTTGAAGTCACCCTTGAACTAAGATAAATTAAGTTGTATTTTATATCCTTGTTTAAGTTGTGTGTTTGCAGACTATCATTGCTAAGTATAGAACAATGTCAGTCTACAGTGGGTCATGAACATATGACCATACAGTGTAATCCCTCACTGTGTGATCCAAGATGTTGACTCATGTATAGCCTCTCAATTGGGATACACTTTATATTCAAGCACTTTGACAATGGAATGAAGATTGGATTCTTGAAGAGTAGAGAATATTTCTCTAAGCCCACTTCTCGAGAAGTCCATGATAGTTCTCGGGAAGTAGACTTAGCAGAACTCGAGAAGTTCCTCTAGTTCTCGAGAAGCCGAGACTAGTTCTCGAGAAACCTTTCTATAATTCTCGAGAAGTCAGTCTAAGGTTTTCGAGAAGTCCTAGCCATTATTTCTTGAGTACTTAGAGACAGCCGCAAAATTATTCTAAGTCCCTCTCTCGAGAAGTATATCTTAGTTCTCGAGAACTTAGTCTCGAGTTCTCGAGAAGTCAGCATTGTTCTCAAGTACTTGATTTTGCTTTCGAGTAATAGTTCTCGAGAAGTCTTGTTAGTTCTCGAGAAGTCTCAGCCCACATTTCTCGAGTACTAACTTGAAGTCCAGACAGACTTGCTCTCGAGAAATCAATCTTGTTCTCGAGAACTCATTCCTACTTCTCGAGAACAGCAGACAATTTTTATGAAAATTTCTCTTAAGTCCAGATCGACGGGATTTTCAAATTACTCGACGTGATTGGTCCATGTGTCATCATTTTATGTCTTTTCTAACCATTAGGGGAATTCCTATATAATGTCTTTTCATTAAGACTAACCCTATACAGAAAATCGTACATTTCTATTATCGTGATCGACCGTCTCTCTCCAAGAAGAACAGAACTTTCAGCCGCCGCTGCCGCTAAACGTGAAGATCGACACTTCTGTTTTCTATCAAGAAAGGCTTGCTGTTAAAGGATATTTCAACTTCTCCTTTATCAAGTAGGTCTAAGATTTCTCAGATCAGATCTCTCAACTCTTATTCAACATTTTCTGAAAAAATCGCAAGTTTAAGAAGAAGACCTAGAGTTGAATTTTTCTAGATCTGAGAAAAATTTTTGTTTGTATTTTTCAAATCTCTTTGTAAATTTGGTAGGAAATTAATCTCCGAGTTGTAGGAAGTTTTCATCTTCCGAGTGTAGATCCCTTTTGGATCGAGATTGTAGGAACTTGGTTCCGAGGCGTAGGATTAGATTTCAATCCGAGAGAGTGGAGTAGCCGGGTCTAGTGATTTACTAGATCGGTGAGGGAAAGTGGACGTACCCAAGGTTGGGGAACCACTATAAATCTTCTTGTCGTCTGTGATTTCTTGATTGTTTGTGCAAGTTCTTTTAAATTTTTTATTCCGCAAATAGACGCACAATTCACCTATTCACCCCCCTCTAGGTGATTTTGGTAGACAACTTAACACTTTCAATTGGTATCAGAGGGAGGTTGGTCGTTAAAAGGTTAATACCTTGATTAACTTCCTCTCTAAGTTGTCTTTGAGAATTTTCAAGCAATGGACAAGGCTAAAGATTTTGCTAAGCTTCCCCTGTACACAAAGAATAACTTTCCCATCTAGAAAGAGAGAATTTAATTTGTCATGGAAGCTATGGATCCCCGGATCTTCATGATTGTTGAAGAAGGTCCTAACGTGCCCATGACCATCTCCACTATAGATCCAATTAAGAAGGTTCCAAAGAAGTTGATGGATCTAGATAAGGACGAGATTGCACTTGTCTCTCTGGATAAGAAAGCAAAAAATATTATAGCAAGTGCAGTCGATGACTCGATGCTGCAGAACCTAATTCACTGCAAATCTGCAAAGGAGATGTGGCAGTAACTAGTCACTCTGATGGAAGGTACTGAAGAAGTGAGGGATTATAGAAGATCCCCATTGAACCAGAAGTATGAAGCCTTCAAGCAAGGGCCAAAGGATACTATTGTAGATACATTTAAGAAATTCTTCAAAATAGTCAATGGTCTCGGAGTATATGGCAGAGTCTTCACCAATGGAGAACTAAATGACAAGTTCCTAAGTTCCTTAACCAAGAAATGGGACAATAAGGTATGTGCTATCCGGGAATTTGGAAAGCTAGCTGAGACAGATCCTCAGAATCTCTTTAGGAAGCTGATGTCGTATGAGCTTCAACTCAACACAAGGAAAGCTAAAGAAGAGAAGAGCAGGTATGCATCCAAAGAGAAGTCTATTGCTTTAAAGGAAAACACCTCCAGGAAGTCAAAGGCTACCTCTCCAGCCCCAGCACAAGAAGTTAGTGAAGAAGAAAACTTAGAGCCAAGTACCTCGGGATCTGAGCTATTTGAAGGAGAGTTCTCCTTACTCTCACGACAGTTCAAGAAATTCTTGAACAAGAAAAAGCAATGGAAGGGAAAGGATGCCTCTCACAGAAGATCACGACATGACGGTGATCAACGTAGAAAAGGCTCAAGCATCCACGACAGGTATGGTTCTAAATAGAATAAACATATTTTGACTGACATAGTTTTCTACTATTGTAACAAGCCAGGTCACGTCATAGATGACTGCCCCCACAAGAAGAAGGAGGGTGGCAGGAGAGAAGAAAAGAAGTCCTCGTATAGTAAGAAGAGGATAGAGAAGAGCCTGATAGCCAAGAAGGGCAATACTCTTAGTGAATCTGACTCATCTGAGTCAAGTGAAGAAGAGGAAGCCTACTTTGGACTTATGGCTCAATAAGATGATGAACAAGAGCCCCAGTTCACTGGGGAGGTAAAATCTCATACACCTCTTTTAGAATCTGAGTTTCTAAGCATGATCATGAGGACAGCTCCTCTGACGATGAGTCTAAACTCATGGCCCAGTATAAGGAGTTGATCATGATTTACGACAAATGTCGAAAGGTCGTGAAAACTTAGACAAAAGAGATTAAGTCTCTAAAGGCCATAGAAAGCTCTCTGAGAGAGGAAGTTGTTAAGATGGACTCACTCAGAGAAGACTTAGATAATGTTGTTGATGAGTTCAACAAGGTTATCAAGCACCTTGATCTGAAGGATGAAATCATCAAAGGGTTGGAAGACTTAATAGAGGCCGAAAAGAAACTTGTTGAAGGTTTCTCTAAGGCAAAGGTAGTTCTATCTCTTGTTGCTGAGTTCTCTGCTCAGACCAAGGGTGAGGGGCTAGGCCTTGTAGAAGCTCCTAGTAAATCTTATAGGAGGAACAAGGCTCAGAGAAGGAGTAAGGCAGCCAAGAAGGCCTTTGCCAAAGCAAAGGGGAAATCCCCTCAAGATCAGACTGTCTTTAAGAAAGTCATATTTGCAACAAATGAGTTTGATCTTGACTCATCCTACGACCACTTGACTAGGCCTACTTATGTAGAGCCAGAGTCTCGTTACCAAGGATGGACTCGCCCTAGAAACTTTGGTGAGAGTGTCTTTAAGGCAGCTTATGAAGAAGTCATTCTTCAGAGCTATGGCCCTTATGATCATGGTCATAAATTCAAGAAAGCACCTAAAGTAAAAACCAGTGTAGAAAAACCTATAATGGAGAAGAAATCATGTGATTGCCATCATCATGAAGCTTATTCCTCCAAGAATGTTACCCCTGTTGGACCAACATCTCAAAAGGTCAAGCAGGAGTACCTAAGGCAAAGATACAACAAGTTCGACTGTTGGTGTTGTGGAAAAATTTGTCATTTTGCCATCGATTGTTGGTTTAATCCAAGAAATTTTGCAACTCCTCAAGTTGGCAACATGAGAATGACCACTCATGATGCTAATCCTCATAGGGGGAGTGTTCTAACACAAGACCAAGGACCCAAACATGTTTGGGTTCCTAAGGCAAACTGATAATGATTGCAGGGATGTCCAAAGGCCACCAAAATGCCATTCTGGTATTTGGAGAGTGGATGCTCTCAGCACATGACCGGGACAAGAAGCCTACTTCAAAATTATTCGCCAGTATTGAACGGACCAAAGGTCATCTTTGGAGGTTCAGATCGCGGGATAACTAAAGGCAACGGTATGATCACTAACGGTATTGTATCCTTTTCGGATGTAGCTTATGTTGAGGGATTGGAACACAGTCTTATAAGCATAAGCCAACTATGCTACAAAGGATACATAGTTGAATTCCACACTGACAACTGCCTGATAAAGTATGTTGACAATATGGAAACGATTCTATCTGACACTCGAAGCAAGAATATATTTTGTTTAAATTTCATTTGTATAGATTCTTCTACACCAGTATGTCTTTTGGCAAAAGATAGTGCGTCTCTTGGTGACCAATGGCACAAGAGGTTAACACATATTAATTTTAAAACTATTAATAAATTATTCTCCCAGAACTTAGTACGTGATGCCCCGAATGTCAAGTACGTCAAAGATAGACCTTGTCATGCATGCGTAAAAGGCAAGCAAACAAGGGCTACCTTTAGAAGCATTATTGACAAAAATTCAAGTAGATGTCTCTATCTACTTCATATGGACTTGTTTGGTCCACTGAAAATTAGAAGCTTGAGAGGTAAGGAATATACATTGGTTATTGTTGATGATTACTCGCGCTTTGTATGGGTGTTCTTTCTGAAACACAAGTCAGATACCTTCGACATCTTTACTAATTTTGTCAGGCAGGTCCAGAATGAATACAACTATTCCGTAGTCAAAATTAGAAGTGACAATAGAACAGAGTTCAAATCTGGGGCCATGACAAAATTCTGTGAAAGCCTAGGTATCTTTCATGAGTTTTCCTCTCCTCGCACTCCACAGCAAAATGGAGTAGCTGAGAGAAGGAACAGAACACTCATAGAGGCCCTAAGAACAATGCTGAGTGATGCGTCACTACCAGAGTACTTCTGGGCTGAAGCCGTCAATACTGCATGCCACATGCAAAATCGAGCACTCATCAATAAGAATCATGATAAGACACCTTACGAACTTCTAAAAGGCAGGAAACCAACTATTTCATATTTTAGAATTTTTGGCTGTAAATGCTTCGTGCTTAACAATGGTAAGTACCATACTACCAAGTTTAGTGAGAAATGTTTTGAAGGTATTTTTTTAGGTTATAGTAGCTATAGTAAGGCATACAAGATTTTCAATAGAAAAACTCTTCTTGTAGTGGAATCCATACATGTTGTATTTGATGAGACGAGCTTGCTGCAAAGCAAATCGTCTAGTGTGCTTGTTGAAGATGCAGGTACAAGGATTAAAGAGATCTGCTTTGATGAACCGGCTGAAGGTGAAAGAGAAAAGTTCTTCAAGATCACTACTCCAACCCCCATTAGAGAGGCAGATGATCAAGATGAAGAAAACATCAAAGTTGATGGAGTCACTCCAGTGGCTGAAGAAGTTCCAGATGCTAGAAACCTAGAGCTCAGACATCTGAAGGATCATCCATTGGACCAGATCATAGGAGATCCCCATGATGGTGTCAGAACTCGTCGAGGTACAACTAACGAAAATTTATATTTATGTTTTCTCTCACAGGTTGAACCAAAGAAGTTTGAGGAAGCCAACTCAGACGCATCATGGATCTTGGCCATGGAAGAAGAACTGAACCAGTTCAAGCGATGCAAAGTTTGGAAACTAGCTCCTAGACCCAAAGGTAAGAATGTCATCAGAACGAAGTAGGTCTACCGGAAAAAGTTGGACGAGGATGGAACAATCATAAAGAAAAAGGCTAGACTCGTCGCCAAAGGATATCGTCAAGAAGAAGGAATCGACTTCGACCAAACATACGCTCTAGTGGCAAGGCTGGAGGGCATCAGACTGTTCCTAGCTTATGTTGCACTGAAGGGCTTCACTTTCTACCAAATGGACGTGAAATCCGCCTTCTTGAATGGTGATATAAAGGAAGAAGTGTACATGGAACATCCGCCAGGTTTTGTTGATCCTAACTTTCCTGAGTATGTTTATTTATTATTGAAAGTTCTGTACGGTTTGAAACAAGCTCCTCAAGCTTGGTACGAAACGCTTTCTACCTTTCTCCTCGAGAACAAGTTCACAAGGGGAAAGATAGATAAGACATTATTTCTTAAGGAAATTAAAGGCAAGATTTTTCTAGTGCAAATCTATGTCGACATTATTTTTAGTTCTACAAATGACAACCTCTGCAAAAAGTTTTCTAAACTTATGCAAAGGAAGTTTTAAATGAGTAGTATGGGAGAGCTGAAGTATTTCTTAGGAATTCAGGTGAAACAATCTTAAGATGGAATTTTCATCTCACAAATGAAGTTCACCAAGGAGTTTTTTAAAAAATTTGGAATGGAGAATACAACCTCTATGAGGACTCCAATGGCTTCAGCTATGTCTCTGGAAAAGGATGAGAAAGGGAAACCTTTTGATGAAACCAAATACAGAAGCATAGTTGGATCCTTGCTCTACCTTACTGCCAGTAGACCAGACATAATGTTCTCTAAATATGTCTGTGCTAGATTCAAGGTGAACTGTAAGGAATCTCACTATGCTGTTACAAAGAGAATCTTTAGATACCTTAAAGGTACACCGAATCTTGGCTTATGGTACCCAAGAAGTAATGACAGCGAACTAATTAGTTTTTCAGATGCAGGTTTTGCAGGTAGCAAAGATGATAGAAAAAGCACTTCCGGGACATGTCTGTTCCTTGGAAGAAGGCTTATCTCATGAAGCAGCAAAAAGAAAAATTTTGTCGCAATCTCAACGGCCGAGTCAGAGTATATCTCTACCGACAGTTGTTGTGCACAATTGCTCTGGCTAAAGAATCAACTAGAAGATTACAATATGAAGGTTAAATACATTCCGTTGTTTTGCGACTCCTCCAACGCAATAGCAATTGCAAACAACCAAGACTCGTATAGCCGGACAAAGAACATCGAGCTCAGATATCACTTCATTTGGGAGCATGTGGAGCAAGGGGATGTGGATCTACAATACGTGCAAACAGATCGACAAGTTACAGACATTTTCACAAATCCGTTGGACAAAACCAAGTTCAATTTCTTCAAAACTGAACTTAGGATGTTGAACAAAGAAGGATAGATCAAAGGGAATAAGTTCAAAGCTCAAGAATCGAGGAAACTTCAAAATAGTCAGAAATTTCTTAAGTGGAAGGCAGTTCTCGAGAACTATTATTAATTCTCGAAAAGCATGAAATTAGTTCTCGAAAACTTCAAGTCCACTTCTCGAGAACAGAAAATCTGTCTCTCGAGAGGTACTGAAAGTTCTCGAAAACAAGTCCTTTACTTCTCAAGAACTACAATGATACTTCTCGAGAACTACCCTACCTCTCGAGAAATACCATGTCAATTTTTGATTTCTGTCAATTTCTACTATTTTGATTTAGTTTAGTTAGGCATCTAATCGGCATTACTAGGGTTATATATATATAAAATTCTAGAATTCAAAATTCAACCGACATTTAAAACTCGACTCTCTCGAAAACTCTCCGTCTTCCGCCCACCAGTGCTTCGACACGCCACCGCCTTCTCGCTCTCCGTCCATCGCTGTCGTTCATCTCAATGGCCTGGCAGTTCAAAATCGGCATTGGCAGTGAGATAGTAGTAGCAGGGATAGCAGAGATTTTAGAGGATTTCAGAAATCTTCTTCTTCTTCTGGACACAGCAGGTTTGACATTTGTTCTATCAGAACCTTGAAATTTTTTATTTCCTGAGGTAGAAGAGTTCTTCAGAAATGTTAAGATAAGGAGAAATGGCACTGTCCTGAAGTCCAAAGTCAAGTGCAATAAAATTAAGTTGACCCCGACCATAGTGTCCAGACTTATCAGGTTACATCCTGTAGATGATGAATATGAAATAATAGAAGATGGCAATGACAGAACCTGTCATTTCTGTGGAGTTCCAGATGACATTACTTCTCTTAGGAGGACTTCTTTAAATGATGTTAGAAAACTTTTAGTAGATATTATTGGCAAAATTCTGTGGTGCAGAACAGGGTCAATAGGGTTTATTACAAATGACTTCTTCAATGTCATGGCTGCCATAGTCTGCAGGAAAAGATTTCCTTATGGTTTGATGATTTTTGACTTGATTAGAGACAGCATAAGAGAACCAAAATTTTCTAGGATAATCTCCCTGATGTTGCATGAGATTGATCCAACTATCTTCAAGACTTCTAAAGGTACTCCAATCCATCACCTTAAGAAGATCTCCCTAGCCTCCATTCATAGATGGGAGTTAAAGCTGAAGAATCCCAAGCAGCTGGCTAAAGAGCTTGCAGCCCCTGCTAAAGAGGTCAGGACCCCATCTCCCTCCTCTCATAATTTTGCTGAACCATCTGGTGCAGAACCTGAGTGGGAGCCTGCAACCTTAGTTCCAGATTTAATACTTCCTTCTCCTCCTCCTCCAGCTAGATCTCCAGTTAGAAGTATAGTCAGAACACCAGCTAGTTCACCCATCAAAACCCCCATCAGAAGCCCAGTAAGATCTCCAACCAAGTCCCCAAAGGCAGATATTTCAGATAATACCATCTCAGATGAGAAAGTGCAAGAAACCCTCAAATCTACTGCTGAAGATATTGATAGTATGCTCAAAGAGCTGACTTCAGATGAACCTCTTCCTTCTCTACACAAGGAAACTGCTGAAGTGCCATCAAAGAATCCTTCTCCATCACCAGCTCCCTCTCCATCTCCAGAACCTTCTCCAAGGAAATAATCACCTCCACTAGAGACCATCATTCTCTCAGGAGTAGATGAGCCTGAACCAGAGGAAGTTGAAGCTCCTTTAAAGACACTTGATTTCTCCATCCCTTCCCTACTTGGTGAGGAAAGTAATATATTTCCTCATACTACCATAGCTAAAAGTTCTGTAATAGTTGATGAGATGCCTCAATGGGTAGTTCCTCATCCTACTCTAGTTACTCCTCCTGCTGTAATTCCTGCTGCTGCTGCAACCCCTTAAATTCAGACATTATAAGTAAGCTTGATGCCATGTTGGCAGAACAAAGGAAATATTTTGATGAATCTCTGAAGGTAGTCCAGGAAAAAGTCACTTCTCTAGAAAAAGAGATGAGTAGAGGATTTGTAGAAATCCAGCATAACACATACTCCCTCAAAGAATTGTTTCTAATTGGTGGAAAAGCTATAGACCACACCATTACTAGTGTTGGTCAGGTAATGGATCAATCTGTAACTCTTGCAAACAACTAGATCCAGTTAGACAAGAAAGCCCAAGAACATGTTATGAAAATCTGTGAAGAAGTGAGAACCTTCATGGAAGATGCCATAAAAAAGCTATGTATAGAATTCAGAAAGGGGGAGGGCCTGGTGAAAGAACATGTGGAAAAACTTGTGGATAAGTTTACTGTTGCTGCAAACACAGCTTGGTCTGACAAGATAAGTGAAATCAATAAGAATGTTTTAGAGAAAATTCAATCTGTGAAATTTCATACCTATGATACCTCAGTCTAGATGTACAACCAAATATTCCCTGAATTTCAGGTTGATCCTTATATCATTCCTCATAACCTGAACCCTCTTTCTGAAGGACAGTCCAGTCAGATGCCAGCTCAGATACAATAACCTCAGATGCCCTATTTTTCTCCAAGGCCAGAAGATCAAAATCCTCCTACTGCTTCTTATGACCAAGTATGGGATGATATTATTCCTCAAGGTTTACCTGAAATCAACTCCTCTAAGAAAAGGAGGTATTGTGAAGGCCCCTCAGCCAGTAAAAGTGTTTCCAAGCCAGATTCTGAGAAAAGAAAGGCACAAGAATTTGTTGAAGTCTAGAGTCCTACCTCCAAAGCATTGATTCATGATACTCTCAAGTTAGTAATGGGCTATAATGAAAACAGGAATCTCCACTACAGCTCCTCTGAGTTGGAACTTTATGAGAAGTCCATGACTAAAAGAAGGATATATGACAGAGAGTATGGCAAAAACAATCCCAAGGTTCCTCCAAAACCTCCAAGATACTACCCAAAGCCTTTCAGCTACCAGAAGAGATAGCAAGAGAAGCATGACAGACAGTATTAGAGCTAGAGATGATTTTTCTACTGATACTTATTTTTTTGACTATGGAAGAAATGATGTTGAATTAGAAATCTAAAACATTATATATATACAATTTCTAGTTTTGCTAATTGTGTGTTTAATTTTTTATCTTGCATTTGTATTCAATTTCTTCATTTACAGTTCTTTCTTTATTGGTATAATTCACCTTAGTGTACAGGGTTCTGACTTTTACAAATAGGGGAAGATTGTTGGGTATTGCATCCACAATAACCCAGATTTGCATGAAGTCACCCTTGAACTAAGATAAATTAAGTTGTATTTGATATCCTTATTTAAGTTGTGTGTTTGCAGACTATCATTGCTAAGTGTAGACCAATGTCAGTCTATAGTGGGTCATGAACACAGGACCATACAGTGTAATCCCTCACTGTGTGATCCAAGGTGTTGACTCATATGTAGCCTCTCAATTGGGATACACTTCATATTCAAGCACTTGGACCATGGAATGAAGATTGGATTCTTGAAGAGTAGAGAAAATTTCTCTAAGTCTACTTCTCGAGAAGTCCATGATAGTTCTCGAGAAGTAGACTTAGCAGAACTCGAGAAGTTCCTATAGTTCTCGAGAGACCGAGACTAGTTCTTGAGAAACCTTTTTATAGTTCTCGAGAAGTCAATCTAAGGTTATCGATAAGTCCCAGCCTTTATTTCTCGAGTAGTCAGAGACAACCGCAAAATTATTCGAAGTCCCTCTCTCGAGAAGTATATCTTAGTTCTCGAGAACTTAGTCTCGAGTTCTCGAGAAGTCAGCATTGTTCTCGAGTACTTGATTTGGCTTTCGAGCAATAGTTCTCGAGAAGTCTAGTTAGTTCTCGAGAAGTCTCAGCCCACAGTTTTAGAGTACTAACTTGAAGTCCAGACAGACTTGCTCTCGAGAAATCAATTTTGTTCTCGAGAACTCATTCCTACTTCTCGAGAACAGAAGACAATTTTTCTGAAAATTTCTCTTAAGTCCAGATCGACGGGATTTTCAAATTACTCGACGTGATTGGTCCACGTGTCATCATTTATGTCTTTTCTAACCGTTAGGAGAATTCCTATATAATGTCTTTTCGTTAAGACTAACCCTAAGCGGAAAATCGTACATTTCTATTATCGTGATCGGTCGTCTGTCTCCAAGAAGAACAGAACTTTCACCCGCCGCTGCCGCTCAACGTGAAGATTGACACTTCTATTTTTGATCAAGAAAGGCTTGCTGTTCAAGGATATTTCATCTTCTCCTTGATCGAGTAGGTCTAAGATTTCTGATATCAGATCTCTCAACTCTTCTTCAACATTTTCTGAAAAAGCCGCAAGTTCAGGAAGAAGACCTAGAGTTGAATTTTTCTAGATCTGAGACAAATTTCTGTTTGTATTTTTTAAATCTCTTTGTAAATTTTGTAGGAGATAAATCTCCGAGTTATAGGAAGTTTTCATCTTCCGAGTGTAGATCCATTTTGGATTGAGATTGTAGGAACTTGGTTCCGAGGCGTAGTATTTGATTTCAATCCGAGATTGTGGAGTAGCCGAGTCTAGTGATTTACTAGATCGGTGAGGGAAAGTGGACGTACCCAAGGTTGGGGAACCACTATAAATCATCTTGTCGTCTGTGATTGCTTGATTGTTTGTGCAAGTTCTTTTAAATTTTTTATTCCGCAAATAGATGCACAATTCACCTATCCACACCCCTCTAGGTGATTTAGGTAGAAAACTTAACACTTTCAAAAGAAGATTACAAAAATAAATTTAAAGAATCCAAAGATTTAAGTCTCCCTCTTGACGATTTCTCCGTAAAACGATCCGATGCTGGTGCTTGATATCTCCATGTGCTTGCAACCGGTCATCTTATAGTAATCGATGTAGCCTTTAGACCGCCGGAGTTCTTCTTGCTCGAACGGGAGGGAGGCAGTTTTCTTTTCCTATGATGAAGATGGTTGGAACGGAACGTAGAGAGGCGACCGAACCCTAGAAATCAAGAACTTGATCTCTTTTCATCGTAGTATTGAATGCAGAACACGAGGCGCCTTATATATGTCTTTCTGAAAATATGCTATCGCTGGCAATAAGGCTAGCGCCCGGCAGTAGGTTCGCGCTCTTTGTGCTGACAGCTGTCCTGCAAAATTGGAAAAATATTTAAAACGAATATTTTTTCTTTTCATTGTGCTAGCGCGACACAGTAATAGTTATCGTTGCACGGTATCTCAGACTCAACGCACTCAACGCGACGTTGAGTGGGCTAGTGCGGAGCGGTAAGACTAGCGCTTTCTGGTAGGTTCCCGAGAGCCTGAAAATTAATTCCTCCCGCTATCGCGCGTAATATCGTCTGGAGTTACTCCCGACATTAACTACTATCGCTTGGTGGTAGCTTCCCGAGCCCTTGGTCTAGATAATTCATCGCGCTAACGCGGGTGGTAGGAATAGTGCGGCGCGGTACGTTCCCGAGCACTTTGTCCATTTATTTTATACTATTGTGCGGTGTTAGATACTACCGCTTGACGGTAAGTTCCTGAGGAGAGCTCCTTGGATTTCTTAGACATGTAAACCTGCACACTCTATCAAACACGATATATGATCAAATACAACATGGGATTTGATATTATCAAACTAAGGATATGTGAACCGTCGGCTCCAACAATCCCATCACACTTTCACGAGCTTAACCTCTTTATTCCGCAACTACCGAACTTCTGAATCCTCTATGCCAACCGGACAGACTTTCATCCTTAAGTCCTCTTCTACCGGCACTGTTGCTGACCCGACCAACTGTAATGCCCCAAAAATCCTAAAAAAGGAAGGATTGGAAGTTAACGCATGGCCCTAGTGTTAACACCGGCGTTAGCCATTGAATTAAATCGACTGTCATCTCGGGTATATATTGCGCGACGGTAGAAAGGTATTGTGTGGCGATACCACTCGACGCACTCGATGTACTAAATGCTTTCGACATATCGTTGAGAGACTACCGCGGGGCAGTAGTTAGCAAACGTGTAACGATAGCTGATTAAAATGACATATGCCTCGGGAAGTTACCGCTCGGTGGTAGTAGGTTAATACCGATGGGAGCTTGCCACGTGGTAGTGCATTGGAGGCTGGTTTGGGCGATAGAGCGATATCAATTGGCCCAAGAGGCAACCGCCTTTGATACAGCGCGGAGGTAGCAGATACCGCACGACAGTAGCTTGCTGTTAATGGCTGGATTTGAGATTTCATTCTCATTTTCGTCTCCCACTCTCTCTCTCTTAGTTCTTGAGCTTCTTGAGGGAAAAAGAGGAAGAAAGTCCATGAGGTTAAGAGGAGAAGTGATCCAAGGTCTGATTGTGATCGGAATTATGAGTTGACGCTAAATCTGAGGAGAGGAAGCTGTGATGATCTGCTTCATCCGGATCAAAGAACCAGGGCATGGATCCTAAGCGATCAATAAGGGTAGCGACTTTCTCCTTAGACAAGTGAAGTCATCAATTTGCATACGTGCATGGAACCCCTCACCAAAAGGTGAATAAAAATTTAGTTTCTAGTGGGTAGATCATTGTGATCTTCGCTAAAACTTTCATTTAGATCCGGAATCGAAGTACGGAATAGGCATGTTGTGTGAAGCCCATCTGGACAGGTTAGTTTGGATTGGTGATGAATTGATTTGCAAGCTAGAGAAGACTACGTAGATAAAATGTTTGAATAAATGTGTAAAATCTGAGGTCTGGGGATGTGCAGGATGCTGCAGTGATAATACTGGAGATGATCTCCAGGAAAATAGCCAAAAATGGGGAAGAAGCAACTTCTGTCCCTACAGCACGGTGGTAGTTCTACCGCTGGCGTTAATGTTACACCCCAAAATCTAATTGGACTATAGACTGGGCAACACGGCTAGGCACACAAGTGTGTCTAAGGTTATGTCCTAATCTGTGTACTCGAGTGGGTCTCGAGTGGGCCTTGAGTGGGGCACATGACCTATGACATGGGCCTGTCTAGGGCCATTTCCTGTGAGTTTGACGAAATGATCTCGACGAAATTCAGTCGACGATCCTCAAGAGGCAAGTTGGTTAGGCACACAGCCTATGACACGGGTGTGTCAATGGTTGTGTCCTTCTCGGGTTGTGGCCAGGTCTGTGAAGATAGATAAACACGGGCTGGACACTGGCGTGTCCGAATCCGTGTCTGGCACAAGGCCTGGGATACGGGCATGTCCCATGGCCGTGTCTTGGTCTGGAATAGTCAGTTCCTTTGTCGCTTAAGGAACACGACATGTGATACGGGCATGTCACAAGCCTTGTTCAGCCCAGGAAATTGATTTTCAGGGCGATTCATGGCCGTTCATTGCCTTCAATTTGGATCCAATGGTCCATAGATCTTCCTGCTATTATAAGGTCGAGAGTTGAAGGATAAACTCTCATTTGTCTTTGGCCATTCTCTTTCTAAAGAGATAGAGAGAGGGGAGAGCAAGGAAGGAGTAGGAGGAATACGATTGTCGGAGGAGCTTCAACATTCCAAATTGAGACCCGAGTTTAGATTTGTGGAGGCAAGACCATTGCGGTGCTTCTCATTCGGCTAGTTTTCCATGGCTCCAAAGCGATCGTCAAGGGTAACGATCTCCTTCTTGGACAAGTGAAGTCTTCCTTTATGCATGTGCATGGAATCCTCCATCAAGAGGGGGAATGCGTAAGCGATTCCAGCGGGTTGATAGTTGATATCCCTTGTTGAATCTGCATCTAGATCCAGAAATGTGTAGTACGGAATAGGCATGCTATGTGAAGTCCATCTGGACGGTTGGTCTGGATTGGTGATGTTTATATTGCGAACCGTAGAAGACTTAGTGTATGAAATGAGTATTTTACGTAGTTCGTGAGGATGCTTGTGAATTGTGAATACTTCCAAAATACATAGGAAGCTCTGTGTGAGCTCCCTGTGTTGTGTGTGCTGCGTGAATTGTATGGTTTGTGTGAGCTGTGTGCTGAACCGGAAAGCGGCTCTGCGTGAGCTGTGTGCTGAACAGGAAAGGGAAAGCCGACCCGCGTCAAGATGTGCGTTATTGACGAATTGAGCAACGGGAAAGGGCTGACATGTACCATTATTGTGAGAGATTGATTGGTGGCAATGCAATGGGGGGCTGCAGGCCAAATCCCGGGTTATTACACTACTGTGGTAGGTCGATCTTGAATGCTCAATTATTACCGTGAGGTTAACACCTCTGAGTGGGATCGGCAAGGATGTCTCCAGCATGAGTGTTGTTGTAGACTAATGCCCATAGCCAAAAATTTAAGAACCTCTAATCGGTGGTGGTACAAGGGATGATTCGGTACACTGTAAGCGTGCCCTGAGTGCACGAAGCGTCTGGCACGAAGGCCGGCATTTGTGATGATGTTGTGCGTGAGAGTGCTTGTTGTGATATACTAATATATATGTTGTGGTTGCGATGCATGCAAGGAAGGAACCACTGCCCCAGGTAAGGGGTAGGGTCATTATAATTGGTCAGCTGAATGCTGACCGATGCTTTGTTTATCACCCTTGGGGTGAATGTCCATATGCAGGTGCTGACGGGCTTAATTGGATTGAGTGGGCTGAAGCCCTTGCTGTTTGTAGGCCCTTGAAGGTCGTGCGAAGAATTATATTTTCATGGGTGGCTGTCCTGCATGCCGATGTATTGAACCACATCTATAAAGAGAAACATGTAAGGCCTTAAGGTCGTCAGCGTTTGTGTACTTGTATACATTCCTGGTAATATATATAAATGTGTTGTTTATATATATAGTGGACCTTCATATGATGAGTTCTTGCAAGTTAAAATCTTCTGCTAGAATGCTCTGAGTTAAGATGCGAGTAGAAAGTAATTTTGATATTCATTCGTGATTCCGCCGTTTGTCTGTGAAATATGGTGTGGGGCCCCGGCCGGACCCTCTGTTATATTCCATGTGACGGATGAAGGCATTACAAATTTGTATCAGAGGATAGGGTTTAGTTGGGATAACATATTGAACTCAAGAATGTCCACTAGGAATCAAATATATGTGTTTGAGGAGCATGCGCGTGTATACTAGGTATGCTTTCCGTTATGGAATGAACATTAATGGTGTTTTGTACATGATAGGTGATGAGGAGTGGTGCGGGGAAATCAGATCCCCAAAAATTTGCAGAGAGTTGCAGCTCTGATTGATGAGCAAGCAGCTGACGAGCAACTGAAATGGTTTATGGATTTTCATCCACCTACGTTTTTAGGGGAGGGTTGCCCAATGCAGGCCGAGGACTTGCTCGCAAGAGTGAAGAGGATCCTAACAGTAATCAGGACTGAGGAGGGGCAGAAAGTTACCTTAGCCACTTTCCTGCTAGAAGGAGAGGCGAGGCTTTGGTGGGATGAAGTGGAATTGCACCACTTGGAAGGACGAGGCCTAGGGGAGATATCGATGGAGGAATTCTCAAGGTTATTTTGGGAAAAGTATTTGCCAGTGTCGCAGTGAATTGCAATTGAAAATGAGTTCCAACATCTGGTGCAGGGTGAGAGTAATGTTGATACTTACCTGCATGAGTTTACCAGGCTGGGGCGCTATACGGGGTCTACTTTCACTGAGGAGGAGTGGAAGATGAATAGGTTCTATAAGGGACTTCGTGATGAGCTGAGGTTGGCGCTCCCGAGTTCGGTGAACAAAGGCTTCCAAGCATTAGTAGATACAGCCCGTGCACTGGAGAAGGATTTGAAACGGGTGCAGGACAAGAAGAACTTGGCGGTGGAAAAGCCAGAGTTCAAAGTTCCGCAGTCGGAACAATCGGAGTTTAGGAAACGAGACAAGAAGAGGTTCGAGCCTGCTGAATAAACTTCTTCGAATGTTGCTTCGGGAGCAACATATGGGCAAGGACGTGTTAAGACACACACATATTTTAATTATGTGAAGCGGGGACATATAGCCCATGATTATTTGAGTGGCCCTTCAAAGGGTGAGAAAAAGACAGGTGCATCTTATGAGGAAAAGGGCAAGGTTATGACAGAGTCATCTGCGTCCTGGGTATAACCTCGACTGTACAATCTCGAATTACAGGAGCCGCAAAGCTCAAATCATGAAGAACAGCAGGCTCGCATGCATAATCTGGAATTACAGGAAGCCATAAAGCGGAGTATGAGGGATGTGGATGAGCGGAAATAAAATAAAGGTGTACTTTACTATTTTCATGATGTAATAAAGTACATGTTGTATGTATGTCTGACAATATGTTTGTTAAAGACTTGTATATGTGCAATGTCATTGGGCGAGACAAGGGTCGACCTTTGAGCTCTAAACCCAGGTCATTCTACAAAAAGTGAAACAAAGGCATGGTTGTGTTGAAGTATACTGTTGAGCTAAATTTCAGGACAAAATTTCTTTAAGTGGGGGAGGATTGTAACACCACAAAATCTCATTGGACTGTAGACTGGGAAATACGGCTAGGGACACGGGCATGTCCAAGGCCGTGTCCTTCTCTATGTACTCGAGTGGGTCTCAAGTGGGCCTCGAGTGGGGCACACGGCCTGTAACATGGGCGTGTCCAGGGCCGTGTCCTGTGAGTTCGACGAAATGATCTCAACAAAATGCAGTCGACGATCCTCGAGAGGTAAGTCGGCTGGGCACACAGCCTGTGACACGGGCGTGTCAATGGCCATGTCCTTCTCGGGTTGTGGCCAGGTCTGTGAAGATAGATAAACACGGGCAGGATACGGGCGTGTCCGAAGCCGTGTCTGGCACACAGCCTAGGACACGGGCGTGTCCATAGCCGTGTACTGGTTTGGAAGAGTCGGTTCCTTTGCCTCTTAAGGCACACGGCCTATGATACGGGTGTGTCACAAGCCGTGTTCAGCCCAGGAAATTGATTTCCAGGGCGATTCATGGCCGTTCATTTCCTTCAATTTCGATCCAATGGTCAAGAGATCTTCCTGTTGTTATAAGGTCGAGAGTTGAAGGATAAACTCTCATTTATCCGGCTGTAGGAGGAGCTTTAGCGTTCCGAATCGAGCGCCGAGTTCAGATTTGTCGAGGCAAGGTCGTTGCGGTGCTTTTCATCCGGCTAGTTTGCCATGGCTCAAAAGCGATCGTCAAGGGTAACAATCTCCATCTTCGATAGGTGAAGTCCTCCTTTATGCATGTGCATGGAATCCTCCACCAAGAGGTGGAAAGCGTAAGCGATTCCAGCAAGTTAATAGTTGATATCCCCGGTTGAGTCTGCATCTAGATCCAAAAATGTATAGTACGGAATAGGCATGTTGTGTGAAGCCTATCCGGATGGTTGGTCTGGATTTGTGATGTTTATATTGCGAACCGGAGAAAACTTTGTGTATGAAACAAGTATTTTATGGAGTTTGTGAGGATGCTTGTGAATTGTGAATACTTCCAAAATACCTAGGAAGCTCTATATGAGCTCCTTGTGTTGTGTGTGCTGCATAAGCTGTGTGCTGAACCAGAAAGCGGCTCTGCGTGAGCGGTGTGCTGAACAGGAAAGGGAAAGCCGACCCGTGTCAAGATGTGAGTTATTAACGAGTTGAGCAATGGGAAAGGGCTAACATGTACCTGCGTTGTGAGAGATCGATTGGTGGCAATGCAATTGGGGACTGCGGGCCAAATCCCGGGTTGTTACACTACTGTGGTTGGTCAATCTTGACTGCTCAATTGTTGTCGTGAGGTTTACACCTCTGAGTAGGATGGGCGAGGATGTCTCTAACATGTGTGTTGTAGTAGACTAATGCCCATAGCTAACAAGTTAAGAACCTCAAATCAGTGGTGGTACCAAGGATGATTCGGTACACCGTAAGCATGCCCTGAGTGCATGGAGCGTCAGACACAAAGGCCGGTGTTTGTGATGATGTTGTACGTGAGAGCACTTTTTGTGATATATAAATATTTATTTTGTGGTTGTGATGCATGCAAAGAAGGAGCCACTACCCAAGGTAAGGGGTAGGGTCATTATAATTGGTCAGCTGAATGCTGACCGTTGCTTTGTTTATCACCCTTTGGGTGAATGTCCATATGCAGGTGCTGACGGGCTGAATTTGATTGAGTGGGCTGAAGCCCTTGGTGCTTTGATAAGTCACTAATTATAGTTATTTTCATATAGTTTTTATTTAATTAATAATAAGATTATAATTATATTTTAGTAATTATGGTTCTAATTGCTTTATTTTCATATTTCAGGTCAATTGGTGCTGCGAATAATAATTTGGAGCTTGCAGGACGGATCAGGAGTTGAAACGGAGAAAATGGACATTTTTTGTATTGGATAGCTGAACTTCAAATGGTCATAACTTTCAAACCAGGAAGAGTTACGGGATGTGCAACCAGTCAACGGAAAGAGGACGACGTCCTCTACAATTCTGGAGAATTTCACAAGTACACGCCCGTGACACGGGCATGACATTTGAGTCACGGGCGTGTCTAGGCCAAAAAAAACTGATTTCTCCAGAAAGCTTCCCTGAACAATTTTGGGACTTTTTTCTAAGGACACGCCCCCTGTCACGGGCGTGACCTAGGGCGTGACCTACCCGAAACTGTCAAATTAATCCCAGATTGTGCCGTTTCCAACTGTTTTGCTGGCCCAGTCAGACACGCCCTAGGTCACGGGCGTGACCACTTCAGAAACGCCAGAATTACTTCGCGTCGTTTCCCCTTCCCACCATTTCCTGTAACAGACTAGACACGCCCTAGGTCACGGGCGTGACCTAGGGGCATGACCCGCAAAACGACGAATTTTGGCGGTTTTTCTCCAACGTTCCCGGGCTTTCAAGACTGCAGTTTCCGAGCCTGACACGCCCTAGGTCACGGGCGTGACCAATGGGCATGACTCCCAAGCAGAAAAATCTATAAATAACAGATGAGTCCAGAAGCTCAGGAGGAAGATTAGGAGCTAGTTTTAGGAGTATTTTGTAGCTTAGTGTACTATTTTTCAGCATTTCCTTTTATGTAATTTCAAATTCATAGTTTAGATTTCAATTCAAGCATTTCCTTTTTGCAATAATGTTCTTCTTTCCCTTCTTTTTATGTATTTCCTTTATCATGTCATGTAGCTTATTTACATTAGCACTTGATCATGATGAACTTTGAAATTAAATAAAACTATTTTGTCAAACACTTTTACCGCTTTGATCTAACTTTGATTTTATCTGTTTAGAATTCGTAATTCATGAATGCGTTTTCTACCCTAGATCCGTATCTTAAATGACCGAGAGGTTGCGGATACGAGTAGATCACTCAAAGATAGAAGGAGCCGCATGCACTCCTCGAGAGAGGATGACATGGATCTTCCGGATTGGAGTCAAATCCAATAGCGGGGTTCACCGCGTAAAGCAAACTTAGGGGTTTCGACTGGCCGAGAGGTCTTAATCGATCAACCTAAGTTTAGTCAAAAGCATGAGCTCGAGAGAGACGCTTTTGTACCTTGGGAAGCTCCACGGTCAAAGTAGGTAATTAAAAGTTTGCATTTTATAAGTTTATTTGATTTCAAAGGGAGTCTTGATCAAATGCTTATTTATTTTCATTTTCTTCATTTATTTTTAATTAACCTTCAATTTATATTTCGATAAAATAATATTAATTTGCGTGAGTAGAAGTACTCAACAGGCCCCGAGTCTAATACGACATTTCTATACTATATTTCGATAGGTACACTTGCCTATTTGGGATATTAGTTTGAAATATATATTTAAAACTATAGAATACCATCATCAAGTTTTTGGCGCCGTTGCCGTGGACTATTTTTTTTGTTGATATTTTGAAAGCGCAAATTTTATTACTTTTATCACTCTTCTTCTCTACCTCACCTCAATTTTTTTTCCTTTTCTTGTTGAATTCATTTCTATTAGGTAATGGTTGTGTTTATTTTCTATTATTAAACAATGTTATCTAAATTAGCCGCCGAACTTGCCAAGCTTCAAAATCAACTAGATATTTTGGAAGCCGCAAAACAACGCCAAATTTCTTCTTTTTATTATGGTGGTTCTCATCGTGATGAATATTGTTATTATTATAATTATTATACAAATCCTTCTTATGAAAATCGTTTTTATAATAATTTTGAATATAACTATTCTCACTTTTCTGATAATTCTTTTTCTAATTTTCATGAAAATAATTTTTCCTATTCTTCTAATTTTCATGAAAATACTTTTTCAAATTTAAATACGAATAATTATTTTGATTTAAATAATTCTTCTTCCACCTCGGCTACTGGTTTTTCTTGTTCGCAAGATCAACCGGAAAATTTTTCGAGTTATGAGAACAATTATTTAGATCCTAATTCTTGTTCTTCTTTTATCACACCACCCACTTCTTCTAATCTTTGGGACTTTACAAAATTTCAAGTTGATCCTCCCAAAACTTTAGAAGAAATTATTGTTTGTCCTAAGAATTTTTCTCCTTCTTTAAAACTTTTACCTTTGGCGGAACATGACTCTTCATGTACCCCCGTAGTTGTTTATACCGAAGAAGAGGAAAAACTCTTATTTCAAGAGTTTGTTAGGTGTATGGACGCTATGGACGAAGTAGAAGAAGAACATGTGTCTCCTCCTAAGACTTCCACTTTTTCTCCTCCATGCACAATTTATGACTTTTTAGGAGCAAAAATTTTTGATCCTGATGCGTCCAATGTTTTTATTTCCAGTAAAATTTTGGATAAAAAATTAATTTTAGAAAATAAACAACCGGAGCCTAATCTTATACCTTTGCAAGAGCCTCCTCCTTGCGAAGATTTTTCTGAAACGCTTACTTTTGATTTTCCTTATACTAATGATTTTCATGTAGAAGAGGAGCCGTTGCAATTAAACGTCATCCACGATCCATTTGCCGCTCCTCTACAAAAATTCAAATCACCTCAGGTATGGATAGGTGATTTGAATTTACATTTTCCAGTCAACTGCTACAACAAGGAAAATCAAGAGGACAGCGGAGGAGTAGCTGGGAGAGCGATTTTGGCATCTTCGCCAAAGCGGGAATTAAGGGAGTCGCCCTTACACTTCAAATTTTATTTCCCTTTTTCCTAACCAAAACCGTCTAGCTTATAGACGGGAAAAAGAAAAGCGCTCTTGGGAGACACCCCTTGATTATCTTTACATTATTGCAATATATTTTTTTATGCATTTTTCCCCTCCTACTTGACTTGTAAACATTGGGGACAATGTTTATTTTTAGGTATGGGGGTGGAATCCATTTCATGTTTTTATTTCAAAAAAAAAATTTGAAGAAAATCTTTAAAAATACAAAAAAAAACTCTTTTTATTATTAAAAAAAAAATTTCTTTTTATTATCAAAAATACAAAAAAAATTAAAAAATCGAAAATCAATTTCTTGGAAAGGGCCGTGTTGGGCTTTCATCCCACAAAACCGCCTAGTACCTTGCGAACCCATCACTGGGTATCCCTTGGGAAGTCCAAGAAATAACAAAAAAAATTAGGATTTTAATTTATCTTTTCTTTGTTTTAGTATTGTTACCTTCAAAAAAATTAAAAAAATATAAATAAACCAATACTTAATTTTATGTGATTTTCATAAATTTAATTGAGTTTATTTATAGAATTTTTATAATTTTTAAATTGCTAGTCTTTTATTTTATCATAGTTAGTTAAATTAATTTTTAGCGATTTGATTTTGAAAAATAAACTTATGAATTAATTTTGTTTAGAGAACCTTATTTACTTCTTTTTCTCTTAATTCTAATTAGTTTCAATTTTATAGTGTTTAGTTTAACAATCTTTTGATTTTAATTATAATCATTTATGCTTAAAGATTCTTAGGAAATTCTAAATTTACTATAGTTGCTCTCTAATTATTTTAATTTAATCTAAATTTTGTATAACCTTCCCTTTGTTTTAAATTTTCTTGTTAGATCATATGTCATAGGGATGAGAGGATAAAATTCATCATCCCTTGGTACACATATGCAAATTTTTTTCCAGTTAGATCATATGTCATGGGACTTATAAATTCCTTGGTACACATATGCAATCCCCAAATAAAAAATAGGAGTAAAAAAATAAAATTCATTACACTCATTTAATTTTTGTTTTGATTTGAAGAGAAAAAAAATTTGTTCATATGTCATGGAAAATGAGAGGATAAAATCCATCATTTTCTTGGTAAACATATGCAAATATCAAAAGAAATAAATGTGTGGGAGAATGGATCTTCCGGATTGGAGTCAAATCCAATAGCGGGGTTCACCGCGTAAAGCAAACTTAGGGGTTTCGACTGGCCGAGAGGTCTTAATCGATCAACCTAAGTTTAGTCAAAAGCATGAGCTTGAGAGAGACGCTTTTGTACCTTGGGAACCTCCACGGTCAAAGTAGGTAATTAAAAGTTTGCATTTTATAAGTTTATTTTATTTCAAAGGGAGTCTTGATCAAATGCTTATTTATTTTCATTTTCTTCATTTATTTTTAATTAACCTTCAATTTATATTTCGATAAAATAATATTAATTTGCGTGAGTAGAAGTACTCAACAGGCCCCGAGTCTAATACGACATTTCTATACTATATTTCGATAGGTACACTTGCCTATTTGGGATATTAGTTTGAAATATATATTTAAAACTATAGAATATCATCATCATGCTTGTAGGCCCTTGAAGGCCGTGCAAAGAATTATATTTTTCATGTGTGGCCGGCCTGCGTGCCGATGTATGAAACCACATATGTAAAGAGAAACATGTAAGGCCTTAAGGCCGTGAGCGTTTGTGTACTTGTATATATTCCAGGTGATATATATAAATGTGTTGTTTATATATTTAGTGGACCTTCATGTGATGAGTTCTTGCAAGTTAAAATCTTCCGCTAGAATGCTATGAGTTAAGATGTGAGTAGAAAGTAATTTTGATATTTATATGTGATTCTGCCGTTTGTTTGTGAAATATGGCGTGGGTCCCCGACCGGACCCTCTGTTATATTCCATGTGACGGATGGAGGCATTACAATTAGCTTCCAGTAAGCTATGAGGCATGTCTCTGGGAGACCTGGGACCATTTTTTGAAGTTGAGAGCCTTGTGAGCCCAGCTAAGGTGTCTATGCGATCCAGCCTGAATGTTGTTGCGAAGCCTGTATCCGTGAGACAAGGTGCATAGCATGAAAAGCTGTGAGCCTTGAGAGCCTAGCTATTGTCTATGAGAGTCATGATTATCATTGCAGGCGCAGGTCCTGGGGACATGTGAGCTGCAATTGATGCTGAGAGCCTGGAGTGCCTAGCAAAAAAGTCAGAGAGCCAAACGGGCAAGGGGTGGCTGACTCGTGTCTTGTCATTCTCCATGATGGATGTGACAGTCGGCGTTGATATGGCGATTTGAGAAACAGGCTGTTGCTGAACTGTATCCGCGTTATGTCATTCGGACAAATATCGCCAAAAGTAACTAGCTTTTGTCATTGGCATAATGAGAGTCTTAGGCCCCGAGCCGAAAAGATTTGAATGCTCCTGTATACCATCAAGTCCGGGACTATGGATGGTGGTGGGACCCGAGAAGTCCGGTACACCAAGAATGTACCCTGAGTGCACGGGGTGTGTGGCCGATCGAGCTTGCGTTTGTGGCGAATGGTGCTTAAGTGCACATTGTTATTTACCAAAAGATATATATGTTGCTGCTTATAGGGAAGGAAAATCGCCGCCCCAAGTGAGGGATTGGGTTGTTATAAATTGTTCAGCTAATGCTGACTGTTGCTTTATTTGCCACGTTTTGGTGGGCCATGCTATGTAGTTGTTGGAGAGTCAAGTGGAAAGTAGTGGGCTAAAGTCCCTTATGCTGCAATTTGGCTGGCCCTCGAAGGCCCAAATGCGAACATTTACTGTTTCTCATGTGTAGTCGGCCTGCGTGCCAATATATGAAAACACTTTTGTAATTGTAGAATAGTTGTAAGGCCCAAAGGTGAACGTTTACTGTTGTAGAACCCACTATATGAAAACACTTTTTGTAAAAAATAATAATTGTAAGGCCTTAAGGCCAGTACATTTGGTGTATTTGGTTATCATTCCTATATGTGTAGTAGACATTTCTAGTGTATGGGTTCTACAACTTAAACTACTTCCGTTAGAATGCGCTCTGAGTTAGGATGTGTATACGCTAATATTGTTTCAATGCATAACTCTGCCGATTATCTTTGGAATATGGCGTGGGGCCCCGGCCAAACCCTATGTTATATTTTATGAGACAAATGGAGGTGTTACAATTTGGTATCAGCTTCTAGTGTCAGTCTTTCTTATTCGAATTCATGGAAGAATTCTTTTAAGGGGTGATGAGCACGTGTATGTGCATTACCATTATAACATGAATTAACCCATAAATGTCCACTTAGGAGTGAAAATACACATGCTGATAGAACATGCGTGTTCCTATAATTGCTTTTGGCAATATTGTGTGTTGCTTAATTGTGTGTTTCACAATTATAGGCAATGAGAAGTGGTGTGGGGCAGTAGGAACCCCAGTGATCGGTGGAGAGTAATGCACCAACTGAGGTTCCAACACCTCCTACTTCTACGGAAACTATATTGTTAGTTTCGGAGGTCTTGTTCGCATTAATCAATACGCAACCAGGAGGGCGAGTACAACCTCCTACCCTGCGGTGGTTTAGGAATCGGTTGGCATAATTGAACATGTGGCGGTAAGACAAGTGGTCGTTGAGCCAGTGACCGCAAGGCAAGCGACGGAAAAGTAATTGAAACACGTAATGAGTTTCAATCCTCCTGTGTTTGCGGGTACTAGAACCCCTACACAAGCCGGAGATTGGCTTTCAAGAATAATGAGAATCCTGACGACAACTTAAATAGAGGAGTGGCAAAAAGTCATTGTATTTATCTTATTGTTGGATGATGAGGCGAGGATATGGTGGGATGAGTTAGAGTTGAACCAGTTTGCTAATTGGCCGTTGCTTCAGATCTCGATGGAGGAATTCTCGAGGTGTTTTCTGGCGAGATATATTCCATCTACACAGTGGATTGCAATTGAAAACCAATTTCAAAAGCTAACTCAAGGAGAGAATTTTGTGGATGACTACTTGCATGAGTTTATGAGATTGGGAAGGTATGCAGGCATTATGTTTGCATATGAGGAACGAAAAATAAATCGATTCTATGAAGGGCTGAGAGATGACTTGTGATTGCTTCTCTCAGGACCAATGACGCAAGGTTTTCTTACCTTGGTCAATGCGGCCCGTTCCCTCAAACAAGATATGAATCGTGTGCAACGTAAGAATGACATGGCGGTGAAGAAGCCAGAGTTCAAAGTACCTAGCTCGGGACAGTTTGTGTATAAAAAGTCGAAGAAGAAGGCTCAGTCTTCAGGACCATCGTCTTCTAATAAACCCGAAGTGACGACAGGGTGAGGTTCGCTCACTTGTTACATATGTGGCAAGGCGGGACACATGGCCCGAGAATGTCGGTGTGGTCCTCCAAAGATGGAGAAAAAGACGGGTGTGACTTATACTGAAAAGGGAAAAGCAGTGGTGAAGTCAACTACATCTCAAGCGCAATCCCGAGTATTAAATCTTGGCCAACATGAAGCCATAAAACAATGTGACTTAGTAACAGGTATGAATTAAGATACAGTTTTCATTGCTTTCCATAGTTAGTACCATGTGCGTTGCTTGTGTATTATTTGTTTGAATTAGGCTTTGTCCTGATATCGCAATATCCAATAAGAGTATTATTTGATACAAGAGCTTCTCATTTCTTTCTGTCTAAGGGCTTCATTGTGCGTATAGGAGTACCTTCATTTATACTGACAGATCAAGTGAATGTATTGTTTCCTAACGGGTGCTTGATGCACGCGGATCGAGCCTATTGTGTTATGGTGCGGATAGGAAGTCATGACTTTTGTTTGGAAGCATCTATGCTGCCAATATCAGAGTTTGATGTAATGTTTGGTGTGGACTGGCTCTCATATCAGCGTGCCAATATAGATTGCATCTCTAAGGAAGTCATACTGGGTAGAAACACCAAACGTAAGACTATGTTTACGGGTATGCGAGGATCGAGCAACATATTGATGTCTGCTCTACAGGTAGTCAAGGCAGTTTAGAAGGGCGCAGAATTGTTTTTCCCGCTATTGGAAGCTATAGAGCCAAATCTCAGTTTGAGTGATGTTCCTATTTTATCGGACTTTGAAGATTTTTTCCTAAAGATCTCCCTGGGCTACCACCCCATCGAGAGATTGACATTGCTATTGAGCTGGTGCTAGTGCGAAACATATTTCGCGCTCACTGTACTCAGTGGCGCCAAAGGAAATGGCAGAACTGAAAGTTTAGTTGCAAGAATTACTAGAGCAAGGATATATACGTTCGAGCATGTCATAGTGGAGTCCACCGGTGCTCTTTGTGAAAAAGAAGGACATCGGCTTGCATCTATGCATTGACTATCGTGAACTAAACAAGCTGACAGAAAAGTACATGTATTTGATTCCTCGAATAATTGCTCTGTTTGAACATCTGGTTGGATCGACTATCTATTCAAAGTTGGATTTGAAGTCCGGCTATTGCCAGTTGAGAATTCGAAAGTGACAATCCCAAGAAAGCGTTTGGTACATCCTATGGTTATTATGAGTTTACTGTGATTCCTTTTGGATTGACTAATGCACCATCAGTATTCATGGATCTAATGCATAAGACTTTTTGAGAGTATTTAGACCTATTTGTGATTGTCTTTATTGACGACATACTGGTATACTCTCAGTCTAAAGAGGAGCAAGTGAAACAATTGAGGTTGGTTTTGCATTCCCTGAGAAGGAATAAACTATTTGCCAAGTTCTCAAAGTGTGAGTTTTGGCTATCGTCCGTGGATTTTCTTAGTCATATGGTTAGTGGAGAGGGTATTGTTGTGGATCTGGCATAGATCATTGCTATACAAGAGTGGCTTGTGTTGTCTACTGTAGCAGAAGTCAGGAGCTTCCTTGGACTTGCTGGCTACTACAAGCGCTTCATGGAGAACGTTTCACGGATATATTTACCTCTCACCACACTGACGACGAAAGATAAGAAGTTTGTTTGGAAGCCAGAGTGCATATGGGATTTTGAGGAGTTAAAGAGTCGCTTGACAATGGGGCCTATCTTGAGTTCTCCATGTGGTACGGGCGGCTATGAGATATACACTGATGTTTCAGGGAGCGGCTTATGTTGCGTTCTTCTGTAATTCGGAAAGGTTATAGCTTATGTCTCACGCCAGTTGAAAGTACACGAGCGAAACTGTCTAGTACATGACATAGAGTTGGCGGCTGTGATTTTTTGCACTTAAGCTGTGGCGTCATTACTTATATGGCATAAAAGTGAATATCTTCACGGACCATAAGAGCCTTAAGTACTTAATAGATCAGAAGGATCTGAACATGCGACAATAGAGGTGGATAGAGTTCCTCGAGGACTACACCTTTGAGATACATTACACTCCAAGGAAGGGAAATGTGGTCGCAGATGCCTTGAGTCATAAGACTCCAGTACGGGCAAGTTGGATACAGGTTCATGATGAGCATCTAATCCAGGAGTTGGAGGCTTTAGATATTTCTTGTGTTGATAAGAATACCACTACAAATGCGTGCTTGAACTGGACGGAGGTGAAAAATGATCTCGTAGAGAGGATTCAAAAAGCAATGGAACTCAATGAGAGTATGAAACAATATACAGCGGATGGGTCAGATTCCCAGTTCTCCTTGGATGACGGTCTTTTGCGAAAGGATGATCATTTGTGCGTCCCAAATATGGGTTAACTACGGGAAGAGTTGATGTATGAGGTACACTTTACTAAATACTCAATCCACCCAGGGAGCACAAAGATGTATAAGGACATGAAAAAGATGTTCTTGTGGCCGGGTTTAAAGAAGGGCATAGCTCTTTACGTGGCGAGGTGCCATACTTGCGCCTTGGTAAAAGCAGAATGTCAGAAACCTGGTGGTTTTCTGAACTCGTTGCCAATTTTGGTGTGGAAGTTTGATGAAATCTCTATGGATTTTGTACATGGGTTGCCGAGATCACCGAGCGGAAATGACGCCATGTGGGTGATCGTTTACCAGTTAATAAAGCTATCGCACTTTATACTGAATAAGAGGGATGGTTCAGTTGAAAAATTGGCTAAGTTGTATGTTGACAACATCGTAAGGTTGCACGGTATGCCCAGTAGCATCGTAAGCAACACAGATGGGCAATTTACATCTAATGATTGGAGGCTAATCCATCAGTTATTGGGTACTAAACTAAAATTTAGTATGACCTTTTGAAAGGAGGGGTTAGATCTGGCTTACTTTAGAGGGGGGGGGGGGGGGGGTGAATAGAGTATTAAAAATTTTGGTTATTTTAAACTTTTATATCAGAGTGAAAATAAGTAATACCAAATATAATAATAGAAGGAAAAATAAGCTAAGCTATTCTAACTATCAAAGCCCTAGCAAAAACAAAAACAGAAAATGAGCAACCAGACAACACAAGAAATTTTATAGTGGCTCCCCTAAACTTGGGTACATCCACTCTTCTATCACCCTGGTAGGAATCCACTAGCAGGTTTTGATCAGGTGACTACCACCACAATATTTATTTGCAGGGAGATATTGCAACCCTTTAGGCTTTTGATCAGGTGCCCAAAAACTAATCCAAGTCTTTTGATCAGGAGACTTGACAACCAAGAGATAACTTTTGAAGGGAGTTAAAAACCCTTTTATAAGAGGTGAGAGGAGGTGATGGTGTCTTCTCTTTCTCTAATCAACAGAGAAGACTAGTGGATCTTTGAGGTTGACAAAGCTCCCCCTGAGATGTTGATGGTTCAGGAAGACTGGAGCTTTGCTTTAGGGTGTAGGTCATCGGCCTTATCTGAAAGCAGTCTTGGAACTTTTCTGACTGAATAAATCTTTGTTGTCCTGAATGTTCATTGAAGTGAAGCTTGAAGAAAACTCTTGATTGTGATGATTGTTCTTCTTCTATCTTCAGACTTGACAAGGTGAAACACAGAGAATTTTTTGTACTGTGTGTGAGAGAGAGTGTTCTGGAAGATTAGTCTGTCTCAGTACTGTATATTTTTCTCTGTAAGTTCTAGTGGTTCCTTCTGTATTACTGTCTAAAAGACAAAAATCTCTCTTTATATTCTCAGTCAATAATTTCTCCTTTGAAATTTGAAAATACTGCCTTAATTGCTGGCTAATCTGGAGAATACAAATGGCTGGAATATATCATAAATGAGTTTCCCCAACTGCCCCTTAATAAAATAAGCAAGTAAATATCCTGATGAATACCAAAATAAATGTTGCCAATAACGACTATATTCAGAGGAATATAAGCACTAATTACTCAGGAATAATACTGCTATTAATATAAAAATTAAGGAATAGAAGGAAGAAAACTTCTCATTCTATAACTGGACAGATATCGTCGATCACTGAACATAATTCATCGACCTGAGATCCAAGATCGTCGACCTAAGAAATCAGTTCGTCGACCTGAGTTCTGCGAACTACGTACTGAGAATGGCTTACCAAAACTGCACTCTGAGTTCGTCGAGCTGATATTCCTTTTGAAGAAAACTGATCGTCGACCTGAGCACAAATATCGTCGAGCTTAGCTCAGAGAAATAACTCTAAGTTCGTCGATTTAAGATCGATTATTGTCGAGCTGAGTTCGAAGACCTTCGAACTGATCAAACTATTCTTTGAAAACTTCTAAGTCTGAGTCTTCTGAGGTCCTCTGCTGGCTGGTCCAAGAAGGTTGAATCTTAATGACTTAGCCTACACTCTAGGACTACTAGACTTCGCCCAGGCTAAACAAGGTGGCTCAGACTTAGCCTAAATTAGTGAACCTAGCCCAAATCCAACTAGGGATCCAACAATCTACCCCTATTTGGGTGAGATCACTAAGTACAATGCATAAGAAAAGAAAATACAAACATTCAACATGAAAGAAAATATCTGACAGAATGAAAAAAAATTCATCAGATAGAGAGAATATCCACAAAGAATAAAAATAGTTTTAGAGCCTGTTTGGAGGAGGAGCAGAAGAAGATTTTGTTGGAACACCCTATTACTAATTTGGGCAAGGAACACTATGTTTGTCCTAGGAAACTAGTTTGACCTAGATGTATAGTTAAAAAGGTCAACATTAGAATGTGTTTAGGGCTTAGAATTTAGGTTTGAAGCTGCCCCCAGGACCATTCAAGGAATCAGACTTAAAGCTGAGGCAAAGACAATTATCGTCGAGCTTAGGTCGACGAAACATCGAACTCCATTCGACGCTCTCTGAGCTCAACTCTGCTAAATCGTCGAGCTCCGGTCGATGATCTTCGAGCTCAGATTGACAATCTGTCTTCAGCTTATTCTTCAGGTCGCTGAGCTCCGGTCGACGATCTTCGAGCTCAGGTCGACATTTTCTGTCTGATCTTCATTCCAATCTCTGAGCTCAGGTCGACGATCATAGAGCTCAGATCGACGTTTTTCCCGAGAGATCGACGATTTTAAGGATTCATATTCAGTCAGACTTTGGAATGTTTTTCAAATTATCTCAGCATTTATTTCAAGAGATCTGCCAGCCGTTTTCCTTTATTCTGGAGTAAGTTTCAAGGAATTCTTTTTGAGAATGTTTATTGGAATTTCCTCTAGAAGACAAGACCTTTTATGGAGGACATTTAATGTCTGCTAATGGCTATCTTGGATAGAGGATCTTCAGAGATAAAATCACTTTTTCTTCTCCAGTCTGAGAGACACAATAACAAGAGACTACACAAACATAAACAGTTTACAACAAGAAATTCTTAGTACAGATTCACAGGATAGAGAGATCAATTCAAAACATCAAGTGATCAATCCTGGAGAATTAGTTGGCATACTGAAAAGTGATCATAGCTTCAACATCAAGGACTCCAGACAATTCATATTTCAGCCTCTGCTGAAACCATCTTCTGCTGGAGATATGAAGCTTCTGAAGACCTATCACCCTGAAGCAAAGCTTCCACTCCTGAACTAGTCTACATCTCAGGGGGAGCTTTGACAATACAATCAATCCACTTGTGCTTCTCTCTTTGATTGAGACAGAGAAGACAACTTCACTCTTTTTCTTTTTCTTTCCTGCTGTAAAAGGGTTACCAAAACTCCCTTCAAAACTCTTGATTCTGGTTCTGTGAACCTTGTCAAGACTCAGTGGTGGCAAGACACCTGATCAAAAAATTTAGTGTGGTTTTTTAGCACCTTATTAAAAGCTAATTGGTGCCCAGGACACCTGATCAACCCTTCCTGCAGTGGATTCCTACCAAGGGTGGTAGAAGAGTGGATGTACCCAGGTTTTTGGGGAACCACTATAGCCCCTCGTGTCTTCTGGTTGCTTGAGTATTTTCTTTGCTATATGCTGTGATTTTCTTTTTGTTGTCTTAGTTTTAAATCATATAGCAAGGCACCTTACACTTATACATAAATTAAATCTTGATTGTTTTGATTGTTTAAATTGTAAAGTTATTTTAAAAATACTCTATTCATCCCCCCTCTAGAGTTGAGATAGATCTTTGTCTCACTTTCAATTGGTATCATAGGCAGGTTGGTTGTTCATACAAGCTAACACCTGAACCAAAAGAGCCTTGATAAGATCAATCTTTTAAGAGGGTTATTTTCATTATATTTAATTTTATATAAATACATGGCACAGAACAAAGATTATGCAAGCACCAGGCCTCCAGTGTGCAATCTATCCAAGTTTGCACTTTAGAAAGCAAGGATTAGACTTTACATGAACTCTATTGATGAAGACATATTTAATTCTATTTTGACAGTGTGCCCAAGTCCACCAACAAGCTCAAGTACAAATGCTGTTCCACCTCCTTCAGGAACAGATGCTGAAATAAAGAATTGGAAGACTGCAGATGCCAAGGCCATGAACATCTTAGCTCAGACAATGTCTGATGAGATATTTCAGAAGGTAGCTGAATACAACTCAGCCAAAGGAATTTGGGACAAGCTCTCTGAAATTGTCTCAGGATCTGCTGATGAAAGGAAAGACAGGAGATCCCATCTTATAAGCCAATATGAGAATTTCAAAAAGGGAGAAGCTGAATCAGTGGCTGGCATGTACAATAGACTAAGTCTGATTGTCAATGAGTTAAAGACTCTGGATAAAGAAGTCTCATTAACTGAGCTGAATGACAAAATCCTAATGTGCTTCCCCAGTACTTGGGATTCAAGAATCTGGTCAATCAAAGATGCCAGAAGTCTAAATGAGATTACCACTGAAGCTCTCCTGGGCAAGCTCAAATCTTATGAGTTGCTTATTAAAAATAGAGAAAAAGAACAGAAGGCTGCATCACCAGCCACAAGGAAAGAGAAGACCATAGCCTTAAAAGCTATAGAAGAGGAGCCTGAAGATAAAGCTACAGGAAATGATGAGCTCCTAAGTCTACTGGCCAAAAGATTCTACAAGATGGCCAGAAAAGACTTCAGAAAAAGATTATACAAGGGACATGATAAGCCAAGGTATGATAAATCAAATAACAATAAAGAAATTATATGTTTTGGTTGCAGGAAACCAGACCATATTGTGCCTGACTGTCCAGAAAACAAGAACAAGGACAAGAAAGATAGAAGAGAAAGAAGAAAGGAGAAAGACTTCAGAAAGAACAGCTCAGACAAACCCTCCTCCAGCAAGAACAAACATACAAGGAAGGGATTTGTTGCTGAGACATGGAGTGAAACTGAAGAGGACTCTGAAGCCTCATCCAGCTCTAGTGATGATGAGGATGATGCTGATGAAAAGGAATTTTGCATGATGGTTATCAATGCCTCTCAAACAGATTCAGAAGCAGAAGAGTCCGAATCAGATTCAGAAGCTCAACTAGAAGAAGATCAGGTAATCAATTCATTTGATTTCAGTTTTGAGGACTTTAAACATGAGTTTAAAGTACTATGCCTAGATCTGTTGGAGTTTGAGAAGGAAATCACTTCCCTCAGAAAACAACTGTTTGAGTATAGCACTTTAAAATCAGAGAACCTCAAACTCTCTGAAGAGTCAGAATGCTATAGAGAGGAGATAGCTTCACTGAAAAGTGAACTATCCAAGGCCAAGCAATTTGAAGAATCCCTTAATAGGAGAAGTATCAAATTAATGGACATCACAAGCATAGTGAACTCAAGATTAAATAGTACACTGGGCTTGGGTGCTTCATCTAGCCAACCCATAGTATTAACAACCCCAATCAAATTTATTTCTGATAAAGGGAAGGGTGTTGTAGAGGTAGCTAGGAAGAATTTAGATCTACCTAAGAAAAGCAAAGTTCAACAGAAAACGTCGAGCAGAGGTCGACGATCGTCGAACAGAGATCGACGATCTCAGGCTGAAACGTCGAACTCAGCTCAACGATTCCTGAACTCTGAACTCCCTCACAGTCGATCTTTGAACGGAGCTCGATGATTTTACCCAAGATTGTCGAACTCAGCTCGACGATCGTCGAACAGAGTTCAGAGCTTTGAACCTTCTTTCAGAGGCAAATCTCAATTCAATCCTAGAAGTGCTTCATCCCAATGCTTTAATCCTTATACTGAATGGATAATACCTCCTAGGAGATACCATCCTGAAGGTTATAAGAGTCAACCTGGGATGTCTTTTATTTCTGAATTTAAGGGATATCAACCTAGGCCCAAGGTAAACTGGGTCAAAAACATATAAGCTGTTTATGTGCAGGTGAAGACCTATCCAACATCAAACTAGCTATGGTATCTGGATAGTGGGTGCTCAAAGCACATGACAGGGAATAAGGACAACTGCACATCCTTTAAAGCCAATCTTGGACCCAAAGTAATTTTTGGTGATTCAAACTTTGGAACTACAAAAGGATATGGTGCAGTCCAAATTGGGACAGTCACCTTCAAGAAAGTAGCCTATGTTGAAGGACTCAAGCACAACCTGATAAGCATTAGTCAGCTGTGTGATGAAGGATATCAAGTAACTTTCAACAAAGAAATATGCAAGATCAAGTCAGAAGACAACACAACTGTGTTGACAGGTAACAGGAAAGGTCATATTCACTTAGTAGACTTTCATTCATCTAAGGTAGATATTTGCCTGTTTAATTCCATATATAGACCTAATATTCTATGTCATAAGAGACTAGGACATGTTAACCTTAGAACCATTGCTAGGCTATCCAAGGACAACCTTGTTAGAGGACTGCCTTCTGGCCCCTACAAGAAGGAAGGACTCTGCAAGGCTTGTCAATTAGGTAAGCAAACTAAAAATAGCTTTAAATCAATTAACAAGAGTGATTCACATAGGATTTTGTATCTGTTACACATGGATCTTTTTGTACCCATTATAGTACAAAGCTTAGGAGGGAAATCCTATACTTTAGTGATTGTAGATGACTTCTCAAGATTCACATAGGTATTCTTTCTGAGGAAGAAGTCTGATAACTTTAAGTTTTTGACAGAGTTTCTCAAATGCATTCAGATTGAGTTCAACACTCACATTGCCCTGATCAGAAGTGATCATGGGACAGAGTTTGATTCTCTTCTCATGCAAAAGTTCTGTCAAAGTGAAGGGATCAGGCATACTTTCTCAGCTCCTAGAACTCCTCAACAAAATGGGGTAGTTGAAAGGAAAAATAGAACCCTCATTGAATCTGCAACTACATTATTGACAGATGCTCACCTACCTCTATCCTTTTGGGCTGAGGCAGTGAACACCTCCAATTATGTGTTGAATAGAAGTCTAATACATAAACTGAAGGGCAAGACTCCCTATGAATTGCTCAAAGGGAAGAAACCTAAAGTAGACTATTTTAAAGTTTTTAGTTGCACTTGTTACATTCACAATAATGACAAGAAATATTTAGCAAAATTTTAAGCAAAAGCTGATGAAGGAGTGTTTTTGGGATACTCTATGATCAGTAAAGCTTATAAGGTTTATAATAAAACTACTCTAAAAATAGAAGAATCTGTCCACATTTCCTTTGATGAAACTAATATGTCTTTCAAGGAGAAGAATACTTCTACCATAGAACATTTGCAGGTGCATTCTCTAGCTGAAGACTTGGACAGACTACAAGTTACTCAAAAAGATGAAAGTAGTAAAGATGAAGAAGCTGCTCCACATCTGGAAGAAAATCTTCTTGAAGAGCCAGTTGTTGTCCCACAAGAGGAAACAACAACACAGGTTGATGAACAATCAACACCCCCTGTTGATCTAGTAACAACAAGAGATCATCCAATCTCCCAAGTGATTGGAGACATCTCAGCTGGTGTGCAAACCAGAAATCAGGTCAAACAAAACCTGATGCATACTTGCTTTCTCTCTCAAATTGAACCTCAAACCATTCAAGATGGAGAGCAAGATCCACACTGGATCATTGCAATGCAAGAGGAGTTGCATCAATTTGAAAGAAACAAAGTTTGGGAACTAGTGCCTTAGCCAAAGGATCATTCCATTGTTAGAACAAAATGGGTGTTCAGAAATAAGCTGGATGATCAAGGAATTATTGTAAGGAATAAGGCAAGGCTAGTTGCTCAAGGATATTCTCAAGAAGAGGGGATAGACTATGACCAGACCTTTGCACCTGTTGCAAGGTTAGAGGCCATAAGAATCTTCCTGGCTTATGCTGCTCACAAGGGATTCAAAGTCTATCAAATGGATGTAAAGAGTGCTTTTTTCAATGGGGAGATCAAAGAAGAAGTCTATGTCAGACAACCTCCAGGTTTTATCTCTCTAACTCATCCAGATTATGTTTTTAAACTACACAAAGCATTATATGGTCTCAAGCAAGCTCCTAGAGCATGGTATGAGACTCTAGCATGCTTTCTTCTAGAAAATGATTTTTATTAGGGGGAGAGTAGACCAAACTCTTTTTATTAGAACCCATAAGTCCCATACCCTACTAGTACAAATTTATGTAGATGATATTATATTTAGTTCTACTGATTCAAATTTGTGCAAAAAGTTTTCCAAACTTATGCACTCTAAATTTGAAATGAGTAGCATGGGTGAGCTATCCTTCTTCTTAGGATTGCAAGTCAAACAACATGCTGAAGGCATATTTATTTCTCAAACCAAATATGCAAAAGAATTGGTTAAGAAATTTGGGATGTCTGATGCATCATGTATGAAAACACCCATGCCTACCAATGATGTATTGGATGCTGATGAACATGGGAAACCAGTTGATCAGACAACATATAGAGCAATGATTGGCTCTCTATTGTACCTTACAGCTAGTAGGCCTGACATAATGTTTGCTACATGTATATGTGCTAGATTTCAAGTTAGCCCTAGAGATTCACATTTAACTTTAGTAAAGAGGATTCTTAGGTATGTTAAAAGCTGTCCAAATCTAGGTCTCTGGTATCCAAAAGATTCAGCAATTGACTTAACTGGATTTTCAAATGCTGATTATGCTGGATGCAGAATAGACAGGAAAAGCACTAGTGGAACTTGTCAGTTTCTTGGTGATAGACTTATCTCATGGTATTGTAAGAAACAAACATCTGTGTCACCCTCAACTGCTGAAGCTGAATATATGGCTGTAGGCAGTTGTTGTTCATAAATATTATGGATACAAAACCAACTCCTAGACTATGGTTACAACTTAAAGAAGTCTAAAATATTTTGTGACAACACCAGTGCTATTTCCATTGCACAAAATCCAGTCCTCCATAGTAGGATAAAACACATAGAAATTAGGCATCATTTTCTAAGGGATAATGTTGAGAAAAATAAAATTGAACTTCAATATATCCCAACTGATTTGCAAAGGGGAGATATTTTCACCAAGCCCTTGGATGAAAAGAAACACAACTTCTTCCTCAATTAGTTAGGCATGTTAGATGGAGGAAGCCTAAAATAAATTACAAGATTTTGAAAAGCTAAAAACAGACCAAGATTAGGCTAAAAACTCATCTCTTTTTGTGTCTGTAGGATAGTTTCTGTCTCTGAACTGCGCTCGACGTTTTCCCCAGAAAGCGTCGAACGGAGATCAACGATTACCAGAGAAACGTCGAACGGAGATCGACATTTTCCCAAAACGTCGACCTGAGTTCAGAGCGTGTCAGATAGTTGTATACTATCTCTTTCAGGCCTTCGATCGTCGAATTGAGCTCGACGTTCTCCCTAGATCATCGAACTGAGATCTACGATAGTGAAGACCCTTCAGCTTCCATCAGGACTCCTGCTCGTCGAACGGAGATCGACGATCCTTCCTTTTTCGCGTCGTAATATAAAATCATTTTTCGGCCGCCGCTCGTCGTTTATGCTTTAATACTCTCTGCAATTCTTTCCCTCCAAACTTTCTACACTTGGTCGTGTTTGCTCAATCTTTGTAGGTACAGATAGTCGTGTCAGTTGCTGCTCTTTCAAAAATGAAATTTGATACAGGCTTCGACATCAACATGAATTCTTTCGATGGAAGCGACCAGAGATTCAAAGACATCTTAAATCTTTTCCAAGAACAACGGTTAGTTCAGATTATGTCCACCAGAGTGAAGCTTGCAGCAGACAAAATAAAAGAATGGTGTTTTTCTGCCACAAATGAGAATGAGAATTCTATAGTTGGCTCGATCAAAGGAACTCAGGTACCATTGTCCCCCGCTCTACTAACAGAAGTTTTCAACCTCAGTACTGGAAATGATTCTATTGATTTGTCTGGAGAAGAGTTTGATTCAATGCTAGATAGAATGGGTCACTCTGCTGTGAACCCTAATAAATTGCTGAAAAAGAATTTATCTATTGAATTTCAATTCTTAGCTGATGTTGTTGGAGAAGTGCTCCTGACAAAGCACTCCGCCCATGATACAATTTCAAGATACCAGTTCTGTCTAATGGGAGCATTGGTTGACAAAAAACATCTGGACTGGGGCTCCATCTTCTTTAATTTGATCAAGAAGAAACTTAGCAAAAGCTATGTAAGCTTTGGGAGGATCTTAGGGGTTTACCTGCACTCCAGGTGCCCTGAACTGCTTACTTCAAGTGGGATGTACATCAATGCATCCAAAAGGCTTACCTGTGCCCTCTTTAGCAGGTGGGACAGGCAGATCATAAACCCCAACAGGGCTGCTGCAGCAACACCTGCTTCAGGCACCAGGACTGCCTCAGTCACTCCTTCTCGGGTCTCTGCCCCAGCAGAAGATTTGTCTGCTTCTCCTCCTCCTCCAGCTGTCTCTGCCCCAGTCATCTCAACCTCACCACCAATCTCCACCATAGCCATATCTTCCCCCATTACAATCTCATCACCAATCTCACCTCCTCCAGCCACTACCTCAGAACAATTCCATTCTTTATTCTACTATCCACCTGTCACCACTCCATCATTTTCTCTCTTGGATGACTCCTTCATGGATGATTCTCCTCCCACTCCTCCTGAGCTTCCCTCTACATCCTCCTACCAACAACTTCTTCAAGACATACTCTCTCAACCATCCTTCACCCCATCCTTTTCCCCTACCATCTCATCCATCTCCAACCCAGTTACATCAATCTCAACACCTCCTACTCCTAGGCCATCCATCCCTACACCTCCTACCTCCACATTCTCCATTCCATCAGCTCCAGCCAACATCATTCCAGCCACTTTCTCTCCTACCTCTACTCAAGCCCCTCTTGAGCATGTAGATCTCTCAGCCTTGGCAGACAGGTTATATGAGTTGCTAGCCCCCAGGCTAACCTCATTGCTGGAGACCACCTTGGCTCCACTCCTGAAACATGTTCAGGAGCTGTCTACCAAGCTTTCTCCCTTCCTCTCCTCTCAGGCAATCCCTTCTTCTGGGTGCCTTGATCCAGTTGCCACTGAATCCAGGCAGGGGGAGATGCCTTATGAAGCTCTGGGTGTGCCTGAGGCTGTTGAAGGTTCAGTCCCTGCTCCTGTCTTTGCAGTGGATCTTCAGAGTCTGCTATCAGTATTTGATTCTGTATATTTCAGTTCTCTGCCAGTGCAACAAGTTGAAGATCTTACTAAGGCCATTGTGCCTATCTCAGTATGTGATCCCAGCCTAATTGCCTCATATGTCAATTCTTTCAAGGCTGTGGATGTTATTGCTTCCATCTCTATTGCTGCTGCTACTGCTTCCACTGAATCTTCTGATATTGAAATGTTGCCTATTATTAATGATACTGCTGCTAAAGAACTTGCTATATATCTGGAAGAATATGCTCCTGCTGCTGCTCCAATTTCTGATGCTGCTGTTCCTGCTCTAACTCCTAATCAATTGAAACAACAAGAGAAATATATAAAGAGCATTGATGATTTGTATGATAGACCCCAAAGTTCAGAAAGTGATCAGTTTCAAACTGAATCTGATGACTCTTCTGGTACTATTTCCAAGAAAAGGAAGGCTAGAAGCAAGGCCATGATGAAGGTTTCTCCTGCTCAAGCCAAAGATGCCAATGACATTCCATACTATATTCTGCATGACTGTCCAATCTCTGAGCCCTGGATGCAGTTCTCCAAAAATCAATCGAAAGTTATGAAGAAAAGAAGGAAATTGGATAGATATGAGAAAGGATCTTCTCGGTTTCAACCTCCTCCTCCTCCTCCTCTAGATTCAGGATCAGGTGGAGGCTCAGCTTCTCAAACCCCAGCTTCAAAGCATAGTTCCTCCCAATACTCACAAAGATATCATCCCAGGGACAATACCAAAGGGGTTCTCAGTCCAAAAGGGGACAGTATAGAGGAAATCAAAAAGAACATAGATTTCAAGCAAGGGAAGGACAAAGGCACATGGACTCAACTCAAGGTCCTTTCCCTTATAAACTCAGAGAAAATGTTGGAACACCCTATTACTAATTTGGGTAAGGATCACTATGCTTGTCTTAGGAATCCCAGTTGACCTAGTTGTATAGTTGAAAAGGTCAACATTAGAATGAGTCTAGGTCTTAGAACTTAGGTTTGAAGCTGCCCCCAGGATCATTCCAAGATCAAGGTTGAAGAGCTTAGTCTAAGGCAATTTTCGTCGAGCTCAGGTCGACGAATCGTCGAACTCCGTTCGACGCTCTCTGAGCTCATCTTCAATAAATCGTCGTACTCCGGTCGACGATCGTCGAGCTCAGATCGACTATCTGCTTTTGTCTAGCTTCTGCTGAGTCGTCGAACTCCCCTCGACTATCTTCTAGCTCAGTTCGACGATCCCTCCTTAAAGTTATTTCTCAGGACTCTGAGCTCAGTTCGACGATCGTAGAGCTCAGATCGACGTTTTCTGTCTGCTTGTCCATTTGATCACTGAGCTCAGTTCGACGATCGTAGAGCTCAGATCGACGTTTTCTTTGGAGAGATCGACGCTTTCAGGAATTCAAATGCTGCTGTTCTTTGGAATGTTTTTGAATAATTATTAGCATTTATGTCAGAAGATCTCCCAGCCGTTTGTCTTTATTTCTGGAGCAAGTTTCAAGGAATTATTCTGAGAATGTTTGCTGGACCTTCCTCTAGAAGACAAGACTATTTTTGGAAGACATTTATGACTCCCAACGGCTAATTTTGGACAAGGAAACGTCAGAAAACTTTTATTCCTTTCTTCTGTGTTATTAAGATATACAGAATACACAAGAAGAAGAGACACAGAGATTGACACAAAAAAAGAAGTGAACACACAGAATAGAATATACTGACAGCAGAAGAACAACAAAAGAACTGTGACTCAAAACATCTTCTTGCTGACTGAAAAGTGTTCACAATCTCATCTCAGAACTCCAGACACCTTACCTTCAGCCTTCTTGCTGAAACCATCCTGTGCTGGAGATCAAAGTTCTGAAGACCTATCACCCTAGAGCAAAGCTTCTTTTCCTGAACCTTTCTACATCTCAGGGGGAGCTTTGACATCATCAATCCACTTGTGCTTCTCTCATTTGATTGAGAACAGAGAAGACACCCTTCACTCTTATTTTTCTTTTCCTGCTGTAAAAGGGTTCTTGAACTCCCTTCAAAAGTTCTGTCTGGTTCTGAGAGCCTTGTCAAAACTCAGTGGTGGCAAGACACCTTATCAAAAATTCTAGTTTTGGTTTTTGGGCACCTTATCAAAAGCTCATTGGTGTCAGGACACCTGATCAACTCATCCTGAGTGGATTCCTACCAAGGGTGGTAGAAGAGTGGATGTACCCAGGTTTTGGGGAACCACTATAATTCCTTGTGTCTTCTGGTTTGTTTGTGTGATTTGTTTGCTGTGTGCTGTGCTTTTTACTTCTTAGTTTTCAACTTCTTACTAGCACTCTACACTATATCATAAATTGAATTTTATATGTGCTGGTTGTTTCAACTGTGAAAAATTATTTTAAAATACTCTATTCACCCCCCCTCTAGAGTTGAGATAGATCTTAGCCTCACTTTCAATTGGTATCAGAGCCAGGTTGGTTGCTCATACAGGCTAACACCTGAACCAAAAGATCCTTGATAAGATCAATCTCTTAAGGGGATTATTTTCTCTACATCTTCTTTTTATTTAAAGACATGGCACATAACAAAGATTATGCAAGCACCAGACCACCAGTGTGCAACCTCTCTAAGTTTGCACTCTGGAAGGCAAGGATTAGATTATACATGAATTCTATTGATGAAGACATTTTCAATTCTGTCTTGACAGTTTGTCCAACTCCACCAGCAAGCTCAAGTACAAATGCTGTCCCACCTCCTTCTTGAACAGATGCAGATATAAAGAAGTGGAAGACTGCAGATGCTAAGGCTATGAACATCTTAGCCCAAACAATGTCTGATGAAATCTTTCAGAAGGTAGCTGAATGCCACTCAGCCAAAGAAATCTGGGACAAACTCTCTGAAATTGTCTCAGGATCTGCTGATGAAAGGAAAGATAGAAGATCTCATCTGATAAGCCAATATGAGAACTTCAAAAAGGGAGAAGCTGAATCAGTGGCTGACATGTACAATAGACTAAGTCTAATTGTCAATGAGTTAAAAACCCTAGACAAAGAAATCTCACTGACTGAGCTAAATGACAAAATCCTGATGTGCTTCCCCAGCACTTGGGATTCAAGAATCTGGCCAATTAAGGATGCCAGAAGTTTGAATGAGATTACTACTGAAGCTCTCCTGGGCAAGCTCAAATCCTATGAGCTGCTCATTAAAAATAGAGAAGAAGAACAAAAGGCTATCTCTCCAGCTACAAGGAAAGAAAAGACCATAGCTTTCAAAGCTGTAGAAGAGGAGCCTGAAGATAAAGCTACAGGAAATGATGAGCTCATAAGTCTTCTGGCCAAAAGATTCTACAAGATGGCCAGAAAAGACTTCAGAAAGAAACCATACAAGGGTCATGATAAACCAAGGTATGATAAATCAAATAACACTAAAGAAATCATATGCTTTGGTTGCAGGAAACCAGGCCATATTGTGCCTGACTGTCCAGAAAACAAGAATAAGGACAAAAGGGAAAGAAGAGAAAGAAGAAAAGAAAAGGATTACAAGAAGAATAGCTCAGACAAAGCCTCCTCCAGCAAGAACAAACATACAAGGAAGGGCTTTGTTGCTGAAACATAGAGTGAGACTGAAGAGGAATCTGAAGCCTCATCCAGCTCCAGTGATGATGAGGATGATGTAGATGAAAAAGAATTTTGCATGATGGCTATCAATGCATCACAGCAAAACTCTGATGAAGAATCAGATTCAGATTCAGAAAGTCAACCAGATGAGGATCAGGTAATCAACTCTTTTGATTTTGATTCTGAAGACTTCAAAGATGAATTTAAGACACTGTGTCTAGATCTATTAAAATCTGAGAAGGAGATAATCTCTCTCAGGAATCAATTATCTGAGCATAGTGTCCTAAACTCAAAGAACCTCAAACTCTCTGAGGAGTTAGAATGCTGTAGGGAGGAGATAGCTTCATTGAAGAATGAACTATCAAAGGCCAAAAAGTTTGAAGAATCCCTAAATGGGAGAAGTATCAGACTGATGGACATCACAAGCACAGTGAACTCTAGATTTAATAGCACACTGGGCTTGGGTGCTTCATCCAGCCAACCTATAATTCTGACAACTCCAATCAAGTTTGTCTCTGACAAAGGAAAGGGAGTAATAGAGGTACCTAGGAAGAATGCAGATCTGTCAGAGAAGAACTCAGTTTAACAGATGGCGTCGAGCAGAGCTCGACGATCGTCGAACAGAGCTCGACGATCTAATTACAGATCGTCGACCTCAGCTCGACGATATCCAAACTCTGAATCTCAGCATAATCGATCTTCGAACGGCGATCGACGATCTGACCCAAGATCGTCGACCTCAGTTCGACGATCGTCGAACAGAGTTCAGGCTTGTGAACACACCTTCAATGGCACACTCAGATTCAATCCTAGAAGCTCCACATCCCAAGGCTTTAATCCCTATACTGAATGGATAGTACCTCCTAGGAGATACCATCCTGAAGGTTATAAGGATCAACCTGGGATGTCCTTTATTTCAGAATTCAAGGGATATCAACCTAGGCCCAAGGTCAACTGGGTCAAAAACAAATAAGTTGTTTTTGTGTAGGTGAAGACCTATCCAGCATCAAACCATCAATGGTATCTGGATAGTGGTTGCTCAAAGCACATGACAGGGGACAAGGACAACTTCACTTCCTTCAAAGCCAAGCTTGGACCCAAAGTAATTTTTGGAGACTCAAGCTTTGGAACTACAAAAGGATATGGTGCAGTCAAAATTGGCCCAGTCACATTCAAGAAGGTGGCATATGTTGAAGGACTCAAGCACAACTTGATAAGTATCAGTCAATTGTGTGATGAAGGATATCAAGTAACCTTTAACAAAGCCATATGCAAAGTCAAGTCTATGGACAACACAACTGTGTTGACAGGTAACAGGAGAGGTAACATTTACTTAGTGGATTTTCATTCACCAGTGGTAGATATTTGCCTATTTAATTCCATTTCAAAATCTAATGTGTTATGGCATAAGAGACTAGGACATATTAACCTTAGAACCATTGCTAAGCTATCTAAAGACAACCTTGTTAAAGGACTACCTTCTGGTCCCTATAAGAAGGAAGGACTTTGCAAGGCCTGTCAATTAGGCAAGCAAACTAAAAGTAGTTTTAAATCAATTAATAAGAGTGATTCACCTAGGATTTTGTACCTGTTGCACATGGATCTCTTTGGACCCATATCTGTGCAAAGCCTAGGAGGGAAGTCCTATACTTTAGTGGTTGTAGATGACTTCTCAAGATTCACTTGGGTATTCTTTTTGAGGAAGAAGTCTGATAACTTCAAGTGTTTGACAGATTTTCTCAAATGCATTCAGATTGAGTTCAACACTCACATTGCCCTGATCAGAAGTGATCATGGGACAGAGTTTGATTCTCTTCTCATGCAAGAGTTCTGTCAGAGTGAAGGGATCAGGCACACTTTCTCAGCTCCTAGAACTCCTCAACAAAATGGGGTAGCTGAAAGGAAAAATAGAACACTCATTGAATCTGCAACTACATTATTGGCAGATGCTCACTTACCTCTGTCCTTTTGGGCTGAGGCAGTGAACACCTCCAACTATGTGTTGAACAGAAGCCTGATACACAAGCTGAAGGGCAAAACTCCTTATGAATTGCTCAAAGGGAAGAAACCTAAAATAGGCTATTTTAAAGTTTTTGGTTGCACTTGTTTTATTCATAATAATGACAAGAAATATCTAGCAAAATTCCAAGCTAAAGCTGATGAAGGAGTGTTTCTGGGATACTCCATGATCAGCAAGGCCTATAGGGTTTATAATAAATCTTCCTGTAAAATTGAAGAATCTGTTCATATTATTTTTGATGAAGCTAACATGTCTTTCAAGGAGAAGAATGCTTCTACCATAGAACCTCTGCAGGTACATTCTCTAGCTGAAGACTTGAACAAACTGCAAGTTGCTGAAAAGAATGATAGCAGTGATGATGAAGAAGAAGTTCAACATCTTGAAGAAAATCATCCTGAAGAGCCAGTTGCTGCTCCACTAGAGGAGACAACAACACAGGCTGGTGAACAATCAACACTCCCTGTTGACTTATTAACAACAAGAGATCTTCCAATCACCCAAGTAATTGGAGAGATCTCAGCTGGTGTGCAAACTAGAAGTCAGGTCAACCAAAACCTGATGCACACTTGCTTTCTATCTCAAATTGAGCCTCAATCCATTCAAGATGCAGAGCAAGATCCACACTGGATCATTGCAATGCAAGAGGAGTTGCATCAATTTGAAAGGAACAAGGTTTGGGAACTAGTGCCTAAGCCAAAGGATCATCCCATTGTTGGAACAAAGTGGGTATTCAGGAACAAGCTGGATGATCAAGGAGTTATAGTCAGAAACAAGGCAAGGCTAGTTGCTCAAGGGTACTCTCAACAAGAAGGAATAGACTATGATTAGACATTTGCACCAGTTGTAAGGCTGGAAGCCATCAGGATATTCCTAGCCTATGCTGCCCACAAAGGTTTCAAAGTGTATCAAATGGATGTAAAAAGTGCATTTCTCAATGGGGACATCAAAGAGGAAGTCTATGTTAGACAACCTCCAGGTTTTATCTCTCTAACTCACCCTGATTATGTTTACAAATTGCATAAAGCATTATATGGTCTCAAGCAAGCCCCTAGAGCATGGTATGAGACCCTAGCATGCTTTCTTCTGGAAAATGATTTTGTTAGGGGGAGAGTAGACCAAACTCTTTTTATTAGAACCCATAAGTCCCACACCCTGCTAGTGCAAATTTATGTAGATGACATTATTTTTGGTTCTACTGATTCAAAATTGTGCAAAAAGTTTTCCAAGCTTATGCACTCTAAATTTGAAATGAGTAGCATGGGTGAGCTATCCTTCTTCTTAGGACTGCAAGTCAAGCAACATGCTGAAGGTATATTTATTTCTCAAACCAAGTATGCAAAAGAGCTGGTTAAGAAATTTGGTATGTCTGATGCATCATGTATGAAAACACCCATGCCCTCAAATGCTGTAGTAGATGCTGATGAACATGGGAAACCTGTTGATCAGACAACATATAGAGCAATAATTGGCTCCTTATTGTACCTTACAGCTAGTAGGCCTGATATAATGTTTGCCACATGTATTTGTGCTAGATTCCAAGTTAGCCCTAGAGAGTCACACTTAATCTTAGTTAAGAGAATTCTTAGGTATGTTAAAAGTTGTCCAAATCTAGGTCTCTGGTATCCAAAAGATTCAGCATTTGATTTAACTAGATTCTCAGATGCTGATTATGCTGGATGCAGAATAGACAGGAAAAGCACCAGTGGAACCTGTCAGTTCCTTGGTGATAGACTTGTCTCTTGGTTCTGTAAGAAACAAACATCTGTGTCAACCTCAACTGCTGAAGCTGAGTATATGGCTGCAGGCAGTTGCTGTTCATAAATATTGTGGATACAGAATCAGCTCTTAGACTATGGATACAACTTAGAGAAGTCTAAAATTTTCTGTGACAATACCAGTGCTATCTCTATAGCACAAAATCCAGTCCTCCATAGTAGGACAAAACACATAAAAATTAGGCATCATTTTCTAAGAGATAATGTAGAGAAAAATAAAATTGAACTTCAATATATTCCTACTGATTTGCAAAGGGGAGATATTTTCACCAAACCTTTGGATGAAAAGAAACACAGTTTCTTCCTAAATCAGTTAGGCATGTTAGATGGAGGAAGCCTTAATTAAATTACAAGATTTTGAAAAGCTGAAACAGACCAAGACTAGGCCAAAAATTTCCTCTCTTTTTGTGTCTGTATAATAGTTCTGGCTCTGAACTGAGCTCGACGTTTTCCCAGAAAACGTCGAACGGAGATCGACGGTTCTTAAGGCGTCGATCTGAGTTCAGCGCCGCCGCTTTCTCTAGGCTTTCCTTCTGTCTGATCTTTGGTCGTCGAGCGGAGCTCGACGCTCTCAATAACGTCGAACGGAGTTCGACGCTATTGGCGTCTCTTCATTTCCCTCTGTTGCCCAAATCGTCGAGCTGAGTTCGACGCTTCTTCGAACTGAGCTCCACGATTTTCCTTTTTCGCGTCGAACCCTAATATAAAATCTTTCTTTCAGCCGTCGTTCTCCCTTTGCGCTTTCATACTCTGCAACTCTCTTTCTTTTCCCCCCAAATTCTCTACGCTTGGTCGTTTTTAGTTTTCTGTTGCAGGTGAATATGGCTGAATCGAGTGCTGCTTTTGCTAAGATGAAGTTCGACACTGGTTTTGACATCGACATAAACTCCTTCGACGGAAGCGACCAGCGCTTCAAGGACATCCTAAACTTATTCCGAGAACAACAGCTGACTCCAATAATGACTACAAGGATGAAGATCGCCTCAGAAGAGATAAAAGAGTGGTGTTTTACCGCAACAGACGAGTCTGAGAATTCTGTTGTCGGCACCATTAAGGGGACTCAGGTATTTCTATCCCCAGCTCTTCTAACAGAAGTCTTTCAACTCAGCACTGGAGAAGACTCCATTGAACTATCTGGAGAGGAGTTTGACACCATGCTGGATAGGATGGGTCACAATGCAGTAAACCCTAATAAGCTGCTGAAGAAAAATCTGGCAATCGAATTTCAATTCCTGGCTGATGTAGTTGGGAAGGTGCTGTTGGCCAAGCATTCAGCCCATGACACCATTTCCAGATATCAGTTCTGCCTGATGGGAGCCTTATTAGACAAGAAACACCTGGACTGGGGCTCCATCTTCTTCACTCTGATTAAGAAGAAGATCAACAAGAATGCAGTTAGTTATGGAAGAATCTTAGGGGTCTTTCTGCACAACAGGTGCCCTGACCTATTAACCTCCTCTGGCATGTTTATCAATGCATCCAAGAGGCTTTCCTGTGCCCTCTTCAGTAAATGGGACAGGCAGATTATAAACCCCACCAGGGCTGCTGCAATACTTCATTCAGGCACAAGGACTATTTTAGTCACTCCTTCAGCAGAAGAGCTGCCTGCTTCCTCCCCTCTTCCAGCCATAACCACCCTAACCACCCAAATTGTCACCTCCTCACCACCAGTATCCACCATAATCATCTCATCCCCAATTACCATTTCCTCACCTATGCCATCCCCTCCTCTATCCACCTTAGAGGAATTCCATCCTCTCTTTTCCTATTCAACCTTCACCATTCCATCCTTCTCACTTACAGATGACTCCTTCATGGATGATTCACCCTCTACTCCTCCTGAGCCACCCTCAACTTCCTCCTTTCAACAACTGCTCCATGACATTCTCTCTCAACCCTCCTTCACACCATCTCTTACTTCCCCTATCTCCACCTCAACCTCCTCTATCTCCATTATTCCATCTTCTGAACCAACCATTCCCTCTCCACCTTTCTCCACAATTTTAGTTTCAGCCACCATCCTTCCATCTACTTTTGCATCTACCTCTGCTCAAGCCCCACTTGAGCATGTAGATATTCCTATTTTGGCAGACAGGCTGTATGAGTTGCTAGCTCCCAAGCTGACATCTCTACTGGAGTCTTCCCTGGCTCCACTCCTAAAGCAAGTACAGGAGCTGTCTACCAAGATTGCCTTCCTTTCCTCCTCCCTGGCTATCCCATCTTCTGTGTGCCTTGATTCATCTTTCTCTGAACCAAGGCAGGGGGAGATGCCTTATGAAGAAGTGGTTGTGCCAGCTGCTGATATTATGTCTGCTCCAGCTCCAGCTCTTGGATGTGCTTTTGCACTGAATCTGCAGAGGCTGCTATCTATGTTTGATACAGTCCATTTCAGTTGTCTGCCTGCAATTCCTGCTGAAGATTTGTCTAAGGCCATTGTGCCTATAGCTACCTGTGATCCAAGCCATATTGATTCCTACATCAAATCCTGGAAGGCTGTGGATATCTCTGATGCTGATACTAAGGCCACTGTGCCTCTTTCAATTGTTACTAAGGCCACTGTGCCTCCTTTTGTTGAAATTGCTGTTGATGCTACTGCTGACATAGAAATGATTCCAGCAACTGATGCTGATGAAACTGCTTCTGCCTGCTCTGCTGTTGCTCCCTCTCCTCCTGCTCCTGATGTTTCTGCAAAACTTAAAGCTCAAGAAGAGCTTATCAGAAGAATTGATGATCTGTATGATCAACATCAAAGTTCTGAGAGTGACCAATACAAGACTGATTCTGATGATTCTGCTAGAACTATTGCCAAGAAGAGAAAAGCCAGAAGTAAAGCAATGATGTCAGTCCCTCCTGCCAAAGCCAAAGACTCAAATGATATTCCATACTACATTCTGCATGACTGCCCAATCTCTGATCCTTGGATGCAATATTCCAAAAATCAACTGAAAGCTATGAAGAAGAAGAGGAAGCTTGACAAATATGAAAAGGGTTCTTCTCAATATCAGCCTCCTCCTCCTCCTCCTCCAGATTCAGGCTCAGGTTCAGCCCCTCAAGCTCCAGTCTCCAGACACAGCTCTTCCCAGCATTATCAAAGATCATATCAAAGGGGACAGCATCAAAAAAGATATCAACCCAGAAGGGGTAATTACAGAGGAAATCAAAGAGAACAAAGATTCTATCAAAGGGAAGGACAAGGTCTCCCTGACCCTTCTTCAGGTCCTTTTCCTTACAAGCTGAAAGACACTATTGTTTCCAGGACTCCTTCTACTGTTTCTGAAATCATCAACAGATATGAACCTCCCATTCCTTTTGAAGACCCTGAGAACAACCCTGTATCCTGGACAGCTAGAATGAAAGAATTGGCTGCCCTTGATCAAATAAAAAAGGCCAGAGAACAAGGAAAGGATACTTCAAACATAACTACCTTATCAGAGCAGAGAAAGAAAGAACTGGAAAGATATGCATCAAGGAAATTCTTCAATCCAGAAGATTATATGAAGCTGCACCCAGAGGCTGTTGTTCCAAGGCCCAAATCTCAAACTTCTCTAGGTGCAGAGGATGACAGAAGGTCAAAGAAAGAAAGTCAGAATCCAAATAGAGAAATTTTATTTAAAAAGGGATCTGAAAGGAAGTGAACTGTGTAAGCTAAACATTTCATCCACCTTTGGACATCTGCTAATATTTATCTGTGATCTGCCTTACTGCTATATATCTTCTCTGCATTTTGTATTAGCTTATGTATTGTTGTATGCTTTTCATTTCCTATGATTATCTGTAAATAGTAATCCTAACCCAAATAGGGGGAGATTGTTGGAACACCCTATTACTAATTTGGGTAAGGATCACTATGCTTGTCTTAGGAATCCCAGTTGACCTAGTTGTATAGTTGAAAAGGTCAACATTAGAATGAGTCTAGGTCTTAGAACTTAGGTTTGAAGCTGCCCCAAGGATCATTCCAAGATCAAGGTTGAAGAGCTTAGTCTAAGGCAATTTTCGTCGAGCTCAGGTCGACGAATCGTCGAACTCTGTTCGACGCTCTCTGAGCTCATCTTCAATAAATCGTCGTACTCCGGTCGACGATCGTCGAGCTCAGATCGACTATCTGCTTTTGTCTAGCTTCTGCTGAGTCGTCGAACTCCCCTCGACTATCTTCTAGCTCAGTTCGACGATCCCTCCTTAAAGTTATTTCTCAGGACTCTGAGCTCAGTTCGACGATCGTAGAGCTCAGATCGACGTTTTCTATCTGCTTGTCCATTTGATCACTGAGCTCAGTTCGACGATCGTAGAGCTCAGATCGACGTTTTCTTTGGAGAGATCGACGCTTTCAGGAATTCAAATGCTGCTGTTCTTTGGAATGTTTTTGAATAATTATCAGCATTTATGTCAGAAGATCTCCCAGCCGTTTGTCTTTATTTCTGGAGCAAGTTTCAAGGAATTATTCTGAGAATGTTTGCTGGACCTTCCTCTAGAAGACAAGACTATTTTTGGAAGACATTTATGACTCCCAACGGCTAATTTTGGACAAGGAAACGTCAGAAAACTTTTATTCCTTTCTTCTGTGTTATTAAGATATACAGAATACACAAGAAGAAGAGACACAGAGATTGACACAAAAAAAAGAAGTGAACACACAGAATAGAATATACTGACAGCAGAAGAACAACAGAAGAACTGTGACTCAAAACATCTTCTTGCTGACTGAAAAGTGTTCACAATCTCATCTCAGAACTCCAGACACCTTACCTTCAGCCTTCTTGCTGAAACCATCCTGTGCTGGAGATCAAAGTTCTGAAGACCTATCACCCTAGAGCAAAGCTTCTTTTCCTGAACCTTTCTACATCTCAGGGGGAGCTTTGACATCATCAATCCACTTGTGCTTCTCTCATTTGATTGAGAACAGAGAAGACACCCTTCACTCTTATTTTTCTTTTCCTGCTGTAAAAGGGTTCTTGAACTCCCTTCAAAAGTTCTGTCTGGTTCTGAGAGCCTTGTCAAAACTCAGTGGTGGCAAGACACCTTATCAAAAATTCTAGTTTTGGTTTTTGGGCACCTTATCAAAAGCTCATTGGTGTCAGGACACCTGATTAACTCATCCTGAGTGGATTCCTACCAAGGGTGGTAGAAGAGTGGATGTACCCAGGTTTTGGGGAACCACTATAATTCCTTGTGTCTTCTGGTTTGTTTGTGTGATTTGTTTGCTGTGTGCTGTGCTTTTTACTTCTTAGTTTTCAACTTCTTACTAGCACTCTACACTATATCATAAATTGAATTTTATATGTGCTGGTTGTTTCAACTGTGAAAAATTATTTTAAAATACTCTATTCACCCCCCCCCCCTCTAGATTTGAGATAGATCTTAGCCTCACTTTCAGAAAATGTTGATACTAGAACTCCTACTGCTTCAGAAACTATAAACAGATATGAGCCTGCAGTTCCTTTTGAAGATCCAGAGAACAATCCATTATCATGGACTGCTAGGATGAAAGAAATTGCTGTTTTAGATCAGTTGAAGAAAGCCAGAGAACAAGGAAAAGACTTCTCCAATATTACGACTTTATCAGATCAGAGAAAAGCAGAACTGGAAAGGTATGCATCAAGAAAATTCTTTGACCCAGTGGACTACATGAAATTGCATCCTGAGGCTATGGTTCCTAGGGCTAGATCCCAAACCTCCTTAGGTGCAGAGGATGATAGAAGGTCAAAAAAGGAAGCTCTTAATCCCAACAGGGAAATTCTATTTAAGAAAGGAAGTGAAAAGAAGTAATATTTGTAAGCAGATAGTACAATCATTCTGAACATTTGCTGATATTCCATATGACTGCTGCTTTGTTGCTTGCTCTGTTCTTTTGTTTCAGTTTATTGCTCTTCTGTATGCTGTTGTTGTTTTTATTTCTGAGATTTGTAAATAGTAATCCTAACCCAAATAGGGGGAGATTGTTGGAACACCCTATTACTAATTTGGGCAAGGATCACTATGTTTGTCCTAGGAAACCAGTTTGATCTAGATGTATAGTTAAAAAGGTCAACATTAGAATGTGTTTAGGGCTTAGAATTTAGGTTTGAAGCTGCCCCCAGGACCATTCAAGGAATCAGACTTAAAGCTGAGGCAAAGACAATTATCGTCGAGCTTAGGTCAAAGAAACGTCAAACTTCGTTCGACGCTCTCTAAGCTCAACTCTGCTAAATCGTCGAGCTCCGGTCGACGATCTTCGAGCTCAGATCGACGATCTGTCTTCAGCTTATTCTTCAGGACGCTGAGCTCCGGTCGACGATCTTCGAGCTCAGGTTGACGTTTTTTGTCTGATCTTCATTCCAATCTCTGAGCTCAGGTCGACGATCGTAGAGCTCAGATCGACGTTTTTCCTAAGAGATCGACGATTTTAAGGATTCAAATTCAGTCAGACTTTGGAATGTTTTCAAATTATCTCAGCATTTATTTCAAGAGATCTGCTAGCCATTTTCCTTTATTCTAGAGCAAGTTTCAAGGAATTCTTTTTGAGAATGTTTATTGGACTTTCCTCTAGAAGACAAGACCTTTTATGGAGGACATTTAATGTCTGCTAACGGCTATCTTGGATAGAGGATCTTCAGAGATAAAATCACTTTTTCTTCTCTAGTCTGAGAGACACAATAACAAGAGATTACACAAACATAGGCAGTTTACAACAAGAAATTCTTAGTACAGATTCACAGGATAGAGAGATCAATTCAAAACATCAAGTGATCAATCCTGGAGAATTAGTTGGCATACTGAAAAGTGATCATAACTTCAACATCAAGGACTCCAGACAATTTATATTTTAGCCTCTGCTGAAACCATCTTCTGCTGGAGATCTGAAACTTCTGAAGACCTATCGCCCTGAAGCAAAGCTTCCACTCCTGAACTAGTCTACATCTCAGGGGGAGCTTTGACAACACAATCAATCCACTTATGCTTCTCTCTTTAATTGAGACAGAGAAGACAACTTCACTCTTTTTCTTTTTCTTTCCTGCTGTAAAAGGGTTACCAAAACTCCCTTCAAAAGTCTTGATTCTGGTTCTGAGAACCTTGTCAAAACTCAGTGGTGGCAAGACACCTGATCAAAAAATCTAGTGTGGTTTTGAGCACCTTATCAAAAGCTCATTGGTGCCCAGGACACCTGATCAACCCTTCCTGCAGTGGATTCCTACCAAGGGTGGTAGAAGTGTGGATGTACCCAGGTTTTTGGGGAACCACTATAGCCCCTTGTGTCTTCTGGTTACTTGAGTATTTTCTTTGCTATGTGCTGTGATTTTCTTTTTGCTGTCTTAGTTTTAAATCATATAGCAAGGCACCTTACACTTATACATAAATTAAATCTTAATTTTTTTGATTGTTTAAATTGTAAATTTATTTTAAAAATACTCTATTCACCCCCCCCCCTCTAGAGTTGAGATAGATCTTTGTCTCACTTTCAGATTTAGTGAACACTTTTGTTATGAAAGGATCTTCTGCTTCTTACTTAGACATCTTCAGGTCTTGAGCTCCCAAAAGAGTTACAATAGAAGCTCTAGGCACAACAGCTTCTGGGTGAACCTGCATATAAGCATTTGGATCAAATAATTCTTTGTCTACTTCAAAATTTTCAAGCTCTTTCTATCTGAAGGAAGACATAGTTGTAAATTTTTATGGATCAGTTCCTTCTGTCTTTGCCTTGTTTATCTGAGATAAGCCTATAAGTTCATGGAATCTAGCCATCCTGAAATTTGGATCAAGCTCTGGTTCATATCTTGGATCAGCTGAATCATCCTGAGCAGTCTTTTGAGGCTTTTTGAAAATAATAGATTGTTGCTGATAATTTGTTGAAGGATAATTCTTTATAGAATTCTCAGTATAATAGGAATTTGGTGGTCTGCATTCACTGTATTTTCCAGCAGGAATGGATTATTGTCTTTGAGTTGGTCGGAAGATTGTCTTGAGTAAGAAGGAGCTGGTTTAGAAGACTATCTTGAATACTGATAATGAGCTAGCTTGGGTGGTTGAGAAGCACTGGAGGTAGACCTTGCAAGATTTCCTAAAGCTCCTGTAGTAGGATGAGGAGGAGGAGGTGGATCTTTCCTGTATTTCTTCACATGAGAAGATCCAGACCTCTTCTTCTTCTGTGTTTTAGCCTGGTTCCTAGACAGTCTCATCAGATGAGGAGTTGTTGGAGTAAGAGGAATGTTGTGCAGAATATAATATGGAACATCATTATCTAGATTGAGCTTGGGAATGGCTTTTCCTGGAGCTTTCCTCTTCTTTGATTTGGATCTATTGGAAGTATAATAATCAGAATCATCTTCTAAATCCTCATCATCATCAGATGATCTAAGAGGATTATCATATAAATCATCTATTTCTTCTAATTTTTGCTTTGAAATTTGTTTATCTGCTTGAAGAGGAGCTGGAAGTAGAATAATTGCAGGAGGAACAACAATCTCTGTAATCAACTGAGAATCTTCTAAGTCTTTATCAATCAGAAGAAAATCATTTTGCTCAGGATCTTTTTGCATCTGTTCAATCTCTAGTGCAACATCCTGTGCAATTAAATCATCTAGACTATGTATTGGACAATCATCCATTACATAGGTTGGGCCAGCAGGTTCCACAACCATGTTAGTAGCAAATCTTGCCTGAATGGCCTGAAGAGTTTTTGTACTAACTGGAGCTGTTTGGCAAATAATATTTGTGCAATACTTGGGAGAAACAAATAAAAGAATCTTTCTATATAAGAGGTCAAAAGAATCTAGATCTGACTTCAGGTTAACTGCTGGAGAAATGGAACAGTCTTCAGAAAGAATAACCAAGGATTTAACTGCATCTGTATCTGGTATATCAGTATCAACAAACTCTACTATTGTTGTTGCTGTTTTTCTTGTTGTTACTACTGTTTCTTCTGCTACTGAAGCTGCTTCTTCATTGAGCAATTCTCCCTGCCTGGTTTCACTAAGTTCTAGAACCAGGCTCCTAACTAAAGAAGGAGGGACAGAGGGGGCAAAAAGTTGGAAACAAGAGAAGAAATGGAAGCAGCAAAAGGTGAAATAGCCTCTGCTATGAGTTATTTTAGAAGAGGTGTAATGGATTGCAGAAGAGATGAAATGGGGAAGGAATCTATGTCCATGAATTCAAGAGGGGATTGAGTGGATACAGATGGGTTGAAGGAGGATGATGGATGAGAGAGGAATCTTGCATTGGTTCATCTATTGATGATGGGGGATGAGGGGTGATGATAGATTGAATGATAACAGATTGAATTTTGGTATGGATGATAGGTTGTGAAGGGGGATGTCAGTAAGATGTTAAGGAGGAGGAGACAGAGGAGGAGTAACATGCTTGGTGTATTAGCATGTACTAGAGATTGAATCGGTGAATGTTGATGTTGAGGGGATTGATGTGGTGAAGGTTGATGTACTGGAGAATGAGTAGGTGAATGAACTGGTGAGTGAACTGGTGAATGAATATGGATTGGGGAAGCAAGAGGTGTTGGTTGATGTTCTTGAGATATGGAAGGATGCTGGAGGGTTGTTGAGGGAGTTTGAATAAGAGGAGGTGGAGGGGGAATGGAAAAATCCTCATCAGGGTGGGGAGTGGCTGGAGCAGCCCTTGTACCCTCAGAAGGTCTGGAAGAGGAAGCCTTGGATTGCTTAGATATATTCCTCTCCCACCTGCCAAATAAGGTGCAGGTAAGCCTTTTGGAGGCATTAATGATTATGGACGGGGAGACCAGTGATTCAGCAGCCTTGTCCTGCAGGAAGATTCCCAGAATTCTTCCAAAACACACTTCTTTCTTGGTGTTTTTCTTCTTAATAAACTCAAACATGATTTTGGCCCAGTTCACGGCCTTCTTGTTCACCACTACGCACATCACTAGAAACTGTTTTCTAGTAATGTAATCATGGGCAGTGTGCTTGCCCAACAGTACTTTTCCTACAACATCTGCCAGAAACTTATAGTCTGCATATAGATGTTTCTTTAGCAGTTTGTTAGTGGTGTCTCCATAATAACCCATTCGAATCAACATCTCATCAAATTCAGCAGTGTCGATTTCTAATTCCTCTTCTCCATTCAGTAAACAAAAAATTTCAGTTAGAACATCAGGGGTAAGTGAAATGGTGTTACCCGATATTGTCCCGATCAATGTATCAGAATCTGGAGTCGATAGTGTGAAGACCCATTCTCTGATTTCTGTCGTCGCAATCTTCATCCTGGCAGTCATCAGACTCTTTAACTGTAAATCTTCAAACAATTTTAGGATGTCAAGGAAGATCAGGTCCGAGTGTTGGAATGACTTTAAATCTTTGTCGAAACCCATATAGAATTTCATTGCTGCAAGAGCGCTTGCTGGAATCACCATGATCACCTGCAACAAAGAAACAGAGAGATCAAGTGCAAGGGAACTGAAAGCACAGGATGGACCTTGAAGAAAACCTAGATATAAGGTTTTTCGGAATATGAAACGACAAACTCCGTCCTATGAAAAAGAAAAATTCTTTGATATGAGGTCGACGAAATATTTTATCAACAAATGAGTTCGTCGATCTCAGTCTTAAGAAGGGAAAACTTTTCGTCATCCTCAGGTCAACAAAAAATTTCTGATTCCAGATCGTCGATCTTCGATCGACAAAAATGACTCACACAGAGAGTTCATTGATCTCAAGTCGACGAATTATCTCAAGAACTTTTCTCAGTTCGTCGATCTCTGCTCGACGAACTGTGGCAAATTCTTCGACCACAGACAGAAAGTTAAATTAAAGCTTCTTCATTAATCATACCAAGCTGAATTAGGAAGAACAGATGGTTTCTTTCATCCAAGGTTTCAGTGAAGATTTCTGCTCTTTGCAAATCAGTGTAGATATAAACAAGCTTAATTTTCTTTTTGTCTACACACTCTCTAATGAAATGATGTCTTATCTCTATATGCTTAGTTCTACTATGATAAATTAGATTCTGAGCAATAGAAAATGCACTTGTATTATCATAGAGTAAGGTTGAATTATTTAAGTTGTATCCATAGTCTAGAAGTTGGTTTTGAATCCACAGCAACTGTCAGCTGCTATGTACTCAGCTTCTGTTGTTGATGTAGACACAAATGTTTGCTTTTTTCAAAACCAGGAGATAAGTCTAGAACCAAGGAACTTGCATTTTCCTGATGTGCTATTCCTGTCCACTCTACATCCAGCAAAGTCAGCATCTGATTATCCAGTCAACTCAAATTCTGACTCAGTTGGATATCAGAGTCCTAGATTTGGGCAACCCTTTATATATCTTAAAATTCTTTTAAGGAAAATAAGATGAGATTCTTTAGGGTTCACTTGGAACCTAGCACAAAGGCTTGTAACAAACATTATATCTAGCCTACTTGCTGTGACATACAATAGGGAACCAACAATGCCCCTATATAAATTCTGATCAACAGACTTTCTAAGTACATTAAAGTCAACCACAACATTGGTAGCCATGGGTGTTTTCTTTGCTGAGGCATCTAACATCCAAAACCTTTTGATTAGCTCCTTAGCATACTTTGATTGGGATATGAAGATGCCATCAGGCAATTGCTTCACTTGGAGACCAAGGAAGTATGAAAGTTCACCCATACTTCTCATCTAAAACTTTGAATGCATAAGGTAAGAAAACCTTTTGCATAGTTTGGGATTAGTTGAGCAAAATATAATATCATCTACATAAATTTGACTAACAAGATTTTATCTTTATGATGCTTAATAAAAAGTGTGCTATCTACCATGCCTCTATAAAATTTATGCTCTAACAAGAAGTTAGCTAAGGTCTCATACCAAGCTCTTGGAGCTTGCTTTAGACCATAGAGAGCTTTATGCAATCTAATGACATGAGAGGGATTAGTTGGAGGGATAAAACCCTGTGGTTGGTCCACATATACTTCCACTTTGAGTTCTCCATTCAAAAATGCACTCTTGACACCCATTTGATAGACTTTAAACTTTTTGAAGGCAGTATATACAATGAAGATTCTTATAGCCTCAAGCCTTGCAATAGGGGCAAATGTCTGATCATAGTCAATGCCTTCCTCTTGCCTATAGTCTTGAGCTACTAGCCTTTCCTTGTTCCTTATGATAGTGCCCTGGGCATCACGTTTATTTCTTAATACCAACTTAGTTCCAATGACTGGGTAGTCTTTGGGTCTTGGAACTAAGTCCCAAACTCTACATCTCACAAACTGGTTGAGCTCCTCTTGCATAACAATGATCCAGTGTAGATCTTGCTCAGCATCTTTGATAGATTGGGGCTCAATATGAGATATGAAGCAGGTATGCATCCCAACCTGGTGGAGGTTATGTCTTGTCTGCATACCTACTAATATGTCTCATATTACTTGAGATATAGGATGATCTCTAAGTATGATAGAATCAGTTGGTGGAGTTAGTTCATCAACAGCTTGGGGAGTTAATTCCTCTAGTAGAATTAAGTTAGCTATTGTTGGATCTCCATTAAATTCAGTATCTTCATAATCACTTTCTTCAGTAATATGTGGAGAAGGATGTGTAACAGCCTCATTGGTGAGGGTCAACTCATCCAGCTTCTCACACATGTTAGGTACCTACAAGGTTTCACTAGTAGAAGCTATCTTCTCCTTATAAAACATGTTAGTCTCATCAAAAGAAATGTGAACAGACTCTTCCATTTTCATAGTTTATTTATTATATACCCTATAAGCCTTGCTTACTTGGGAATATCCAAGAAAAATTCCAACTTCAGCTTTGACTTCAAACTTTCTAATGTATTTCTTGTTATTGTTATTGATGTAACAGACACAACCAAATTCTCTAAAATATTCTACTTTAGGTTTCTTCCCTTTAAGTAGTTCATAGGGGTTCTTGCCCTTAAGTTTGTGTATCAAATTCTTGTTCAGGACATAGTTTGCTGTGCTCACAGCCTCTACCCAAAAGGATATGGGCAGGTGAGCATCTGCAATTAATGTGCCAACAGCTTCAATAAGTGTTCTATTTTCCTTTCAGCTACCTCATTTTGTTGAGGAGTTCTAGGAGCAGAGCAGCAATGCCTGATACCTTACATCTCACAGAACTCTTGCATAATAAGAGACTCAAACTCAGTATCATGATCACTCTGATCAATGCAACTGGATTAGAGTACTCAATCTGTATATTCTTGAGAAAATATGTAAGAACCTTGAAGTTATCTGACTTGTTTCTCAAGAAGAACACCCAAGTGAACCTTGAGAAGTCATCAACAATCACTAAGGTATAAGACTTCCCTCCTAGGATTTGTACAGCAATGGGTCAAAAAAGTTCCATGTGGAGTAAATACAAAATCCTAGGTGAATCACTCTTGTTAAGTGACTTGAAACTATTTTTTGTTTGCTTGCCTAACTGACAAGCCCTGCAAAGGCTTTCCTTCTTGTAGGGATAAGAAGGCAATCCTCTAACAAGGTTGTCTTTAGATAAACTAGCAATGTTTTTTAAGTTAACATATCCTAATCTTCTATGCCAAAGTTCATTGTAGTTACTGGTTTTGTTAAACAAACAAATTTTTTTTTTTGCTGATTTGAAATTAACAATGTAGATATTTACTACTCTAGAGCCAGTTAAAATAGTTATATTGTCAGTAGAAGAAATAATACAAGAGGATTTATCAAATGATACCTGAAACCCTTTTATCATAGAGTTGACTAATAAAAATCAGGTTGTGCTTTAATCCACTTACATAAGCTACTTTCTTGAATGTGACCATTCAAATCTTTACATATCCATAGCCTTTAGTCTGGCCACAGTTGGAGTCACCAAAAACAACTTTGGGACCTAGCTTGGACTTGCAGTTGGATAGATTGTCCTTGTTGCCAGTCATATATTTTGAACAACCACTATCCAGATACCAATATTCCTCTATGGTAGGATAGTCTTTCACCTGCACAAAATAGGTTAGATATTCTTGACCCAGGTTACCTTGGGTCCTTGTTGATTTACATAACTAAAGCTGGTAATATATGAATATTCAGGTTGACTTTTATAACCTAAAGGATGGTATTTTCTTGGTGGAATTATCCATTGGTTAAAAGGATTAATATTCTGTCAAGGTTGATTAAAAATCCTATTGTAATTAAAATTTCTGTTATTATAAGCTGGGGTCGACGAATTCTAGTATGTTCGTCGATCTGAGATTGATGAATGGGGATGAGTTCATCGAACTCCACTGATAGAATGAAAGTATTCATTTTCTGGGCCCCAATTTCGTCAATCTCTGGTCGACGAACCATACTGGTTTCGTCAATCGCAGTTCAGAGAATAGTTATAGTAGAAGTTTGCGTTCAGAGTTCGTCGACTTAAGCTCGATGAACTGTACACATTTCGTCGATCTGATTTTTTACAAAATCTGCTGAACATTATTTTGGTTATTATTTTTTTTACACTTTCTTCTTTTCTTATTCTTTTGTTTTAATACTATTTCTTGAACATGATTATCTTCTATTTTTTCTTTACTCTTTTCAGAAACAAATTTTATGGGGGTGGATAAAATATTTTTCTGAATAAGTGGGGGTTAGCTTGATGAAGCACCTAAGCACAGCTTGCCATTAAGTCTGGCATTCACTGTGCTTGTGATGTTCATCAACTTGATGCTTCTCCCATTCAAGGATTTTTCAAGTTGCCTAGCCTCAAATAATTCAGTATTTAATTTAATGATTTGTTCATTAGCTAAGGTGATTTCATCCTTTAATTTGTTGTTTTCTAGCAGTAGGTTTTCTTGTTCATTTACTTTCTCTCTAAGTTATTTAATTACTTTTTCAGAGTTAATTAAATCAAGGCATAAAGATTTAAATTAAATTTTAAATTATTCTAAATCAAAATCAAAAGAAGATAATACCTGATCCTCTTCAGTTAGAGGTTCTACAGTGTTTGATTGGTCAGCTTCAGAATGGGTGCTTGATGCATCAATAGCCATCAAGCATATTTCCTTGGCCTTTGCTTCCTCTTTATATTCACTAGAGCTAGAAGATGAAGATTCTTCTTCAGTGTCACTCCAGGTTTCAGCAATGAAACTTTTCTCCTTCCTTTTATGTTTGCTGGAGGAAGGCTTGTCATAATGCTGTTTCCTGGTCTCCTTTTCTCTTCTTTTATCTTTCTTTTGAATCTCTGGACACTCTGAAATGAAGTGTCCAGACTTCTTGCAGCCAAAACAAACTACTTATTTAGGTTGTGTTTTGTCATACCTGGGTTTGTCATCTTGCCTTGATGACTTTCTTCTGAAGTCCCTCTTTCCCATTTTAGAAAATCTCTTGGCTAAGAGACTTAGGAATTCTTCATTGACAGTTGGGGCTTTTGAATTTTCAGTAGCTTTGAATGCTATATTTTGCTCATTTCTCCCAAATGAAGGAGTCTTCTGTTCTGCAACTTTTCTTGACTTAATTAGTTGCTCATAAGATTTGAGCTTTCCCAATAGAGATTCAGTGGAAATCTCATTAAGGCTTTTGGCTTCCTTGATAGGCCAGATTCTAGAATCCCATGAGCTAGGAAAGCACATGAGGATTTTGTCATTCACTTCTGTAAAAGTGATGTCCTTGTCCAATGTCTTCAGCTCATTGATTATTGAGCTTAATCTGTTGTACTTATCACCAACTGTCTCTGACTCATCCTTCTTGAAGTTCTCATACTGAGAGATGAGATTGGATCTCCAATCCTTTCTCTCATCAGCAGAACAAGCTACCATCTGGTTAAGAGAATCACAAATAGCCCTGGCTTATGTGCATTCAGCCACCTTTTGGATGATGTCATCAGACATAGTCTGAGCCAGAATATTCATGGCCTTTGCATCAACAATCTTGGCTTTTTCTGAGCATCTTTCCACTCAGGTGGGGGAAACAACATGTGTGCTTGATTTTGAGGTGGATGCAGTCACTGGAGCAGGAGGTCCTGTCAAATGGAATTAAAAATGTCCTCATCAATAGAGTTCATATAAAGTTTGATTTTTGCCTTCTAGATAGCAAACTTATTTAAGTTGCACACTGGAGGTCTGGTGCTTGCATAATCCTTGTTCTGTGCCATGCTATAAGAAATAGGCTAGAAAAATTTAGATCTAAGAAGGATCTGTTTGTTCAAGTGTTATATTATTCAACCAAGAGAACAGCCCTTTGATACCAATTGAAAGGAGGGGTTACATCTTGCTTACTCTAGAGGGGGGTGAATAGAGTATTAAAATTTTTGGTTGTTTTAAACTTTTATATCATAATGAAAATAAGTGATACTAAATATAATAATAGAAGGAAAAATAAGCTAAGCTATTCTAACAATCACAGCCACAGCAAGAACAAAAATAGAAAATGAGCAACCAGACAACAAAAGAAATTTTATAGTGGTTCCCCTAAACTTGGGTGCATCCACTCTTCTACCACCCTGGTAGGAATCCACTAGCAGGTTTTGATCAGGTGACTGCCACCACAATATCTATTTGAAGGGAGATATTGCAACCCATTAGGCTTTTGATCAGGTGTCAAAAAACTAATCCAAGTCTTTTGATTAGGAGACTTGACAACCTAGAGCTAACTTTTGAAGGGAGTTAAAACCCTTTTACAAGAGGTCAGAGGAGGTGATGGTGTCTTCTCTTTCTCTAATAAACAGAGAAGACTAGTGGATCTTTGATGTTGACAAAGCTCCCCCTGAGATGTTGATGGTTCTGGAAGACTGGAGCTTTGCTTCAGGGTGTAGGTATTAAGCCTTATCTGAAAGCAGTCCTAGAACTTTTCTGACTGAATAAATCTTTGTTGTCTTGAATGTTCCTGGAAGTGAAGCTTGAAGAAGACTGATGATTGTGATGATTGTTCTTCTTCTGTCTTAAGACTTGACAAAGTGAAACACAGAGAATTTTTTGCACTGTGAGAGAGAGAGAGTGTTCTGAAAGATTAGTCTATCACAGTGTTGTATATTTTTCTCTGTAAGTTCTGGTGGTTCTGTATTACTGTCTAAAAGATGAAAATCTCTCTTTATATTCTCAGTCAATAATTTCTCTTTTGAAATTTGAAAATTCTGCCTTAATTGCTGGCTAATCTTGAGAATACAAATGGCTGGAATATATCATAAATGAGTTTCCCCAACTGCCCCTTAATAAAATAAGCAAATAAATATCCTGATGAATACCATAATAAATGTTGCCAATAACAGCTATATTCAAAGGAATATAAGCATTAATTACCTAGGAATAATACTGTTATTAATATAGAAATAAAGGAACAGAAGGAAGAAAACTTCTCATTCTAGAAATGGACAGATATCGTCGATCACTGAATAGAATTCGTCGACCTGAGATCCAAGATTGTCGACCTAAGAATTCCAGTTCGTCGACCTAAGCTCTGTGAAATGTGTACAGAGAATGGCTTACCAAAACTGCACTCTGAGTTTGTCGAGCTGAGATTCTATCTGAAGAAAACTGATCATCAACCTGAGCACGAATATCGTCGAGCTCAGCTCAGAGAAATAACTCTGAGTTTGTCAATCTGATATCGACGATCGTCGAGCTGAGTTCGAAGAACTTCGAACTGATCAAACTGTTCTCTGAAAACTTCTAAGTCTTAGTCTTCTGAGGTCCTCTGCTGGCTGGTCCAAGAAGGTTGAATCTTAATGACTTATCTTATACTCTAGGACTACTAGACTTGAGCCTTGTTATATAAGGTGGGTAAGACTTATCCTAAATTAGTGAACCTAGCCCAAATCCAACTAAGGATACAACACCTTTTATCCACAAACAAATGGTTAGACTCAGAGCACTAACAGTATAATTGAGGATATGCTCAGTATATGCGCCTTGGATTTCGGGAAGAGGTGGGAGGACCATCTATGCATGATCAATTTTGCCTATAATTATAGCTATCAAGCTTGCATTCATCTGGCGCCCTTCGAAGCTTTATATGGGAGGAAGTGTCGTACTCCTTTAGCTTGGGTGGAAACAGGCGAATCGAAGCTATATAAGCGTAATGAGGTAGAAGATGCCAATTCGACTATACGCACTATTCGAGAGCAGTAATTGGTTTCTCAAGATATACAAGTAAAGTACTACAATGCCAAGTACCGAAACATGGAGTTTGCGGTGGGCGATTGGGAATATCTAAAGATAAAGCCATTTAAAGGTGTGTTTAGGATTCGATGCATGAAAAAGCTGAGTCCGAGGTACCTTGGTCTATTTGAAGTGATTGAATGAGTTGGTGAAGTTGCTTATCGACTAGCTCTTTCGACGGAGCTAAGTGGTTTGTATGATGTGTTTCACATCTCGGTATTGCGGAAGGTTTTGCAAGCACCTATGCAAGTGATTCCGTATGGTCAAGTATCGGTCAATAGTGGGCAAACGACAAAGTTTATACCCATTCATATCGAGGATACGAAGATCAGACAACTACGTAACAAAGCAAACAGGATGGTCAAAGTCCGTTGGGACAATTGTGGCCGTGAAGAATTGACATGGGAGCGTGAGCAAACCATGCGAGATGAATTTCCCGAGTTGTTTTTGTAAAATTGTGTTGTAAGATTATATACTAATTTCCTTTCAATTAATAAAATTTCGGGACAAAATTTCTTAAAGGAGAGGAGAATTTTAATTCCCCAAAAATCTTGAAAAAGGAGGATTGGAAGTTAACGCGCGGCGCTAGTATTAACGCTGAAGTTAGCCCTGGATTTAAATCGAATGTAATCTCGGCTATCTACCGTACGGCGGTAGAAATGTATCCCGTGACGATACCACTCGATTCTCTCGACGCACTCAACGCTTTCAACAAATCATTGAGAGACTACCGTGGGGCGGTAGTGAGCTAACACACGACGATAGCTGATTAAAATAGCATATGCCTCAGGAAGGTACCGCTCGGCCTTAGTAAGTTAACACTGACGGTAGCTTTCCACGTGGCAGTGCAGTGGAGGATGATTTGGGTGAAAGAGCTATGTCAATTGGCCCAAGCAGCGACCGCCTTAGATAATGCGCAGTGGTACCGAATAACCCGCGGCGGTAGTCGATACCCCGCAGCGGTAGCTTGCTGTTAAGGGCTGGATTTTAGATTTCATTCTCATTTTTCCTCTCTCACTCTTTATCTCTTGGTTCTTGAGCTTCTTGAGGAAATAGGAGGAAGAAATTCTAGGAGTATAAGAGGAGAAGCGATCCAAGGTGTGCTTGTGATTGAAATTACGAGTTGACGCTAAATCTGAGGAAAGGAAGTTGTGACAATCAATTTCATCTGGATCAAAGAACAATGGCATAGCTCCTAAGCGATCGATAAGGTTAACGACTTTCTCCTTGTGCAAGTGAATTCCTCAATTTGCATATGTGCATGGAACCCCTCACCAAAAGGTGAAGAAAAAGGTTGTTTCCAGCGGGTAAATCATGGTAATCTCCGCTAAAACTTGCATTTAGATTTGAAATCAAAGTACGAAATAGGCATGCTGTGTGAAGCCCATCTAGATGGTTGGTCTGTATTGGTGATTAATTGATTTATGTGTCGGAGAAGGCTCCGTGGACAAAATGTGTGGATAAACATATAGAATCCGGGGTCTGGGGGTGTGCAGGATGTTGTAGTGATAATACTGGAGGTGATCTCCAGGAAAACACCCAAAAATGGGGAAGAAGCTACTTCTGTCTCTACCATGTGGCGGTAGTGCTACTGCTAGCGATTGCTTATAGTAAGCTATGAGGCCTGTCTCTAGAAGACTTGGGGCCATTGTTTGAAGCTGAGAGGCTTGTGAGCCCAGCTAAAGTGTCCATGCGAGCCAGCCTAAATGTTGTTGCGAAGCCTGTGTCCGTGATACAAGGTGTATAGCATGAAAAACTATAAGCCTAGAGATCCCATCTTTTAGCCATGAGAGCCATGATAATCATTGCAGGCTCAGGTCCTGGGGACATGTGAGCAGCAATTGATTCTTAGGGCCTGGAGTGCCCAACATAAAGGCCAGAGAGCCAAATAGGCAAGGTAAGGCTGACCCGCGTCTTGTTGTTCGCTATGATGGTTATGACTGTCGGCATATACATGGAAATTTTAGCAATGGGCTGTAGCTGAACAGTACCCACGTTATGTCGTTCAGACCAAGATTGCCTAAAGTAACTGGCTTTCGTAATTGGCATAATGAGAGTGTTAGGACCCGAGCCAGAAAGACTAGAATGCTCAAAGATACCATCAAGTCTGGGACTGTGGATAGTGGTGGGACCCGGGAAGTCCAGTACACCAAGAATATGCCCTGAGTGCCTAGGGCGTGTGGATGATCGAGCCTGCGTCTGTGGCGAATGGTGCTTAAGTGTATGTTGTTATTTGCCAAAAGATATATATGTGACTGCTTGTATGGAAGGAGAACCGTCGCCCCGAGTGATGGGTGGGGTTGTTATAAATTGGTCAGCTAATGTTGACCGTTGCTTTGTTTGCCACGTTTTGGTGGGTCGTGTTATGTAGGTGCTGGAGAGCCAAGTGGAAAGTAGCAGGTTGAAGTCATTTATGCTGTAATTGGCTATCCCTCGAAGGACCAAAGGCGAATGTTTACTATTTCACATGTGTGGCCGGCCTACGTGTCGATTTATGAAAACACTTTTTGTAAAGAAAACAGTTGTAAGGCCATAAGGCCAGTACATTTGGTGCATTTGGTTATCATTCCTATATCTATAGTGGACATTTCTGGTGTATGGGTTCTATAACTTAAACTGCTTCCGTTAGAATGCGCTCTGAGTTAGGATGTGTATATAATCATATGGTTTCAATGTGAAACTCTGCCGATTGTCTGTGGAATATGGTGTGGGGCTCCGGCCAGACCCTCTGTTACATTTTATGAGACGGATGGACGTGTTACACCACCATACTTGCCTCTACCAAAGCTTTCCTTAAAATTGAGATAAGAAAAATATCATGCAGTCCACTAAACTCTGTGGGCAATGCCAATCTATAGGCAGCTTCTTCGATGTGTTCCGTAACTTCAAACAGTCTTAGAAACCTCAGGCTTAACTTCTTGAGTCCGCGAATCCGCAAAACGCCCTTGTATGGTTTAATCTTTAGATAGACCCAATCGCCAACAACAAACTCCATATTCCTATGGAGCACATTGAAATACTTTGTCGGCCAACCCTGAGCAACCTTCATGCGCTCCTGAATTATTTGCACCAACTCACAAGCATCGGCCACGACTTCCTTTCCCAAAAGTTTGGTGTCTCCCACCTTTATCCAAGACATTGGTGTTCGACGCCGCCTTCCATACAGACCCTCGTATGGAGCCATCTTGATACTCGCCTAAAGTAAAAAAGAGCTAAATAATGGAAATTTTTATTTCTCCAAAAAGATAATTATTACATAGGTTTGTCCCCTTTTTTATAGAAAATGGGGGAGATGAGAGAATACAACAATCGATGTGGGACTAAATACAAGTCGGGCAGCCTATGCGGTTCTATAAGGTCAAACCGCACACTATATAATGAACAACTGTACACCTGGCGGCAACTGAGGAAACCTGCCACATAGCTTGGGAAGACCTCCAGTCTAGGCCGCTAGACCATAACTGCGGGTTGCCACCAGACCACAATTGCGGCTAACCATCAGACCGCAGCTGCTGCAAGCCATTAGATTGTAATTGTGGGTTATCACTAAATTGCAGTTGCGGTTAACCATTTGTCCGCTACTGCGGCTTTATCCAGGTCGTTGTAGCCAACCACCTGACCGCAACGGCTAACCTCCAGACTGCTGTGATAAACATCTGATGCACCGTTGTGGCCTCAAACCAACCCGCTGGATATGCTACTACATAGACTGTTGTGCCAAACCGCCAGATGGTTGAACGGACACTGCAAGACCACACCGCCAAATCGCTGACAAAACAGGTCGCTGGGCCAAACCACAATATTGCCGACTAGAAAAGCCACTGCAACTAGTTCATCTAACCACTCAAACTCTGGTTCGAACACTCCCCCTCAAGGTGGAGCATATATGTCAACCATGCCCAGCTTGCTACAAACTTCCGTGAACAAAGTAACCAGCTTCGTGAAGAAATCAGCTAGCTCCTTATCAGAGGTAACAAACGGCATACATATTTGATTCTTTAGAATCTCTTCTTTGATAAAATGACAATCTACTTCAATATGCTTCGTTCTCTCATTAAAGATCGGATTCTTTGAAATGTATATAGCTACTTTGTTGTCATAGAACATCGGTAGGGCATGATCATAAAACTCTCCTAAATCCATCAAGAGTGTCGGAAGCCACTTCATCTCGCAAGCAGTTAGAGCCATGCTTATGTTCTCTGCTTCTGCACTCGATCTGGCAACTATAGCATGTTTCTTGCTCTTCCAACTTATCAGATTACCTCCAACAAAGGTATAAAACAAAATGTCTACTTCCTGTCTTCCTTGTCATCTACGTAGCTGGCATCAGAATAAGCCTTTACCTTTAAATGTCCCCTTCGCTGAAATAAGAGCCCTTTTCTTGGTGCACCTTTTACATACTTGAGGATCTTTAGAGCTGACTGCATATGACATTCCCTGGGGCTTGCATAAATTGTCTCACTCTCCCTACTACATAGCAAATATCTGGTCTTGTGACTATCAGATAGATGAGTTTACCGATAAGATGTCTGTACCTGGTGACATCTTCAAGAATAGGAGAAGTCTCACTCCAGCATTTGTCATCTCCAACAGCCATAGGGGACATAGCAGGTTTAGTCCCAAGAAGACTTGTTTCTTGCAGAAAATCCAAGGCATGCTTTTGCTATGAAATAACAATAGAACCAGGTTTCTAAGATATATCAATCCCCAGAAAGTACTTACACCCCATATCCTTGGTAATAAAATGCTGAAGAGGATGCTTATTTGTCATATCAATACCTTTCCTATCATCCCCTGTAAGAATAATGTCATCCACATACACTACAAGAATAACAAGACTACCTGAGGTTTTCCGAATAAATAAAGAGTTATCTGCAGAGCTCCGAACAAATCAAATAATAGAAAAAACTTTGTTGAACTTGTCAAACCAAGCTCTCAGGCTTTGCTAAAGTCCATATATGGCCTTCTTAAATTCACACACCTGAGACTCCCTCTGAGCAACACACCCAGGAGGTTGCTCCATATAAAGTGTCTCATTCAAAACACCATAAAGAAAGGCATTCTTACATCCAACTGAGACATTTCCCAATATCTGTTTACAGCTACATAAAAAGCACATGGATCGTAGTAATCTGAGCAACAGGAGAGAAGGTGTTAAAGAAATCCACACCATAGGTTTGCGTAAACCCTTTGGCTATAAGCCGAGATTTATATCGATAAATAGTACCATTAGGAATATATTTGATGACAAAGACCCAGCGATACCCAACCACATCAGTTAGAGGGGGAGGAACAAGAGACTAAATACCCTGTTTAGTTAGAGTTTTCATCTCTTCATCCATAACAGCTTTCTAATGAGGAATAACCAGAGCATCACGATAAGACATAGGAAGAATAGTTGTCGATAGAGCAAGAGCAAAGCTCTGAAATAGAGTATACAGTCATGAATAAGATACCACATCACGAAGAGGATGTTGAGTGCATGAATGAACACCTTTCCGGAGAGCAATCGGAAGATCAAGGTCAGTATTATCTACTGGCTCAGTTTCAACCGAATGAGAGACTATTGCACCATGAGGTGTTGGCAGCGGCTAAACAAAAGAAATTAAGATAGTAGGAGAATAAGAAAGAGAAGATGGAAGTGGATGCTCTAGAAAAGGTGCCAACACAAGAGGAAAACAAACTGAATCACCAAAAGAAGGGAGAATATAGGAAAGTGAAAAGAATGGAACCTCCTCAAAGAAAGTGACATCAGCAGAAACATACTATCGGCGGAGAACATGATCATAACACCTGTATCCTTTTTGTGTTGGACAGTAACCTAGAAAGATGCATTTAATCAAGCGAGCAGACAGTTTGTCACCACCAGAAGAAGGAGAGTGAACAAACGTCGTGCACTCAAAGACACGAGGAGGTAAAGGAAAAGGATTCGAATTAGGATGAAGGTTAGAAAAGGGAGTCTTCCCATAGAGAACTGACGATGGAACTCGATTAATGAGAAAACATGAGAGAAGAACAACATGACCCCAATAAGACTTGGGAACATGCATATGAGTGAGAAGGCTACGAGCCACATTCAGAAGATGGCGATTTTTTCGTTAAGCAATGTCATTCTGTTGTGATGTGTAAGGACAAGTAGTCTGATGAACAATGTCATGATCCGCACAAAATGATGTAAATTGATGACTAAGATATTCTTTAGCATTATCAGATAGAAGAATTTTAATTGGAGTATCAAACTGTGTACGAATCTCATTATAAAACTCAGTGAAAATAGAAAAAAATTCAAGGCATTTGTGGAGCAAATACAACCATGTACAATGAGAAAAATCATCAATAAAAGTCACAAAATACAAACTACCCCAACCAACAGTCTGAGTAGGAGCAGGGCCCTATATATCTCAATGTATATTTTCAAAAGGATGAGAAGAACTACGTCCACTTAGCAGGAAAAGTAGATCAATGATGTTTGCCAAATTGACAAGCCTCATTGTGAAGAGAAGAGTCTCCTCGAGGTAAATCAGATAGAAGTTGATAAAGAATCCGAGGAGGAGGATGTCCAAGAAGAAGATGCCACTGAAGTAAAGGAGAGGAGGCAGAAAAAGCATAAGTTTCAAGATAGAACTAACCACCGCTTTCAGTCCTAGTAGCAATCGTTTCCTTGGATTTAGGAACTTGAAAAGAACAAGTAGAAGTAGTAAAAATAGCATCACATTTCAACTGTTTGCAAAGGGAGGTGATAGAAAGAAGATTGCATGGAAAGTATAAGACATAAAGATTGTCCTGAAGCTGAAGAGAATGAGTAACATGCACTGTGCCATACCCATGAACCGGGGATGGAGAACCATCAACAATAAAAACCGGAGGTATCCGGTTACTTTTGTTAAGAGAAGGGAAAAGATGAGAATTCCCCATCATATGATTAGTAGCACCAGAATCAATGAGCCACCTACCCGTAGTAGCTAACTGAGCAGCACCGAAAGTAGCAAGGGAAGAAGTAGACTTCTTGGCATAATCAGAAAAATCAAGACGGAGGTGAGGATGTTTGGTCCAGCAACGATCAACCAAGTGGCCAACTCTGCCATAATGAGAGCAAAGAAACTTAGAATAACCACAGCCTCCCGTACGGCCACCTCGACCACCCGAGTTATCTTGACATGCAGGATGAGCAATAATATCAAAAGAAGGAGAGGGAAGCAAAGGATGCTAAAGCAGAGTTATAACAGCGAAAATGCGAGTAGTAGTAGCATCCAGAGTTTGAGTATCCGACTCTCCTAGAATTTGTTGATGAATCATGTCATACGAGTCAGGAAGGCGAAGAAAGTAGAAAACAATAAGAAGCTCCTGAAAGTGGTTTTGTTGCTTAGCAAGATCAGTAGAGAAAGGAAGATGCTGAAGAAGTTCAGCACCAAGACTTTGGACCGCCTGATAAGCAGCATCAGGACTCATAATAGGGTGAGCAAAAAGATCCGCATATAAAGTATAGATGTGCAAAGTTTGAGCTCCCTTGGAATACAAAGCAATAAGATGATTTCATGCAGCCTTGACCGTTTGGTCATGTTTAATGACAGGAAGACACTCGTCAAACAAACTGTTGGCTAACTAAGTGTGAACCAAGGCATCGACCACATCCTAATCATCATAAGTGATTGATCCAGCAGGAGGTGGATCATCGGTCAAATGATAGCGCTTACACTGGGAGCATAAAAGGAATATAAAGGACACACTCCAGTCCGGTTAATTTGGACCAGTAAGCTTGGATGAAGTACCAAAATTATCAGAAGTAGAAGAAGAAGAAAGAGAGAGAGGAGCAGAGGAAGCGGTAAAATAAAACAAAGTGTCCATAGGGAAAAGCAGCAAGCCGCACAGTTAACCAAACAAACCATGCGAACAAAAGAATAGATAGACCACGCGAGTAAAAGATACAAGCCGCGCGGATTGGAGAAGGCAAGTCGCAGAGAAGCAAAAAGTAAGGGAGGGAGGGGAGGGAAGAAGTCGCATGAACAGAAATGAAGCCGCACGGTTAAAAAAGCAAACCGCGAACAAGAAGGAGCAAAGGACCGATTAGCTCTGATACCAAGTAAAAAAGAGCTAAACAAAGACAAATTTTATTGCACGAAAAAGATAATTATTACATAGGTATGCCCCCTTATTTATAGAAAATGGGCGAGATGAGAGAATACAATAATCGATGTGGGACTAAATAGAAGTTGGCGGCCTATGTGGTTTGATAAGGTCAAACCGCACACTATACAATGAAAAACTGTACACATAGCAGTAACTAAGGAAACCTGCCACATAGCCAGGGAAGACCGCTAGTCTAGGCCGCCATACCGCAACTGTGGATTGCCACCAGACTGCAGTTGTGGCTAAACTTCAGACTGCAGCTGCTGCAAGCCATCAGACCACAACTGCGGGTTGCCACCAGACCACAGTTGTGGTTAACCACTTATCCGCTATTGCGGCTTTATCCAGACCACTGCAATCAAAAACTAGATCAATGCGGCTAACCTCCAGACAACTACGACTAACATCTGATGCACTGTTACGACCTCAAACCAACCCACTAGAGATGCTACTACATAGACAGTTGCGCCAAACTACCAGATAGCTGAACAGACAGCCCGTAAGACCACATCACCAGATCGCTGACCAAACAGGCCGCTAGGCCAAACCGCCAGATTACTGACTAGAATAGCCATTGCGACTACTTTGGCTAACTGCCCGAACTCTGGTTCCAACACCTGGAAACTATTGTTGTAGGCAAACTCCACCATGAAAAGGTGGTCTTCCCATTTCTTCTCAAAAATCAAGGGTACACATTCTCAACATATCCTCCAATGTATGATTCGTCCTCTCTATTTGACCATCAGTCTGAGGATGGAACGTCAAACCAAACTTGAGCTTGGTGCCCAGACTCTTCTATACTAGTCCCCAGTCCTTGGACGTAAACCGTCTATCACGATCACTAACAATACTCTTTGGAATTTCGTGCAATCGCACAATATTACGAACATATAACTCCACCAGCTTCTCTACGATGTCTTCCTTCCGATTTGGAATGAAGTTGGCCACATTGGTCAAGCGATCCACAATCACCCAAATCGCATCATTACCTTTCTGCGACTGAGGTAAACCATGAATGAAATCCATGGAGATGCCATCAAATTTCCACTCAGGGATGGGAAGGGGCTTCAGGAACCCGCCCAGCTTCTGACTCTCAGGCTTCACTAAGGCACAAGTCTGGAAATGGCTCACATACAAAGCAATATCTCACTTCTACAAGATCCGACTCGACAATTCAAGAGCTCTCCCGAATATTATGCCCAGAACTGCCGCCTTACGGTGACACTAACACACGGGTTAGTTGACACCGCAAGACGCTGATTCTGCAGGCTAGCACGATCATAACCAATAGGCCAATATGAGAAACAAAAGAATATAATCAGAGCATTGAGCAATATTCCACAGTCATAGAGCATATATATATATATGAAAAGGAAAACATCAGTCCACAATGAGTACAGGAATGAAAAGGGGCTTCTGCCTAGTACATCATATCAAAATCCCTCTCTCTCAAATCTAACAGCGGAAGATAACTAACATCACCAACTCATCCCACCTGAGGCAACTCTGCAGTAGTAGTAGTAGGTGGTAGTCGAACTGGCTCCAAAGGTCCTGTCACCTCGTCCTGCTGGTCGTGCTGGTACTCCATCTCCTCGAGCCCCTAAAAATAGTTTGGTCACCGACCATTAGTAAAAAGACTAAGTCATTTCCTCCGCACTTCGCCTCAAACCTCCTAGGCTGCGGGAGGACAAAGCGGAGGACAACAAGGGTTTGCAAATATAAACAGGTGGCAGTGGAACTATACTAACAAGTATATGAGGAATAATTGTAGTTCTACTCTAGCAGTACCATGAAAGAAGTACAAGTGCAGTAAGTAAAGTATAGAACTGAAGTAAGTAAAACAAGAGAAGTATAAAAAAATAGTATGGAAAAATAAGCATAAAATTCTACTTCTAATCTACCATGACCGAATTACCCTAACTTATATGAGTGCCCATACAAGCATATAAGTTAGAGTTTCAAAATTTAGCTTATCATATAAAAGAGCCCATACTAATTTATATGATAGGGATCTATGAAGCGTATGACCTAATATGACTTAATGCATGTGGATTATTTATGAATCATGCCAGTGCAACTCACACACAATGACTCTGTGATCACAGACCTTTAGTTCCCGCTTTTCAAATCTTGCATCACTCTCTGGTACCACCTTTGTGGCTACGGCAGCAGTGGAGCGGGCGTCTCCACTCCTAGGCAGGTTTGCACACTACCAAACCTAGACCTCCCATATGCCTCTGTACATGTCCCAGGTACACTCTAGAGTTTTGCGTACTAATTGTTGACTACCCATCAGTCTTGTTGGGTCGGGTTTGCATTTTTGGGATTGTCCACCAGACCGGAGTATAAACCTCCTAAGTCACCGTACTGCCATCGGTGTGCCAATTGGCCCAGTACCATATGACCCGCCACTAGTTTGTTTGTGCATATGCAAGGTATTTCCACTCGAGCCTCAAGCTTGTGGGACCAACCTGTCCTGAATCCTTCCAACCCTACATGGGTGAGAATGTACTACAAATCCTTCCAACCCTACACGAGTGAGAATATTACCAAGAATCCCTCAAACCCTATACGGGTGAGAATAATGATACAATGCTTAACCTATTAGACTACCATTGTCTACGAGTTATTATACTTAGTGATTTAAGGTTAATCTCAGGACTGCCCAGGGCATAACCAGTGAAGGGCTCTCGGGGGCACTAGGAACTATGATGGGCTGAAGCCTAAAGCTCCCTTTCTTAAGGATATTTACTTTAGTTGATGTCTACCCATGATTCCCCCTTGCTCTCATTATTACTCTTGAGCGATCCTAATGACTTAAGATATTATTGGAAGGGCGACGATCTTCCGTCGACCTGCACCTAGTTGCTATCCAAGGGCTTGCACTTTTACTCTCGTCTCTAGGACATAACTGCCAACCAGGGTTATATTCCAAATACGACCTTATCCTGACCGTTGATCTATCCCCCGATGGTCCTTACAATATAACCTACTTATGTTATACGCAACCCATGACCTAATACCACCCCGGGGCATGACTTCCAATTTCCTTGGGTTACATGCCCTTAACTATTTATCTTAGGATTGTATAGATTATTATGATGAGTACGTTGAATTTCATTAATTTCCTAAGTCAATAAAACCCTTAAAGAAATCCTGATATTAATTCCCTAGGCCATTTAATACATGAAGTATAACAAATTATAATCCTACTGACCTAAGAAATTTTCCTGAGTTGTGATTTGGTAAAATAGTACTGTCTGCCAAGAATTATAATTTTCCTTTCATAAATTCTATTTACCCCTTAATTTTTACAAATTTCACAAAATATCCATTTTCTAAAGGAAGTACAAGGAGATCATTATTAAAAATTCTAGGAAAATTACAGATTACAAATGTAGGTAAAATAATGTTATAGGCATAATTTGGTAAACTTCTATGGATCAAGGGCTACAAGATTTCATTTCTAAATATATTACCAAAATGCCACTATGTGGTTTGTAAATTACCGAGTCATCAAAAAAATGCTGAGAAAATTATACAAGGTTATTAATACTCAGATATATCACCAAGAATTTTCCCAAAATTTTCTACTGAATATTTTTATAAATTTTCTAATTAAGTACAATAAGGGCAAAAAGGTAATTTCTACATAGCTGCTATCAAATTCATCAAACAGAGACATAAAAATTTTCTGGACTAAAACATGACATTGTATAGACCTTGACAAGGATTGGGGATTTTATCTCAATGATAAGCCTATTTTCATATTTATTTTTCAAAAGTCCAAATATTTCTAAAATTCCAAATAATGGGATTTTGTCTTCCAAAAATCCCATTACTGCAATGAGATGTATCATTCACCCTAATGAGCTTCTGAAATCAATATCATGATTTTTGGATGTTCCAAATAGGCTTAATACACAATATTTCAAAATTGGCAATTTGCACCCCAAGCTTATATATAACCAACACATGCAAGTGAGTTACCCAACATGCAGTGGTCCAAATATGCTGAAATTTTTACCATGCACATGTATAGTCCCCAAGGACATTCCACCAAAATTTGGGGTCATTTGGAGCCATAACACTCCAAATATTTCATTTATTTACTTTTGTGTATTATGATAAAAACTATAGAAAAAATTTCCCCAAAACCTCTCATTTTGGCAGGGGCTAGATATACCCTAGTTGAGCACATGCCTAAAATTTTGGGTCATGTGGAACTCTGGTTTTGCCTGGGCATTAATTTTTGTTTCTGCCCTCGCCTAGGACTAGTCCTAGAAAAACAGCCTTGCAGGTCAGTAAACTGCACCAAATTATAAGTTTAAGGTATCAAATTAAAGTTTAGAGGAAGGGCTACAACTTTCATCCTAATCACTAGTTCTGAAAATGCCTCTAAGAGGCCTAAAATAGACATGCAATGTTACTATATAAATGTGACAACATTTAAATAAATCATATAAATAACATTTATTAAATAATTTAATAAAAGGGACGGCATCGGGTCATCGTCCCCGATCGGCCAACGACCCAGATCGATTTCCGCTGGGCCGACTTGCTTGGCTATTTCTGTCCAGCTGAGCCACCACCACCGCCGGCGGTTGTTGCCACCACCTTCACTGAGGTGGTGGCTAGCGATTCCCGGCGATGATGCCGTCGGAGTTGGCTCCTCCGGCGAACCCGAGCAAGAAAAAAAACACAGCGATATCTCATTTTCCTCACATGGTATCGGGCTCAATTGAGCCCGATGTCTCAACTATGGGATTTAGAAAGCTAGTATGGGTTGAGAGGCGGCGAAACGGACCCGAATGGCTCAATGGTGACGAGGTTGGCGGCGGTTGGCCATGGCTGAGCTGCTCCGGCGATCTCCTACTCAAAACCTTGATTCTTCACCAAAAGCTCTACTCCAGGACTCGTTCTCCACTCGTTTCCACTCACTAAAGCTTATGGTGTGGTCAGTTTGAGCTGGAAGTGGCTGTATAAGGAGATACAACCAAGGTGAGCTCGGTTTTGGCTTTGGTTGTATCACCAATGGTGCCAAGTGGCCACCATGCTCAACATCCTCTCTCAAATTCTTCTGGGAGGTCGGCCAGCAGGCTTGGGAAGAAGGAATGAAGGCCATGTGGCCATCACTCCCTCTTTTCCTTTTCTCTTTCCTCTTTTTGGGTTAATTCCCCAAAATGCGCCTTTGCATGTGTCCTCTCTCTAAAACCAGAGGGGTAGGGGTGGTCTTTGACCACTTGGGCTGATCATGGGCCATAATTGGTAGGCTTAGCCCAAGGAGAGTGGGCTTAGCTCTCATTTTCTCCTTTAGGTCAATTATGTTGACTTTGGAGTTGACTTGGTCAACCATGATGAGTGGGCTGACCCCACTTGGTGGTCATGGGTCTAATGGCACTACCCAACTTGGGTTGGGTCACTATGGTGCCCTACTTAGGCTAATTGGGCCTATAGGTATAAGTTTGACCAACTTAGGGCTAAGGTTGACCTTGGTCAACTAGGGTCAAAGGGTTGACCTAATGACATGTCCTAGGGTCCACTTAGATTATTTTAGGGTTAGGGCAATATGGTGGAGTCATGGTGTGGCTAGGGTTCCTATTTAGGCTAGGTAACCTAGTTTGACTTTTGCCCCTTAGTGGGCCCCACATGGCTACAACCCATTCCCTAGGGTCAATCCTAGCTAAATTCCCTATCCCCCACCCCATGCCTATCCAAATCTAAGTTAAGGGGTCTAGGAGTAACATGGGATATTACAAATCCCAATAAACAAGATAATAATTTCATCCCCGAAATTCATGTTCGGTTCTACGAGGTTCTACTTGTAGCAATTTAAGTAAATTTAAAACATAAATTACAGCATACTTGAAGTAAACAGCTCTGGGTGTCGCTCCAACATTAGATCCCTCGGCTCCCAGGTGTGCTCCTCCTGTCCATGGTTGGACCACAACACCCTCACAAGAGGGGCCTTCTTCTTCCGCAACACACGGACATCTGTACCATCAATACGGATAGGCTCTAATCGAACGGATCCGTATGGTGCTATCGGACCAGCTGTAGTAGTAATGTGTTGCTCCTGCCGAAAGAGAGCCCTTCGCAAGGAAGAGACATGGAAGACGTCATGCTGGGTGCTCAACTCTAGCGGCAGCTCCAGTCTATATGCTAAGGGGCCGATCTGCTCCAAGATCACGTACGACCCCATATATCGAGGACTGAGCTTCTTGTGCCTCCGCACCCGAGAGACACCGTGCACTGGACGTATCTTCAAAAATAAACGATCCCCTACCTGGAATCCACCTTTTGGTTTCGAGCATCATAATATTTAGCCTGCCTACTCTAGGCCTCTAGCATCCGATCCCTGATCAAACGAACCTGAGCCTCCGTATCCTCCACATAATCAGAGCCAAGAGCCTTGGTGTCCACATACTGAACCAAAGACAGTGGTTTCTGGCACTTCCTCCCATAAAGTGCCTCATATGGTGTCATCCCGATGCTAGCCTGTTAACTGTTATTGTACGAGAACTCGATCAATGGTAGCAGCCTCTCCCAAGGCTTCCCCGTGTCCAATATGCATAATTTGAGCAGATCCTCCATAGTCCTGTTGGTCCGCTCCGTCTGGCCGTCGGTCTGTGTATGGAAGGCGGTGTTAAAAGTAAGTCGGGAACCAAAGTAAGCATGCACTGCCCTCCACTCCCTAGAAGTGAATCGACCGTCACGGTCCGAGACAATAGTCTTGGGGATGCCATGGTACCTGACGAACTGCTCCATAAACAATCTCACCAAAACTGTAACTAGAGCATCCTTCCTGACAGGAATAAACCGTGCCACCTTGGTCAGTCTGTTTACTATGACCCAAATGGAATCGTGCCCAGAGTGGGAGCGAGGAAGTCCGTGCACAAAGTCCATAGCAATGTCCTCAAACTTCCACTATGGAATTGGCAATGGCTGTAATAAACCTCCCGGGCTCTTGCATTATGCCTTTACGCACTGGCATGTCTCACAATGTGTCTCGAAGTGGGTGATCTCCCTCTTCATCCTAGGCCAGTACATAGTTCTCCATAAATCAGCCCACATCTTGGTGATGTTGGGGTGCACTGAATATCATGAGCAATGTGCCTCTCTATGTATATCATCCCGAATACCGTCTCCTGCTGTTATATAAACGCGTCCACGAAATCGAAGGAGATCTTCCTGCAGCATGTAATCCTCAACCTTGCCCCCTTCCAGGGAACTGAATATTGGCTCCAATGCAGCATCTAACCTTTGATGTGCCATAATGCGCTCCTGAATGTCACCATCTCTGATCAATGAGCTCAGGTACTCTCGATATACTACTGGTTCGACCTCATGAACCATTGTAATATACATGTCTTCCATCATCTGTATCAGCTTTATAGCCATCACTCGGGGCTCCGGTCCAGATGTGCCAGCCCTCCTGCTCAAGGAATCTGCTACTGTGTTTGCCTTCCCCGAGTGGTAATGGATCTGGAAATCATAATCACAGAGAAACTCTAGCCATCTCCTCTGTCACAGGTTCAGATCCTTCTGTATATCGATATATTCTAGATTCTTGTGATCTGAGAAAATATCACATTGAATCCCATACAGATAATGTCGTCATATCTTCAGTGCAAATACAACAGCACCGAGCTCCAAATCGTTTATCGGATAGTTATGCTCATGCTTCTTCAACTGTCTCGAAGCATAAGCAATAACATGTCCGTGCTGCATTAGTACCGCACCCATCCCTTCATATGAGACATCCGTGTAAATCTGAAACACTTCATTCCCAGATGGGAGTACAAGGATAGGGGATTAGGTGAGCCGGTCCTTTAACTCCTGGAATGCGGCCTCACACTTATCCGACCAAACGAACGCTGTCTCTTTCTTTGTCAAAGACGTGATGGGAAGTGATATTCTTGAAAATCCCTCCACGAACTTGCGATAGTATCCTGCAAGCCCCAAGAAGCTGCGAATATCTGATGCTGTCTTCAATCGTGGCCAATCTTACACTGCCTCTACCCTTGATGGATCCACCGCCAACCCAGCTCCACTAACAATGTGTCCCAGAAATGCCACATCCTACAGCCAGAACTTGCCTTTGGAAAACTTTGCATATAACTGGTGCTCCCTCAATTTCTCCAGCACCTGTGTCAAATGCTCCGTATGCTCTTCCTTGGTCCGGGAGTAGATCAGAATGTCGTCAATGAATATTATAATGAAGCGGTCCAAGTAGGGCTCAAATACACGGTTCATTAGACTCATGAATGCGGAGGGGGCATTCGTGAGCCCAAAAGGTATCACCGTGAATTCGTATAACCCATATTGTGAACTGAAAGCCGTCTTCGGTATGTCCTCTTCCCGGATGCGCAGCTGGTAGTAACCAGATCATAAATCCAGCTTAGAGAACCAGAAGGCCCCCTAAAGCTGGTCACATAAATCGTTTATCCGGGGAAATGGGTAAGTATTGCGGACCGTACACCGGTTCAGCTCCCAGTAATCTATGCACAGCCGCAACGATCCGTCCTTCTTCTTCAAAAAAAGTACTGGTGCACCCCACGACGATGAACTTGGACGCACAAATCCTGATTCCACAAGTTCCTGAAGTTGAGTCCTGAATTCTGCCAACTCTTTGGGAGCCATCAGTTACGGTGTCCTAGAAACTGGCCTTGCCCCCGACACTAGCTGTATCCGGAAATCCACATCCCTAGCTTGTCGTAGTCCGGGAAATTTTTCCGGGAATACATCTGAGAAATCCCGAACCACTGGGATATCAGCTATAGAAATCTCTGCTACCACCATCTTGAAGCAGATAAGGTAGACCTCCTCTCCCTGCTCGTTGGCCTTGACCTCCTGTACAGATGATAACAACATAAGAGGGATCGATCTAATATCTTCTATGATGACATAAGAGTCGTCATGCCTCAGGGTGATCCTTTTTGACGGGCAGTCGATCTGGGCATGATTCCAGTGCAGCCACGTCATGCCCAAGATCAGGTCAAAGTCTGGTAATCGTAGGATTGTTGCCGGTACCTCAAAAGCCTTGCTTCCAATTATAGCTTCCATATTGCAATGGGAGGTGGTCTGCAGCCCAGATCCATCAGGCAGACGCACCCTCTTATTGATGCCCGTGAATCTCTGTACACCTTCCAGCCCTTCGATGAAAGACTCCGAGACGAACGAGTGCGAGGCACCTGTGTCGAACAAGGTATGAGCGGGTTTGCCGCTGATCATAACTATTCCTGAGGTTTATTTGAGTTAAAAAAATAGGGGGTATTCCTACACTTTTCAAGATACTATAGGGGATGAAAATTCAAAAATTAATATAAATTAAGTACTTGTGATAACTTCCTCCAGGTTCCTCTGCTCCGTAAGATCCAATGCATATACTTGCTCCAGCTCTCCCCCTCAGCCGTGATATCCCCGGCCTCGGCCTCGACCTCGTCCTCGGACTCGACCTCGGCCCTGCTGTACTGGAGGGGCAATTAGAGGTGGAGGAGGAGGAAGTGGACGAAACTGATGTGGGAACTCTGATCTGATATGTCCAGGGTGGTGGCATCCAAAACAAACTACTGGCCGGTGTCCATGACCGTTTTGCCTCATAGGGTCATGTACCTGCCGAGGTGGGGGAGCTAGTACTGTAGGAGGCCCCTGCTCCTGCCTGATGTTGGGACGACGACGTCCCCCACCCCTCCTGTATCCAATAACCTTGCCTCTCTGGGATGCCCTGCTACTTTCCCCGAATGATGAACCGTCACGTGGTCTCTTCCCTCTGCTCGACCCCATCAGCTGGTCTACCTCTAGCTTTTTGGACATCTCTATGATCTGTGTTGAGGTGCCATGAGAGATGAATAGTAGGGGCTTCCTGAAGGAATCTCGCAGCCCATTGTAGAACCTCTTGGCGTACTTCCTATCATCCCATTCGTGGAATCCCGCAAATCTAGCCAGATGGGAGAACTCTCTTTGGTAATCGATCACAGATCTGCTCCCCTATTGGAGGTTCAAAAACCTCTCTTCCAAAGCATCACTGTCTGTGGTGGATACGCAGTGCTCCAAGAACGTCTCGCGAAACTCCTCCCAAGAAATGTCCGTCAGCTCCCTATCAGCATATATAGAATCTCGCACGGACTTCCACCACCTCTTTGCATGAGCATCCAGTGCAGAGGTGGCTAGAGGAACTGCCTTGCTGACGGGGCAGTCGATGCCTACCAGCAGCTCCTATATAGTCTCCAGCCACTCATCCGTCTTCACAGCATCCTCTGTCCCGCAGTACACCGACGGAGACAGACTCTTTAAGGCACTTAACCAATTTGACCCCGGATTTGGCTGTGGGGCTTGGACCTGCTGGGCCTTGAAGGCTTCCAGGATATCCATCAGAGTTTGCCCCATCTAAGTCTGCAAAAAGGGAGTGGCAGTTGGAGGGGGAGGAACCGTATTCTGCTGCGGAGCGACCTGCGGAGGTTGCAAAAAGGTAAGGTTTAACAGAATTGGCCTAAATCATTGTATTAACTGGACTAGTCATGTGACTTTTACATGGGCACACCATCGCTTCCGCTGTATAGTTTATCCGTAAACTAATGCTCGAGTGGGGTGTTCCAATGTTGTGGACTTCGTTCTCATATGATCGTGTGGTAAGGTGATACCAGTTTTTAAGATCCGACTCCCCAATTCAAGAGCTCACCCGAATCTTATGCCCAGAACCGCCGCCTTACGGTGACACTAACACACAGGTTAGTCGACACCGCAAGATGCCGATTCTGCCGGCTAGCATGATCATAACCAATAGGCCAATATGAGAAACACAAGAATATAATCAGAGCATTGCGCAATAGTCCACAGTCACAGAGCATATATATATATATATATATATATATATATATATATATATATATATATATATATATATGAAAAGGAAAACATCAGTCCACAATGAGTACAGGAATGAAAAGGGGCTTATGCCCAGTACATCATATCAAAATCCCTCTCTCTCAAATCTAACAGCGGAAGATAACTAACATCACCAACTCATCCCACCTGAGGCAACTCTTCAGTAGTAGTAGTAGGTGGTAGTCGAACTGGCTCCTAAGATCCTGTCACCTCGTCCTGCTGGTCGTACTGGTACTCCATCTTCTCAAGCCCCTTAAAATAGTTTGGTCACCGACCATTAGTCAAAAGACTAAGTCGTTTCCTCCTCACCTCGCCCCGCAACTCATAGGCACCATGCGGGAGGACGAAGCGGAGGACAACAAGTGGTGGCAAATATAAAACAGGTGGCAGTGGCAATATACTAACAAGTATATGAGGAATAATAGTATTTCTACTCTAGCAGTACCATGAAAGAAGTACAAGTGCAGTAAGTAAAGTATAGAACTGAAGTAAGTAAAACAAGAGAAGTAAAACACAGTATGGTAAAATAAGCATAAAATTCTACTTCTAATCTACCATCACAGAATTACCCTAACTTATATGAGTGTTCATACAAGCATATAAGTTAGAGTTTCAAAATTTAACTTATCATATAAAAGAGCCCATACTAATTTATATGACAAAGATTCATGAAGCGTATGACCTAATATGAATGAATGCATGCGGATTATTTATGAATCATGCCAGTGCAACTCACACACAATGACTCTGTGATCACAGAACTTTAGGTCCCGCTTTTTGGAGCTAGAATCACTCTCTGGTACCACCGTTGTGGCTACGGCAGCAGTGGAGCGGGCGTCTCCACTCCTAGGTAGGTTTGCACACTACCAAACCTAAACCTCCCATACTCCTCTATACACGTCCCAGGTGCACTCTAGAGTCTTGCGTACTAATTTCTGACTACACGTCAGTCTTGTTGGGTCGGGTGTGCGTTTTTGGGGATTGTCCACCAGACCGGAGTATAAACCACCTACTGCCCCCTCAAACCCACAAACCTGCCTGAGTCACCGTACTGCCATCGGTGTGCCGATTTTCCCAGTACTGCATGACCCACCACTAGATTTTTGTTCACATGCAAGGTATTTTAACTCGAGCCTCCAGCTCGCAGGACAAACCTGTCCTAAATCCCTCCAACCCTACACGGGTGAGAATGTACTGCAAATCCATCCAACCCTACATGGGTGAGAATATTACCATGAATCCCTCCAACCCTATACGAGTGAGAATAATGATACGATGCTTAACCTATTGGGCTACTCTTGTCTACGGGTTATTATACTTAGTGATTTAAGGTTAATCCCAGGACTTCCCAGGGCTTACCCGGCGAAGGGCTCTCGGAGGCACTAGAAACTACGATGGGTTGAAGCCCAAAGCTATCTTTCTCAAGGATATTTACTTTAATTGATGTCTACCCATGATTCCCCCTTGCTCTTATTATTACTCTTGAGCGATCCTAATGAATTAAGATGTTATTGGAAGGGCGACGGTCTTCCGCCGGCCTCCACCTAGTTGCTATCCAAGGGCTTGCACTTTTACTCTCGTCTCTAGGACATAACTGCCAACCGGGGTTATATTCCAAATACGACCTTATCCTGACCGTTGATCTATCCCCCGGTGGTCCTTACAGTATAACCTACTTATATTATACGCAGCCCATGACCTAATACCACCCCGGAGTATGACTTCCAATTTCCTTGGGTTACATGCCCTTAAATATTTATCTTAGGATGATATAGAATATTATGATGAGTATGTTGAATTTCATTATTTTCCTAAGTCAATAAAACCCTTAAAGAAATCTTGATATTAATTCCCTAGGCCATTTAATACATGTAGTGTCAAAAACTATAATCCTACTGACCTAAGAAATTTTCCTGAGTTGTGATTTGGTAAAATAGTACTGTCCACCAAGAACTATAATTTTCCCTTCATAAATTCTATTTATCCCTTAATTTATACAAATTTCAAAAAATATCCATTTTCCAAAGGAAGTACAAGGAGTTCATTATTAAAAATTCTAGGAAAATTACAGATTACAAATACTGGTAAAATAATGTTATAGGCAGAATTTCATAAACTTCTATGGATCAAGGGCTACATGATTTCATTTCTAAATATATTACCAAAATGCCACTATATGGTTTGTAAATTACTGAGTCATCAAAAAAATGCTGAGAAAATTATACAAGGTTATTCATACTCAGATATATCACCAAGAATTTTCCCAAAATTTTCTACTAAATATTTTTATCAATTTTCTAATTAAGTATAATAAGGGCAAAAAGGTAATTTCTACATAGCTCCTATCAAATTCATCAAACAAGGACATAAAAATTTTCAGGAGTTAAACATGACATTGTATAGACCTTGACAAGGATTGTGGATTTTATCTCAATGATAAGCTTTTTTTCATATTTATTTTTCAAAAGTCCAAATATTTCTAAAATTCCAAATAATGGGATTTTTGCTTCCAAAAATCTCATTACTGCAATGAGATGTATAATTCACCCTAATGAGCTTCTAAAATAAATATCATTTTTTTGGATGTTCCAAATAGGCTTAATACACAATATTTAAAAATTGGATATTTGCACCCCAAGCCTATATATAACAAACACATGTAAGTGAGTTACCCAACATGTAGTGGTTTAAATGTGCTGAAATTTTTACCATGCACATGTATTGTCTCCAAGGACATGCCACAAAAATTTGGGGCCATTTGGAGCTATAAAACTCCAAATATTTCATTTATTTACTTTTGTGTATTATGATAAAAATAATAGAAAATGTTTACCCAAAAATTCTAAATTTTTGGCACGGGCTAGATAAACCCTAGTTGAACACATGCCCAAAATTTTGGGTCATGTGCACCTCTGGTTTGGCCTGGGCATTAATTTTGGTTTCTGCCCTAGCCTAGGGCTAGTCCGAGAAAAACAGCCCTACATGTCATTATACCGCACCAAATTATAAGTTTAAGGTTGCAAATTAAAGTTAAGAGGAAGGGATACAACTTTCATCCGAATCACCAGTTCTAAAAATGCCTCTAAGAGGCCTAAAATAGACATGCAATGTTACTATATAAATGTGACAACACTTAAATAAATAATTTAAATAACATTTATTAAATAATTTAATAAAAGGGATGGCATCGGGTCGTCGTCCCCGATCAGCCAACGGCCCAGATCTATTTCCGCTGCGCTGAATTGCCCAGCTATTTCCGGCCAGCTGAGCCACCACCACCGCCGGCGGTTGTCGCCACCACCTTCATTAAGGTGGTGGCTAGCGATTCCCAGCGATGAGGCCGCCGGAGTTGGCTCCTCCGGTGAACCCGAGCAAGAAGAAAAGCTCGGCAATTTCTAATTTTCCTCACATGGTATCGGGCTCAATTGAGCCCGATGTCTCACCTAGAGGATTTAGAAAGCTAGTACGGGTAGAGAGGCGGCGAAACGGACCTGAATGGCGTCATGGAGGCGAGGTTGGCGGCGGTTTGCCATGGCTGAGCTGCTCCGGCGATCTCCTGCTCAAAACCTCGATTCTTCACAAAATGCTCTGCTCCAGGACTCGTTCTCCACTCGTTTCCACTCACTGAAGCTGATGGTGTGGTCAGTTTGAGCTGGAAGTGGTTGTATAAGGAGATACAACTAAGGTGAGCTCGGTTTGGGCTTTGGTTGTATCACCAATTGTGCCAAGTGGACACCATGCTTAACATCCTCTCTCAAATTCTTCTGGGAGGTCGGCCAGCAGGCTTGGGCAGAAGGAATAAAGGCCATGTGGCCATCACTCCCTCTTTTCCTTTTCTCTTTCCTCTTTTTGGGTGAATTCCCCAAAATGCCCCTTTGCATGTGTCATCTCTCTAAAACCAGAGGGGTAGGGGTGTTCTTTGACAACTTGTGTTGATCATGGGCCATAATTGGTGGGCTTAGCCCAAGGAGAGTGGGCTTAGCTCTCATTTTTTCCTTTAGGTCAATTATGTTGACTTGTTGACTTTAGAGTTGACTTGGTCAACCATGATGAGTGGGCTGACCCCACTTGGTGGTCATGGGTCTAATTGCACCACCCAACTTGGGTTGGGTCAATGTGGTGTAACAACCCGACCAATTAAAAAACATATAATAGAAGGTCCGGCCGGGGCCCCACATTAAATGCCACAAACAGACGACGAGGTCACAAGTTAATACCAAAATACCACGCATCCTAACTCAGAGCATTCTAGCGGAAGCTTACAAGTTGCACGAACTCAATCCATGAATGTACACTAATATATAAATAACTCATTTATATACAAGACCAGGAATGTTAACAAGCACACCGCTCACGGCCTTAAGGCCTTACAAGTTTCTCTTTACAAACATATGACTTCATACATCGGCACGCAGACTGGCCACACATGAAATCCAAAGCTTCGCACGGCCTTCGAGGGCCTAACCGCAGCAGCAAGGGATTCAGCCCGCTCAATCCATTTCAGCATCCACAAGGGCAGCACCTGCATATAGACATCCACCCCATGGGTGATAAATAAAGCAACGGTAAGCATTCAGCAGACCAATTATAACGACCCTACCCATTACCCAGGGCAGTAGTTCCTTCTCTGCATGTATTCCAATCTCAACACATATATACAACACACATTATCATCACAAACGCCGGCCTTCGTGCCAGACGTTTCGTGCACTCAGGGAAAACTTACGGTGTACCAAGCTCCTCATGGTTCCACCACCGGTTCGAGGTGTTTACTTGTTGTCCAGGCCTAAGCCTCCAAACCCCTATTGAAGACCTCACGTACCCATCCACTCAGAGGAACACACCTCATAACAAACTGTGAGCGCTATCAATCGACCTACCCTCATAGTGTAATAAGCCTAGGGAAATTGCCCCGCTGCATTTCTACAAATCGTCGGCTCACCCGATCCTACCACTAAACTTGTTGGGTGGCCCACCCACTCAGATGTTCTTAACTTGTTGGCTATGGGCATCAGCCTCCAAACCCCTATTGGAGGCCTCTCGTACCCACCCAATAAGAGGTGTTCACTTACAACAATCCGATCAATGAACTTGGTGGGTGCCCTACCCACTCAGAGGTTCTCGCATTCCTCCTCAACACCAACACATAGTGCCGCTTTCCATTCCATCAATATAGCTCACGCTGAGCATATCACCATCACAATCGTCCTCACCATCTCCGTAAGGTAACTGATGTATACACGAAGTCTTCTCCGGTTCGCAGCATCACCAATCAATACATCCATCCAGATGGGCTTCACATAGCATTCCTATGCCGTACTATACATTTCTTGCTCTAGATGCAGACTCAACTGCTGGAATCACTTACGCTCTTCCATCTTTTGATGGACGATTCCACAGATATACATGCATAAACAAAGGGATTCACCTGCCCAAGGAAGAAAGACCACTACCCTAGACGATCGCTTTGGTGCCATGAAAGAACTAGCCGGAAGGAAAGCACCGCAGTGGCCTTGCCTTCACAACGCTGAACTCGGCTCTCGATTCGGACTGCTGAAGCTCCACCGGCGGTCGGAAAGCTTCTCCTTCTTCCTTCCTTGCTCTCCTCTCTCTCTCTTCACTTAGAAAGAGAATTGCCAATATGAGAATGAGATATTCATCTCCATTCTCGGCCTTATAAGAGCTGGGATGATCTTGGACCACAGGATCAAAATAGAAGGGAACGAACGACCTCAATTGCTTAGAAAAGCATCTAAACAGAGCTGACATGGCTTGTGACACGCCCGTGTCACAGGTCGTTTCCCTTGATCGGCTATAGAACTGACTCAATCTGGAATAGAACACGGGCTACGACACGCCCGTGTCACTCTCTAACATGCCCGTGTCAACTAGTATATGGTCGTGTGTATGGCTGTGTCACCTAATCAACACAAGGCTGAAACACCAGAGGATACGTCTAAGGCATAAGCCTGTCTCCTCGGCTGTGTGCTCAACACGCCCTATGACATGCCTGTGTCACAGGCCGTGTACCACAATCAACGCCACTCCACTCAACGCCACTCCACTCAACTCCGCCTGAGCAGGACACGCCCTGGGACACGCGCGTGTCCTAGGCCATATCGCCTCTCGACGACTCAATGCCACACACACACACCGCAAAGGACACTCCCTGGGACACGCTAGTTTCCCAGGACGTGTGCATCGGACATGCCCTGGGACACGCCCGTGTCCCAGGCCGTGTCACCCAGCCTGAACCCATTTTGGGACATAGGGTTTTTGGGGTGTTACAACCCTCCCCTCCTTATAGAAATTTCATCCCGAAATTTAGCGCAACATATCCAACAATACAACCATTCCTTAGTACAAATACACACGATGATCCGGGGTTACTCTCCCCATATTTTTCACACCACAAAAATGTTTGCACAAACACACATACATACAATATACAAAGTACAACATAAAAGCAATAAAGTGCACCCTCCACTTTATTTTCGCACATCTCCGTATCTAAGCAGCTTCTTGACAGCCTCCTCTAACTCCAGGTTTAACAATCGAGGCTGTTACACTTCATGATGTGAGCTTTGCGGCTACTGCACTCCGAGATTGTACACTCACGGTTGCGCCCGGGATGCAGTCGATTCCGCCACTACCTTACCCTTTTTCTCATAGGACACACCTGTCTTTTGCTCACTCTTTGACGGGCCTTTCCAACAGTAACGGGCTATATACCCCTACTTCCCACAAATGAAACAGGTACGCGACTCAAAACGTCCTTGATCAAACATCGCGCGCGAAGCAACATCCAAAGACGTTTGTTCAGCTGGCCTGAACCTCTTCTTATCCCGCTTCCTAAACTCCGACTGTTCGGACTGTGGGACTTTGAACTCTGACTTGTCCACCGCCAAGTTCTTCTTGTCATGTACTCGTTTTAAATCTTTTTCCAACGCACAAGCTGTATCTATTAAGGCTTGGAAGCCTTAGTTCACTGAACACGGAAGCGCCAATCTCAACTCGTCTCGGAGTCCCTCATAAAATTTTTTCGTCTTCCGCACTTCTTCCGCAAAAGTCGAACCCATATAACGCCCCAGCCTGGTAAATTCATGCAGGTAGTCATCCACAGTCTTCTCACCCTGCACCAGACGTTGAAATTCGGTCTCCATAGCAATTCTCCATGATACTGGCAAATATTTTGCCCAAAACAATTTAGAGAATTTGTCCATCGAAATCTCTCCCAGGCCTCTGCCTGCAAACTGGTGCATCTCGATTTCATCCCACCACAGTCTTGCCTCTCCTTCTAGTAGGAAAGTGGCTAACATCACTCCATGCCCCTCATCAATCCTGAGCGCTGTCAGGATACTCTTCACTCTTGATAGCCAATCTTCCGCCTGCATTGGGGAATGCGCCCCGACAAATGTAGGTGGATGAAAATCCATAAACCGCTTCAATTGCTCGTTAGTCGCTCGCTCGTCCACTCGAGCTTCCACATGCTCTTGCCTTGCACCAACCCGAACTGGCTCCACGACAGGCCTTGCCTGCCTAACAGGTTGTGTTTAAATCATGGCAAATACCGCCTCCGCAACTAGGCGTACAGTTTCTGCAGAAGGAGTAGGTGTGGGCACCTCGGGTTTTGTCGCACTCTCATCCAAACGCTAGGGCTCAGACTGCCCAACACCACTCCTTGTTACCTATATGAACAAGATATCAATAATAAACCTCCAATCCAAAATGGGAAACATACCCAATACACACGCACACATTCCTAGTGGACATTCTTAAGTTCAATTATGTGAAAACGGTTCGCACATACACGTGCTCGCCACCGGACAAAAGAATTCGGCCACGAATTCGAAAGTGGAAAATCGAGAACCCTCTGATATCAAAATGTAACAACCCAACCTGTTAAATAACATATAATAGAAGGTCCGGCCGGGGTCCCACATTATATGCCACAAACAGACGGCGAGGTCACAGGTTAATACAAAAATACCACGCATCCTAACTCAGAGAATTCTAGCGGAAGCTTGCAAGTTGCACGAACTCAATCCATGAATGTCCACTAATGTATAAATAACTCATTTATATACAAGACTAGGAATGTTAACAAGCACACTGCTCACGGCCTTAAGGCCTTACAAGTTTCTCTTTACAAACATACGACTTCATACATCGGCACGCAGGCTGGCCACACATGAAATCCAAAGCTTCACATGGCCTTCGAGGGCCTAACTATAGCAGCAAGGGCTTCAGCTCGCTCAATCCATTTCAGCATCCACAAGGGCAGCACCTGCATATAGATATCCACCCAATGGGTGACAAACAAAGCAACGGTCAACATTCAGCTGACCAATTATAATGACCCTACCCCTTACCCGGGGCAGTGGTTCCTTCCCTGCATGTATTCCAATCTCAACACATATATACAATCCACATTATCATCACAAACGCCGGCCTTCGTGCCAGACATTCCGTGCACTTAGGGCATACTTACGGTGTACCAAGCTCCTCATGGTTCCACCACTGGTTCGAGGTGTTTACTTGTTGGCCGGGCCTAAGCCTCCAAACCCCTGTTGAAGACCTCATGCACCCATCCACTCAGAGGCATGCACCTCATAACAAACTGTGAGCACTATCAATTGACCTACCCTCATAGTGTAACAAGCATAGAGAAATCGCCCCGCTGCATTGCTACCAATCGACCGCTCACCGGATCCTACCACTAAACTTATTGGGTGGCCCACCCACTCAGAGGTTCTTAACTTGTTGGCTATGGGAATCAGCCGCCAAACCCCTGTTGGAGACCTCACGTACCCACCCACTCAGAGGTGTTCACTTACAACAATCCGATCAATGAACTTGGTGGGTGCCCTACCCACTCAGAGGTTCTCGCATTCCTCCTCAACACCGGCACATAGTGCCTCTTTCCATTCCATCAATACAGCTCGCGCCGAGCATATCACCATCACAATCATCCTCACCATCTCCGTAAGGTAACCTATGTATACACAGAGTCTTCTCCAGTTCGCAGCATCACTAATCAAGACATCCATCCAGATGGGCTTCACACAGCATGCCTATGACGTACTACACATTTCCGTCTCTAGATGCAGACTCAACCGCTGGAATCACTTACGCTCTTCCATCTTTTGATGGAGGATTCCATAGATATACATGCATAAACAAAGGGCTTCACCTGCCCAAGGAAGAAAGACCATTACCCTAGACGATCGCTTCGGCGCCATGAAAGAACTAGTCAGAAGGAATGCACCGCAGCGGCCTTGCCTTCGCAACGCTGAACTCGGCTCTCGATTCGGACCGCTGAAGCTCCACCGGCGGTCGCAAAGCTTGTCCTTCTTCCTTCCTTGCTCTCCTCTCTCTCTTCACTTAGAAAGAAAATGGCCAATATGAGAATAAGATATTCATCTCCATTCTCGGCCTTATAAGAGAATGGATGATCTTGGACCACAGGATCCAAATAGAAGGGAATGAACGGCCTCGATAGCTTGGAAAAGAATCTAAACAGAGCTGACATGGCTTGTGATACGCCTGTGTCACATGCTGTGTCCCTTGAGCGGCTATAGAACCGACTCAATTTGGAATAGAAAATGGGCTACGACATGCCTGTATCACTCTCTAACACGCCCGTGTCAACCAGTACACGGCCGTGTTGATGGCCGTATCACCTCATCAACACAAGGCTGAAACACCCGAGAAGGACATGGCTAAGGCACACGCCCGTGTCCTCGGTCGTGTGCTCAACATGCCCCTGTGACATGCGCATGTCACATGCCGTGTACCATACTCAACGCCACTCAAAGCCACTCCACTCAACGCCACTCAACTCCACTCCACTCAACGCCGCCCGAGCAGTACACGCCCTGGGACATGCCCGTGTCCCAGGCCGTGTCGCCTCTCGACGACTCAACGCCACATACACACCGCAAAGGACACGCCCTGGGACACGCCCGTGTCCTAGGCCGTGTGCACCGGACATGCCCTAGGACACGCCCGTGTCCCAAGCCGTGTCACCCAGCCTGAACCCATTTTTGGACTAAGGGTTTTACATGTGGTTCCCTACTTAGGCTAATTGGGCCTATATGTATAGGTTTGACCAACTTAGGGATAAGGTTAAATTTGGTCAACTAGGGTCAAAGGGTTGACCTAATGACATGTGGTCCACTTAGATTATTTTAGGGTTAGGGCAATGTGGTGGAGTCATGGTGTGGCTATGGTTCCTATTTAGGCTAGTTGACCTAGTTTGAATTTGGCCCCTTAGTGGGCCCCACATGGCTACAACCCATTCCCTAGGGTCAATCTTAGCTAAATTCCCTATCCCCCACCCCATGCCTAACCCAATCTAAGTTAAGGGGTCTAGGAGTAAATGAGATGTTACAACTTCATCCCAGGCTACCAAAAGGATTTTCTCATATCCAAGTATATCTACGTATTGCCCGAATGTTACAACCCGCATTTTCTCCGCATTAAAGGATATATCAGAGTGAGGAGAAAACATGCATCATGATGCCACGTCCGCAGGGGATAACTGCAGACGTTTAGGTGGGACCACAACTAAACACCTTTTAGGAAGATTTATAATTTACTTTAAGGGAAACTAGATTTAAGTTATGCGGTCAGCTGTATCCCTCGGCTTAGTGGATCAACTAGTCCACGAGTAAAAATGTAGTTATACGCTGTGGAAAATTCTTTAATTAAGTTGATTTTAACATCCTACATGATTATAAATGTCCCCGAAGGACGACTCATGCGATGCAAGACTCTAACTTATATTAAGTATAAGAAATATCTTTGCGCTAACTTGAAAATAGTGTTTTAGTTTTCAAAGAGATGGCAAGTATGCAATACTAGTAATGATATTTTTATAAGTTAAAGTACCTAACATGCAACCTAGCATAAAGCCTTCCTAGAGAGCAAGTATAAACAACCATAAAAACAAGCATACTTAGCATCTTAGCAAAGTAATTAACATTTCAAAAGAAAACCACCAGTGGGCGTCAACAACTTTACACGAACCCACTGGAGAGCATTTATGTCTGTACTATCAAGAGAACATCCAAAACTACCTCACAACGGTGAGGAAGACCTCTACAACACAGCAGTCCACTAGCAAACTCCCAAAACTTAGCCGCTCAACCCGCTACTGCCCTGAACCTAAGGCATTTGAAAGAAGAACACCAGCAAGAAAAATACAAGTGGCAAAGGAAAACAATCAGGTGATAAGTGCAAAGTAAGAGATGGGTTTACCAAACCCGAGTACAAAAAAATGCTGAAGACCTCAGCTGGATAGCCAAGTAAATATATGTACAGTAAAATCTGAAGTAAATGAGTCAATCAAATAAATTCACCAAGTACGGAATGAAGCCATGCTTAAACACTGTCTGCAAGGATTATCATAAAGGCATAGAATGAACTAGAAGCGAACTGAGTATAAAACAACTCGAAAAAACGTGAATCATTAACACTTGGCAAAAAAATCAACCGGGCGGAGTCGGTGAACAATTTTCCCATACCAGACTCCCAAGCCCAAATGTCTCAAAAAGAAGGCCCTGCGGTGGTGGCCACTTGTCCAAACCCAAACCAGCAGTCCTCAGAAAAAAGATACCAAACACCCGCCAAGTGCAACGATCCACAACTGACGTCAAGTTTGTGGTCCTTTATCCACTGCCAACCTTCATAGCCGAAGAAACATCAGGTCATACCCAAATCCCAATTCTAAACCTTAAGAAAACTTAAACCAGTCCTAAAACCATCTTAAGGACTAAACCCGCCGAATTCGACAAAAATGGCGAAAAAATTCTAAGTCCCAGCAAATTCGGCGAGTATACCCGACGAAACTCATGCATACTCGATGAATTTAACGGCGATACACGGCGAATCTCTCAATAGTCAGCGAAAATTGCCTTGCGGAAACCGGCGATACTCGACGATTCCCATCGATACTCGACGAATGGGAACTTGACGTTCGTCGAACTGCATTTAGCTAACCTCTGATACTCGCCGAATATAACTTAACTAATTCGACAATACTCGCTGAATGGACTAGCAATACATGCCGAAAATGACTTATCCTAAATTCGGCGATACTCGCTGAATTCCTACCCGATACCCGTTGAATTCTACTTAGGCTACATAATGTTACTCGGCTAAATTCCTTACCTAAACCCGATGATACTCGACAAAATTCATCCTGATACACGGCGAATCTTACTTGTCTCAAATTTTCCTAATTTCTATGGTTTAGCCGAAAATTAAGATCTAGCCTAGAGGGATCTTTTCATGCTTCCTATACTACTCCTATTCTCTAAGGGAGGAAGAAAAAGAGAAGGGAGATAGGGTAAAAATGAGCAAGCAAGGGAGAAAGTTCCAGTTGCCTCAAAACTCTGGAGAAACGCCGCCCACTCGCGCTGCTTAAAGGATCGGCCGAAGAAATCCCTAAGCAACGTTTCCTAAAACTTTTGGAAGAGAAAGGAGGTCAAAAACGCCAACCCTAATGTACAAAATTCGAGGAATCGAGGAAAGATTAGCATGATCGCGAAGCCCTTGCCGAGAGCTTTCCAAATCTCTACTAAAATGCCAAAACCGACCACCCGAACTCCCGATTTACCGGCCAAAAGCTCCATCCGCCGGACGTCCTTTCTCACGAAACCACGTCGTCGGGTAGGCGAAGACGATGAATAGTAACACTAGGGTTTTCGTTTACTTTACGCGTATATATATATATATATTAATAATAATTAATTCAATATACATTACAATAAATATTAATAATCCCAAAACTAATCTGAAATCCATAACAAATCAGAATTCTTCGAAATTCGCACCGTAGCTAAATACCGACGCTATGAAACTTACGGTGAAGTCGAAAGTCAAATCCGACAAACCAAACTCAGGAAAACACCTCCCAAAGCCAAAACACAAGCATTCCCAAAAAGGCTCCACCGAGTCACCAAAACAGTCCCGTCTCGCAAGGGAATCTTGCAAACCGGGAAAACCCAGTCACACAAAAAACTCAAAGAGCAAAACCACACTCTAACCGCGACACTAGCCAAACAGGCATTAACATAACGCCCTGACGTCAAAATTGTGCCACTACAGGAATAAAAATAAACACCGAAAGATCAGGGGCGTTACAGCCACCCCTCCTAAAAAGAAGTTTTGTCCCGAAACTGAACATAAATAGGATCAAATCCCAATCAGAATAAAAGCAATCATAAGAAAAAAGAAAAAACACTTACCAAAACAATAGGAGAATAAATGAGGATGAGCCTCCCTCATTGCTGACTCCAACTCTCAAGTCGCGCTTTCCACGTCTTAGTTCCGCCACAAAACTTTAACCTTCGGTATTGTCTTCCTTCACAATACCCAATCTTGAGTATCCAAGACACGAACAAGCACTTCCACATATGAAAGATTAGGCTCCAACTGGGGTACAAAATCTAGAACTTGCCTGTCGCTTAGCACACACTTCAACAATTGACTCACGTGAAAAACATCATGCACACCAGGAAAACTTGCGGGCAAATCAAGGCTATAAGCTTACACACCAATTCGTTCAAAAATTTCAAAAGGTCCCACGTACCTCGGGTCCAACTTGTGGTTCTTACAAAACCTTTTAACTCCAGACATTCGAGAAACCTTATGGAACACCATATCCCCAACAACAAACTCCAAATAGGTCCTACGCTTATTAGCATTCTTTTCATATCGCTCTTGAGCTATCTGAAGCTTCTCTCAAATATGCTTTACAAAAACATCCAACTCTTCTAATGATTCAAGGCCCAACATGGTCTCTCACCAACCTCGGCCCAAAACAAAGAAGTTCTACAACGCCTCCCATATAGAGCCTCAAATGGGCCATCTGCAAACTTTCCTGATAACTATTATTATTAGCAAATTCCATCAGTCTCAAACGCTCATCCCACACTCCTCCGTGGTCCAATATATAACATCTGATCATATCTTCTATGATCTGATTTACTCTATTTATTTGACCATTAGTCTGCGGATGATAAGCGGTGGAATATCTTAAATCAGTACCCAACTCTTCCTGTAAGCTCTTCCAAAAGCGAGACGTAAACCTGAAGTCTTGATCTGATATAATACTGACAAGCAATCCATGTAACCTGATGACTTCATCCAAATATAATTCAACTATCTTTTTTATGGGGTAATCAATCTTAAACGGCACGAAGTGAGCACACTTCATTAATCAGTCCACAATAACCCAAACTGAATTGTGTCCTCGGGGAGATCTCAACAATCCAGTAATGAAATCCATCGAAATACTCTCCCACTTCCAACTTGGAATATCTAAGGGCATTAACTTGCCCCCAGGCCTACCATGATCGTCCTTAACTCGTTTACAAGTAAAAAATTCTGATACATACTTAGCTATATAGCCTTTCATACCATACCACCAAACGATCTGCTTCAGATCCTTATACATTTTTGTAGAACCATGGTGGTAGGAAACACTGGAACCATGCGCCACTTTACACAACTTAACTCGGATATCCTCGACTGCGGGAATGTAAAATCTATCGCGGTACCTCAAAGTACCCGCATCATCAATCAAAAAGTCCGACAATTCACCTTTCGAAGTTCTATTATAAAGGTGCATCAAATTAGGATCATCCCTTTGATGTAGCCTCGTTAGTGAATTTCATGAAGGCTCTAATACTTCGAAACTACTTGGTGGGTCGCTACTCCCCACTGATATATCCATCAAAAGAAATTCTTCCACCAAAGATTCCACAGAAAGATTAAAATTCTTCGCTGACTTCCTACTCAAGGCATAGGCTACCATATTAGCTTTGCCCGGATGGTATTGAATCTCCACATCATAATCTGCAACATATTCCAACCATCTTCGCTGGCGCAAATTCAATTCCTTTTGAGTGAATACGTACTTCAAACTCTTATGATCGGTGTAAATTTTGCACAAAGCGCGATATAAAAGATGTCTCCATAACTTCAAGGCGTAAATCACAGCTGCGAACTCTAGATCATGCGTAGGGTAATTCCTTTTATGATTCTTTAACTGCCTCGACCCATATAATATCACTTTGCCTTCTTGCATCAACACGCACCCAAGTCCGACGTGCGATGCATCCACATACACAGCATACTCTATCCCTTAGGTAGGCAAGGTCAACTCCGGAGCAGTACACAATCTCCTCTTTAATTCCAGAAAAGCTTCCTCGCACCTATCGATCCATACAAAAGCTGCGTTCTTCTGCGTTAGTTTAGTCAAAGGCGCAGAAAACGTAGAGAAACCTTTTACAAATCTCCTATAATATCCTTCCAACCCTAGGAAGCTCCTTATCTCTTTGGGAGTGGCAGGCCTATTATAATCCATGACAGTAGCTATCTTCTTAGGGTCCATAGAAATTCCATCCTTATAAATCACATGGCCTAGAAAATAAACCTTAGGGAGACAAAACCCGCACTTACTTAACTTGACATACAACTTATGCTCTCTTAAGGTAGACAAAACTAAGCGCAAGTGCTGAGCATGCTCTTCAGCACTGTGGGAGAATACCAGAATATCTTCTATAAACACAACCACGAAATGGTCCAGGAAATCCTTAAATACTCTATTCATCATAACCATAAAAGCAGAGGGCGCATTATTCAATCCAAAAGACATCACCAAAAACTCAAAATGCCCATGCCAAGAACAAAAAGCAAAGTGCGGAATATATGTCTCGTGAATCCTCAACTGATGGTAGCCTGAACGAAGATCAATCTCTTAAAACATAGAGCTACCACACAACTAATCAAACAAATCATCAATCCTTGGCAAGGAATATCTATTCTTGATGGTCACATTATTAAACTCTCTATAATCGATGCAAATAAGCTTCATCGATCCATCCTTTTTCTTTACAAATAGCACAGGATCACCCCACGGAGAAGAACTCGGCCTAATAAAACCATTCTGCAGCAACTCATCCAATTGGTTATGCAGCTCCTCTAGCTCACGCGGGGACATACAGTACGACGCCTTAGTAATAGAACGGGTACTCGGATCCAAATCTATAACGAACTCCACGTCTCTCTCGGGTGGAAGACCAGGAAGATTATTAGGGAGAACATTAGGAAACTCGCGCAAAACATCAATCTCCTAAACACGCAGCAAACTACAATCAGTTGCCAACACCGACACCAAACAAGCAAAACATCCGGAATTTACCATCTTTCGAGCACGTACCGCAGAAATAATCGGAGTAACTTGGTGTGAAAAATCATAAACGCTCTTGGGTTGACCATTGTCCATCTTGAAGTCAAGGCGCTTATGCTTAACCTTACATTGGATAACAGCATCATACTTGGACAACTATTCCAAGCCCAGAATCACTTCAAAATAGTCCAAGTCTATCAACTTCAGATCAGCAATGGCTAGAAAATCCCCTAACTGAATCGGACAACTCTGAATGCCTTGGTTCGATACCACTGATTCACCAGAGGGAAACATGACACAAAATGCGTCGCCAACAAGATTAAGGGTCAAACCATGATGCTCTACGAAGGTTCTAGCCACGAACGAGTGGGAAGAACCAGAATCAAAAAGAACACGCGCCCAGCGGTTCTTGACCTTAAACTTTCCTATAAAATTGTATACGCAACTAAGGAAACTTGCGTTGAAACTACAGCTACAAACTAAAAGCTGGAACTAGGTTAGGATCTAACCTGAGATAACTTGCGAAGACGTATGAGCTTCCTCCAAAGACACCACATTCAGCTTGCTCTTCCCCTTGTCCAATAGCTGCAGCGACAACAAGGCCTGAAGTTGAACTGGTTGCAACAGGGGCTGAGCCTGCAGGCACTTTGACTTAACATGTCCCTTCTGCCCACACAAGATGCAGGTCTTGTCCTTAAGCCAACAACAGGCAGCGTCGTGCCCCTTCCTCTTACATGCAAAACCAATCGAATCTCCTTTAGGAGCACCCTGAATTGCAGGCACCTGCTCTTTCTTCTGGGCTCATAATCTTTGGTAACACCTTTCAAATGGATGGCCTGACCGGCCACAGAAACTGCATATCTCTTTGCTTCTTTTCCCTAAAGCGGTGCCGAATTCTTGGGAACTCTTACCCTCACTGGTCTTCCTCTTATCCTTTCTCATTTGTTGACCTCGATTCTTGACGTTATCAATTGCCTCAACCTTCATAGCAGCCTACACAACCTCGGCATAGCTTTCAGATCCATAAGCACTAGCTAGTTGCTGGATGTCGTTCCTAAGACCACCCAAAAATCATTTGACTCGGTTAGACTCTAAAGGTACCATGTCCAGGGCAAAACGACTCAGTTTGTTGAAATCCACCTCATACTCGGTAATAGTAAGTTGTCTTTGCTTTAAATGCATAAAATCGTTCATCAGGCGGTCTCTCTTGACTGATGGCAGAAACTTCTTTAGCAACAACTCTTTGAAGGACTCCCATAAACATCCATCCATAAGATTCTCCTCTCTCAGCCACCAACTCCTAGCAAGTACCTTGAGTTGATATTCAACAACCATCACCCTCTTATCCGATGAAACTCCTGAGTAAGCAAACATCTCCTTGATGGCTATTATCCAGTCATCCAAAGCCATAAAATTACCGTCATAGGTAGGTGGTCCTAGTCTCTAGAAATGCGAAATAAATGTCATCTCTTGTGGTAAAAACACCGGGGGCAACAAATGGGCAGGGTGAACAGGAACAGCCTGACCTACAGCCGGGTCCTAGACTCGCGGTACCTGTCCTGACATAACTGATAACAACTCTTAGACCTGCGTCTACATATCCACCATCTGTCTAGACAAAGCCTCATTACTCTATCGCAGACTTTCAATCAACGCTTCGCTATACATTCCTGAAGACTCGCCCTCTGACTGGGGAGTCGACCTAGTCGTCACCCGCTTAGGCGCCATTCTAATAAAAATAATGAACATCTAATCAAAACTTAGCCCAACCACTAGCACTAAACAATATAGTTCCGACAAAACATACTTAAGTACTTGCTCATGCTGATAAATTGCTCTGGGATTTCAATTATGATGTCATGCTTGGACTTAGGATGATAAACTGTCATGCTACTGACTCATGTGAATAAACCATGAATGCTTGAATTCTTATTCCTTTTGACTCAAAACCATGTGTGTACATACGTCATCATGTAAGTCTTTAGCTTGGCGCGTGTGCTGATGCAATGTTATGCCATGCATGTTGTGTTATGCAATCTAAAAAGGCCTTAATGCATGTTATGAGCGACGTACACATGAAATGTTATGCATCACATAATACATAACATCACATGCAACGAAAAAAGAAAACGTGCAAATAGGCACCCATGTGATGATGGTTATGCATCCCATACTACATTACCGTCACATGTTGCAACCTATGGTGGATCCATATACAAACACATATTATGCATCCTATACTACAAAATATGCCATGTAAACTTCTTATCATGCTATGAGTGTTGTGTTCATGCTTCAGCTAAGACATAATGATGACACATCGGTGTGTGTATGCAATGAAACTAGACAGCTAACACAGGCCTGCGATAGTTGTTCGACCAATTGCCCAACAACCTATCCCTCTGATACCAACTATCACAACCTGCATTTTATCCGCATTAAAGGATATATCAGAGTGAGGAGAAAATACATGTCATGATGCCACGTCAGCAGGGGATAACTGCAGACGTTCAGGCGGGACAACAACTAAACACCTTTTAGGAAGATTTATAATTTATTTTAAGGGAAACCAGATTTAAGTTAAGCGGACAGTTGTATCCCTCGGCTTAGTGGATCAACTAGTCCACGAGTAAAAATATAATTATACGCTACGGAAAATACTTTAATTAAGATGATTTTAACATCCTACATGAGTATAAACGTCCCCGAAGGACGACTCATGCTATGCAAGACTCAAACTTATATTATGTATAAGAAATATCTTTGCGCTAACTTGAAAATAGTGCTTTAGTTTTGAAATAGATGGCAAGTATGCAATACTAGTAATGATATTTTTATAAGTTAAAGTACCTAACATGCAACCTAGCATAAATCTTTCCCAGAGAGCATGTATAAACAACCATAGAAAACAAGCATACTTAGCAGCTTAGCAAAGTAATTAACATTTCAAAAGAAAACCACCAGTGGGCATCAACAACTTTACAAGAACCCACTGGTGAGCATGTATGTCTGTACTATCAGGAGAACATCCAAAACTACCTCACAACGGTAAGAAAGACCTCTGCAATACAGCAGTCCACTAGCAAACTCCCAAAACTTAGTCGCTCAACTGACTACTTCCCTGAACCTGAGGCATTCAAAAGAAGAACACCTCAGCAAGAAAAATACAAGTGGCAAAGGAAAACAATAAGGTAATAAGTGCAAAGTAAGAGATGGGTTTACCAAACCCGAGTATAAAAAAATGCTGAAGACCTCAACTGGATAGCCAAGTAAATATAAGTACAGTAAAATCTGAAGTAAATGAGTCAATCGAATAAATGCACCAAATACAGAACGAAGCAATACTTTGAAAATGTCTACAAGGATTAGCATAAAGGCATAGAATGAACTAGAAGCGAACTGAGCATAAAACAGCTCGGAAAAAACGTGAATCATTAACACTTGGCAAAAAAATCAACCGGGCGGAGTCGATGACCGATTGTCCCATACTAGGCTCCCAAGCCCAAATGTCTCAAAAAGAAGGCCCTGGGGTGGTGGCCACTTGTCCAAACCTAAACCAGCAGTCCTTAGAAAACAAATACCAAACACACGCCAAGTGCAACGATTCACAACCGACGTCAAGTTTGTGGTCCTTTATCCACTGCCAACCTTCAAAGCCGAAGAAACATCAGGTCCTACCCAAATACTAAGTCTAAACCTTAAGAAAACTTAAACCAGTCCAAAAACCATCTTAAGGACTAAACCTGCCGAATTGGACAAAAATGGCAAAAAAGTTCTAAGTCCCAGCAAATTCGGCGAGTATACCCGACGAAACTCATGCATACTCGACAAAATTAACGACGAATCTATCAATACTCGACATAAAATGCCATGCGAAAACCGGCAATACTCGACGATTCCCATCGATACTCGACGATCGGGCACTTGACGTTCGTCGAACTGCGTACAGCTAACCACTGATACTCGCCGAATATAACTTAACTAATTCGACGATACTCGCCGAATTGACTAGTAATACTTGCCGAAAAAGACTTATCCTAAATTCATCGATACTCGTCGAATTCCTACCCGATACTCGCCAAATTCAACTTAGGCTACATACTATTACTCGGCTAAATTACTTAACTAAACCCGATGATACTCGACGAAATTCATCCTGATACACGCCGAATCTTACTTGTCTCAAATTTTCCTAATTTCTATAGTTTGGTCGAAAATTAAGATCTAGCCTGGAGGGATCATTTCATGCTTCTTATACTACTCCTATTCTCCAAGGGAGAAAGAAAAAGAGAAGGGAGATCAAGTAAAAATGAACAAGAAAGGGAGAAAGATCCACTTGCCTCAAAACTCTGGATAAACGCCGCCCACTGGCGCCGCTTCAAGGATCGGCCGAAGAAAGACCTAAGCAACGTTTCTTGAAACTTTTGGAGGAGAAAGGAGGTCAAAAATTCCAACCCTAATGTACAAAATTTGTGGAATTGGGGAAAGCTTACCACGATCACGAAGCCCTCGCCAAGAGCTTTCTGAATCTCTACTCAAATGCCAAAACCGATAACCCAAACTCCCGATTTACCGGTCGAAAGCTCCGTCTGCCGCACGTCCTTTCTCACGAAACCACGCTGCCGGGTAAGGGAAGATGATGAATAGTAACACTAGTGTTTTCGTTTACTTTACGTGTATATATATATATATATATTATAATAATAATAGTTTATTCACTATACATTACAATAAATATTAATAATCCCAAAACAAATCTGAAATCCATAACAACTCGGAATTCTACGAAATTCGCACCATAGCTAAATACCAACGCTACGAAACCAATGGCGATGTCGAAACTCAAATCCGACAAATCAAACTCGGGAAAACACCTCCCAAAGTCAAAACACAAGTATTTCCAAAAAGGCTCTACCGAGTCACCAAAACAGACCCGGCTCGCAAGGGAATCTTGCAAACAAGCTAAACCCAGCCACACAGAAAACTCAAAGAGCAAAACCACACTCTAACCACAACACAAGCCAAACATACATTAACGTAATGCCCTAACGTCAAAATTACGCCACTGTAGGAATAAAAATAAACACCAAAAAATCATGGGCATTACACCGGGTTAATGGAGTACTTTGTAAAGTAGGCCTCAAACATCAACTCCTCATGAAGCTTGCCAAACTGTGGTACACATTCCCTTTCTTTCCTCTTTAATATCCCATCAACCATCTCCAAGGTACTAGTCTCGCCTTTTTGAGATTCCACTACAAATGGCTTGAACTCTGCATCCATACTGGTCACTTCCCGGATATGATCAGATAAGTCGCTCTGCAACTTCATCGGGTTCAACTGAGCCATGCTAATCTTGCCTCTCTCTACACAATCAATGCCAAGGGACTCAAATTCCCGCACAAATTGCTCATCATGAGCTTCAATCCAATTCTCTTATCCAGAATATTTTATACTGAAGGCATCGACCACCACATTAGCCTTGACTTGCATATACTGAATCGCCACATTATAGTCCTCAAAGAATGCGACCCACCTGCGCTGCCGCATGATCAAATTTTTTTTATCCAGAAGGCACTTTAGGATTTTGTTGTCCGTGAAGATATCCGACTTCACACCGTACACATAGTGTCGCCAAAAATTTAACGCAAAAATTACCTCCGCCAGCTCCAAGTCATGGACAGGGTAATTCCTCTCATGAGGTTTCAATTGTCTAGACCCAATGGCTATTACATTGACATGTTTTACTAGCACGCATTCCAAACCGTAACTTACGCATTGCTGAAAATCTGAAATCCTTCAGTCCCTTTAGGAAGACTTAGGATCGGAGCCGACATCAACCTTTCCTTTAAGGTATCAAACGCTTGGTTGCACTCCTGAGTCCACACAAACCTCTAGTCCTTACGAGTCAGAGAAGTGAGGGGTACATCTATATGCAAGAAGTTTTCCACAAACCTTCTATAGTACCCGGCTAGTCCAAGGAAACTACTGACTTTCGCCATGGTTCTCAGAAATGGCCGATCCCTGATGGCCTTACATTTCGCTGGATCCACCGCCACCCCTTCACCACTAATCACATGGTACAAAAATGTCACCTTCTCTAACCAAAACTCACACTTCGAAAACTTAGCATAAAGTTGGTTCTCTCTCAAAACCTGCAAGACAACTCTCAAGTGAGTCTCATGCTTGATGAGTCCGATTTATATAGGATTTGTCGGACTTATCTGGGCCTATTATCTTGCATGTGCACTACTATTTTAGTAGGAAAAGTCATATATTTGATTAGGGAATCACTTAGCCATTGTTGCACTGTTTTGGCCCATTTTGGTTTGCAAATTGCACTTTGATGTCGGGGGTAAGTATTAGGGTACTCTCCATGCGAATTTGGTTATTTTATGATGTATATTGGTGCTGGGAGCTTGTGCTCCAGCTTTGGTTTTTGTTGTGCAGGTGGTCAGTTTTCCCCCAAATCAGGAATTCTGACTTGTGGAAAATGCACGGTCGTGCGATTCCTTAGCGCACGCTTTCTTCCAAATCGTGTGTTTTCTAAAGGTTTCTCTGGAGGATTGAACAACCCGTGCGATTTCTTAACGCATAGTTTCTTTCGAACCGTGTGCGAAGGAGACGCATGGTTTTCCTGTAGCTGTCTTGTTTATAGCACTCTGTGGTTAATCGTGTGATTTGTTCACGCACAGGCAAAAGTTCATGTGCGCGAGTGAAACGCACGGTTCCACCTGCTTGCCGAGAAATCCAGTGCTCTATGGTTACCTGTGTGTTTCCTTCACGCACGGGCGGCAATGTCCTTGTGCGAGTAAAATGCACGGGTAACCTCATCTTCCTCCGCAGCCTTGTCCTGGAAGTTAATATCGTACGGTTAACGTACGGTCGTGCACCAAACCGTGCGTGACCATTTTTCTAACCTTCTCATATTTAAGTTCAAGAGTTGACTGGAGAAGGAAGAGGTCCTCTATTTCCGCCTCTCTGAGCAGGAAAATTGCCCCCCGGCCGCTTTTTCCTCTCTCCTCCTTGGAGAGCTCGTCCAGCCACCGTTCTTCCTCCAAACTTCACTACAAGCGAAGATCTTCCGCCATTTCCTTCATCTCCATCTCAAGACGAGCATTTGGAGCTCCTTCTCTTAGCCATTGGAGAGTTTTCTGGCGACTACCAGCCTTCACGATTCGTGAAGAAGATGGGGAAAACACCTTTGAAGTAAGTGACAACATTTCAAGCTTCCTCGGACGTCAACCACTGACCGAGCCTAGACAAAGACCGACAACCTTCAACTCCGGCCGAGAATCGTGGCTAGCCTTCACGCATTAGGTTGTAAATCTCCTCTTTAGTCTCATTTGGATGTTGTTTCTGTGCTTTTTATGTTTGCTAAACTTATTAGGAACTCTTAACAATGTTCATGATGGTTTACGTGGGTCGCCTTCACTGCTAAACTTACTAGGAACTCTTAATAAGGAACCACCCCAACTTCTCTTGGAGTAATCCGGGGAACACGGCTCGCCCACCAAACACAATCCTACCAGGATATATTCCACCACAAGCTCCAAAAGCTCCCAATATAGAGGAGATGTTCGCCAAATATACGAGTACAAATGATGCCAATATCCGGAATCTCACCGGATCTCTTCGTAATTTGGAGACACAAATTGGGCAAATCGCTAAGATGCTCTCCGATCGACAACAAGGAGCGCTACCGGGCAATACGGAGCCCAACCCAAGGGAGCACGCCAATGCCATCACTCTACGGAGCGGGAAGGAGGTAACACCTTCTCCAAATCCGATCTATACGGAGGTAACAATTTCTGCACCTTCTCCTCCTCCTAAGCCCTCTAACTATACTAAACCAAAGGCTTATCAACCACCACTTCCCTATTCGTCTAGAATGCACAAAGACCGGGTGGATGAGCATCATGGTAAATTTTTAGATATGTTTAAACAAATCCAAATAAATTTACCATTTTGCGAAGTTATCGCACAAATGCCAAAGTATGCCAAGTACCTCAAGGATCTTTTATCCAATAAAAAGAAACTCGAGGATTTCTCCACGGTTCAATTGAACGCGGAGTGTTCGGCAGTATTACTTAATAAATTGCCTAGGAAATTACCTGATCCGGGTAGTTTCTCCATTCCTTGTCTATTTGGCGATTTATTAGTAACACGTGCGTTAGCCGATCTAGGCGCCTCGATAAATTTAATGCCTTATTCTTTAGTTAAGAAATTGGGTTTAGGAGAGCCTAAACCCACAAGAATAAGCATTCAATTGGCGGATCGGTCTGTCAAGCTCGCTATGGGGATCATAGAGGATGTGCTTGTCAAAGTTGACAAATTTATCTTTCCGGTAGATTTCGTCATCTTTGACATCAAAGCGGACACCGAGGTACCACTTATTCTCGGCCGCCCTTTTCTTGCCACAGCGCGCGCCATTATAGACGTTAGTAACGGTAAACTTCTCCTTAGAGTCGGAGATGAAGAAGTTACCTTTATTATTGACTCGTCCATGAAAAATTCGCTCTCGAATGACGACTCATGTTACTATTTGGAGGCTTCTCCTAAAGAAGACTCCATCTTATTTTATAAAAATTGTTATTCACCTGTTTTTCATGATGACAATTTTGAAACTTTAAATTTAATTTCTCATGAATTTAGTGATACTCATTTGGTCACACACACATCTATTTTAGAACCTCTTGAATTAGGTGGTGACCCCTTAAGAACTTCGTTTGACAAACCTCCATTTTTAGAACGTGGACGTATGTCCAATCATTTACAAAATTCAACTCTAGCGAATGGTTTCAAACGTCCTGTTAATGCGCCGGCTTACCCATCTGAAAATCCAATAACGTAGCGAGCGCGTCACTATGGTCGAGCTCACCGACCATAAACAAAGCGCTCATGGGAGGCACCCCATGGTTATCTTGTCTTTTTATTTTAATTTTGTTGTTGAGTTTTTACAGGATTGAAGAATTGCGATGCATGATGATCGGTCAGGGACGAACATCAAGTCTACATTATTCTTCAAGTCGGTAAATTATTGTTTTTTTTAGTTTATTTAAATATATAAAAAATATATATATATTTTTTATAAAAGAAATAAAAAAAAAAGCAAAAAAAAAAAAAAATAAATAAAATAAAATCTCGTACACGCGTCCGTCACGCCCGTGACCCATTGGTCACGGGCGTGTCCCGAGCGTGTTTTGCCAAGACTGCGGGAGGTTCCTCCTCCCTCCGTTTTCCTGCCCGTCATTCGGATATGACACGGGCGTGACATATTTTTATCACGGGCGTGTCGAGCCCGTGTCGCGGGTATCCGAGGCGTTGACCAGTCACACTTCGAATTCCTTCTTATCAAGTCAGATTTGACTGACACGCCCAGAGTCACGGGCATGACTCTGGGGCGTGACTGAAGAATCCGATGCCTTCGCATCGGATGCTCTTCGGATTCCCATACACGCCCGACGTCACGGGCGTGTCACTTAGAGTCACGGGCATGACTCTGAGGCGTGCCCCCCGAATCCGAGGCAGTCCGCCTCGGATTCCTTTCTGCTTTGACCCGGGCTTGTCACGCCCCCTGTCACGGGCGTGACAGGGGAGCGTGACCGACCCGAAAAATCTATAAATGGACTTTTTTTCTCCCCTCTTCTCTTCACACCTCCACCCTTCAACCCTTCTCTTCTCTCCTCCCTTTGGCCGAAATTTCCTCCACATTTCTCACCATGCCTCGCCACCACGCTCGATCCACCGCTTCCTCCTCCGAGCACCCCGCTGATCAAGCCTCGGCGGAGGCCATGCTTCTTTTCGAGAATGCAACCCAACAAGATCGAAGCGAGAGACTGCGCGCCAAACCCTTTGGCGTGTTCCGGATCTTGGATTGGGCCATCATCGCCCAATTCGGAGCAGCGGAGCTAGTTCGGGAGCTCATCTCTACCCAAGGGTGGGATCCCCTCTTCTCCATTTCTGAGCCTGCTTTCCTCGAGCTCACCATTGAGTTCTTGACCTCATTTGAGTTCCATTGGGCGGCGCAAGATGATTTCATCGTCTTTCGCTTGGGCGGGATGATGCACCAGCTCACCATCCGCCAGCTCAATGTTGTCATGAGCTTTTGCTCGGAGGCCTTTTCCACTTCCCCCTCCTACCCCGACCTAAAAACTGATTTCCCTCCCGACTTCAGTCTCCCTACGTTTTGGTCGGAAATTAGTAATGACATCGCCCCCTACACTCCAAAGAAATCTAAGGGTAGCCACCTCATCTCCCCCGCTTTACGTATTCTGCACAACCTTCTCTCTTTTACCATTTCCGGGCGCGGCGATAGCCACGGCGTGGTGACTCGGGCGGACTTACTATACTTGTATAGTATGTTTTACCGGGTCCCACTCAACCTTGGTTACATGCTCGCCATTTTCTTTCGGCACCATGCCGAAAATGTGAGATTGGGAGCAGTGCACGGCGGGAATTTCATCACTTTCCTCGCCAAGCAGACCGGCGTGTGGGATGCTCTTCCGCGGCTCACTTGCATGCAAACGCCGCAGCCTCTTCAGTTCCCGACCCTTCAGGCGCTTGGTTTAGCTCGCCGACGCGATGGCGAGTTTGAGGCTATTCCCCCGTTCGTTGGTGGCGGTGATCTTGATCTTGATCATGGTGCCGGTCCCAGCGGTACTCATCCTTCCCCGCAGATTCCGCCACCAACGCTGCACTCTGCTCCAGCGCCCGATCCTCCAAATTATTGGGACCGGCAATTTGGGTTGCTCCATACTCGCATAGACCAGATGCAAACCCATTTTGACGGTCGCTTTGCTTCTTTTGATGCGTGCTTCACCGTCCTCGAGCAAAACCATACTTCCTCCATAGCACATATTACTCGCGAGTTCGCGAACATGCGGACTTTCTATCAGGAGCACGAGGACGTTTCTGACCAGGAGTAGCTGCCTTTTCATTTCTTTGGATCTGTAGAGGGTCACTTCTTTGTATCTGTATTTTTATTTTTATGTATCTGTTTTTATTATTATGATAAAAAAAAAATCTATAAAATATTATGTTTTGCTTTCATCATCTTACAGGTCTCTTTTGATGCTGGCTTGCATTTTCAGGGAAGTCTCCTCTCTTCTCTTTTCTTCTTTACTTTTTTTTTTACATTGGGGACAATGTATTGCTTCAGTATGGGGGAGGGATATTTCTCAAGCAAAACATATAAAAATTTTTCAAAAAAATTTTAAAACAAAAACCATAAAATTTTTTTTTTTTAAAAAACATATTTAAAAACTAAAAAAAAAATTTATTTCGTCTTAAAATTTTGTTTTTCCAAAATTAAAAAATAAAAAATATATATATAAAAAAAAAATAAAAATAAAAATTAAATTAGAGAAGTCTTTATTTCTATATTTATTCACATGCAAAATTCCTAGTAATTCAACTTTTTTTTATAGTGTTTAGAGAATTTTGATGTTTTAATTGAATGTTGAATTTTGGAGTAGAACTGTTAGCCATGCTGTGTTTCTAGTTAAGTGCACGTGTAAGTAGAATTTTTAGTAGATCTAAATATTCAGCATATAATTAGATTTTTATTTTTATAAATGCGTAGAAACAACTTATTTTACTTTAATTTTGAAAACCGGTAAAACTTTAAAATAATTTAGGTGAGTAAGTAGAAGTTTACTAGAGAGATATTTCGCGGACCAAGAGAGAGTTATTCTTTTTCGATGTCTAGAACTTGCCCTCTAACTATTCTCAAGAATTTGCATAAGTTAAACTCATTAGCATAAATATGATTTAGGCACTTCTTTTGGCAAGTTTGAGCTTTTGTACCCGCACCTAAAATTTTAACTTTGCTTAGCCAATTTGAGCCTATTACCTTTTCCTTTTGTTTTAGCTCCACCAAATGATTTACCAAAGCCTAAAAAGCATCCTAATTACACACCTAAACCCGAGCTTGAAAGAACAAATGTAGAAAATTTTTGTGAGTGATAAGGAGCCTTTTCATTTTTGATGGCTCTTTTCTTATATAAAAAAAAGGTTGATTTATATTTCTCTCCTCTTCAAAATAAAGAAAAAAAAATTAAAAAAAATGAAGAGGTAGAAAAAAAAAATTCAATATGATGAGAAAGTTAAAAAAATAAGAAAAGAAACAAAGGAGTTTAAGAATTTGGCTACGTTCTTTAAAGCCATGACAATTTATTTTTGTGCAAGCTTCTCTAGGTTTTGGTGTGACTAGCCATCGTGTTTATCTTTGATCACCCTCACCAAAAACCTAAGCCTACATTTCAAGCTAATTAAGCCCTATTGATTTATGTTTATAAGTTAGACTAGTGCTGTGGCGAGAGTGTGAAAGGGCAAGCCTATGGCCATCGACATTGATGGATTTCTTTGGAGGGTATCTTAATCTTTGTTTGTGCAATGTTATCTTAGTACGCACGCTACACTCTCCCTAAAGATAATTTTAAGATTTACCGGATTTTCATCTTAAAAGTAAAAATAATAGTGAAAACGCATTTTAAGAAAAATAAAAACCTAATTTGTATGCTGAGGAAGTCTTTCTACAAAAATATCTGCAAACATAGGCATAAGACTTCGCATTTTACTCCTTAGGTTCAATTTTCTTTTCTAGCATTTAAAATTTTTCTACTCCCTATAGAAAGTTGTTTGCTCGGGACTAGCAAACGGATAAGTATGGGGGTATTTGATAACTCTATTTATTTCTATCTTTTTACTTATTTTTTCTATATTAATAGTAAGATATTTTAAATTAATTTTATAATATTAAGTTTATTTTAACTTGTGTCTATAATTTATATCTATTTGTTCTAATAAAATCATTTTTAATCTTGCAGGGTTGATCTACAGGTTATTTGGAGCAAAACAAGAATCTTCCTGTTTTCTGCCTAGACATGCCCTGTGACACGCCCTACCTGGGCGTGACACAGGGGCGTGACACGCAAATTTAAGCCTGCAGCCAGAGCCGTCGACCCGCGCCCAAAGATCGTCGACCGGCCTTGACACGCCCATGTCGGATGATGACACGCCCGTGTACCCCTTACACGGGGCGTGACGGGCCGTGGAAGAATCGTTGACCGCTGCCACGTTGGATTAAGATTACACGCCTGGGTCACGGGCGTGACCCAGGGCGTGTACCAGGCGTTTCCAGTCAATTATTCCTCCGTTCCAGCCGTTGCCGCCAGAGACCGTTCCTGCTTGACACGCCCTTAGTCACGGGCGTGACTAAGGGGCGTGACACCTTCTTGAAGACCACTTTTACTCCCGCCGTTTTCAGCTTCCCGCCGTTTCCAGAAACAGCCGTGACACGCCCTAGGTCACGGGCGTGACCTAGGGGAGTGACCCATCAGTTAACCAATTTTGGCGGTTTCTCCTCCAACGTTCCCGGGCTTTCAAGACGACGGTTCCGAGCCTGACACGCCCTAGGTCACGGGCGTGACCTAGGGCGTGACCAAACAGAAATTTTTTCTATAAATTCCAGACAGCTTCAGATGCTGAGGAGTCGTATTTTGGGAGTTGGAGTCTTGTAATTTTATGTTTCTTTTGCTGTATTTTCTCATTTCTAAGTTAGATTTACCTTTGTTGTAACTTTAATTTTAGTTATTTCCATTTCAATCATGTCTTTTCCTATTTCATTTTGTATTTCCCCAATCATGATGAGTAGCTAATCTTCTTTTAGCACTTGATCATGATGAACCTTAGAATAAAATAGATCTTTCTCCATCTTATTAAATGTCTTGTTCTTAATTATTCTCGCTACGATTTATCTTTGATTTTTATTTCATCGAATTCATATTACGCGGATATGATCTTCGATCTAAGATCCGTATCCTAAATGACCGAGAGGTTGCGGATACGAGGAGATCACTCAAAGATAAAAGGAGTTGAACGCACTCCTCGAGAGAGGACGACGTAAATCTTCCGGATTGGAGTCAAATCCAATAGTGGGGTTCACCGCATAAAGCAAGCTTAGGGGTTTCGACTGGCCGAGAGGTCTTAATCGATCAACCTAAGGTTAGTTAGAAGCATGAGCTCGAGAGAGACGCTTCTATACTTTAGGAACCTCAACAGTCGAGTGAGTATAATTAAGAACTCGCATTTCATTATTTTCCAAGAAGATTTATTTTAGTCCAAGGGGATTCTAGATCAAGTGCTAGCTTTCTCATATTTGAATTTCTCTTTAGCTTCAGCTTTAGTTTTATTATCTAGTATAATCAAACCAACTTTTCCGTTAGATAAAATAATAGCTCTTCCTTGTGAGTACAAGTACTCAACAGGCCCCGAATCGCAATACGACACTTCCTATACTGCATTTCGATAGGTACGCTTGCCTATTCGGGATTCTAGTTTGGTTGTAATTTAACTTCTAGAAAATCTTCATCATGTGTGTTGTATGATAGATCCAAGCCCAGGGATAGAGGTAAAGATCTTGGAGTTGATCTTGAAACCGCACGAGCGAGGCGAGCCTTCCGGCGTGCTGCTGCTGTTGAAGGAAGAGAAAGAATGGAAGATTTAGGTCAAGGACGAAATGGCCTTGGTGAACGGTTCATTGAGGACCAGGAGGAGTTCCAACCCCGTATTAGGACAATGCGCAACTTCACGACCCCTACCGCGAGAAGTGTTTACCCTGGTTTCGGTCCGACCATCGTGAACCACCACTTTGAGATAAAGCCCGCCATCCTCAACATGATCCGCAATAACACACAGTTTTCGGGCCTGCCAAGTGAGGACCCGCAGCTCCATCTGGCGGAATTCTCGGTGATCTTTGGCACCTTCCGATACGTCGACATTACAGATGACGTGGTGAAGCTAAGGCTATTTCCATTTTCTCTAAGGGACAAGGCGAAAACCTGGCTCCACACTACTGCTCCTGGAACTGCGACTTTGCAGGAGGCTCTTTCTTCGAAATTCTTAGCCAAATTCCACCCGCTGGACAAAATAGTGAATGCCCAAAGGGAGATAGCCACCATCCGAAAGCTAGACCAGGAAACATTATTTGAGGCCTGGGAGATATTTGCTGATCTGCAGCGCTGATGCCCCCGACACGACTGTGAGTCGTGGAATTTGGTTGAAATATTTTATTTTGATGTTGAGCCTAATTACAGGGATATGATCGACACAGCGGCTGGAGGCACTATCATGAACCTGACTCCCGATGAGGCTTTGCAGCTCCTTCATGACACCGCTTCTCATAGCATGTCTTGGACTGATAGAAGAAACACACCTAGAGGTGCGAGAAATATTTTTGAGGTAAATGCGGTGCAGCCGCGAGCTGAGGCGAGCCATCCTATTATGGATGGAATGATGTTGCTGACCAGATCGACCCCTCCTCTAGGTCAAGTGATGGCTATTTTGTGCCAGGGTTTTGGAAACCCCGACCATCATACATATGAGTGCCCAACTAGAGAATCTTTTCCTGATCCCTCGGGTATATCGGCTGACGAGAGTGTGAACTTTATAAATAATCAGAAGCATGTTGCTCCTTATAACAATGCTTATAACCCGAATACGAGAAATAATCCGAATTTCTCCTAGAACTACAACGCCCCGGTCAAAGGTGGCAGAGAGGTAAGCATAAGTTTGATGCTCAAGCTTCTAATAGCCAGCATCGACAACCGCAATCAAGTTATAATTTGAACGTGCAGGGGACGCGAAAGAGTGCGTTAGAAGAGAAGATGGAGAAATTCGTGGAGATGGCTCAATCCAACATGGCCACTAAGACCGCCTCCATGAGAAACTTGGAGACGCAGCTGGGGAAACTGGCTCATGTGTTCTCTGAGCATACTCGTGGCACCCTCCCAAGCGACACAGAAAAAAAATCCCCGTGAGCAAGGGAAGTGTGTTTGGGAGACGGATGAGTGTATTAAAAATGAAGTGGCTATGAAGTGTGAAATAAATGAGGTAGAGACAGTGGCTCGATGTGATTTCAGATCTTCTTACAACATTCTTGCTTTGCAAGATGTTGAAAAATTTAATTTAAATATCGAGTCGAATGTCCGAAAATCACTCGTGTTAGCCGATGGGTCGATAGTAAAGAATGATGGTGAGATAAAGGAGGTTGAAGTGATATTGAACGGGGCTGCGGTAGTCACTGATTTCCAGGGTGCTGGGACCAATGGGGAATGCCTCAAAACCCATCTTAGGGGCCCCATTTGAAAAAGCTAGTGGGGCGACATTGCAGTTTAACGTTAGCGGCATCACCTTGACTTCCAAGGTTGATGCGCCTTTACCTCCTCCCTTACCTCTATAATTCCAGATGAACCCATAAAAATGCAGGATTTGAATGTTGTGTTATCTGACGGTTTGCCTAGTATTGTTGAGACAGGTATGCTGCAGAAAGGGGAAGACAGGGCGGTGAAAGTAGCAGAAATGCTAAAGATAGTTTAAGGGGAAACAAAAGCGGAGTTGCTTGGAGTGTAGCGAGTTGCGGATGAGAAGTAATCAGAGTGAGATTCATGTTGCTGAGACTAAGAAAAAGAGCACGACTGTTGAAAGCGTGCATAAATTAGAATCAAAAACTTATATTAAGCCAAATGATTTGTGTAAAACTATAAAACAGGTTATATGGTCTGATCTATCACCTGCCGCGGGTGAGAAAAGGATGCCTCAGGACGGAAAAGCTAGAGCTACCTCTGAATTGGATGGAGTGGTTATACCACCATGGCGATCTCCATCCGTGGAATTGCAAAAAAAAAGAACTGTGAATGTGCAAGGTGCTGGATTTTTCCCAACGACGCGAGAAGGAAGAGGAGAGGGGTAGGGGAGATTCGTCTTCCCTGGGCCCTAAATCTTACGCTTCTCCCTCGTCTCGCATGTCAAGGTGGATCTATCATAAGTTAGCGGTTAGCTGAGATGTGAAGGATCTCCGGCCCCCCTCTTCTTCTTTTTTTCTAGTATAAATTTTCTTAATGTTGTGTGTGAAGTTTTGGACTTAATCGTTGCATACTACACTTAGGCTTTTGAACTATATATAAAACTGCTAATACATGTATTTGGTCCACCTTAAGGACGGTAAAGAAAAGTGGCTCCTGGGAGACAACTCATTATTTTGTTTTTGTTTTTTTTGCATAATCTTTAATATGGATTGTTGTGCTTGGAGGTATTTTCATTTGTAGGTGGAGTTCATTCAGGTCGTGAACTATCAACAGAAATTAATGCCAATCTTCTGGTTTTCTCATTTATGAGCATTGGGAAACCCCTTGATGGGTTGTAAATATACGTATATTTTAGTACTTTATTTATATCATTTTAGTTCTTATTTATAGTTTTTAGTTATTTTTTGTTTATAAATATGTTTCTTTTTGTAAATATTTACCTAACTTAGCTTTAATTTTGATTTCTGAAATTTTTCAGAAAATTGTCAAAAAATGACCTGATACGCGCGTGTCCCAGACTCGACACGCCCGTGTCATGCCCTCGACGATCATCGACTTCAAATTGAGCTCGACGTTCTCCACTCGACCCCAGCTGTCATGCCCGTGTCCATCTCGACACGCCCGTGTAGACCGCTCGATGTTTTCAGTAAACACCTCAGCTCCAACTTCTTCAAACTGAGCTCAACGTTCTCCACTCGACGCCAGCTGTCATTCCCGTGTCCATCCTGACACGCCTGTGTCAATGTCGGCAGTCAACGCCTCCAGCTAGCAAAGATCAAATTGATTTCCTCCACCCAGCTGTCTAATCACGCCCCCTGACACGCCCCCTGTCACGCCCGTGTCTAGGTTGTGGCACTCCCGAAATTTTGCCTATAAATAAAAAATTTATGTATTGTCCAAGGGTTCACTTTTTTGAGTCATTTTAGTGTGTTTTGTGGGCTTCCCTTGTGGATTTACTTGCAATGTAAGGAGATTTCTCCCCCCTCCCGTTTATGTTTGTCTTTGCTTTAGCTTTAGCTTTGTAATAGTTTCATTATGATAACAAAAATGTTGGATTTTCTCTCTACATTGTATGAAAATTCATTTGGGTGGCTTATCTCTTTCTCTTTTTATCCTTAAGTTTATCCTAGATTTCCTCTTTATGAAAAGTGTGTGTGTGTGTGTGTGTGTATGGGTTTAGCTTTTTTTGTTTTTATAATCATGTTAGGTTTTATTCTAGTCTATTTATTTCCAAAATGAAATGTTATTAGGATAGTTTTTTCTAGCTTTTATGATACTTTAAAAGTATATCTTTTTAATCCTCATGAATTTGTAAAAGAGGTTTCAAAAGTTATTCTTATTTTCTTTAACTTAGTTTTTGTTTATGTTGTAAAACTTTTTGTCTCTTTTAAATTTTATTATGACTTTTTATTCACTTTTATGAACTCTTAAGAATGAAAAAGCTATAGTTTTAATTTTTAAGCAACTTTGGTTTTAACTTTAATTTCCAAAACTTTTTGCACCTTTTAATTTTATTGTCTTTTTATTCATTTCTAGCACATTCTAAGAATAGAAAAGTAGTTGTTTTTATTTTTAGGTAACTTTGTTTTTCCGGTTTTTTTGTGTGTGTGTGTGAGTGTATGAGTTATACTTTATTGTTCTCTTTATTGCTTTCTAAAATTTATGTTGTGTGAGTGAGTTTATGAGAATAATTTTTAATGCTTTCTTCAATTATGTAGAGTGCGTGAGTGTAGGAGATAAATTTTCATGCTTTATTTTATCGCTTTCTTTCAATTATGTAGAGTGCGTGTGTGTAGTAGAAAATTTTATTGCTTTCTTTCAATTCATGTAAAGTGTGTGTGTGTGCGCATTAATTTCCGCCTACTCGTTAAGAGTTAAATGGCGTGTTTTCATTTCCCGCCTACTCATTCGAGTAGGACTTGTCATTTACCGTATACTTATTTGAGTAGAACTTGTACTTGCATTTATTTCCGCATACTCGTTAAGAGTTAAATGGCGTGTTTTCATTTCTCGCCTACTCATTCTAGTAGGACTTGCCCTTATTTATTTTATTTATGGCTTTGAAGTGTGCGTGAGTTCTCATTTTAGTTAGCTTTTCAATTTTTCTAACGTTGTGTTATTAATGTTTTCTTCTTATAATACTTTAGCGTTTAGTCTCGAACTAGGGCCTCATCAAAATTATAAAGTCGTCCCCATTCCGATGAGTGGCTAATCGTTATTAGCCCTCGGCATCGAACAACATTGGGACATATAAAATAATTTAAAGTTCTTTATTTTCAATTTAAATTTAGGACTTAAGGTTTGCCCCGGGTTAACGACGCGTAGGACCACATATCGATGTGTGGGCACTATTTCCGTTATCCATACGCTAGCTACCTGAGAGGCCGTGCGTATGGACTGATCCTCCTTGGCTAAATAGAATTGCGTACATACCCTCGAGAGAGGAGAAGCGTAGTTCTACCGGATTGGGTTCCCCACCCAATAGTGGGGTTCTTAGCGTAAAGCGGGCATTAAGAGGAATCCTTCGTCGGACTAACATTCGGTCGAATAGTCTTAATGTTCAGGTGAACGATATTCCTTGAGATAAGTGAGCTCATATTTATGGAACCTCCACGGCCAGGTTGCATTTTATTAATTTAAAAACTAAGTTCAATAATTATTAAAAGTTATTTTAATCTTAATCCGATTCGATGCCGAGCGTTAACCCGTCATCGAATAATCTAAATAATTTTCATCCTTCTCTTTATTTCTGTCTTTAGTGACAAACAAAAATTCACCTTACTTTTAGTAAAATAATAGTCCTCCTGGAGGAGTAGGAATAATCAAACCGACCCCGAGAACAATACGACCTCGGTATTCTCCCGAGTATCGAGTACTACATATGATTGGTGCACTTGCCTCCTTTCATTAAAAACTCGCTTTTTAGCAAGTCCGCGACGGCCGACTCATCGAACCAACCACCTTAATAAGAGTCTATTCGCGGTCCATCACCCCTCCTCCTTACTTGCTTTTTAATTTCATGATCACATTGTTGTGTTAGGATGTTTAGGCTAAGTTTGGTGGAGAGAGTTATGCGGTGGTACTCACGCACGTGCATTATACCATTGGCATACTAGAAGAATATATTCATTTGTTGTCTATATTGTTTGGTATTGCATACCACTGAACCACACTTGAGCACGTGCTTGAACAGGAGCTCGTCGTGCATTTTATCATCACTAGTGTGCGATTTGGAAAATTTCGACGCTATCCTAAGATTGCGAGGCTGAGTAAAATGTTGCCTCCAGGAGGGCTCCTAATCGAGTGCTCATGTTTCATTTAGGAATACGTGTAGAATTAGATTCTTTTTATTCTTATAGCATATTTTATTTCTATTGGCGTAAATCTTGTTTATTCTACTCTCCTACTTTGAATCCGGGTGAATCAAATGGTAGCGTAGGGATGTGTGTCGACGTCGCTACCCTCATATTGCTCGAGTCGAGAGGAATGATTGTCTTTCTCGGTGGCTAAGAACTTGCCCCTAGCTACTCTCGAAGCATGGGTGCATGGTTAGTAAAGTGCGCGTGTGATGTAGGCCGTCACTTTGTTCTAGTTTGAGCCTTGTACAATTCCCGACATATATCCATTGCTATCCCCGTAAAGCTTATCCCTTCCTTTGTCATCCCTATACCTTGCTACCAAAGCCATATAGCCTGTCATACTCGCACACCCGAATGTGGTCGCTCGGTTGGTTTTTTTTTTGTAGTTTTGTATCTGTTATGTGTGACTGTTATGCGAGAGCTTTGTGCCGCTTGTGGTGTTGGCGTGTTTTCGGCTCGTTTTGTTTTTTTGTTAAAGAAAAAAAGAAAAAATAATAAATGAAATGAAATGGAAATAAAAATTCCCAATGTGGAATAAAAGAAAAAAAAGAGACAAAATTTTGGTGTAGAATTATTGTTTTATGGTTGTGAAATTTTGTTATATTGTGATCGTTATGTGCGTGCACGCACCGTTAAAATTCCAAGTCTGGTGGTGCGGTGCACGTGTTTTTTGTTGCGTGTAGTTGTGAGTGTTTTCAGGCGTTCTCATTTAGGGTGTGCGTATCCGTCTTGTTTATCTTTGTATACCCCGCCATCGCCTAAGCCTCCATTATACTCCAAGTCCTACGGATTCGTGCTTGAGTAAACTAGTGTCGTGGAGAGAGTGTGAACGAGCGATCTTTTGGTCATCGATATTGGTGGATTCCTTTGGAGGTTATCCCGGTCCCTTGCTTTGGCAATGCTTAACTCAGTGTTTGTTTGCTTTCTCCTTGCGCGTGACCGAATGATTCCCCTCGATTCTATAGTAAAGTAGTGATAATATTATGATACGTCTTTAAAAATATATAGGCTATTAGTGCATAATCAGAAATTCCTTCTACGGTATTCCTATGAACGTGAGCATGCAATTTCGCTTGGTACTCGGTTGCGCAGTTTTAAGCAAGCTATGTTATTTCTCTAGTCCACTTTAGGGATGATTTGCTCGGGATGAGCAAATGTTTAAGTCTGGTGGTGTGATGAGTCTGATTTATATAGGGTTTTTCAGACTCATCTTGGCTTATTATCTTGAATGTGCACTACTATTCAGTAGAAAAATTCATATATTTAATTAGGGCTTCACTTAGCCATTATTGCACTGTTTTGGCCCATTTTGGTTTGCAAATTGCACTGTGATGTCGGGGGTAAGTATTGGGGTACTCTCCATGCAAATTTGGTTATTTTATGATGTATATTGGTGCTAGGTGCTTGTTCTCCAGCTTTGGTTTTTGCTATGCAGGTGGTCAGTTTTTCCCCAAATCAAGAATTCTGACTTGTGGAAAATGCACGGTCGTGCGATTCCTTAGCGCACGCTTTCTACCAAATTGTGTGTTTTCTGCAGGATTGACCAACCCGTGCGATTTCTTCACTCGCGATTTCTTCGGAATCGTGTGCGAAGGAGACGCACGGTTTTCCTATAACTGTCTGGTTTTATAGCGCTCTGTTGTTAATGTGCGATTTGTTCACGCACGGGAAGAAGTGCCCGTGCACGAGTTAAATGCATTGTTCCACCTGCTTGCCGGGAATTCCAGCGCTCTGTGGTTACCCGTGCATTTTCCTTCACGTACGGGCGGCAGCATCCGTGTGCGAGTAAAACGCACGAGTCACCGCAGCCTTGTCCTAGAAGTTAATATTGCGTGACAATTTTTCTGACCTTCACATATTTAAGTTCAGGAGTTGGCTAGAGCAGGAAGAGTTTCGCCATTTCCTCCTCTATGAGCCGGAAAATCTCCCTCCAGCCGCTTTTTCCTCTCTCCTCCTTAGAGAGCTCGTCCGGCCACCGTTCTTCCTCCAAACTTCACCGCAAGCGAAGATCTTCTGCCGTTTCCTTCATCACCATCTCAAGAGGAGCATTTGGAGCTCCTTATCATAGCCATTGGAGAGTTTTCTGGAGACTACCAGCCTTCACGGTTCATGAAGAAGATGGGGAAAACACCTTTGAAGTAGGTGATAGCACTTCAAGCTTCCTCGGACGTCAACCACCGACTGAGCCCGGACAAAGACCGACAACCTTCGACTTCGGCCGAGAATTGTGTCTAGCCTTCACGTGTTTGGTTGTAAATCTCCTCTTTACTCTCATTTGGATGTTCTATTTGTGCTTTGGATGTTTACTAAACTTGCTAGGAACTCTTAATAATGTTCATGATGGTTTACTATTGTAAATATTGTGGTTGTTCTTAGTTTTGCTTTATTTTCTTTGCTTGCTTTGGGTTGTTGCTTGGTGATATGCCACACTAACATGTGTTAGGGGCTAGCTTGGCGAAGAGGTGATTTCGACCCTCAATGGTTATGACCGCACGCCTTAATACTCATCGTAGTATTCTACCATTGCGAAGAGGTGAAGGCGACCTGCGTAATTAGTTTTAGTTGTTCTAAAATAAAAACTCAACCCCTAAGATTTTATTGTATCTGCAATTGCTTTCCAATGATGAAGATCACACACCCAATCTACACTCCTCGAGAGATTCTATACTCGTAGGATAAGTCCCCCAGTTTATTAATTGACGACGATCGGTGCACTTGCCGAGATTGCATCAATGCTCCGCCTCCGATTAGGAGTTTACTAAATTATCAACGATGAAGACCACCACAAATGAGTTCAAGTACTCCTAAAACACTCAGTTCATCAAATCTATGAACACTGATGGTGCATTCGTCAAGTCGAATGGAATCATCGAGAACTCAAAGTGGCCATACCTCGTACCAAATGCTTTCTTGGGCATGTCCTCATCTCAAATTTACAACTGGTAATACCATAACTTCAAGTACAACTTGGAGTACACCACTGAGCCTACCAACTATTTGAACAGGTCATCTATCCGTGGAATTGGATACTTATTCTTGACGGTTAGTTTATTCAGCTCACGGTAGTCTATGCATAACCACACACTGCCATCTTTTTTTCTTTATGAACAACACTCACGCGCTCCACGATGAAGAGCTGGGATTAATATAACCCTACTCCAGTAACTCTTACAGTTGTACCTTGAGCTCATCAAACTCCTTTGGTGCCAAACTAAAAAGATGATGTGACACCGACCTAGAATCTGGAGCTAACTCAATCAAGAAATCGATCTCCTACTAAGGTGATGCTCCTGGAAGCTCCTTAGGAAATGCATACTCAAACTATGCCACCATCGACACTTCTCTAATTGATAACTCAGAAATGTGAACTTCTAATAAATCTACAAATGCTACTCCTCCCAGGTTAACTTCCTGCACCAATTGCATGGACGAAATCAGGGAGCAGGCCACCCTACTAAGGGCCTCAAACTTGACTTATTCCATTCCTTCGCTTCTCAGGGTCACCACCTTTGATAGGCAGTCAACACTGGTCTGCTTCTCTGCAAAACATTCTATTCCATGATCACATCAAACTCGGCTAATAGTAGGATAATGGCTATCAATACAAAGTCAACTCCGTCTAGAATCCAACTAATGTGCCCTTTCGTCCCCATAGTCATGGAAGACCCATTGGGCATGTGCACCCTAAGCTCTGTGTCCGCCAAAAAGGGATCGAACCAAATTCTTCGGATAAAACTTTCCACAATAAAGGAGTGTGATGCTCATGTATGGAACAACACCCTAGCGGGATAATCGGAAACTAGTACAAAGCCTAGTATACATGCAACACACATAAAGTGTTGCGAAAGTCTTAAGCTAAAAAGCGAACTTAAATTTTTCCATACATGTCATCATATTGGGGTGTCAAAACGCTTCTTACTATACAAGATTTTAGGACATTGGCTGCACAGGTTGGAAATGGGAAGCGCTCGAGTCCACCATTTTCCCTTTCTCCGCGGTACTGGGACCGGAACCTAATGATTGTTCCTATCTTGGCTATGGTTCAACACCCCCCTCAGTATAGTATCAAGCTTTGTGGCTTGACTTGCCATACGTATAGCACATTGGTGGTCCCGTGAAATGAGATCCCCCCATCGTCGTACTGCTCTTCTCTCCTGACCTGAAGAGATGGGGTATCTTCCTCCACTTATTCTCTTCTGACTTCCCCTGTGATTGAGAAGGCTTTCCTTCTTCCTACTTCACGGTATGACCCTTGCAGAGTTGGGTTCGCTCCATATACCTTTCCAATTTCTTAGCGGCCTCAATCAAATCATATAAGTTCGCATTCTTTAGAGCTATTAGGGGTTATCTCAGATTCTCTCTCAAACAATGATAAAAGAGGTTGTCCCTCACCTCATCATCATCCATGGTTGTTCCCGCATAATGACCTAAATGAGTAAATTCCTACACATACTCATCCACGGTTTTGTCTCGTTACAACAAGTGCAGAAACTACTTTTGAAGAGCTAGCATTGTCAATGATGGAATATACTTCCTTAAGAAGGCATTCACAAACTTATCCATGGACGGGGTGTGTCCAAGAAACTAGCAGCCACTATGGCTCACCCACAAAAGTTTTGCATCACCGTCTAGCATGAAGGACGTGAATTTGGTCTGCTTATCCTCTGGTGTTTCTACCGCTCTCAAGAGTTCCTGAATTCTGTGTAACCAGTCCTCGACATCAGTCATTGTATAAACACCCTTGAACGTTGGAGGATGGAAACTTAGGAAATACTTCATCTGCTAGTCTCCTTGGCCCACGATAACTCCCTTAGCCAAAGGCTCCGTAATCCTGGCTCCTCCGCCTAGTTTTTCTAGTGTCTCTACCGGGGTAACGAGAGTCATTAGTTGAGAAATGGGGGTACAACATGCGCTGCTACTACAGCATGGGCCGCTACTATTTCCTCTTCTAACATATGACAAAAATCGATCGGGGATACACCCATGCCCATAGAACCTGAAGTAGTAGCACAGCTCGCCAAAGGCTCCTCTCACGGCCTCGACATCTTTGCCATGTTGCTAGCACCCTTAGCAAAAACAAGGTAAAACATGAATCAGGTTCCATTCGCAAAACTCAAACACAAGGACACTCACGGTCCCGCAATACTCCTATGTTGATAACTTATTTATGCGATCTAATTACGTTAAATAGACAGATAACCCTACCTTGGATACTAACCTCCCTATGATACTAAATTGTAACACCTCCCCTGTAATGACCATATAATTGTTGGTGTTGCCATGGTGATCTGGAAGTGATCAAGCATGTAGTCTCACTGCCAACGTAGTTTGAGCCTATCAGGTTCGCACATAACAACATTTGGAGAATTTGGAAGATTGGAATATATTGGTTTTACTCATGAGATGAATGAAGGACTGGTCTCAGCCAGGCATTGAGTGCATTGAGACCACTCAGCGCCTTCGTTGAGTCAAATTTTGACTTGTCTATTAGGCGTTGAGAGCGTTGAGACCACTCGACGCCTTCGTCGAGTCAAATGTTGACATGTCAAAATAGGTGTTGAGTGCTTTGAGTTCACTCAATGATTCGTCGAGTCAAGTATTGATTCGACGAGTCTGAGTCAGGCGTTGAGTGTGTTGAGTTCACTCAACGATTCATTCGATGAGTCTGTCCCTGGCGTTGAGTGTGTTGAGTTCACTCAATGATTTGACGAGTTAAGTGTTAATTTGACGAGTCTGACACTGGTGCTGAGTGCGTTGAGTTCACTCAACGATTCATCGAGTCAAGTGTTGATTCGACGAGTCAAGTGCTGAGTGCGTTGAGTCCACTCGACGCTTCGTCAAGTCAAATATTGATTCATCAAATATCGACGTGTATACTCGACGAATTCTGTTTCATCCGCTTTATTTCCTTTAAGTCCAGTTCGACGTGGTCTGTTGTTTTAGGTCGGCTCGGTACTCATTATTTATATATACGATATGTGCAGTAAACTAGAGATAGATATACACATAAGTCTTTGAACTAATCGCGAGTTGGACACTTATCTCTCGCGATGGAACTGTTCTGCCAAGGCCATTGACGCCGATCTCATCGCCGACCGACAACCGCCCTTGTACGTTGTCGGAAAGTGTTTCCAAGGTTTCGTACTTGTCGCCATCACCGAACCTATTTTCTGCGAGTGTCGCCACCTCCTCTTTTGGGATAGACCTAGAAGTTTGTGAAGATGCAGAGAACTTTCTTCCAACCTAGATCTTGTATGAAAAGAGTCTAAGGGTTCTCCCGCTCATGTGGATCATCTGTAGACACGTGGACATTATTATGCGCTCAGAACTCTACCCGCTGGTGACTGAGAGATTTCTTAGACCATCTTGTTGAGTAGTGAATCAATCCCGCAAAGGTAAATTTTATTTACAGCATTTTCACTTCTTGAGCAATGTTCATCGCTAGATCCGAACTAGTAACCCCACCCTCTTACGATAAACTTCTTGAGATTTATGAACATCTATGTGAGAAGCTAGATAGTGTTATACTTGAAAATAACTCCATTCAAAATGTGAACAAGAGAATTAAAAAGGACTTTAAAAATATAAAAAATGAATTAATAAAATGTGGCAAGAGAAGATCGAGTGCCTAGAGTGTCCCCACTTGATGGCAACAATAGAAGAGCAAACAACAAGTCTCTCCAAGACATTGTTGAAAACCAACAATCTGATCAATGACAAGAATGATTTGGAGAAAATAATTCAAATGTCTCTTGACAAAATAGAGAAGGCAAACAATAGTTCGCTAATCGGTTTGTTATACTAGTGACTGAGAACACCGCCCTAAAGGCAAGGATCCATGATCTCAACTGTACTATCCAGAAATTTAGAATATGGCAAAAATCACTGAACATGTTGTTGGGTGCATAGTGTCATGGATCTGGAAAATTTGGACTAGGATATGTAAGTCCGATACTACCACCGAGCGATAATCATAGTCAAGCTAAGACTAAAACAAATCATAAGAAATTACATAATAAGATTAACAATTCTGAAGGGTTATCCCCATCCTTAAGCACGAGCTCTAAGAATACAATAAAGGCAACATCCACTGCTTATGCTTTGTGTGCAAACTGTCTGAGGTATGGTAACACTTCTGTGTCATGTCTGAGGAAAGGTAAAAAGAAAGCTATGCAATTCTGGCTACTAAAGTCTTCTACCAATCATATGGGTGGAACAACTTGGGTAACCAGATCTTTACTCTCATCTTTTTTTAGGTGTGTTGGCAGGCTAAGGACAATGAAAACATGTAGTACTTGGACTCCGAATTTTCTAAGCACATGATAGGAGATAAAGACATGCTCCTTAACCTGGAGAAGAAGAAGGGAGGTATGGTGACATTTGGGGACAATAGCAAAGGACGCATACTTAGAATCAGAACTATAGGTAACAAAGCATTTTCAATTTCTAATGTACTATTTGTAGATGGACTTGAGCATAATCTAATTTATATTAGCCAACTTTGTGATAAGGGTCTAAATGTTATATTTGAATCCTCTACAAACACATGCAAAATTATAGATGCTAAAACTAATAGTGTTTTACTTATTGCTCATAGAACCCATAATGTTTATACTGTTAGCTTTGAGGATATATCTGCTTCTGATTTGAAATGCTTAGTTACCAAGAATGAGGAATTAGATCTTTGCATAGGAGATTAAGACACTCCGATTATAAACTTATTGTCAAACTATTGAAAAATAAAATTGTTCGTGGACTTCCAAAACTAAGTGTTAGATTAAACTCTTTTTGTGCTCCATGTCAAAAACGGAAATTCATTAAAACCTCATTCAAAAGTTAAAATGATATTTCCATGACTAATCTGCTTGAGCTCATTCATATGGTTCTAGTTGGTCCTCTTAGTATATGTAGTCTAGTTGGAAAATGATACACATTTGTTCTTATTGAAGACTATTCCCATTATTGCTGGATGATCTTCCTTACGAACAAATTCGTCATGTTCCTTGAGTTCACTAATTTATGCACTAGACTCCAAAATTATTAGGAATTAAAAATAAAATGCATAAGGACAGATCATGGGGGGGGGGGGAATTTGAGAATGAAAATTTCACGAACTATTGTAATAATTTAGGAATTAAACACGAATTCTCATCCTCACACACTCCTCAACAAAACGGGGTAGTGGAAAGAAAGAACCGCACACTTCAAGAGTTATCACGCACAATGCTCGCCGAGTTCGGCTTACCTCAATATTTCTGGGATTAAGCGGTTAACACCGCATGTTATGTGATGAACCGAGTCATGCTTCGCCCCATTCTGAAGCTAACTCCGTATGAGTACTATTTCAATAGGAAGCTGTCAATTTCATATTTTAGAGTCTTCGATTTCCTGTGCTTTATTCTATACACAAAGGATCAGTTAGGAAAACTTGACGAAAAATCATACCATGGCATCTTGTTAGGATATTCCAGTATGAGTCATTCCTATAAGGTCTATAACAAATGAACCTTAGTTGTTGAAGAATCGGCTCACGTACACTTTAACAAAAATTCACCAACTGTAGTCCCTATACAAAACGAAGAGGAAATTGATGACGATGCATAGTTAGAAGCCAAGAGTTAGGAGAAAGAAGTGTCGGATGAAGTTCCAATTCATTTAGATGAATATAGGCCTCCAACTACTCTAATTTCTTAAAAGAGCATCCACGAGGGCTAGTAATAAGAGAGCCCACACATTGGATTAGAACTCAATCGACATTACATGAATCTTTTTCGAACTTGTGTTTCCAATCTAAAATTGAACCCAAGAACATCTCAGAAGCATTAAAGGATGAATAGTGGTTCTTGGCTATGATTGAAGAGTTAAACCAATTCGAGAGAAGTAAAGTCTGGGTGTTAGTGGAGTGTCCAGATAGCCATCAGGTTATTGGTTTGAAATGGTTTTACAAGAATAACGTTGATGGTGACTAGAGGATAACTAAAAATAAGGCTAGGTTGGTGGCACAAGGGTAATCGCAGATAGAAGGCATGGATTTTTAAGAATCATTTGCACCGGTTGCACGTCTTGAATCCATTCGTATGTTCTTAGCGTTTGCTAGTTTTAAAATAATTTAGTTATATCAAATGGATGTTAAGAGTGTATTCTTGAACGGATATATTAAGGAAGAGGTGTATGTCAAGCAACCACCCTGATTCAAGAATGCTGACTACCCGAATAAGATTTACAAGTTGGTGAAAGACTTATACGGATTGAAGCAAGCACCCCATGCTTAGTATGATAGGCTCACAAATTTTTTTCTAGGACATGGGTTTCGGATGGGTAGGGCAGACACCACTCTCTTCGTGAAGCACGAGTATCTTGATTTAATTCTTTTACAAATTTACGTGGATGACATTATTTTTGGGGCAACAAACTATAAACTATGTACAGAAATTATCACTTTAATGCAGTCTGAATTTGAAATGAGTATAGTTGGAGAGTTATCTTATTTCTTAAGGTTTTCAGATTTCTCAACGTAACGATGGAATCTTTATAAGTCAATCAAAATACATAAAAGATATGCTTGTACAATTTGGCGTTGAGAATCTGAAACAGGTAAAGACTCCAATAAGTGCCTCTCTAAAATTAGGAAAGGATGAAAGTGGCATTTCGGTGGATCAAAAGGTCTTTAAAAGAATGATCGGATCACTACTCTACTTAAGTGCGTCTAGGCCCGATATTACATTCGTGGTGTGTCTATATGCTAGATATCAAGTCGATCCTAAAGAATCACACTTGAAAGTGGTAAAATAAATCTTTATGTATCTTATAGGCACCCAAAATCTTGTTCTTTAGTACCCACACACCACTGATTTAATACTCCATGGGTACTCTGACTCCGATTATGCTGGATATTCACTCGATCGCAAGAGCACGAGTGGCACCTATCACTTCCTTGGTCCGGCAATAGTCTCAAGGTCAAATAGAAAACAAAACTCGATTTCCCTCTCTATTACTGAAGCCGAGTATATTGCCCTAGGGAGTTGTTGCGCACAAGAATTTTGGATTTCCCAAACTTTAGAATACTTTGGCCTAATTTGTAGAAACATTACTCTTAGGTACGACAACAAAAGTGCCATAGACTTGACTAATAATCCAGTGCATCACTCATGGTCAAAACATATTGACATTCTTCATCACTTCATTTGAGATCACATTAAGAAAGAGAACGTGAGAGTAAGCTTCATTGGCACTGACGACCAACTAGCTGACATATTCACAAAATCCCTCCCAGATGCGTGTTTCTCACTACTTCGACTCGAGCTAAGTGTTATGGACCTTTATTCCTAGTCATGGTGTTTTTGTTTTTCTTCTTTAGTTGTTTTCTATTTCTATTTTTTATTTTTTTAACAAAAAATATGAGAAAAATAAACAAAAACATGTCTTTACTTATTCACTTTGTATTTTTCGGTGGTTTCTGCTTAATTGTGGTTTATTTTTAGTTCTTTCTCTGATTTGTTTTTCTTCTTTGGTTGTTTTTTAGTTCTTTCTGTCAAATTTTTCATATAAAAAAACACAAAAATACAAAAAAAAAACTGTGGATTGCTCATTTTTAGGACACATATGGCTAAAACTTAGAGCACAATGCTTATGTACAATGTTTGAGTTAGACATGTTAATCCCTATGAACATTGCCTATATTTGTCATGACGTGTCGAATCTAGAGGTGTTTAGCTACTGTGTGCGAGTAGATATGTTAGTGTTAGTCGAATATGTCTCTAGGTATGCATGAGGCATTAGATAGTAGAATTACATCACACTATTCACACATCCCTAGACGGAGCACTCTTGTAGAAAGTATATGCTTACATGCCATAACTCGTGATATTGTGTCTTACATATTAGAATTTCATTGAATAATCAATGTTACGCTACATATGCTTTTTTATAAAGGGTAGAACTTTGGGCAAAATCTATAGTTATCAAGTTCAGTGTATACAAGTTAATGTGTATCTATCTATGTGGGTAGATTTCGATTGATTTGGGGTCCTTAAACTATAGACTGTAAAATTGATAGCCCAACACGTCTAAATTAAAATGAATGCTATCAAGACTTGTGTTATGGATACCCCCTAAGCACTACTCACTCCTCAAGATAATTCTTTATGAGCATTGTGATGATGAGCACCTGGGTCCAAAAATCATTTCGATCTTGTGCACGTACAAGAACCTTAAGCTTAGTGCCCCTAGTTGTACCCCTTGTATAACATGGATAGCAACATGACATGATTTTTCACTATATTCCTCTCGCGATAGCATATTCAATTACTGAGATAAACATGTAATGAATGTAAATTCTACTTAGTATTTGTCTTCTGATGCTACACGCTCACACATCATTGCTTTATCTTACGCTTCCATGCATAATAATTGGATTGACGCGACACTATAAATCTATAGCATGTATATTCCTTCACATGATTTATATTCATGACTTGTTCAATGTTCCTTTGCATTAATTCTATAACTCTTGTAGCATTGTACTCTATATCGCCGTGTGCTTAGTCTACTCTTGTTGTCCAATCTCTTGTAACTCTGAACGATTATATCAAACTATTTCTACATACTGCATTCATCTGTGTGGCCTCTATGCTTAATATTCTCTAATTTCATGCTTGTTCACCCTTATTGTTTTTCGTCTCTCGATTCACTTTCCATAAATGTGCATTATTTACTTTCTTTCGCATGCTCAATATATATTGCATTTCATTTCTCCCATGGATGTGTATGTATGATTATGGTCTGGCCCATCCCCTTTCGATAATATCAAAGGGGGAGAATAGATGTTTCATGAGTCATGGGTAAGTCTAGACCTCATGGGTAAGTGTAGACCACATGTAGGGGGAGCTTCAGTCACTGTTTGCACGTAGATAGGGGGAGCATGTAGAACACATATATAGGGGGAGCAAGTGCATAGGGGAGTTATATAGAACCTGAAACCTGAGCTTTAAAGAATATCTCTCATATATATTCTTTATATCATGCACTTCATTATTATATCTCATGAACGGGACTTGATATTATCAAAAGGGGGAGATTGTTGGAGCCAACGGTTCACATACCTTTAGTTTGATAATTTCAAATCCCAGGATGTATTTGATTATATATTGTGTTTGGTAGAGTGTGTAGGGTTACAGGTCCAAGAAATTCAAGGAGCCCTCCTCAGGATCCTACCGCCGAGCGGTAGCAGTTAATGTCGGGCGGTAGCCTGGATTAAATGGACAAAGCGCTTGGGAACCTACCACACTGCGCTAGTCCTACCGCTCGCGCAAGCTCGATGAATTAATTTGCCAGGCTCTCGAGAACCTACTGCGCAGGCGCTAGCTTTATACCTCACCATGCTAGCTTAGGCGTCGAGACAGACCTACCACATAGGCGCTAGCTTTATACTGCGCCGCGCTAGCTCAGGCATCAAGAGCGTGTAGACAGACCTATCGCCAGGCGCTAGCTTGGTACCGTGTCGCGGTAACACACACAACGCTCGAGGCACTGAGAGCATTGAGACAGAGGCATCGAGTGTGTCGAGATAGGTCTAACGCCAGGCGCTACCTACTTATCGCGTCGCGCTAGTAATGGAAAAAAGGAAAATATTCATTTTTAATATTTTTCCAAATTTGGAGGACAACTATAAACATCAAGCGTGTTAACCTACCACCGTGCACTAGACTTACCGCCAGTGGTAGCCTATTTTCACAAAGACATATATACAGAAGCTTCATTTTCTGTGTTCATACCTAATACGAAAAGATAAAGAGATCTACAACTCCTAGGGTTCAGCCACCTCTCTTGGGTCCGTTCCATCATCTTCATCGAAGGAAAAGAAGATCGACTCCCTCCCGGTTGCCAACGAAGAACTTCGGTGAGTCTAGAGCTACATCGACTATGAAGAGACGACCGACTGCAAGCATACGAAGATCTCAAGCACCGACTATAGATCGCTCGACGGAGGATTCGTCAAGAGGGAGATTTTAATCGCTTTAAATCCATTAAACTTTTGTTGTATTCTTTCACTTTCTCTATTTTTCTTGTGCTGAAAGAAATCAACCGGGGAAGGTCGTCGGAATCCGGGGAAGGATTTTGTGAGAAATCATCCTGGGTAAGTGATGTCTACATCAGGTGATCTAGCGGGGCTTTAAGACCCTTCCTTGCATGGAGGCGAAGTGCCGGCTCAAAGACCTTTCTTGGAGGGAAAGGGAGAGAGCCAAATGGTCCATAGAGTTGGTCAGTATAGAAAACCCAAAGTTGTTGTTACTCACCGCCTTTGATCTCTGACGTTACGGAAATCAAGTTTTTGTAATCTTAAACAATTGTTGATTTTTGTTTTGGCAATGAAATTCTTTTCCTGTTTCTTTACCTGTATGTACTGCTGAAGTTGTTAGACTATGCTGTTTTGAAGAGTGTATTGATCTCCAAAGGAGAATCTGCCCAGAAAAATGAGTTTAGAGATATACCGCCGCGCGCTAGCTATTTAGTGCCCCGTAGTAGCATCCTGAACTAATTTTTCTGGTTTGAAATATTTTAAATTTTAATAAACGTCGTTAAAGCTTATTCACCCCCTCTAAGGATGGCCACTAGATCCAACACAAGTACCACACATTCTCCTTGTCTGTAGCCTGCAAACACACCTAAAAAGAAGAGACGGTAAAGATCTGGTTACCCAAGTTATTCTACCCATACAATAGGTAGAAGAATTAGGTAGCCAGACTTGCATAGTTTTCTTGTTACCTTTCCTCAGACATGACCCGGATGTGTGACCAAACCTTTAACAGTTTGCACACAAAGTATAGGCAGTGGATGCTTTCTTTATCGTGTTCTTAGAGCATGGGGATAACCTTTCATAATTAGTGATCTTATTGTGTGATTCCTTATAGTTCGTTTTAGTCTTAGCTTGACTATGATTATCGCTCGGTGGTAGCGTTGGACTTACATATCCTAGTCCTAATTTTATAGATCCATGACACTGTGCACCCAACAACATATTCAGAGATTTTTGCCCAATTCTAAATTTCTAGATTACACAGTTAAGATTATAGATCCTCGCCTTTAGGGCAGTGTTTTCATTGACTAGCATTACGTACTGATTGGTGAATTGTTGTTTACCTTCTTCTATCTTGGCAAGAGAAATTTAAAGTCTTTTATCCAAGACATTCTTTTTATTTGTGAGATTGTTCGTTTTCAACAATGCCTTGGAGAGACTTGCTTTTAGCTCTTTGATCGTTGCCATCGAATGAGGATACTCTAGGCACTCGATCTTCTCTTTGTCGCATTTTATTAATTCAGTTTTAAATTTTCAAAGTCCTTTTTAATTCTCTTGTTTTCATTTCAAATGGTCCTTTTCTAGAGTATAACACTATCAAACATATCACATAGGTGTTCGTAATTCTCAAGAACTTCATTATAGGAGGGTGGAGTTACCTCCGTGTCGCTATGGACACTGGACTCATCTTCAAATGCATCTTGATTTCTCCCCATGAGGATCAGATTTGCCTTTTCTTCACTACTCGAGTCTGAGGTGCTTGACTCGTCAGATCCATCCTCATCCCAAGTTAGCGCCTTTAACACCTTATTCTTTCCTTTGTGCTGGCTTTGCTTCTCCTTTTTCTCCTTCTGGAGTCTTGGACATTCCCTCTTTATGTGTCCAGGCTTGTGACAGTGATAGCACTCAAGTAGGGTCCTCTCATCATCGCTCTCTATCTCCTTTGACGGTTTGTTCCACCTCCTTGTTTCTTCAGCTCTTTTCTTCAGGAATTTCTTAAATTTTCCTTGCCACTTGGGATTCTTCATGAACCTATTGAACTCTCGGACATAAAGGCTTTCTTCATCATCTTCCTCAGATTCTTCAACAACCTTTCTCTCCTTTGCGGCCTTAAGGTCCTGCCCCTTCTTCTTTATCTCCCTGGGATACTCCTCAGCTTGAATCATTAATTCAAGTTCATGTGTCTTTAGGTTTCCAATGAGGCTCTCTATCTCCAGGGTGATGATATCATATGATTCAACAATAGCAGTCACGTTTGGGTTGAAGTGTGGAAGCAAAGATCGCAGGACATTCCTCACCAGATCTCTATTTGAGTAGCTATTCCCGAGGGATCTCGAGGCATTAAAAATCTTGGTGAAGCGTGTATACATACTATCTACTTCCTCGTCGATCTCTATCTGGAATTGTTCGTATTCAAATTCAAGTCGGAATAGCTCTGACTCCTTCACCTGCGAGGTACCTTCATGAGTAAGCTCAAGTAGACGCCATATATCATATGAAGTTTCACAGTTATAGATTCTATTAAATTCAGTTTTATCCAATGCGTATAATAAATAGTTCATAGCCTTGGCATTGTTCGTACATCTGAGCTTGTCAGCGTCATCCCATTTATCGTGTGGTTTGACTAAGAAGGTATCACCTATAGTGGAAGTGGGTGCAGTGTATTTTGTCTCGATCATGGCCCACACGTCTATGATTTGTGTCATCAGAAAGATTTTCATTCGTGTTTTCCAGTGACTGTAGTCACTCCCCATGAATAGTGTGGGTCTACTCACACCCTGTCCCCTAGGAAATGTGTGAACCGCGTTGGCCATCTTAATTCAGGTTTTAAAGCCTTTTTCAAAGTAACCTGGCTCTGATACAACTTGTATGATCTGGTGGCCAACCTTAGAGGGGGGCATAAGGTTTTTGGACGTTTACTAGAAATTTGAATTATTTTGATCCAAAAAAACTACTTCTGGAAGCTATCGCGGGGCGTTAGGTAGCTAACACATGGCTGTAGGTCACAACTATCGTTTTTCTGGGCAAATTCCTCCTTGGAGATCTATGCACCCTTTAGAGAATCATAGGCTAGCAATCACAACGTCATACGCAAGAAAAAAATAGAAAATGAATTTCATTACAAACTAAATCAACAAATATCTTAACAATTATAAAAACTTGATCTCTGTCACGCCGGAGATCGGAGGCGGTGAATGAAGAAAGACTTCTGTTTTTCTATACTGAACTGCTCCCCGAACCGGTTAGCTCTCTCCCTTTCCTTCCAAGAAAGGTCTTCGAGCCGGCACTTCACCTTATCGCAAGGAAGTGTCTTAGAGCCCCGCTTGATCACTTGATCTAGACGTCCCTTTCCCGAGATGATTTCCCACAAAATCCTCCCTGGAATCTGATGACCTTCATTGTTCGATTTCCTCACCACTATGTGATAGTTTTACTTTCAAGACAACCTAAACACCTAGAGGGGGGGGGTGAATAGGTTCTTATGCTTGTTTACACTTTTAGGCAGAATTCAATTACAGAATTAATACACTCAGCACAGGAATCACAGAAAATCATACAACACAGATTGCACACAGTTTTATAGTGGTTCCCCAAGGTTTGGGTACGTCCACTTTCCTCCCTTCACCTATCTAGCAGTATGCTAGATTCGGCCAAACTTCCTCTTTACTCAGATCCACAGATCCTACAGCTCAGAACCTGAAAAGGTTCCTATAACTCAGGCTCAACAGCCCTACCTCAGCCTTATCACAAGGCCTACAACTCAGAGAAGAACCTTCTCCTACACTCAGGCAAACAGCCCTACCACTCAGAGATCAACTCTCCTACACTCAGCCTTTATAACACAGGCTTACAACTCAGATCTGTATTGACAGATCCTACAAAAATTAGAAAAGAAGTTTGTATTAACTTGCCCTTGATGAGAGAGAGAAGGACAAGGCAGTTCTTGATCAGCTGAAGAATGAAATCAACTGAATCTGAGCTTTCTTCAAAGCTTCTTGAATCTGAACTTAGCTGAGTTGATTTCCCAAACAGCTTCTTGAGAAACCAGTGATGGCTTCCTTCTTCTTCATCAAATGGCTGAATCTCTCTCTATCCAACACCTTTGATGACACTTCTGAATTCTTGATAGAACTCTTCTTAGATAGATCCTGAGATCGTCTTCTTAGATCTTCTGATGAAGATCTTCTTTTGTGTATTACTCCTTCTTGATTTGATTTCTCAAATTGATTGCCAAAAGTCAATCTCTCTTTTACTTCTCTCTGAATCTGTCTATTTATAGACCTTCTTAATGGTAACCGGCTGATCCGGTTTATAACTGTCTTTTGACGAGTCTGACAACATCAGTTAACTGGCTGCAACCCACAGCTGTCAAGTCTTCAAACAGATCCTATGCCTTAGTCTTGGTCAGCAAAGTGTTGAGACAGACTGTCAGGAAGTGTCGAGACCAACTGTCTATATGTGTCGACACAAGTAACTTTGGTGTCGACACAGCCTTTGATGATGTCGACAAGTTTGCCTTTAAGTCGACACAGCTTCTTTAGAACTTCATCTTGAGAATGAGTCGACACAGAGAATTTGTGTCGACTCAACACTTCATCTTTCTTCAGAAAATAACTTGGTCTTGACTTTGCAGTGTGTCGACACAAGTCCTGTGTGTCGACACAGTTGTTGTAGATTCATAACTCAATATGTGTCGACTCTGCCTTTAGGTGTCGACTCAGCAAATGTCAATCCTGCCAATATGTTTCGACTCAGTCTTCTGGTGTCGACACAAGTATTGTTGACTTCTGCCAATGTGTGTCGACTCTGTCTCAATGTGTCGACACATCCTCCCAGTGTCGACACAAATGTGGTCGACTATCTTTCTGTGAGTCGACACTGCTTCCCAGTGTTGACACAAATGTGGTCGACTATCTTTCTCTGTGTCGACACAGCTTCCTTCAAGTGTCGACACAATTATTCTGAAGTGTCGACACAATTTCTTCAGGTGTTGACACATGGACTTAGAATAATTTTCTGTATTCTTTAATACTTCTTCACCTGCATATGTCAACTTAAAACAACATCAAATACACCTTGATGTATATCATTAAGCTAAGTTAGGCTTCTTCAAATCAGGTACACAATTTCCAATGTACCCAACAATCTCCCCCTATTTGGAGAAGTCATAACCCTTTTAGTTAATGATATACACCATTTAAAAAAAAATATGATGATGTATGACATTACAGGAATACTTAATATAAACAAAATATTAACAATTCATCACAGAGTGAACATGAATATGTGATTCCAAACAAAATTTTGTTTATAACTTGGTAATGTTTGATTACAGATGTTTACATTGAATGATTAAACAAAACATTACAAAACACATTTGAAAGAACTTAGAACTAAGACTGATCAGGCTCTTTTATGACAATTCCTTTGCCAGATTGGATTTGAGCCTTCACAGGAGTTTCAGCAACTTCAGCTGGCTTCTTGCCTTTTAGCTCAGCTTTCTTCTGTACTTTTTCCTTGAGCCTTTGCCTTTCAAAGTAATGAAAGGGCTTTGGAAAGTACTTGCTCGGCTCCTGAGCATCTGTTGGCAGCCTTCCCATTTTGGCTTTTCTCCTGAACTGTACTATGGCTTCCTGCCTAGCTTCAAACTTTTGCCTTTCCATTTCATTATACCACTTTCCTCTTTCATGTTCTTGGTCCTTTACAGCCTTCCATGCAGTTAGTATAATATTTCTTGAAGTAGGGCTCCACTGCTCAAAATCTGGCTTAAGTTCAGCCTGCTCTCTAAATCTTTTCTTGGATAGTAGAGCATCTTGCTGTTCTTTCAAGTTGGCATCAGGCTTATCAACTTTTTCAATAATAACCTTGGTAACCTCCTTTGGAGGACTATACATATCCTGAACTTGTTGATCAATCATATCAAAATCTGGAGGAGGGTAAATGACTTGGGCAATCTCAGGTTGATTGCCTTCAAGTAGACCTGTTTGAATTCCTGACTCAACCACCATAGCATCATGACACAAAGGTGGATATCCCAATGTGGCTCGAATACTATTTGTCACCCATTTGGTGTGCTCTGAGCCAGCATGAACTAACAACCTCTCCCCCTTTATGACTTCTCTGGTAATATGATCTCTTAGATCTTCCTTCTGAAATCTGATCTGGCCATCCAGATAATTCACACCCTCTTTAAAATAGGGTTTCAACCTTTGAAGCTTGTCAGATATGTCCTTTTGAGATGTGGTGATAGCAGTTTTAACTGATTCAATGGCATCTTGAAGTTTCTTATCAAACTCTTCCATCTCCTTTGCTCTTGCTTCAGTCAGCCCTGTAGTAGTCTTTTTCAACTCATCAATAATTTCTTGGTGAGATTCAGCCAAATTATCATTCATCCTCAGCTGATTCTCCAAAACATAACCTTGCTTTAAAACAATATCATCCACTTTAGGGATGATAGACTGCTGTTGTTTAGCCAAAAACACCACAGCATTACCTCCCTTATGGAAGCAATCTGTCATCTCCTTCTTATTCATATTTATTTCAAATCTAATAGATTTAATATCTTGAGCCAAGTCAAATTGAAGGGATTTATTGCTCTCATCAACATACTTCTCAACAGCCAACCTGTGGTCATCTAACTTAACTTGCAAATCTACCATAAACTGGTTATAATTGAATTCAGAAGGAGATTGGAGAGTTGTAGTCTGTAGAGTCTGCTTATAGCTTTTGCTCCTTCTCTTAAAGACCATGAGCTTTTTCTTCTTAGCCAGTCTGGTTTCTTCATTCTCAAAATCAGATGAACTGTCAATTTGAACTCTGTCAGGAGAAAGAAGAGGAATATCTGTCTCAGTGCCTTGTTGTTCAGCCTCAACATGCACAGGCTCCCCCTCAACTTCTTGCTCCTCCTCAATTTCTTGCTCTTTCTCTATTTCTTGCTCTATCTCCATGTCTAGTACCTTCTCAATATCTTGCTCCTCCTCTACTATATCAGTAGTAATTTCAACATTTGGAAATAACTCATCTAGAGTGTATTCCTTCTGAGCTGGAACAGATGTTGAATCATCCAGATCTGCAATATTCAAATCTTTTGATAGATCAATTTGGTCTTCCTCTTGCACATGGTCTGACATTTGCACCTCCTGAACTTGTTCAGTATGTCGAATTTCCTGGGTAGGAGAATGCACTTGCTCCCCCTGTACCTGTGCAGGAGTAAAAATATTAGGAATGACCTTGGCAGAAAAACTCACTTGCTCTCCCTTTACCTGTTCAAAAGTAGATACATTCTGGGCAGGAGTGTAAGCTTGAACAGACTCAGGCTGATCTTCAACCTGCTTTCTCACTTGCTCTTCTTGATGCTGGGCAGTGCTTAGATCATGTGCAGGGGTTCTCACAGGTGTGTCCTGCCTGCTCTCATCAGGCACATCTTTAGACAGCACCCTATCCCATCTTGAAAATAATCTTGTATCCATTTTCCTCATGTGATTAATCTTTGTCCCAGGCAGTTGTTGCATAACCTCAGGGATCACTCCAATCTGGTATAAACTCATAATTCTAGCCATATTTGGCTTCTTGATTCCTTCCTTGATTTTATCAAATATTACAGCTGACCAGTCAGTTGGAATTGTAAACACAATTCTGGTCATTAGGCTGAACATATAGGCTGAAATCCTATCATGTCCACCTGGTTTGCACAGAATCACCTTGCCAACCACTTCAGACAAAAATTTTCCTTGTTAATTCATCCCTTTTCTGTTTAAAGCACCTCCAATCTTCAGGGTTGGATCCAATCCACACCATTGGAGAGCCTCTCTTGACTTAGAAGCAGGGACTTCTTCTTCATTCTCAATGATAGGTAATTGGAGAATCTTTCTTAAACTTCTTGGGGTAATTTTAACCTTTGACCCATGAACTGTGGCTTTGATCTTGAGACCATCTGAATCCACTGATGCAGAGGTAAAGAATTCAATCACCTCCTTCTTCCAGATCTTTGTCGGTTCAGAAACTAGAAACTCTAATCCAGACTCAGAAATTAGATTGACAATCCTTTGAACGTCTGTCGGGGCATCCGCAAAGCCATTGCGCACCAACTCATATCCTTCATTGACGTTTTCTGCAACCTTTGGCGCCATTGATCAGACGAGAAAGCTTGAGAGAAGAGAGAGAGAGAATGTTGACACAGGGTTCAGTCTCGAAAACCTTGTAAGCATGTCGACAGAATAAGTTCTTGACCTATTTATACCTTCTATTGAAAGAAGATCAAAAGGCGGGCAAAAACAGTCTATATGTATCGACACAGATGGAATGTGTCGACACAAACTTCTATTGTCTCAACAACAAATCTGTCCACTATGTGTCGACACCAATTATGGATATGTCGACACCTGAGAGACATAGTAGAGCATCAGAAATTCTTTGTCGACTCTTAGGATAAGTGTCGACACAAAATCTGTAAGTGTCGACACCACTATTCTGGTGAAGTCGACACTACATTCCTGGATGAGTCGACTATTTGATTCTTAAGTGTCGACACAAATTCTCTGTGTCGACACATATTCTCTGACTAGTCATCATGACTTCACTGAGTCGACACATTATCACTGAATGTGTCGACACTATTTTACTTAGCCAATTTCTGTTTTTGTCAATACCACTTGAGACCACTTGATAATCTAATATGTTACTTGTAAGTTTGTTGATAAACTAATCAATGGTCAGCAAGCCTAATTCAATTTTAAATTTATTGAATTTTGTTTCATCCAGTGGCTTAGTAAATACATCTGCTATTTGATAATCTGTTTTATCAAATTCCAATGTGATGTCTTCTCTTTCTACATGTTCTCTAAGAAAATGGTATTTAATTTCTACATGCTTAGTTATACTATGAGAAACAGGATTATTAGTAATAGAAATTGCACTCTTAAAATCACACAAAAGAGGTTTTCTACTTACTTGAATACCATAATCTTTAAGCTGATGCTGTATCCACAATAGTTGTGCACAGCAGCTGCCAGCAGCAACATATTCTGACTCAGCTGTGGATATAGCCACACTGGTCTGCTTCTTACTACTCCAAGATATCAATCTTCCTCCCAAGAATTTACAAGTACCTGTTGTAATCTTTCTATCCTCTCTACAGCCTGCAAAGTCTGCATCTGAATAACCTGTTAGTAGAAAATCTCTATTCCTAGGGTACCAAAGGCCTAGATTAGGTGTGCCCTTAAGATATCTCAGAATCCTTTTGATTGCAATATAATGAGATTCTTTAGGGCAGGCTTGGTACCTAGCACAGACACATGTAGCATACATAATATCTGGTCTACTAGCAGTGAGATATAGTAGTGAGCCAACTATTCCTCTATACAAAGATTCATCAACAGGTTTACCTACATCATCTTTGCATATAGGCATACTTGTTCCCATAGGAGTTCTCATAGTGGAGGATGACTCCATACCATACTTCTTAATTAATTCTTTGGTGAACTTAAACTGGGATATGGATAGGCCATCATCAGTCTGTCTTACTTGGAGTCCCAAGAAGAACTTAAGTTCCCCCATACTACTCATCTCAAACTTCCCTTGCATAAGTTTGGCAAACTTTTTACAAAGATTGTTTTCAGTACATCCAAAGATTATGTCATCAACATAGATCTGAACTAAGATGATCTTACCTTTGGATTCCCTAAGGAATAGAGTTTTGTCTATTTTTCCTCTTGAGAATTTATTCACAATAAGGAAAGTAGACAGGGTTTCATACCAAGCCCTTAGGGCTTGCTTTAACCCATACAAAGCTTTTCTAAGCTTATAGACATAATCAAGTTTAAGAGGATCTACAAAACCTGATGGCTGCTCTATATAGACTTCCTCTTTTAAATCACCATTCAGGAATGCTGATTTCACATCCATCTGGTACACTTTGAAGTCTTGATAGGCTGCATAGGCAAGGAACATTCTGATTGCCTCCAGCCTTGCTACTGGGGAAAAGGTTTGATCAAAGTCAATCCCTTCTTCCTGCCTGTATCCTTTTGCAGCCAATCTTGCTTTATACTTCACTATTATTCCACTCTCATCCAATTTGTTCCTATAAATCCACTTTGTGCCAAATATGTTGTGGCCTCTTGGTTTAGGAACAAGCTCCCAGACATTGCACCTTCTGAATTGATTCAGCTCCTCTTGCATAGCATCAGTCCAGTACTGGTCTTGGATGGCTTCTTCAAACTTCTTAGGCTCCATTTGAGACAGGAAACTTGAATGCAGGTCTGTGCTTTGATTTTTGCTTCTAGTCTGCACTCCCTGTCTTGGATCACCTATAATCTGATCAGTTGGATGATCTCTTAAATGTCTTGTAGCTAGAGGTAGATTCCTTTCTTGTTGAACATCTCCAGCTCCTTCTTCATGCTGAACCTCTTGGTTTTCATCAGCTCCTATTGAGTCTTGTACTCCCCCTGGACAATAGCCTTCATTTTCCAATGCTTCATCTTCCTTTGTTGCTTCAGCAATGGAGAGTTTGTCTATACTTTTGCTTATACTTGTTGAATCATTTGATCTACAAGACAACTCACAGTTGATTAATCTTGTTTCATCAAATATAACATGAACAGACTCCTCTACAACTTGAGTAGTCAAGTTGAAGACTCTATAGGCCTTACTATTTGTATTGTACCCAACAAATATCCCATCCTGGGATTTGGCAGCAAACTTAGTAAAATATGACTTGTCATTGTTAAGTATATAACACTTGCAACCAAAGATCCTATAGTAGGATAGATTTGGTTTTCTGCCTTTCATAATCTCATAGGGAGTCATTTTGTGGCTTTTGGTGATAGAAGCCCTATTGATTACATGACAAGCAGTGTTTACTGCCTCAACCCAGAAGTATTCTGGAAGAGAGGTGTCACTCAATAGTGTTCTACCAGCTTCAATTAATGTTCTATTCTTTCTTTCAGCAATGCCATTTTGCTGTGGTGTTCTAGGTGAGGAGAACTCTTGGAAAATCCCAAAGTCTTCACATAACTTTGTCATGCTTTCAGATTGAAACTCAGTACCATGGTCACTTCTATGTTTGACCACTGTACTATTCAGTTCATTCTGAATTTGCTTCACAAAATTGAGTAAGACACTTGGGGTTTCTTATTTATGTCTCAGAAAGAACACCCATGTAAATCTAGAATAGTCATCTACAACCACAAAAGTGTAGACCTTCCTACCTAGACTATGAACTGGCATAGGACCAAAAAGATCCATATGCAAGATGTATAAGCACCTCACAGAATCCTTGTTTTCAAGGCTATGAAAGGAGGATTTTGTCTGCTTGCCCTTTTGACAAGCTGAGCATATTTCTTCCTTTATACACTTAACTTGAGGACCATTCCTCACTAACTCTTTGCTAAAGAGTTGGCCAATTGTCTTGTAGTTAAGATGAGCCAATCTCTTGTGCCACTTAACACAATGAGAAGCATTGTCATCAGCTACAAGACAGATGGGGGAATCCTTATTCTCACATACAAAATTAAGACAATATACATTTCTCTTCCTAAACCCAGTCAATATGATCTCTTGATCACTTGACCTTTTGATATGACATCCATCCTTAACAAATGAAATGTCATATCCTAAATCACTCAGCTGGCTTATGCTTATTAGATTGTGTTTCAAACCTTTTACATAAGCCACTTGGGTGATAGTAATTAGGTTAGAAGAAATGTTACCAAACCCTTTGATGATTCCTTTTTCAGATCCACCAAAGATCACTTTAGGTCCATCTTTGACAGATGTATACTCCTTCAGCAGCCCCTTTGTCCCAGTCATGTGCCTGGAACAACCACTGTCCAAGTACCAAATAGGGGCATGACCACTTGGACTTTCCTGCAACACAGATTTACTTACCCTTAGAACCCAAGAAAGTCTTGGGTCCTTGGTTCAGGTTAGTATTAACAAAGCTACCATTATCTCTTCTAACAGGTAGACTATTGTTCTTTCTAACACTTGTGTTATGTCAGCAGTCTAATGCAAAATGGCCTCTCTTGCCACAGCACCAACATTCAAACGTATTGTATCTAGATCTAGATACACCCTTGACAGAAGAATTTATGTCCATTGCTGGTGCAGCAGCAGCTTCACCCACTGATTTCTTATAACCATTGGGTTTATGAACATGGATAGGCTTGTTGGCATTTACACCCTTGTTAATCAGAACATTAGTCTTAAAATGACCATGAATATTCTCATGATCATATTGGTTAGAAGGCACTTGCACCTTTCTAAACTTAATAGGGACTGAAAGGTCTAGTGGCTTGACAGGAGCTTTGCCTTTCCTCTAGAATTGGGCTGCCCTGGGGTTACCTTTGAATCCTAATCCTGCCTTACCCTTTTGAGTCACAAATTCATCTATCAACGGTAAGACAGACTTTGGCTTAGAGTAACTAGACACTAAATCTTTTTCTATTCTTAGTCTGGCCTCCATACTCTTCACTTGATCATTGGTATAATTAATTGTGCCCATCTGAATAATAGTTATATTCTTCAGCTTGACAATTTCATTTAACTTCTGATCAATTACTTTCTCTAACTCAGTTGCAGCTACCCTTAGATCAACAATTTCCTGAGCCTGAGATTTAACCAGGTTCTTGCTTTTCTTAAGGGCCTGCAATAAGTCCTCATACTTATCTATCAATTGATAGACATCTCCTTCAGATTCAAATGCATCTACATCACTTGATGCAGATGTAGCTGATTCTGCACTTGTACTACAAACAGATTTTATTGAAGGACATAGTACCTTACTAGGACCAGACTGATTCTGGCACATGTCTTCTTCTACTCCTACCATCAGTCCCATGCACTGATGATCCTCTTGTTCATAGATGGAGTCTAGCAATTGCATGAACTCCTCTTCTTCAGTAGCAGCATACAGTCCAATATATGCTTCAGCTTCAGATTCTGATTCTGAAGTTGATTGATCTGTTAGGCTCTTTTCCTTCTTTGCAACAAAGGATGTTTCCTTCTTGCCCTTTTGATAAGTCTTCTTCTTGTCTGATGACTCCTTTCTCTTATCAGGACAGTCAGCCACTACATGTCCAGGCCTATTGCAACAATAGCAGACAATCTTTGAAGTAGTGGCCTTGCTGGGCTTTGTTCTGCTCTTCTCTTTCCTTGATGACTTTTTCTTCTGATAATAGTCATCAACTTGCTGTGATGAGGAGGGCCTAGACCTCCACTGCTTCTTCTTTAAGAATCTTTGGAATTGCCTTGTAAATGCAGCAAAATCTGCATCTGACTCACAGCTTTCTGAACCCTGATTCTCTGAATTTTCAGAACTAACTTCTTCAACTTCCTTAGGAGGAGATGATGATATCCTCCTATTCTTTCTAGTGGCTTCTGCCTTGAAGGCCACTGTCTTCTCTCTATGCTCTCCTTTTGAATTCTTTTCCTCCTCCTTCCTCACCATAAGTTGCATTTCATAGGATAGTAACTTTCCAAACACGGTTGGAGGAGAAATCTCTGCCAGTTTAGCCACTTCTCTTATGGCACAGATCTTTGTGTCCCAATCCTTTGTCAAGGATCTTAAGAATTTGTCATTCAGTTCATAGGTACTGAAGACTCTTCCATAGGACATTAACTCATTCAAAATTCTATAGAATTTCTTATAGCATTCAGTTATGCTATCAGTTTTTCCTTGTCTAAAACTTTCATATTCCTGGTTGAGCATAGACTTCCTATCCTGTCTTACTTCTTCAGATCCCTCCATGTAGACAATCAAGGTGTCCCACATTTCTTTGGAGGTCTTGCAGTGAATCAGATTCTGAAATGTAGAATCATCTATGGCACTCACAATAATATTCTGAGCTCTCTTGTCCATGGTTGCCAAAATGATTTCATCCTTGGTCATTTCAAAATAACTCTTTGGAGTTTGAATATTAGCATCAAGAACTGATACCTTCATTAGAATGAAGGGTCCTTCCTAAACTGTGATGTATATTCTTGGGTCAGATGCTTCCATGAACAATCTGACTCTTTCTTTCCAAATTCCAAAGATTTCCTTCCTGCAGATGGGTAACTTCATTGACCCTAACTCCTTGTGATTTTCTCCAGAACCCATCTTCTTGAATCTTGATTCTACCTTTCAGATCTACCTCAGACTGTTAAGTCTTTTTTTGAGGAACCTCCCTCTGATACCACTTGATAGTTTTACTTTCAAGACAACCTAAACACCTAGAGGGGGGGGGTGAATAGGTTCTTATGCTTGTTTACACTTTTAGGTAGAATTCAATTACAGAATTAATACACTCAGCACAGGAATCATAGAAAATCATACAACACAGATTGCACACAGTTTTATAGTGGTTTCCCAAGGTTTGGGTACGTCCACTTTCCCCCTTCACCTATCTAGCAGTATGCTAGATTTGGCCAAACTTCCTCTTTACTCAGATCCACAGATCCTACAGCTCAGAACCTGAAAAGGTTCCTACAACTCAGGCTCAACAGCCCTACCTCAGCCTTATCACAAGGCCTACAACTCAGAGAAGAACCTTTTCCTACACTCAGGCAAATAGCCCTACTACTCAGAGATTAACTCTCCTACACTCAGCCTTTATAACACAGGCTTACAACTCAGATCTGTATTGACAGATCCTACAGAAATTAGAAAAGAAGTTTGTATTAACTTGCCCTTGATGAGAGAGAGAAGGACAAGGCAGTTCTTGATCAGCTGAAGAATGAAATCAACTGAATCTGAGCTTTCTTCAAAGCTTCTTGAATCTGAACTTAGCTGAGTTGATTTCCCAAACAGCTTCTTGAGAAACCAGTGATGGCTTCCTTCTTCTTCATCAAATGGCTGAATCTCTCTCTATCCAACACCTTTGATGACACTTCTGAATTCTTGATAGAACTCTTCTTAGATCGATCCTGAGATCGTCTTCTTAGATCTTCTGATGAAGATCTTCTTTTGTGTATTACTCCTTCTTGATTTGATTTCTCAAATTGATTGCCAAAAGTCAATCTCTCTTTTAATTCTCTATGAATCTGTCTATTTATAGACCTTCTTAATGGTAACCGACTGATCCGGTTTATAACTGTCTTCTGACGAGTCTGACAACATCAGTTAACTGGCAGCAACCCACAGCTGTCAAGTCTTCAAACAGATCCTGTGCCTTAGTCTTGGTCAGCAAAGTGTTGAGACAGACTGTCAGGAAGTGTCGAGACCAACTGTCTATATGTGTCGACACAAGTAACTTTTGTGTCGACACAGCCTTTGATGATGTCGACAAGTTTGCCTTTAAGTCGACACAGCTTCTTCAGAACTTCATCTTGAGAATGAGTCGACACAGAGAATTTGTGTCGACTCAACACTTCATCTTTCTTCAGAAAATAACTTGGTCTTGACTTTGCAGTGTGTCGACACAAGTCCTGTGTGTCGACACAGTTGTTGTAGATTTAGAACTCAATATGTGTCGACTCTGCCTTCAGGTGTCGACTCAGCAAATGTCAATCCTGCCAATATGTGTCGACTCAGTCTTCTGGTGTCGACACAAGTATTGTTGACTTCTGCCAATGTGTGTCGACTTTGTCTCAATGTGTCGACACATCCTCCCAGTGTCGACACAAATATGGTCGACTATCTTTCTGTGAGTCGACACTGCTTCCCAGTGTCGACACAAATGTGGTCGACTATCTTTCTCTGTGTCGACACAGCTTCCTTCAAGTGTCGACACAATTATTCTGAAGTGTCGACACAATTTCTTCAGATGTGGACACATGGACTTAGAATAATTTCCTGTATTCTTTAATACTTCTTCACCTGCATATGTCAACTTAAAACAATATCAAATACACCTTGATGTATATCATTAAGCTAAGTTAGGCTTCTTCAAATCAGGTACACATTTTCCAATATACCTAACACTATGAATACAGAGAAAAGAAAAAAAAATACAATAAGGGTATACAAAGATTAAGGTTTGAAAATCCCTCAAGATGATTTCTTCGTTGAGCGATCCATGACCGGTGCTTGAAATCTTCGTGTGCTCGCAATCGATCAACTCTTTATAGTTGTTGTTGATCTTGGCTCACTGGAGTTCTTCGTGCGCGAATGGGAGGGAGATAGTTTTCTTTTCCTTCGATTAAGACGGCGGAACGAAGAATAGAGGCGGCTACCAACCCCTGGGAATCACCGACCTTAGTCTCTTTTCATCTTGGAAAGGAGTACAGAAAATGAGATGCCTTTTATATGTCTTTGTAAAAACAGGCTACCGCCAGTGGTAATACTAGCGCCCGATGGTAGATTCACGCGCTTGATGCTGATATTTGTCCTGCAAATTTTGAAAAAAAATATTCAAAATGAATATTTTTCCTTTTTCATGCTAGCGTGGCGCGGTAGGTAGGTAACGCCTGGCGATAGTCCAGTCATTTCGATGCATCCATCTCGATGATCGTTGAGTGGGCTAATGCGGCGCGGTATCAAGGTATAGCCCGGCAGTATTCCAAGCGTCTCGACAAATCCATCACGACGATTGTTGAGTGGGCTAGCGTGGCACGACAGAAAGGTATCGCCTAACAATAGTTTAGGCATCTCGATGAATCCATCACGACGATTGTTGAGTGGGCTAGAGCAGTGCGGAACAAAGTTAATGCCTGCACGTTAGCTTCCCGAGTTCCTGGATGAAATAAATCCTCGAGCTAGCATGGGCGGTAGCACTAGCGCGGCACGGTAGAAACACGAGCGCCATGTCTATAAAATTCAGGCTACTTGTAACGCCCCAAAAATCCTTGGATTGTAGACTGGGCAACATTGCCAGGGATACGGGCATATCCAAGGCATTGTCCACTCTGTGTACTCGAGTGGGTCTCGAGTAGGTCTCGAGTGGGTCTCGAGTGGGCCTCGAGTGGGGCACACGACCTGTAACACGGGCGTGTCCAGGGCCGTGTCCTGTGAGTTCAACAAAATGATCTTGACAAAATGCAGTCGACGATCCTCGAGACGCAAGTCAGTTAGGAACACGGCCTATGACATGGGCATGTGAATGTCCGTGTCCTTCTCGGGTTGTGGCCAGGTCTGTGTAGACAGATAAACACGGGCTGGACGCGGGCGTGTCCAAAGCAGTGTCTGCCATATGGCCTGGGATACGGGCGTGTCTCATGGCCGTGTCCTGGTCTGGAAGATTCAGTTCCTTTACCGCTTAAGGCACATGACCTGTGACACGGGCATGTCACAAGCCGTGTCAGCCCAATAAAGTGCTTTTCTGGGTGATTCGTGGCCATTCATTTCCTTCAATTTGGATCCAATGGTCCATAGATCTTCCTGCTGATATAAGGCCGATAGTTGAAGGATAAACTCTCATTTATCTTTGGTCATTCTCTTTCTCAAGAGATAGAGAGAGGGGAGAGCAAGAAAGAAGGAGGAGGAATCCGGCTGCCAGAGGACCTTCAGCATTCTAAATCTAGAGCCGAGTTCAGATTTATGGAGGCAACGCCGATTCGGTTATTTCCATCCTGCTAGTTTTCCATGGATCCAAAGCGATCGTCAAGGGTAATGATCTCCTTCTTGGACAAGTGAAGTCCTCCTTTATGTAGGTGCATGGAATCCTCCACGAAGAGGTGGAAAGCGTAAGTGATTCCAGCGGGTTGATAGTTGATATGCCCGGTTAAGTATGCATTTAGATCCGGAAAATGTGTAGTACGGAATAGGCATGTTGTGTGAAGCTCATCCAGATAAATAGTCTCTATAGGTGATGTTTATATTGCGAATCGGAGAAGACTCCGTGTATGAAATGAGTATTTTAAGGAGTGTGTGAGGATGCTTGTGAATTGTGAATTCTTCCATACCCAGGAATCTCTGTGTGAGCTTCTTGTGTTGTGTGTGCTTCGTGAATTGTATGCTCTACGTGAGCTGTGTGCTGAACCGGAAAGCAGCTATGCATGAGCTGTGTGATGAACAGGAAAGGGAAAGCCAACTAGCGTCAAGATGTGCGCAATTAACGAGTTGAGCAACGGGAAAGGGCTGACTTGTACATGTGTTGTGAGAGATCGATTGGTGGCAATGCAAATGGGGGGCTACGGGCCAATCTCGGGTTATTACACCACAGTGGTGGGTCTATCTGAAATGCTTAATTATTTCCGTGAGGTTAACACCTCTGAGTGGGATGGACGAGGATGTCTCCAGCATGCGTGTTATAGTAGACTAATGCCCATAGCCAACAAGTTAAGAACCTCTAATCGGTGGTGTTACTAAGGATGATTCGGTACACCGTAAGCATTCTCTGAGTGCATGAAGAATCTAGCAATAAGGCCAGCATTTGTGATGAGGTTGTGCTTGAGAGTACTTGTGGTGATATATAAATATATATTGTGATTGTGATGCATACAGGGAAGGAACCACTGTCCCAGGTAAGGGGTAGGGTCGTTATAATTGGTCGGCTGAATGCTGACCATTGTTTTGTTTATCACCCTTGGGGTGGATGTCCATATGCAGGTGCTGACAGGCTGAATTGGATTGAGCAGGCTGAAGACCTTTCTACTTGTAGGCCCTTGAAGGCTATGCGAAGAATTATATTTTCATGTGTGGCTGGCCTACGTGCCGATGTATGAAACCACATTTGTAAAGAGAAACATATAAGGCCTTAAGGCCGTAAGTGTTTGTGTATTTTTATACATTCCTGGTGATATATATAAATGTGTTGTTTATATATTTAGTGAACATTCATGTGATGAGTTCTTGCAAGTTAAAACCTTCCGCTAGAATTCTCTGAGTTAAGATGCGAGTAGAAAGTAATTTTGATATTTATACGTGATTCCACCGTTTGTCTGTGAAATATGGTGTGGGGCCCTAGCCGGACCCTCTATTATATTCCATATGATAGATGGAGGCGTTACAAATTGGTATCATAGGATAGGGTTGGTAGGAATAACATAATTGAACTCAAGAATGTCCACTAGGATTGCAATACTAGTGTTTGAGGAGCATGATCGTGTATACTAGGAATGTTTGACATTTTGGAATGGACATTAATGGTGTTTTGTACACGTATAGGTGACGAGGAGTGGTGCGGGGAGATTAGAGCCCCAACAATCTGCAGAGAGTATGGCACCAACAGAGGCGCCCACACCTCCTCCCTCGGAGGAGACCATATATTTACTTACTTAGGCAGTGCTCGTAGCACTAAATGCACAACCTATTGGGCAGGCAAGGCCTGCAGTGGTGCCAGCATGGCTTGGAGAGAGGTAAGAGAGGGTTGTGACTCTGATTGACGAACAAGCAACTGACGAGCAACTTAAATGGTTTATGGATTTTCATCCACCTACGTTTGTAGGGGTGGGTTCCCCAACGCAGGTCGAGGACTGGCTCGCAAGAGTGAAGAGGATCTTGACAACAATAAGGATTGACGAGGGGCAGAAAGTTTCCTTAGCAACTTTCTTACTGGAAGGAGAGGCAAGGCTTTGGTGGGATGAAGTGGAATTGCACCACTTGGCAGGCAAAGGCAACGGGGAGATATCTATCGAGGAATTCTCAAGATTATTTTGGGCAAAGTATTTTTCCGTGTGGCAGCAAATTACAATGGAAAATGAGTTCCAAAGTCTGGTGCAGGGTGAGAGTAATGTTGATACTTACTTGCATGAGTTTACCAGGCTGGGGAGCTATGCAGGGTCTACTTTCGCTGAGGTGGTGCAGAAGACGAATAGGTTCTACGAGGGACTTCGTGATGAGCTGAGTTTGGCGCTCCTGAGTTCGGTGAACCAAGGCTTCCAAGCGTTAGTAGATACAACCTGTACGCTGGAGAAGGATTTGAAACGGGTGCAGGACAAGAAAAACTTGGTGTTGGAAAAGCTAGAGTTCAAAGTTCCGCAGTCGGAACAATCAGAGTTTAGGAAACGAGACAAGAAGAGGTTCAGACCTGCTGAACAAACTAAGTCGGATGTTGCTTCGGGAGCAACATATGGGCAAAGACGTGTTGATACACATACATGTTTTTATTATGGGAAGCAGGGACATATAGCCCATGATTGTTGGATTGGCCCTTCAAAGGGTGAGAAAAAGACAGGTGCGTATTATGAGGAAAAGGTCAAGGCTGTGACAAAGTCATCTATGTCCCGGGCGCAACCTCCAGTGTACACTCTCGAATTACAAGAGCCACAAAGCTCAAATCATGACAAACAATAGCCTCGCGTGTATAATCTAGAATTACAGGAGGCTATAAAGCGGAGTATGAGGGATGCGGATGAGCAGAAATATTGCACGTTATTATCTTCGTGATGGAATAACATATCTGTTGTATGTATGTTTGACAATGTGTTTGTTAACGACTTCTTTTTGTGTGATGCCGTGGGGAGAGACAAGCTGCGGCCTCTAAGCTCTAAACCCAGGTCGTTTTGTAAAAAGTGCAACAAAGGAGTGGTTGTGTTGGTGTCAACGATTGAGCAAAATTTCAGGACGAAATTTGTTTAAGTGGGGGAGGATTGTAACACCCCAAAAATCCTTAGACTATAGATTGAGCAACACGGCCAGGGATACGGTCGTATCCAAGGCTATGTCCTGTTCTGTATACTCGAGTGGGTCTCGCGTAGGTCTCAAGTGGGTATCGAGTGGGCCTCGAGTGGGCCATATGGCCAGTGACACGGGTGTGTCCAGGGCCATGTCCTGTGAGTTTGACGAAATCATCTCGATGAAATGCAGTCGACGATCCTTGAGAGGAAAGTCGGTTGGGCACACGGCCTATGATATGGGCATGTCAATGGTCATTTCCTTCTCGGGTTGTGGCCAGGTCTGTGTAGACAAATAAACACAGGGTGGACACTGGCATGTCCGAAGCCGTGTATGGCACACGGCCTGGGACACGTGCGTGTCCAATGACCGTGTCCTGTTCTGGAAGAGTCGGTTCCTTTGCTGCTTAAGGCACACCGCCTATGACAAGGGCGTGTCACTAGCCGTGTCAGCCCAAGAAAGTGCTTTTCTGGGTGATTCGTGGATGTTCCTTTCCTTCAAATTGGATCCAATGGTCCAAGGATCTTCCTGCTTATATAAGGCCGAGAGTTGAAGGATAAACTCTTATTTATCTTTGGCTATTCTTTTTCTAAAGAGATAGAGAGAGGGGAGAGCAAGGAAGAAGGAGGAGGAGGAATCCGGCTGCCGGAGGAGCTTCAACGTTCTGAATCGAGAGCCGAGTTCAGATTTGTGGAGGCAAAGCCGTTGCGGTGATTTCCATCCAGCTAGTTTTCCATGGCTCCAAAGCAATCGTCAAGGGTGACGATCTCCTTCTTGGACAAGTGAAGTCCTCCTTTATGCATGTGGATGGAATCCTCAACCAAGAGGTGGAAAGCGTATGTGATTCCAGCGGGTTGATAGTTGATATCCCCGGTTGAGTCTGCATCTAGATCCGGAAATGTGTAGTATGGAATATGCATGCTGTGTGAAGCCCATCCGGACGGTCAGTCTTGATTGATGATTTTTATATTGCGAACTGGAGAAGACTCCGTGTATGAAGTGAGTATTTTACGGAGTGTGTGAGAATGCTTGTGAATTGTGAATTCTTCCATACCCAGGAAGCTCTGTGTGAGCTCCTTATGTTGTGTGTGCTGCGTGAATTATATGCTCTGCATGAGCTGTGTGCTGAACCCGAAAGCGGATCTGCGTGAGCATTGTGTTGAAAAGGAAAGGGAAAGTCGACCCGCATCAAGATGTGCGCTATTGACGAGGTGATAAATAGGAAAGGGCTGACCTGTACTTGTGTTGTGAGAGATCTATTGGTGGCAATGCAAATAGGGGGCTGCGGGCTAATCCTGGGTTATTACGCCACAGTGGTGGGTCGTTCTGAAATGCTCAATTGTTGTCGTAAGGTTAATACCTCTGAGTGATATGGGCGAGGATGTCTCCAGCATGCGTGTTGTAGTAGACTAATGCCCATAGCCAACAAGTTAAGAACATCTAATCGGTGGTGTTACCAAGGATTATTCGGTACACCGTAAGCGTTCCCTGAGTGCACGGAGAGTCTGGCACGAAGGTCGGCATTTATGATGATGTTGTGCGTGAAAGCACTTGTTGTGATATATAAATATATATGTTGTGATTGCGATGCATGCAGGGAAGGAACCACATCCCCGTGTAAGGGGTAGGGTCGTTATAATTGGTCAGCTGAATGCTGACCGTTGCTTTGTTTATCAACCTTAGGGTGGATGTCCATATGAAGGTGCTGACGGGCTGAATTGGATTGAGCGGGCTTAAGCCCTTGCTGCTTGTAGGCCCTTGAAGGTCATTCGAAGAATTATATTTTCATGTGTGGCCGGTCTGCATGCCAATGTATGAAACAACATCTGTAAAGAGAAACATGTAAGGCCTTAAGGCCGTGAGTATTTGTGTACTTGTATACATTTCTGGTGATATATATAAATGTGCTGTTTATATATTAAGTGGACATTCATGTGTTGAGTTCATGCAAGTTAAAACCTTCCGCTAGAATCCTCTTAGTTAAGATGCGAGTATAAAGTAATTTTGATATTCATACGTGATTCCGTCGTTTGTCTATAAAATATGGCGTGGGGCCCAGGCCGGACCCTTTATTATTTTCCATGTGACGTATGGAGGCATTACACTACTGTCCTGCGGTAACTACTATTGCTTGACGGTAGGTGCTAGAGGAGAGCTTCTTACATTGCTTGGACCTGTAAACCTGCACACTCTACCAAACATAAATGTGATCAAATACAACATGAGAATTTATATTATCAAATTGAGGATATGCCAACCGTCGGCTCCAACGGGCTAGACATTATGTATGATACATATGTTTGTGCAAGGTACCAGACATGCCCTAAAGAGTCTCATTATTCTGCTACTAAAAGAATTCTAAGATATATCAAGGGCACACCTGATCTTTGTCTGTGGTACCCTAGAAAAAATGATTATGATCTAATTGGGTATTCAGATACAGATTTTGCAGGTTGTAGAGAAGACAAGAAAAGCACATCTTGAAAGTGAAGGGATAGATACTACTCTAGAGGGGGGTGAATAGAGTTATCAAATTTTGCACTAGACAAAACTTAATGGTCTACCCAACTCCCTTGGAGTGAAGTGCGGAATGAAAAGATTATAGATATAGAATTAACCCTATAGCCTAACACAAGTGATGTGCACAAACTCAAGCTAACTGTAATTACAGTTAAGGCTTGGAAAACCTAATCAGCAACTAGCAATCCTAGTTATATCTATTCACAGCCACAGTACAGGAAATAAACAAGGGACTCCAGACGACACAAGGAAATTTATAGTGGTTCCCCAAACAACTTGGGTACGTCCACTCTTCTACCCACACGGTAGGAATCCACTTAGGTTTTTGATCAGGTGCCCTGCCACCAACATGATCTGCTTCAGGTAGATCCAGAAACCCTTTAGACTTTTGATCAGGTGTCTAAAAACCAAGCACAGGTTTTTGATCAGGTGCCCTGCCACCAAGGGATACTTTTGAAGGGAGTAATAACCCTGTATAGGAGGGGGAAGAAGGTTAAGATGTCTTCTCTATTTTACAAAGATTAGAGAAGCACAAAGACTTGCACTGAGCTAGAGAGCTCTTAAATAATCAAGGCTCCCCCTGGCTCAAAGATGTCCAGGTGAAGTCTTGCTTCAGTGCAGAAAACTCCTCAGAAAAATCTAAAGGAAAAACTACAAGAAGAGAATAAATAATAAAATTAGCAATCTTCAAGCAGCTGTCTTCTTCTTCTTCTTCAAAAGAACTCTGAGTTTGAACTTCCTGGAAGCAAGAGAACTCAGGTTGAAGATGAGTAGAAGAGCTTAACACTTCTCAGTTGGATGGAAATTGCTGAGAGCAGAAAACTTGATCTTGATGAAGGCTTGAATGCTTAAATGAATAACTGGGTAACTAGTTAGCTCTCATGAATCCTTCTTTAAAGGATCCTTTTTATATCAGCAACAAGCAACGGCTCTCTTCAATTTGAATTACTTGTCTTCTTATGAAACTTGAGACCTGGGCTGTAAATATCAAGAAGACAAAACAATCTCTGTAGCAGAAACATTCTATAAAAGGAATAAACCTTTTTCTAGGAAGCTGCAGGAAGCAATCTGATAATAAAGTACTAAATAAAGTCATATCAGAAACAAACTCTTTATAGCAAAAAGAAGACTTTTCAGTCTAACGGCTATAAAGGGCTGACAGCAGATAAAGTAAAATATAATGTCAGCTAATAAGACAAACAACTTTATCTAAAAAGATTTGACTCAGGCAAAAGGGATGGAGCAGATATTGCCTGGTAATTTTATCATAAAACAACTAAAACAACGTGCCAGAAAATGTATTGATTAATTGAATATAATAAATAAATACAAAATATAAAGGCAGACAGAGAACGTTGAACGACCCTCGGAGATCGTCGACCGACGCACGGAGATCGTCGAACTATCGGGCAGATAGTCGAACGATCCAGATAGTCAACCTATCGAAGAAGATAGTCGAACTACCCCGGCAGATAGTCGACCTATCAGAGCAGATAGTCGAACTATCAGATAGTCGATCTATCTGGACAGATAGTCGAACTATCAAGCGCAAACAGATAGTCGACCTATCAAGCAGATAGTCGACCTACCTCAGAAAACAGATAGTCGACCTATCAATAGATAGTCGACCTATCAACAGATAGTCGACCTATCAACAGATAGTCAACCTATCAAAGCGGAACAGATAGTCGACCTATCAACAGATAGTCGAACTATCAGATAGTCGATCTATCAGGACAGATAGTCGAACTACCACGCCAAGCAGATAGTCGACCTATCAACAGATAGTCGAACTATCAACGCAGACAGAGCGTCGACCAACTGATAGACGATCGTCGATCAGCCGATAGACGATATTCGAGCGGCGTTCGACTATAGTCAAACGAAAAACTTACTTAACCAAATTCTTCATCTGGAAAAGTGAGGACTCTACAGCTAGACCACTAACTAATGACCATAGATAATTCTTGGGTCAAGGAACTAAAAAGGCAAGACTAAACTCAAATCAAACTAGGGTACCAACAATCTCCCCCTATTTGAGTTAAGTCTCTCACAAACAAAAATACAGCTAGCTAAAGAGCAATAAAATTAATACAGGAAATAGTTAACAATTAACTAGCAGTTATCAAACAGATAGATAATAAACAAATATAACACAGCAGTCAATCAAACTATTAAGAGTCTACAAAATCTGGCAAAGGGTCAGAGGAACTAGGAACAAAAGAAATTTTCCTTAGAGGATCATCAGCTTCTTTCTTTGACAGCTTCAAGTCCTGCACACCAATGATCTTCAATTCTGCAGCCTAGGAACAACTGCTTCAGGGTGCTTTTCCATATATTTTGAGGGGTCAAATACATCAGGATTAACCTGGAACTTTTCAAACTCTTTCTTTCTGAATACAGACATGGTGGTTAAACTAGTAGTATCTTTTCCTTCTTCTTTTGCTTTTCTTATTTGAGCTGCTCCAACCAATTCGTGAAAACGAGCCATCCTAAAGTTAGGATCAAGCTCAGGACTTTCATAAACAGACTCAGGAGGAGCAGCATCTGATTCTTTATCTTGATTAACTAGATAAGACATGGGAGCAGACTTAGCAAAAGGTTCTTGCTAGAATTTTTAAAACAAAATAAACTACTTACCTTTTGAAACAGCTTTCTCAGACTGTACTGGCATAGGAGATGGAACTCTTTTCTTTGGAGAAGGAGGAGGGGAAAAAGTTGGTCTTTGAAACACAACCTCCTTCACTTGTCTTTGAGAACCAGAATACGATCTGCCTTGCGAACTTTGATAGCTTTTCCTTGGCTGAGGCTGAAAAGATGCAGATTTTCCAGAAGAGGCAGATGGATTCGCAGAGAGGTTTCCAGAGGCTCCTGCACTGGGAGGTGGAGGAGGGCCTCTGGGTGTCCATCTGGAAGCCGGAGAGTCATATCTCTTAGTTCTCTTTCTCTCTTTCTGCTGGTTCTTGGAGAACCACATCCAATGCTGAAATTATTTTGATTTGGGGTCAATTCCTTTAAGAATATAGTATGGAGTATCATTGTCTCGGCTGGGAGGAGGAGGAGCAATTGCTTTCCTTTTCTTTTGAGCAGCTTTCTTTTTCTTAGCATTCTCAGATAAATCAGAATCATCTTCATCATCAGAGTGAGATGATGGAGGATTATCATAAGGATTATAGGCTTCAGAAACAGCCTTTTCTTTTAACTTCAGATCAGATTTCTCTCTTTCCTCTTCTATGGCATCCTGAGCCAGAAGGAAATCTAAATCAAGACCTGGGGAATCATCCCAAATTGTTGACTTTTCAACTTGCAACTCTTTTTCTTTCTCTTTTAAAGAATCTTGTACTCTTTGATTCCAGGCAGCTCTTGCTTTTTCTTCTTCCTGATTTTCAGATACATCTTCCATGTCATCTAAAAAGGAATCCAATTCTGGATCTACTTGAATAACAGGAACATTTGGGGCAGCTTCTGAAACAATTACTATGATCTGAGCAGCTAAATCTTCTCTAAAAAAATCTGTAGAGATTATGAACACAGATCTGCTAAATAAGCAAAAATCATTCCTTCTAGGAATTCACAAGCTAGCAAATTAATTGACTCGTCAATAAAGCGAATGAGTGAATTACCTTCATACTTGACCAACTCCCAAGACTCATCTAGGTAGGATGTAATAATCCCTTCTAGGAAATTTGCAACCACGGGAGTGGTGAGATCTTCTAGGCAAACTTTCACAGCAAATTCAGATAGCATAATAGCATCAGATATTTCCTTTTCCGATAACACAGAGGCTGATTCTTTTTCAGCTGGAGCAGGCACTACTTGAACTGTCATCACAGTATCTGTTACTGCTGGAAGGGAGGCAGGAGGCTCTGAGGCATCTTCATAGAACATCTTCCCCTGCCTGATTTCAGTGGAAACTGAAACCAGGCCCCTTGAGGAAGAGGGCTCAGCAGATTTGGAAAGTGATTTGATGGTAGCGGTTAAGGTATCAATGGAGGAGGCAAGTGGAGCGATTGCCTCTTCAATCATAATTTTGATTGAAGGGGTAATCAACTCCAAAATGCTGGAGATGAGATCAGGGGTTATCTCAAAAGAAGATGGAAGTGCAGTGGATGGAGATGCAGCAGATATGGTTGTAGTGCTGGGATGAAGAATGGTGTGGACTGGAGATTGAATTGGAGATGGAGCTGGAGAGTTAACAGGAGTGTTAACTGGAGAATGAATAGGGGACTGAGGAGGTGTTGGAATCCTCTCAAATCCTAACAAATCAAAACTAGGAGCAGATATCCTAGCCTGATGAGAAGGAAGAGGAGATGCTGGAGGGGAAGGAAGAACAACCGTGGTTGTTTCTCTAACAGGAGAAGGAAAAAGTCGTACTTCAGCTGAAGTTGATGGAACTTCAACTGAAGCAGACTGCATAGCAGAAGAAGAGGGAAGGGAAAGAGCTGAGCCAGCTTCTACAGGGTGAGGAGCGACCGAATCAGTCCTGGTGCTCTCTGATGTCGCTGGAGCAACCCCTGTGAGAGCGGGTTTCACAAAGGTTCTCTTCCACTTGGAGAACAGGTTTGGGTCCATCTTCTTGCTTGCATTTATGGTTGTTGCAACGGAGACCAGCAGCTGAGGATACTTTTCCTTCAGGAAAATTCCAATGACCCTTCCGAGGGTAACTTCCTTCTTACCATTCTTTTTCCTTATTAAATCAAACATTACTCCTGCCCAATCAATCTTTTTTTGATTAACAATTGCACACATCAGTGCAAATTGTTGCCTTGTTATATTGTCATGAGCAGAGTGCTTACCGAGGAGCACTTTTCCGACCAACTCAGCAAGAAACTTAATCTTGAAAGGGAAATTTACCTTGAGCAGCTTCGTGGGAATGCCCTCTGCATGTCCCAGCTCAACTAACATTCTTCCAAATTCTTGAGCATCTTGCTCATAATCTTCTTCACCATTTATCAAACCAAAAATATCAGTCAGAACGGCCGGAGTTAAAATTACCTCTTCTCTGCCGATGGTGCCAGTCATCGAATCGTCGGTGGAGGACGACGTGAAAGCCCATTCCTTGATCTCGGGTATATTTAACTTAATCCTTGATGACATTAATCTCTCTAGTCCTTGATCCCGGCACAACTGAAGAACTTCCACGATCCCTGCTTCGCAGCTACTGAAGGCGTCAAAATCAACGCTGAAGCCTGCATCGAACTTCACAACTGCTAGTACTGCTGGAGAGACCGCCATGGAATTGCTGGAGAAAGCGCGAGAAGGACGGAGAAGACGAAGGAGATGAAGCGGCAGAAAATCGCAAGCGGGAAGACAGAATGCGAAAAGACACGCTCTGTCGACGATAAAGCAAAAGATCTTTTAACCTAGATCGACTATCGGCTTTATATTAGACCGGAGATAGTCGTTCTATTAAAAAGATACTAGACCCGATGGTCGAACGGTCGTTCGACGATCGGTCCAGAAGCAGAGTAGTCGGACCATCGTTCGACTATTTCTGGCTTCTCAAACAACAAGCTGTCGTCATCCAGAGATCGACGATGAGCTCGACTTGTTCGACTATGGTCGAACGCCGGTCGACGATCTTCAATCAGACAAACTTTCATCAACCATAGGTCGATGATGGGCTTGACCCGATCGACTATCTTCGAACGTCGTTCGACTATCTTCAAACAAGTTTCAACATTGGCAGATATAGTCACACTTAGTCTCGTCCATTGATCATGCCTAGTTGAACTAAAAAGAACTGATGCTTCTATTCATCTAAGGGCTTGGTGAATATATCACCTCTCTGAAACTCAGTGGATATGAACTCAAGACAAATCTTGTTCTTTTCCACACAATCTCTCAGGAAATGGTGCCGAATCTCAATGTGCTTCGTTCTAGAGTAGTGCACTGGATTTTGTGCAATTGAGATAGCACTGGTACTATCACACATGATTTTGGTGTTCTTGTGTGAGTAACCATAATCCACAAGCTGGTTTTGAATCCACAGGATCTGTGAACAACAACTGGCAGCTGCTATATATTCAGCCTCTGCAGTTGAGGTTGAGACAGAAGCCTGCTTCTTACAGAACCAAGAGACCAATCTCTCTCCCAGGAACTGGCAAGTTCCTGAGGTGCTCTTCCTGTCAACTCTGCAACCAGCATAATCAGAATCAGAATATCCAATTAATTCAAATTCTGACTCAGCTGGGTACCAAAGTCCTAGATTTGGGCATCCCTTCAGGTATCTCAGGATTCTCTTTAGAAGAATCAGATGAGATTCCTTGGGGTTGACCTGTAATCTAGCACAAAGGCATGTAGCAAACATTATATCTGGCCTACTTGCAGTTAGATACAATAGGGAACCAAAAATGGCCCTATAATTCTTTTGATCAACTGGCTTGCCGTGATCATCAGAATCAATAACTACATTAGTAGCCATGGGTGTAGGCATTGCTGAAGCATCAGCCATCCCAAATTTCTTTACCAATTCCTTGGCATATTTGGATTGGGAGATGAAGATACCATCAGCATCTTGCTTAACTTGGAGACCAAGTAAGTAAGACAGCACACCCATACTACTCATCTCAAACTTGGAATGCATTAAGTTGGAAAACTTTTTGCACAGTTTGGGATCAGTGGAGCCAAAAATAATATCATCTACATACACCTGAACTAACAGGATTGTGTCCTTGTGATGCTTGACGAAAAGGGTTCTATCAACTACTCCCCTAGTAAAGTTGTGCTCTAACAGGAAACTAGCTAAGGTCTCATACCAGGCTCTAGGAGCTTGCTTTAGTCCATAAAGAGCTTTCTGCAACTTAAACACATGAGAAGGCTGAGTTGAAGAAACAAACCCTGGTGGTTGTTCAACAAACACCTCTTCCTTAAGCTCACCATTTAGGAATGCACTTTTGACATCCATTTGGAACACCTTAAACTTCATGAAGGCTGCATAGGCCAAGAAGATCCTTATTGCTTCTAGCCTTGCAACAGGAGCAAAGGTTTGGTCATAGTCTATACCTTCCTCCTGTCTGTAGCCCTGAGCTACAAGCCTAGCTTTATTCCTTACTATAATTCCATTTGCATCCAACTTGTTTCTATACACCCACTTGGTGCCTATGATCAGTTGGCCTTTAGGTCTTGGAACCAAAGTCCAAACTTTACATCTCTCAAATTTATTGAGTTCCTCTTGCATTGCAATGATCCAGTGGGGATCTAGCTCTGTATCTTTAAAGGTGAGGGGCTCAACCTGTGAGAGGAAACAAGCGTGCATCACATCCTGTCTTAATTGATGTCTTGTTTGCACACTAGCTGATATGTCTCCAATCACTTGAGATGTCGGGTGATCTCTAAGTGTGACAATATCAGCAGGTGGGATGTGATCTTCAGCAACAGTTGGGATTAATTCCTCAGGAGGAATTTGATCTACTGTTGGTGGTACAACAATAGCTTCAGCAATGTCTTCATCACTGTCTGATTCAGTGATCTGAAGAGTTGATAGTTGAAGAATTTCTTGAGGGGCATCAGGTATCTGCAATGAACTGGAGGAAGGAGAATTTTCCTTCTCCTTGTAAAACATCTGAGACTCATCAAAAGACACATGCACAGATTCTTCAATTTTACAGGTTGATTTGTTATAAACCCTATAAGCTTTGCTTACTTGGGAATATCCAAGCATGATTCCCATTGAAGCTTTTGCTTCAAATTTTCTAATATATTCTTTATTATTATTATGAATATAAACAATACAACCAAATACTCTAAAATAACTAATTTTAGGTTTCTTTCCCTTAAGCAACTCATAAGGAGTTTTACACTTAAGCTTGTGTATTAAACTTCTATTCAAGACATAATTGGCTGTACTAACAGCTTCTGCCCAATAGGAGAGAGGCATGTTAGCATCTGCCAACAATGTACTAGCAGCTTCAATGAGTGTTCTATTCTTCCTTTCAACTACCCCATTTTGTTGGGGAGTTCTAGGAGCTGAGAAACTATGTTTGATACCTTCTCTCTCACAGAATTCTTGCATGAGAAGAGAGTCAAACTCAGTACCATGATCACTTCTGATCAAGGCCACATGAGTAGAGTACTCAGTCTGCACACATAGTAGAAAGTCTGTAAGGGCTTTGAAGTTATCAGACTTAGTTCTCAAAAAGAAAACCCAACTGAACCTAGAGAAGTCATCTACAATTACTAAGGTGTAATACTTCCCTCCTAAACTCTGTACATTTATTGGGCCAAAAAGGTCCAAATGTAATAGATACAGGATTCTAAGAGAATCACTTTTATTTACAGATTTAAAAGAATTTTTGGTTTGCTTGCCTAGCTGACAAGCCTTGCATAGGCTCTCCTTCTTGTAGGGGCAAGAAGGTAAACCTCTAACAAGGTTGTGTTTCGATAACCTAGATATATTTTTAAGGTTAACATGACTAAGCCTCTTATGCCACAAAGAATTATTATTAAGTGTTACTTCATTAAACAGGCAGATTTCAGAATGAGATGAGTTGAAATCTACTAAATAAATATTACCTATTCTAATGCCTACTAAAACAATATTATTATTTAAAGTAATATTGCAAAAGAAGTTAGAAAATGAAACCTGGTAGCCAGCATCACATAGCTGGCTGACTGAGATCAAATTGTGCTTCAGTCCTGTCACATATGCAACTCTCTTGAAAGTGACATCTCCAATTGTGATCCTGCCATAGCCTTCTGTCTGACCACAGCTGGAATCTCCAAAGATAACCTTTGGGCCGAGCTTAGCTTTGAATTTTGACAGATGATTTTTATTTCCTGTCATATGCTTGGAGCATCCACTATCCAAATACCACTTATTTTGAGTGATTGGATAGGCCTTCACCTGCAAGACATTTATTTAGACAGTGTGGACCCAGGTAACCTTGGGTCCCTTGTTTTTCACATAAGAAAAACTGGAAATATATGAAAATGCAGGCTGAGGGTGATAACCTAGTGGGTGAGATCTCCTAGGTGGGATTCTCCATGCAGATGATGGGTCAACAAACCTAGGGTTTCTATTTTCATTTAGGTTTCTATGGTACTGATTATGATTTTGAAAATCATATTGAAAACGTCGATCGACGTTCGACGATGGGTGCTCAGATCGCCGAACTTCGTTCGACCATTGAGCTTCCGATCGTCGAACGGCGTTCGACGCTCTTTGCATTTCTTTAAAAAATTTCTTTCTCTTTTCTCTCTTAGCTTAATTTAAGGTTTTATTAACTAGATTTACTTGCTCAGTGTTCTTCATTCCACTAGCTGAAATGAAGTTCACTGGAGTTGAAAGATTGTTTTTAAGAAGAACTGGGGGTTCACTGGGAGAAGCTCCTAAGCCTAGTTTGTTATTAGCTGACCTAGTGTTAGTCATGCTGGTAATCTCTAACAACTTAAGGCTTCTACCATTATGTGATTCTTCTAACCTCTTAGACTTAGCTAATTCCATTTTAAGAAATTTAATTTCTTCACTACAAGTAGTGAGATCTTCCTTTAACCTAATATTTTCTATAACAATTACTTCTGAGTCAGCTAACTTATTTCTAAGTTCTTTTATCTCCTTTTCTGAGCTAATCAAATCTAAGCATAAGGATTTAAAATCTAATTTAAATTCATCTGAAGTGAAGTCATAAGAAGAGAGTACCTCATCTTCTGTTGGCATCTCTTCATCTGAATCTGAACTCTCTGCAGCTGAGTGGTTGCTGCAGGCATCTATTGCCATGAGGCAAACTTCTTTTGCCTTCTTCTCTTCCTTATCCTCACTAGAGCTTGAGGAGGAAGATTCTTCATCAGAATCACTCCAGGTTTCAGCAATGAAACCTCTCTCCTTTTTCTTGTTCTTGTAGGAAGATGGCTTGGAGTGCTTCCTGTGTTGTTCTTTTTCTTTCCTCTTGTCTTTGTTTTTCTCCTCTGGACACTCTGGCAAGATATGTCCAGGCTTCCTACATCCATAACAGATAATTTCTTTAGCAGGAGAACGATCATACCTTGGTTTGTCTTCATAGCGTGAAGACTTCTTTCTGAACTCCTTTCTCCCCATCTTGAGAAACCTCTTGGCAAACAATGCCATTAGTTCCTCATTTTATTGGCTGCCTTCAGAAGCATCAGCAGCCTTAAGAGCTAGAGATTGCTCTTTTCTTGTTGGAGTAGGGGTCTTTGCTTCTGCTTTTGCTTCCCTTGTCTTCAGCACTTGCTCAAAAGACTTGAGCTTGCCGAGAAGAGCTTCAGTGGAGATCTCATTTGTACTTCTGGCTTCCTTGATGGGCCAGATCCTTAGATCCCATGTGCTAGGGAAGCACATAAGAATCTTATCATTGACCTCTGTCAATGATATGTCCTTATCCAGGGTCCTCAGCTCATTGATGATTGAGCTGAGCCTGGTGTACATGGCTTCAACTGATTCAGCATAAGTTTTCTTGAAGTTCTCATACTGTGAGATCAGGTTGGACCTTCTGTCCTTCCTTTCATTAGCTGAACCAGCTACAATCTAGTTCAGTGTATCCCACATGGCTTTTGCTGAGGAGCAGTCAGCAATCTTCTGGAATACCTCATCAGACATTGTCTGAGCTAGAATGTTCATCGCCTTGGCATCTGCAATCTTTGCCTTCTTGTACTCATCGTTGTAATCTGGAGGAGGCACTGCACTCATATCAGATGATGAGGCAGTAGCAGCAGCAGGTGCTCTTGGGGGTCCTGACAAAATAGAAGCAAAGATGCTTTCATCAATAGAATTCATATATAATTTTATCCTTGCCTTCCAGATGCCAAACTTAGCTAAGTTGCATGCTGGAGGTCTGGTGCTAGAATAATCCTTGGACTGGGCCATGATAGTAAATATCTATAAGCTTTGGTATCTATCAGGATCTTGTGACTTAGGTGTTAGCCTATTCAGTCAGTCAACCTCCCTCTGATACCAATTGAAAGTGAAGGGATAGATACTACTCTAGAGGGGGGGTGAATAGAGTTATCAAATTTTGCACTAGACAAAACTTAATGGTCTACCCAACTCCCTTGGAGTGAAGTGCGGAATGAAAAGATTATAGATATAGAATTAACCCTATAGCCTAACACAAGTGATGTGCACAAACTCAAGCTAACTGTAATTACAGTTAAGGCTTGGAAAACCTAATCAGCAACTAGCAATCCTAGTTATATCTATTCACAGCCACAGTACAGGAAATAAACAAGGGACTCCAGACGACACAAGGAAATTTATAGTGGTTCCCCAAACAACTTGGGTACGTCCACTCTTCTACCCACACGGTAGGAATCCACTCAGGTTTTTGATCAGGTGCCCTGCCACCAACATGATCTGCTTCAGGTAGATCCAGAAACCCTTTAGACTTTTGATCAGGTGTCTAAAAACTAAGCACAGGTTTTTGATCAGGTGCCCTGCCACCAAGGGATACTTTTGAAGGGAGTAATAACCCTGTACAGGAGGGGGAAGAAGGTTAAGATGTCTTCTCTATTTTACAAAGATTAGAGAAGCACAAAGACTTGCACTGAGCTAGAGAGCTCTTAAAGAATCATGGCTCCCCCTGGCTCAAAGATGTCCAGGTGAAGTCTTGCTTCAGTGCAGAAAACTCCTCAGAAAAATCTGAAGGAAAAACTACAAGAAGAGAATAAATAATAAAATTAGCAATCTTCAAGCAGCTGTCTTCTTCTTCTTCTTCAAAAGAACTCTGAGTTTGAACTTCCTGGAAGCAAGAGAACTCAGGTTGAAGATGAGTAGAAGAGCTTAACACTTCTCAGTTGGATGGAAATTGCTGAGAGCAGAAAACTTGATCTTGATGAAGGCTTGAATGCTTAAATGAATAACTGGGTAACTAGTTAGCTCTCATGAATCCTTCTTCAAAGGATCCTTTTTATATCAGCAACAAGCAACGGCTCTCTTCAATTTGAATTACTTGTCTTCTTCTGAAACTTGAGACCTGGGCTGTAAATATCAAGAAGACAAAACAATCTCTGCAGCAGAAACATTCTATAAAAGGAATAAACCTTTTTTTAGGAAGCTGCAGGAAGCAATCTGATAATAAAGTACTAAATAAAGTCATATCAGAAACAAACTCTTTATAGCAAAAAGAAGACTTTTCAGTCTAACGGCTATAAAGGGCTGACAGCAGATAAAGTAAAATATAATGTCAGCTAATAAGACAAACAACTTTATCTAAAAAGATTTGACTCAGGCAAAAGGGATGGAGCAGATATTGCCTGGTAATTTTATCATAAAACAACTAAAACAACGTGCCAGAAAATGTATTGATTAATTGAATATAATAAATAAATACAAAATATAAAGGCAGACAGAGAACGTCGAACGACCCTCGGAGATCGTCGACCGACGCACGGAGATCGTCGAACTATCGGGCAGATAGTCGAACGATCCAGATAGTCGACCTATCGAAGAAGATAGTCGAACTACCCCGGCAGATAGTCGACCTATCAGAGCAGATAGTCGAACTATCAGATAGTCGATCTATCTGGACAGATAGTCGAACTATCAAGCGCAAACAGATAGTCGACCTATCAAGCAGATAGTCGACCTACCTCAGAAAACAGATAGTCGACCTATTAACAAATAGTCGACCTATCAACAGATAGTCGACCTATCAACAGATAGTCGACCTATCAAAGCGGAACAGATAGTCGACCTATCAACAGATAGTCGAACTATCAGATAGTCGATCTATCAGGACAGATAGTCGAACTACCATGCCAAGCAGATAGTCGACCTATCAACAGATAGTCGAACTATCAACGCAGACAGAGCGTCGACCAACTGATAGATGATCGTCGATCAGCCGATAGACAATAGTCGAGCGGCGTTCGACTATAGTCGAACGAAAAACTTACTTAACCAAATTCTTCATCTGGAAAAGTGAGGACTCTACAGCTAGACCACTAACCAATGACCATAGATAATTCATGGGTCAAGGAACTAAAAAGGCAAGACTAAACTCAAATCAAACTAGGGTACCAACACATCTGATACCTGTCAGTTTCTAGGTAGAAGACTGGTATCATGGAGCAGCAAGAAGCAGACCGATATTGCTATCTACACTGTAGAATCAGAATATATTTCTGCTGGAAGTTGTTGTGCTCAGCTACTATGGATTCAACATCAACTCCAAGACTACAATCTTCAGCTAAGTAAAAATCCCATGTATTGTGATTCATTTAATGCAACCTCTATTCCTAGAAATCTTATTCCTCATAGCAGGACTAAGCCCATAGAGATTAGATATCATTTCATTAGAGAGCATGTAGAAATAGAAGACACCAGTCTTGAATTTGTCCTCACAGACAAACAAGTGACTGATATCTTCACAAATCCATTAGATGAAGCCAAGTTCAACACCTTCAAATTTGAGTTGGGTATGTTGAACTTAGTGTATCTTCATTATCTTTACATGCATATATGCATTAGGTAGGATTAACCTTTTGTAGGTAATCAAGAAAGATATGGAATAACTATCCAGGTGTCGAGAGCATTAAGACGACTCTAGGCATCGAGTTCGTCGAGTGCACTCAATGCATTTAAATCATATATGCTTCCCTACGCCTATTCAACTATCTGCATCCCTACGAAGTATTCTCGAATATGGGTGACTATAAATAGAAATGTGTGCTTAAAATAAAACACATAGTTCCTAGGCCTATTCGACTATCTGCATCCATACGAAGTATTCTCGAGTAAGCTCTTCAACTCTCTAGAAATTCAAAGTTCCAATGGCTCCCAAGGGAGTAAATTACCTATTCGAAGGATCTGAACTTGTAAGAAATGGGTTCAAGGATGGTCCTGAAGAAGTTCAGCTAATTCTTCAATTGTTGCAAGTTGCCAACCTAGACTTTTTACTATCAGAACCAAGTTATATCTAGAAAAGAGAGTGTTGGGTACACTGGAAACTGTGTACCAGATTTGGAGAAGCCTCACTTAACTCAATGATATACATCAATATGTATTTGATGGGATGTTGAGTTTCAATGTGCAGGTTAAACAAATGTAGGAAAATATTCTAAGTACAAGTGTCGACACTTGTGAGGGAAATGTGTCGACACCAGAAGTCAAAATGTGTTGACACATAGGACTTGTGTCGACACACATAAATTCTATTAGCGGCAGTTATGTCGACACACGGGACTTATGTAGACACACAGAAGTTCAGACTAGAAGCATTTGTGTTGACACACAGGACTTGTGTCGGCACTCACTCAAGAAATTTGTCAACACCAGTTATGTCGAGACTAGAAGCAGTTGTGTCGACACACAACACTTGTGTCGACACACACTCAAGAAATCTGTCAACACCAGCTATGTCGAGACTAGAAGCAGTTGTGTCTACACACAGGACTTGTGTCGACACATCCAAAAGAAGCTGTGTCGAGAAGTTAAAGAATGACTGTGTCGACATATTAGGAGCTGTGTCGACATAATCAAGACTTGTGTCGACACATGATCTATTTGTGTTGACACATTTGAACTGTTATCCAAACAATTCTTTGCTGTAATAGAAGTTCAAGGAGGGGTCAGGTATCAAGACTGAAGACCTGACAGCTGTCATAATTAACAAAGCTGTCACATCTATCAGAACTGTTAGAAGGTCGTTATGTACTGGATCAACCGGTAACCTTGGATGGGTTCTATATAAATACCTATTCTATCACAAACAGAGAACAGAGAAAAGAGTGAACGGTGAACTAATAGACAAATACAGAAGAAGTAAAGTTAGAAGAAGGCAGATCCTGAACAAGTCTGCAAGAGGAGTTCAAATCTAATTTTGAATACAAGAAGGAAGTTGGATTGAAGATCATCTCCAACTTCATTTGAAGATCAACCTTACTTTGTTCAGATTCAAGAAGCTTTAAAGAAGCTAAGACAGGTTGGATCTTAAGAAGTTAGATAAATCAAGAACTTATCAAGAAAGTCTTCACCTCATTCTCTCTCTATCTGGGTGAAGAATGTGTCGACACACAGGACTTGTGTTGACACACAGAAATTTTTTCAGCGGCCGTTATGTCGATATACGGGACTTGTGTCGACACACAGAAGTTCAGACTAGAAGCAGTTGTGTCAACTCACAGGACTTGTGTTAACACTCACTCAAGAAATCTGTCAACACCAGCTATGTTTAGACTAGAAGCAGTTGTGTCGACACATATGACTTGTGTCGACACACACTCAAGAAATCTGTCAACACCAGCTATGTCGAGACTAGAAGCAGTTGTGTCGACACATCCAACAGAAGCTGTGTCAAGAAGTTAAAGAATGACTTTGTCGACATATTAGGAGCTGTGTCGACATCATCAAGACTTGTGTCGACACATAGTCTATTTGTGTTGACACATTTGAAGTGTTATCCAGATAATTCTCTGTTGTGATAGAAGTTCAAGGAGGGGTCAGGTATCAAGACTGAAGACCTGACAGCTATCATAAGTAACAAAGCTGTCACATCCGTCAGAGCTGTCAGAAAGCCATTATGTTCCAGATCAACCGGTAACCTTGGATGGGTTCTATAAAAAGACCTATTCTATCACAAATAGAGAACAGTGAAAAGAGTGAACGGTGAACTAAGAGACAAACATAGAAGAAGTAAAGTTAGAAGAAGGAAGATCCTGAACAAGTCTGCAAGAGGAGTTAAGATCTAATTCTAAATACAAGAAGGAAGCTGGATTGAAGATCATCTCCAACTTCATTTGAAGATCAACCTTACTTTGTTTAGATTCAAGAAGCTCTGAAGAAGCTATGACAGGTTGGATCTTAAGAAGTCAGTTCAATCAAGAACTTATCAAGAAAGTCTTCACCTTATTTTCTTTCTATATAGGTGAAGAATTTATTATTTTAAACAATCAATTTTCTGTAAGATCTCTTGTATATCTAAGTGTAAGAGAGTTGTCTCTCTGAGTTGTAAGCCTAAACATATAAAGGCTGAGGTAGGGCTGAGTGCTTGAGGTAGGATCTTGGTGATCTGAGTTGTAGGCCTGGTGGTTAAGGCTGAGGTGGGGCTGAGTGCCTGAGGAAGGATCTTGGTAATTTGAGTTATAGGCCTGTTGGTTAAGGCTGAGGTAGGGCTATTGCCTGAGGTAGGATTCCTTGGAAGAATCTGAGTTGTAGGACTTGAAGAAGTCTGAGTTATAGGAACTAGTTGGGTTCTGAGTTGTAAGATCTGAGGATCTGAGTTAGTGGAAGGAAGTTGGGCCGAATCCAGTACTCTACTGGATAGGTGAAGTGGGAGAGTGGACATACCCATAAATTGGGGAACCACTATAAACCACTGTGTGTTGTGCTGTGAATTTTCTGTGATTGTTATTCTTTGTGCTGTGATAGTTGTGCTGTGTTTAACATTTCTAATTGCCTAAGTTGTTAAAAATGATTTGAAACTATTCACCCCCACTCTAGGTGTTTAGGTTCTATAAACCAAATCTTTCAAGTGGTATCAAAGGGAGGTTCACTCAAATATAGACCTAACAGTCTATGTAGATCTCCAAGGCAATTAACTGTTAGCTAGAATGGGTTCAAGTGAAAATCAGAAGGAACTTGGATCCATGAAACTTCCTATCTGTAGGAAAGAAAACTCTGGCATATGGAAAGAGAGGGTCAGATTGTTCATGGAAGAATATGATCCAAGAATCTACATCACAGTTCTAGAAGGACCTTTCATTCCTATGAACATATTAGTTCTTGATGCAAATCTAAAAACTCCAAAGAGCTATTCTGAAATGACTAAGAAAGAGATCATCCTAGCAACCTTAGACAAGAGAGCACAAAACATAATTGTGAGTGCCATAGATGATTCTACATTCCAGAATCTGGTACATTGCAAAACCTCAAAGGAGATGTGGGACACTTTGATTGTACATGGAGGGAACTAAAGAAGTAAGAGAGGATAGAAAGTCCATGCTAAATCAAGAATATGAGAGCTTTAGACAGGCCAAGACAGATAACATAGCTAAATGTTACAAGAAATACTTTAGAATTATAAATGAGCTAATGACCTATGGATAAGTCTTTAGCACATATGAACTAAATGACAAGTTTTTTAGGTCACTAACCAAGGACTCGGATAAAAAATATGTGCCATCAGAGAGGTGGCCAGGCTTGCTGATACACCTCCACCAACCTTGTTTGAAAAACTAATATCTTATGAGATGCAGCTCACTGCTAGAAAAGAGGAGGAGAAAAGCAATAGGTCTGAATACAAAGAAAAGTCAGTAGACTTCAAGGCTGAAGCCACAAGAAAGGGTAGGAGAAAGTATCCTTCTCCACCAATTGCTAAGGTTGAATCAAAAAATCCTGACATCAACACTTCAGACAAGCACAACTTTGATGAAGACATTGCTTTCTTTACAAGACAGTTTCAAAAGTTCATGAAGAAGAAGAAATGGAGAATAAAGCCATCTTCATCTCTCTCTAAGGATGACTATAACAAGAAGAAGAAAACTTACAAGGATGATAGGTATGGCTCTAATCCTAGTAAACAAACTTCTTCTAAAATAAATTGCTATTATTGCAACAGGCCAGAACAAGTCATAGCTGATTGTCCTGATAAAAGAAAGGAATCGAAGGACAAGAAGAAGCATCAAAATAAAGGCAAGAAGGAGAGATCCCTTGTTACCTAGAAGCAGAAAGTAGGACTGACTCTTCATCATCAGAATCTTGAGAAGAGGATGAAGAAGATGCCTATATTGGATTGTTCACTACAGAAGAGGATTTTGTAGAAACTTAATTCCTGCAAATGCTGGATTCTATAAATGGGATTGAAGATCATTATTGTAGAGGGCTGATGGCTTTGTATTAGGAAGATCAGTGCTAGGATCATCCTGGTCCCAGTAAGGTATACAATCCATCATCAGTCTCTGATTATTATACTGGATCAGAATCAGAAGCATCAACATCAAGAGATGAGGATGGTTCTGAATCTGATGGGATGTCCATCAACTAATTGATGAGTATGGTGGTTTGTTGCAAGCTCTTAAGAGAAGCAGAATCCTTATCAAAGACAAGGCTAAGGAAATTGCATCTCTTAAATTGGCTGCATCAGATTCAGCAAAAGTGCTGAATTTGAAGCTGAATGAAGTTGCCAAACTGAAAAACATAAATGTTATTCAGATGGGTACAATTACCTTCAAAAATGATCACATCAAGAGTCTGGAAGTCAGACTTCAAAGAGAGAATGATCTTGTGGATAAATTCTCAAATCCAAAGTCAGTCTTAATATTAATAGACAACTTTATCTCCCAAAAGGGTAAGACAGGATTAAGCTTCAAGGAAAGAACTAGGGCAGCTAATTCCAAAAGAAAAGGCAAAGACCTAGTTCAGCCACTAGCCTTCAAACCCCCTATTTCTTTCAGAAAAGTGATGCAGCCTACTAACATGTATGATCATGACATCACTCATGGTCACTGTAAGTATGGTAATATGAATGGCAAGGGAGAAAATGCTAATAGTGCAGCTCATGAGCAAAACACACCAGGTTAATAAAGAATCCTGAGTGTTTGCTGCTTCAGCACCTACACTTAAAAGGACTGCTGACAGCAATATTATTAAGCCTGTACTTAAGAGAAGGTACAAAAGATTTTAGTGCTGGTGTTGTGGCAAGGTGGGCCACTATGCCATTGATTGTTGGTACAATGCTAGTATTCTGAAAAAGGCCAACTTACCTGTCAGAAAGGCTGCAGGTAAGCATGTTAAATATCAAGCTGACCTAGTCCTAGGACCCAATAACAATTGGGGTTCTAAGGATAGGTAATTTTATTTGATGCAGGTGAGTCCAAGTGGCCATACCCCTATATGGTACTTGGATAGTGGATGTGCCAGGCACATGACTGGAACAAGAAGGATGTTGAAGGATTACTCTCATATAGGAAATTAACCCAAAGTGATCTTTTGTGGATCTGAAAAGGGAGTCATCAAAGGGTTTGGTAACATTTCCAATAACTCTATTACTATCACCCAAGTGGGTTATGTGAAAGGTCTAAAACATAACCTAATTAGCATAAGCCAACTAAGTGACCTAGGTTATGACACTTCTTTCCACAAGGGTGTATGCCAAATAAGAAGGTCAAATGATCAAGAGATCATTCTGACAGGCACCAGGAAAGGAAATGTCTACTGTCTTAACCTTGATTGTGAGAATAAGATCTCACCTATCTATCTAGTTGTAGATGAGAAAGCATCTCATTGTGTCCAATGGCACAAGAGGCTAGCTCACCTAAACTACAAGTCAATAGGCTAACTCTTTAGTATGGAGTCAGTGAGGAATGTTCCTCAGGTCAAGTGCATTAAAGAGGGTGTACGTTCAGCTTGCCAAAAGGGCAAACAGACAAGGGCCTCTTTCCATGGACATGATACAAAAGATTCTGTGAGATTTCTTTAACTCCTGCATAGGTATTTATTTGGTCCTATGCCAGTTTATAACCTAGGTAGGAAAGCTTACACATTTGTAATTATGGATGACTATTCTAGATTTACATGGGTTTTCTTCTTGAGGATGAAATCTGAAACCCCTACTATCTTCCAGAATTTTGTTAGGCAAATTCAGAATGAACTTAACAATTCAGTGGTCAAAATCAGAAGTGACCATGGGACTGAATTTCAGTCTGAAAGCATGATAAGGTTTTTTGAAGAACTTGGGATTCATCAGGAGTTCTCCTCACCTAGAACTCCCCAGCAAAATGGGGTTGCTGAAAGAAAGAATAGGACTCTTATTTAGGCAAGTAGAAAACTACTAAGTTACACTTCTCTCCCTGAATACTTCTGGGCTGAGGAAGTAAATACTGCATGTCATGTTCTCAATAGAGCTTCCATCAACAAAAGACACAAGAAGACACCCTATGAGATTATGAAAGGTAGAAAACCAAACATATCTTACTTTAGAATCTTTGGTAGCAAGTGTTATGTTCTAAATAATGGCAAGCACTATCAAACTAAGTTTGCTGCCAAATCCCTAGAAGGGATATTTGTTGGGTACAACAATAATGGTAGGGCTTACAGAATCAACAACTTGACTACACAAGTTATAGAAGAATCTGTCCATGTAGTCTTTGATGAGTCTAAGATAATTAACTGTGAGTTGTCTTGCACTTCTGTTAGTCCTACAGGTTTGAAGGAAAAGATGGACAAGTTAATAATTAGTGAAGACCAACCTGCAAGACAGGATGAAGAAAATGATGGATGCTGTCTAGAGGGAGTACAAGACTCACTGGATGAAGATGAAGACAATAAAGTACATCTAGATGAGAACAATGAAGAATACTAAGAGGTGGACAGATTTCCTCCAGCAAGAAGACATTTGAAGGATCATCAAGCACACTAAATCATTGGTGATATAAGACATGGAGTTCTGACCAGAAGCAAGAGCATGAACACAGTTCTATGTTCAAGCTTCCTATCCCAGATGAAACCTAAGAAGTTTGAAGAAGCTATACAAGACACAAATTGGATTGATGCCATGTTGGAAGAATTGAATCAATTCAGAAGATATAAAGCCTAGGAGTTGGTTCCTAAACCAAAGAATCACAATATCATAAGAACTAAGTGGATCTACAGAAATAAGTTAGATGAAAATGGCACTATAATCAAGAACAAAGCGAGACTGGTAGCAAATGGCTACAAACAGAAAGAAGGGATAGAATTTGATCATACATTTGCCCTAGTGGCAAGGTTGGAAGCAATAAGACTATTCCTAGCTTATGCAGCCTATAGAGGGTTCAAACTATTTTAAATGGATGTAAAGTCAGTATTTTTGAATGGTGACTTAAAAGAGGAAGTTTATGTTGAACAACCTTCAGGTTTTTTAGATTCTCTTTATCCCAACTATGTATATAGGCTTAAGAAAGCTCTATATGGATTGAAATAAGCCCCTAGGGCTTGGTATGAAACACTATCTGCTTTCCTTATTGAGAATAAATTCTCAAGAGGGAAAATTGACAAGACTCTATTCTTTAGGGAATCAAAAGGTAAGATCATCCTAGTCCAGATATATGTTGATGACATTATCTTTGGTTCTACTGAAAACAACCTTTGTAAAAAGTTTGCCAAACTTATGCAAGGAAAGTTTGAGATGAGCAGCATGGGTGAGCTGAAATTCTTCTTGGGAATCCAAGTTAGACAGACTGATGATGGATTGTCCATATCTCAGTCTAAGTTCACCAAGGAGTTAATTAAGAAATATGGCATGGAGTCAGCCTTCACCATGAAAACTCCAATGGAGGCAAGTATGCCTATAGGCAAAGATGAGGCAGGAAAACCTATTGATGTGTCTTTTTATAGAGGGATAATTGGCTCCCTACTTTACTTAACTGCTAGTAAACCTGACATCATGTATGCCATATGTGTTTGTGCTAGGTACCAAGCTTGCCCAAAGGAATCGTATTATTCTACTGTTAAGAGAATCTTAAGATATCTAAAGTGCATACCTAATCTAGGTCTTTGGTACCCTAAGAATAGAGATTTCTTGCTAATAGGTTTTTCAGATACAGAATTTGCAGGTTGCAAAGAAGATAGGAAAAGCACCACGGGCACATATAAGTTCCTAGGTGGAAGGTTGGTGTCATGGAGCAGCAAAAAGTAGACAAGTGTAGCTATTTCCACTGTTGAATCAGAGTATATAGCTGCAGGCAGTTGCTGTGCTCAGTTGTTGTGGATGCAACATCAACTTGAAGACTATGACATCAAGGTAAGTTGAATTAAATTATATTGTGATTCTACTAGTGCTATATCTATTGCGTGAAATCCTGTTTCACATATCAGAACTAAGCATATAGAAATCAGGTTTCACTTCATCAGAGAACATGTTGAAAAAGAAGACATAAGTCTAGAATTTGTCAACACTAACAATCAAATTGCTGATATATTTACAAAACCTCTGGATGAAAGTAAATTCAATTATTTTAAAATTGAATTAGGTATGTCGAACCTAGAATGAGATGTTAGGTCAGCACAAAATTTATCAAGAAATTTGGCAAAGTTAGAATGTTTGGGTCGACACAAGCCAATTGTGTCGACACTATCAGCAAGTTGTGTCGACAAAGAAATAAATTGGGTAGACACAGAAATAAAATCTATGTAGACTGGAAAAGGTTGTGTCGACACCACTCTATCAAGACCTTGTCCAAGTAGATTTTTGTGTCGACACACAAAAATCGTTGTCGACACATAGACATATCAACACCCTCAATACTTTGTCAAGAATTAAGTAGTATATATCGACACAGGAAAAAATATGTCGAAACATAGACATGACGACACCTACAAAGCTCTGTCGAGACCTAGGTCATCTATGTCGACACATATAAAATTTTGTCGACTAGTAAAATCCCTAGTCAGGCGCGTCTTTTGACCTTCCTTTTACAAGTATACTATAAATAGGAGAAGACAAAATCTGGCCAACTGTGCTTTCAGAACTCTCGAGTCTAGACTTTGTGTCGACAAGAAATTCTCCCGTCGACTCTCTTCTCTCTCTTTTACTCATGGCGCCACAACACGAAGACAAGGTCAACGAGGGATATGAACTGGTACGCAAGGCGTTCGAGACTGTCTCCCCAGAAAACAAGGTCGTGATTACCCTAATCACTGAAAATGGATTGGAATACTTGGTCTCAGAACCTACAAGGATCTGGAAGAAGGAGGTTCTTGAATTTTACTCGTCAGCAATAATGGATTCTACGGGAATGAAGATTAAATCCTTTGTAAACGGTACTAAAGTAAAAAAATCACAGCTGCCAGCCCAAGGGGGAGGTATAGCTGAAGTTGCACTGGATAGTGAAAATGCAACCAATACTGTTATGGACATAGTCTCAGAAATCAATAATGAAGCAACAGTCATCACTGATAAAGAAGTACAGGATGTGTATATGTCAGACACAGATCAAGCTGAGCAACACCACTCCTCCAATTTAGAGAAAACCCTAGAAGAGAATCTCTATGTCCAGGGAGAACCATTTGTGGAAAAAGAGAACATTATACCTCCTGTTCAGATGCAGCAGGAGGTAACTCTAAAAGAGTTATTTCCTAACCTCCAAGAAGCAAGGACTGAGGGGGAGCTGCCAAGGACTGAGGGGGAGATGCCACTAAATGCCTCAAGTCCTAAGGAAACTTTGGCTATAAAAAGTTCATCAAATTCTTCTGATGATGAAGAAGCTTCCAGGGACAAGAAAAGGAAGTTGGTGGCACTCAGGAAGAGGAGCACATGTTATAAGAAAGCCTTGCAAACTGTCCCTCAAACATCTACTTCAGGAATAGACTTCAGTTTACTTTTGGTGAAACTGCAAGTGAAAATGGATAAGCAAAGACTTGCTCTGGAGAAATATGACGATGAGTCACACAAAGAAATACAGTTCCAGCTGGCCCAAGATATCAAGTCTATCAGATTTGAAGTAAATTTGCATAAGAAGGAGATGATAAATTGCTTACATAAGGGAGGTAATGTTGTAGTATACTTGGCCACACAACACCAGGGCATGAAAACTAAAATAGCTGACATTGCAGATAAATAAGGATATATTCTAGAAAATCAATTCAGAATGAATGAAAATCTCACAGAATCACATGGTGCTATTCTCACAAAAATGGGAGGTATTTCTACTGATGTGAAAACTGAAGTATCTAACCAGATCAAAGAAGATCTAGGTGTTGTCCAAACAGCAATTCAGGCATCTCAAAAGGCTATTTCTGATCCACTGCTGAAGTTCAGACTCTACTACAAAGAGGGCATAGATATTCTGGCTGATCAGGTAAGGTTTCAGAAGGATAATCTAAGAAACCATGTGGGCAGAGAAGTCATAAAGGGGGAGAGAGTGTAAGTCAAAGCAAGCTCAGATCATACCAAATGGGTATCCAATACCATCAGATCATAAATAAGGATACATTGAAGGGGTTCAGCAGGAAGTTACCCAAGTCATCTATCCTCCATCTAATTTTGAAGAAGTACAACAGTCAGTACATCAAATGTATAGCCCTCCACAGGAGGCACATAATATTATTATTGAAAAAGTTGAAATGTCTGAAGCTGCATTACAAAGAGAGCAAGAAGCATAAAAAGATAGGGATGCTCAAAAAGAAGCTCAACTATCTAAGAAAAGATTCAGAGAGCAGGCTGAATTAATGGCTGATTTTGAACAATGGAGTCCAACCTCCTGAAATATCATTCTTTTTGCTTGGAAAGATGTGAAAGATAATATGCATGATAGAGGTAAATGGTACTCTTAACGAGAATGGAGTAAGTATCAGGAAAGGCAAGATGCCATAAATCTGTTTAGAAGGGATATCAAAGATGGGAAGTTACCTGCTAACTCTTTGGAGCCCAGCAAGTACTTCCCAAAGCCTTATCATTACTTTGAAAGGCAGAAGATTAAGGCAGAAGTGCTCAAAAAGAAAGATTTGAAAGGGAAGAAGCCAGCTGATGACACAGAATCCAAGGTGCAAGCTAAGATTCAATCTGGCAAAGGAATAGTTATCATGGAGCCTGATCAATCTTAAGGATAGATAGACTAGTTTTAGAACTATGTAATTTTCTGTTCTAAAAAATCTTGTAAATCAAAAACAAATTCCTGATTAATGAATTTTATCATTTTCTGTTATGATATTTCATGCTGTTTTTGCATTATGAGTTACCCTGTCTGTGTAATGATTAAATGCTTCTTAATCTTTGTTTTATTATAAGTGGTGTATATCATTGACTAAGGGTTATGACTTCTCAAAATAAGGGGAGATTATTGGGTACAATAGAAACTGGGTACCATATTTAGAGAAGCCTCACTTAACTCAATGATATACATCAATGTGTATTTGATGGGATGTTGAGTTTCAATATGCAGGTTAAAGAAATACAGGAAAATATTCTAAGTACAAGTGTCAACACTTGTGAGGGAATGTGTCGACATAAGAAGCCAGAATGTGTTGACACATAGAACTTGTGTCGACAAACAGAAATTCTGTCAGCGGCAGTTATGTCGACACACGGGACTTGTGTCGACACACAAAAGTTCAGACTAGAAGCAGTTGTGTCGACACGCAGGACTTGTGTCGGCACTCACTCAAGAAATTTGTAAACACAAGCTATGTCGAGACTAGAAGCAGTTGTGTCGACACACAACACTTGTTTCGACACACACTCAAGAAATCTGTCAACACCAGCTATGTCGAGACTAAAAGCAGTTGTGTCGACACACAAGACCTGTGTCGACACATCCAACAGAAGCTGTGTAGAGAAGTTAAAGAATGGCTGTGTCGACATATTAGGAGCTGTGTTGACATCATCAAGACTTGTGTCGACACATGGTCTATTTGTGTTGACACATTTGAAGTGTTATCCAAACAATTCAGTGTTGTAATAAAAGTTCAAGGAGGGGTCAAGTATCAAGACTTAAGACCTGACAGCTGTCATAATTAACAAAGCTGTCACATCTGTCAGAACTGTCAGAAGGCCGTTATGTACCGGATCAACCAGTAACCTTGGATTGGTTCTATATAAATACCTATTCTATCATAAACAGAGAATAGAGAAAAGAGTGAATGGTGAACTAATAGACAAATAAAGAAGATGTAAAGTTAGAAGAAGGCAGATCCTGAACAAGTCTGTAAGAGGAGTTTAGATCTAATTTTGAATACAAGAAGGAAGCTGGATTGAAAATCATCTCCAACTTCATTTGAAGATCAACCTTACTTTGTTCTGATTCAGGAAGCTTTGAAGAAGCTAAGACAGGTTGGATCTTAAGAAGTTAGTTAAATCAAGAACTTATCAAGAAAGTCTTCACCTCATTCTCTTTCTATCTGGGTGAAGAATTTATTATTTTAAACAATCAATTTCTTTGTAAGATCTCTTATAGATCTGAGTGTAGGAGAGCTGTCTCTCTGATTTGTAAGCCTAAACATATAAAGGCTGAGGTAGGGCTGAGTGCCTGAGGTAGGATCTTGGTGATCTGAGTTATAGGCCTGGTGGTTAAGGCTGAGGTAGGGCTGAGTGCCTGAGGTAGGAGCTTGGTGATCTGAGTTATAGGCCTGGTGGTTAAGGATGAGGTAGGGCTGTTGACTGAGGTAGGATTCCTGGGAAGAATATGAGTTGTAGGACTTGAAGAAGTCTGAGCTGTAGGAACCAATTGGGTTCTGAGTTATAAGATCTTAGGATCTGAGTTAGTGGAAGGAAGTTTGGCCCAATCTAGTACTCTACTCGATAAGTGAAGGGGGAGAGTGGACGTACCCATAAATTGGGGAACCACTATAAACCATTGTGTGCTGTTCTGTGAATTTTCTGTGATTGTTATTCTTTTTGCTGTGATAGTTGTGTTGTGTTTAACATTTTTAATTGCCTTAGTTGTTAAAAAGGATTTGAACCTATTCACTCCCCCTTCTAGTTGTTGTGGATCTATAAACAAAATCTTTCAGAGAGGTATTAAAACTTTACTTAAATGCCAAAATCAACTCCTCTTCTAATAAGATTAAGACTTCAATTAGTGGCATTAGATTAATATTACCTCAAGGAGGTTGAGTAAAGATCTAAACCTGACGATATTTGGGCCGACAGAAGAGGAAGATGAACTTTTTCTTGAGGACGTGAAGTTAGATCTCAAATGGTGTGGCCTTTCAAAGCACACCACTAGTTCTATTATAAGGAAAGAAATGAATCTGATGGGGAAATTCATGACTGATGTAATAGACAAGGCCTTGATCTATAAAACATGATCTCATGACAAACTTTCCAGGAAGATGTTTGAGACAATAACAAGAGTAATTCTATCTAAAAGGACTGACTGAGGAAGGATTATTTTTGAAAGAATAGTGGAATGTGCTCTAGAAAGTAACTTTAGGAGAATACTGTCCTTATACTTGCTGAGTTCTGTACCAGGGATCCTCAATATGAAGCTAGGATTAAAGATACATCACATGAGAAAGATGGAATCTAAAATGTTTAATAAGTGAGACAGAGTATTGTTCCCTCACAAACATGCAGCTGATCAAAAGAGAAAGAAAACAGTCACCATCACAAAAGAAAGTTCTGAAAGTAGATCTTCTGAGAATAGAAGTGAATAACCTCATGACCCATAGTTGTCTGAATCTTCTGCAGACACTAGAAGAGATGTGAGTGCTCAGGTGTTAATGTCATCAGAATTTGCAGCAAGGACTCTACCAAGCAGGGTTTTCTCAGTTTAAAGACATTCTAGTTGAAACAATTGAAAACCTGGCTGGAGATGTTATGGAAAGAATCTATATAGATATTGAAGGGGAGACTCTCAGGTTGGATGCTCCTACTGAGGGGGAGCAAGGTCAATATTTTGTTAGTATACAAGACAAGATTGCCTCCTTCTTGGATAACATACAGAGAAGAATATCTCAGATTGTAGATGAACCTCAGTTACAACCCTCCAGTACTTAAGCTGAGTGGGAGTAGATTCTAGTCTCAATTGAAAAAGATGTGCCGACCCAGTTGCTGAAGACCAGCAAATTACTATGGATAGTGCTAAGTTTGAGGGGGAGATTCATGCAGAGCTCCATGCTCAAGAGACTATAAATATTATTGAAATATCTGTATGTGATAAGCCAGCTGCTGATGTTGCTGATCACTCATCTGAGTGCATGATGGTTGACTTAGAAACCAGTGGAGATATAAGGAGGGAGGATGAGGATTTCCGCTTCTAAGAGGCATCTCATCAAGCTGATGCTAAATCTTCTACTTTCCTAGCTCAACTGAAAGGACTTCTGGATGACCAGAGGAGATAAATAGAAAACTATGCAGATGATTCTATAAAGGTACTGAGTTAAGATATATCTACTGAGATCAAGTCTATTAGATTTGAGGTTAATTTGCTAAAAGCTAACACTTTTGCATTTTTCAAAAGAGCTGCTCCTGTCATGACTTTTATGTAAGAAAAGCTTGAGGAGATCAGAAAAAAATAGAATGACATCATAGATAATCAAAACATTACCTCAGATAATATGGAAATGGTGTATAATGTGCAAAAGCAACTCATGGAAACAAATAAGATCTCTCTAGAGAGGAGGATGGATGCCTATATATAGCTCTTAGATGACTATAGTAAAAAATCAAGTTGCCAAAGGAGTAAACTATTTGGCTGATAAAATATCCTTTACTAAGGAATCCTTGACTATAGTCATCTGTAAAAAAGTCATAAAGGGGGAGAAATCAATTATCAGGGCAAATACAAAGAATGTTATCTGGACCATAAATGTTATCAGGGGATCATTGGGTCAAGAATAGTATGCATATGGGGCTGAACTGGTGGTGATGGGGATGAACTCTCTATAGTTGATGTTCCTAACTTTAACCCCACAACTCAAAAAATATCAAGGGTGAAAGGCAAGACCGCTGTTGAAGAAGATAAAGAGATCAGGCAAAGTAAGAAGAGATACTGAGAAGAAATGGAATCCAGGCCTGAATTTGAGAGATTGAGTCCTCAATCCAGGACTATCATTCTATTTTCCTGGGACCAAATCAAAGAGAACAAAATAGATATAGGAAAGCTATACAGCTCCCTGGAATGGGCCAAACAGGAAAGGAATGAAGAAATATGGAGAAAGTTCAAAAGGTATAAGAAGATAGGTGTAGTGCCATCAGATGCCATAGAGCCTACCAAGTAATTTCCAAAGCCTTACAACAATTTTGAAAGGCAAAGTCAAAAGAAGACTGAAGTTGATGAGAATGGTGCTAAGAGGCCAAGTAGGGGCATAGTCATCAAGGAACCAAAAACCTAAACTATTTTATGTAATAGGTTCCTTAGGTCCCTAGGAATATAAAACATTATTATGAGCACACAATTTGTTTATAATTATCACATTATGTGTTAATCATATCTTGATTATGTGTCATTTATTGTTCCTATATGCTGTGAAATTTATCTCTTCTATGTGTTAGTGTATATCATTGACTAAGGTGTTGATTTCTTCAAATAAGGGAAGATTGTTGGGTCCATCGATCATAATGTCCCATATTTGAAGAAGGCCCACAAGTCAATAGTATACACATGTTTGTATTTGATATATATTCAAGTTCAAAATATGCAGGTTGTCTACTGATTCCATGATTAGACAAGTTATCAGAGTTAGAATGCTAGTTGGACTCAAGACAAGATACTAGAGAAGCAAAAAAATTGCCTAAGTCCAGAAGCGTTGAGTGAGTACACTTTACTTAATACTAGGAGGCTAAAAACATTGATAGAAGATTAGACATTCAAAGCATCAGTGGTGCTGGACTAAAATCTGGCTAAGTATAGAAGCATTGAGTGAAGGTTTTTCACTCAATGCTTACTCAAAAGGAAATCTATTAAAGTATACAAGGGTTGAGTGAATATGGCTCACTCAACGCCATATCTATAATTCAACAAAGTCCATAAGCATTGAGTAAAGTAGCTTCACTCAACGCCTTCAAGTAAATGAATTCTGCCAAGTATAAATGCATTGAGTGATGAAGGTTCAATCAATGCCTTATCAGTTTAGCTATCTGAGACAAAAGCATTGAGAGATGAAGGCTCACTCAACACCTCAAGAAATAGATTTTTAGCTAAGTGTTTCTGCGTTGAGTCACAAAGCTTCACTCACTGCCTGTGTAGATTAATTGTGAAAACTACTAAGTCCACAAGCGCTGAGTCATGCTGACGTCATCCAAATTCAAATTAAGCAGGATTTGCGCACTAGAAGCCAAATGGTGTTGTATGATTTCCTAAAAACATTTAAAGCTAAAGTAACTTTACAGCTGCCTATTTCAGCTTGCCCATACAGATCAAAGAGCCATTGGAATGCGAGATATAAATAATCCTTGCAGTAAAATACATGGGGAACTTTTATAGAATAGTTCTAGAATACAGAAAGTTTCTCGCTGATTGAAGTGATAAAATCGGAAAACTCTAAGGAGTATTCAGCAAGAACATAAAACCTAATCTTCTATAAAAGGTAGAGTAGCAGATCACTCAAGAAAGTTGATGTTCCTCTTCAAGGCTACTACATTCAACTCAAATACATTAAAAGCTTAAAGAAACAGAGCGTTGCATCAGTTCTTCTAAGCACAAGCAGAATTACTCTAAAGATCTATAGTCTTGTTGCTGTGAAGAGTTAGGACTGTGTTAATACAGTCCAGGAAGGTGACTCGGAGGACTATTTCTCTGGAGTCAATAATTACAAAATCATTATTTAATCTTTAGGATTATTGTTTGATCTGGCCTGTAAGCCTGTATTATTAAGGCTAAGTGTAGGTGCTAAGTATTTGAGTTTTAGGATCCAGTCTAAGATCTGAGATAAGGCTTGTGCTTGAGATAAGATCTCTGTGTAGATCTGAGGTAAGAGATCTGGTGTATCTCTGAGTGTAGGGCTACTGTGCCTGAGGTAGGAGTTGCTTAACTCTGAGTTGTAAGAGTGAGATTCAATCTGAGGAGTAGGATCTTGATTGATCTGAGGTGTAAGCTCAAAGAGCAGAGGGAAAGAAGGAGTTAATTAAATCTAGCACACTGCTAGATATGTAAAGGGGGAAAGTGGTTGTACTATAGATAGGGGAACCACTATAAATTATTGTGTGTATTGTGACTCTTGAAAGCTAACAACTAATTTTAACACACATCTTGACCAAAGCTTAAAAGATTCAAAAGATCTAAAATAAACCTATTCATACCACTCTAGGTGTGTAACTATTCTTGAACTAAGACTTTCATCCCAAGCATGAAAGAATACAGCAAGAAATCCTCATTCATCGTACCAAATGTATTCAGGGATCGAAAAAGCTGCTATAGGCATAGCGAAGACCGTAGAATTGGAAATGCCGCGTGAGTCACAAATCTATGACATGTTTTTTTGTCAGGTATACAATATTTTCTACTATTAGATATGTTTAGCTCAGTATTGGTTAGGGAATAATCATTTGGAAGACCCCACCCACACTAGACTGAATGGAGGGCTTATATCACAATTATAAAATGGAATCATGGAGATAACCCGTGATGATCTAAGAAATGAATTCAGCTTGATCGTTAGTAAAAATGTCCTGAATGTAGTAGAGAATTATAGAAATGATAGGGACTGGATGTAGATGAATTTGGTCCTTCATGGAACTTCAACAAAGAACCTCTTTCAAACGACCACTACACTCACTCCGGACGCTTATTTGGTACAAGACATATTGAGGAATACTGTTTTGATGAAAGCCGGAGATACGAGAAAAATCACTGTACAACTGAGCTTAGTCACTTTTCTAGTGATAGAAAAGGAGCAGTTTGATGTAGTAGATCTGGTATTATCGGTTATTCGATATACATTTATGATGAAAGATCCATTTAGGAGGAAAATCAAAACACTTCCATTAGGAAGTGTCATTCAGTGGGTTCTTTATCAAAAATTCCAATAAGTTCACTAGGACCTCCATATCAACAAATATATTCCTCCAATCTATAATATGGAGGCAACATGAAATCCATCAGAACAAGGTGAAGCTTCCACTTCAGTAAGAACAACTCAAGGTGAAGCCTCATCTTCTATTAGACCGCCACTTCCTCAGGGAGGATCTCTTTGAGAAAGGGTGGATAAGTTATATGAATTAGTGGAAGAACGCACGATTGAAATGAAGGTAAGGCTGACTGGGTTATAAATTTTTTTGAATTATATAGCGAAAGGACTGAATTTGAAACCAACCCCGGCAGAAGAAAAAGAATTGGAGAGTCTAGTGATGGATCCTCCTCATCATTCAATTCGACGTGTAAGATGACTGTGGGAGCAAGGACAGAGCTCAAGTGAAGACTAGACACATGGTACTAAGAATCACAAAGGTGGAGAAGAGGGGTTAAAGAGAAAAGATGGTGGATGTGGTGGAAGTTGATAATATTCTCCGATTCTATATTCGATAAAGGCAAGCATATCTTATCATTTATAGTATATGATACTAAAGATTAATATCAAGGTCGTATTTCCCTGGGGCGTAATGATTACTTCTACTTCGAGGAGATCACTATTATTTTGTCAAATGATTTTTAAGATTAATTTACTTAACTAAAAATAGGAACTCAATTACTAGGTTAAAAAGAAAACTAAATTACTTGTAGAAATAAAAGGTTAGAGATAAAGATAAAAAAGGAGTACTCAATCTTGAATCACTTTGAAATAAGAAAATCAAAATGAAATAACAAAGTAATTCTAAATAAAGTAAAACATCTTGACCGTGGAGGTTCCCGAAGTTTGGATACACTTCTCTCGAAGTCATGCCCAACTGAGTTTAGGAAGGTTTGACCGAGAGATTTAACGTCTGCCTCGCTCGAGGGGTGCATGCAACTCTCTTTACTCCTGGGTGATCGATTCAATCTACGAGCCTCTCGGCTAACTAAGAATGAAAACCCAAATGGAAACTATATACCGGCAATATAGTCCCACTAAATAAAAACCAAGAGTAAATCAAAGGTAATTACTTTAAGAAGAAAAAGAAAGCTAAACCATCATAACTTGATCAACTCATTCTTAGATCATCGCGAACGAGTACAAATGAGGATTAGTTAATCATGGTAAAAGGGAAAGAGAGGGTAGATAATAAAGGTGCATTAAGAACAAAATGAAGAGAAATAGAGAAAGAGAACTCTAACTAGAATTTCATTATAAACATAAAGGGATTACAACTATGAATGGAGATTATAAGTGCGTGAAAATAGAGCTAATCACTACTACAACACTAATAAAAAGAGATTACAAGTAATGAAAGTACATTGCATGAAAACTAAAACAAGAAATGGAGGGAGAGAGAGAGAGCAAAAACATAAAAAACACAAAAAACACTAAGAATGAAACTAGCAGCACCTCCTCTCTCCCCAAAACTTGGTCAAGAATACTTGGAATGGCCTGGTATTTATAGGAAAAATATGTCTGGGTCACGCCCCCTATCACGCCCCCTGTCACGCCCAGGGAGGGCGTGTTAGGGGGGCGTGTCAAGTACGTGGGTTGACCTCGGGCATTGGATTCTGGGGGGAATGATGATTGCTTCTGTACATTGGTGGACACTCCCTGGGATACGCCCGTGTAGGGGAGGCGTGTAAGGCACGTCACGTCAAAATCATTGGTCGGAAATCTATCAGTCGTCATAGAAGGTGCTACACGCCCAAGGGCCACGCCTGTGTCGGGTGTGTGTCACATATGGGTTGACGTGTAATAATGAAAAAGCTTTAATTACGGCAGTAGGCTTCGAGATCAAGGTGACACGCCCAGAGACACGCCTAGGGAGGGTGTGTCAGGGGAGTGTTAGGAGTTTTCTCTCAGGATTTGGATTCTGGCATCAAACTTCCACGGGATCGGGCTACACGCCCTATGATACGCCCAGGGAGGGCAAGTTAAAGGGGCGTGTCAGGTTATTTTGGTCGAAAGCTGTGAAAACCTGCAAAAAAAGAAGAAAACATTAGTTATATTATTTACATAAAAAGAAACTAAAAGGAACCTAAAAATAAAAAAAGAAAGAGATTTAAAATGAAAATAAATATATTTTTACCTTAATAAATTAAGCTAAAATATGCATCATCAAATTACCCCATACTTATTATTTTGCTTGTCCTCAAGCAAAGACTACAAGTTAGAGAAAATAAAGAGGATTAATTGAAAAGTTTAAAAATGCTATAAACGAGAAAGACAAGAATTTAGAGGTAGAGAAATTTTGAAAAAGAACTGAAAATTCCTACTTTAACTTAATACAGAATTTTATAAATTTTACTAAATATAAAAGCAAATCATCCCAATTTTTAACATAATTAAAACTTAATAAAGTAATGAGAAAAAAGCTCATTGAGTAACTACTAAAGTCTAAGAGACAAATTAAAACCATAGTCAATCAAGACAAAGTTCAATATTTCTATCAACAGACACTTACTCAATCTAGTTTCTTGCTACTATACTAAAAAGTAAACGTAGGAAGCATGAAACACTAGGGTTTTAATTAGGCATACAGTTAGGCTTAGGTGTTTAAGGGTGCGATATTCAAAAGATAAACACGAGGGGTATTTGCACAATTAAACAAAAAAAGTGAGCTTTGCCAAAATAATACTAGCCAAAATAAATACCATTCACATTTTTTTTCTTTTCTTTTACTTTTTTTTAATCAAATATTGTTTTAAATTTTTTACACTTAAATATTTCCACTTTTGTAGCAAAAGATAATATAAGGATTTTTCATAAAGTTTTGCAAAAAGATGCACATTAGCAATTAAAGCTCAAAAATAAATTTAAAGTGTGCATATAGGTATGCTATTTGGCCGTGGTGAAATAAAAAGTGGGGCTATAGAAAGGAAAGGAAAATGCACAAAAATGGTTTGCAATTATTATTATTAAGCGGGGTGCAATGGCTCAAATATTACATAAGAAATTTCTAAATCATTTTCATGCTTCCTAAATCTACTCAAAGTAAAGTTTGAAATTTCAAAAGAAGATAAGCACAAAAATAGAAAATAGAGAATTTACTTTCATGAAAACAATGATAATAAACTTCTAGACCAGTTTGTGTCTACTATACTTTATAATAATTAATGTTTAAAAAGATTTTAATAAGGAAAAATAAAGTATGATAGGTTTTATAAATGTAAAAGAAAAAAGGCTAGGGAAAAGTGAAAAAGATTCAAGAAATATTTAAAAAATAGCATACTACCATAAATAGGAACACTGCATGAGTCAACATACTACTCACTTAACATATTTAAACAGAAAATTAATCTAATTTATTCTAACTAAGCAAGTAGACATGAGCTTAAAAAATAATAAAATGCAAAGTGGCAGGGTATTAATTTATTTGGCAAAAATTAACTCAATATAATTTGGGATTTTTTTTCAAAAATTTATATATATATATATATATTTTTTATTATTTTTCTAAAGTAAACTGACTAAGTGAACATTCCTCCATACTTAAAGTTAAACATTGTCCCCAATGTTTAAAGTTAAGTATAGAGAGAGTTGGGAAAAGAGAGAAAAGAAGAAAAAGAAATGCAAAGAAATGGAAAAGATGCTTCCCTAGCGCTTGATGTCCAGACATTGAAAAATGCGTCCCCCCAAACTTGAGCTTAAGACCGGCTTGAGTCCAAGTTGACAGGAGAGAAGCTACACAAACACGCGGGAGCTTATTCCTGAACAAAACAAAATAAAAAACAAAATAAATGGATAAGCAAGGGGTGCCTCCAAAGAGCACTCTTTGGTTATCGTCGTTGAGCTCGACGTTATTGGTTAGCTAAATGGAAAATAAAAAGAGAAATGTAATGGCAGCTAGCGTAATATGCATTGCGGCACGAGTGCTAAAACATTTTTTGTAATTTTTTATTTTTTAAATAAAACAAAAAGGAAAAAGATTTAGAAAAAGAAAATTTATTAGTAAAAGAAAATAAACTATTAGAAGGGGAAAAGAAGAAGAACTAGAAACTAAATTAGAAGGAAAAACTCAAGAAGAAAAGAAAGAGGAATTTTCGCAAGGAGGAAAAGAAGAAAAAGAAGAAAATGGCGGCGGTTGATCACAAGAATTTTTTTGGATAAGAAGAACTTGTTGCTCCACTTGAATATCAATCATTTCCGTAGATTGGGAGCAAAACAGGATATCCGAAAATTCAATCTCCTCAGAAGATCGAACACAAGAAAGTTCATCTTCCTCGAAAATTTAAAAAAAAATCGGGATATCGGGGGAAATCTCCTCCTCAAGAGGTTGAAAGCACAATGGAATTTCTGAATATTCGTCTTCTGTGAGTGATTGAAGGCACTGCGAAAAATCCAAAGATTCATCATTCGAAAGATAAATAGGAGGAGGAGGAGAAGAAAAAGTTGCGACTTCAAAAGCTAAAGCGTCAAAAATTACTTTGAAATGAGCATTAATGCGTGCATCAAATGCTAAAGAATAAAAAATGATTTCATTTTCGCTAAAATCAAAAATAGGAGGCGCAAGCTTGAAGAGAAAAAGGGGAGAAATCTTGAGATGGAATGGGTTGATGATAACCTTAGCCCTAAGAATGATCCGGGTGTTGCCACCCTGAGTAGTTCAAAGTGGGGCTAGGATCAAAATTTCCATTCAAGAAATCTTCGGAAAAATTAAGATCAGAAAAATCCGGAGGAGAAGGGTAGGAAGGAATTTGAAAATCATTATAACCCCATGAAAAAGAATTCATAGACGGATCAATTTGGCCATATTGATTCGATCTGGAAGGGATAAAATCATGGGTGGATGAAGGATATCCTACCAAACATTCCTCGCGAGAGTGACCGAACTCTCCATAAGGAAAACAAAACTATCCATAAAAAATAAAATCAACTACAAAAGAGGGGTAAGAGAGAAAAGAAGCGATAAAATTAATAGCTATCCTTTTTTCAAAATATCAAAACTATTCCCCGGCATGGCGCCAAAAACTTGATACTAAGAATCGCAAAGGTAGAGAAGAGGAGTTAAAGAGAAGAGAAGGTGGATGTGGTGGAAGTTGATAATATTCTCCGATTCTATATCTGATAAAGGAAAGCGTACCTTATCATTTATAGTATAGGATACTAAAGATTAATATCAAGGTCGTATTTCCCTATGGCATAATTATTACTTCTATTTCGAGGAGATCACTATTATGTTATCAAATGATTTTTAATATTAATTTACTTAACTAAAAATGGGAACTAAATTACTAGGCTCAAAAGAAAACTAAATTACTTGTAGAAATAAAAGGTTAGAGCTAAAGATAAAAGAGGAGTACTCAATCTTGAATCACTTTGAAATAAGAAAATCAAAATGAAATAACAAACTAATTCTAAATAAAGTAAAACACCTTGACCGTGGAGGTTCCTGAAGTTTGGATATGCTTCTCTCGAAGTCGTGCCCAACTGAGTTTAGGAAGGTTCGACCTAACTCTCGTCCAAATCGAAGACCTAAAGCTCGCTTTACGTGATGAACCCCACTATTGAATTTCACTCCAATCCGGGAGATTTAACGTCTGCCTCTCTCGAGGGGTGTGTGAAACTCTCTTTACTCCTGGGTGATCGATTCAATCTACGAGCCTCTTGGATAACTAATAAGGAAAACCCAAATGGAAACTATATACTTGCAATATATTCCCACAAAATAAAAACCAAGAGTAAATCAAAGGTAATTACTTTAAGAAGAAAAATAAAGCTAAACCATCATAACTTGATCAACTCATTCTCAGATCATCGTGATTGAGTACAAATGAGGATTAGTTAATCATGATAAAAGGGAAAGAGAGGGGTAGGTATTAAAGGTGCATTAAGAACAAAATGAAGAGAAATAGAACGCTAACTAGAGTTTCATTAAAAACATAAAGGAATTACAACTAGGAATGGAGATTACAAGTGCGTGAAAATAGAGCTAATCACTACTACAACACTAATAAAAAGAGATTACAAGTAATGAAAGTACATTGCATGAAAACTAAAACTAGAAATGGAGGGAGAGAGAGAGAGCAAAAACATAAAAAAAACACAAAAAAACACTGAGAATGAAACTTGCAGCACACCCCTCTCCCAAAAACATGGTCTAGAATGCTTGGAACGGCCTTGTATTTATAGGAAAAAATCTATCTGGGTCACGCCACTTGTCACGCTCGGGGAGGGCGTGTTAGGGGGGCATGCCAAGTATAGGGTTTACCATGGGCGCTAGATTCTGGCAGGAATGATGATTGCTTTTGTATGTTGGTGGACACGCCCTGGGACACGCTCGTGTAGGTGGGCGTGTAAGGCACGTGACATCAAAATCATTGGTCAGAAATCCATCAGTCATCAGATAAGGTGCTACACGCCCCATGCCTACACCTATGTCGGGGGTGTGTCACATACGGGCTGGCGTGCAGTAACGAAAAAGCTTTAATTGTAATAGCAGGCTTCGGGATCGGGGTCACACACCTAGAGACATGCCCAGGGAGCGCGAGTTAGGGGGTCGTGTCAGGTGTTTTCTCTTGGGATTTGGATTCTGGAATCAAACTTCCTCGGGATCAGGCTACACATCCTGTGACATGCCCAGGGAGGGCATATTAGGGGGGGCATGTCAGGTCATTTTGGCCGAAAGCTGTCAAAACTTGTAAAAAGAGAAGAAAACATAAGTTATATTATTTACATAAAAAGAAACTAAAATGAACCTAAAAATACAAAAAGAAAGAGATTTAAAATGAAAATAAATATATTTTTACCCTAATAAATTAAGCTAAAATATGCATCATCAACACCCACTAGTGAGGATTGGGATTTCTGATCGAATTGAATACAGGTTTTGCTATTACGAGTTATCACCTGGCGACAGGGAGCTATCGCCTGGTGATAGTGAGCTATATCCTGAAAATAGGGAGCTATTGCCCGACGATAATGAAAATGTATTATTTTATTTTGTAATTTATTTTGCTTGACTTTGTATTGAATTAAAGAAATTTGGTCGAATCTATTTTAAGTTTTTTGGATGATTAAGTAAATTTTAAGCTTGATTTTCAGGGTTAACATTTTTGATTAATTAGTTCATTCGAATGTTGTTAAGCTTATGATAATATATATAATTATTTTTATAATTTTTTGGTTGAATGGTTTAAATTTTAAATTTGAAATATTTAAGACTCCTAACTCTTGCCTTAGTGTTGAAAAACGTGAATAAGGAAGAGATTTAGTGAAAATATCAGTAATTTGTGATTCAATTCCTATAAAGGTGATTTTAATGTTATCCTTTTTAATATGGTCTCTTATAAAATGATCATGGATGTCTATATGTTTAGATCGTGATTGATGTACTGGATTGTAAGTTAGATCAATTGCACTTTTATTGTCACACCTTAATTTTATGATTTGTTGTTGTATTCCAAAATCTTCTAAAGTTTTTTTCATCTATAGAGCTTGTGCACAACAACTACCTAGTGCAATATATTCAGCCTCGGTAGTGGAGAGGGCAACAAAATTATGTTTTCTACTAGACCACGAAATAAGTTAAGGGCATAAAAGTTACAAGTTCCACTTGTGCTCTTACGATCTAAAGAACAACTAGCAAAATTTGAATTAGAATAACCATGTAAAATAAAATCATCAATATGAGGATACCATAGTCCTACTTTTGAAGCACCAATAAGATATCTAAATATTCATTTAACCACTTTTAAATGTGATTCTTTAGGATTAGCTTGAAATCTTGCACATAAACAAACTACAAATATAATATCAGGTCTAGATACCATTAAATATAATAAAGAATCTATCATCCATCTATATAGAGTTTGATCAATAGATATTCCACTTTCATCTTTTCTTAACTTTAATGAAACACTCATAGGAGTACTTGCTTGCTTAAGATTTTCAAATCCAAATCTTTTAATAACATTATGAATATATTTTGATTGACAAATAAAAATACCATCATGTTTTTGAGTAATTTGAAAACTTAGAAAATATGTAAGTTCTCCTACCATGCTCATTCCAAATTTATTTTTCATAATCATTACAACATTATTACATAACTCTTCATTTGTGGCTCCAAAAATAATATCAACAACATAAGTTTATAAAACTATTAATTCATTATTAATATGCTTAATGAAGAGTGTAGAATCAACACCACCCATTTTATTATCATTTTTCAATAAATATAAAGTTAATCTTTTATACCATGTATGAGCCGCTTGTTTTAAAGCATAAAGCGCTTTTTCTAATTTATAACATTATTAGGATATTTTTCATTCACAAAACCAGTGGGGTGTTGTACATAAACTTCTTCCTTAATATGCCCATTCAAAAATGTAGTTTCCACATCCATTTGAAATAGTTTAAATCTCTTGAAACAAGCAAATGTAAGGAAAATCCTAACTACATCAAGACGTGTTATGGTTGCAAAAGTTTCATCAAAATATACTCCTTCAATTTGAGCATAAACTTTTGCTACAAGCCTTGCTTTTTTCCTAGTGATCCTAGATTCACTATCTAATTTAATTTTAAAATCCATTTAACCCCTAAAATTGGTTGATTAGAAGGTCTCTTTATAAGATTCCAAACCTTATTACGTTTAAATTTATTAAGTTCATCAATCATAGCTAAAAAATAAGATTCATCATTTAAAGCGGTTGAAATATCTTTTGGTTCTATATTGGAAACAAAATAAAGGTTTGAAAATAAATCATGTAAAGAATAACTAGTACTTACCTCTCTTGATGGTTCTCCAATGACCAAATCCTGTGGATGATTTTTTTAAAATCTTAGTTCACTTGGAGGCACATATTCTTCCACCTCTCCTTATCTTTCTTCTTTATCTTCTACTTGATCTTCAAGTATTTCATCATCATCCATTTTTAGTGGTGGAAGGGGTTCTTCATCATTCCCTGCAGGATTAGATTCTACACAAGGAACAAACTCATAAAATTTAACATGAATTTATTTTTCTACTATTTTGACCTCTTATTATGAACTCTATAAGCTTTGCTACTTGAAGAATAGCCAATAAATATACCTTCAACACATTTTTCATAAAATTTTCGTAATGTATCTTTGGTGTTCAAAATGAAAGATTTATAACCAAAAACTTTAAAGTAAGATACATTTGTTTTCTTTTGAAAATATAGTTCTAAGGTTGAAAGAAAAGGGATAGATACTACTCTAGAGGGGGGGTGAATAGAGTAATCAAAAATTGCACTAGCAAAGTTGACTGTCTACTCAACTACCTGGGAGTTAATTGCGGAATGAAGGTTATAGATATTTGAGATGAAACCCTAAAGCCTAACACAAGTGATGTGCACAAAAGGCAGCCAACTGTAATTACAGTTAAGGCATGGAATCCTAAACAGCAACTAGCAATCTTAGTAAAAATCTAAACACAGCCAATCAGCACAGAGAATTAATTAAACAATCCAGACGACACAAGGAATTTATAGTGGTTCCCCAAACAACTTGGGTACGTCCACTCTTCTACCAACAAGGTAGTAATCCACTCAGGTTTTTGATCAGGTGCCCTGCCACCAACAAGATCTGCTTCAGGTAGATCCAGAAACCCTTTAGACTTTTGATCAGGAGTCTAAAAACCAGCACAGGTTTTTGATCAGGTGCTCTGCCACCAAGGTATACTTTTGAAGGGAGTAATAACCCCTTATAGGAGGGGGAAAGGAGGTTAAGAAGTCTTCTCTATTTTACAATAGATTAGAGAAGCACAAGAACTTGCACTGAGCTAGAAAGCTTTAAAGAATCAAGGCTCCCCCTAGCTAAAAGAATGTCTAGGTGAAGTCTTACTTCAGTGCAGAAACACTTCAGAAAGTCTGAAGGAAAAAGCTACAAGAAGATAAGGAATATGAATTGAAAATTCTTCTTTAGGCAGCTATCTTCTTCTTCTTCTTCTTCAAAGAGCTCTGAGTGAAAATCTTCCTGTAAGCAGGAGAACTCAGGTTGAAGAAGTGTGAAGAGCTAAAAATTCTTCTCAGTTAGATGTGAACGAGCTGAGAGTAGTTGAAAATTGTAAGTTCTAAGCTTGAATGCAGTTGTTAGCTTTTGAACTCCTTTTTCCTGAATGAACTGGTTTTTGGCTATGTGAACTAGTTGATTTCTTTCTTCAAAGAATTCTTTATATAGCAGCAGCAACAACGGCTCTCATTTGAGTTTGAATCTTGTCTTCTACTGAAATCTGCAAGCTAGGCTGCAAATAGCATAAAGCAAAACAAATACTGCAGATAGATATCCTATAAGAGGATAAAGCTTTCTAAAAAGCTGCAAATAACTCTTATGAAATAATACTAGAGAAAGTCACATCAGAAGAGACTCTTTACGGCCAAGGAAGACTTTCTGAGTCTAACGGCTATAAAGGACAGCCTGGCAGATAAAGCAGAAATCATATCTCAGCTAATAAGACAAACAACTTTGTCAGAAAAAGATTGGCTCATGCATAAGGAATGGAGCAGATATTGCATGGAAATAATATCATAAATTTATTCAAACAATCTTTTATAAAATATGCCAAAATAAATATGAAATAAATCACATCATAGAAGATGACAAAATTACTCAAAATATACAGCAAAACGTCGAACGACCCTCGGAGATCGACGACCAAAGCACAGAGATCGTCGACCTATCAGACAGATAGTCGAACGATCCAGATAGTCGAACTATCAAAGAAGATAGTCGAACTACCACAACAGATAGTCGAACTATAAGGACAGATAGTCGAGCTATCAGATAGTCGATCTATCAGGACAGATAGTCGAACTACAAAAGCAAAATAGATAGTCGACCTATCAACAGATAGTCGAACTATCACAGAAAACAGATAGTTGACCAATCAACAGATAGTCGAACTATCACAGAAAACAGATAGTCGACCTATCAACAGATAGTCGAACTATCAGATAGTTGAACTATCCAAGAAGATAGTCGAACTATCAAAGAAAACAGATAGTCGACCTATCAACAGATAGTCGAACTATCAAACAAAATAGATAGTCGACCTATCAACAGATAGTCGAACTATCAGATAGTTGAACTATCCAAGCAGATAGTCGAACTATCAAAGAAAACAGATAGTCGACCTATCAACAGATAGTCGAGCTATCAAAGAAAACAGATAGTCGACCTATCAATAGATAGTCGAACTACCAGAGAAAATAGATAGTCGACCTATCAATAGATAGTCGAGCTATCAAAGAAAAAAGATAGTCGACCTATTAACAGATAGTCGAACTATCAGATAGTTGAACTATCCAAGCAGATAGTCGAACTATCAAACACAACAGATAGTCGACCTATCAAATAGATAGTCGAACTATCAAAATAGACAGAACGTCGACCAACTGATAGTCGATCGTCAATCAGTCGATAGACAATAGTCGAGCGGCGTTCGACCATAGTTGAACGAAAAACAACTTAACCAAATATACATCTGGAAAAGTGATGCCTCTAAAACTAGAGCAACAAACTAAACAACTAACCTTTGACCATAGATAAATCTTGGGTCAAGAGACAGAAAGAGAAGACTGAACTCAAATCAAAACAAGTGTACCAACAATCTCCCCCTATTTGAGTTAAGTCTCTCAACAATTAAATACAAAACTAAATACTGAAAATAAATAAAATGCATTAAGAGAAATAACTAAGCAAATAACATCAATCAAACAGATAAGCAAATAACTGTCAATCAATGAATTTTTAAGATGCTTCAGAGTTAGGTTTAGGATCAGAAGAACTAGGAACAAAATTAATCTTTCTAGAAGGATCTAGAGCTTCTTTTCTCGACAACTTCAGGTCTTGTTCTCCAATGATTTTCAATTCTGTCGCTCTTGGGACAACTGCCTCAGGATGTTTTTCCATGTACTTTGAAGGATCAAATACTTCAGGTCTAACCTGGAATTTGTCGAGCTCCTTCATTCTGAATTTTGACATTGTGGTCAATCCTGTAGTGTCTTTCCCTTCAGCTTTAGCTTTCTTAATTTGAGCTGCTCCAACAAGTTCAAGAAAACGAGCCATCCTAAAATTAGGATCAAGCTCTGGGCTTTCATACACATTTTCAGAAGATGTATCAACTGGCTCTTTATCCGGAATAACTAGATAAGAAGGAGGAGCAGACTTAGCAAATATCTTGCTAGATTTTTCAGAGAAAATAATTCGCTTACCTTTTAAAACAGCCTTCACAGTATGATCTGGCTTGGGAGAGGTTGAGCTTTTGAGTTCTTTGGAATAAGGAGGAGAAAAAGTTGGTCTTTGATACACCACCTCCTTTACTTGTTCCTTAAGAGCATCAAGTCTTTGATAGCCAGTTTGAGTTTTACCTTGATATCCTTGAAAACTTCTCCTTTGTGATGACTGAGATGGATTGAACCTTTTAGACTGAGCAGCAGGGTTTGCAGATAAGTTTCCTGAGGCTCCTACACTGGGAGGTGGAGGAGGAGGACCTCTAGGAGTCCATCTTGGGACAAGACTATCATACCTCTTTGACTTCTTCCTTTGCTTCTGCTGATTTTTAGAGAAAGCCATCCAGTGCTAGAAATCTTTATATTTAGGATCAATTCCTTTCAGGATATAGTAAGGAGTATCATTATCTGGATTTGGAGGAGGAGGAGCCACAGCTTTCCTTTTCTTTTTAGCAGATCTTTTTCTTTTTGACTTATCAGATTCATCAGAATCAATATCATCCTCAGAATTTGAAGAAATAAGAAGATCATATGGATCAATTACTTCGTGCATAGCTCTTTCCTTTTCCTTTAGGGCAGCTTTTTCTAATTCTTCTTCCATGGCATCCTGTGCCAGGAGAGCATCTAAATCCAATCCAGGGGAATCATCCCATATAGTAGACTTTTCAATTTGAGCATCTGCAGCCTTTTCTTTTGATCAGAAACTGTTATGGTGACCAGTTCTATTTGCACTGCTAGCTGAGCTGGCTGAGCAGCCTCAGAAACTTGAGCAAATGGTTCTGTTTCAGTTTGAACTTCTATAGCTGGTAGGTGATCAAGCTCTTGAACATCTAAAACTTCTTCCATTTTATCTGTAATATTATGAATAAAATTTTGCTAAATGACATCGAATCATCCCTTCCAGGTATTCCCAAACTATCATATCAGTTATCAAGTCTAAAAAGTAAGTAAAAGGGATACCTTCAGAATTGTCCTTTGCGTGTCCTAACTCCCATAATTCATCTAGAAAGGAAGTGATAACTCCTTCTAGGTATAGCGCGACCAGGGGAGTAGAACATTCTTCTAAGCAAACTTTGATAATGAAATCAGACTTCAATAAGGCATCAGAAATTTCTTTTTCAGACAAACTTTGAGGAGCTGATTCTTCTAATTCTTTCTCTGCCACTACAGGAGGATCTGCTGGAGGGGAGGCCAAAGACAGCTCAGAGACATCTTCATTAAGCATCTCCCCCTGCCTGATTTCAGTAGATACTGAAACCAGGCCCCTAGAGGAAGAGGGCTCAGCAGACTTTGAGTGTGCTCGAATAGCAGCAGTCAAAGAAGAAATGGAGGAAACAAGGGGAGCAATTGCCTCTTCAATCATAATTTTGATCGAAGGAGTAATTAACTCCAAGATGCTAGAAATTAATGCTGGAGTGATTTTAGATGATGAAGGGGGAATCTCAGTGGATGGATGATCAGCAGGAATGGTGTATTCTTGATGAACTGGAGAATGAACTGGAGATGGAATTAGAGATGGAGAGTGATGGGTGGATGCAGGATGATCAATGTGATCTGAAGAAGGAATTGGAGACTGAGGAGGAGTAGAAATCTCAGAAACCAACAAATCAGAACTAGGATGAGAGATCCCAGCAAGATGAGATGGGAGAGGAGATGCAGGAGGAGATGCATGGTGAGAAGTAGATGAATCAGGATGATGGGAAGCAGAAGGTCGTACTTCAATTGAAGTTGATGGAACTTCAACTGAAGTAGATGGCAAAGTAGATGAAGAAGATGGAAGGGAGAGATTTGCTGAGCCAGCTTCTTGTAGGAGAGGAGTGACTGAGGCAGTCCTGGTTCTCTCAGATGCAGCTGGAGCAACCCCTGCAGGAGCGGGCTTCAGAAAAGTCCTTTTCCACTTGGCGAACAAGGTTGGATCCATCTTCTTGCTGGCATTTATGGAGGTAGCAGCTGAAACTAACAGATGGGGATACTTTTCCTTCAGAAAAATCCCAACTACCCTACCCAGGGTAACTTCTTTCTTGCTGTTCTTTTTCCTGATCAAATCAAACAGAACTCCTGCCCAATTAATCTGTTTCTTATTCACAATTGCACACATCAGTGCAAACTGCTGCCTTGTAATATTGTCATGGGCGGAGTGCTTTCCCAGTAGCACTTTTCCGACGATTTCAGCAAGGAACTTAATCTTAAACGGAAAATTTACCTTAAGCAGCTTAGAGGGAATGCCTTCGACATGTCCCAGCTCTATCAGCATTCTCCCAAACTCTGGGGTATCTTGCTCGTAATCTTCTTCCCCATTTATCAATCCAAATATTTCAGTTAAAATGGCGGGAGTCAAAGTTACCTCTTCTCCGCCAATAATTCCGGTCATAGAATCATCATTTGAAGACGAAGTAAATGCCCATTCTTTGATCTCTTGAATATTTATCTTTATCCTGGAGGACATGAGCTTTTCTAAACCTTGATCTTTGCATAAGGTGAGAATTTCCACAATTCCGGATTCGTAGCAGCTGAAGGAATTGAAATCCACACTAAAGCCTGCATCGAACTTTACCACTGTCAGGAGCGCTGGGGCTATCGCCATTGAAGGGGCTGGAGAAGACGAGGGAGAGACGGTGAGGACGAAGCGGCAGAAATCGCAAGACAAAGAGCAAGCGAGAAGACGGAATGCGAAAAGACGCTCTCCGTCGACGATAAAAACAACGATCTCTTAACCTAGGTCGACCTTCGGCTTTATATTAAAACAACGATCGTCGATCTATTTAAAAGATACTGGAGACAATGGTCGAACGGTCGTTCGACGATCGGTCCTGAAGCAGAGTAGTCGATCAATCGTTCGACTATTTCTGTCTTCACAAACAACAAGCTATCGTCAACCATAGATCGACGATAGGCTCGACCTGTTCGACGATCTTCGAACGCCGGTCGACGATCTTCATGCAGATAAGCTATCATCAACCATAGGTCGATGATAGGCTTGATTCGATCGACTATCTTCGAGCGTCGTTTTACGATCTTCAAATAGGTTTCAACAAGGCAGACGTCACACTTAGTCTCTTCCATTAATCATGCCTAGTTGAACCAAAAAGAACAGATGCTTCTGTTCATCTAAGGGCTTGGTGAATATATCACCTCTCTGAAAGTCTGTGGATATGAACTCAAGGCTGATCTTGTTCTTTTCCACACAATCTCTCAGGAAATGGTGCCGGATCTCAATGTGTTTCGTTCTAGAGTGGTGCACAGGATTTTGTGCAATAGAGATAGCACTGGTACTATCACACATGATTTTTTATGTTCTTGTGTGAGTACCCATAATCCAAAAGCTGGTTTTGTATCCACAGGATCTGTGAACAACAACTAGCAGCTGCTATATATTCAGCTTCTGCAGTTGAAGTTGAGACAGAAGCCTGCTTCTTACAGAACCAAAAGACCAATCTCTCTCCCAGGAACTGACAAGTTCCTGAGGTACTTTTCCTGTCAACTCGACAGCCAGCATAATCAGAATCAGAATATCCAATTAATTCAAATTCTGACTCAGCTGGGTACCAAAGTCCTAGATTTGGACATCCCTTCAGGTATCTCAAGATTCTCTTGAGAAGAATCAGATGAGATTCCTTAGGGTTGACCTGGAATCTAGCACAAAGGCATGTAGCAAACATTATGTCTAGCCTACTTGCAGTTAAATACAATAGGGAACCAACAATGGCCCTATAATTATTTTGATCAATAGGCTTTCCCTGATCATCAGAATCTATAACTACATTAGTAGCCATAGGTGTATGCATTGCTGAAGCATCAGCCATCCCAAACTTCTTTACCAATTCCTTGGCATATTTGGATTGGGAGATGAAGATGCCATCAGCATCTTGCTTTACTTGGAGACCAAGAAAGTAAGACAGCTCACCCATACTACTCATCTCAAACTTAGAATGCATCAGGTTTGAGAACTTTTTGCATAGTTTGGGATCAGTGGAACCAAAAATAATGTCATCCACATACACTTGAACTAACAGGATTATGTCCTTGTGGTACTTGACGAAAAGGGTTCTATCAACTACTCCCCTAACAAAGTTTTGCTCTAACAGGAAACTAGCTAGAGTCTCATACCAGGCTCTGGGTGCTTGCTTGAGTCCATAAAGAGCTTTTTGCAACTTGAAAACATGTGAGGGCTGAGTTGAAGAAACAAACCCAGGTGGTTGTTCAACAAATACCTCTTCCTTTAGCTCACCATTTAGAAAGGCACTTTTGACATCCATCTGAAAAACTTTAAACTTCATATAGGCTGCATAGGCTAGAAAGATCCTTATTGCCTCTAGCCTTGCAACAGGAGCAAAGGTTTGGTCATAATCTATACCTTTCTCCTGTCTGTAGCCCTGAGCTACAAGCCTAGCTTTGTTCCTTACAATGATTCCATTTACATCCAACTTGTTTCTATACACCCACTTGGTGCCTATGATCAGTTGGCCTTTAGGTCTTGGAACCAAAGTCCATACTTTACATCTTTCAAACTGATTGAGTTCCTCTTGCATAATAATGATCCAGTGAGGATCTAGCTCAGCATCTTTAATGGTGAGGGGCTCAATCTGTGAAAGGAAACAAGCATGCATCACATCCTATCTTAACTGATGTCTTGTTTGAACACCAGCTGATTTGTCTCCTATAACATGAGATGTAGGATGATCTCTAAGTGTGACAACATCAGCAGGTGGGATGTGATCTTCAGCAATAGTTGGGATTAATTCCTCAGGAGGAATTTGATCTACTATTGGTGGTACAGTAACAATTTCTGCAAGGTCTTCATTACTGTCTGATTCAGTGATATGAAGAGTAGAAAGATGGAGAATCTCTTGAGTGACAACTTTGCTAGATTCTTATACCTGCAATGAACTTGAGGAAGGGGAAGTTTCCTTCTCCTTGTAAAACATTTGAGATTCATCAAAGGACACATGAACAGACTCTTCAATTTTAGAAGAAGATTTATTAAATACCCTATAAGCTTTGCTTACTTGGGAATATCCAAGAAAAATTCCCATTGAAGCTTTTGCTTCAAACTTTCTAAGGTATTCTTTATTATTATTATGAATATAAACTACACAACCAAATACTCTAAAATAATTTATTTTAGGACTTGAGCTTGCCAAGGAGGGCTTCTATTGAGATTTCATTTGTGCTTCTAGCCTCCTTGATAGGCCAGATCCTCAGACCCCATGTGCTAGGGAAGCACATAAGAATCTTATCATTGACCTCTGTCAATGAAATATCCTTATCAAGAGTCCTCAGCTCATTGATGATTGAGCTGAGCCTTGTGTACATTACTTCAACTGATTCAGCATCAGTTTTCTTGAAATTCTCATACTGGGAGATAAGGTTGGACCTTCTGTCCTTCCTCTCATCAGCTGAACCAACTACAATCTGGTTCAGTGTATCCCATATTGATTTTGCTGAGGAGCAGTCAGCAACCTTCTGGAATACTTCATCAGACATTGTCTGAGCCAGAATGTTCATTGCCTTAGCATCTGCTATCTTTGCCTTTTTGTATTCATCATTGTAATCTGGAGGAGGCACTGCACTCATATCAGTTGATGATGAGGCAGTAGTTGCAGCAGGTGCTCTTGGTGGTCCTGTCAAAATAGAAGCAAAAATACTCTCATCAATAGAGTTCATATATAATTTAATCCTTGCCTTCCAGATGCTAAACTTAGCTAAGTTGCATGCTGGAGGTCTGGTGCTAGAGTAATCCTTGGACTGGGCCATGATAGTGAAAGTGAATATCTATAATCCTTGGTATCTATCAGGATCTTGTGACTTAGGTGTTAGCTTATACAGTCAGCCAACCTCCCTCTGATACCAATTGAAATAAAAGGGATAGATACTACTCTAGAGGGGGGGGGGGTGAATAGAGTAATCAAAAATTACACTAGCAAAGTTGACTGTCTACTCAACTCCCTTGGAGTTAATTGCGGAATGAAGGTTATAGATATTTGAGATGAAACCCTAAAGCCTAACACAAGTGATGTGCACAAAAGGCAGCCAACTGTAATTACAGTTAAGGCTTGGAATCCTAAACAGCAACTAGCAATCCTAGTTAAAATCTAAACACAGCCAATCAGCACAGAGAATTAATTAAACAATCCAGACGACACAAGGAATTTATAGTGGTTCCCCAAACAACTTGGGTACGTCCACTCTTCTACCAACAAGGTAGGAATCCACTTAAGTTTTTGATCAGGTGCCCTGCCACCAACAAGATCTGCTTCAGGTAGATCCAGAAACCCTTTCGACTTTTGATCAGGTGTCTAAAAACCAACACAGGTTTTTGATCAGGTGCCCTACCACCAAGGTACACTTTTAAAGGGAGTAATAACCCTTTACAGGAGGGGGAAAGGAGGTTAAGAAGTCTTCTCTATTTTACAATAGATTAGAGAAGCACAAGAACTTGCACTGAGCTAGAAAGCTCTAAAGAATAAAGGCTCCCCCTGGCTAAAAGAATGTCCAGGTGAAGTCTTGCTTCAGTGCAGAAATACTTCAGAAAGTCTGAAGGAAAAAGCTACAAGAAGATAAAGAATATGAATTGAAAATTCTTCTTTAGCCAGCTATCTTCTTCTTCTTCTTCTTCAAAGAGTTATGAGTGAAAATCTTCCTATAAGCAGGAGAACTCAGGTTGAAGAAGAGTGAAGAGCTAAAACTTCTTCTCAGTTGGATGTGAACGAGCTGAGAGCAGTTGAAAACTGTAAGTTCTAAGCTTGAATGCAGCTGTTAGCTTTTGAACTCCTTTTTCCTGAATGAACTGGTTTTTGGCTATGTGAACTAGTTGATTTCTTTCTTCAAAGAATTCTTTATATAGCAACAGCAGCAATGGCTCTCATTTGAGTTTGAATCTTGTCTTCTACTGAAATCTACAAGCTGGGATGCAAATAGCATAAAGCAAAACAAATACTGCAAACAGATATCCTATAAGAGGATAAAGCTTTCTAAGAAGTTGCAAATAACTCTGATGAAATAATACTAGAGAAAGTCACATCAGAAGAGACTCTTTACGGCCAAGGAAGACTTTCTGAGTCTAACGACTATGAAGGACAGCCTGGCAGATAAAGCAGAAATCATATCTCAGCTAATAAGACAAACAACTTTGTCAGAAAAAGATTGGCTCATGCATAAGGAATGGAGCAGATATTGCATGGAAATAATATCATAAATTTATTCAAACAATCTTTTATAAAATATGCCAAAATAAATATGAAATAAATCACATCATAGAAGATGACAAAATTACTCAAAACATACAGCAAAACGTCGAACGACCCTCGGAGATCGTCGACCGAAGCACAGAGATCGTCGACCTATCAGACAGATTGTCGAACGATCCAGATAGTCGAACTATCAAAGAAGATAGTCGAACTACCACAACAGATAGTCGAACTATCAGGACAGATAGTCGAGCTATCAGATAGTCGATCTATCAGGACAGATAGTCGAACTACCAAAGCAAAACAGATAGTCGACCTATCAACAGATAGTCGAACTATCAACGTAGACAGAACGTCGACCAACTGATAAACGATCGTCGATCAGTCGATAGACGATAGTTGAGCGGCATTCGACCATAGTCGAACGAAAAACAACTTAACCAAATATACATCTGGAAAAGTGACGCCTCTAAAACTAGAGCAACAAACTAAACAACTAACCTTTGACCATAGATAAATCTTGGGTCAAGAGACAGAAAGAGAAGACTGAACTCAAATCAAAACCTAGGGTACCAACAATCTCCCCCTATTTGAGTTAAAGCTAATTTATTTTAGGTTTCTTTCCTTTAAGCAACTCATAAGGAGTTTTACACTTAAGCTTGTGTATCAGACTTCTATTCAAGACATAGTTGGCTGTACTAACAGCTTCTGCCCAATAGAAAAGAGGCATATTAGCATCTGCCAACAATGTGCCAGCAGCTTCAATTAGAGTTCTATTCTTCCTTTCAACTACCACATTTTGTTGGGGAGTTCTAGGAGCTGAGAAGCTGTGTTTGATACCTTCTCTCTCATAGAATTCTTGTATGAGAAGAGAGTAAAACTCAGTACCATGATCACTTCTAATCAAGGCCACATGAGTAGAGTACTCAGTCTGCACACATAATAGAAAATCTGTAAGGGCTTTGAAGTTATCAGCCTTAGTTCTCAGAAAGAACACCCAAGTGAACCTAGAGAAGTCATCTAAAATGACTAGGGTGTAATACTTCCCTCCTAAACTCTGTACATTTATTAGGCCAAATAGGTCCAAATGTAATAAATACAGGATTCTAGGAGAATCACTTTTATTTACTGATTTAAATGAATTCTTGGTTTGCTTGCCTAATTGACAAGCCTTGCATAGGCTCTCCTTCTTGTAGGGGCAAGAAGGTAAACCTCTAACAAGGTTGTGTTTAGATAACCTAGATATATTCTTGAGGTTAACATGGCTAAGCCTTTTATGCCATAAAGTATTATTATTGGTTACTTCATTAAATAAGCAGATTTCAGAGTGAGTTGAGTTAAAATCTACTAAGTAAATATTACCTTGTCTAATACCTACTAATAAAACATTATTATTTAAAGTAATATTACAAAGAGAGTTAGAAAATGATACCTGGTATCCAGCATCACATAACTGACTTACTAAAATGAGATTGTTCTTCAGTCCAATTACATAAGCAATTCTCTTGAATGTTACAGCTCCAATTGTCATCCTGCCATAGCCTTTAGTTTGACCACAGCTTGAATCTCCAAAGATCACCTATGGGCCAAGCTTGGCCTTGAACCTTGACAGATGTTCTTTATTTCCTGTCATATGCTTGGAGCAACCACTATCCAAATACCACTTATTCTGAGTGATAGGATAGGTCTTTACTTGTAGAAAAATAAGTTAAACATTGTGGACCCAGGTAACCTTGGGTCCCTTGTTTTTCACATAAGAAAAACTGGAAATAAATGAATAAGCAGGTTGAGGGTGATAACCTAATGGGTAAGATCTCCTAGGTGGGATTCTCCATGCAGATGATGGGTCAATGAACCTAGGGTTTCTATTTTCATTCTGGTTTCTAAAGTTCTGGTTGAAGTTTTGAAATTCATATTGAAAACGTCGATCAGCGTTCGACGATGGGTGCCCAGATCGTCGATCTCCGTTCAACCATTGGGCCTGCGATCGTCGAGTAGCGTTCGACGCTCTTTGTATTTCCTTAAATTTTGTTTTCTTTTCTCTCTCTTAGCTTTATTTAAAGCTTTCTTAACCTGATTAACTTTCTCAGTGTTCTTTATCCCATCAGCTGAGATAAAGTTCACTGGAGTTGAAAGATGGTTTTTAAGAATGATTGGGGGTTCACTAGAAGATGCTCCTAAGCCTAATTTGTTATTGCCTGACCTAGTGTTAGACATGCTGGTTATTTCAAGCAACTTAAGGCTTCTACCATTCAGAGATTCTTCTAACCTTTTGGACTTAGCTAATTCATTCTTAAGGAATTTTATTTCTTCACTAGAATTAGTGAGTTCTGCTGTTAACCTAATGTTTTCATTAGAAATTAATTCAGATTCAGCTAGTTTATTTCTAAGCTCTTTTATTTCCTTTTCAGAACTAATTAAATCTAAACATAAAGATTTAAAATCTGATTTAAATTCATCAGATGTAAAATCGTAAGAAGACAATACCTCATCTTCAGTTGGCATTTCTTCATCAGAATCTGAACTCTCTGCAGCTGAGTGATTGCTGCAGGCATCAATTGCCATCAGGCAAACTTCCTTTGCCTTCTTTTCTTCTTCATCCTCACTGGAGCTTGAGGAGGAAGATTCCTCATCAGAATCGCTCCAGGTTTCAGCAACAAAACCTCTCTCCTTCTTTTTGTTCTTGTAGGAGGATGGCTTGGAATGCTTCCTGTGCTGATCCTTGTCTTTTCTTTTATCTTTATTCTTTTCCTCTGGATAATCTGGAAGAATATGTCCAGGCTTCCTGCAACCATAGCAAATTATTTCTTTAGAAGGAGTACGATCATACCTTGGTTTATCTTCATACTTTAAAGATTTCTTTCTGAATTCTTTCCTTCCCATCTTGAGAAACCTTTTGGCAAATAATGTCATCAGTTCCTCATTGGACTAGCTTCCTTCAGAAGCATCAGCAGCTTTGAGAGCAAGGGTTTGCTCTTTTCTTGTGGGAGTTGGAGTCTTTGCTTCAGCCTCAGCTTCCCTGGACTTCAGCACTTGCTCAAAAGACTTGAGCTTGCCAAGGAGGGCTTCTGTGGAGATTTCATTTGTACTTCTGTCCTCCTTGATAGGCCAGATCCTCAGATCCCATATGCTAGGGAAGCACATAAGAATCTTATCATTGACCTCTATCAATGAAATATCCTTATCAAGAGTCCTCAGCTCATTAATGATTGAGCTGAGCCTTGTGTATATTGCTTCAACTGATTCAGCATCAGTTTTCTTGAAATTTTCATACTGGGAGATGAGGTTGGACCTTCTATCCTTCCTATCATCAGCTGAACCAGCTATAATCTGGTTCAGTGTATCCCACATTGCTTTTGCTGAGAAGCAGTCAACAACCTACTGGAATACTTCATCAGACATATTCTGAGCCTGAATGTTCATTGCCTTAGCATCTGCTATCTTTGCCTTTTTGTATTCATCATTGTAATCTAGAGGAGGCACTGCACTCATATCAGTTGATGATGAGGCAGTAGCTGCAGCAGGTGCTCTTGGTGGTCCTGTCAAAATAGAAGCAAAAATACTCTCATCAATAGAGTTCATATATAATTTAATCCTTGCCTTCCAGATGCTAAACTTAGCTAAGTTGCATGCTGGAGGTCTGGTGCTAGAGTAATCCTTGGACTGGGCCATGATAGTGAAAGTGAATATCTATAATCCTTGGTATCTACCAGGATCTTGTGACTTAGGTGTTAGCCTATACAGTCAGCCAACCTCCCTCTGATACCAATTGAAAGAAAAGGGATAGATACTACTCTAGAGGGGGTGAATAGAGTAATCAAAAATTGCACTAGCAAAGTTGACTGTCTACTCAACTCCCTTGGAGTTAATTGCGGAATGAAGGTTATAAATATTTGAGATGAAACCCTAAAGCCTAACACAAGTGATGTGCACAAAAGGCAGCCAACTATAATTACAGTTATGGCTTGGAATCCTAAACAGCAACTAGCAATCCTAGTTAAAATCTAAACACAGCCAATCAACACAGATAATTAATTAAACAATCCAGACGACACAAGGAATTTATAGTGGTTCCCCAAACAACTTGGGTACGTCCACTCTTCTACCAATAAGGTAGGAATCCACTCAGGTTTTTGATCAGGTGCCCTGCCACTAACAAGATCTGCTTCAGGTAGATCCATAAACCCTTTAGACTTTTGATCAGGTGTCTAAAAACCAACACAGGTTTTTGATCAGGTGCCCTGCCACCAAGGTATACTTTTGAAGGGAGTAATAACCTTTACAGGAGGGGGAAAGGAGGTTAAGAAGTCTTCTCTATTTACAATAGATTAGAGAAGCACAAGAACTTGCACAAAGCTAGAAAGCTCTAAAGAATCAAGGCTCCCCCTGGCTAAAAGAATGTCCAGGTGAAGTCTTGCTTCAGTGCAGAAACACTTCAGAAAGTCTGAAGGAAAAAGCTACAAGAAGATAAAGAATATGAATTGAAAATTCTTCTTTAGGCAGCTATCTTCTTCTTCTTCTTCAAAGAGCTCTGAGTGAAAATCTTCCTGTAAGCAGGAGAACTCAGGTTGAAGAAGAGTGAAGAGCTAAAACTTCTTCTCATTTGGATGTGAACGAGCTGAGAGCAGTTGAAAACTGTAAGTTCTAAGCTTGAATGCAGCTGTTAGCTTTTGAACTCCTTTTTCCTGAATGAACTGGTTTTTGGCTATGTGAACTAGTTGATTTATTTCTTCAAAGAATTCTTTATATAGCAGCAGCAGCAACGGCTCTCATTTGAGTTTGAATCTTGTCTTCTACTGAAATCTGCAAGCTGGGCTGCAAATAGCATAAAGCAAAACAAATACTGCAAACATATATATTATAAGAGGATAAAGCTTTCTAAGAAGCTGCAAATAACTCTGATGAAATAATACTAGAGAAAGTCACATCAGAAGAGACTCTTTACGGCCAAGGAAGACTTTCTGAGTCTAACGGCTATAAAGGACAGCCTGACAGATAAAGCAGAAATCATATCTCAGCTAATAAGACAAACAACTTTGTCAGAAAATGATTGGCTCATGCATAAGGAATGGAGCAGATATTGTATGGAAATAATATCATAAATTTATTCAAACAATCTTTTATAAAATATGCCAAAATAAATATGAAATAAATCACATCATAGAAGATGACAAAATTACTCAAAACATACAGCAAAACGTCGAACGACCCTCGGAGATCGTCGACCGAAGCACAGAGATCATCGACCTATCAGACAGATAGTCGAACGATCCAGATAGTCGAACTATCAAAGAAGATAGTCGAACTACCATAACAGATAGTCGAACTATCAGGACAAATAGTCGAGCTATCAAATAGTCGATCTATCAGGACAGATAGTCGAACTATCAAAGCAAAACAGATAGTCGACCTATCAACAGATAGTCGAACTATCACAGAAAACAGATAGTCGACCTATCAACAGATAGTCAAACTATCACAGAAAACAGATAGTAGACCTATCAACAGATAGTCGAACTATCAGATAGTTAAACTATCCAAACAGATAGTCGAACTATCAAAGAAAACAGATAGTCGACCTATCAACAGATAGTCGAGCTATCAAACAAAACAGATAGTCGACCTATCAACAGATAGTCGAACTATCAGATAATTGAACTATTCAAGCAGATAGTCGAACTATCAAAGAAAACAGATAGTCGACCTATCAACAGATAGTCGAGCTATCAAAGAAAACAGATAGTCGACCTATCAACAGATAGTCGAACTATAAGAGAAAACAGATAGTCGACCTATCAACAGATAGTCGAGCTATCAAAGAAAATAGATAGTCGACCTATCAACAGATAGTCGAACTATCAGATAGTTGAACTATCCAAGCAGATAGTCAAACTATCAAACACAACAGATAGTCGACCTATCAAACAGATAGTCGAACTATCAACGCAGACAGAACGTCGACCAACTGATAGACGATCATCGATCAGTCGATAGATGATAGTCGAGCGGCGTTCGACCATAGTCAAACGAAAAACAACTTAACCAAATATATATCTGGAAAAGTGACGCCTCTAAAACTAGAGCAACAAACTAAACAACTAACCTTTGACCATAGATAAATCTTGGGTCAAGAGACAGAAAGAGAAGACTGAACTCAAATCAAAACTAGGGTACCAACAAAGGTGTTAGTTTCAAGATTGGTCAAAGCATAATATGATTAATGACATAACATGCAGTATTTATAGCTTCAGCACAAAACGATCTAGGTAATTTGTATTCAGATAACATAGTACGAGCTAGTTTTGAAGAGTCCTATTTTTCCTTTCTACTATAAAATTTTGTTGCTGTATGTGAGGAGCAGAAAATTCATGCTTAATTCCTAACTAACTACAAAAAGAAACAAACCTATCATTTTTAAATTCACCTCCATTATCTTATTGAATGCATTTAATTTTTAAGTCAAGCTCATTTTGAATACGTTTGCATAATTTAGTAAATTCTAAGAACGCATCGGATTTGGAAGTTAAGAAAATAGTCCAACAAAAACGTGAATGATCATTTATAAAATAAAAGTGTATTTTCTACCTCCTAGACTTTGTGTAGTGACCGGACAAAAAAAATCCATGTTAATTAATTGTAAAGGTCTAGTAGTAGAAATAACATTTTCACTTTTAAAAGAAGATTTTGAAAATTTCCTTTTTGGCATGGCGAACAAAAAGAAGATAAATTTTCACTTAAGGTAGGTAATCTTTTAATTAATTTCTCTTTTGACAATTTTAAAACTAACTTGACACTTGAATGACCAAGTCCCCATTGCAAAAAATCTAACTCCTCATTTTTGGATATAAAACATTTTAAAGATGAATGTAAAAGATCAAGAAATTTTATCATCTAAATATTTTGAGATCTTGGTGCAGTAAGAATAATATTATTTGTTTTAGAATCAAAAGTTTTGCAAAGGTTTGTAGAAGAGTCAAATAAAATATTTAAATTAATATCACATAGCTGACTTATAAGAATCAAAATATTTTTTATATCTTTTACATATGAAATATTTGATATAGAAAAAGAATCGTTACCCACTACTCTGATGCCTATGATCCTTCCTTAATTGTTATCGCCAAAAGTCACTACTCCTCATTTCTAGGCTAAGGAACTTTGACTTGTTGCCCATCATGTGCTTTGAACATCCTGAGTCTAAGTATTATATGTCTTCCTTGTCCTTAGCCTGCTAACACACCTAGAAAGAAGATGAGAGTAAAGATCTGGTTACCCAAGTAGTTCCTCCCATAGAATGGGTGGAAGCCTTAGGTACCCAGACTTGTTTAACAAAACTATGGCCTTTCTTCCAACAAGACTCATTGGTGTGACAAAACTTATTATATTTGGCACACGTGATAAATGTGGATGAAGAATATTTAAATTTTTTTTTGTGAATTCTTGCTGGAAGTAGTGGTGATAGCAAATTTAATATTTTTATCCAAAAAGTTTAAGTTTTTTAAATTTTTCTATCGTCGGCGATAGTAGCTATCGTCGGGCGATAGCTGACAGAAGTGTATCCAAGCCCATATTTCATAGATCCATATCATTAATTTGCTAAAATAATATCCAGTGATTTTTGGCCCACTCCAAACTTTTTAATAGCCATTTCTAAATCATGGATCTGGGCTTTAAAATTGGTGTTTTCGGTGAATAACATGACACAACGTTTGCAAAAGCTTTTTTACCATCATCTACTTGGGATTGATAATATTTCAGAGATATTTCTAAGTCTCTCTTCTCTTTTGAAAGATAATCAATATTAGATTGGGACTTAGCAAGAGCCTTCTCTAATTTTGTTACTCTTGCCAAAGAGTGATTGTCCTCTTGACAAGTAACCTTCTCCTTCCCAAGTACTTTAAATTCAATAGATAGTTTTTATTTTTCTTTTAATAAAATTTTGTTTTTAGATTTAAGCAAACCAATATCTCTTAAACTTTAGTCAAAATATTTACAAGTTTTCAAAAATTCAGAATATAGCTCGTCATTAATTGGAGGAGTTACCTTAGTGTCGCTTTGGACACTGCACTCATCATCAAATGGTGAAATTCATTTTCCCATCAATCACATGTTAGACTCCTCATCAGTTTTTGAACTTGATCCACTTGACTCCTTAGATGAGAAGTCATCCCAAGTTTCTGCCATAAGAAATTTCTTCTTGTGCTTCTTCTTGTACCTCTTTTCTTTTTGTTTTTTAGATATATTGGGAAGTTGCTCCGGATATGCCCGACTTTTTTGCAATGATAACATTCTGGTGGAAGAAGCTCTTCATCATTCTCAAAATTAGCTTTTCCTTTTCCTTTCTTACATCAAGATTCCTTCTTATTAAAATACTTCTTGAATGGATTTCTCCTTTCCAGGTTCCTCATAAATCTCTTAAACTTCTTTATGAACAAACTCTCCTTATCTTCTTCATCATTTTCATCTATGGATTTTAAAACCAATTCCTTCTATCTTGGCTCCAAAATGTATTCTTGTTGTTGAATCCTTAACTCTACCTCATGAGTTTTAAGATTCCCGATGAGATTCTCAATTTGAAGAGTCTTTAGATTATGTGACCCCGAGATGGCAGTAACTTTTGGATTAAACTTTGGGGGAAGCGATCTAAGAATCATCCTTACTAAATCACCATTTAAGAAGTTCTTTCCAAGAAATTTAGAGTTATTCATAATTTTTGTGAATCTTGTGTACATGGAATCTATATCTTCTTCAACTTCCATCTTAAACTTTTCAAATTCTGACTCTAATTTAAATAACTTTGAGTCCTTCACCTGCGATGTACCTTCATGAATAACTTCAAGTAAATTCCAAATATCATATGCAGTTTCACACGCACACACTTGATTAAATTCAGTTCCATCTAACGCACAGAATAAAGCGTTCATTGCCTTAGCATTATTTTTGCATTTTAGTTTATTAGTATCATCCCATTTTTCCTTAAGTTTTTTCATAGTGACACTTCCAACTACCATTATAGGGGGAGTGTAATATTGTTCTACCATCCCCCATACTTCATATCTAATATGATTAGAAAATATCGCATTCGAGTTTTCTAGTAATTATAATCCATGCCAGTGAATAAGGGAGGTCCTCTTATCCCTTCCCCTTAGAAAATACATGATTGTTATGTGCCATTACTCCCGATGGTGAAACTATTTCAGAGCAACCTGGCTCTGATGCCATGTGTTGGATCTAGAGGCGCCCTTAGAGGGGGGGGGTGACTAAGGGCAAATAATTTTTTTTACAAATATAAACTTAGGTAAAATAATTGAGAGAATTATGAAGTTTTATTTTTTCACAACCAGAAATATATTTCAAACACTCAGAAATTTAACGAAGATGAAATGATGACTTTATTTCATAAGTAATGAAAAACATAAACAAAGATTTCAATAGAGCTTGAAATCGATGCTACAGATGAAAAATTTCTTTTGAGTTTTCACAGTCCTTATCCTAAGGACTGGTTGGCTAAAGCATATCTCTCCTTAGATACAACTATTAGCCTCCCCTAGATCACTCTACGACGTAATCGCTGCACACAAGACAGCGATTTCCCCTAAGCCACACACGAACCTAGTTATAACACACAAGGTGGCGATTTCTCTACCAATTACAAAGAATAAAGAAAAATTACAAAATAGAAATCTGAAATGAAAAACTCCCTCTGGTTTAGAACGCTTGAAGAAGACGATGAATCCTTGTAAAAGTTGCCGGAGTTGCAAAGCACAAACTATCTCTTCTTTGCTCTTGAACTTGCTTGCACATTTTGGAGTTTTTTTGGTTCCACAGAGTTATTAAGCCGGGGATTCACAACACAAAAGCTCCTAGAGGTGTGTCTCACCAAATGTATGAAATTTAGTCCTTTTGAAACAATATGCACTACCACCCTGCTTTAGGTAGATATCATTAGCGCGATATCACCTCAAGCTACCATGTGGCCCACTCTGCAATAACCATGCCGGAATGATGGTGATCATGCTGATCGAGAGATATTGCGACGTGATAAATATATATCGCCGAACGATATTAGTGAATAATGCGCTATGCCAGAAACAGTCAAGAAAATGGTCGACGTCATCATGATATCACCTAATGATATAGAGCTATAGCTAGCGATATCTCTTGCTTTGAAAAATTTTCAGCTCGATGGCAATCCAAAATTATCAGAGTATTGATCCATAGATATCTGCACACCATAAACATACTATGATCAAATACATTTGAGAATTGTTATTTTCAAACCAAGGAATGTGGAACGCATGCTCCAACACAAAGTACTATGATGAGAAACACGGGATGATGGAATTCCAAATGGGTGACAATGTATTTTTGAAGATTAGGCCAATGCATGAGGTGTCGCATATTTATGGAAGGAAGAAGCTTAGCCTTCGATATATGGGGCCTTACACTATTTTGGAGTCGATTAGCCCATTGGCTTATAGGCTAAATCTACCGCCGGAATTGGAGAACTTGCATGATGTATTCCATGTGTCCTCCTTTTGGAGGGTAGTGCTTTGGACTCATAAGTATGTCACCGCTACTTTGGTCTATATAACATCTAATAGATCCGTCTGGCTTGATCCTGTGCAGATAGTAAATATTGAGATCCTAAAGCTATGACAAAAAAGTGTTCCCTTGGTAAAGGTCCTATGGTCCAACTAAGGGAAGCAGAAGTACACTTAGTAGCCTATGGATCTTATGTAACAATGCTACCCGAGGCTATTACCCCAAGGTATGTTTGAAACTTGCCTTTAGCAATTCCATACTGTAACACCTATAGACCTAACCTAAATTTTGGGATGAAATAATTTATTTGTTTATTGGATATGTAACATCCCAATTCAAGTTAGTCCCCCGATAGTGTTTGTGTCATTATAAGTTGACTAAGACTAAAGAATAGCTTGTAGGCCCTTGAGTGGTTATGGTTGAATTAGGGTCATCATGAGGGCTTATATAAATAGGAGGGTGGTTAATATAAATACTTATTAAGGTTAAAATCGACTGCATAGACTAGATGCTCAGGGTTAAAATCGACTGCATAAGTTGGAAGTTTTCTAAGGAGAAAATCGATTGCATCGACTGGATGTTCAAGGTCAAAATCAACTGAATCGACTAGTTGCTCAATGTCAAAATCAACTACATCGACTGGATGCTTAATGTAAAAATTAACTCCGTCGATTGGAAGTTTTCTAAGGGAAAAATCAATTACATCGACTGGATGCTCTAGTTTAAACTTGATTTCATAGTTCAAATTTGACCGCATAGTTAAAATTCGACTGCATAGTTAAAATTCAACTGCATAGTTCATAATTTCTACACTAAGTCAAAATTTGACTGCATAGTTCAAATTCGTCTACATAGTTCAAATTCGACTAAATAATTCAAATTCGATTACATAGTCCATAATTTCCGCACTAAGTCAAAATTCGACTACATAGTTAAAATTTGGCTGTATAGTTCATAATTTCTACAATAAGAAAAAATTTAACTACACTGTCAAAATTTGACTGCATTGTTCAAATTCGACTGCATAGTTCATAATTTCGGCACGAAGTCAAAATTTGACTGCATAGTTCAAATTTGATTGCATAGTTCAAATTCGTCTGCATAGTTCATAATTTCTGCACAAAGTTAAAATTTGGCTGCATAGTTCAAATTCAACTACATAGTTTAAATTTGACTGCATATTCAAATTCGACTGCATACTTCTAATTCGACTACATAGTTTATAAATTCTTGCAACTGATTTATTCATGCAGTCGATTTTTCTTGCAACCAAATTTTGACTTAGCTTATTTTTGGTTAGACGGTTAGTGACAATTATGGGGCATAGATTCCTGCTTTTGACGGAGTAGCCTTTTGTGCAATACCTACACTTTTTCCCATACCCGTAGCCTTGCTTGCCCCTTGACTTCTCTTCCTTTATCTTCAAACTTAGATGTTATGTTAGTCCAATAAGAGAAGGAAACTATTGGAACTCGTGTTCTACATATCCTTAGTGTGACAATATCAAATCTTAGGTTATATTTGATCATACTTGTGTTGGGTATTGTGTGTAGGTTTATAGGTATGAAGACACCATGTTTCCACTATCTATGAACTACCATTGGGTTTTAGTACTACTGCCTGCGCAAACTATACACGTGATAGCCTTGTCGACGACCGTCGAGTCAGTAGCATCGAGAAGAAACCATTGACAAGTTTATTGCACCTTGCTTGCAACCACGCCATACTATCCAAAAGATGCAAGAGAATATTTTTGGATTTTTCCTAATTTAGTCATGGACAACTAGCAATAATGCGTGAAAAGACCTACCACTATGCGGTAACCTTAGCGCCGACCATAGCTTTTTTTAAAACGACTATAAAAGCATGCGCTTCTTTTCCTATAGAGATAAGAAGAGACTATACATAATTAGGGTTCCGCTGCCACCATTGTTGTAGTGAACCACCGTCTCTAAGCAAGGAAAATAGAACTATCTCCCTCCTATTCATGATTGAAGATCTCTAAAGAGCAAAGTCTACAACGAGCATCAATAGTTGAGCGTGTGCAAGAAGAACATATTAAGAAGCATCAATCGCCCACCGTTCTATGAAGGAAACTCTTTTCTATGGAGCAATAGTTTCTAAATTCTTTTTTTTCTATTTGTATTCTTCTCTTTTCTAACATTTTCTGCGTGAGAAAAAATGACCGGGGAGGTCGTCGGATTCTGGGAAGGGTTCCCTGGGAAATCATCCAGGGAGGACATTTAGATCAGGGAGATCTAGTAGGCTCTAAGACCCTTCCGAGGAGGATGGTGAGGAGTTGGCTCAAATACATTTTCGAGAAAGAAAGGGAGAGAACCAACCCGTCCTTGGGCGAGGGTTGGTATAGAAACCAAAAGGGTGTCATATTCATCGCCTCTTATCTTCGGCATCATAGAGATCAAGTTTTGTATTATCTATAAACCTTTTATTAGTTTTGAATAAAATAATGTTTCATCTTATTTTTCATGTTTGCATGTTATTGGTGCATTGCGTACTGTGTTAGAAATCTCAAAATGATATTCTACAAAACAAAATTGTGTATGTGAATTAAGGCAAGCGGTAGCCTTACCGCCCCGCGGTATCTTCTAGAAAAGTATATCCTACTGAAATTTAATTTAAGTCTATATTAAATTGAAAACATTAATCACCCCCTTCTAAGGTTGGCCACCCGATCCAATAAGTTATATCAGAGGGAGGTTATTTCAAAATGTCCTCACAACCAGGAAAAATGGAACATCTCGACCTTGCAACTACTAGATGGGATGATCTTATATATATTAAAAATACATTAGCACCACCATTTATTACCAGTGTGGACCAAATAAGGTGGAAACCCTTAATGAGAAAATTTCTCATTTCACTAAGTATGAAAGTTTGAACATGACTATTATCAATCCACCATATAAAATAAATTGGGATGAGTGTCATTTAAACGCCAAAGCTATGATTAGATTATTTTACGCCTATGATAAAAACATTTTAAAGCTTATTTATACTATCCCCACTGCATATGAGATTTGGGAATTCTTGGAGAAAACTTATAGTCTCTCTTCTGTAGATACAGAACTTGATCAATTTCTTTTGAATCCAAGAGAGAAACCGAATGAATATTTATACTTGGAGGAAGACACTGGATACACATCAAGTGGAAGGGATGATGAGAATGTATCATTAAAAGAGGACCGCCAAGAAGACGTTAAAGGAACATTATGTTCTACACTTGCCACTTCCTTACTCATTACAAGTAAGATGTATCTCCCCACTTTATCATCGTCTTCTACACTACTTGCGTTAGATTCAGCTTGACTTAAAATTAAGAAGGTGGATTATATTAATTCAAAATTTTGCTTAGAAAATAAAAAGTTAAAAGCACAACTATGTGCAGATACCAAATATGATGTGACACTTTCACCATCAAGCCCTTTAATTGAAAATGCTAAATCTTGTAATGATTTAAATAAATATTATAAAGTTCTTGAGAAGGAGCTTGGTATGATACAATAAAATAATAAATGAGTAGGCCTGGTTAAATCTTCTCTGAGAATTGATTGTGCTATGTGTAATAAGTATAAAACTAAAATTAAGGATATGGATGAGACTTTTGAATAATTTAGGTGTAAGTATAAAACTCATATTAAATCTGTAGTCTCCATTCTTAAAAATAACACAATCGCTTTTAATAAATCTAGATAATATTTAAAAATTAAAAACAACGATTTGGAAACTAAAATCAACTTACTTCTGGAAATAATAAAGAAAAATTCACAAAATGTAAATTTTTAGAATCAAGCAATGTCCAAGAGCAAGTTGAACATAAAATTCCATAATATGAATAAACTAAACCCAGGGAGTAGGAAAAATCAAATGCAAGTAAATGAAATTCCTAAAAAACATAATCCTCTTCATTTTCAAAATATACCAACTCCAAACGAAAGCCTAATTAAAACTAAATTTCCTAAGGATCAATTTTATAATAGTAAACTTGGAATTTTTAATCTTAAGAATAATAAACAACCAAGGTATGAATGTAGACCGATTTCAAAATGAGAGACACTATTTCCATCAGAGAAGGTCATTCATCCGTGTATCCCCAAAAGCCAACACAATGTGTTTGGGTACCCAAAGGAACCGCTACTATTGGTCCCCTTTAAATACCTAAAACTATTATTCATTAGTATCCTTGCTTCGCGTGAAGTAGATTCAATTTGAGGGGAAAAATAAATTAATAATACTCTCTACTTCACGATATGATTTACAATTTCTCATTCTATTTCCCCTTCTTTTTGTTGTGTTTTTCCTTTTTACACAATGTTGGTCTCATAATACTCAGTGCAAGATGATTCTCAATTACCAAGATACATTTTTCTTAACTTAATTTAAGATAACCAGAAATGGATAATAATCGTCTTATCACAAGTGACAAAAATCATTGTATTATTCTTAAAATAAATCTTTAAATAAACTTTTAAAAGTGTGTGTGTGGGGGGGGGCTAGTTATTGATACCCCTGCCAAAATATGAAAACTCAAACATGTTTTGCAAACTAAAATTAACATATGTGGTATGTTTCTTTAAAAAAAATTTAACGAGCCACAGAAATCTGAAAGACGATAAATATTAAGTTAAGCAAGTTATTGTCAAAGAAAAAATCACAACAGGCATAGCTAAAACATGCTAGTTAGCGCCAATAGTTTCCCTACTGCTAGCTAATGGCTGCAGAACAGAGACCGACTGTGGGTGGTTCGAAATGGTCAGATTCCGCGGGCCGAGTTAGAAGATCGAGTTTTCTAACGAGAGGAGGCAAGTGCACCTATCGCGTAGTACTCAGTATTAGGGAGAATACCGAGGTCGTATTGTTCTCGGGGGCGCGTTGATTATATTTACTCTTCCAGGAAGACTATTATCTTACTATTAGTAAGGTGGGATTTTTAGTTAAATTAAAACGGAGAGAAAGAGAGCAGAATTTTACTAAGTTAGTTCGATGACAGGTTAACGCTCGACATCGAATCGGATTAAGACTAAAATAATTCTTAACAATTATTGAACTTTGTTTTTAAATTAAGAAAAGGCACTTGGCCGTGGTGTTTCCAAAAACATGAGCTCACCTGGGTCTAGGGATATCGCTCACCTGGATGCTAAGGCTATTCGACCGAACGTTAGTCCGATAAAGGATTCCCCTAAACGCACGCATTATGCTAAGAACCCCGCTATTGGGTGGGGAACCCAATTCGGAAGAACTACGCTTCTCCTCTTTCGAGGGGGCATACGCAGTTTTCTTTACCCAAGGCAGATCGGTCCATACATGCAGCCTCTCGGTGTTGCGTATGGATAACAGAAATAGAGCCCACACATCGATTATGTTGTCCTATGCGTCGTTAACCCGGGGCAAACCTTAAGTCCTTCAATTAAAATAAAAATAAAGTTCTTTAATTATTTCAAATCATTTTATATGGCCCAATGCTCTTCGATGCTGAAGGCTAAAAGAGATTAGCCACTCATCGGTATGGGGACGGCTTTATGGTTTTTAGTGAATCGTGAGTTTGAAATTAAGTACTAAAAAATTATAAGAGAAAACACATAAAAACAGGACATTTAGATAAATTGATGGCTAATTGATACATGCACTCACGCACACTTCAAAACCATAAAGAAATTAAATAAAGCAAGTCCTACTCAAATGAGTAGGCGGCAAAAATATTTACAAATAATATTTACAAAAATTAAAACTAGGTTGCCGCGAGATGACTCGTTTTGTGGATGGCTTGATGAGCCGGATCTCGCGGACCGAGTTAAAAAAAAGTCAATGTTTCAAAAATGAAACTTCAAAAATATTTTTATTTTTTATTTTTGTGTTTTATACATATATATTTTTTTTTTGAAATTTTGTTTTTCTAAATTTTTTTTGAAGTTTTGAAATTTTTTTTTTCTAATTTTTTTTTTATTTTTAATATATATATATTTGTTTTTTAAATGAAATGCGGAAAATAAAGGTGCAGAAAAAGAAAGTACGAAAATACGAAAACACCCTCATACTTAGTTCCAACATTGTCCCCAATGTTGTATGCTAAGCATGAGGAATAAAATAGCAGCTATATGTACAAAAAAGGAAAGAAAGAGGGGGGGGCAGAAAATGTCCCTGATCCGCGCTCGGGGAAGCCCATTAGAAACCCTGCAGTTATTTAGAAAAATAGAAAACATGATAATAAAGACCTAAAAAAAGATAAGCGTGGGGTGCCTCCCAGGAGCACTTTGTTTATAGTCGCGTAGTTTGACTATATTGGCAGGGATTATATATGAAGAAGGGTTATAGTTTCGCTCCTACCGATCACAGGGTCGCCCGCTATATAAGACTTTAACCGATGACCGTTCACCTTAAAAGTGCCTTTTTCGGGGTGGGAGACGAGTACGGTCCCGTATGGAAAAACTTCTTCAACCATGAAGGGGCCGAACCATCACGATTTTAGTTTACCCGGGAAAATCCTAAGACGTAAATTATATAGAAGGATAAGATCGCCTGGAGAAAAAAATTTTGGGGCTTTGATTTTTCGATCGTGATATAACTTAGAACGCTCCTTATAGAACTTATTGCTCTCGTAAGTGTTCGCACGCCATTCATCGAGCTCGTTTAGTTGCAGTTTTCTATTCTGAGCGGCTAAGTTAGAGTCGAGGTTTAAGAGTTTTAATGCCCAAAGTGCGCGGTGCTCTAGTTCTACGGGTAAATGACACGCTTTGCCATAGACTAATCAAAATGGAGTACAAACAGTAGCGGTTTTGTACGCCATATGATACGACCATAACGCGTCGTCAAGCTTGGAGGACCAATCTTTCCTATTAAGTGAAACGGTTTTTTTCTAATATGCGTTTTATCTCTCGATTTACTACCTCATCTAGGCCACTTGTTTGCGGGTGGTAGGAGGTTGCAAGTTTGTGCGTGACTCCATATTTAGCTAACGTCTTAGCCATTAGAGCGTTACAGAAATGTGTTCCCCTATCACTAACAATAGCGAGAGGTGTGCCGAAGCGAGAAAATAATTTTTTTAGGAATGTAACGATAACTCGCGCATCGTTGGTGGAGAGAGCTTGCGCTTCCGCCCACATTGATACGTAGTCGACCGCCACTAAAATATATGTATTTTTATAAGAAGGAGGTAGGGGGCCTACAAAATCTATGCCCCAAAAATCGAAGACTTCGCATTCTAAAAACATGTTTTGGGGCATCTCGTCTCGACGTGAGATGTTACCCGACCGCTGACAGCTATCACATGCGCGCACAAAATTGTGCGCGTCTTTGAAGAGAGTGGGCCAAAAGTAGCCTGCCTCTAGCCCCTTCCTAGTGGTCCGGTTGGCTTGATATTGCCCCCCTGGCTGGACCCTCGTGGCAGTGCCTCAACATTTGTGTGCACTCCACACCCGCGATGCACCTTCGGACCGCTTGGTCTGCGCAGATACGAAAAAGAAATGGGTCCTCCCAAAAGAAATTTTTCAAGTCAGAAAAGAATTTCTTCTTTTGCTGACTTGAGAATTCTTTTGGAAGCACCCGCGCGACTAAATAGTTCGTAAAATCTGCGAACCAAGGCAAAGATGACGAAGACAAACGAATGACAAGAAGACGTTCCTCGGGGAATCTATCATTTATTTCAGATTTGGCGAGCGCTTCCGCACCTAGATTTTCTAAACGGGAGAGGTGGTCTGCCGCAAGATTTTCCGCACCCTTCTTATCCCGGATCTCCAAGTCAAATTCTTGAAGGAGGAGAATCCATCGAAGAAGGCGGGGTTTCGCGTCGGTTTTTGCTAGTAAATACTTAAGGGCAGAGTGATCGGTAAAAACGATAACTTTAGATAGCGTTAAATACGAGCGAAACTTATCAAAGGCGAAAACGACGGCTAAGAGTTCCTTTTTCGTCGTCATGTAATTCACTTGTGCGGAAGTGAGCGTCTTGCTAGCGTAATAAATAGGATGAAAATGTTTTTCTACGCGTTGTCCAAGAACGGCGCCTAAGGCAATATCACTAGCGTCGTACATGATTTCGAACGGAAGGGACAAATTAGGGGCCACTAAAATTGGAGAATTGATAAGTTTTTGTTTTATAAATTTTAAGGCAGACTCGCAATCGCTACTAAAGACAAAAGGTGATTCCTTTTCCAAGAGGTGACTAAGCGGCTTTGTTATTTTTTAAAAATCTTGAATGAAGCGACTATAAAAGCCCGCGTGGCCTAAGAAACTCCTAATAGATTTTATGTTAGTCGGCTGAGGAAGCTTTTCTATGATTTCTACTTTTGCCTTATCGGCCTCTATCCCCTTAATCAAAATCTTATGGCCGAGGACCAAACCTCCCCGAAACATAAAGTTACACTTTTCCCAATTTAAAACAAGATGCGTGTCCTCGCATTGCTGGAGGACACGATCGATATTTTGAAGACAAACCGGGAATGAGCATTCGAATACAGAAAAGTCATCCATAAATACTTCAATAATATCTTCTACTAGCTTGCCAAAGATTGCTAGCATACATCTTTGGAATGTAGCTGGCGCATTGCAGAGGCCAAATGACATTCTTCGGTAGGCGAAGGTGCCAAACGGGCAAGTAAAAGTTGTTTTCTCTTGGTCCTCGGGGGAAATGGGGATTTGGAAAAACCCTGATAAACCATCGAGAAAACAATAAAATGGATGACCGGAAAGACGCTCGAGAATCTAGTCAAGGAACAGTAGTGGGAAATGGTCCTTGCGGGTGGCATCGTGAAGTTTGCGATAATCGATGCACACACGCAAACCCGTAACAATACGAGTTGGGACGAGCTCATTGTGCTCATTCACCACTACGGTTAGACCGCCCTTCTTGGGAATGACATGAATGAGACTAACTCATGCACTATCGGAAATAGGATAAATAATCCCCGCATCTAATAATTTAATTATCTCAGTTTTCACGACGTCTTTAATGTTTGGGTTAAGACGTTGCTGCGGCTGAATGGTTTTGCGGTAATTATCGTTTAAGAAAATTTTATGAGTGCAGAAAGAAGGGTTAATCCCCTTAAGGTCAGAAATTTGCCACGCAATTGCGTGGCGATGTTTAAGCAAACTCGAATAAATCGGAGGTCTCCGAATCGCTTAAATACGAAGAAATGATCACGGGGAGTGTATCATTTTTCGCCAAAAAGGCGTATTTGAGGGATTCGGGTAATGGTTTGAGATCTAGGGTGGGGGGTTCTTCTAGCGAGGTTTTAGTGCTAATGTATTTTGAACCAATTGGTTAAAAAGGCAAATCCGTAGACGCGTCCTCATCACAATAAATATTTTCGAGTGAAAAAATATCTTCCTTTAAAAACTCGGACTCGAATACCGGAGAAGAACAATCTCCATAAAAAGAATCTAAAGAGTAGCAGAAATCATCGCTCGGCGACGAGTCTTCCATTGAGGGGTTAATGAAAAAAGTAACTTGGTCGTCTCCTACCCGAAGGAGGAGATGACCGTTACTTAAATCTATAAGCGCACGTGAGGTTACGAGGAAAGGGCGACCGAGTATTATTGGTACCTCGGCGTCTTCCTCGATGTCTAAGATGACGAAGTCCACCGGGAAGGTGAACTTATCTACTCGGATAAGGACTTCCTCAACTACCCCGATGGGGAACCTAAACGAGTGATCCGCTAGTTGGATGCGCATATTGGTGGGAGCAGGAGTACCCAAACCTAAATGCAGGAAGAGCGAGAACGACATCAAATTAATGCTCGCGCCTAAGTCTGCCAAAGCGTATTTTACTAATACATTGCCAAAAAGGCACGGGATGGAAAACCGTCCCGGGTCATTTTGTTTCGAGGGAAACTTATTAGTAAGAGCCGTCGAGCAGACAGCGTTAAGAGAAATATGCGAAATATCTTCAAGTTTTCGTTTGTTAGAAAGAAGCTATTTTAAAAATTTTGCATACTTAGGCATTTGCGAGATGGCCTCGCAAAAAAGAACATTAATATGAATTTGTTTAAGTAATAAAATAAATTTTTCATATTGCGCGTTCACTCGCTCGTTATCTAACTTATACGGGTAGGGCAACGCCTTGTTTAAAATAGTTTTATCGTTTAAAATCGGTAAGGGCTGCGTAATCGAAGAAGAGGGAAGAGGGGTCGGAGGTAAAATTTGTACCTGAGGATCGATCCGTTTTGGATCGACCACCTCCTTACCGCTACGGAGGGTTATAGCGTTGGTATTTTCCCTTGGATTGGGCTCCGTATTCCCTGGCAATGCCCCCAGAGTGCGTTCCGACATAAGTCGCGCCAGCTGTCCAACCTATATTTCTAAAATTTTAAGCGATCCGGTGATGTTCCGGATATTAGACTCATTGGACACAACATATCGATTTAAATTTTCCTCCACCGGGAGAGGCTTCGGAGGAGGGGATGGAAAAGAGAGCGCAAAAGGAGGGGGAGGAGGGCGTTGCGCGTTATTCGAGTTACTCCATGAGAAATTCGGGTGGTTCCTCCAACCCGGATTATAGTGGCTACTATAAGGGTTGTTTTGAAAGGAGGGACGCACCGGATTCCCCATGTAGTCCACGAATTCGTCGACCACGCAGGCATTAGGGGGGATAAAATAAGGCGGAGTGGAGGATGGAATAGACATCTCCGTCACCTGCTTAGTTAGCCTTTCGACTTTAAGGGCTAGTTGAGCAGTGTCATCTACTTCATAAAGGCCCGCCTGCTTTTGGCGCGCGCGCGGGACATTCCATTGATAGGCATTCATAGCCATTTCTTCGAAAAGAGCCTGGGAGGCCTCGGGGGTCTTATTATTCAGAGTGCCCCCGGCAGCCGCGTCAATCATTTGACGCGTCTGACTGTTCAGTCCATTATAAAAAATCTGTACCTGCAACCAGGTTAGCAGCGCGTGGTGCGGGCACCGGTGGAGAAATTCCTTAAAACGCTCCCAAGTCTCATAAAGAGACTCGGAGTCGATTTGCACAAAGGAGGATATGTCCGCCCACAATCTAGCAGTTTTTGCTGGCGGAAAATATTTAGTAAGGAATTTTTCTGCCAACTCCGCCCAGGTCGTGATGGATCCCCACGGGAGGGAGACCAACCACTCCTTGGCCTTGGACTTAAGAGATAAGGGAAAGAGGCGCAAATGAATGGCGTCATCAGTGACGCCATTAATCTTGAAAGTATCGCAAATCTCTAAAAAATTAGACAAGTGGTTATTTGGGTCCTCATCCGGCTGTCCGTCGAACTGCACTGCATTTTGGATCATTTGTATAACACTTGACGTAATTTAAAAATTATTATTCGCCACAGCAAGCCGAACAATACTCGACCCCGTATCATCTAAGATTGGTCGAGCATAGTAAGACATCGTACGCTCGGCCGCTTGGGCATTATTTGGGTCGGCCATGGAAGAGAAAGAGGGTTCTCCGGTGGATTCTGTGGGGTCTAAAAAGGGAATTCAACGTAGAGATCAGATACGCGCAAGAGAGCGGTCGATCTCAGGGTCGAATTCAAGATTTTCAGAACTTGAAGGTTGTCCATGGGTCATACACCCAAAAAAAACAACGAAGGGGGAAGGATTTTTTTTTGTTAAAAAATTTTTTTATTTGAAAATAAAGTAAAATTAATAGAGTCCCGGATTCAATATAACAACCGTGCTCCCCGGCAACGGCGCCAAAAACTTGATGGCTGCAAAATAGAGACCGATTGTGGGTGGTCTGAAATGGTCAGATTCCGTGGGCCGAGTTAGGAGATCGAGTTTTCTAACGAGAGGAGGCAAGTGCACCTATCACGTAGTACTCGGTATTCGGGAGAATACTGAGGTCATATTATTCTCGGGGGCGCATTGATTATATTTACTCTTCTAGGAAGACTATTATCTTACTATCAGTAAGGTAGGATTTTTAGTTAAATTTGATAGTTTAACTTTCAAGACAACCTAAACACCTAGAGGGGGGGTGAATAGGTTCTACTTGTTTATAAAAACTTTTAGGCAGAATTTAATTTAATGGCTAACACTATAATCACAGCAATCACAGAAAATCAAACATCACAGATTGCACAATGTTTTATAGTGGTTCCCCAAGGTCTGGGTACATCCACTTTCCCCCTTCACCTATCTAGCAGTATGCTAGATTCGGCCAAACTTCCACTAATCTCAGATCAACAGATCCTACAACTCAGAACCCAACTGGTTCCTACAACTCAGGCACAACAGCCCTACCTCAGCCTTGCCCCAAGGCCTACAACTCAGAGAAGACCCTTCTCCTACACTCAGGCACACAGCCCTACCACTCAGAGTACAACACTCCTACACTCAGCCTTTATAACATAGGCTTACAACTCAGATCTGTGAAAATAGATCCTACAGAAATATAGAAAAGATTATCTAACTGTCTTGCCTAAATTGAGAGAGAGAAGGCCAAGACAATTCTTGATCAGCTGATGAAATCAACTGTATCTGAGCTTTCTTCAAAGCTTCTTGAATATGAACTTAGCTGAGTTGATTTCCAAACAGCTTCTTGAGAATCCACTGGTGGTTTCTTTCTTCTTCTTCAAATTCTGGCTTGATCTCTCTCTATCCAGCACTTTGAATGATTCTTTTGAATTCTGATTAGAACTCTTCTTTGATCTATCCTTAGATAGTCTTCTTAGATCTTCCGGAGAAGATCTTCTTAAGTGCCTAGCACTTTCTTGAAATGAATTGGATTGTAATCCTTCTCCACTTTTTGATTCTCAACAATGTATTTCAAAAAGTTACTTTCTCCTTCTGAATCTGTCTATTTATAGACTTCCTTCATGGTAACCGGCTGATCCGGTTTCTAACCGTTTTCTGACAAGTCTGACAGTTTCAGTTAACCGGTGGCAACCCACAGCTATCAAGTCTTCAAACAAGTCTTGTGCCTTAGTCTTGAACCACAAGCTGTCGAGACAGTCTGTCAGAAAGTGTCGAGACCATCTGTCTATCTGTGTCGACACAATTGACTTTGGTGTCGACACAGTCTTCAGTGATGTCGACTAAGTTGCCTTTGAGTCGACACAGATTCTTCTGAAAATAACTTGTTCTTGACCCTTTAGTGTGTCGACACAATCTTCTTTTAACTCTGCTGTAATGTGTCGACTTAATCACAATGTGTCGACACATTCTGCTGGTGTAGACAAACTTGAGGTCGACTATATTCTTCTGTGTCGACACATACTGCTGGTGTCGACAAACTTGAGGTCGACTATATCCTTTTGTGTCGACACATTTTCCCAATGTTGAGGTCGACGCTTTTCTTCTGTGTCGACACAAATTCCCAGTGTTGTGTCGACTTACTTCTTCTGTGTCGACACACTTTCCCAGTATCATTGTAGACTAACTGCTATGTGTCGACATACTTCCTCTGTGTCGACACTTTTTCCCAGTATAGTTGTAGACTTACTGCTATGTGTCGACACTGCTTCCCAGTGTTGATGTCGACTAATTTCTTCTATGTGTCGACACATCCTTCTCTGTGTCGACACTTGGACTTAGAATTTTTTCTGCATACTTTATCAATTCTTCACCTGCACATGTCAACTCAAAAACAACATCAAATACACCTTGATGTATATCATTGAGCTAGGTTGGGCTTCTTCAAATCAGGTACACATTTTCCAATGTACCCAACAATCTCCCCCTATTTGGAGAAGTCATAACCCTTATAGCCAATGATATACACCATTTATAAACAGTACTAAATTGATGATATGTGACATAACAGGAATACTTAATATAAACAAAACATAAAAAAAAAATCCATCACAGAATGAACATTATAATATGCCAATCAACATTTTGTTTATAACTGGGTAATATTTGATTACATTGTTTTACATTTAATGATCACATCACAACATTACAAAAACACTATGAAGGAACTAAAAACATAATCAGGATTGATCAGGCTCTCTTATGATAATCCCTTTGCCAGATTGAATTGTAGCTGTCACAGGAGCTTCTGATTCTTCAGCTATCTTCTTTCCTTTTTGATAAGCTTTCTTCTGAACTTCTTCCTTGATCCTTTGCCTTTCAAAATAGTGAAAAGGCTTTGGGAAGTACTTGCTTGGCTCCTTAGCATCTGGTGGCAGCCTTCCCAGCTTAGCTTTCCTTCTGAATTGTACTATTGCTTCCTGTCTTGCCTCATACTTCTGCCATTCTATCTCATTGTACCACTTCCCTCTCTCATGAACTTTGTCTTGTACAGCTTTCCATGCAGTGAGTATTATGTTCCTTGAAGTAGGACTCCACTGCTCATAATCTGGCTTGAGTGCAGCCTGCTCTCTGAATCTCTTCTTTGCTAATAGAGCATCTTGCTGTTCTTTCAGAGTAGCCTCTGGCTTATCAACCTTCCCAATGACAATATTAGTAACCTCCTTTGGAGGACTATACATGCCTTGAACCTGCTGATCAATCATGTCAAAATCTGGAGGGGGGTAAATGACTTGGGCAATCTCAGGTTGATTGCCTTCAAGTAGATTTGTTTGTATTCCTGACTCAGCCACCATAGCATCATCACACAATGGGGGATATCCCAATGTGGCTCGGATACTATTGGTCACCCATTTGGAGTGCTCTGAGCCTGCATGAATTAGCATCCTCTCCCCCTTTATGGCTTCTCTAGATACATGATCTCTTAGATCTTCCTTTTGAAATCTGATTTGTCCATCCAGATAATTCACACCCTCTTTAAAAAATGGTTTTAATCTTTGAAGCTTTTCAGATATTTCTTTTTGAGAGGTAGTGATTGCAGTCTTAACAGAAGCAATGGCAGCTTGAAAATTCTTATCAAATTCTTCCCTTTCTTTTGTTTTATCTGCAGGCAGGCCTGGAACAATCTTTTTCACTTCCTTTATTATCTCATGATGAGATTCAGTTAAATTATCATTCATTCTTAACTGATTTTCCAATACATAGCTTTGCTTCAGGACAACATCATCTACCTTTTTAGTAATAGCCTCCTATTGTTGAGCAAGATAAACCACAGCATGGCCTCCCTTTTTGAAGCAATCTGTCATTTCTGCCTTATGCAGGTTGACTTGAAACTGGATGGACTTAATATCCTGAGCTAAGTCAAACTGAAGTGACTTGCTATTTTCATCAACATACTTTTCCAGAGCCATTCTGTGTTCATCCAATTTCACCTGTAGATCTACCATAAACTTATTCTGATCAAAGGTAGGAGATACTTGTGGAGGTGTTGTCTGTAAAGCCTGCTTATAATTCTTGCTTCTTCTCTTAAATACAACAAGTTTTCTTTTCTTTGCCATCCTGGCTTCTTCAGTTTCAGTATCAGACGAATAATCTAGGTGAACTCTTTCTTGAGGAGGATGAAGTGTTTCTGTCCCAGTGACCTGTTGCTCAGTCTCAACATCCACTGGCTCCCCCTCAACCTGTGGCTCAACTTCAGCTTCCTGATCAATGTCCATACCTATGGACTTCTCAATGTCTGGTCCACCTCCTACTTTATCAGTAGTAGTATCAACATCAGGGAATAACTCCTCCATAGTAAATTCCAGTTGAGCAGAATCTCCTGCTGCAGTTAAATCTTGAGATAAGCCTAACTGTGCTTCCTCTTGCACTTGTACTGACAACAGCTTCTCCTGTAGTCGTTCAGTAATTGTAGTATCTTGAGTAGGAGTGGACACTAGCTCTTCCTGAACCTGTGCATTAATAAGAATATGAGCAAAGTCTTTTATAGTAAAATACATTAGCTCCCCCTACACATGTACCTGATCAGGTGCAGATACATTTTGAGCAGGAGTGGGAACTGGCTCCCCCTGCATTTGTGCAGGTGTTGACACTTGCTGGACTATAGTTGAGTCTGGCTAATCTTCAACCTGTGTCTTGAGTGGGTCGTCTTGTAGTTGTTCAGGTTCTTGGTTTTGAGTAGGGGATTTCACAGGGGTGTCTGGCCTGCTCTCTTCAGGCACATCCTTGGACAGCACTCTATCCCACCTAGAGAACAGTCTCATATCCATCCTTCTCATATGATTGATCTTAGTCCCTGGCAGTTGCTGCATCACTTCAGGGATCACTCCAATGAGATATAAGCTCATGATTCTAGCCATGTTGGGCTTCTTGATTCCTTCTTTGATCTTGTCAAGGAGTACTCCTGACCAATCAGTAGGAATTTTAAAACCAATTCTGGTCATAAGGCTGAACATATAGGCAGAAATCCTATCATGTCCACCTGTCTTGCAGAGGATTACTTTCCCAACAACTTCAGACAAAAATTTCCCTTGCTGATTCATACCCTTCCTGTTGAATGCAGCTCCAATCTTCATACTCGAGTCCAGTCCACACCATTGAAGGGCTTCCCTTGTCTTAGAACTAGGAACTTCCTCTTCATTCTCAACTACTTGTAATTGAAAGATTTTTCTCAAAGTTCTTGGAGTAATCTTCACCTTAGTCCCTTGAACATTGGACTTAATCTTGAGGCCTGTTGAGTGGACTGATGCAGAGATAAAGAACTCGTGCACCTCCTTCTTCCAGATTTTAGCTGGCTCTGAGATTAGAAATTCTAACCCTGACTCGGAGAGGAGGGTGATAACCCCTTGAACATCTGGCGGCGCATCTGCAAAGGCCTGGCGCACCAACTCATACCCCTCATTGACGTTGTCTTCCATCCTTGGCGCCATCGATTCGTCGAGAAAGCTTGAGAGAAGAGAGAAAGATAGACTGTCGACACAGGGTTTTAGTCTCGAAAACCTTGGAAGCGTGTCGACAGATAGAGTTTTTCACCTATTTATACCTTCTGTTGAAAGAAGTTCAAAAGGCGCCAAACACAGACTAAATGTGTCGACACAGACGGAATGTGTCGACACAAACTTCTATTGTCTCGACATTACTTCAGCTTACTATGTGTCGACACCAATTTGTGGTTATGTCGACACCTTGGATACATAATAGATAGACAGAAATTCTGTGTCGACTCTAAGGATAAGTGTCGACACATATTCTGTAAGTGTCGACACCATTATCCTGGTTGAGTCGACATTACATTTCTGGTTAAGTCGACAATATAACTCTTAAGTGTCGACACATATTCTCTGTGTCGACACAATATTTCTGACTTGTCGACATTATTTTTCTGAGTCGACACATAATTACTGAATGTGTCGACACATTCTTACTTAGCCAATTTCTGTTGGTTCAACACCACTTGTAAGTGTTACTTCAATGTGTCCTTTTTAACACTTGATTATGTTGTTATTACTTTTACTTACTTACATACCACTTCAATTGCATTGTTAATGATTTTGTTAATACATTAATCAATGGTTAACATACCTAATTCAATTTTGAATTTATTGAATTTGGTTTCATCTAAAGGCTTAGTAAATACATCTGCTATTTGATAATCTATTTTTACAAATTCCAATGAGATGTCTCCTTTTTCTACATGTTCTCTAAGAAAATGGTATTTGATTTCTATATGCTTAGTTCTACTATGAGAAACTGGATTTTTAGCAATAGAAATAGCACTCTTAGAATCACATAAAAGAGGTGTTCTACTTACCTGAATACCATAATCCTTAAGCTGATGCTGCATCCATAATAGCTGTGCACAGCAGCTTCCAGCAGCAACATACTTTGACTCAGCTGTGGAAATTGCCACACTGGTCTGCTTCTTACTACTCCATGATATTAGTCTTCCTCCCAAGAATTGACAAGTACCTGTAGTACTTTTCCTGTCCTCTCTACATCCTGCAAAATCTGCATCTGAATAGCCTGTTAGTAGAAAATCTCTATTCCTAGGGTACCAAAGACCTAGATTAGGAGTGCCCTTCAGATATCTCAGAATCCTTTTGACTGCAGTATAATGAGATTCTTTAGGGCAGGCTTGGTACCTAGCACAGACACATGTTGCATACATAATGTCTGGTCTACTAGCAGTGAGATATAGTAGAGACCCAACTATTCCTCTATACAATGATTCATCAACAGGTTTACCTGTCTCATCTTTGCATATAGGCATACTTGTTCCCATAGGAGTTCTCATGGTGGAGGATGACTCCATACCATATTTCTTAATTAATTCTTTGGTGAACTTAGACTGGGATATGGACAATCCATCATCAGTATGTCTTACTTGGAGTCCCAAGAAGAACTTAAGTTCTCCCATACTGCTCATCTCAAACTTCCCTTGTATAAGTTTGACAAACTTTATACAAAGGTTGTTTTCAGTAGATCCAAAGATTATGTCATCAACATAAATCTGAACTAAGATGATCTTACCTTTTGATTCCCTAAGGAATAGAGTTTTGTCTATCTTTCCTCTTGAGAATTTATTCTCAATGAGGAAGGTAGACAGGGTTTCATACCAAGCCCTTGGAGCTTGTTTTAACCCATACAAAGCTTTCCTAAGCTTATACACAGAATCAGGTTTAAGAGGATCTACAAAACCTGATGGCTGCTCTACATATACTTCTTCTTTAAGGTCACCATTTAGAAATGCTGACTTCACATCCATCTGGTATACTTTGAAGTCTTGGTAGGCTGCATAGGCAAGGAACATTCTGATAGCCTCCAGCCTTGCTACTGGAGCAAAGGTTTGATCAAATTCAATCCCTTCTTCCTGCATGTATCCTTTTGCAACTAACCTTGCTTTATTCTTCACTATTATCCCACTTTCATCTAGCTTGTTCCTATAGATCCACTTGGTGCCAATTATGTTGTGGCCTCTTGGTTTAGGAACAAGCTTCCAGACTTTGCACCTTCTGAATTGATTCAGCTCCTCTTGCATAGCATCAATCCAGTGCTGGTCTTGGATAGCTTCTTCAAACTTCTTAGGTTCCATTTGAGACAAGAAACTTGAATGCAAAACTGTGCTTTGATTTCTGCTTCTAGTTTGCACTCCTTGTCTTGGATCACCAATTATCTGATCAGCAGGATGATCTCTTAGATATCTTATAGCTGGAGGAAGATTCCCTTCAGGTTGAGCATCTCTAGCTTCTTCATTCTGCTGAACCTCTTGGTTTTCATCAGCTTCCATTATCTCTTGTACTCCCCCTGGACAGCAGCCTTCATTTTCCAATGCTCCATCTTCCTTTGAAGCTTCAGCAATGGAGAGCTTGTCCATCCTCTTGCTTATACCTGTTGAGTCATTTGATCTACAAGACAACTCACAATTGATTAATCTTGTTTCATCAAATACAACATGCACAGATTCTTCAACAACTTGAGTAGTTAAGTTGAAGACTCTATAGGCCTTACTATTTGTGCTGTACCCAACAAATATCTCATCCTGGGATTTGGCAGCAAACTTAGTCAAATATGACTTGCCATTGTTAAGTATATAGCACTTGCAACCAAAGATCCTAAAATAGGATAGATTTGGTTTTCTACCTTTCACAATCTCATAGGGAGTCTTTCTGTGGCTTTTGGTGATAGAAGCCCTATTGATGACATGACAAGCAGTGTTAACTGCCTCAGCCCAAAAATATTCTGGGAGAGAGGTGTCACTCAATAGAGTTCTACCAGCTTCAATTAATGTTCTATTCTTTCTTTCAGCAATTCCATTTTGCTGAGGTGTTCTTGGTGAGGAGAACTCTTGGAAAATCCTAAAGTCTTTATACAAGTTTGTTATGCTTTCAGATTGAAACTCAGTACCATGGTCACTTCTGATTTTGACCACTGTACTATTCAGTTCATTCTGAATTTGCTTTACAAAATTAAGTAATACACTTGGGGTTTCAGATTTTTGTCTCAGAAAGAACACCCAAGTAAATCTAGAATAGTCATCTACAACCATAAAAGTGTAGACCTTCCTACCTAGACTATGAACTGGCATAGGACCAAAAAGATCCATATGCAAGAGGTATAAGCACCTCACAGAATCCTTGTTTTCAAGGCTTTGAAATGAGGATTTTGTCTGCTTGCCCTTTTGACAAGCTGAGCATACCCCTTCCTTTATACACTTAACTTGAGGCCCATTCCTCACTAGTTCTTTACTAATGAGTTGGCCAATTGTCTTGTAGTTTAGATGAGCCAATCTCTTGTGCCACTTAACACAATGGGAAGCATTGTCATCAGCTACAAGACAAATGGGGGAAGCCTTATTTTCACATTCAAAATTAAGGCAATATACATTTCTCTTCCTATACCCAGTCAAAATGATCTCTTGATCACTTGACCTTTTGATATGACATCCATCCTTACCAAATGAAATGTCATATCCTAAATCACTTAGCTGGCTTATGCTTATTAGATTATGTTTCAAACCTTTTACATAAGCCACTTGAGTGATAGTAATTAGGTTAGAAGAAATGTTACCAAACCCTTTGATGACTCCTTTTTCAGATCCACCAAAGATCACTTTAGGTCCATCTTTGACAGATGAATACTCCTTCAGCAGCCCCTTTGTTCCAGTCATGTGCCTGGAACAACCACTATCCAAGTACCATATAGGGGCATGGTTACTTGGATTCACCTGCAATACAGAATTACTTACCCTTAGAACCCAAGTAAGTCTTGGGTCCTTGGTTCAGGTTAGCATTAATAAAGTTATCATAACTTCTTCTAACAGGTAGACTCTTATTCTTTATAACACTTGTGTTATACCAGCAGTCTAATGCAAAATGGCCTCTCTTGCCACAGCACCAACATTCAAACTTATTGTATCTAGATCTAGATACAACTTTGTCAGAAGAATTTCTATTCATTGCTGGTGCTGTTGCAACTTCACCTACTGATTTCTTAAAACCATTGGGTTTATGACCATAGGTAGGCCTGCTTGCATTTACACCCTTGTTCTTCAGAACATTAGTCTTAATATGACCTTGAATGTTTTCATGATCATATTTGTTAGAAGGCACTTTCACCTTACTAAACTTTATGGGGACTGAAAGGTTTAGTGGCTGAACAGGAGCTTTGCCTTTCCTCTTGAATCTGCCAGCCCTGGAGTTACCTTTAAATCCTAATCCAGCCTTACCCTTTTGAGTGACAAATTCATCTATCAAGGGTAAGACAGATTTTGGCTTAGAGTAACTAGCCACTAAATCCCTTTCAATTCTAAGTCTGGCCTCCAGACTCTTCACTTGATCATTAGTATAATTAATTGTGCCCATCTGAATAATAGTTATATTCTTCAGCTTGGCAATTTCATTTAATTTTTGATCAATGACTTTTTCTAACTCAGTTGTAGCCAACCTTAGTTCAGCAATTTCCTGAGCCTGAGATTTAACCAGGTTCTTGCTTTTCTTAAGGGCCTGCAACAGGTCCCCATACTTGTCTATCAATTGATAGACATCTCCTTCAGATTCAGATGCATCTACATCTGTTGATGCAGATGTAGCTGATTCTTCACTTGTACAACAAACAGATGTAATAGAAGGACATTGTACCTTATTATGACCAGACTGATTCTGGCATATGTCCTCCTCTGATCCTGCCATCAGCCCCATACACTGCTGATCCTTTTGTTCATTGATGGAGTCTAGCAACTGCAGAAATTCCTCTTCTTCAGATGCAGCATATAGTCCAATATATGCTTCAGCTTCAGATTATGACTCTGAAGTTGACTGGTCTGATAGACTCTTATCTTTCTTTGCTACATAGGATTTCTCCTTCTTGCCTTTCTGATAAGTCTTCTTCTTTTCTAAAGGTTCCTTTCTCTTGTCAGGACAATCAGCCACTACATGTCCAGGCCTATTGCAACAATAACAGACAATCTTTGAAGTAGTGGCTTTGCTGGGCTTTGATCTGCTCTTCTCTTTCCTTGATGAACTTTTCTTCTTATAATAGTCATCAACTTGCTGTGATGGGGAAAGCCTAGACTTCCACTGCTTCTTCTTCAAGAACCTCTGGAATTGTCTTGTGAATGCAGCAAAATCTGCATCTGAATCACAGCTTTCAGATCCCTTGTTTGAACTTTCAGAACTATCTTCGGTAACTTCCTTAGGAGGAGATGGTGATATCCTCCTATTCTTTCTAGTGGCTTCAGCATTGAATGCCACAGTCTTTTCTCTATGCTCTCCTCTTGAGTTTCTTTCCTCCTCCTTCCTCACCATAAGTTGCATTTCATAGGATAGCAACTTTCCAAACAGGGTTGGAGGAGATATCTCTGCCAATTTAGCCACTTCTCTTATGGCACAGATCTTTGTATCTCAATCCTTTGATAAGGATCTTAAGAATTTGTCATTCAGTTCATAGGTACTGAAGACTCTTCCATAGGATATTAGCTCATTCACAATTTTATAGAATTTCTTATAGCACTCAGTTATGCTATCAGATTTTCCTTGTCTAAAGCTTTCATACTCCTGATTTAGCATAGACTTCCTGTCCAGCCTTACTTCTTCAGATCCCACCATGTAGACAATCAATGTGTCCCACATCTCCTTGGAGGTCTTGCAGTGAATCAGATTCTAAAATGTTGAATCATCTATGGCACTAACAATGATGTTCTGTGCCCTTTTGTCCATGGTTGCCAAGATGATTTCATCCTTGGTCATTTCTGAATAAGTCTTTGGAGTTTGGATATTTGCATCAAGAACTGATACCTTCATTGGAATGAAGGGGCCTTCCTGTACTGTGATGTAAATTCTTGGGTCAGATGCTTCCATAAACAGTCTGACTCTTTCTTTCCAGATACCAAAGATTTCCTTCCTGCATATGGGTAATTTCATAGACCCTAGCTCCTTATGATTCTCTCCAGAACCCATCTTCTTGAATCTTGAATCTGCCTTTCAGATCTACCTCAGACTGTTAAGTCCTTTTTGAGGAACCTCCCTCTGATACCACTTGATAGTTTAACTTTCAAGACAACCTAAACACCTAGAGGGGGGGGTGAATAGGTTCTACTTGTTTATATAAACTTTTAGGCAGAATTCAATTTAATGGCTAACACTATAATCACAGCAATCACAGAAAATCAAACATCACAGATTGCACAATGTTTTATAGTGGTTCCCCAAGGTCTGGGTACATCCACTTTCCCCCTTCACATATCTAGCAGTATGCTAGATTCGGCCAAACTTCCACTAATCTCAGATCAACAGATCCTACAACTCAGAACCCAACTGGTTCCTACAACTCAGGCACAACAGCCCTACCTCAGCCTTGCCCCAAGGCCTACAACTCAGAGAAGACCCTTCTCCTACACTCAGGCACACAGCCCTACCACTCAGAGTACAACACTCCTACACTCAGCCTTTATAACATAGGCTTACAACTCAGATCTATGAAAACAGATCCTACAGAAATATAGAAAAGATTATCTAACTATCTTGCCTAAATTGAGAGAGAGAAGGCCAAGACAATTCTTGATCAGCTGATGAAATCAACTGTATCTGAGCTTTCTTCAAAGCTTCTTGAATATGAACTTAGCTGAGTTGATTTCCAAACAGCTTCTTGAGAATCCACTGGTGGTTTCTTTCTTCTTCTTCAAATTCTGGCTTGATCTCTCTCTATCCAACACTTTGAATGATTCTTCTGAATTCTGATTAGAACTCTTCTTTGATTTATCCTTAGATAGTCTTCTTAGATCTTCCGGAGAAGATCTTCTTAAGTGCCTAGCACTTTCTTGAAATGAATTGGATTGTAATCCTTCTCCACTTTTTGATTCTCAAGAATGTATTTCAAAAAGTTACTTTCTCCTTCTGAATCTGTCTATTTATAGACTTCCTTCATGGTAACCGGCTGATCCGGTTTCTAACCATTTTCTGACAAGTCTGACAGTTTCAGTTAACCGGTGGCAACCCACAGCTGTCAAGTCTTCAAACAAGTCCTGTGCCTTAGTCTTGAACCACAAGCTGTCGAGACAGTCTGTCAGAAAGTGTCGAGACCATCTGTTTATCTGTGTCGACACAATTGACTTTGGTGTCGACACAGTCTTCAGTGATGTCGACTAAGTTGCCTTAGAGTCGACACAGCTTCTTCTGAAAATAACTTGTTCTTGACCCTTCAGTGTGTCGACACAATCTTCTTTTAACTCTGCTGTAATGTGTCGACTTAATCACAATGTGTCGACACATTCTGCTGGTGTAGACAAACTTGAGGTCGACTATATTCTTCTGTGTCGACACATACTGCTGGTGTCGACAAACTTGAGGTCGACTATATCCTTTTGTGTCGACACATTTTCCCAATGTTGAGGTCGACGCTTTTCTTCTGTGTCGACACAAATTCCCAGTGTTGTGTCGACTTACTTCTTCTGTGTCGACACACTTTCCCAGTATCATTGTAGACTAACTGCTATGTGTCGACATACTTCCTCTGTGTCGACACTTTTTCCCAGTGCAGTTGTAGACTAACTGCTATGTGTCGACACTGCTTCCCAGTGTTGATGTCGACTAATTTCTTCTATGTGTCGACACATCCTTCTCTGTGTCGACACTTGGACTTAGAATTTTTTCTGCATACTTTATCAATTCTTCACCTGCACATGTCAACTCAAAAACAACATCAAATACACCTTGATGTATATCATTGAGCTAGGTTGGGCTTCTTCAAATCAGGTACACATTTTCCAATGTACCCAACAAAATTAAAACGGAAAGAAAGAGAGCCAAATTTTACTAAGTTAGTTCGATGATGGGTTAACACTCGACATCGAATCAGATTAAGACAAAAATAATTCTTAACAATTATTGAACTTTGTTTTTAAATTAATAAAAGGCACTTGGCCGTGGAGAATCCAAAAACATGAGCTCACCTGGGTCCAGGGATATCGCTCACCTGGACGCTAAGGCTATTCGACCGAATGTTAGTCCGATGAAGGATTCCCCTTAATGCCCGCATTACGCTAAGAACTCTGTTATTGGGTGGGGAACCCAATCCGGCAGAACTATGCTTCTCCTCTTTCAAGGGGGCTTACGCAGTTCTCTTTACCCAATGGGGATCGGTCAATACGTGCAGCCTCTCGGCGTTGCGTATGGATAACGGAAATAGAGCCCACACATCGAATGTGTGGTCCTATGCGTCGTTAACCCGAGGAAAACCTTAAGTCCTTAAATTAAAATTAAAATAAAGTTCTTTAATTATTTCAAATCATTTTATATGTCCCAATGCTCTTCAATGCCGAAGGCTAAAAGAGATTAGCCACTCATCGGTATGGGGACTGCTTTATGGTTTTTAGTGAATCGTGAGTTTGAAATTAAGTACTAAACAATTATAAGAGAAAACACAAAAAATAGGACATTTAAATAAATTGAAGGCTAATTTATGAAGGCACTCACGCACACTTCAAAACCAAAAAGAAATTAAATAAAGTAAGTCCTACTCAAATGAGTAGGCAGGAAATAAATGCAAGTACAAGTCCTACTCAAAATTGAGTAGGCGGTAAATTAAAGCAATGCGCCATTTAACTCTTAACGAGTAGGCAGAAATAAATGCATAAATAAAAAGAAACTAAGTTACATAAAATGAAAATTGCAAGTCCCACTCAAAACTGAGTAGGGGGGAAATTAAAGCACAGCGTCATTTAACTCTTAACGAGTAGGCGGAAATAGATGCGCACATGCACACACTCTACATAATTGAAAAAGCAATAAAATTGTGAGTCCCGGCTCGAATGAGTGGGCGGGAGAATGAAAGCAATAAAATTATCACCTACACGCACGCACTCTACATAATTGAAGAAAGCATAAAAGAAAGCATGAAAAGTTAGTCTCATATACTCACACACGCTAAGTAAAAACAAGAAAAACAAAGTTACCTAAAAATTAAAACATCTTAATTTCTATTCTTAGAACATGCTAAAAACACATAAAAAGATGAAATAAAATTTAAAGAAGCAAAAGTTTTTGAAAACAAAGTTAAAATCAAAGTTATTGAAAAATTAAAATGTTTATATTTTCATTCTTAGGATTCCATAAAAGAGATCAAAAAGTGAAAAAAAAAATTTAAAGGAACAAAAAGTTTTACAATCCTAAGACAAAGCTAAGTAAAAATAAAAAAAATCACTTCAAAACCTCTTTTATAATTTCATAGGAATGAAAATGTAAGACTTTAAAAGATTTTCAATACAACTTTGATTTTGGAAAGAATGCTTAAATAAGATTTTGCCATAATAACGGATCAAATTTTTTGATAAAACCTATAATGAAACCTAACATTACAACTAACTAAGAGCATATAAAAAACAAATTACTCTCATACACACACACACACTTTCATAAAGATGAACAAAGATGAACAGAAGGATAAAAAGAAGAAGAAAAATGAGCCACCCAAATCCATTTTCATTCCAAGTAGTGAGAAAAAAGAAAGAGCATACTTTTCATTTTAATAATTAAAAATATTACAAACTATTACAAAGCTAAAGAGAAAGCTAAAACAAACATAAGAAGGGACGGGGGAGAAAGTTCTCCTTACATTGGATTGGAAACACCAAGGGCAGCCCACAAGAAGACACACTAAATTTGGCTCAAAAAAGTGAACCCTTGGGCATTACAGAAAATTTTTATTTATAGGCAAAATTTCGGGTGTAACACGCCCTGGTCACGGGCGTGACAGGGGGTGTGTCACAGCTGCTGTGTTTGACTTGGTTACTTCGGTGAGCTGGCGCCATTCTGGAAGGTTCGGGAAGGTGACACGTGGCGGTCACGGGCGTGACAAGCTTGTCACGGGCATGTCAAGCAGTGGTCAACGATCTTCGAGCGCCGATCGATGATCTGGAGGATACTGGAAGGAACACGTGGCAGTCACGATCAAGACAGGCTTGGTCACGGGCATGACAGGGGCGTGACTTGGACAGCTGGTAGTTCTGATCTCGGCAGCGTTGAGTGTGAAAAAGTGTTGAGTGTGAAAAAGCATTGAGTGTCGACATCGACACGGGTGTGACGGGTCTTGGACACAGGAGTGACTGGGGCATGTCTGGATGGCATTGAGTGTTGAGCAGTGAAATCGTTGAGTGTCGACTGGCCGAAAGCGTTGAGTGCCTGACACGGGCGTGTAAAGTTAATGACACGGGCGTGTCATGCCAAATTTTGTCTTTTTCCTTAATTTTTCTGAAAAATAAAAATAACTAAGTTAGAAATAAAATTTACAAAATATGAACAATTTATTGAACAAAACAAACAAAAAAGGGCAAAAATAAAGTAAAATATCATAATAACAATACTATAGAAGTAGGTATAATTACAACTTATCACTAGCATTAGTACATATAATTTATAATACTATTCAACCTATCATAATACATGTTAAAAAAGGGAGATAATATTGCTAGGCTCCTTGTACTGACTACCTACTCTTAGATATTATTCTTCTGAGGAAGTCAGAATTAAACTTCTGCATCATCTTTTTCATCATCTTTTTTAATCCACCCACAGCCTTGTTTATATCATTTATCTCCTGACCCTATTCCTCTTCCATCTCATAAAGATATTGACGGGGCTCCCGGAGTGAATCTCCATGAAGAAGAGGAGCATGTGAAGTAGATGGTCATGTGCTAGGTGTTGTAGATATCTCTTATACTGTATATGTCGGAGGTCAACTATTTGGAAATAGTGTCCAATCGATCGTCGGATATTTATGCACCAATATTTTACAAATTTCGTAGCCCAAAGGCAGTGTGTTCAGTCGCTGGTGTTTGGAATCTCTTAGCGAAAATTATATTGCATAATAGATAAAATAAAATCTGAAACACTAAATGATAAACCTTCTAGGATGCATTACGTCACCATGGTGAGCCGAGTGGTAATCTTCTTTGTATCCCCTGACTTGTACTTGAGCGAGTGGCGCAAGATGTCCTAGATGACAAGAGCATCTAGTGTGAGTTTATACATAGTCGTGATGTGGTCTCAGTGACCTTCCATAATGTGACAGGCCTAATTCATCAGTGGCCAATCTCTGAAATACCTGAAGGACTCGACGATGCCCAGTCATTGGGTGTTAGGAGTCAAGCCATACATCTTCTCAAAGTCCTTGTGATCCATGGTCATAATTTGTGAACCTTTGCAAGATGGCACCCCTCCATCAAGTGACATGAGTATTAGATCCCAGATATTATTGTAAAACTCTCAGACAAGTACTGATGAAAAGATGGTTTATGACATGAGTACTGAAAGAACTTTGGCATCGTCTAAGTACAAATATATGTGAGGATATTGGCCCACATCGATCTCTATGACCATCAAAAAACTTATGGTGGCACTCTCCACCATAGGGTTGGTTTGTATAACGGTGTAGGAGCACTTTGAAAACCTCCATCGTGGCTAAGTACTCGAAGATGTCATATCCTGAAAAGGAGGAAAAGAAAACATTAGGGAAACTGTGTTTAATAAGCTACCGCCGCTCGATAATATGTTTCCGCTGCACGGTAGGTAGATGAAATTGAACTTGTATTCTTCCTCCGGATCCCCCCAAATCTTTCGATCTAGTAGTGTAGTGTAAGGATTCAGTGAGTTAAGGTCATCTCATCACATACATCTACGATATTTGAGATTCATCTTTTGATACATGAAGAAAAATGAAATCCCTAACTCTAAGTTTCTCTTAAATCTCACACCCCTAAACTACTTCAAAAAATCAAGCCATAACATACAAATCCTCCATAATTCAACCTAAATCTCAACATAAAATAAAAGAGGGAAGAATAGAATTTTACCTTGGAATGGAGGTAGCGCCGACAAAACCTCATCACAAGGTTAAAATGAAAAGGGGCGAAGTGAGTGGGTCAGATCAAGTCTCAGACTATTCAAGAAAGCTATGGCATACCGCCAGCAATATCATAGTTTTGATAGATATTGTCCCTATGGTCTCTACAACAAAATGTCTAGAAATGTTTGATCTATTTTGTTGTTTTCTTTTATTTATCATATCTTTTTTTATTGTGCTCTTTTATGTGTTCTTGACTTTAGACCCATTGTGTTTATATCTCTTTAGTAGGGGTGTAAGGTTATATGCACTAAAGTCGCGTACTTATAAACCACGTATTTTCCTTAATATGAGAGGGTTCCATTGGGACCTTGTGGGGCACTAGAGGGAAAGAGTGTTAGGTTAGGTGTACTTTGGTGTATGCATTTGGTACAAACACCCCAACATATGACATGTTTTGCAGCTCCTCATGCCAACCCATCACTTCGTATAGGGCTATGGTGTAGACTTAGACCATTTGGTTTCTTAGTTTTGAATAATGCTTAATTTTCATGTTTGAAAACTATTATGTGATTTCGTCCATCTTTTTTGATGTATTAGATTGATAGTTCATTGCACATTCATATATAAGCATTGTTAGAAGCAAAAACTGTCGAAATCTGGGCTGTTTTTTCGTGAAATCAAGTCTTCGTGAGCTACCGACGCGCATTAGCATTACAGTTGGTGATAAGTGTTTTTCACACGTACTTCATTTTTCTTTTCTGATTTTGATTTCTTTAGTGTTCTTGTTCGTCTTTCTGTAGGCATTTTGCTTTCTAGTTTGTTTTTAAAAAAATCACATAAAATGTTTTAATTTTCAAAACTACAAAAACACGTTTAATTTTTTTGCTTTGTGCTTGTTGTTATTTGCTTTTTTTATTATTTAATTTTTTTTAAAAAAATAAGTGGCATGAATGACTGAACTTAAAGCATAAAGATTACGCACAATGTTTGATTTAGGATTGCTAAACTCTATTTAACATTATATGTTTTTATCATGATGTGTCTAATATATTGATATTTAGCTACTGAGTACGACTAAACAGTATAGTGTATGTTTACTATGCCTCTAGGTATGCGTGAGGACTTAGGTAGAGTAGTGACATCACACTTATCACTTATCTCTAAAAAATGCACTCTTGTAGAAATTTCAAAACTTACATATTATAACTCGTGATGTTGTGTCTAACATGCTAGGAATGACTTGAGGAATCAATATCACGGCATTCATTTTTCATATATAGAGCTTAGAGCATTGAGCATAAATTTTAGCAGTAAGGTCTTTTGTATACAAGTTAAAGTCTATCTATCTATATGGGTAGATTTTGATTGATTCAGGGCCTTGAATACAAATTAAAAAATGGTTATTTTAAAATCGATAGTACAAAAAATAAACAAAAAATAATATATATATATATATATATATATATAATATCAAATTGTGTGTCAAGGATACTCCCCAAGCACACTTATTTCTCCTGATAAGCCTCTATGAACATTGTGAGGATGAACACCTTTGTCAATGGAATCGTTTTGATCTTGTGCAAAGAATCTCAAATGTGTTAGTTCCGGTTGTTCTAATCTTGGTATTGCATAGAGAGAATACGTGAAATGATTTTTCATTTCATCCCTCTTGTGTTAACGTATTGATTTATTGCGATATAACATGTACTAATGATTATTTTTACTTGTTCTGTTTATTTGATGCCACACGTACACTTGCAATTGTTCTATCTAACTCATCAATGAATAAGAATTAGACTGAAACTGCATTTCCTATTTATTACACAATTGTACTAGCACACGATTACTATGCTTGATGCTTACAATGTTCCACTGTTTAACTCTGTAAATCACATGACATTGTTCGACAAATCTAGTGTATTTAGTTTCACATGTCGTGTCTAAACTTTAACATACTATGCCAGTCTATAAATCAAATGATTTTTTCTCATGCTGTCTAGTTTTGTAATCTTTGAATGCCGCTCGTACTTTTGACCTAGATGTTTAAATTATCTGATGTGTTGTTTATCACTCCTATATATCTCATGCTTATATTTATCCCATGTTTTTGTGTATGCTTAGTATGAACTATATCTCTCTATTTAAACAACAATCTATTACGTTCTTCCCTGACCCCTTTTCGATAATATCAAAGGGGGGAGATTAGAATGTTCATGAACTAGTTTTATGTTAGTAACCTAAGGGAGATCACATGAAGGTGGAGTTATGCGGCCATCTTGCACATCAATAGGGGAGCACACATGGGGGGAGTAATACTACTTTCATACTATGCAATCTTGAAACATAAACCAATTCATGATTCATGATTATTGTTGGATTACACTATACCATGCTACAAATGATTTATATCTCATCAACAGGATTTGATATTGTCAAAAGAGAAAGTTTGTTGGAACCTATGTTCTGCATCTCCTTAGTTTGACAATATAAAATCCCAAGTTGTGTTTGATCATACTTGTGTTATGTATAGTGTGCAAGTTTATAGGTATGAAGGAACCATTTTTCCACTATCTGTGACCTACCGTCAGGTACTAGTACTACCGCATGTGCTAGCTATTAAAGCTTACAAGTTGAGGACGACATGTTTCCACTCTGTGACCTACCGCCAAGAACTTGGACTACCGCAGGCGCTAGCCATGTCGATAATCGTCGAGCCGATAACATAGAGAAGAAACCTTTGACAAGTCTATCGCCCCGCGCTTGCAACTGCGCCATGCTATCCAAAAGTGGCAAGAGAATATTTTTGGATTTTTCCTAATTTGGTGACGGATAGCTTGCAACAACATTTATAAAGACCTACCACCATGTGGTAATCTTAGTGCAGGAGGTAGCTTATTTTAAAATGACAATAAAAGTGCGTGTTTATTTTCCAGAGGAGACAAGAAGAGACTACACACGATAAGGGTTCCACCGCCGCTTCTATTGTAGTGAACCACCGTCTCCAAGAAAGGAAAAGAGAACTATCTCCCTCCCATTCATAATTGAAGATCTCAGAAGAGTAAAGTCTATAATGACCATAAATAGTTAATGATGTCCAAGAAGAATGATATTCAGAAGCATTGATTGCCCGTCGCTCTATGGAGGAAACTTCTTTTGAGGCAGCAATAGTTCTGAACTTATATTTCTATATTTGTATTCTTCTCTTTTCTAACCTTTTTGTGTGTGGGAAAGATCGACCAGGGAGGTCGTCATAATCTGGGAAGGGTTCCATGGGAAATCGTCCTGGGAGGACATCTACATCAGGGAGATCTTATGGGCTCTAAGACCTTTTATTGGAGGAAGGTGAGGAGCCGGCTCGAAGAAGTTTCCGGGAAGGAAAGGGAGAGATCCAACTGGTCCTTAGGCAAGGGTTGGTATAGAAACCAAAAGGGTGTCATATTCATTGCCTCCAATCTCTGGCATCATGGAGATCTAGTTTTGTCTTCTGTGTAAACTTTTTATTAGTTTGAATAAAATCAAGTTTCATTATTTAATATTATTTTTTGCGTCTGCATGTTGCTAGTGCATTGAGTACCGTGTTAGAAATCTCAAAACGAAATTGTGTCTATGAATTAATGTCGACAATAGCCTTACTGCCCCGCGGTAGCTTCTAGAAAAGGTTGTCCTTCTAAAATTAATTATATTTCTATATTAATTTGAAAACCTGATTCACCCCTTCTAAGGTTGGCCACCTGATCCAATAAACATGTGTCGGGTTGTCATTCCAATATATGGGGGACATTTTTCTACATTAATTCAGCCACCATTTTCTCTCACCACAACCCTTGAACTTAAACTTAATTTTCCTCATTTGAGAGTGAAGTCTTCCTCCTCACATCTCTCAAAATTGCTATAACAAGACTTTCCTTAGAAGAAACAAAGTTAGGAACAAGATCGCCGGAAGCCACAGCTATAGTCACCAAGAAGTTGAACCCAATCCTTGGCTAAAAATCAGGTGATCACACTGGTGTCGTTCTCCATAAAAATGACTTCAATCATCTCCTCTCTTTAATATGAAGAGATAGGACTTTATCTCATGAAGATTTGTGGTCTATTGAGAGAGCATTGGGAGTGAGAAGGTTAGATTTATCTATACTATTGGCTGGAGGAAGAAGATGACAACGTAATATTAGATCTGCTTCAAGATTTGTGCATGGTCTGTTATTTAATTAATAACAGAATCTGTTTTGTGTGCGTAGCTGGGTTCAAGCCACTTTTTAGGCATGATCCATCCAGATTTATGTCTTGGGCTCAACATAAAAGTTTTAGCCCTTGGAAAGTCATTTAAAAAGAGTGGTTGTATGATTTATGGGTAGTAATGTAGCTCCCTAAATCTAACCCAAAAATACTTGTTAAGAATTTGTTATGACTTAGGTGCTTAGCTGATTTTGTCCAGATTTACACAACCGGCTTCAAACACGATTTTAGGCATGATAGACTTAGAGCTATACCATAGACTCAACACAAAAGTTTTATCCCTTGGAAATAATTTTGTAGAATGGGGTGAATAATCAATTTTGGTGGACTGTAGCTCCCAAAAATTCGATTTCCGTAAACTGTGTTGCAAACCTATAGATTTTGATGTTTCACAAATTTCTCTTAAAATAATTATCGGAAGCTTATTAAATTTTGTAGACGTATACTTGATGATAATAAGCTCAACCCAGTTAAGTTTTATAATTTTTGGATATGTATTTGATTTTATATTGACAATCGTAACCTATAAATAATTGTGCTGTAAATAATGATTATGTTACCCGTATGGTTGAAATTTTGTTTGAATGCTCAAAATAATAACTGACATATGATAGGAAATTTAGGAGATTTGGTTCTGCTATAATCCCTTAACTATTTACTTTAGTTATGTCACTCTAAGAGATTGATCATGTGATGGCGAGAAATTATAAAGTATGAGAAGACTAGGGCCACAAAATTTAATTATGTCCAGGCTTTTAATCTCATTATAGTATGTTGTTAAATATGGCAGATCAAATTATTGGGACATAATATATCGGCGAGCTAAACTTGTTGATAGGTGTACAAGTAGTCTTATAGTATCTTAAGAGTAGTTCCATGACTTATACATTCACTTCGTAAGAGTTATGATAACTCACTATGGATAGTAGAGATGGCTGGTGTAGATTGTAAGATATGGTTATATCCTATACAACAACCATCAACCATTGATCATGTCCAAGAAGAACGATATTCAGATGATTTGATCGCCCACCGCTCTATGGAGGAAACTCTTTTTTACGGAGCAATAGTTTTAACTTCTATTTCTCTATTTCTATTCTTCTCTTTTCCAGCCTTTTTGTGTGTGAGAAAAATCAACCAAGGAGGTCGTCGAAATATGGGAAGGGTTCGTGGGAAATCATCCTAGGAGGACATCTAAATCGAGGAGATCTAGTGGCACTAAGCCCCTTCCAGGGAGGAAGGTGAGGAGACAGCTCGAAGACCTTTCTGGGAAGGAAAAGGATTAAGCTAATTGGTCCTTGGGTGAGGGTTGGTATAGAAACCAAAAGGGTATCATATTTGTTGAATTTTTAAAGTGAAAGTGGTGGCCTGTATGGATAGACCGCACAGATTGGTACAGCAATGTAACGCCTCCATCCATCACATGGAATATAACAGAGGGTCCGATCGGGGCCCCACGCCATATTTCACAGACAAACGGCAGAATCACGTATGAATATGAAAATTACTTTCTACTCGTATCTTAACTCAGAGCATTCTAGCGGAAGATTTTATCTTGCAAGAACTCATCATATGAATGTCCACTAAATATATAAACAACACAGTTATACATATCACAAGGAATGTATACAAACATCGGCACGTAGGCTGGCCACACATGAAAATATAATTCTTTGCACGGCCTTCAGGGGCCTACAAGCAGCAAGGGCTTCAGCCCGCTCAATCCAAGTCAGTCTGTCAGCACCTGTATATGAACATCCACCCCAAGGGTGATAAACAAAGCAACGGTCAGCATTCAGCTGACCAATTATAACGACCCTACCCCTTACCCGGGGTAGTGGTTCCTTCCCTGCATGCATTGCAATCACGACATATATATTTATATATCACAACAAGCGGTCTCACGCACAACATCATCACAAACACCGGCCTTCGTGCTAGATGCTCCGTGCACTCAGGGCACGCTTACGGTGTACCGAATTATCCTTAGTACCACCACCGATTAGAGGTTCTTAACTTGTTTTCTATAGGCATTAGTCTATTGCAACACTCATGCTGGAGACATCCTCGCCCCTCCCAATAAGAGGTGTTCACCTCACGACAACCATTGAGCATTTCAGATCGACCCACCACTGTGGTGTAATAACCCGGGAAGGCCCGCAGCCCCCCATTTTCATTGCTACCAATCAATCTCTCACAATGCAGGTACATGTCATCCCTTTCCCATTGCTCAACTCGCCAATAACGCACATCTTGACGCGGGTCAGCTTTCCCTTTCCTGTTCAGCACATAGCTCACGCTGAGTCACTTTCCGATTCAACACACAGCCCATACAGAGCATACAATTCATGCAGCACACACAACACAAGGAGCTCACACAGAGCTTAATAGGAATTTTGGATGTATTCACAATTCACAGGCATCCTCACATACTTCGTAAACTACTCGTTTCATACATGGAGTCTTCTCTGGTTCGCAACATAAACATCACCAATCCAGACTAACCGTCCGGATGGGCTTCACACAACATGTCAATTCCGTACTACATATTTTTGGATCTAGATGCAGACTCAATCGGGGATATCAACTATCAACCCACTAGAATCACTTACGCTTTCGAGCTCTTGGTGGAGGATTCCATGCACATGCATAAAGGAGGACTTCACTTGTCCAAGAAGGAGATCGTTACCCTTGACGATCGCTTTGGAGCCATGGCAAACTAGCCGGATGAAAAGCACAGCAATGGCCTTGCCTCCACAAATCTGAACTTGGCTCTTGATTCGGAACGTTGAAGCTCCTCCTGCAGCCGAATTCCTTCTCCACCTTCTTCCTTGCTCTCCCCTCTCTCTATCTCTTTAAAAAGAGAATGGCCAAAGATAAATGAGAGTTTATCCTTCAACTCTCGGCCTTATATCAGCAGGAAGATCTCTGGACCATTAGATCCAAGTTGAAGGAAATGAACGGCCATAAATCGCCCAGAAAAGCAATTTCTTTGGCTGACACGGCATGTGACACGCTCGTGTCACATGCCATGTGCCTTAATCGGCAAAGGAACCGACTCTGCTAGACCAGGACACGGCCATGGGACACGCCCGTGTCCCAGGCCGTGTGCCAGACACGGCTTCGGACACGCCCGTGTTCATCCATCTATATAGACCTGGACACAACCTGAGGACACATCCATTGATACGCCTGTGTCATAGGCCGTTTGCCCAACCGACTTGCCTCTCAAGGATCGTTGACTGCATTTCGTCAAGATCATTTCATCGAACTCACAGGACACGGCCCTGGACATGCACGTGTCACAGGACATGTTCCCCACTCGAGACCCACTCGAGACCCACTCGAGTACACATAGAAGGACACGACCTTGGACACGGCCGTGTCCCTGGACATATTTCCCAGTCTATAGTCCAAGGAATTTTAGGGTGTTACAATCCTCCCCCACTTATAGAAATTTTGTCCCGAAATTTAGCTCAACTATAAATACCAACACAACCACTCCTTTGTTGCACTTTTTATAGAACGACCCGGGTTTAGAGCTCAGAGGCCGCAGCTTATCTCGCCCCATGGCATCTCATAAATACAAGTCTTTAACAAACATATTGTCAGACATACATACAACATGTACTTTATTTCATCACGAAAATAGTAAAGTACACTCTTTATTTTATTTCCGTTCATCCGCATCCCTCATACTCTGCTTTATGGCCTCCTGTAATTCCAGATTATACACGCGAGGCTGCTATTCTTCACGATTTGATCTTTGTGGCTCCTATAATTTGAGAGTATACACTCGAGGTTGCGACCAAGACACAGATGACTCTGTCATTGCCTTGCCCTTTTCCTCATAAGACGCACCTATCTTTTTCTTACCCTTTGAAGAGCCACTCCAACAATCACGGGCTATATGTCCCTGCTTCCCACAATTAAAACATGTACGTGTCTACACACATCCTTGCCCATATGCTACTCCTAAAGCAACATTCGAAGAAGTTTGTTCTGCAGGCCTGAACCTCTTCTTGTCTCGTTTCTTAAACTCTGATTGTTCCGACTGCAGAACATTGAAATCTGGCATTTCCACCGCCAAGTTTTTGTTGTCCTGCACCCATTTCAAATACTTCCCCAGTGCACGTGTTGTATCTACTAATGCTTGGAAGCCTTGGTTCACCTAACTCAGGAGCCCCAACCGCAGCTCATCACGAAGTCCCTCATAGAACCTATTCGTCTTCCACGCCTCCTAAGCGAAAGTAGACCCCGCATAGCGCCCCAACCTGGTAAACTTATGTAGGTAAGTATTAACACTACTCTTACCCTGCACCAGATGTTGGAACTCATTTTCCATTGCAATTCGCTACGACACTGGCAAATACTTTGCCCAAAATAATCTTTAGAATTCTTCGATCGATATCTCCCCTAGGTCTCTGCCTGCCAAAATGTTCAATTACACTTCATCCCACCAAAGCCTTGCCTCTCCTACTAGCAGGAAAGTGGCTAAGGTAACTTTCTGCCCCTTGTAAGTCCTTATTGCTGTCAGGATCCTCTTCACTCTTGCGAGCTAGTCCTCGGCCTGTGTTGGGGAACTCGCCCCTATAAACATTGGTGGATGAAAATCCATAAACCGTTTCAGTTGCTCATCAGGTGCTTGATCGTCAATAAGAGCCACAACCCGCTCTTTCCTCTCTCTAAGCCATACTGGCACCACTGCAGGCCTTGCCTGTCCAATAGGCTATGCATTGAGTGCTGCAAGCACCGCCTCAGTAAGTAAATGTATGGTCTCCGACGAGGGAGGAGGTGTGAGCGCCTCAGTTTGTGCCACACTCTCTGCAGATTGTTTGGGCTCTGATCGCCCCGCACAACTCCTTCTCACCTATACATGTACAAAACACCATTAACATCCATTCTAAAATGGCAAACATGCCTAGTATACACGCTCACGCTCCTCAAATACGTGTATTGCATTCCTAGTGGACATTCTTTAGTTCAATTATGTTATTCCTACCAAAACCTATCCTCTGATACTAATTTATAACGCCTCCATCTGTCACATGGAATATAACAGAGGGTTCGGTCGGGGCCCCACGCCATATTTCACAGACAAATGGCGGAATCACGTATGAATATAAATTACTTTCAACTCGCATCTTAACTGAGAGCATTCTAGCAGAAGATTTTAAATTGCAAGAACTCATCATATAAATATCCACTAAATATATAAACAACACAATTATATATATCACTAGAAATTTATACAAACACACAAATGCTCACGGCCTTAAGGCCTTACATGTTTCTCTTTACAAGTGTGATTTCATACATCGACACGGAGGCCGGCCACACATGAAAATATAATTCTTCGCACGGCCTTCAGGGGCCTACAAGCAGCAAGGGCTTTAGCCCGCTCAATCCAAGTCAGTCTGTTAGCACCTGCATATGGACATCCACACCAAGGGTGATAAACAAAGCAATGGTCAGCATTCAGCTGACAAATTATAACGACCCTACCCCTTACCCGGGGCAGTGGTTTCATCCCTGCAAGCATTGCAATCACGACATATATATTTATATATCACAATAAGTGCTCTCACGCAAAACATCATCACAAATGTAGGCCTTCCTGCCAGACCTCCGTGCACTCAGGGCACGCTTACGGTGTACAAAATTATCCTTAGTACCACCACCGATTAGAGGTTCTTAACTTGTGTTCTATGGTCATTAGTCTATTACAACACGCATGTTGGAGACATCCTCGCACATCCCAATCAGAGGTGTTCACCTCGCGGAAACCATTGAGCATTTCAGATTGACCCACCACTATGGTGTAACAACCCGAGAAGGCCCGCAACCCCCCATTTGCATTACCACTAATCAATCTCTCACAACACAGGCATAGGTCATCCCTTTCCCGTTGCTCAACTCATCAATAGCGCACATCTTGACACGGGTCAACTTTCCCATTCCTGTTCAGCATACAGCTCACGCAGAGCCGCTTTTCAATTCAACACACAGCTCATGCAGAGCACACAATTCACGCAGCACACACAATATAAGGAGCTCACACAGAGCTTCCTAGGTATTTTAGAAGTATTCACAATTCACAAGCATCCTCACAAACTCCAAAAACTACTCATTTCATACACTGAGTCATCTCTGGTTTGCAACATAAACATCACCAATCCAGATTAATCGTCCAGATGGGCTTCACACAGCATGCCTATTTCGTACTACACATTTCCGGATCTAGATGAAATCTCAACCAGGGATATTAACTATCAACCTACTGGAATCACTTACGCTTTCCACCTCTTGGTTGAGGATTCCATGCACATGCATAAAGGAGGACTTCACTTGTCCAAGAAGGATATCGTTACCCTTGAAGAATGCTTTGGAGCCATGGCAAACTAGCCGGATGAAAAGCTTTGCAACAGCCTTGCCTCCACAAATCTGAACTCGGCTCTCTATTCGGAACGCTGAAGCTCCTTCGGCAGCCGAATTCCTTCTCCACCTTCTTCCTTGCTCTCCCCTCTCTCTATCTCTTTAGAAAGAGAATGGAAAAATATAAATTAGAGTTTATCCTTCAACTCTCGGCTTTATATCAGCAGGCAGATTTCTGGACCATTAGATCCAAGTTGAAGGAAATGAACGACCACGAATCGCCTAGAAAAGCACATTCTTGGGCTTACACAGCTTGTGACACGCCCGTGTCACAGGCAGCGTGCCTTAAGCGGCAAAGGAACCGACTCTTCAAGAATGAGACACGTCCATGGGATACGCCCGTGTCCCATGCCGTGTGCTAGACACTGCTTTGGACATGCCCATTTCCAGCCAGTGTTCAACCGTTTATACAGACCTGGCGTAAACCCGAGAAGGACACGTCCATTGACACACCCGTATCACAATCTGTGTGCCCAACCGACTTGCCTCTCGAGGATCTTCGACTGCATTTCATCGAGATCTTTTCATTGAAATCACAGGAAACGTCCCTTGACACGCCCGTGTCACAGACCGTGTGCCCCACTCGACACCCACTCGAGACCCACTCGAGTACACAGAGCAGGACACGGCCTTAGACACGCCCGTGTCCCTGGCTGTGTTTCCCAGTCTATAGTCCAAGGATTTTTGGGGTGTTACAAGCAGCCTAGTTGGTAAGACTGTGTGGATCGGTGTGGTGTCTAGCCAGCTCGGCTATTGGTTTGCAGGTTCAGGAAATTTTTCAAGGATATAACCGCGCAGGTTGTTTTGTCTATCCGCAAGAGTTGTGGACTCATATAGAGTTCACCGAGTCTGGCTTGTTACAGACTCTTCTGGAGTTCATAAGATTTGAATAGTCTTATGCCTTTGGTCTTGTTCTCTGGTGGATCTATTTGGTGGAGACCATAGAGATCGCCGATTAGTATGGTCTATTCTTGTATCTACCGGTGTTGTGTTCGCACTAGGGAGTGCTGGAGGTGTGTACTTTATCACGATTTGTAATATGGCTTGTTGTGCTCAGTGTAACACCCCTATCCGTCACATAGCATATAACAGTAGGTCCGACCAGGGCCCGACGCCATATACAACATACAGACCGAAGGGTAACTAAATGAAACCATCCTTCCAATAACACACGTACTATATATAGCACATTCTAGCAAAATCATTTTAAATGTTGCAAAGAAAAGAACCTAAGCTACAACATGAATGTCCACTAAAAACCCAAAGTAGGAATGAAAGTACAAATACACAAAGTACTTGGCCTTATGTCCTTACAAGAGTTTACTTTAAACAATAAGTATCTTCCAAACATCGGCACGCAGACCGTTCACACATGAGTATAAAAGTAAACGTTCGCATTGGCCTTCAAGGGCCGGCTGCGCAATAAGGGCTTCAGCCTGCTATTTGCCACTAGGCTCCACAGCACCTGCAATCAACAATCCACTGCAGCAGTGGAAAACAAAAGCAACGGTCAGCTAAAGCTGAACAAATTATAACGACCCCACCCCTTAATCGGGGCGCCAATGCTCCTTCCCTGCATATTATTAGTATAACCAAACATGATAGTGAAATAACACTACACCACTAAGGCATAGGCACACACGGCCACACACCCCGTGCACTCAGAGCACATTCTCGGTGAACTCGGTACACCACCGCCCCTAGTATGGCAATAACGTGAGCTAACAGTTTTTTTCAACCGAAGCCTAAGATCCGCCCTCTATGCCATCGGTAGGCCTTTTAAACCGAACCACATAGAGCGGGTACGGTTTCAATCAACTCGTTGCTCACACCACCATAACAATTCAAGTTATCGACACGAGTTAAGCTTCCCCGAAGCCTGAATATCGATCAAACAAAAGTACATAACCCGGTTATGCACAAGGTTGGCTCCCAGGCCTCCAAAATGGCAAAACTTTGCTTTTGCCCAGATTTTCGGGTGCACCTTGGAGTTAATCCCCAAAACTCCCTGTTGCAATCTACCGCGTAGAAAACTCGAAAAGCAAATGGCACAGAGACTTCTCCGGCACTACAAGCATAATAAAAACATCATCGATCCAGACTAACTTGTCCGGGTAGGCTTCATACACCATGCCTATGTATGTTCTTTGATTCTGGACTCTATATGCAAAACAATGGGAACTATTTATGTCCAACCGAAGGAATACCTCGCACTCACCGCTCAATCGCGGGAGGGAGTTTCCTATGCAAAAAGGAAGAGGACTTCACGTGTCCAAGAAGAGAATCGTTACACTTGCGGTTTGCTTTGGCGTCATGGAGAAGAGAAGAAACTTAGATGGATGAAAAGCACCGCAACGGCCTCGCCTCCACAGATCTGGACTCGGCTCGAGAATCGGGGCTCTGAAGCTCCACCGACGGCCGGATTCCTCCTTCACCTTCCTCCTTGCTCTCCCCTCTCTTTAACCCTTTAGAAAGAGAATTGGTGAAAAGAAATGAGGGTTAAACCCTAATCTCCCGTCCATATACCAGCAGAGACCAATCTGGACCCTTGGATCCCATTTGAAGGAAACAAACAACCACGATTCGCCCTGAAAATAATGTTCTTGGGCCGAACACGGCTTGTAACACGCATGTATCATTGGCTGTGTTCCACACTCGCCGTAAACCAATAAACACAGAATAGGACACGACCTTTGGTACTGCTTGGGACACGCCCGTATCAATCATGGACACGCACGTGTCATACGCCGTGTTCCCTAATCGACCTTTAAACCATCGCAACCCGAAAAGGATACGGCCATGTGATACGCCTGTGTCATAAACCGTGTGCCAGACACACCTTTGGACATGCCCGTGTCCCCGACCGTGTAACTCACTCGACACAGCTCGACATAACACAGAGCAGGACACGACCCTTAACACGCCCGTATCATAGGCCGTGTACTCGACCTGGCTTGACTCCGAAGATCATCGACTGCATTTTGTCGACCTCAGGCACGACACAGCCCTAGACACGCCCATATCACAGGCCGTGTGATCCTAATCAGGCACCATAATGGCCATAGAATGCTTTCCATTCCTTAATGAGTTTTGGGGCGTTACAATTCTCTCCCTCTTAAAAGAATTTTATCCCAAAATTAAAGAATGGAAGAGATACACAAAATTAAACGGTACCTGAGTGAAATAACTCGGGATACTCCTCAAGCATGGTTTGCTCTCGCTCCCACGAAAGCTCCTCACGACTGAAGTTGTCCCAACGGACTTTGTCCATCCTGATGTCCTTGTAACAAAGTCGCTTGACTTCAAAGTTCTCAATGCGACCGGGCTTGACCTCCATCGTCAACCCATTATCAACAGGTACTTGATCGACTGCAATAACTTATGAAGGCTCTTGCACCGCCTTCCGCAATACCAATATATGGAATACATCGTGTAGAACACTTAGTTCCACTGATAACTTTAGTCGATAAGCCTCTTCACCAATACGCTCTAGAATCTCAAACAGTCCAAGGTACCTAGGGCTCAGTTTCTTTAAACATCGTACCCGTGAAACACCCTTGAACAGCTTAATCTTCAAATATACCCAGTCGCCAACATCAAACTCAACGCTCCTATAATTGGCATTATAGTATTTAGCCTTCCTTTCCTGAGCGATCAGTAACTGTTCTCGTATAGATCGTACCAACGAAGTGGCGTATTCCACCTCTTGTTATTTGTACAGCTTAGACTCACCCGTTTCCAACCATGACAACGGCGTGTGATATTTTCTACCGTATAGGGCCTCGAAGGGCGCCATTTGAATACTTGCTTGTTAATTGTTGTTATAAGCAAACTCCACCAAATACAGGTGATCTTCCCACCACTTTTCGAAATCCAAGACGCATATGAGAAGCATGTCCTCCATCGTCCTATTGACCCTCTCAGCCTGACCATTCGTCTGTGGATGAAAGGCCGTGCTAAAACTCAGCTTGGTTCCCATCTTTGATTCACTAACAACCAGTGATTGGACATGAAGCGTCCATCTCGGTCACTCACGATGCTGTGGGGCACACCGTGCAGTCGAATAATATTATCCACGTAAAGTTTTGCCAGTTTATCCACCGAATCATCCTTTCTATTCGGAATGAAGTGCGACACTTTCGTCAATCTATCTACGATCACCCAGATGGCGTCATTTCCCTTCTACGACCTTGGCAACCCATGCAAAAAATCCATAGAAATATCGTCGAACTTCCACTCCAGGATAGGTAAGGACTTCAAGAAACCTCAGGGATTCTGGCACTCCGCCTTCACCAAGGCGCACGTTTGACACTTCTCCACATAAAGTGCCATGTCATTCTTAAGTCCTGACCGCCACAACAACTTTTTCATATCTCTATACATCTTTGTGCTCCCCGGGTGAATCAAGTACTTAGTATGATGAGCCTCGTACAATAATTCCTCCCGTAGTTTACCCACACTTGGGATGCACAGAATACTGTCCTTCCATAATAGTCCATCCTTAACATTAAATTGGGATATTGACCCATCCAAAGCCTCATCCATAAACTGCTTCATGTTGTTATCCCCATCCAGAGCTTGCCGAATCCTATCAGCAAGGTCATACTGCATCTCTGTCCATTTCAGTTGTGCTTCAGCACTAGTCTGCTTGTCAACACAAGAGATCTCCAATGCCTCCAAATCACGAATCAAACGCTCATCATGTATCGACAACTAGTTGACCTGTGCGGAAGCCCGGCGACTCAACGCATCAGCAACCTTATTGCCTTTCCCAGACACATAATGTATCTTGAAGGTGTAGTCACCCAGGAACTCCATCCACCTCCGCTGATGCATATTTAGGTCCTTTTGATCCAACAAGTACTTCAGGCACTTGTGATCGATGTAGATATTGACCTTCACACCGTACAGGTAGTGCCTCCACAGCTTCAGGGCAAATATCACGGACGCTAACTCCAATTCATGGACCGGATAATTCCTCTCGTGTAATTTCAGCTGATGCGAGCCATAAGCTATTATAATCCCATGTTGAAGTAGAACACAACACAAACCACTGCCCGAAGCATCACTATAAATCTCAAATCCTTCAGTCCCACTCGGTGAACATAGAATAGGCACCGTAGTCATCCGACTTTTCAGTTCTTCGAAAGTGTAACGACCCCATCCGTTAAATGACGTATAGTAGAAGGTCCGGCCGGGGCCCCACACTATATGCCACAAACAGACGGAGAGGTCACAGGATAATATCAAACCAAACGAGTCCTAACTCAAAGCATTCTAGCGGAAGCTTATTAAGTGCAAGAACTCATAACACTGAATGTCCACTACTATATAAATATCTCATTTATATAAAAGACCAGGAATGTTTACAAGACCACACCGCACCCGGCCTTAAGGCCTTACAAGTTACTCTTTACAATACATATAATTTCATACATCGGCACGCAGGCCGGCCACACATGAAATCCAACACTTCGCACGGCCTTCAAGGGCCTACCAGCAGCATGGGCTTTTGCCCGCTCAATCCAATCAGCCCGCAACACCTGCATATGGACGTCCACCCCATGGGTGATAAACAAAGCAACGGTCAGCATTCAACTGACCAATTATAACGACCCCACCCCTTACCCTGGGTAGTGGTTCCTTCCCTGCATGTATAGCAATTTCAACATATATATAACATACACACAACATCACAAACGCCGGCCTCAATGCCAGGCGCTCCGTGCACTCAGGGCACCTTTATGGTTTGTACTTGGTAGGCGGGCATAAGCCTCCAAACCCCTGTGGAAGACCTCACGCACCCGTCTCACTCAGAGGTACGCACCACCCCAAAACCCGTGAGCACTACCAGTCGACCTACCCACGTAGTGTAACAAGCCTAGGGAATTCGCCCTGCTGCTTTGCTACCAATCGACCGCTCACCCGATCATAACATCGCCACTTGGTGGAGTGGGCATAAGCCTCCAAACCCCTGTTGAAGACCTCTCGCACCCACCCACTCAGAGGTGTCCGCACTCCATTATCCAGCTCTTAGCAAGCATGCAACCAAAGGAGCTATGCAAAGCATCCTATACACCAAGCACATCGTCCTCACCATCTCCGCAGGCTAAACGATGAATACACGGAGTCTTCTCCGGTTCGCAATACAAACATCACCAATCCCGACATACGTCTGGATGGGCTTCACACAGCATGCCTATGCCGTACTACATACTTCCGGCTCTAGATGCAGACTCACTGCTGGAATCACTTACGCGTTTCCATCTCTTGATGGAGGATCCCATGCATATGCAAAACAAAGGGATTCACCTGCCCAAGGAAGAAAGATCGTTACCCTTGACGATCGCTTCGGCGCCATAGAAGAACTAGCCGGATGGAAATCACCGCAGCGGCCTTGCCTCCGCAACGCTGCACTCGGCTCTCTATTCGGCTCGACGAAGCTCCACCGGCGGCCGGAAAGCTCCTCCTCCTCCTCCTCCAAGCTCTCCTCTCTTTCTTCTCTTTAGAGAGAGAAAGGCTAAGTGGAAATGAGATTTCATCTCAATCCACGGCCTTAAAGAGGCTGGAAATGCTTTGGACCACAAGATCCAAATAGAAGGAAACGAACGGCCGAGATCTGCCCAACAACCCAATTTTTGGCTGACACGGCCTGTGACACGCCCGTGTCACAGGCCGTGTACCCTTAAGCGGCACACGCGGTTTCGAACCGACTGAACAACACGGGCATCGACACGCCCGTGTCATTCTTGAGACACGCCCGTGTCTCCTGCTACACGGCACTTACCGACTTCCTAAACCAGTACACGGGTCAAAACATGGTAGCTGACACGCCCGTGTTCAGCCTGACACGCCCGTGTTCAAGGCCGTGTTCAAGGCCGTGTACGGCTCTGACTCGAATAGGCCAAATTCGGAATTTAATTCGAACACGCCCTGGGACACGCCCGTGTCGAAGGCCGTGTCCCAGGCTCGACGATCGTCAACTCTCAAACGTCGACTAGCCTGAACACGCCCTGGGACACGCCCGTGTCCCAGGCCATGTACCCCCGACACGCCCTGGGACACGCCCGTGTCCCAGGCCGTGTCAAACAGCCTGCTACTCAAAACTGTGTACAAACATATTTTGAAATTCTGGGGTGTTACAACCCTCCCCTCCTTATAGAAATTTCGTCCCGAAATTTAGCGCAATGCACAAGTATCAACACAACCACGCTGTTGCGATACAAACCAAAACGATCCAGGTTTAGAGTTCAGAGGCCACAACTTGTCTCGCCCCATGGAATCGTACCCCCACAACTGTTTGTCACAAACAGAAATACATACATACATACATACAATGACAACAAAATAAAGTGCACACTCCACTTTATTTCGGCTTCTCCGCATCTCGGAGAATCCGTTTAGCGGCCTCCATTAAGTCCAAAGCACGGATTTGCTGTTCTGCTTGATTTGAGCTTTGCGGCTCCTGCATCTCAAGAGTGTATATTTGCGGTTGCGCCCGCGATGCAGACGACTCTGCCACAGCTTTACCCTTCTCATCATAGGACGCACCTGCCTTTCTTTCACCCCTTAACACACCATTCCAGCAAAATCACGCGATATGCCCTGGCTTCCCACAAATGAAACATGTACGCGGCTCAACCCGTTCTTGCCCAGACGTTGCTCCTGACGCAACATCTGAAGAAGTTTGTTCAGCAGGCCTGAACCGCTTCTTATCACGTTTCCTGAAATCTGATTGCTCTGATGGCGGAACCTTGTAGTCGGACTTTTCCACCACTAAGTTCTTCTTTTCCCTTACCCGCTTCAAATCCTTCTCTAGCGCACTAGCGGTATGCACTAATGCTTGGAATCCTTGGTTCACTGAACTCGGGAGAGCCAACCGCAGCTCATCACGCAGCCCTTCATAGAACCTATTTGTCTTCCGCGCCTGGTCCGCAAACGTCGACCCCGCATAACGACCGAGCTTGGTAAACTCATGCAGGTAATCGTCCACGGTCTTATCACCCTGTACCAGACGTTGAAATTCATTTTCCATTGCAATTCTCTGCGCCATTGGCAAGTATTTTGCCCAAAATAATCTAGAGAATTCGTCCATCGATATGTCGCCCAGATCTCTACCTCCCAACTGGTGCAACTCGATCTCATCCCACCAAAGCCTCGCCTCTCCTTCCAGGAGGAAAGTGGCTAATGGGACTTTCTGCTCCTCACTAATCCTGAGCGCAGCCAGGATTCTTTTCACTCTAGAGAGCCAATCCTCGGCCTCTGTTGGAGACGTTGCTCCGACAAACGTAGGCGGATTAAACTCCATAAAGTGCTTAAGTTGCTCGTCTGCTGCTTGCACAGCAACCGGAACCTCAACATGCTCTTGCCTCGCACCAACCTCAACATGCTCTTGCCTTGCACCAACCTGCACTGGCGCCACAGCGGGCCTCGCTTGCCCAAAAGGTTGTGCCTGAAGTATAGCAAAGATCACCTCCGCAACTAAGCGCACCATTTCCGCAGAAGGGGGAGGTGTAGGCTCCTCAGGTGTTGCCGCACTCTCAACCGAACACTGGGGCTCCGACTGCCCAGCTCCACTCCTCGTCACCTATAGGTGAACAAGATAGCATTACTTTCCATGGTAATACGGCAAACTCACCGAATAGACACACACACACATTCCTTAGTGGACATTCCAGAGTTCATTAGCATTACAGCAGGTCGCACAAACACGTGCTCGCCACCCCACAAAAGAATTCGACCACGAATTCGAAAGAGGAAGACCGACAAAAACCTCTGATACCAAATTGTAACGACCCCATCCGTTAAATGACGTATAGTAGAAGGTCCGGCCGGGGCCCCACACTATATGCCACAAACAGACGGTGAGGTCACAGGATAATATCAAACCAAACGAGTCCTAACTCAAAGCATTCTAGCGGAAGCTTATTAAGTGCAAGAACTCATAACACTGAATGTCCACTACTATATAAATATCTCATTTATATAAAAGACCAGGAATGTTTACAAGACCACACCGCACCCGGCCTTAAGGCCTTACAAGTTACTCTTTACAATACATATAATTTCATACATCGGCACGCAGGCCGGCCACACATGAAATTCAACACTTCGCACGGCCTTCAAGGGCCTACCAGCAGCATGGGCTTTTGCCCGCTCAATCCAATCAGCCCGCAACACCTGCATATGGACGTCCACCCCATGGGTGATAAACAAAGCAACGGTCAGTATTCAGCTGACCAATTATAACGACCCCACCCCTTACCCTGGGTAGTGGTTCCTTCCCTGCATGTATAGCAATTTCAACATATATATAACATACACACAACATCACAAACGCCGGCCTCAATGCCAGGCGCTCCGTGCACTCAGGGCACCTTTATGGTTTGTACTTGGTAGGCGGGCATAAGCCTCCAAACCCCTGTGGAAGACCTCACGCACCCGTCTCACTCAGAGGTACGCACCACCCCAAAACCCGTGAGCACTACCAGTCGACCTACCCACGTAGTGTAACAAGCCTAGGGAATTCGCCCTGCTGCTTTGCTACCAATCGACCGCTCACCCGATCATAACATCGCCACTTGGTGGAGTGGGCATAAGCCTCCAAACCCCTGTTGAAGACCTCTCGCACCCACCCACTCAGAGGTGTCCGCACTCCATTATCCAGCTCTTAGCAAGCATGCAACCAAAGGAGCTATGAAAAGCATCCTATACACCAAGCACATCGTCCTCACCATCTCCGCAGGCTAAACGATGAATACACGGAGTCTTCTCCGGTTCGCAATACAAACATCACCAATCCCGACATACGTCTGGATGGGCTTCACACAGCATGCCTATGCCGTACTACATACTTCCGGCTCTAGATGCAGACTCACTGCTGGAATCACTTACGCGTTTCCATCTCTTGATGGAGGATCCCATGCACATGCAAAACAAAGGGCTTCACCTGCCCAAGGAAGAAAGATCGTTACCCTTGACGATCGCTTCGGCGCCATAGAAGAACTAGCCGGATGGAAATCACCGCAGCGGCCTTGCCTCCGCAACGCTGCACTCGGCTCTCTATTCGGCTCGACGAAGCTCCACCGGCGGCCGGAAAGCTCCTCCTCCTCCTCCTCCAAGCTCTCCTCTCTTTCTTCTCTTTAGAGAGAGAAAGGCTAAGTGGAAATGAGATTTCATCTCAATCCACGGCCTTAAAGAGGCTGGAAATGCTTTGGACCACAAGATCCAAATAGAAGGAAACGAACGGCCGAGATCTGCCCAACAACCCAATTTTTGGCTGACACGGCCTGTGACACGCCCGTGTCACAGGCCGTGTACCCTTAAGCGGCACACGCGGTTTCGAACCGACTGAACAACACGGGCATCGACACGCCCGTGTCATTCTTGAGACACGCCCGTGTCTCCTGCTACACGGCACTTACCGACTTCCTAAACCAGTACACGGGTCAAAACACGGTAGCTGACACGCCCGTGTTCAGCCTGACACGCCCGTGTTCAAGGCCGTGTTCAAGGCCGTGTATGGCTCTGACTCGAATAGGCCAAATTCGGAATTTAATTCGAACACGCCCTGGGACACGCCCGTGTCGAAGGCCGTGTCCCAGGTTCGACGATCATCGACTCTCAAACGTCGACTAGCCTGAACACGCCCTGGGACACGCCCGTGTCCCAGGCCGTGTACCCCCGACACGCCCTGGGACATGCCCGTATCCCAGGCCGTGTCAAACAGCCTGCTACTCAAAACTGTGTACAAACATATTTTGAGATTCTGGGGTGTTACAGAAAGCTTGTGCACACTCAGGTGTCCAAACAAACTTATGATCTTTCCTCGTCAAAGTCATGAGGGGTAATGCTATCCGTGAGAAGTTCTCTACGAAGCGCCTGTAGTAGTCGGCAAGTCCCAGAAAACTCCGAACTTCCGCTACCGTAGATAACACATGACACTCCCGTATAATAACTATCTTAGCCGGATCCACTGCAATTCCCTCTCCACTAACTATGTGACCAAGGAAAGCTACCGAGGACAACCAATATTCACATTTGGAGAACTTGGCATACAGTTGGTTCCTCCTCAACGTCTCCAACATCAAATGCAGACGCTTAAAGTGATCCTCCTCACACTGTAAGTACACCATTATATCGTCGATAAAGACTATCACGAAGTGGTCCATGTACTCTCTGAACTTTCTGTTCATCAGATCCATAAACACAGATGGTGTATTAGTCAGCCCAAACGGCATGACGGTGAACTCATAATGCCCATACCACGTGATGAAAGCAGTCTTGTGGATGCCACTTTCTCTTATCTTCAGATGGTAATATCCGGATTTAAGATCCAACTTCGAGTACACCGATGATCCAACAAACTGATCGAACAGATCATCAAACCTTGGGATCAGATACTTATTCTTCTTCGTTAACTTATTAAGCTCTCGGTAATAAAAACAGAGTCACAAGATTCTGTCCTTCTTCTTAATAAAGAGGACAGGTGCGCTCCAAGGCGACGAACTTGGATGCACATAACCCTATTCCAACAGCTCTTGAAGTTGAACTTTCAATTCCGCCATCTCCTTAGGCGCTAACCGATACGGAGAGCGTGACACAGGTTTGGCACCTGGCACTAGCTCCATAAATAAGTCGATCTCTCGCTGAGGTAGGGCTCCAGGGAGATCGCTAGGGAACATGTCAGGATACTCGAATACAACAGGGATACTGCCCAAACTATGCTTAGGCTTCGAAGCCGCCACTAATGTGAAAAACAGAACTGCACCAGCACGAACTGCCTTAACCACCTGAAGAGAAGATATCAAAGTCTTGCTCGCCCCTTTCAAGCCCGCAAATGTCGTCTAACGATCAGTTCCCAATTTGACATCCTTGCAGTTTCAATCAATGTATGTCTGCTGCTCCGAGAGCAAGTCCATACCAAATATCACGTCAAACTCCACTAACGGCAGTAGAGACGCTTGTAAGTCGAACTCTTGACTCTCAATCCGTATCATTACGCAACAAACTCTATCCGCGTGCATTGAACACCCATTAGGCAACAACAAATCCAATTTTTCTTTTGCCATCGAAGAAGGTACTCCGATGCATGATACGAATCCTTTAGACAAAAGGAATGGGAAGCTCCCGTATCGAACTGTGCTCTCGTCGGATAATCGAAAATCAAAACAAAGCCTAACATAACCAGTCATAGGCTAACACGCGTAGGGCAACAAGTATTTAAAGCTAAATCTCTATAAATTAAAACATACCTGTCACCACGTCAGTCTGCTTCATGGCCTCCTACTGGCCAAGGTTGTACACTTTAGGCTGGGTTGGGGCATAATGCGATGCGGTTGTCTCTGACCCCTTGCCCTTCTCATCGTAGGTTGATCCAGGTCTCTTTTCGGACTTCGGACGTCCGCTCCAACAATCTCGGGAAAAGTTTCCCGGCTTCCCACAGCTATAACATATGCCAGGGTTCGGCCTGTAGTCTCCCTTGGTGCACCAAAAGAAGGGACTAGACCCAAATTCCTAGCCTTCTTATACCACTTATGGAATACGGATTTTGAGGAGTTCGACATTTTGTCATCCGTCTTCTATGCACCATCCCGACAATATCGGGCAAGATGTCCTTCCTTGCAACAAATATAACAAGCATAAGTAGCTTTGCTAGTAGATGTTCTAGCCCTCTTATTCAGCCTTCTGCGGTATGCAGTATTTATAAGACTTGCAAGGTTCGGTACCCTACACACTAACATCTAGTGGGACTTCCCCAAATCTACTTCCAAAGATCTAGCCGACTCCACCAAGGCTCGAAATCCCAATAATTTTGGTCCTAGAAGTAGAACTCATAACTTGTCACGCAGACCATTAAAAAATCTATCTACCATAGACTGCTCGTTCTCCAACTCAAACCCTGGGCAGCGTCTTATCTTTAGAAACGCCTGCAAATATTCATCAACTGAGTGCGTACCCTGCACTAAAAGCATGTTCAACTGCTGACCTGATGGTCTTCTCAATGCCATTTGCTCAATCACACCACCCGACGTTGAAGCAACCTCAGGGACAAAGGGTTGAACATTCCTTCCATGGTGTGCATTATTCATAGCAAACACCGCTTCAACTATCCTTCTTGTGGCTTCAATAGAAGGAGGGGTCTCAGGCACGTCGCTGGGTGCACTACTTTCCTTAGAAAGCGTGCATTCTGGCTGCCCTACGCCACTCCTTGTCACCTATAGTTGTATAAAACACCATTAAGCGACCAAACAAAATTGCAAAAAGCAATTATAAGAACACGCAGGTTCCTCAAATATGTGTATTTTCATTCCTAAGTGGACATTCATAGGTTCTTTTAATGTTATACCGATGATGCACATACATGTGCTCACCACCCCTTAAAATAATTTGCCCACAAATTCCAATAAGCAGGACCGAAACCAGTAGTCTGATACAGAATTATAACACCCCTATCTATCACATAGCATATAGTAGTATATCCGGCCGGGGCCTGAAGCCATATACCATAGACAGACCGAAGGGTTACTAAATGAAACCATCCTTCCAATAACACACGTCCTACACAGATAACATTCTAGCATAAGCATTTTAAATGTTGCAAAGAAAAGAACCCAAGCCACGACATGAATGTCCACTAAAAACCTAAAGTAGGAATGAGTGTACAAATACACAAAGTACTTGGCCTTATGGCCTTACAAGAGTTTACTTTAAACAATAAGTGTCTTCCAATCATCGGCACGTAGGCCGGTCACACATGAGTATAAAAGTAAACGTTCGCATTGGCATTCAAGGGCCGGCTCAGCAACAAGGGCTTCAGCCCACTATTTACTACTAGGCTCCGCAGCACCTGCAATCAACAATTCACCACAGTGGTGGCAAACAAAAGCAACGATTAGCTAAAGCTGACCAAATTATAATGACCCCGCCCCTTAATCGGGGCGGCAGTGCTCCTTCCCTGCATATTATTAGTATAACCAAACAAGATAGTGAAATAACACTACACAACAGGCGTAGGCACACACGTCCACACACCCCGTGCACTCACGGCGCATTCTCGGTTAACTCGGTCCACCATCGCCCCTAGGACGGAAATAATGTGAGCTAATAGTCTTTTTCAGCCGAAGCCTAAGACCCGCACTCTATGCCATTGGTAGGCCTCTTAAACCGAACCACATATAGCGGGTACGGTTCCACTCAACTCATTGCTCACACCGCCATAACAATTCAAGTCATTGACACGAGTTAAGCTTCCCCGAAGCCCGAATATCGATCAAACAAAAGTACATAACCCGGTTATGCAAAAGGTTAGCTCCCATGCCATCAAAACGATAGAACTTTGCTTCTGCCCACATTTTCGGGTGCATCTTGGAGTTAATACCCAAGACTCCCTGTTGTAATCTACCGCGTAGAAAACCCGAAAAGCAAATGGCACAGAGTCTTCTCCGGCATTACATGCATAATGAAAACATCATCGATCATGACCAACTTGTCCGGGTAGGCTTCACACACCATGCCTTTGTTTGTACTTCGATTCCAGATTCTATATGCAAAATAATTGTGACTATTCATGTCCAACCGAAGGAATACCTCGCACTCACCGCTCACTCGCAGGAGGGAGTTTCCTATGCAAAAAGGAAGAGGACTTCACATGTCCAAGAAGAGAATCGTTACACTTGCAGTTCGCTTTGGCGCCATGGAGAAGAGAAGAAACTTAGATGAATGAAAAGCACCGCAACGGCCTCGCCTCCACAGATCTTGACCCGGCTCAAGAATTGGGGCTCTAAAGCTCCACCGGTGGCCGGATTCCCCCTTCACCTTCCTCCTTGCTCTCCCCTCTCTCTAACCCTTTAGAAAGCTCCACCTTTTGGAAGATGTCAGCTAACATGGTTTGAGACAGAACTTTCATGGCCCTTGCATCAGCAATCTTTGCCTTTTTTGGGCATCAGTATAATCTGGAGGTGGGACTGCACTAAGATTTGTTGAAGTTGAAGGAGCGGAGGCCACTGGAGTTGGTGGTCCTGTCAAGATAGAGTTGAAAATATCTTCATCAATAGAGTTCATATAAAGCTTGATTCTTGCCTTCCAGATGCCAAACTTGTTCAGGTTGCATACTGAAGGTCTGGTGCTTGCATAATCTTTATTTTGTGCCATGGTTTATAAAAAAGAAAGAAAGATAGAAGAAGATCTATCAAGGATCTTCAGGTTCAGGTGTTAGCCTGTACAACCAATAGAAAAACACACCCTCTGATACCAATTGAAAGTGAGGGGATAGATCAAATCTACTTTAGAGAGAGGGTGAATAGAGTATTAAAAACTTTTAATTAATTTTTATAGCGGAATAAAAATAGGTGTTACTTATAAGTATAAGAGAAGAAAATAAATCACAAACACACATCACAGCAGAAATAAAGAAGGATGAGCAACCAGACGACACAAGAAAATTATAGTGGTTCCCCAAATCTGGGTACATCCACTCTTCTACCACCCTGGTAGGAATCCACTTAGGTTTTTGATCAGGTGCACTATCACCACAAGATCTGATTCAGGTAGATCTAGCAACCCTTCAGGCTTTTGATCAGGTGCCTAAAAACCGATCAGGTGCCCTATCACCAAAGAGTTCACTTTTGAAGGGAGTAATAACCCTGTACAAGAGAGGTACAAGAAAATAGTTGGCAGTATTCTCTTTTTCAAAGCAAATGAGAAGACTATGTGGATTTGATGATGACAAAGCTCCCCCTGAGATATTGAGTAGGTTCAGGAAGATGGAAGCTTTGTCTAGGGTGTATGTCTTCAATAGATTGGTGTTCTTGCTCTTCGGAATCTGTAGAATGATGTTGATTTTCTATCTCTGTAGATTCCTGAAGATAGAACTGAAGAAGACTCAAGATGAAAATTTGTTGTTCTTCTTCTATTTTCTGAGAGCAAATGGGAGAATTCTGAGAGCCATTGCAGAAATGCTTGTGTCCTCTGAGAGTCTATTTCTGAAGCTGCTTGTCTGTCAATTAACTAGTCTGAATGTCTATTTTTGAGATTCAAAAACATTCCATAAATTACTGCAAAAACGAGGAGAGAAACGGCTACAAATTCTGGCATTAAATTTTCTCTCCAACTGCCTTGGCAAATAAGTCAAAATAATAACTTTGTGAAATACCATAGTTAATGTTGTAAAGAAACAGCTATATGCCTTGAGAATGTCAGCATTAACTACCAAAGATTATTTGACATAAATAGAATCAATGAAGTAGGAAATAAATCTTCAAGACAGCTGCTGAAAATAAGAAGACGGGCACAGAGAAAGATTGTCGATCTGAGCTGGAAGATCGTTGATCTAAGATCAACTATCTGTGATCTGAGAATATGATATAAAAATTATGTGGGGAAAGGGATTATGTGTGGAGAAGAAAAAGTTATGGAGAGAGAAGGTGAAAGTGTGGTTGTAAGATGTTCTCCGATTCTATATTCGAGGAAGGCAAGTGTACCTTATCACATATAGTGTAGGATATTAAGTTCAATATCAAGGTCGTATTACCTGGGGCAGTTTGATTACTTCTACTTCAAGGAGTTACTATTATCTTATCAAATAAAAGTTCTTTTTGGGCTTGCTTACTAAATTAGAGAAGAGAGAAAATTACTTGCAAATAAAAAAGGGATAAACAATGATTTAAGAGGAAGTACTCAATCTTGAATTTCTTTGGCAAAATTAATCAAGAAAGCAATCACAAACTTTAACTTAATAAAATAAAGATACCTTGACCGTGGGGGTTCCCAAAGCTTGAACACGCTTCTCTCGAAGAAGTGCCCAACTGAGGTTAGAAAGATCCAACCGAACTCTCGTCCCGTATCCGAATACCTTAAACTCACTTTAAGTAGTGAACCTTGCTATTGGATTTTACTCCAATCTGGGAGATTTACGTCATTCTCTCGAGAGAGGTTCGTGCAACTCTCTTTACTCTTGAGCGCTCATTTCAAGCTATCGGCCTCTCGGCTATCCAAGAATGAAAACATAAATGGAGACTATATATTGATAATATAGTTTCATTCGAAATAAATCAAGAGTAAATCGAAGGCCTAGATTCTAAAAAGAGAAAGAGAGTTAGAGCATCATAACTGATCAACTAATCCTCAGATCATCAAGATCGAGTACTATGAGGATTTAGTTACTCATAATTGTGTAGGAAATTAAAATCATGTTAAGAATATGCAAAATAAGAAAGAGAGAGAGAGAAAAGGAATAACAAACTATATTATACTTATTGAAAGGAAATTACAAAAAGGTCATAAAGACATTACAAGGAGAGTTTACAACAAAATTAAAAGTGCGATAAAAGAGATTGCAAGAAAATTAAAGCATGAAAATATTAATCTAAAATACTCTAAAAATAAACTCTCAATTGCTCTCTCGAAGGCTCAAATGAAGGAGGAATGATGATCCTTTCCCCCCTTCCTTCATGCTTATTTATAGAGCCAAAACCAAGGGGGTAGAGTTGGAATTTTGCATGAGGATTAAGCTTCCATGAAGCTTCCCTTGGTCAAAATACACATGTTGGATATATAGTCAAAGGTGGCTAGCCTCTTTCATACTTGTCATGAAAAGCATGATAAAAATTGGCTAACTTTCTCTCTTTCCAAGATGCTTCCTTTAGGAACACATGCTGAATATTTAGTCAAAGGTCGCTAGCCTCTTTCATACTTAGGAGAAAAAAATCTCATCGGACCATTGTGGCTTCATTCCATTCTTGAATATAGTTCAACAACACCGTGGCATGACTGCACTCAACATTTAGTTTGGAATGCCAAAACTGAAAGCGTGTTCTCTTATAATTAATAATGCAATTTGTCCCGAGATCCTTGGTTCTTGCTCAAAGACGAGAATCATTCATGCAGGAAACCTGCTGGACAGCAACTTCGACGGAGGATTCCCAAAGCTATATAAATCCGATGAAGGCGTGTAACCATGCGTTGGAAAGGTATTTCCGAGGGCTACAACTTTCGTGTTCAGCCCAAGATCTGATTCTTGCCGCAACATGCCCAAAGGTGGCCCCTAAGTTCACTGCGCGCAGAAAATATAGTAAAATAGGCATGGTTAGGATAGAATTATAAAAAGATACGATTTAGCGAATAAAATTAACATTATAAATATATTTATATAAGATTATTTAGATTTTTATATTAATAATTTATGTCAAATTATGCATCATCAAATTCCCCCATACTTATTATCTGGCTTGTCCTCAAGCAAAGTAATAAAAACTAGCTAACATAAAATTAACTAATCAAAAAGAATTAATCATGCTACACACGAGTACACTGCGAAATTCTAAGTAGGGAAGAATGAAAAATAGATCTAAATCTATTACTTTATTATGAAAGATCATTTTTAAAAACTTTACTAACAAAAATTAATCATCAAAATTTTTGACCTAAAAGTCTTTAAACGAATTAAAGCAAAGTAACGAAAGAGTAGCGCATTGAGTTGTTACTATACCCTAAGAGACAAATTATAATCATAACAATCTAAAACCAAGAATCTAAATTCGTACCCAAAAACTTAGCTAATCTATTCTTTTTCTCTACTTAATTAAAAACAAACCTAAGAGCATGAATCATAAGGACTTTGTAGGACTGAATCTTGGCCTAGGTATATGATTTGGAATGGAATTTAAAGATAAAATCGGTGGATAATAATCACACTAAACCAAAACATGAGTTTTATAAAAACAACAACAACAAAAAGGCATGAAGCACAAGCAACAAGGTATAAAGATTTTTTTTTTCTTTTATCACTTTTTTTTTAAACAAAAGGCCGTAAGAAAAAAAAAATTTTACTTTTGAAATTGGCCAATCAAAACATAGTTTTTCTCATTTCTTTTTTTGAGCATAGTCTTTCATTTGAATTTGTCCCAATATCTCACAAAATTAAACCTATCACAATTGTGAAATTTAAATAAAACTCTAAAGATTAGTGTGATCAAATAGGTTGGAATATTTGGCTTTGGTGAGATAAAAAGTGGATGTAACAAGTAAAACATGGAAAAAGACTCAATAGAGGCAAACTAATGATTGATTTAAAAGGTTGGCGTGAAGGCTCAAACGAAAAAAAAATGGCCTAAATAATTTTCATGCTCCCAAATTCATCTAAAGCAAGGTTTGAAAAATTTTGAAAAGGATAAGTTCTAGATAGTAAATAAAGACTAATGAAATCTTCATGAGTACAAGAATAATAAGCGTCTAGGATAATTCACATCTACTACACAAATCCAAAGTTATCTTTTAAAAATTTTCTAAAAACCAAAAGGAAAATAGAGGATGAATAATTTATAAGAGAGTAAAAAGAATAAAAGATGAAAATCATAGAGAAGTGCAAGTTTTAGAAAAAACCTTTTCAAATGAACATGCTACCCAGAATTAGAACACAACATAGGTCAACACTTTACTCGCACAACATAATTAAGAATAAAGATTAGGAAAAATTAAAATTAGCTATGTTTATATAGAATATTTTGAGAATAGCAAAACATAAAGTAAGGGGTACTATTGATTCTACCATAATTAGTCTAATTAGAACTAAATATTATTTCTATGATTTTTTTGCTTTGTGCTTAAAAAAAATAAAATATTTTTGGTATTTTCTAAAATATGAAAAAGACTAAAATAAAGGAAGACTCCCTCATACTTAAAATTAAACATTGTCCTCAATGAAGAAAGGAGGGGAAGGAGAGAGAGAAGTTTTTCAAGAAAACTGAAATAAAATAAATTAAAACAGGTACTTCCCCGAATTTGTGAGTTGTGAGTGGCTGGGCGATACTGCTCCCCCATACTTGCGTTGTGGAACTTCATGAAATATCATCTTGAACTTTTGGTGGAATCAGCAACGTTGGAGCAGGCGATCGCAAAACTTCAGCTTGTCGGAATCGCCCGGGGAAAAAGTAAAAAAAACAACAACCAAAACAAAATAAAGAAAAATAAAGAAAACAGAAAAAAAACTTGGGTTGCCTCCCAAGAGCGCCCTTTGTTTAAAACGTCGTCTGAGCTCGACGAGACAAAAAATATTGTTTAAAAGAAATTGTCCAAAAGAAGTCCAAAATATGTTGAAATTATTACAGGCCAAATTGAAATAGTTTATCCAAGTTCAAACATCATTGTCCAAAATAAAACGAAAAAATAAAGATAAATAAAACAATTGGTAATGAGAGCATCATTGTTAGGGCAAAAAGTCATGTGAATCATTCTTCCCCAGATCGTCTCCCGGCAAATATAATTTTAGGCGGTGACCATTTACTTTAAATTCTCCTTTTTCGGGTGGGAAATAAGAACCATCCCATATGGCCAAGCCTCTTTAACAATAAAGGGGTCGGACCATTGCGATTTTAATTTTCCTGGAAAGATGCGAAGGCGAGAGTTATAAAGAAGGACGAGATCGCCCGACGAATTTTTTTTTTGAAATTTAATATTTTTGTCGTGATAAAACTTTGTTCGCTTTTTATAAAGCCTATTACTCTCGTATGCGTTCGCGTGCCACTCATCGAGCTCGTTCAGCTAAAATTTACGTTGATAGGCAGCTACGGTAGAATCTAAATTCAAAAATTTAAGCGCCCAGAATGCACGGTGCTCTAACTCAACCGGAAGGTGACAAGCCTTGCCATAAACCAATCGAAATGGCATGCAGCCGATGGCTGTCTTATATGTCGTTCGATAGGCCCATAGAGCATCATCTAGTTTTAACACCCAATCCTTCCTATTTATAGAAACAGTTTTTTCTAAAATACGCTTCAATTCTCGATTGACAACCTCGACTTGACCGCTCGTTTGGGGGTGATAGGCGGTGGAGAGTTTGTGCGTTACACCATATTTTGCAAAAAATTTGGCAAACTGGCTATTGCAGAAATGGGTTCCCCTATCACTAACTATAGCGCGTGGCGTGCCAAATCGAGAGAATAATTTTTTTAGAAAAATAACTACGACTCATGCATCGTTGGTGGGGAGCGCCTGCGCTTTCGCCCACCTTGATACATAGTCGACAGCAAAGAGAATGTATTTGTTTTGATAAGACGGAGGGAGGGGGCCAACGAAGTCGATGCCCCAAAGATCGAAGATTTCACATTCTAGAAAAATATTTTGAGGCATCTCATCCCTACGTGAGATATTGCCGGCCCGCTGGCAGCTATCGCAAGTACTCACTAGGGTGTGAGCATCTTTGTAAAGCGTGGGCCAATAAAAGCCCGCCTCCAGCACCTTCCTTGCGGTGCGGTTCGCCTGCTAATGACCACCTATTGGTCCCTCGTGGTAATGTCGTAAAATCTGTAGGCCTTCCTTACTCGAAACACAACGTCGCACAACCTGGTTCGCACAAACACGAAATAAAAAGGGGTCTTCCCAAAAATAATTCTTTATGTCAGAAAAGAATTTCTTCTTTTGCTGATTTGAGAATTTTTTTGGCAAGACCCGGGCTACTAAATAGTTAGCCAGATCGGCGAACCAGGGTGCCGAACCATTCTTAAGATTTTCTAGAGCGAGGAGGCGCTCATCGGGGAATTTATCATTAATATTAGACTCTATTAATGCTTCATTAGCAGGATTCTCTAAACACGACAAATGGTCGGCCCCCAAATTTTTTGCACCCCTTTTGTCCCGGATCTCCAAGTCAAACTCCTATGAGAGGAGGATCAATCGCAAAAGGCGGGGCTTCGCGTCCGCTTTACTTAATAAATATCTAAGTGTGGAGTGATCCGTGAAGAATACAACTTTTGAGAGAGTGATGTAAGACCTAAACTTATCGAAAGCAAACACGATCTCTAGAAGCTCCTTCTCAGTGGTGGTGTAGTTGGCTTGTGCGGACGTGAGTGTCTTGCTCGTATAATAAATTGGGTGGAAGAATTTATCCACCTGTTGGCCTAAAACAGCATTGACGACAATATCACTTACGTCACACATGATCTCAAATGGGAGAAACCAATCTGGCGGGACTAGGATCAGAGATTTTACTAATTTTTCTTTAATTAAATTAAATGCTACAAGACATTCATCGTCAAAGAGTAAAGAAGATTCTTTTTCAAGAAGATGGGTTAACGGCTTGGTGATTTTGGAAAATTTTTGAATGAAGCGCCGATAGAACCCTGTGTGGCCTAAGAAACTACGAATCGCTTTAATGTTCGTTGGTGGGGGAAGTTTTCCAATTACTTCGATCTTAGCCCGGTCGACCTCTATCCCTTTTCCCGAAATTTTATGGCCGAGGACTAATCCCTCTCGGACCATAAAATGACATTTCTCCCAATTGAGGGCTAGATTGGTATCCTCTCAACGAATAAGCACACGCTCAAGATTTTTTAAACAATTTTTAAACGAATTGCCGAAGACCGAGAAGTCGTCCATGAAGACTTCCATCACCTCTTCTACTAACTCATTAAAAATTGCCAACGTACATCTCTGAAATGTAGCTGGCGCGTTGCATAACCCAAATGGCATCCTTCTATACGTGAAGGTACCAAAAGGACAAGTGAAGGTTGTCTTCTTTTGGTCCTCGGGTGAAATAGGAATTTGGAAATATCCTGAGATACCATCGAGAAGATAATAGAAAGAGTGACCAGACAGGCGTTTTAAGATTTGGTCGATAAACGGTAACGGAAAATGGTCTTTTTGGGTGACATCATTAAGTTTTCGATAGTCGATGCACATCCGCCAACCCGTAACAGTACGGGTTGGAATTAATTCATTGTTTTCATTCGCGACAACCGTTACACTTCCTTTCTTTGGCACAACTTGTACTGGGCTAACCCAAGTACTATCGGAGATGGGATAGATGATTCCCGCATCTAGGAGTTATATTACCTCAGCCTTCACGACTTCCTTCATATTAGGATTAAGTCGTCATTGGGGCTGGACAGGATTGTGGTAATTCTCTTCCAAGAAGATCTTATGGGTACAAAAGGAGGGGCTAATCCCCTTTATATCAGATAACTTCCATGCAATTGCGTGGCGATGATTTCTTAACACAAAAGCCAACTCAGAAATTTATGAGTCACTCAAATCGGCAGAGATGATAACGGGAAGTTTGGAGTTTCTTTCTAAGAAGAGATATTTGAGATGAGGGGGAAGTTGCTTCAACTCTAAGGTGGGTGGTTCCTCGTAGTAGGTTTTGATTTTTAGTGTTTCGATGTGTAGTGGTTCAGGTGGTGTGGGGAGAGAGACTTCTTCTAAGCAGAAGCGCTCAGCGATAATGGGTTCATTATACGATAAAAATATAGACTCGGGTAGTGCAGAAGATTCACCTTCGAAGCATTCTTCTAGGTAAAAGCAGGAATCGTCATTAGCTAAGGTATTACGCATTGAGGGATTTATACTAAAAGTGATTTCATCGTCTCCAACCCGAAGGAGGAGCTTTCCATCACTAACGTCAATAATAGCGCGGGAGGTGGCAAGGAAGGGGCGGCCGAGTATAAGGGGTACTTCGGCATCCTCTTTGATGTCTAGGATAACAAAATCCACCGGAAAGATGAATTTGTCTACTTTTACGAGCACATCCTCTACTATCCCTACCGGATACTTAACTGATCTATCAGCTAACTGGATACTCATTTTGGTGGGTTTTGGAGATCCTAGACCTAATTTTTTAAATAGAGAGAATGGCATGAGGTTTGTGCTGGCTCCTAGATAAGCTAAGGCATGTTTTACTAACGAATTACCAAAAAGACATGGGATGGAAAACATTCCCGGGTCATTTACTTTTTGCGGTAATTTGTTAAGTACAACCGCGGAGCATTCTGCGTTAAGGGAAATATGTGAAATATCCTCAAGATTTTTCTTATTAAAGAGCAGCTCCTTGAGATATTTCGCATATTTTGGCATGTTAGAGATAGCCTCGCAGAAAGGGACATTAATATGAATTTGTCTTAAAATTTCTAAGAACTTTTTATAACTCTCCTCGGCACGCTCATTTTTTAACTTAGCAGGATAAGGAATATTTGAATTAGAGGCACGCGACATAAACGTAGTAGGTAAATTCGAAGCTAAAATAGGAGGGGGGGAGTAGAAGAAGATACCATGGGTTCGTCATTTTTTAAAGCTACCTCCTTTCCGCTGCGGAGTGTGATTGTATTCGCGCTTTCCCTTAGGTTTTGTTCGGTGTTTCCTGGCATAGTTCCTTGTTGTCACTCGGAGAACATCTTCGCTAGCTGGCCCACCTGATTTTCTAAGCTTTTAATAGACCCGGTAATGTTCCTGAGATTAGATTCATTTGTAGCAACGTACTTGGCGAAGACATCTTCAAGCGAAGAAGGCTTCGGCTGTTGCGGTGGAAAACCAGGTGGATTTAAATTAAGGGGGGAGCTGGATTATAAGCAGGATTTAGATTTGGAGGGTACTGAGCATTCCCTTGGTTTCTCCATGAGAATTTTGGATGGTTCCTATAACCCGCATTATAGGTGTTGTTATACGGTGCATTATTCGGGTTATAAGAAGGCTGAGGAGCGTTTCCCATGAAGTCAACCTTTTCTTCAAAAATAACATTATTATTATTAGCACAAGGAGGAGTGGCGGAGGAAGCAGTCATCTCCGCCACTTGCTTAGTTAGGCGCTCAACTTGGAGGGCTAGATTCGTAGCTGCATAAATTTCAAAAACTCCCGCTGGCTTAACTTGTCGTGCTCGGGGTGCATTCCATTGGTATGCATTCATGGCCATTTCCTCAACAAGCTCTTGTGCGGCCTCCGGGGTTTTTTTATTCAACATCCCCCTAGCGGCTGCGACGATCATTTGTCTTGTTTGGAAATTCAAGCCATTATAGAAGATTTGCACTTGTTGCCAAGTGGGAAGTGCGTGGTGTGGGCATCTACGCAATAGTTCCTTAAAGCGATCTCACGTGTCGTAGAGAGTCTCCAAGTCTATTTGCATATATGATGCGATATCAGTGCGTAGTTTTGCGGTTTTTGCAGGAGGAAAGTACTTTGTAAGAAATTTTCCCGCCATCTCGGCCCATGTAGTGATGGATCCTCAAGGGAGAGAGCCCAGCCACTGCTTGGCCTTTCACCGTAAAGAAAATGGAAAAAGACGTAATCGAATGGCGTCATCCGTGACACCATTGATTTTGAAAGTATCGTAAATCTCGAGAAAATTTGAAATGTGGCAATTTGGATCCTCGTCCGGGAGACCATCGAAGGTTACCGACTACTGCAACATTTGTATAATGCTGGACTTAATCTCAAAGTTATTGTTCGCCACTGCAGGGCGGACAATACTTGATTGTGTACCCTCAAGATTTGGTCGCGCATAATAGGACATGGTCCTTTACTGGGCCTCATCTGGGTTGGGCGGATTAAGATCCATAATTTCTGTGGCAGTGTCTCTAATCGACTCTTCGATGCCTAAATGCGATTCCTGATCACGAGAACGGAGGCGATGCAAAACGGTGCGCTCTATCTCAGAATCAAAAGGAATATTCGAAGAGCTTCCCATGGTCATACACTAAAAAGAAAGAGAAGTGGGAGAGAGATAATGAGAAAAACTATAAAGAGTGCTAAAAAAGAAGATAAAATTAATAGCTATCCTCTTTTCAAAATATCAAAACTAGTGTCCCCGGCAACGGCGCCAAAAACTTGATATAAAAATTACATGGAGAAAGGGATTATGTGTGGAGAAGAAAAAGTTATGGAGAGAGAAGGTGAAAGTGTGGTTGTGAGATGTTCTCCGATTCTATATTCGAGGAAGGCAAGTGTACCTTATCACATATAGTATAGGATATTAAGTTCAATATCAAGGTCGTATTACCCGGGGCAGTTTGATTACCTACTTCAAGGAGTTACTATTATCTTATCAAATAAAAGTTCTTTTTGGGCTTGCTTACTAAATTAGAGAAGAGAGAAAATTACTTGCTAATAAAAAAGGGATAAACGATTATTTAAGCGGAAGTACTCGATCTTGAATTTCTTTGGCAAAATTAATCAAGAAAGCAATCACAAACTTTTACTTAATAAAATAAAGATACCTTGACCGTGGGGGTTCCCAAAGCTTGAACACGCTTCTCTCGAAGAACTGCCCAACTGAGGTTAGGAAGATCCGACCGAACTCTCGTCCCGTATCCGAATACCTAAGACTCGCTTTAAGTAGTGAACCTTGCTACTGGATTTGACTCCAATCCGGGAGATTTACGTCATTCTCTCGAGAGAGGTGCGTGCAACTCTCTTTACTCTTGAGCGCTCATTTCAAGCTATCGGCCTCTCGGCTATCCAAGAATGAAAACATAAATGGAGACTATATATCGATAATATAGTTTCATTCGAAATAAATCAAGAGTAAATCGAAGGCCTGGATTCTAAAAAGAGAAAGAGAGTTAGAGCATCATAACTGATCAACTCATCCTCAGATCATCAAGATCGAGTACTATGAGGATTTAGTTACTCATAATTGTGTAGGAAATGAAAATAATGTTAAGAATATGCAAAATAAGAAAGAGATAGAGAAAAGAAATAACAAACTATATTATTCATATTTAAAGGAAATTACAAAAAGGGCATAAAGACATTACAAGGAGAGTTTACAACAAGATTACAAGTGCGATAAAAGAGATTGCAAGAAAATTAAAGCATGAAAACATTAATCTAAAATACTCTAAAAATAAACTCTCAATTGCTCTCTAGGAAGCTCAAATGAAGGAGGAATGATGATCCTTTCTGTAACACCTCTACCCGTCAAGAAGAATATTGTAGAGGGTCCGGCCGGGGCCCCACACTATATTCCACAAACAGGCGGAGACGCTATGAAATAATATCATATCCAACGCATCCTAACACAGAGCATTCTAGCGGAAGTTTCACGGTTGAACCTTTGAACTCAAGATAAAGAACACTGTCCACTATAAGATAGAAATGTACACAAACATCACAAGAGTCTGGCCTTAAGGCCTTACAACAATTTCTCTTAACAAGAGTATGGATTACATACATCGGCACGCAGGCCGGCCACACATGAACAAAAGAAACAAAACAATATAATGCCTTCGAGGGCAGCAACGCAGCTTGGGCTTCAGCCCGCTAAGTCCCGCTCGGGCCAGCACCTCCAGTACCTGTAAGAACCAATCCACCAAGCGGCGGCAAACAGGGCAACGGTCAGCATTCAGCTGACCAATTATAACGACCCTGCCCCTGGCACGGGGCAGCGGAATTCCATCCCTGCATAGCAATCGTCCAATTTGATATATAGCAATTCAAGCAAGACGTGCACGACCGCATAGTCACATACCACAAACGCCGGCACGACGGCCTGACGTCCCGTGCACTCATGGCACTCTCGGGTGCACCGGAAACACCGGATCTCACCATTGAGCATTTAGTCTGGCACGCAGGCCCAGGACTCTCATTATGCCTCTGACGAAAGCCCAATGCCTTGGCGCTCTCATGTCCAGCCTACATAACGCAGGTACAGATCAGCCACCCCCCGTTGCTCAAATCGCCTTGCCCAACCAAGTACATCGTACCTGAGGCCACATTTAAAGGTGCGGGTCGGTTTCACCTTGCCTGTTCGGCACGAAGCCTTTTTATACAGTTGCAGCCCAATGCTCAACCGCACACAAAGTGGCAACTCACGGCCACAAGAGTTGCACCCAACTCTCACAATTTCCTGGACTTCCTCCAGTACTTTATCCATCATGCATACAAGCAATAATCACGGAGTCTTCTCCGATATGCAAACAAGCATCACCAATCCAGACCAATATGTCCAGATGGGCTTCACACAGCATGCCTAGATCTGTACTCCAATTCCGGACTCTAACAAGGGGGACTTCACATATCTACCCCAAGGGACGCCATAACCCACCGCATACTCGCGGGGAAGGGTTTTCCCTATGCAATACAGGAAATAAGGACTTCACATGTCCAAGCAGGAAATCGTTACCCTAGGAACTCGCTTCGGAGCCATGGAGAGAAATTTGAGACGGATGAAAGCCTTCGCAGCAGCGTTGCCTTCGCAAATCCGAACTCGGCTCGCGATTTGGACCACCGTAGCTCCACCGGCAGCCGGATTCCACTTCTTCTTCCTCACCTTGCTCTCCCCTCTCTCTTAGATGTTAGAAAGAGAATATGAACTTAGAAATGAGCCTAGTCTTCTTCTTTCTCGGCCTTATCAGACCAGGAATGAGCCCCAGCCACAGGATCTTCTTTAAGGAAAATGAACGGCCAAGATCTGCCCAAAATAATTATACTTTTGGCTGACATGGCCTGTGACACGCCCATGTCACAGGCCGTGTACCCTTAAGCGGCACTCGCACCGACTGAAAACTACCAGAACACGGGCATCGACATGCCCGTGTCAAACCTGACACGCCCGTGTCAGTCATGTGACACGCCCGTGTCACCCCTATTACATGGTACTCAACGATCTCTAAAATCAATCAGAGCAGTACACGGGTAGGCACACGCCCTCGGACACGCCCGTGTCAAATCTGACACGGTCGTGTGCAAGGCTTGGTTCCGGGCCGTGTACATCTCTGACTCAGTCTGGCGATTTCTTGAGTGACACGCCCTGGGACACGCCCGTGTCGAAGGCTGTGTCCCAGGCTCGACTATAGTCGACCTCCGATCGTCGACTATTCTGAACACGCCCTGGGACATGCCCGTGTCCCAGGCCGTGTACCCCCGACACGCCCTGGGACACACCCGTGTCCCAGGCCGTGTCAAGCAGCCTGCACCTCAAATCTAATTTTTGAGATTTTTGGGGTGTTACAATCCCCCCTCCTTAATAAAATTTCGTCCCGAAATTTGAAGACAGTAGGGAGAAAATAACAAAACATTTATACGTTTCTATTACATATACAACGAGTGAACAAGTTACGAAAATAACTCGGGAAACTCGGCTCGCATGGTCTGCTCGCGCTCCCATGTTAGCTCTTCTCGGCCACAATTGTCCCATCGAACTTTGACCATCCCGATCACTTTGTTCCGCAACTGTTTCTCACTCGATCCTCGATCCGCATAGGCTTCACCTTTGTCGTTAGCCCATACTCAACCGGCACTCGATCATTGTCAATTACTTGAGCTGGATCCTTGACTGCTTTGCGTAGCACCAAGATGTGAAACACATCATGCAATCCACTCAATTCTGATGAAAGAGCTAGCCAATAGGCAGCTTCCCCAACTCGCTCCACCACTTCCAACGGACCAAGGTATCGCGGACTTAGCTTTTTCAACCGCCGAATCCGAGATACGCCTTTGAAGTGCTTAATCTTTAAATAGACCCAGTCACCCACCGCGAACTCCACGTTTCGGTGCTTAGCATTGTAATACTTGGCTTACCGGTCCTAGGCTATTAGGAGCCTCTCTCGAATAGAGCGTATTGTTGAGGTAGCATCCTCGACTTCCTTTTTGCCTAAAAGTTTGGTCTCGCTAGTTTCTGCCCAAGCTAGCGGTGTACGACACTTACGACCATACAACGCTTCAAATGGGGCCATGCCTATACTCGCTTGATGGCTATTATTATAGGCAAACTCCACCATAACAAGATGCTCTTCCCAATTCTTACCGAAGTCCAGGGCGCACATACGGAGCATATCCTCCATCGTTCTGTTGGTTCGTTCAGTTTGGCCATCCGTTTGCGGGTGAAAGGCCGTACTGACTGAATGCTAACTTCGTGCCCAACATTTGATGAACTAATCTCCAATCCTTCGAGGTAAAGCGCCCATCTCGGTCACTTACGATGCTCCGGGGAACACCGTACAATCGAACAATCTGCTCCACATAGAGCTTTGCAAACGTTTCCACTGAATCGTCCTGCTTGTTCGGTAGAAAGTGAGCCACCTTTGTCAACCGGTCTACAATCACCCAGATTGAGTCATGGCCACGCTGAGATCTCGGCAATCCGTGCACGAAATCCATAGAAATATCCTCAAACTTCCATTGCGGAACCGGCAACGACTTCAGGAAACCACTCGGCCATTGACATTCTGCCTTTACCAAAGCACAAGTACGACATTTAGCCACATACGCGGCTATGTCCTTCTTTAAACCAGGCCACCAGAACAGTTTCTTCATGTCCTTGTACATTTTTGTGCTCCCAAGGTGAATTGAGTACTTTGTAAAGTGTGCTTCATATAGCAATTCTTCTCGCAATTTACCCGCATTAGGGACGCACAATCGGCCATCTTTCCGTAATAAACCATCATCCCAGGAGAATTGATCACCAGACCCCTCCTTTGCATAGAGTTGGAGACTTTCATCCAACTCCGTTGCCCGCCGAACCCTGTCAGCAAGGTCATATTGAACCTCCAACCAGTTCACGCATGCTTCAGTCGAAGAATTTCTTTCCACACAAGATATCTCCAAAGCATCCAACTCCTGGATTAACCGTTCATCATGTATCCGCAACCAATTTGCCCGCACCGGAGTCCGACGACTCAAGGCATCAGCGACCATATTTCCCTTTCCGGGAACATAGTGAATGTCGAAGGTATAATCTCCAAGGAATTCCATCCACCTCCTTTGTCGCATATTCAATTCTTTTTGATCGAGCAGATACTTTAAGCTTTTATGATCTGCATAAATATCCACCTTCACGCCATAAAGATAATGACGCCACAACTTTCGCGAAAAGATCACCGCCGCCAACTCCAAGTCATGGACGGGGTAATTACGCTCATGCACTTTCAATTGACGTGAGCCATAAGCGATCACCTTGCCAAACTGCAGGAGAACGCAGCCTAAGCCGCTTCCTGACGCATCGCTGTATTTCAAATCCATCTGTACCACATGGCGACGTCAAAACAGGCGCCGTGGTCAAACGACTCTTCAGCTCCACAAAAGCTCGTATGCACTCCGGTGTCCAAACGAACTTCTGATCCTTTCTCGTCAACGTAGTCAGAGGCAAAGCAATCCGGGAGAAGTTCTCCACAAACCGTCTATAGTAGCCCGCCAGTCCAAGGAAACTCCTGACCTCAGCCACTGAAGACAACACTGGCCAATCACGAATGGCACTTATCTTAGCCGGATCCACCGCTATGCCCTCTCCACTTACCACATGGCCTAGAAAAGCCACCGACGAGAGCCAGAACTCACACTTAAAGAACTTGGCATACAGCTTATTCCTTCGCAAGATATGCAATAATAATCGCAAGTGGTTTGCATGATCTTCCTCCGATTGTGAATATGCAAGGATATCATCAATAAACACAATCACAAACAAATCCAAGTATTCGCGGAACGTTCGATGCATGATATCCATGAAGACCGAAGGCGCATTACATAAGCCGAACGGCATCACTGTGAACTTATAATGACCATAGCGTGTGGCAAACGCTGTCTTGGGAATGTCACTTTCCCTAATCCGCAACTGGTAATACCCGGACTTCAAATCCAACTTCGAATAGACGGTTGAGCCTGTTAGCTGATCGAACAAGTCATCGATCCGTGGAATTGGATACTTGTTTTTCTCCGTCAGCTTGTTCAGTTCACGATAATCAATACATAGTCGCAAACCACCATCTTTCTTTTTCACAAAAAGAACAGGCGTGCTCCAAGGTGACATACTTGGGCGTATGTATCCCTGCTCCAACAATTCTTGCAACTGAACTTTCAGTTCGGCCATTTCTTTTGGCGCTACCTGATACGGCGAACGGGCCACAGGTTTCGCACCCGGCACCAGCTCGATAGCGAAGTCGATTTCCCTTTGGAGAGGTAACCCCGGAAGGTCCTTTGGAAACACATCAGCATATTCCGACACAATCGGCACTTCACTCACACTGGCCTTCGGCGCCACCGCCTCTATGAGTGTGAAGAACAACTCCGCACCCTTCCGAACTGCCTTAACAACTTGGAGAGAGGATAACAACATCCCACTCATCCCTTGCATACCAATGAACTTGGTCTCTTGTTCGATATTTTGCCCAAGTGTGACTTCTTTTGAAGTGCAATCTATACAGGCACGCTGCTCTGAAAGCCAGTCCATACCAAAGATTATATCAAACTCCTTGATCGGTAATACTAATGTTTCCACCTTGAACTCCCGACTCCCTATCTTGACCTCAAGACCGCAAGATCGATCCGCGCACATCAAACATCTGTTAGGCAACAACACCTTTACACTGTCTGTCGTGGTCCGGATAGGCACCCCGACACGAAAGACAAAGTCCTCCGACAGAAACGAATGTGAAGCACCTGTGTCGAACAGTGCTCGCGCCGGATACTCTCGTATAAGGACAAACCCTATAACATTACAATTAAAACAAGCACAGCACATCATAAACAAGAACATTAAAACCTATGCGCACCTGTGACGACATCCGCCTGCTTAATGGCCTCCTGTTGTCCAAGGTTGAAGACCCTGGGCTGCGCTTGCGAGGCAGAAGACTCCACCACAGACTTCCCCTTCTCCGCATAAGACGCTCCCGTCTTCTTATCACCCTTTGGAGGACCAGATCGGCATTCACGTGCGAAGTGTCCAACCTTCCCGCACGTAAAACAAGCACGAGATCCATACCCAGATGTATCCGTCACAGTCACAGAAGGAGCTTGTCTAGAAGACTTAGACTTCTTATTCCATCTCTTTCGGTAGCCAAACTTTTTCGGACGTGGCGGCTTAAACTCTGGCTTCGTAACAGCCAAGTTTCCCTTTGCTTGCCCCCGTTTCATGTCCATCTCCAAAGAACGAGCCGTATAGACTAAGACTTGGAATCCCTGACTCACAGAACTCGAGAGCAAATACCGCAGCTCATCTCGCAGTCCCGCATAAAACCGACTAGTCTTACGCTCTTCTTCGGCGAAGATCGTGCCCGCATATCTTCCCAAACGGGTGAACTCATGCAGGTAGTCATCCACACTTCGATCTCCCTGTGCTAACCGTTGAAATTCCATTTCCATCGATATCCTCTGCTGCATCGGCAGATGTTGTGCTAAGAACAATCGAGAGAATTCTTCCATTGTAATCTCTGCCCATTGCCTGCCGGCCAAGTGGTCCATTTCAATCTCATCCCACCACAATCGCGCCTCTCCTTCCAGTAGGAAAGTGGCTAACATGACTTTATGTTCCTCCTCAACCTTGATAGCTCTCATAATCCTCTTGATCCTTGCAAGCCAATCCTCTGCTTGGGCCGGTGCACCCGCCCCACGAAACTGCGGAGGGTTAACGCTCAAGAATTGCTTCCATTGTTGATCTGCTACCCGCGGATCAACTTCGGCTTCTACCGGTTCTTGCCGTACCCCAGCTTGCGTTGGCACCACTACAGGACGTGCCTGCCCAGCCTGATGAGCATTCATCACAGCAAGTACCATTTCCGTGATGAGACGGACCGTTTCAGCGGATGGAGGAGTTGTGGGCACCTCGGCTGGTGCTGCACTCTCAACAGAACGTTGTGGTTCGGATTGACACGCAACACTTCTGGTCACCTATATGTGTAAAATACACAGTTTAACGACCAATGAAAACAGCAACCATACAAAAAGAATACACAAGTTCAACAAACAAGTGTATTTGCATTCCTAAGTGGACAATCTTGAGTTCAAATTAAGTGTTATAACGACGGCACTGGCACGTGCTCGCCACCTCTCAAAAGAATTCGTCCGCGAATTTGGAAGAGATCGACCAACAAGCTGATACCAAATTATAACACCTCTACCCGTCAAGAAGAATATAATAGAGGGTCCGGCCGGGGCCCCACACTATATTCCACAAACAGGCGGAGACGCTACGAAATAATATCATATCCAACGCATCCTAACACAGAGCATTCTAGCGGAAGTTTCACGGTTGAACCTTTGAACTCAAGATAAAGAACACTGTCCACTATAAGATAGAAATGTACACAAACATCACAAGAGTCTGGCCTTAAGGCCTTACAACAATTTCTCTTAACAAGAGTGTGGATTACATACATCGGCATGCAGGCCGGCCACACATGAACAAAAGAAACAAAACAATATAATGCCTTTGAGGACAGCAACGCAGCTTGGGCTTCAGCCCGCTAAGTCCCGCTCGGGCCAGCACCTCCAGTACCTATAAGAACCAATCCACCAAGCGGTGGCAAATAGGGCAACGGTCAGCATTCAGCTGACCAATTATAACGACCCTGCCCCTGGCACGGGGCAGCGGAATTCCATCCCTGCATAGCAATCGTCCAATTTGATATATAGCAATTCAAGCAAGACGTGCACGACCGCACAGTCACATACCACAAACGCCGGCATGACGGCCTGACGTCCCGTGCACTCATGGCACTCTCGGGTGCACCGGAAACACCGGATCTCACCATTGAGCATTTAGTCCGGCACGCAGGCCCAAGACTCTCATTATGCCGCTGACGAAAGCCCAATGCCTTGGCGCTCTCATGTCCAGCCTACATAATGTAGGTATAGATCAGCCACCCCCCGTTGCTTAAATTGCCTTGCCCAACCAAGTACATTGTACCTGAGGCCACATTTAAAGGCGCGGGTCGGTTTCACCTTGCCTGTTCGGCACGAAGCCTTTTTATACAGTTGCAGCCCAACGCTCAACCGCACACAAAGTGGCAACTCACGGCCACAAGAGTTGCACCCAACTCTCACAATTTCCTGGACTTCCTCCAGTACTTTATCCATCATGCATACAAGCAATAATCACGGAGTCTTCTCCGATATGCAAACAAGCATCACCAATCCAGACCAATATGTCCAAATGGGCTTCACATAGCATGCCTAGATCCGTACTCCAATTCCGGACTATAACAAGGGGGACTTCACATATCTACCCCAAGGGACGCCACAACCCACCGCATACTCGCGGGGAAGGGTTTTCCCTATGCAATGCAGGAAATAAGGACTTCAAATGTCCAAGCAGGAAATCGTTACCCTAGGAACTCGCTTCGGAGCCATGGAGAGAAATTTGAGACAGATGAAAGCCTTCGCAGCAGCGTTGCCTTCGCAAATCCGAACTCGGCTCGCGATTTGGACCACCGTAGCTCCACCGGCAGCCGGATTCCACTTCTTCTTCCTCACCTTGCTCTCCCCTCTCTCTTAGATGTTAGAAAGAGAATATGAACTTAGAAATGAGCCTAGCCTTCTTCTTTCCCGGCCTTATCAGACCAGGAATGAGCCCCAGCCACCGGATCTTCTTTAAGGAAAATGAACGGCCAAGATCTGCCCAAAATAATTATACTTTTGGCCGACACAGCCTGTGACACGCCCGTGTCACAGGCCGTGTACCCTTAAGCGGCACACGCGGCACTCGCACCGGCTGAAAACTACCAGAACACGGGCATCGACACGCCCGTGTCGAACCTGACACGCCCGTGTCAGTCATGTGACACGCCCGTGTCAGTCATGTGACACGCCCGTATCACCCCTGTTACACGATACTCAACGAGCTCTAAAATTAATCAGAGCAGTACATGGGTAGGCACACGCCCTCGGACACGCCCGTGTCAAATCTGACACGGTCGTGTGCAAGGCTTGGTTCCGGGCCGTGTACATCTCTGACTCAGTCCGGCGATTTCTTGAGTGACATGCCCTAGGACACGCCCGTGTCGAAGGCCGTGTCCCAGGCTCAACTATAGTCGACCTCCAATCGTCGACTATTCTGAACACGCCCTGGGACACGCCCGTGTCCCAGGCCGTGTACCCCCGACACGCCCTGGGACACGCCCGTGTCCCAGGCCGTGTCAAGCAGCCTGCACCTCAAATCTAATTTTTGAGATTTTTGGGGTGTTACACTTTCCCCCCTTCCTTCATGCTTATTTATAGGGCCAAAACCAAGGGGGTAGAGTTGGAATTTGGCATGAGGATGAAGCTTCCATGAAGCTTCCCTTGGTCAAAATGCACATGTTGGATATATAGTCAAAGGTGGCTAGCCTCTTTCATACTTGTCATGAAAAGCATGATAAAAATTGGCTTACTTTCTCTCTTTCCAAGAGGCTTCCTTTAGGAACACATGCTGAATATTTAGTCAAAGGTGGCTAGCCTCTTTCATACTTAGGAGAAAAAAATCTCATCGGACCATTGTGGCTTCATTCCATTCTTGAATATAGTTCAACAACACCGTGGCATGACTGCACTCGACATTTAGTTTGGAATGCCAAAACTGAAGGCATGTTCTCTTATAATTAATAATGCAATTTGTCCCGAGATCCTTGGTTCTTGCTCAAAGACGAGAATCATTCATGCAGGAAACCTGCTGGACAGCAACTTCGACGGAGAATTCCCGAATCTACATAAATCCTATGAAGGCGTGTAACCATGCGTTGGAAAGGTATTTCCGAGGGCTACAACTTTTGTGTTCGTCACAAGATCTGATTCTGGCCGCAACATGCCCAAAAGTGGCCCCGAAGTTCGCTGCGCGCAGAAAATATAGTAAAATAGGCATGGTTAGGATAGAATTATAAAAAGATACGATTTAGCGAATAAAATTAACATTATAAATATATTTATATTAGATTATTTAGATTTTTATATTAATAATTTAGGTCAAATTATGCATCATAAGAATACTGTGAACAAATATGAGATCGTTGACCTGAGCTCGTAGATCATCGAGCTCAGTTCAGAGACTAAGCTTTGAGATCGTCGATCAGAGATCAACAATCGTCGAGCTGAGTTCGACGAAAGTCGAACTGATATGAAATTCACAGATTTCTTCTAACTCTGAAATCTTGGAGAGAAAAGTACACAGCTGGTCTTGAGAAGTCTAACCTGTAGAGACTCTCTTAGACCTAGACCTTAACCCTGGCTATACATATGGGTCAACGACCTAAGAGTGGACCTAGCCCAAATCAAACAAGGGTTCCAACAATTTTGTTAAAAATTTCTCCGTCATTTCGGCCCATGTAGTGATGGAACCTCTAGGAAGAGAACCCAACTACTGTTTGGCCTTTGTCCGAAAAGAAAACAGAAATAAACGCAAACAGATGGCGTCTTCGGTAACTCATTTATTTTAAACGTATCGCAAATTTCCAAAAAATTAAGTAGATATAAATTTGGATCTTCATCCAGAAAGCCATCGAATACAACCGATCGCTGTACCATCTGAATGATACTCGTTTTAATTTCAAAATTATTATTCGTTACTGCTAGGTGAATAATACTAGATTGTGATCCCTCAAAATTCGGTCTCGCATAATAGGACATGGTCCGTAGTGGGGCCGCATTAAGGTTAGGAACTTCAATTATTCGCTCGTTAGTTTCTCCGATTGACTCTTCGCGAATTATTGGTAGATCAGTAAATCGGAGACGACGCCGAAACGTGCGCTCGATTTCCGGATCAAAACCGAATTCAAAATTATTTGAAGAGTTTACTCGGGTCATAAACTAAAAAGAAGTGCGGGAAGAGGCTAAGAGAAATAAATGAAGAAGAAAATTATTATATTATTATAATATTATAGTTAAACATATATATATAATTTTTTTTGTTCGAAAAGTGGGTCAAGTTAGTCCCGGACTTCCCGAGGTCTTCCCTGTGAAGGGCTCACAACGGGTGTGATGGGATGACAAGCCCAAACTGTCCTTTCCGAGAATTTAAGTTACGCTTTTCAAAAATTTTTTTTAAAAAAAAATAGGTGAGAGAAAAGAGGACAATAAAATTAATAATTATTTCTATGTTCCCCGGCAACGGCGCCAAAAACTTGATTGCGCGAAACTATATCCGCAAACGACAACGACAAGTGTACCGTATTAGGAGTGGTATAGGTTTATAAAAACCAAGGTCGTATTAGACTCGGGGTGATCGAGTAATCCTACTTTGAAAGATCATTATTATCTTATCAATAGAAATTTGAGTTGGGGTTGCGAAAAGTAAAAACTAGAAATGTTAACGAAATTAAAACGATCTATTAAAACTAGTGCCCGATCTTTGAATCACCTTGGAAATAGAAAATAATGGGATGAAAATAGAAATACAATTCTCTTGTTGAAGAGGCCTTGACTGTGGAGGTTCCTGAAGCATGAACCCCCCCTCTTTCGAGGATTAGGTTCAACTAAGCTTAGGTGTATCGACCGAACTTTCGTTCTCAAATCGCATCTCCTAAGACTTGCTTTAGGTAGTGAACCTCGCTATTGGATCTTACTCCAATCCGAAAGAGTTACGTTGTCCTCTTTCGAGAGTTGCGTTCTACTCCTTTTACCTATGAGTGATCGATACGTCTTACGAGCCTCTCGGCTAACTAAAGAGCGAAAACAACATGAAAACATACATTGACGATATAGCCTAATAGTAAAAATTGATCAAAGGTAAATCATTGGTGTTTAACAAATTGAGAAAAGCAAAACTAAAACCATAATAAAAAATTATCTCATCCTCGAATCATCACGTTCGAGCACTATAAAAATGAGTTACTCATGGAGGTGACAGAGATTATTATAATAATGCGACATTGTGAAAAGAACAAAGGAGGCAAGGGACAAAAAATTGAAATATGGAAAACAAATGTTTTAGGGCATAAGAGTCCTTGAAATTTTATTGCTAAACGAAAAAAATAAATTACAAGAAACAAACTTGCGAAGATACAAGAAATAGAAGCACAATGTTACAAGTTGAAGAAATTCTAAATGAAACTTACAAAAGTATAATTGAACAACAAATTCTCTCTCTCTCTTCAACTAACATACATAATATATATATAATATATTCTCAATTAACTCTCTCTCTCTCTCTCTCTAAAACTATTCTCAAATCCGAAATTTTTTTCTTCCCTTCAACTGATGTTGCACCCCCTCTTCCCGATGACAACCTTTATAGGCACGGGTTGATGCGACAAGGCATGACGGGATTGCTGTAAGAGCTGGAGGCGGCTTCCTTGTTGAAACGGCAACAGTAAGCAGGGGCGCCGGTGGCAGCCATTAATTTGGCGGGATCTCTGGAAGAGCTGGAGATGGCGAGATCTTCGGTTGTAACGGCAGAGGCGGGTCTCCTGGGCGGAAGATGATCTGGAGGTGGCCATTAATGTAGAGGACCTGCTCTTAAGGTGGTGGTCCTGTTGGAGGTGCTGGCCGAGCTGGGTCGATGTTGTGGAGGCCGAGGTCGTGTTGGAAGCAAAATGGGCACCCGAAACTCAACTTATATATGTATATAAATACTGTTATAAATTAAACACTGCGGTATGATAAAAATAGCACAGTACTTTTTAATTAAAGTGAAAATGACAACACAGTGAGTCTTTACGGCTCTACATTCTCGGGACTAACAAAAAGTCTATTTATAATGTTTTAAAATGGAAGTGAAACGACTCTTCGTTTTTATCCCTGCATCCCTTCTGAAGCTTTGCCTTTTTTCTTGCAGATGCGGGCGATGGTTCAGATCTTTACACCTCCTCATTGCATCCTCATCTTCACGCCATGGCTCAGCATATCTTCATTCTGATTAGCCACATCTCTTGAGTTTACCAATGTTGACTGAACTTTAACACCGCCCCCCTTTAAGCTCGAGATGTCAACAATCCCAATTTGTGCTCTTAGGATTTAAAAGTGTGGTCGTGGAAGGGGCTTTGTAAACAAATCTTCCAACTGATATTCAATAGATAAGTGTTCTAACTTGACTTCTCCTTTCTCGATGTTTTCTCTAATATGATGGTATCGGATTTCAATATGTTTTCTTCGATTATGGAAAACGGGATTTTTCGCCAAGGCAATCGCAGATGAACTATCTGAGAAAATAACGGTCGTCTCTTTCTTCTCTATACTTATTTCTTCAATTAGTCTCTTTAGCCACGTTGCTTCACTTGTTGCTTTACTCAATGCCATATATTCAGCCTCTGCTGAGCTGAGTGCCACTGATTGTTGCTTTCGCGAGTTCCAACTAACTGGATTCTCACCTAAGAAGAAGATATAACCGCTTACACTTCTTCGGTCATCAACATCTCTTCCCCAGTCTGAGTCTGCATAGCCAGTTAATTTTACTGCATCACACCTATTATAGGATAGCCCGTAAGTCTTGGTTCCTTGTACATACCTCAAAATTCTTTTTGCTGCTTCATAGTTTGCTTGACTAGGTTTGCTCATGAATCTGGATACAGAATTTACTACAAATTCTATATGAGATCGAGTATTTGTGAGATACAGTAAGGACCAAACCAAGCTTCTAAAGAGCTTCTCATCTGCCATGGTGTCATTCTCTGTAGCAGTCTTCAAAATTTCATTTGTGGCCATAGGAGTACTGGCTTGATTGCAATTCTCCATTCTAAACTTTTTCAATAAGTCACGGGCATATTTTTCTTGATACAATAATATGAAGTTGTTGCTTTGATAGACCTATAATCATAAGAAAAACTTCAAGTAACCCAAATCTGTCATATCATATTTTTGTTTCATGTCTTCCTTGAACATTTTAATTAGTTGAGTGTCATTACCAGTGAGTACTAAGTCATCTACATAAATGCAGACATACATTATGCTAAGTTTATCCCTTTTGATATACAGGGATGAGTCATTAGAACTTTTGACAAATTTTGAGAGAGTTAAATAGTTGTCAATATTGGCATTCCAAGCTCTCGGAGCTTGTTTCGGGCCATATAAGGCCTTATGTAGCTTATATACCTTCTGTTCTGAGCCTATTTTCTCATATCCATGCGGCTGTTCAACAAAGATATCTTCTTCTATAATTCCATTAAGGAATGCTGATTTAACATCAAGTTGGAATACAGGATAATTGTGTTGTGTTGCAAAAGCTAAAATTACTCGGATAGTCTCCATGCGAGCTACTGGTGCATATGTTTCATTAAAATCTAGTCCTGGAATTTGGGAGTAGCATTTAGCTACTATTCTAGCTTTGTATTTTGCTATTGTGCCATCTTCATTTTCTTTTAATTTGAATATCCATTTCAGACCAATGATATCAACATGAGGTGGTTTATCAACTAAGGACCAAGTGTTTTTCTTTTCTACCATACTTATCACATCATTCATTGCTTGTTTCCAGGCTAGAATTTTCATGGCTTCTTCATATAAAATTGGTGTTGAAAGGTTAAAAGATATATTACCTTGTGAATAGACATCTCTTAACATTCTAAATTTCTTTGGGGGTGATGATGAATCTGGATCTTCATTTGATGACTGTGATGTTTGATAACCAGGTAACTATGTTTGATTATTAAGTGTGCCAACAGAATTGGAGGGCTCAACCATCAGTGGGTGACCACTGAGTTGGAGGGAGTCATCCAACTCAATGTTAGATGGATGGGAAATATGCTCTTGTTCTGAACCCCCTCGTCTATTCCCCAATTCCAGCTTTTGTCTTCAAGAAAGAGAACATCCCTTGAAACAAGCAATTTTTGATGAATTGGTTCATATAACCTGTAGGCCTTTGATTCTTCACTGTAGCCGACAAAAATGCACTTCTCACTTTTCTTTTCTAACTTTCCTCTTCCTCCTTTCTGTATTAGAGCATATGCAATGCATCCAACGACTCGAAAATGGCTCACTAAGGCTTTCCATTTGTTTATGATTTCATAGGGAGTTTGTTTTATCAATGCTTTTGTAGGTGATCTGTTCAATATATGAATTGAGGAAATAGCTACCTCAGCCCAGTATTGCTCTGGTAAATTTTTACTTAACAACATTACTCTCACCATTTTGATGATTGTTCGATTTCTCCTCTCTACAACCCCATTCTGTTGGGGAGTGCCACTAGCTGTCAGTTCTCTCCTTATCCCATTCTTAGTACAAAAATTGTTAAATTCCTAGGAGGTGAATTCCCCTCCCCCGTCGGTTCTCAAAATTTTAATTTTCCTTTCTAGTTGATTCTCCACTAATGCTTTAAATGTCAAGAAATATGTGAATGCTTCAAATTTGTTTGATAGGAAATACATCCACATGTATCTACTGTAGTCATCTACTAGTAGAAAATAATATCTTTTGTTACTGAAGGATGGAGTGGTAGATGGTCCCCATAAATCTGCATGGATCAGATCTAATGGCTGAAGGTGTCTTTTGTAAGAACTTTTGGGAAATGCTAACCGATGGCTTTTTCCTTCTGCACAGGCCTCACACATTTGATTTACTGTTGTTATTTTAGGCAGCCCTTCTACTATGTTGTGCGTTCTTAAGTCTCTTAAATCATTGAGATTGAGGTGCCCATATCTTTTGTGCCAAAGAGAGGTAATGTGGTAGTCTTCTTCAGAACTTGAGAGTGCAAGTTCAGGTACAGGATATAGTAATATGGTGAAAACTTTGTTAGCACTCATTTGGGCAGTTATCTCAACATTATGTTTAGTATCAACTATCTTGCAACAGTTCTGGCTAAATATGACTTGGTATCCCTTTTTCATTATTTGCCCTACACTTAGTAGGTTGGCTGCTAATTTGGGCACATAACTTATATCATATATATATTTAATTTGATGAGTACATGTGAGCACTTTTATGGTTCCTACGCCTTTAATCTGCTGAATTTTTCCATCTCCCAACACTACATCAGAGATGATTGATTCATCTAAGTAGACAAACAAACTTCTGTTTTCGGTCATGTGACTTGAACACCCACTATCAATGTACCATTTAGTGGGGTGATGATAATCAACATCATTTATGTAAAACATAGAGTCTTTATTTTCGGTTTCACTTGGTTTTGCTTCAGTTTTCTCTAATTTATCCTTAAACCAACAATCTTTGTCCATATGAGTTGGTCTTTTACACCTTTTTCATTTAAAAAAGCATTCATTTGCTTCATGATTTGTTCTTCTACATAGAGTGCAAGATATGCCATTTGTTTTTTTATTAAATGACCTTCCTAGGGGGCTTATTGTGCCTCTCCCTCTGCCTCTATTATATTTATTTGGAGACCGTACCTTAAAAGGTGTATTTCTTGTGTTAGCTTTATTTGTGTGAAACCGATTTTTAAAGACTTTTTGTATGTAAGGCATGATCAACTTGAGGAGACTGGAGATATAGTCTATCTTCAGGTGATTGAAGTAACCTTAGTAATTCAGGTATGCTTAAATTACTAATGTCCTTTGACTCCTCTATGGTAGCAACTGTGTGATTAAACTGAGGTGTTAAACTCCTCAAAAGTTTAGGGACTATGCGTTTATCCTCTATTGTGTCTCCTAGATGACAGATTTGATGCACTATAGCTGTAGCTCTAGCAAGAAAAGTTTGCACCTTCTCTCCTTCTTTCATCATTAGAGTGTCAAAAGCTTTCCAGCAAGTTTGAAGTTTGATTGATATTACCTGTAGGGAGCCTTTGAATTCAGTTTGTATGATATGCCATGCTTCATTTAGAGATATTGCAGCCATTATTCTGGGAAAAATTGAGTTGGTAACACCTTGTTGAATAAAGACTAAAGCCTTTGCATCCTTCTGCTGCATTTCGGTATATGTTTTTAATGCAGCACCAGTGAGTTGCGCCGGAGGCATTTTTGTTTCTGGTAGGCCTGATCAACAATATCCCATAAGCCTTGTGACATAAAAAGCGTCTTCATTTGGACAACCCAATATTCATAGTATTCTCCATTGAATATTGGAACCGTAGAAGACGAATATGCAAAGCCGGGTTTTGTTTCCATAAGCTCTGATACCACTGTTATAAATTAAACACTGCGGTATGATAAAAACAGCACAGTACTTTTTAATTAAAGTGAAAATGACAACACAGTAAGTCTTTACAGCTCTACATTCTCGGGACTTACAAAAAGTCTATTTATAATGTTTTAAAATGGAAGTGAAACGACTCTTCGTTTTTCTCCCTGCATCCCTTCTGAAGCTTTGCCTTTTTCCTTGCAGATGTGGGTGATGGTTCAGATCTTCACACCTCCTCATTACATCCTTATCTTCACGCCATGGCTCAGCATTTCTTCATTCTGATTAGCCACATCTCTTGAGCTTACCACTATTGACTGAACTTTAACAAATACTACCAACCACTTGTCACATCAAAACCACCACCACAGCCATCAAGATAATATAATACATATCACATCAAACACAGTGTTATTTTTTTTAATTATCCCTGCCGAGATGTCCAATGCGAGCAGTAATTCCCGATGAGAAGACTCCTCAGGTAGGTGAGTCGCGCATGCAAGGTGGTGGTACGCGAGTTACAGCTCCGGCGAGCTCCACTGGAATGGACCTCCGCGAGTCCAACACCTCAAACGGCGAGCCCGGCAAGTAAGAGTGGCTAGATGATTCCGGCGAGATCCACGCGCCCTGGTGAGATAAATGCTACGAGACGGCACTGGCAACTCCTCCTCAAACCTGCTGCGAGACGGCTCCAGCGAGCTCCTTCTCAACCTGCTGTGAGCGGCTACCCGCTGCAAGACGGCTCCAACGAGCAACTTCTGTTGTGGAGTTGTGTGCTACTACTGTGGCAAGACACGAAACTGATAGAAAAGAATATTTTTCTTCTTGCAGAGCTTTTTATGGGGAAAGGAAGGAAGAGGAAGTAACTTTTCTTTTAACAATTTTCAACTCACAAATAGACAAACTACAAGCCTTTATATAGGCTACTCCAACCAACAAAGTTGCGACACTTGGCATGCACAATAAATGCCAATCATATCACCCTCTCTCTCCACTAAAAAAACATAAAACATACAAATATAAATATATATATTTATATGTGAGATGTTGACCAAGTCAACTCTAATTCCAACAGGTCGGGCAGTGCAGGTTTTGTGCATGGAGGTGGAGGTGTTGAGGTGTGGGCCTTGCTGTTGTGGTTGTTGAGTTGGCTGGGATGAGGTGGCAGAGTTAATGTCCGGAGTAGAAGGAGATGCCGGTTGGGCACCGCGATGGCGCTGCTCGAGTGGCTGGAGGTGGCGGCGCTGAGGTGGCGGGGCATAGCTTGCTCCAGCTAGGTAGAAATGGCCGGAATTCCATGGTGGTGGCCAAGCTTGCTGGGTGGTGAGGTGGCCGAGCTCCATGCATGGTGGCGTTTGAAGTGGTCGGGAGCTCGGGCTACTTGTAGTAGTTGCTGCTGTGGATGAGCATGGTGGTGGCCGAGCTTATTAGTAGTACTGGCTGGAGGAGAGGTTGACGGGTGGAGCATTGGAGGAGGGGGTGGTCGGCCTACTGCATATACATATTTCTATATGTGTATTAGTATATATATATATATATATATAATATAGTATATATCTTTAGAACATAAAATACAATAATTTAGAACATAAAATATATATGTTTAGAACAAAAAATATAAATTTAATTTTATGAAATTCTTAAAAACAACGAATAAATACAATAATTTATTTAAATATCAAATAACAAATTAAGCTAATATGATGACCAAATTACTAGTCATCAAGAGTCTACCTCCTCTCCAAAGTAAAGACATAGTTGAGGGGGAGCCTATACCTAAGGACTCTTCCCAAGAGACTGAGGTGGTAGCAAAACCTGAACAAGCTCTGGGTGAGTTAAGTCTGCAGGACAATGCCCCCCAAGGAGGAGCAGTTGTAGACTCAGTCCAAGAGGATGTCAGCACAATAATGGCTAACATAGCCATAGTATATACTGTTGCTGAAGAATAATCTGAATAATTCCATCCTACTGGCCATGAGATGGCAGTATGGAATGGAAAGAGTGTGCTTCAGGAACCATTAATTGACACAGGTACCTCAAAGAGGTCTACTCCTGACTATTTGTTTGTAGGCTATGAAGGTTCCAAAATGGTCAACCAACAAGCCATCCAAGATGAGACTCCACCAGCAGTTCAAACCACAAGTTCTGTTACAGAATCCGGTTCTCTTCTGGTACAGTTGCAATTAATGATGGAAACTTAAAGGACGAGTATTAAACAATTTGTTGAGAAAACAGTCCAAGGGCTGGGGAATGAAGTACATACAAGGATTTCAGAAGTTGAAAGGGAAATGCAATTCCTGAACACTCAAACCTCTAAATTATTCATGAAGGATGCCCAAGCAGTGGACATTACTATAGTCCAAAATCATATGACTCATCAGGGCATTCAAGTAATTATAGAAAATTAGAATGCCACTACAAAAAATCTGAACTAGGCCTTCCTAGCCACACATGCAAGATTGGCTCGTAACAGGACGGCTATTTTGGAGAGAATGGACCTCAACAACCACCTACTAAATGATCATCTTCTGCAAACCAAAAACATTATAGTAGCTGGTGTAAATAAGCTGAAATAGAGAGTTGGTGAATCCCAAGAAAAAATCTATGCAAGAACATTTGAAGGACTCGGAAAGGGGGAGAGAAATATAACCTATCATTCTGTCCAACAGGCTATTTGGACAATAAACACCATCAGGACAGTCTTGAGTATGGATCCACTTGAATTTTCTCCTCAACCTCCCTTCACTGAAGCTACCCTAGCTGCTGAAGATGACTATCTTCCCCTAGAGGACTATGAAGTTGCTTGGGGAGGATATTATGAGCCTACACCTTCACCTACAGAGCAAGGTGGGTCTTCTTCAAGGGAAAGAAGGGTTGATCAAATTCAGGAAGAGATAATGGAAGCAAGACAAAGAAGAAGGATAAAAATTCAGAAAATACCTGGGTATGAGAACTGGAGCCCCATCTCAAAAAATATCATAATGTATACCTAGAACAACTTTGGAAAGCATGGCAGAAATATTTCTAGATATTATAATTCTGTAGAATAAAAGAAACATGAAGATCGGGAAACTAGGAGGAGAATTCACAAAAAGAACAACCTATATGGACCTCCTCCTCCTCCCAGATATACCCCTAAGCCCATATGATATTTTGAAAGGTAGAAGAGGAAAGAAGAAGTAGAAGACTTCTAGGATTAAACAAAGAACTCTAGGATAATTTTGAGAGATCTTGTCTTAAATAAGTTTTTGTAATCCTTTTTATTTCATGATTTATAATATGAAAATGATTTACCTCTATATAATTTGTCTTTTTGTGTTTTATTGTTTATATGGTTATTGTCATATAAGATTCAGACTTCTTCAAATAAGGGGAGATTGTTGGGAATATTGTCCCCAAGATTCCTGATTTGAAGAAGGCCTTAAGATGATAATAAATATATTATATTTGATATTCTCTCTAGTTTTGGTATGCCAGGTATAACCAAAGTGCATGGCTAATGGATGATTAGACATTTGGTCACCTAACATGATTTTGCCCCTTTAATCACTCAAATAGCAGAATTCATGTTAACCTCTGGACTAATTATATATTAAACATGTCACTATCATAAAACATAACTAAGTGCAGAAGAAATTAATGGCATCCACAATCACCCAAATCACATCACTTGCCAAAATCTCTGGATCTGAAACGCTTAAGATCAATACGATCAATAGAGAGATCTATAGAAGTTGAACACCTTGATCTGTTGATCGATTCTTGTTCTGAATTACTTGAATCAGAGAAGAGCAGCGATGAGAACAATGATGAGGTGTGGCGGCTTTCCTTATTTAGAATATAAGGACGATTCAAAAAACTTAATTTCTTATCTTGTTAGGGTTAGTCGAATTTGATAAGAACTTTTATAGGACAAGCCTAACGGTCATAATCATAAAGACTGCACATGTGGACCAATAAGAATCAAGGTTAATATTGAAATCGTTTTCGTCTGGACTTAGAGAGAATTTTGGAAAATTACTTGCATTTCTCGAGTGAATAAAGTACTACTCGAGTAATAACTTCTGTTAATCGAGAAGAGGAAGTATAGTTCTTGAGAACAAGTCCTTAAGGAAATTACGGGAAATGACTTCAGACTTCTCGAGAACTAACTTCTATTACTCAAGAATCAGACAACAACTTCTCGAGAAATAACTTTACATCTTGAGAACAAAACTTCTTCTTGAAACTTAATTTTCTTCTTACTCGAGTACTGGTCCTCTGCCTTCTCGATACAAGGCTTGCCCTTCTCAAGTACTGGATTCTGTTACTCGAGTATAACACTTGGAAAATTTCTGAAATGAATTTTTTGAGTAAACTCGGGACATAGATAAGTAGTACTCGAGTACTCTATGGCTTACTCGAGTATTGGACTAAGCCTTCTCGAGAATGATTTATGTTACTCGAGAACTGTACTTAGCATACTCGAGAATTCATTCCAGCACTACTCGAGTACAAGATATACTACACGAGTAAAGGACTTAGAAAAATTTTACTTTATGAAAATTATTTTTTCTTCAAATGAATTCAACAACTGTTCTTTCTTCCATTACTTTAGTGCTTTGAAAATGAAGTGTGTCCCAATAGAGAGGCTACACATGTGTCAACACCATGGATCACACAATGAGGGATTACATTGTATGGTTCTGTGTTTGGTGACTCATTGTAGGCTGACATTGATCTACACTTGGCAATTATATCCTCCAAACACATAACTCAAACAGGGAATCAAATATAACTTAATTCTTCTTAGTTCAAGGGTGACTTCATACAAATCTAAGTTATTGTGGATACAATACCCAATAATCTCCCCCTATTTGTAGAAGTCAAAACCCTCTACACTAAGGTGAATTACATCAAGAAAAACAAATAAAGTAACTAGTAAACACAGTGATAATAATGATAAAAGTGCTAAGCAATGAAAAGTCAGATCATCAAAATAGAAGATTTATATTTATAGATTGTGTCCAAGAAATATCCAAGTCCACAAAATCTCATAAAGAAAAACTTTCTGATCATCTTCTATTATTAGTAGCTTTGCTAATGTTGTCATTGGTGTCTCTCCTTCTTTTCTTTTTGTCTCTTCTGGTAGCAGTAAGGTTTGGGATAATATTTCGCAAGCTTAGGAGGAGCTTTAGGATTGTTCTTTCCATACTCTCTGTCATATATCCTTATCTTAGTTAAAGATTTCTCATATAACTCCCATTCATATGAGCTGTAATGATCATTCATGTTCTCATTATAATCAATAACAAGTTTAAGAGTCTCAAGAATTAGGGATTTGGAAGTTGGGCTCTATATTTCAGCAAGTACTTGAGCTTTCCTTCTTTCAGCTTCAGGATTAGGAGTGGACCTGCTAGTAGAGGCTCCATCACCATACTTTCTTCTCTTAGGGATTTGCACATCAGGAAGAGCTAGAGAAGGTATATCAGTCTGTTCAGATTTCTATACTTGAGCATAGTTTTCTGGAGGAGGAGCATCAGAACCTTCAGGTCTTGGAGAGAAAGATGGCTGCTGGATAGGAGGATGCTGAGCAGTTGGATTCAAATGATGTGGAATAAGATTTGGATTGACTTTAAAATTAGGAAATATCTGCTTGTGCATCCAAATAGCTGTATCATAAGTATGGAATTTGATACCATCAATTTATTTCTGAACATCAACATGTATTTCTTTCAGCTTTCCTTCCCATTCTATCTGCTTTCTTGCATCAGATTTTTCTAAGTATTCTTTTACTAAGCACTCCCCCTTTCTGACTTCTATGGATAGGGTGGCTATGACATCCTCTTTGAATTTGCCAACTTCTTCATATGTTTTGAAATTATGTTCTTGAGCCTTCTTTTCCAATTGGATTTGATTGTTGGCCAGGGTTACTGATTGATCCATCACCTGACCAATACTGGTGATGGTGTGGTCTAAAGCTTTCCCACCTATTTGTAAGAGGTGTTTAAGCTCATCAGTATTGTGTTATATTTCTGCAAATCCTCTGCTCATCTCTTTCTCTAGAGCAGTTACTTTCTCAGTTATAACTTTAAGAGATTCATCAAAATAGCTTCTTTGTTGTGCTAGCATTAGCTTTATCTTACCCAGAAGGGTGTCATCAGTATGTGTTTCAACTTGAGGGGTGGAGGAGGATGAGCAGTCTATGGAACTATTTCTTCAATGGCAACTGAGCTCTGGGCTCTGGTAGTATGAATCAAAATATCTCCTTCCACACCAGTGATTAGAGGGAGAGAGAAGTTAAGGCTCTTGAGAGGAGGCTCAGTTGGTTCAGGAGTATCTTCTTTATTAGAAATCAAAACTGTTTCTTCTTCATGTACTTCTGCAATAGGATACTGAGGGTGAGGGGATTCTGGTTCAAAATGATGTACTGATGGAGATGGTTCTGGAGGAGGAGATTTTTCTGCATGTAGAGGGGAAGGAGGTTCTTTGGAAGTGAGTTCATCAATCATTCTATTGTCATCCTCTGTAGAAAGAACTTGTTCTTGGACTTATCCATTAGAAAGGATGTCTTCATCAGGCAAATCAACATCTAGAAGACTTGAGTAAACTGGGAGGGTAGCAGCATTTGAATGAACATATATAAGAACATCTGTCTAAAGAGCTGGATGACTTGCTTCTGGGACTGATAGAGCAGGCTCCCCCTCAGCAGCTGCACCTAAAGTGCCAGCCACTTGATGTAGAGGGGAAGATGGGGTCCTGTCCTCATCCTCATGGGGTTCATGGGCTTTTACAGCTTGAGCAAGGTTTTAGAGCTTGAGCTCCCATATTTGAATGGAGGAAATTTAAACTTTCTTCATATGATGTAGAGTAGTACCTTTAGAAAGATCAAATACTTCAGGCCTGAGTTCATGAAGTAGAACAAAAATTATTCTGCCATAGCTTGGTGCCTTAATGTTTTCCTTGATTTTATCGAAAATCATCATTCCCCACTGAAACTTCTTTCTGCAAATAATGGCTATCATCATATCAAAGAAATCATTGGTAATGAAACTGATAGAACTTGTTCTGTACAGAAGAACTTTCCCAAGTATATCTATAAGCAGCTTGCTCTCTGCATTTAGATTTGGGTGGAGAATGGTGCAAGCACCAATAGATATACAATAGAAACTGAAGGCACGATTATAATCTGCCTCATTTCGGTTATCTTCTTCTTCAATAATCAGCAAGCGAAGAAGCTTAGAGACAATAGGAGTAGATAGCTTAGCCTTGATCCCACGAACTTTGGATTTCAGAATCTTGTTATTCCTCTTCAATTTTGGCATTTTGGAAAAATTCCTCAACATCTGGAACTAAGATTTTGCACGGCTGTTCCAAAACAAATGAGAGTCTAGCGGCGTACAATAACAGTAGAAGGTTCTTGAAATCATCTGACAGGTCAGCGATTCCAGTAGAAACAAGTTCACTCCTGATTCCAATCTTTGATGGAGGAGCCATTGATCGGGAGAGAGATAAACGGAAGACCTTTTTTTGAGAGAAATCGCTGAAGCGGCGGGAAGAGGGCGACAGCGATAGAGAAGGCGAAGAGTCCTTTTTCTCGAGAGAGGGTTTCAGATTTCGGGTGATTTGGAATTTCTTGGACTTAATCTATTTATATAAGTCTGAATTTATGATGATTAAGAAAATAATAACAATAACTTACCTGAAGATGTGGTGGCAATAGTATCTGGGTGCGAATATCAAAAATTTTGAACTTGAGAGAAAATGACATCAAACTTCTCGAGAGGTAAGTCATTTCTCGAGTGAGGATAAAGTTATTCTCGAGTAGAAGGTTATTTCTCAAGAAGCTGCTTAGTGAAGTGCTCGAGAAGCAGACAGAATTTCTCGAGAGGCGGACTATTATTCGAGAAGTATTTCTCGGGAGTCATTCTAGTTACTCGAGTAGTAAAGTACTGTCTCGAGAAATGAAGTCTTGACTTAGAATTTTCTGAATTTTTTTTGAAGTATTGCCCGATCCTTGAACTTTGTTGTGAGATCTTCTTCTTCATTCTTTTTTGTTGAGCATGCCAAGTTCTGTTTTGAAGAATGAGAACTTGGCCTCATCCAGGGACTTCGTGAAAATGTCTGCAACCTGCTTGTCAGTTGGAACATACTGGAGGTTGATGTCTCCATGCTCCACATGCTCCCTGATAAAGTGATACCTCAGCTCTATGTGCTTTGTCCTCTTGTGAGAGACTGAGTTGTTGGTGATTGCAATTGCACTGGAGGAGTCGCAAAACATTAGAATGTTCTTGAACTTCTTGTCTTTGTCTTCAAATTGATTCTTTATCCATAGCAGTTGTGCACAACAACTGTCTGCAGAGATATACTCTGACTCGGCTGTTGAAATTACGACATAATTCTGCTTCTTGCTGCTCTAGGAGATGAGCCTTCTTCCTAGAAATTGACAAGCCCCGAAATTGCTCTTCCTGTCATCTTTACTTCCTCCAAAATCTGCATCTGAAAAACCTATTAGTTCGCTATCATTACTTCTTGGGTACCATAAGCCAAGATTTGGTGTACCTTTAAGATATCTCAAAATCCGATTTGCAGCAGCGCAGTGAGATTCCTTAGAGTTTACTTGAAATCTAGTACACACACATGTTGAAAACATTATGTCTGGTCTACTAGCAGTAAGATAAAGCAAAGATCCAATTATGCTTCTGTACTTAGTTTCATCAAAAGATTTCCTTTTCTCATCCTTGTCCAGAGACATAGTTGAACCCATTGGAGTCCTCATAGTGGTTGCATTCTCCATTATGAATTTCTTAATTAACTCCTTGGTGAATTTCGTCTGAGAGATGAAAATTCCATATTCAGATTGTTTCACCTAAAGTCCTAAGAAATACTTCAGCTCTCTCATACTGCTCATTTCAAACTTCCCTTGCATAAGTTTAGAAAACTATTTACAAAGTTTGTCGTCAGTAGAGCTAAATATGAAGTCATCAACATAGATTTGCACTAGCAAAATCTTGCCTTTTATTTCCCTAAGAAATAATGTCTTATCTATCTTTCTCCTTGTGAACTTGTTCTTAAGAAGAAAGCTAGACAACGTCTAATACCAAGCTCGAGGAGCTTGTTTCAAACCATATAAAGTTTTAAATAAAAGATAAAAATGATTAGGATGGTTAGAATCAACGAAACCTGTAGGTTGTTCCACATACACTTCTTCCTTTATGTCATCATTAAGGAAGGCTGACTTCATGTCCATCTGATAGACAGTGAAGCCCTTAAGTGCTGCATTTGCTAGGAACAACCTAATTGCCTCCAGCCTTGCCACTAGAGCATATGTTTGATCGAAGTTGATTCATTCTTTTTGTCGGTATCCCTTGGCGACGAGTCTAGCCTTGTTCTTTATGATTGTTCCATCTTCGTCCATCTTATTCCTGTAGACCCACCTTGTTCTGATAACGTTATTACCTTTGGGTCTTGAAACATGCTTCTAGACTTAGCAACATTTGAATTGATTCAATTCTTCTTCCATTGCTATTATCCAAGATGCGTCTGAGTTTGCTTCCTCAAACTTCTACGGTTCAACCTGCGAGAGGAGACTTAAATATAGATTTTCATTAGTTGTACCTCTATGAGTCCTAACACCATCCTGGGGATCTCCGATGATTTGATCAATTGGGTGATCCTTCAAGTGTCTGAGCTCTAGGGTTCTTGCATCTGGAGCTTCCTCTATCACTGGAGTGACTTCATCAACTTGGATGACATCTTCATCATGGTGATCATCCTCTCCAATTAGGGTTGGAGTGGTGATCGTGATGAACTCGATCTTTTTCTTTAACTAGCTCATCAAAGCTCAATTCCTTTAGTCGTGAACCTTCATCTTCAATAACCACACTAGAAGAACTGTCTTGCAGCAAGCTCGTCTCATCAAAGACAACATTGATAGATTCTTCTACAACCATGGTTTTCTTATTAAAAATCCTATATGTCTTACTATGGCTACTATAACATACGGAAATACCTTCAAAACTCTTTTCACTAAATTTAGACGTGTGATACTTTCCATTGTTAAGCACGAAGCATTTACTACGAAAGATTTTAAAATATGAAATAGTCAGTTTTCTGCCCTTTAGTAGTTCATAAGGTATCTTATTATGGTTCTTGTTTATGAGTGTTCGATTTTGCATGTGGCATGCAGTGTTGACGGCTCTAACCCAGAAATATTCTGGTAGTGAGGCATCACTCAGCATGGTTCTGCAAGCCTCTATGAGTGTTCTATTTCTTCTCTCAACAACTTCATTCTGTTGAGGAGTACAAGAAGAGGAAAACTCATGAAAAATACCAATACTTTCACAGAATTCTGTCATGGCCCAAGACTTGAACTCTGTTCCATTGTCACTTCTGATTTTGACAACGGAGCAGCTGTATTCATTCTGAACTTGCCTGACAAAATTAGTAAAGATAGCAAACATATCTAACTTGTGTTTTAGAAAGAAGACCCACGCAAAGCGAGAGTAATCATCAACAATAACCAATGTATAATCCTTACCTCCCAAACTTCTAATTTGCAGTGGACCGAACAAGTCCATATGAAGTAGGTGTAAACACCTATTAGAATCTTTACCAATAATGCTTTTAAAGGTAGCCCTTGTTTGCTTGCCTTTTATACATGCGTGACAAATTCTATCTTTAATGCACTTAACGTTGGGTGCATCACGTACTAAATTAAGAGAAAATAATTTATTAATAGTTTTATAATTTATATGTGTTAATCTCTTATGTTATTGGTAACCAAGAGATGCACTATATTTTTCCAAAAAGAACACTGGCGTAGAAGAGTCTATGAAAATAAAATTTAAATAAAATATATTTCTACTACGAGTGCCTGATAGAATCGTCTCTAAGTTATCGACCGATTTTATCAAACACTTGTCTGCATGAAATTCTACTATGTATCTTTTGTCGCAGAGCTGGCTTATGCTTATAAGATTATGTTCCAATCCTTCAACATAAGCCACATCTGAGAAGGATACACTACCATTCGTAATCAAACCGTAGCCTTTAGTAATCCCTCTGTCAGAACCTCCAAAGATGACCTTTGGCCCGTTAATAACTAGAGAATAATTCTTGAGTAGGCTTCTAGTCCCGGTCATATGTTGAGAGCATCCACTGTCTAAATACCAGATTGGATTTTTTGTGGCCTTTGGACATTCCTGCAAAAGTAGAATCAAGTTGCCTTAGGAACCCAAACTTGTTTGGGACCTTGGTCTCTAGTTAGCATACTCCCCCTACGTATGTTAATAATATGAGTGGTCTTTCTCACATTATTAACTTGAGGAGTTTCATAATATCTGGGATTAAACCAGCAATCTATGACAAAGTCTCCTGCTTGACCTTTTGAGAGTGTGGTCTAGCAGGGGCAGCAGACTTTGAGGTAGAAGCTTCATGGTGATGGCACTCACATGACTCCTCCTTAAGAGGCTTTTCCGCAACGGGTTTAACTTTTGGAGCTTTCTTGATGTTGTCACCATGACTATAAGGCTCGTAGCTCTAAAGAGTAATCTCCTCATAAGGTGCCTTGAAGACACTTTCACCAAAGTTCCGGGGATAGGTCCATCCTTGGTACCGGGACTTGGGCTCTACATAAGTAGGCCTAGAAAAGTGGTCGTAGGATGAATCAAGATCAAACTCGTTTGTCGGAAGGATAATCTTTTTAAATGAAGTTTGGTCTTGAGGACCTTTTCCCTTCTCCTAAGCTAGAGCTTTCTTGGCAATCTTATTTCACCTTTGGGATTTATTTCTCCTAGAAGATTTTCTAGGAGCAGCCACATGGCTTAAGCCAGCTCCATTAGCCTGAGCAGAGAACTCAGCAACAAGTGGAAGGACTATCTTCTGCTTGGAGAAACTTTCAACAAGTTTCTTTTCAGCGGCTAGTTGTTCTTCCAACTATTTGATGATTTGCTCTTTCAAGTTTAGGTGCTCGAGAGACTTTTTGTATATGTTGATTACTTCATGGGCTTCCTCTCTGAGTGAGTCCATCTTTGCGACTTCCTCCCTCAGAGTGCTCTCCTCAGCCTTAAGAGATTTAATCACCTTGGCTTGAGTTCTTGCGACTCTTCAACATTTGTCATAAGTCTTAATCAACTCTTTGTATTGAGTCATGAGTTCAGATCCATCATCAGACGAACAGTCCTCATGATCATTGTCAGAAACATCTGATTCCGAGAGAGGGTATGAGAGTTTACCTTCCCAGTGAACTGGGGTTCTTCTTCATCTGTGTTTGCCATGAGCCCAAAGTAGGCTTTCTCATCATCGCAAACTCGGATGAGTCTGTGTCACTAAGGGTCTTGGCCTTCTTGGCTACCAGACTTCTTTCAGTCTTCTTCTTATTATAAGAAGACATCTTCTCCTCTCTTCTTCCACCCTCCTTCTTCTTGTAAGGGCAATCAGCTATGACGTGTCCTGTCTTATTGTAACAATAACAAACAATGTCAAAGGAAATATGTTTGTTTTGTTTAAAGTGATACCTGTCTTGGCTACTTGAGCTTTTCTTGTGACGATCACCATCAGGACGTGATCTTCTCGACGAGGCATCTTTGCCTCTCCACTATTTCTTCTTGAATATCCTTGAAAGAAGATAAAACTCTCCTTCAGATAGCTCTGAGCCTGAGATACTTGACTCTGAAGCTTCTTCTTCACTTTCTTCCTGTGCAGGAGCAGGAGATGCAGCTTTTGACTTCCTTGAAATGTCTGCCTTTAGAGCGACATAATTCTCCTTTGATGCAGACCGATTCTTCTCTTCTTCAGCTTTTCTTGAGTTGATTTGTAGCTCATATGACATAATCTTTCCAAAGAAATTTTGAGGGTCAGTCTCTGCTAGCTTACCAAACTCCCGGATAGCACAGACTTTGTTATCCTATTTCTTAGTCAGGGATCTCAGGAATTTATAATTCAGTTCTCCATTGGTGAAGACCCGACCATAGACTCTTAGGACATTGACAATCTTAAAGAAACTTTCATAAGTATCTGCAATAGAGTCCTTGGGACCTTGTCTGAATGCTTCATATTTTTGATTCAGTAGGGACCTTCTCTCATCCCTTACCTCTTCGGTACCTTCCATCAAGATGATAAGAGACTGTCACATTTTCTTGTCGGATTGTCAGTGAATCAGATTCTGCAACATCGAATCATCGACTGCACTTGCGATGATATTCTTGGCTTTCTTGTCTAAGGAGACAAGTGCAATCTCATCTTTATCAAGATCCATAAGCTTCTTTGGAACTTGCTCTGTATAGTCAATGGTGGAGGTGGTCATAGGAACATAAGTTCCTTCTTCCACTCTCATAAAAATTCTTGGATCCACAGCTTCCATGAAGAACTTTATTCTCTCTTTTCACATAGCAAAATTATTCTTTGTGCATAAAGGACGCTTAGCAAAATCCTTGGCTCTGTCCATGCTTGTATCCTCTAAAGACAACTAGGAGTAGATATGTTCAAGGTGTTAATCTTTTTGACGAAAAAACTGCCTCTGATACTAATTGATGTTTTTAGTTATCTACCTAAATCACCTAGAGGGGGAGAATAGGTGAGGTCGGCGACTTTTGCGGAATAAAAACTTGTACGAACGGAGCGCAGAAAATAAACAAACAAACCACAGAGAACACAAGATTTATAGTGGTTTTCCAACCTTGGGTACGTCCACTCTCCACCTCACCGATCTAGCAACACTCTAGACTCAACTACGTCACTATTATCTCGGATTGAAAACCAATCCTATAACTCGGAGCAATGCCCCTACAACTCGATCCTCAAAATGGGATCTACACTCGGAAGAAAAACTTCCTACAAAACTCGGAGACAAAATCTCCTACAAAACTCGGAGACAAAATCTCCTACAAGAATTAAAATAGATTTACAATAACAATAAAACAAACTTCACTTCAGATCTCAGAACTTCAGATTTCTTCCTTCTTAAAAGTTGAAACTCTGTCAGAAATATATCGAGGAAGACTTGTCGAAATCTCTGGATCTGAAATGCTTAGGATCAACACAATCAAGAGAGAGATCTGTAGAAGTTGAATGTCTTGATCTGTTGATCGATTCTTGTTCTGAATTACTTGAATCGTAGAAGAGCAGCGGCGAGAATGACGATGAGTAGCGACGGCTTTCCCGATTTAGAATTTAATGACGATTCAGAAAACTTAATTTCTTATCTTGTTAGGGTTAGTCGAATTTGATAAGACCTTTTATAAGACAAGCCTAACGGTCATAATCATAAAGACTGCATACGTTGACCAATAAGAATCAAGGTTAATTTTGAAATCGTTTCCGTCTAAACTTAGAGGGAATTTCGAAAAATTACTTGCATTTCTCGAGTGAATAAAGTACTACTCGATTAATAACTTCTGTTAATCGAGAAGAGGAAGTATAGTTCTTGAGAACAAGTCCTTAAGGAAATTACGGGAAATGACTTCAGACTTCTCGAGAACTAACTTCTATTACTCGAGAATCAGACAACTTCTCGAGAACTAACTTTATATCTCGAGAACAAAACTTCTTCTCGAAACTTAACTTTCTTCTTACTCGAGTACTGGTCCTCTGCCTTCACGAGACAAGGCTTTGCCTTCTCGAGTACAAGCTTCTGTTACTTGAGTACAACACTTAGAAAATTTAAGAAATGAATTTTTTGAGTAAACTCGAGACATAGATAAGTAGTACTCGAGTACTCCATGGCTTACTCGAGTATTGGACTAAGCCTTCTCGAGAAAGATTTCTATTACTCGAGAACTGTACTTAGCATACTCGAGAATTCATTCTAGCACTACTCGAGTACAAGATATACTACTCGACTAAAGGACTTAGAAAAATTTTACTTTATGAAAATTATTTTTTCTTCAAATGAATTCAGCAACGGTTCTTTCTTCCATTACTTTAGTGTTTTGAAAATGAAGTGTGCCCCAATAGAGATGTTACACATGAGTCAATACCATAGATAACACAATGAAGGATTACATTGTATGGTCCTATGTTTGGTGACTCATTGTAGGCTGACATTGGTCTACACTTGGCAATTATATCCTGCAAACACATAACTCAAACAGAGCATCAAATACAACTTAATTCATCTTAGTTTAAGGGTGACTTTATACAAATCTAGGTTATTATGGATACAATACCCAACAGGTTGTAGTGTCAGTGGAAGAGGATTTTAGGATGATGGTTCGTCCGATTTCTGTGGAGGATTCGAAAATCTGGCGTTTGCGTAACAAAGAGGTCAAGCTTGTGAAAGTGCGTTGGGACAATTGTGGGCAAGACGAATACTCTTGGGAGCGTGAACAGGCGATGCGGGAAGACTTCCCAGAACTTTTTGTTTAACGTACATTTTTCTATGTTCTGTTCTGTAGCACTAAAATTTCGAGGACAAAATTCTTTTAAGGGCGATGGAATTATAACACCTCAAATTTTCTTAATCGAAACTGGAGTTGTCTCCCGGTGGTAAAGCTACCGTCGGTGATTGTATACCGCTGAGAATGGGTATCTCGGCATTACTGTCATGAGGATTGGGAAGAACGGGTTGGTGGCAGTCAGGAAGCTATCGCCTGGCGGTAGCGCTACCACCGACGGTAGCGTACCATTAAGAAAGAGGGCGGCTCTCGATAATATCGTCGAGAGCATCTGGACTACTAGACCGTATGAGTCAAAGAACTTTTTCGCGGACCGGTTTTGCAATTTTTTGATTTCTGAGCGTCTGATCTTCCAGGAACTTGATCTGATGACCCAGATCTTTTTGTGTGAACCCTATTTTGGTCAGAGGAGATCCTTCCCCTCATTTGGCTGAAAGTTCTTATCACTTGACGGCTCGTGAGCGAAATGAGTGGAGGAAGAAGATGACCTAATTTCCGTCATTATTGGAGCTTCAAAGCTCTATTTGATGATCCAAGACTGGATCTGTGGTTAGGGCGTAGAGGTGAACATATTCATCCAAGCTTCTTCAAGGTATCCATGACTAGGAAGAGGAATTATAAGGTAACGACACCTTTCCTCCTGGTCTTAGGATGCGTGCATGGCATCTCTTCTTCATGCCTTTATTTTTTTGTAATTTTCAGTACTAGATCTCTAAAAGATGTAAGTTGTCTACCTAAATCACCTAGAGGGGGGTGAATAGGTGAGATGTGCGTCTAATGCGGAATAAAAAATTTAGCAACTAGTACAAATAAGTAAGCAAACAATCACACAGACGACAAGAAATTTATAGTGGTTCCCCGATCTTGGGTACGTCCACTTTCCACACCGATCTAGCAAATCACTAGACTCGGCTACTCCACTATCTCGGATTGCAAACCAATCCTACACCTTGGACCCACGTTCCTATAAAACTCGATCCAACCGGATCTACACTCGGAAGATAAAAACTTCCTACCACTCGGAGAACAACGCTCCTACACTCGGAGATTAATCTCCTACAAGATTTACAAATAGAGATTGAAAATAAAAACAAAAATATTCTCAGATCTGAATGAATTTGTCTCTAGGTCTTCTTCTTGAATCATTGCGGCTCTTTCCGAATTTGTAGAAGAAAATCCTTTGAAAATCTGACCTAAGAAAACTCGAATCTACTCGATCAAGGAGAGAAAAACGATTCCTTAATCAGCAGATCTTCTAGATCGAATGCAGAGAGATCGATCTTGACGAGAGGGCGGCTTCAGATGTCATTCTTGAGAAAAGTCGGCCGAACCAGTAATTTAGGAAAGTACGGAATCCACTCTTAAGAGATTCTTCTTTTTCTTTTCTGCTTAGGGTTATGTCTTAGGGAAAAGACTTTATATAGGATTACCCTTAACGGCTAGAAAGGACATTAATGACGATATGTGGACCAATCACGTCGAGTTATTTGAAAATTCGGCCGTTCTGGACTTAGAACAAAATTTTCTGGAAAAACGACTTAGTTCTCGAGAAGTGGCTATAGTTCTCGAGAACTAGGAACTGAGTTCTCGAGAACTGTCAAGACTTCTCGGAAACTAAGTTCTTTAGAAAAGATTTGGACTTCTCGAGAACACAAGGTTTAGTTCTCGAGAACTAATTGACTTCTCGAGAACTTGTCTTAGAATAATTCATGAACTTCTCGAGAACCAGCACTTAGACAATTATTCTAAACTTCTCGAGAACAAAGAGGAAGACTTCTCGAGAACTGAGGGAGGACTTCTCGAGAACTAAATAAGACTTCTCGAGAACTTAACTTAGAAAAATTTCTTGAAGCAAATCCTAACTATTCAAGAAATTGAGCTGGCAGTTCTCGAGAACTGAAGCCAAGCTTTTCGAGAACAAGTAAGACTTCTCGAGAACTATACCTTAGGCTTCTCAAAAACTGACCAAGACTTTTCGAGAACAAAGAGGACTTCTCGAGAACTATAACTTAGAAAATTTTTTGAATCTGTCCAGACTTTTCATGAATTATGTAGTTAAGCTTCTCGAGAACTATGAGAGCTTCTCGAGAACAAACTACACTTCTCAAGAACTCTGAAGTTGCTTCTCGAGAACTTGACTTAGATAATTTTCAAGACTTTTAGAGAATGTTATCTTATGGTCCTGTCTTCATCCCATGCTCCCAATGTTTGAACATGAAGTGTATCCCAATTGAGAGGCTACACATGAGTCAACACTTTGGATCACATAGTGAGGGATTACACTGTATGGTCCTGTATTCCTGACCCACTGTAGACTGATAATGGTATATACTTAGCACTGAGAATCTGCAAACATTCAACTAGAATAAGGATATCAAATACAACTTAATTCATCTTAGTTCAAGGTGACTTCATGCAAATCTGGGTTATTGTGGATGCAATACCCAACAATCTCCCCCTATTTTTAGAAGTCAGAACCCTCTATACTAAGGTGAATTATCATAATAAAGAAAGAACTGGAAGAAAGGAAATTGAATATAAATGCAAAGACAGATTAATTAAAGGCATAATATGCAAAACTAGGAATTGTATATATAAGTAATGTTTTAGAATCAATCAACATCCATTTCCTCAAAATTCTCAAAACAAAACATCATGAATCAATCTTTGCTTTGCTGTTGCCTATCTTGCTTTTCCTGCTGCCTCCTCTTATAACTGAAAGGCTTAGGATAGTACCTTGGGGGCTTTGGAGGAGCTTTAGGATTATTCTTTCCATATTCTCTGTCATATATCCTCCTTTTGGTCATAGACTTTTCATATGATTCCCACTCAGCAGAGCTATAGTGAAGATGTCTATTCTCATTAAAGTCCATGACTAGTTTAAGAGTTTCAAGAATTAGAGCTTTGGAAGTTGGGCTCCAAACTTTAGCAAATTCCTTTGCTTTTCTTCTTTCTGCCTCTGGCTGGGGAACAGATTTGCTAGCAGAAGGACCTTCCCCATACTTCCTTTTCTTGGGGATGTGAACCTCTGGTAGATCTTGGGGAATAATGTCATCCCAAACTTGGGAATAGGAAGCTGGAGGAGTTGTCTGATCTTCTGGTCTAGGGGAGAATGTAGACATTTGAGGTTGGGGCACTTGGCTGGACTCACCTTGAGCAAGAGGATTTAAGTGATGAGGAATAATGTTGGGGTCAGCCTGAAAAATCTGGGAAGATCTGGTTGTGCATCCAGACAGCTGTATCATATGTATGGAATTTTACTGATTGAATCTGTTCTATGACATCCTTACTGATTGCAGTTAATTTCTCATCCCAGATAGTTTTGGCATTTGCAGTAAGCTTTTCTACCTGCTCTTTCACTATGGTGTCTGATGGCGACGGCCACCACGACGGCCAACTGGGTGATGAAGACGACGTCCATGGTTGTGTTGTCGTGGCAGAAGAAGACGACGATGCTCCACCAACAAGAGACTTGCGGCGCCGTAGCGGGCACGGCTACAATCTTCGCCCACGCAACAAGAATAAGATTTAAATTTATTTTACTAGTTGGTCTGCCTTTATCTTATTATATGTGGTATTTGACACTATTTTATTTCTGTCATTTCATTTCTGCAAAATATTTATTTTGGGCTGCTAATAGCCACATGGTTGTAAGCCTTATATAAGGCCAAATTTTCATTTGTTATGGGATTATTATTGAAATCAAAAGAAATTGCTTGCCTAAACCTAATTCTCTCTTCCTCCTCCTCTTTGCCCCCCCCCCCCCCCAAGGAGCCCTCTCAAGGAGTTCGGCCGCCCCTCTCCCTCTGTGCTTGGCCACCCCCTTCCACTCCCTCTCCTCCTCTAACAACCACTCGTTCTCCCACCTCTCTTTCTCTTCTCCACCGACTTATTGTCAACCCATTAAAGATTTCGGCCACTTTGGAAGAGAAGGATCTTGTGCAAGGAAGAAAAAAGTTTTGGGGTAAACTTCCACGGCGAGAAGTGAAGGAGACGAGCAAGATCTTCATCCGTGGTGCGTTTCCCGTGGATTTCAAAGGAAGAGCGGTCGTTCTTTGTGGATCCAAAGATCTCGGATCTACGTTTCCGAGTGGGGTAACGAAATTCCTACACAAGAGATTTCCTTCTTTGATTAGTTCTTGTGGTGGACGAATTTTGCGTAATCTCTCGAATCGTCAATTTTTCGCGGTGTTACTAGTAATAGATTTGTGATTTTCGTTAGGTTTTCCGAAAGATCTATCGAGAGGATTGGCGCTCCTCGCTTTTGTTTTGTTGGGATAGATCCTACCACTTTCGAATCATGAGTTTTTTTGGTGGATCTATTTTGGTACAACTCCAAGATCGATCAGAATCAATATTATTCCATTTAGCCGGAAAGGATTTTTGCCTATAGCCATTCTCCGTTCCATCTGCGGATCGGCTATCCGTATGTTAGCGCGAACGATAAATAAAATTCATTGTGGTCGCTGCGTTTCGTTTGTGTCCGGGTTAGAGAGCGTTAAACGTTGTAAAGGTCGTAGTCACGCCCTCCGTGTAGGATCCTTAAAGCATAGCCTACATCAAATTTGGTATCAGAGGGAGGTTTGTGTTGATTTCTCAATCGACACTGTCCTTACGCTTTCCTGTCATAGGACTTTGACTCACACTTGGTCGTGCACGTCTCGTTAGACACAAAATCTGAAATTTTCACCATCTGGTCTGCATATAACAAAAAATCAAAAAAAATCTGCAAAAAAATTACAAAAAAAATCTGAATTTTCTCCTTGTTTTTCTAAGCACAAAAGTCTAAAAAAATATTTTCGTTCTCCAAGTCGTTAAGCATATAAAAATCCTGCTTTATAAAATTTTTGTCCAAACAGTCGTTTTTTCTAAGAGAGACACCCCGTATCAGTGTTGTTTCATGCGCACGAGGCTTGGCACAGAGTATCCTCCATCCACCTCACACATGGCCGACAACCATGATGATGAGCACGCTCCTGCAACAATTGCGACGCTTAGGGAAGAGTTTAACACAAGGTTCGATGCACTCACTCAGTTAATCCAAGGGTTGGTTGTAAATCAGGCGGTGCCTCAAAATCCCGGCTTTGGGATAAATCGACCGGGGCCACCACCCCAGCCCACCAACCAAGAGAAGAGAGACAAAACCAACCTCGTGATCAGGACTATGAGTACGCACCTCGAGCCCCTTAAGAGTTCGACTTAACTAGGGCCGTTAAAATGGAATCACCATCCTACGATGGCATGGGTGAACCCAAAGTATTTCTAAACTGGATCATGGATATCGAGTGCTATTTTGAGTGGCACAACCTGACGGACGTTGAGAAGGTGCGGGTAGAACGAATGAAGCTTCTGGGTAGAGCCAAAACGTTCTGGTTGAACGAAGAGAGGCGTCTAGGCACCGTAAATGGAGCACCCCCAATTGGGTGGGCTGCCATGAAAGCACTCCTGCACGACCAATATGTCCCTGCGTATCACCAAACCCAAATGTTCGACGAGCTAGCCACCCTTCGTTAAGGGGGCCAATCGGTAGCAGAGTACATGGGACAACTCAAGGATATGATGGTGCGTTGTGATATTCGAGAAATGCCCGAGGTCACACTATCTCTCTTTCGTAAAGGACTCAATACGTACATCCAAGGCAAGCTTCTACATTATGGTCACACGGACCTTAACACAACATTCAATGCAGCATTGGATATAGAAAAGCACAATGCCAACAAGTCCAAGGGACGAGCATTTCAGAAAGGAAAGTCCATCTTAGGACCCCCACCTTCGTCCTCCATACGGGACAAAGGAAAGTTTCGATCGACTGATTCGAATTCCATCGTCATCACCGCTAGGAACAACAGAAATCCCACTGGCGAGAGAGTTCCAATAGGACGGATTAATAAGACTAATGCCACATGTTATGCTTGCGGAATTCAAGGGCACTACTCTAGTGAGTGCCCCACTAAGAGTAAACCATTAGCACTATTAGACTCTATGTCTGAGCCTGCCGAGATCGTCTATGAAGCTGACGGCGAATCGGATGTCGAGCCGAGTGATATTGACGACGATTCTTATATGATGGTTATGAGGTGTATCTTGGCCACACCGCGTGCACCGGATGAGTATAATCGAACGAACATATTTTCTTTGAATTTTAAATGTGGTGAAAAGTGGTGCAAATTAATAATAGATAGTGGGAGTTGCATGAACGTCATTTCGGAGAATGACATTGCTCGTATGCATTTAACCACTGAACCGCACCCCCAACCATATAAAATAGCATGGGTGAACAAAACGTCTATCGCGGTTTCTAAGCGTTGTTTAGTGCCACTTACGGTGAAGAGTTATGTCGATAAAGTGTGGGGCGACGTCATCCCCATGGATGTATGTCATGTATTGCTAGGATGCCCGTGGCTCTATGATTATGACATGACCCATTTCGGACGAGCCAACACGTATGAGTTCAAGTTTAATGGTAAGACCATTGTCCTGAAACCTACACCGCCCAAGGATTCTCCGGGTGCCTCCAAAGACACAATTGTGCCTGCGGAAAAGAAAACTATAAGTTTGATAAGTAAGAAGGAGTTGGAACGCGAGACCTTCGTGGACGGCGTCCTGTATGCTTCAGTATGTCTACAAGCTAAGCAAGACTCGCCCACTTTAGAGAATCTACCGTTATCTCTGCGCACTATATTGGAAGAGTATAAATACGTCTATCCGGAGGACTTGCCATCTAAGTTGCCACCCATGAGAGATATTCAGCATGTGATTGATTTCGTCCCGGGCTCTTCATTGCCTAACCATCCACATTATCGGCTCAACCCCTCCGCACATGAGGAGCTACAAACTTTAATTTCGGATTTGCTAGCAAAGGGTTTTATCCGCCATAGTAAGAGTCCATGCGCCATACCGGCCCTCTTGGTCCCAAAGAAAGATAATTCTTGGCGATTGTGTGTAGACTACCGAGTCATAAATAAAATTACGGTCAAATATAGGTTTCCCATTCCCCGTTTGGACGACTTATTAGATATGTTATCGGGAGCCACCATATTTTCAAAATTGGATCTCAAAAGTGGTTATCATCAAATAAGGATACGGGAAGGAGATGAATGGAAAATGGCTTTTAAATCTAAGGATGGGCTCTATGAGTGGTTGGTGCTTGGAGAAGGGCTCACCAACGAACCGAGTACTTTCTCACGATTGATGACCCAAGTTTTTAAGCCATACATGGGTAAGTTCGTAGTAGTATCCTTCGATGATATCTTAGTTTTCAGCCGTTCACAAAAGGATCATGACACACATCTAAGGACAATCTTATCAACCTTGCGCCAAGAAAATCTATATATTAATCTTAAAAAGTGCGCCTTTGGTGTGACATCCGTAGAGTTTCTAGGCTACATAGTGAGTTCCGAAGGCATTCATGTTGACCCAAAAAAGGTCCAAGTGATTAAAGATTGGCCTAAACCAACAAATATTCGGGAAGTTAGAAGTTTTAACGGCTTGACCACATTTTATCGAAGGTTCATTCAAAACTTTAGTAGTATCATGGCCCCGATCACTGAATGCATAAAGAAAGGAGAATTTTCTTGGACTAAAGCGGCCACTCGCACGTTTCAAATGATTAAGGACCGGATGTCCGAAGCCCCATTATTACGATTGCCGGATTTTAGTAAAGTGTTTGAATTATCATGCGACGCATCGGGAATAGGGATCAGAGGAGTTTTAAGTCAAGAGGGACATCCTATAGGATATTTTAGCGAAAAACTTGTCGGTCCAAAGATAAATTATTCCAATTATGATCATGAGTTCTATGTTGTGATACGTTGTCTCCAACATTGGCGACACTATCTTATCTCAAAAGAATTTGTAATCTTATCCGATCATAAGGCTTTAAAATTTGTAAACTCCCAAAGTAAAATCAGCCTTCGGCACGCCAAATGGGTCTCATACCTTCAGGAGTATACATTCATTATCAAGCACCTCAAGGGTACGTTAAATCGTGTGGCGGACGCCCTTAGTCGAGTCACCCTATTACTATCTACCATAGAGATATCGGTCATAGGATTTGAAAGAATCAAAGATGAGTATGTACAGTGCCTGGATTTTAAGGATATATATTTCGCCACTCAGGACAATTCTCCTTCCACTATTTCGGCATATTACATTCGTGTCGGGTACCTATTTAAGCATACACAACTATGTATTCCCCGCTCTTCGATACGCCATTTTATTATATGGGAGTTACATAGTGGAGGATTAGGTGGACACTTCGGTGGCGATAAAACGATCATACTTGTAGAGGATAAATTCTTTTGGTCGGGCCTCAAACCAATGGTCAATAAAATCGTGGGGAGCTTCCGCGTATGTCAATTAGCAAAGGGTAACAAGACCAATGCTGGTCTTTACACACCCCTTCCGATTCCATCTGCCTCATGGGTGGATGTTAGCATGGACTTCATATTGGGCCTTCCACTGACATTTAGGGGTCACGATTCCATCTTGGTCGTGGTGGACCGATTCTCAAAAATGGCTTATTTTATCGCTTGTCATAGCACCAACGATGCTTCACATGTCGCTAAGTTGTACTTTAAGGAGGTCGTGGCACATCGAGGTGTCCCAAAAACCATCGTGACCGATCGGGATGTTAAGTTTACTAGCTATTTTTGGAAAACACTTTGGAAGCTGTTGGTGTAACACCTCCCCTGTAAAGACCATATAATATGGGTCCGGCCGGGGCCCCACAATATACGGACGCCACAGCTTTAGTATTAAAAGATGATATGAAAACTACCCAATCTCAAAACTCATGACAAACACAGCGGAAACAGAACATTAACGGACAGAAGTTATCCACTAACAGTAGAGTATCAGATGGCCTTAAGGCCTTACACAATAAAATCCAAAATACAAAAGTGCCAAGCACTCCTAGGCTACCTCGGCATGCAAGCCGGACATAGTCAACCAACAGCAACAAGACATGGAAAGGAAAATAGTCAAGCACAGCAACACTTCATGAGGCTTAGGGCTTTTCGCCCGGCGCGCTAGCTCCTGCATGCGATCCTTGCCCTGTAAGGATTTGAAGTAACGTGGGTCAGCAAAGGCTGACCTCTACTGTGTAACAAACACATCTCCTCCCGGCCGTCCCTAACGGACCCCGGGGTACCACTCCACCTGCAAGTTAGCACTTCGTATACCAAAAGAGTATATATATATAATAAAGCGGTAAAACAGGCTTGGATGTCTCATACAGCATACATGTTCTCTATGTTTTGTACAAAGTGAAAGGGGCCTACTATGCAACATGAATGCAACCCGGGTTTCACCCAAGGCACCCTAGCTCGTATGCATCTAGCACAACAACAAACACTGGGTACTTCCGTTCCCCATTGGCTTAAAGCCGCAAACAAAAGGGAACCACCATGTCCCTAACGGCACACACGCCGTCACACGGAACCTTGCAAAGGCCCCACCTGCACAAGGGTCATAACCCCAGGGCTTGCCCGCACAATCTGACTTCGCTCGTCAGGGTTCCGCCTCACACTGACCGATTCTAAGAAGCCTTGCTGGACCCCACCCGCTCATGGCTACATTGCCCGGGCTTGCCCTCCGCTCGGCATTCTCGTCAGTCTCACACAAGGGGCTAGTCTCGCCGGGACACTTTCCCCACATGACTTGCGCGTCACGAAAAAGCCAGCCGACCACGGAGACATAGTCGTGCCTTAGAACAGCACAAACAAAGGTTTCCCCACCCCAATTGCCACTCGCACCGTGTCTTTCCCGTGCTCCAAGGAAACCATCTACCGCACAAAGCGGAGCTAACCTCGTCCGGTTCCGACTACGAGTACTCACTCAAATATAAGGGGGAAAACGCATACACACAATGGCGTATTGCCGCTACGGATTTCTACCGAATCCCCGAAGCTCGCTATGCAACATCACCGGGTCGGACTAACGGTCGCGACCACGGCTTCACCCACAATGCCTAATCCGCTAACGGAGTGGATCTTTAATGCAAAGCATGCCGGGATGAACATACTCAACCCGGAGGTTTCTCTTGAACCTAGGCTACATGAATCCCTCTCATTTGAGAGATTCGGTGCTAAAAATACGAAAGGAAGGGGATGCTATTCATGCATCCTAAATCCTAAAAACCGAGAGGAGAAGTGTCGTTACCTTTCGTCCCCTCTTCCTAGCCATGGAGAAAATTTGCTCGGTTGAACACCACCGCAACGCTCCCACCTTCGCGGATCTGAACTCCGCTCGCGAAATGGACCTCCGAAGCTTCGCCGGCGGCCGGATCTTGGCCTTCTTCCTCCTCCTTGCTCTCCCTTCTCTCTAGAATCAAGAGAGATAAATATAGGAGAAAATTGAGGGTTTCAAACCCTATTCCCGAGTTTAATCCCTCAGATCTAGCCCCCAGCCGTTGGATCTCATCCCAAAGAAACGGACGGCCACGATTCGGCCTAAAATACAAAATCTGGGGCCGAACACGGGTTGCAACACGGCCGTGTGCCTGGCCGTGTCACCCATTCGCCGTCTCGATCGAGTCGAAAAACCAGCACCCGGCCCTTGACACGGCCTCCGACACGCCCGTGTCACCTGCGACACGCCCGTGTCGGGACCCGTGTCACGCCCCCCGTGTGCAATCGACCAACATTTCGCAGGCAGAGAGGTACATGGCCTTGTGAAACGGCATTAGAAACGCCCGTGTCAAATTTGACACGCCCGTGTTTGTGCCCGTGTCACGGCCCGTGTACCACACTTGTAGAAACCCTGGAGTGACACGGCCTGGGACACGCCCGTGTCCTAGGCCGTGTTCTACAACTCGACCAGCGTCGACCGCCAAAGCGTCGACCGCACAACCCGAGGCCGAACACGCCTGTGTCACGCCCGTGACACGCCCGTGACACGCCCGTAACACGCCCGGGACACGCCCGTGACACCTGCTCCAAAAACCAAACTGGGCTTAAAACATCACCCGTCCCTCTTTTGAGTTTCGGGGTGTTACAACTCTCTCCCCCTTAAAAGAATTTTGTCCCGAAATTTAAAACATGGAAGGTAAACAAAACTAAACAGTACCTGAGGAGAAAAGCTCGGGGTACTCCTCCAGCATGGCCTGCTCTCGCTCCCATGAGAGCTCCTCGCAACCACAGTTGTCCCAACGGACCTTCACGAGTCTGACCTCCTTGTTCCGCAATTGCCGAACCTCTGAGTCTTCTATCCCGATTGGACGAACTCGCGTCCTCAAGTCTTCCTCTACCGGCACCGCCGTCGGCTCAATCACCACGTTGGCTTCTAATAATGCTTTCCTCAGGACGGAGACGTGAAAAATGTCATGCAATCCACTTAGCTCTGTGGACAACGCCAACCGGTACGCTGCCTCTCCCACTCGCTCGATGACCTTGAATGGTCCCAAAAATCTCGGACTCAGCTTCTTGAGTCGGCGAATTCGCGAAACGCCTTTGAACGGCTTGATCTTAAGATACACCCAGTCGCCCACAGCGAATTCCACATGCCTGTGGCGAGCATTGAAATACTTCGACTGCCGATCTTGAGCCACCTTCATGCGCTCTTGGATGGTCCGCACTAGCTCACTAGCGTCGGCTACCACTTCTTTCCCTAAAATCTTGGTGTCTCCCGCCTCTGTCCAAGACATCGGTGTTCGACACTGCCTCCCATACAGAGCTTCGTATGGCGCCATCTTGATACTAGCTTGGTAACTATTATTATACGCAAACTCCACCATGAAGAGGTGATCCTCCCACTTCTTGCCAAAGTCGAGAGTACACATCCTTAGCATATCTTCCAAAGTACGGTTCATTCTCTCAGTTTGCCCATCGGTTTGAGGATGAAAAGCCATACTGAACTTGAGTTTTGTGCCCAAGCTCTTCTGCACCAACCGCCAATCCTTAGACGTGAAACGTCCATCCCGGTCGCTGACTATACTCTTCGGAATCCCATGGAGTCGTACAATATTGCGGACGTACAACTCCACCAACTTTTCCACACCGTCCTCCTTCCGGTTTGGGATGAAATGTGCCACTTTGGTCAAGCGGTCCACAATCACCCAAATGGCATCATTACCCTGCTGCGATCTAGGCAACCCATGCACAAAATCCATGGAGATGTCATCAAATTTCCATTCGGGGATTGGGAGAGGCTTCAAGAACTCGCCCGGCTTCTGACACTCGGCCTTCACCAAGGCACAAGTTTGGCACCGACTCACACACAAAGCTACGTCCCGCTTCATCCCAGGCCACCAATAGGACTTCTTCAAGTCCAAGTACATCTTTGTACTACCCGGGTGAATGGAGTACTTGGTGAAGTGGGCCTCAAACATCAACTCCTCGCGGAACTTGCCGAACTGCGGTACACAAATCCTTCCGCCCTTCCTCAGAATCCCATCAACCATCTCCCAGGCGCTACCCTCGCCCTTTAGAGCTTCCTCCACGAAAGGTTGGAACTCCGTATCTACACGGGTCGCTTCCCGAATACGATCGCATAAGTCACTCTGCATCTCAATCCAATTTAGTCGAGCCACGCTAGACTCGCCTCTTGCCACACATTCCAAACCAAGGGACTCCCAGTCCCGCCTTAACCGCTCATCGTGAGCTTCAATCCAATTTCCCTGCCCCGAGTATTTCCTACTCAAAGCATCTGCCACCACATTGGCTTTCCCTGGCGTGTACTGAATCGCCACCTCGTAGTCCCCAAGGAACTCGACCCACCTACGCTGCAGTATATTGAGGTCCTTCTGATCTAGGAGATACTTCAGACTCTTGTGGTCCGTGAAGATCTCCACCTTTGCACCATAAATGTAGTGCCTCCACAACTTCAAAGCAAAAATTACCGCCGCCAACTCCAAATCATGGACGGGGTAATTTCTCTCATGAGGCTTCAGCTGCCTCGACCCAAAAGCTATCACACTACCATGCTGCACCAACACGCACCCTAAACCGCATCCGGATGCGTCGCTGAAAATTTGGAATCCTTCGGTCCCCTTTGGTAGACTTAGGATCGGCGCCGTCATTAGCCTTTCCTTCAGGGTTTCAAACGCCTCATTGCACTCTTGATTCCATACAAATTTCTGATCCTTGCGAGTTAGTGAAGGGAGGGGTAGAGCTATCCGCGAAAAGTTTCCACAAACCTTCGGTAGTACCCGGCTAGTCCAAAAAAACTTCGGACTTCCGCCACGGTCCTCAAAACTGGCCACTCTCTGATGGCTTCTACTTTCGTTGGATCCACTGCCACCCCGTCCCCGCTAATCACATGGCCTAGAAATGCCACTTCCTCCAACCAGAACTCGCACTTGGAGAACTTCGCATAAAGTTGGTTCTCTCTCAATACTTGCAACACTGTCCGCAAGTGCGACTCGTGCTCCGCTTCCGACTTGGAATACACCAATATGTCATCGATAAAGACCACTACGAACCAGTCCAAATATTCGCAAAACACTCGGTTCATCAAGTCCATGAACACGGACGGCGCGTTCGTCAGCCCGAACGGTATCACCGAGAACTCAAAATGACCATACCTCGTACCAAACGCGGTCTTGGGTGTGTCTTCGTCACGAATCCGCAACTGATAATATCCGGACTTCAGGTCCAACTTGGAGTACACCACCGACCCCACCAACTGGTCGAAGAGATCGTCTATCCGGGGAATCGGATACTTATTCTTGACAGTCAATTTGTTCAACTCTCGGTAGTCTATGCACAGAAGCATACTACCGTCCTTCTTCTTTACAAATAACACCGGCGCACTCCACGGTGAGGAGCTAGGCCTGATATACCCTTGCTCCAAAAGCTCCTGCAACTGAACCTTGAGCTCGGCCAACTCCTTTGGTGCCATCCTGAAGGGTGGACGAGACACTGGTCTAGCCTCGGGCACCAACTCGATGGAGAAATCAATCTCCCGCCGAGGAGGTGCTCTCGGTAGCTCCTCAGGAAATACATCTCCAAACTCCGCCACCACGGGCACTTCTTCAAGAGACAGCCTGGAAAGGCTAACCTCCAACAACGCTACTAGAGCTACACCTCCCTGGCTAACAGCTCGCACTAACTGAAGTGCCGAAACTAGGGAACATGCCACTCCATGTGTAACACCCCAAAATGTTGTAGGAGCGACGGGGATCGATTTTGGCCAAGGCAAATTTTTAGTGCAGGTGACACGGGCCCCAACACGGGCGTGTCGGAGGCCGTGTCGGGCGTGTCGAGCTCGGGCCGTCGAGCTGGCCGTGTAGTCGACCAGTTCAGGTCGACGATGGTCGTGTGGTGGAACACGGCCTAGGACACGGGCGTGTCCCAGGCCGTGTCACACCTGGGCTGTGCGGTTGGGTACACGGGTAATGACACGGGCATGAACACGGGCGTGTCTAGTTTGACACGGGCATGTCTGATGCCGTGTCACAAAGTCGTGTACCTCTCTGACTGCGAAGTGTTGATAAATTGTACACGGGGGGCGTGACACGGGTCCCGACACGGGCGTGTCGCCGGTGACACGGGCGTGTCGGAGGCCGTGTCACATGTCGTGTTGCTGGTTTTCAATTTTGGTCGAGACGGCGAATAAGCTACACGGCCTGGCACACGGCTGTGTGCCAACCCGTGTTCGGCCCAGATTTTATGATTTTGGATTTAATCCGGGTCGTTCGTTTCCTTGGCTTTGGATCCGACGGTGGGGGGCTGCTCCTGGGTGGTTATAGTCGGGAAATAGGGTTTAGAAACCCATTTTCCATTGGCCAATCTCTCTCAAAAACCTAGAGAGAAGGGAGAGCTTGGAGGAGGAAGAAGGAGGTCAACTCTGGCGGTCGGTGGAGATTCGGGGCTCCAAATCGCGAACCGTCTTCGGATCTGCGGAGGCAAGGAGATTGCGGTGCTTTTCAACCGTATAGTTTTCGATGGCGCCGCGGAAGAATGCAAGGGTAACGATTTCTCATCCTTGGGCATGTGAAGCCCTCTTTTCCTTTGCATAGGAAGCCCTCTCTCGCGAGTGAGCGAAGAGTTGGAGCGTTCCTTGGGGTAGATATGTAAAGTCCCCCTTGTGTAGAGTCCGTATGCGAAAACGGACATAGGCATTGTGTGTGAAGCCTATCCGGACAAGTAGAGCGGATCGGTGATGTTGCATTGCATATGAACCGGGGAAGACTCCGGGTGTTTGGGCGTTTTTCGGGTTTTCTACGTGGTAGATTGCATCAGGGAGCCTTGGAGATTAACCCCAAGGTGCACCCGAAAAACTGGGCAAAAGCGGGTTTTGCCAACACGGTGGCCGGGGAGCCAACGTGAACATAACCGGGTTATGTGATTATTGTGGTGGAAACGGGACTCGGTGAGTCTTGGCCTGCGCATATGGCTTAAATTGTCGTTGCGGTGTGAGCACGGGTCAGGCGGAACCATACCCGGTCTATGTCGTTCGGTAGGACCGTTGGCATGGATGAGGGTCTTCGGCGGTCTATGGCTTAAATTGCCGTGACCAAGGCCAGGAAGGCAAAATGCTCATATGGATGACCGTCCAAGAGGCGGTGGTGGATTGGGAACGTCTATGGCTTGAATTGACGTGACGTTGGCCGGTTCGCCGAGAATGTGCCCTGAGTGCACGGGGTGTGTGGCCGTGCGAGCCTGTGCCTGTGGTGAAGTGCAAATACTTTATATAATTGCCTATGCTAATAAAGTGCAGGGAAAGAGCATTGCCGCCCCGAATGTGGGGGCGGGATCGTTATAATTTGGTCAGCATTGCTGACCGTTACTATTGTTTGCCACCGGGCGGTGGTTTGTGGCTTGCAGGTGCTGCGGAGCAGAGCGGGAAATAGCGGGCTAAAGCCCTTGTTGCTGTGCCGGCCCTCGAAGGCCTAATTGCTTATGTTTCTTTCCCGTTTTTCATGTATGGCCGGCCTGCGAGCCGAAGTATGAAAACACTATTTTTGTTAAGTGAACAGTGTAAGGCCTTAAGGCCATTTCTCTTTTGGTGTATGTATACATTCCTGAGTTTGTAATGGACATTCATGCTGTTATGGCTGGGTTCTTATTCCTTTTGCAACCTAATAAATTGCTTCCGCTAGGTGTTGTGTAGGACGACATGATTGGTTGATTGGTTTCAACGCGTAACAAACCGGTCTGTCCGTAGTATATGGCGTCGGGCCCCGGCCGGACCTACTGCTATATGCTATGGGACGGATAGGGGTGTTACAAATTGGTATCAGACTTCTGGTTTCGGTCAAGCTTAAATGAATTCGTGGACGAATTCACTTTAAGGGGTGGTGAGCACATGTGTGCGTCATCGTTATTACATGAAAAGAACCCATGAATGTCCACTTAGGAATGAAAATACACATGTTTGAGGAACCTGCGTGTTCCTATAATTGCTGTTTGCAGTAATCTTTGGTCGCTTGTCGGTGTTCTACACGATTATAGGTGACCAGAATTGGTGCTGGGCCGTCTGAACGGCCAGGTTCTGAGGCGAGCAGTGCGCCAAGCGATGTGCCTGCAACACCTCCGTCTGCCGAGACCATTAGGTTGGTGGCAGAAGCGGTCATGGCAATGATCAATGCGCAGCCTGCAAGGCAGGTGCAGCAGCCTGCTCCTGCTGTGGAGCAAGTACCGCTTCAGGCGGCAGAGCAAAGGAGGGTTGAGCAAGTAGTTTTGGAGCCAGAGTTGCCTCGGAGAGCAACTGAAAGACAACTGAAGCACGTGATGTACTTTCATCCACCGGTATTCACGGGGGCAGAAACCCCGACCCAAGCAGAGGATTGGCTCTCAAGGGTCAACAGGGTGATGACTGCGATGGAAACGGAAGAGTGGCAGAAGACCACTATAGCGACGTTCCTTTTGGATGGGGACGCAAGACTATGGTGGGAAGGCCTAGAGCTACATCAGTTGCGGGGAAGGCCGTTGGCTGAAGTTCTGATGGAGGAGTTTGCGAGACTATTCATGGCTCGATACCTCCCCTCGGCGTAGAGAATTGCGCTAGAAAGCGAATTTCAGAAGTTTGTGCAAGGGGATTGCACCGTTGATGAGTACCTCCACGAGTTTACTCTGTTGGGGAGATATGTCGGCGCTACCTTCGCAGACGAGGAGCGCAAGACGAGCCGCTTCTATGAAGGGCTAAGAGATGATTTAAGGTTCCTACTGTCGGGGCCCAAGGCGCAGGGTTTCATGACCCTGGTCAGTTCAGTCCGGTCCTTGGAGAAGGACATGAAGAATGTCCAAGCGAAGAAGGAATCCGGTAGTAAGAAAGCGGAGTTCAAGGCACCGACTACGTCGAAATCGGGCTACTGCAGATTCTATAAGAAAGCTAAGACGTCGGGTCCAGCTTCTTCAGGTGCCTCGGGGGCAACTACCAATCGAACCCAGGGCGCTTGTTTCACGTGTGGAAAGACGGGGCACTTTGCCCGTGATTGTTGGAGTGGACGCTCAAAGTCCGAAAGAAAACAAGGAGCTACCTACGAGGAGAAGGGCAAAGCGGTGGAGTCGACCGCATCCCACTATGCTCCGACTCAGCCTAGAGTCTATAACTTGGGCCAGCAGGAGGCCATCAAGCAAGCGGATGTGGTGACCGGTATGAGTTAATTTATAGCAAGTTAGCTTTAATACCGTTATCTATTACTTGTTAGCCTAATATTGTTTGTATAGGCTTTGTTGTGATTAGTGATAGTCCGGCACGGGCACTGTTCGATACGGGAGCTTCACACTCCTTCTTGTCCGAAAGCTTTATATTGCGCATCGGAGTCCCTTCTTCGATGGCGAAGGACAAGTTGGATGTGCTGCTACCGAATGGGTGCTCGATGCGTGCGGACAGAGTGTGCGCCGTGAAGGTTCACATTAGGAGCCAGGAGTTTGACTTGCTAGCGTCATTGCTGCCGCTAGTAGAGTTCGACGTGATCTTTGGGATGGATTGGCTGTCAGAGCAGAAGGCTTGGATTGACTGTGACCGGAAGGAGGTCAAGCTGGGTGTAGGGCGGGAGACTATATTCGAGGGGCTGAAGGGGTCGAGCAAGACACTGATGTCTGCTCTTCAGGTGGTGAAGGCGGTTCGTGCTGGTGCAGAGCTGTTCTTCGCATTAGTGGAGGCCGCAGAGCCGAAGTCCACTTTGGATGAGATCCCCGTGGTATGCGAGTACCCAGATGTGTTCCCGGATAGCCTTCCTGGAGCCCCACCGCAGCGAGAGATTGATTTCACCATCGAGCTCGTGCCGGGGGCCAAACCGGTGTCACGTGCTCCGTATAGGTTGGCGCCTAAGGAGATGGCAGAGTTGAAAGTTCAACTAGAGGAGCTGATGGAGCAAGGCTATATGCGTCCAAGCTCGTCGCCTTGGAGCGCACCGGTCCTCTTCATTAAGAAGAAGGACGGGAGTATGCGGCTGTGTATCGACTACAGAGAGTTGAACAAGCTGACGGAGAAGAATAAGTACCCGATCCCGAGGATTGATGATCTCTTTGATCAGTTAGTCGGATCGTCGGTATACTCCAAGTTGGACTTGAAGTCGGGGTACTATCAGCTGAGGATCAGGGAGTGTGATATCCCGAAGACGGCGTTCAGCATAAGGTATGGGCATTTCGAGTTCACGGTCATGCTGTTTGAACTGACGAATGCGTCATCAGTATTTATGGACTTGATGAACAGGACGTTCCGAGATTTCCTGGATCGCTTTGTGATCGTCTTTATTGATGATATTCTAGTGTACTCGCAGTGCGAGGAAGACCACTTCAAGCACTTGCACCTGGTGTTGGAGACTCTGAGAAGGAATGAGTTATACGCAAAGTTCTCCAAGTGCGAGTTCTGGCTACCCTCGGTAGCGTTCCTTGGTCATATAGTGAGTGGGGAAGGTATAGCGGTGGATCCGGCGAAGATTGTTGCGATACGGGAGTGGCCTGCGTTGTCTTCTGTCGCGGAAGTCCGTAGTTTTCTCGGGCTTGCCGGATATTACAGGCGCTTCGTAGAGAACTTCTCGCGGATAGCGCTACCTCTCACGAAGTTGACAAGGAAAGATCAGAAATTCTTGTGGACGCAAGAGTGCGTGCAAGCTTTTGAGGAGCTGAAGAGGTGGTTGACCACGGCGCCAGTGCTTAGTTCGCCGAGTGGGACCGAGGGCTTCGAGGTGTATAGCGACGCTTCGGGTAGTGGCTTGGGCTGCGTGTTGTTGCAGCATGGGAGCGTGATAGCGTATGGATCACGTCAGTTGAAGGTGCATGAAAGAAACTATCCGGTGCACGACTTGGAGTTGGCGGCCGTGATATTTGCACTCAAGTTGTGGAGGCACTACCTTTACGGCGTAAGGGTCGATATATACACCGATCACAAGAGCCTAAAATACTTGTTGGATCAAAAGGACCTTAATATGAGGCAGAGGAGGTGGATGGAGTTCCTAGGGGACTACACCTTCAAAATACATTACGTACCCGGGAAGGGCAACGCAGTTGCGGATGCGCTGAGCTGTAGGGCTCCCGCCCGAGCCAACTGGTTGTCGGTGCATGATGAGCGGCTAGTACGGGAGTTGGAGGAGCTTGAGATCTGTTGCGTTGACAAGCAGACGAGCGCCAAAGCAATGTTAAACTGGACAGAAGTGCAGTATGACCTGGCTGACCGGGTTCGGCAGGCATTGGAGTTAGATGACTCCATGAAGGAGCTTATGGAGGCCGCTCTGGATGGGTCAAATTCCCCGTTCTCGGTGGAAGATGGTTTATTAAGGAAGGATCATCGGTTGTGCGTCCCGAGTGGGGGTAACCTCCGGGCAGAGTTGATGTACGAGGCTAATCATACCAAGTACTCGATCCACCCAGGGAGCACAAAGATGTACCGTGACCTCAAAAAGTTGTTTTGGTGGCCGGGGCTCAAGAAAGATGTGGCGTTGTACGTGGCTAAATGCCAAACGTGCGCCTTGGTGAAGGCGGAATGCCAAAAGCCGGGAGGATTTCTGAAGTCCTTGCCTATACCGGAGTGGAAATTCGACGATATATCTATGGACTTTGTGCACGGGCTGCCAAGATCGCAGAAGGGGAACGACGCCATCTGGGTGATCGTAGATCGGCTAACCAAGGTGTCACATTTCATTCCGCATAGGAAGGATGATCCAGTAGAGAAACTGGCAAAGTTGTATGTTGACAATATTATTAGACTGCATGGTGTGCCCCGTAGCATTGTGAGTGATCGCGATGGGCGGTTCACGTCAAATGATTGGAGGTTGGTGCAGCAGATGCTGGGGACAAGGTTAAAGTTCAGTACAGCTTTCCATCCGCAGACGGATGGGCAGACCGAGAGGGTCAATAGAACGATGGAGGACATGCTACGCATGTGTGTTCTGGATTTCGGTAAGCATTGGGAAGACCACCTATATTTAGTGGAGTTCGCATACAACAACAGCTACCAAGCAAGTATACAAATGGCGCCCTTCGAGGCCCTGTATGGTAAGAAGTGTCGCACGCCGTTATCGTGGCTTGAAACGGGTGAGGCAAGGTTGTACAAGAAGCAGGAGGTGGAGAGTGCTACCTCGTTAGTGCGGATCATTCGGGAGCGCTTGTTGATCGCTCAGGACTGGCAGGCGAAGTATTACAATGCCAAGCACCGGAACGTGGAGTTCGCGGTAGGCGATTGGGTATACCTTAAAGTGAAGCCGTTCAAGGGGGTTTCGCGGGTGAGACGCTTGAAGAAGCTGAGCCCAAGATACCTTGGACCTTTTGAGGTTCTGGAGCGAGTCGGCGGAGCTGCATACCGTTTGAAGCTATCGGTGGAGTTGAGTGGGTTACACGATGTGTTCCACATTTTTGTGTTACGGAAGGCGGTGCAGGAGCCTTCGCAGGTGATCGTAGCTGATCAAGTGCCGGTGGACGAAGGGTTGACGATCAGGGTCAAGCCCATTCATATCGAAGATGCTGAGGTCAAGAGACTCCGTAACAAGGAGATCCGGATGGTTAAGGTCCGGTGGGATAATTGCGGGCGTGCGGAGCTCTCTTGGGAACGGGAGCAGACTATGCTCGAGGAGTACCCGGAATTGTTCCGCTCAGATACTGTTTTATGTTAAGCCCTGTTTTTCCTTTATTAATTTCGTGGGCGAAATTCTTTAAGGGGGGTAGAATTATAACACCCCAAAATGTTGTAGGAGCGACGGGGATTGATTTTGGCCAAGACAGATTTTTGGTGCAGGTGACACGGGCCCCGACACGGGCGTGTCGGAGGCCGTGTCGGGCGTGTCGAGCTCGGGCCGTCGAGCTGGCCGTGTAGTCGAACAGTTCAGGTCGACGATGGTCGTGTGGTGGAACACGGCCTAGGACACGGGCATGTCCTAGGCCGTGTCACACCTGGGCTGTGCGGTTGGGTACACGGGTAATGACACGGGCACGAACACGGGCGTGTATAGTTTGACACGGGCGTGTCTGATGCCGTGTCACAAAGCCGTGTACCTCTCTGACTGCGAAGTGTTGATAAATTTCACACGGGGGGCGTGACACGGGTCCCGACACGGGCGTGTCGCCGGTGACACGGGCGTGTCGGAGGCCGTGTCACATGCCGTGTTGCTGGTTTTCAATTTTGGTCGAGACGGCGAATGAGCTACACGGCCTGGCATACGGCCGTGTGCCAACCCGTGTTCGGCCCAGATTTTATGATTTTGGATTTAATCCGGGCCGTTCGTTTCCTTGGCTTTGGATCCGACGGTGGGGGGCTGCTCCTGTGTGGTTATAGTCGGGAAATAGGGTTTAGAAACCCATTTTCCATTGGCCAATCTCTCTCTAAAACCTAGAGAGAAGGGAGAGCTTGGAGGAGGAAGAAGGAGGTCAACTCCAGCGGCCGGTGGAGATTCGGGGCTCCAAATCGCGAACCGTCTTCGGATCCGCGGAGGCAAGGAGATTGCGGTGCTTTTCAACCGTATAGTTTTTGATGGCGTCGCGGAAGAATGCAAGGGTAACGATTTCTCATCCTTGGGCATGTAAAGCCCTCTTTTCCTTTGCATAGGAAGCCCTCTCTCGCGAGTGAGCGAAGAGTTGGAGCGTTCCTTGGGGTAGATATGTAAAGTCCCCCTTGTGTAGAGTCCGTATGCGAAAACGGACATAGGCATTGTGTGTGAAGCCTATCCGGACAAGTAGAGCCGGATCGGTGATGTTGCATTGCATATGAACCGGGGAAGACTCCGGGTGTTTGGGCGTTTTTCGGGTTTTCTACGTGGTAGATTGCATCAGGGAGCCTTGGAGATTAACTCCAAGGTGCACCCGGAAACTGGGCAAAAGCGGGTTTTGCCAACACGGTGGCCGGGGAGCCAACGTGAACATAACCGGGTTATGTGATTATTGTGGTGGAAACGGGACGCGGTGAGTCTTGGCCTGCGCGTATGGCTTAAATTGTCGTTGCGGTGTGAGCACGGGTCAGGCGGAACCGTACCCGGTCTATGTCGTTCGGTAGGACCGTTGGCATGGATGCGGGTCTTCGGCGGTCTATGGCTTAAATTGCCGTGACCAAGGCCAGGAAGGCAAAATGCTCATATGGATGACCGTCCAAGAGGCGGTGGTGGATTGGGAACGTCTATGGCTTGAATTGACGTGATGTTGGCCGGGTCGCCGAGAATGTGTCTTGAGTGCACGGGGTGTGTGGCCGTGCGAGCCCGCGCCTGTGGTGAAGTGCAAATACTTTATATAATTGCCTATGCTAATAAAGTGCAGGGAAAGAGCATTGCCGCCCCGAATGTGGGGGCGGGATCGTTATAATTTGGTCAGCATTGCTGACCGTTGCTATTGTTGCCACCGGGCGGTGGTTTGTGGCTTGCAGGTGCTGCGGAGCAGAGCGGGAAATAGCGGGCTAAAGCCCTTGTTGCTGTGCCGGCCCTCGAAGGCCTAATTGCTTATGTTTCTTTCCCGTTTTTCATGTATGGCCGGCCTGCGAGGCGAAGTATGAAAACACTATTTTTGTTAAGTGAACAGTGTAAGGCCTTAAGACCATTTCTCTTTTGCTGTATGTATACATTCCTGAGTTTGTAGTGGACATTCATGCTGTTATGGCTGGGTTCTTATTCCTTTTGCAACCTAATAAATTGCTTCCGCTAGGTGTTGTGTAGGACGACATGATTGGTTGATTGGTTTCAACGCATAACCAACCGGTCTGTCCGTAGTATATGGCGTCGGGCCCCGGCCGGACCTACTGCTATATACTATGGGACGGATAGGGGTGTTACACCATGCAGGACTTCAAACTTGACTTCCGCTTGCCCCACGCCCCTCAGGGTTACCACCTTGGACAAACAGTCGATACTGGCACGCTGCTCCGTTAGCCAATCCATCCCCAAAATCACGTCGAACTCGGACAATGGCAAGATCGCCCCTTCCAATATGAAGTCGACTCCCTCGAGCCTCCAACAAACCTGGCCTCTAGCCCTGGTAGTCATAGATGACCCATTGGGCATGCGCACTTTCAACTCGGAGTCCGTCGAGAAAGACTCCACTCTGATCCTCCGGATAAAGCCTTCCGCAAGGAAGGAGTGCGACGCTCCCGTATCAAAGAGTACCCTAGCGGGGTACCCAGATACCATTACAAAGCCTACACACATGCAACAAACATAAAGGCTTGAAAGACAGGAATCTAAGGTGCAGGTTGAACTCTCGTACCTGTCACCACATCGGGTTGACGGATTGCTTCTTGTTGCCCAAGGTTGTAGGCCCTTGGCTGCACTGGTTGAAACCGAGAAACACTCGACTCCGCCATCTTCCCTTTCTCCGCGGAATTGGGGCCGGAGCGCACAGTTTGCTCCTGCCTTGGCTCTTGCTCAGTGCCCCCTTGGGTACAAAATCTTGCTATGTGGTCTGGCTTGCCACAACTATAGCACGTCTGAGGGCCCTTAGAACGTGACCCTCCGGACGTCTAATTGCTTTTCTCGCCCGACTTATGTGTGGAAGGCTTCTTCTCCTCCCCCTGCTTGGGTGTGAAACCCTTGCGACGCTGGGATCGCTCCATGTCACTCTCCAAAATTCGGGCTGCCTCCACCAGTTCGTTGAAACCCGCACGTTTCATCAATATGAGGGGTTGTCTTAGATTCTCCCTCAATCCATGATAGAAGAGATTGTCCCTCTCTTCATCGTCTGCCATGGTCGTCCCTGCATAACGACCCAAACGAGTAAATTCCTGAACATACTCATCCACTGACTTGTCTCGCTGCACCAGATGTAGAAACTGCCTCTGGAGGGCTAGCCTCGTTGAGGCGGGAATGTACTTCTTCAGGAAGGCATTCCCAAATTCCTCGATGGATGGTGTGCGTCCTAGAAACTGCCGGCCACTGTGGCTCACCCACCATAACTTGGCATCTCCCTCCAACATAAAGGCTGCGAACTTTGCCATTTTCTCATCTGGCGCCTCTGCCGCCCTCAGAAGCTCCTGAATTCTAGCCCACCAATCCTCTGCATCTATGGGTGTGCCGATTCCCTTGAAGGTTGGAGGGTGGAAACTCAGAAAGTATTTCATTTGCCGGTCCCCCTGCCCGACAACCACTCTCTCGGCCTGCGGCTCCGCCCGCCTGGCCTCCTCAACCGGCACGGTCGCTGCCGTGACCGGGGTAGCAGGAGTTGCTACCTGAGCAACGGGAGCTGCTACATGTGCTGTCACTGCAGCTTGGGCCGCCACCATCGCTTCTGCAAGCATACGGCAGAAGTCGGCCGGTGTGACCCCCATCCCTAGCGGACCTTGCGCAGTCGCACTACTTACCGAGAGCTCTTCTCTTGGCCTCGAGGTCCCAGCCTCGTTGCTTGCACTCTAAACACAAGCAAGAAAACACAAATCAGTCTCTAATCGCAAGACTCGAACACAAGGACACTCATGGTCCCGCGATATTCCTATGTGGATAACTTCTTATACGCGACTCGACTTATACTTTCGACCGCGAAACTTCTCATTGGAACGCCAACCTCCCTCTGATACCAAATTGTAACACCTCCCCTGTAAAGACCATATAATATGGGTCCGGCCGGGGCCCCACAATATACGGACGCCACAGCTTTAGTATTAAAAGATGATATGAAAACTACCCAATCTCAAAACTCCAGACAAACACAGCGGAAACAGAACATTAACGGACAGAAGTTATCCACTAACAGTAGAGTATCAGATGGCCTTAAGGCCTTACACAATAAAGTCCAAAATACAAAAGTGCCAAGCACTCCTAGGCTACCTCGGCATGCAAGCCGGACATAGTCAACCAACAGCAACAAGACATGGAAAGGAAAATAGTTAAGCACAGCAACACTTCATGAGGCTTAGGGCTTTTCGCCCGGCGCGCTAGCTCCTGCATGCGATCCTTGCCCTGTAAGGATTTGAAGTAACGTGGGTCAGCAAAGGCTGACCTCTACTGTGTAACAAACACATCTCCTCCCGGCCGTCCCTAACGGACCCCGGGGTACCACTCCACCTGCAAGTTAGCACTTCGTATACCAAAAGAGTATATATATAATAAAGCGGTAAAACAGGCTTGGATGTCTCATACAGCATACATGTTCTCTATGTTTTGTACAAAGTGAAAGGGGCCTACTATGCAACATGAATGCAACCCGGGTTTCACCCAAGGCACCCTAGCTCGTATGCATCTAGCACAACAACAAATACTGGGTACTTCCGTTCCCCATTGGCTTAAAGCCGCAAACAAAAGGGAACCACCATGTCCCTAACGGCACACACGCCGTCACACGGAACCTTGCAAAGGCCCCACCCGCACAAGGGTCATAACCCCAGGGCTTGCCTGCACAATCTGACTTCGCTCGTCAGGGTTCCGCCTCACACTGACCGATTCTAAGAAGCCTTGTTGGACCCCACCCGCTCATGGCTACATTGCCCGGGCTTGCCCTCCGCTCAGCATTCTCGTCAGTCTCACACAAGGGGCTAGTCTCGCCGGGACACTTTCCCCACATGACTTGCGCGTCACGGAAAAGCCAGCCGACCACGGAGACATAGCCGCGCCTTAGCACAGCACAAACAAAGGTTTCCCCACCCCAATTGCCACTCGCACCGTGTCTTTCCCGTGCTCCAAGGAAACCATCTACCGCACAAAGCGGAGCTAACCTCGTCCAGTTCCGACTACGAGTACTCACTCAAATATAAGGGGGGAAACGCATACACATAACGGCGTATTGCCGCTACGGATTTCTACCAAATCCCCGAAGCTCGCTATGCAACATCACCGGGTCGGACTAACAGTCGCGACCACGGCTTCACCCACAATGCCTAATCCGCTAACGGAGCGGATCTCTAATGCAAAGCATGCCGGGATGAACATACTCAACCCGGAGGTTTCTCTTGAACCTAGGCTACATGAATCCCTCTCATTTGAGAGATTCGGTGCTAAAAATACGAAAGGAAGGGGATGCTATTCATGCATCCTAAATCCTATAAACCGAGAGGAGAAGTGTCGTTACCTTTCGTCCCCTCTTCCTAGCCATGGAGAAGATTTGCTCGGTTGAACACCACCGCAACGCTCCCACCTTCGCGGATCTGAACTCCGCTCGCGAAACGGACCTCCAAAGCTTCGCCGGCGGCCGGATCTTGGCCTTCTTCCTCCTCCTTGCTCTCCCTTCTCTCTAGAATCAAGAGAGATAAAGATAGGAGAAAAGTGAGGGTTTCAAACCCTATTCCCGAGTTTAATACCTCAGATCTAGCCCCCAGCCGTTGGATCTCATCCTAAAGAAACGGACGGCCACGATTCGGCCTAAAATACAAAATCTGGGGCCGAACACGGGTTGCAACACGGCCGTGTGCCTGGCCGTGTCACCCATTCGCCGTCTCGATCGAGTCGAAAAACCCACACACGGCCCTTGACACGGCCTCCGACACGCCCGTGTCACTGGCGACACGCCCGTGTCGGGACCCGTGTCACGCCCCCCGTATGCAATCGACCAACATTTCGCAGGCAGAGAGGTACACGACCTTGTGATACGGCATTAGACACGCCCGTGTCAAATTTGACACGCCCGTGTTTGTGCCCGTGTCATGGCCCGTGTACCACACTTGCAGAAACCCTGGAGTGACACGGCCTGGGACACGCCCGTGTCCTAGGCCGTGTTCTACAACTCGACCAGCGTCGACCGCCAAAGCGTCGACCGCACGACCCGAGGTCGAACACGCCTGTGTCATGCCCGTGACACGCCCGTGACACGCCCGTGGCACGCCCGTGACACGCCCGTGACACGCCCGTGACACGCCCGTGACACGCCCGTGACCCGCCCGTGACACCTGCTCCAAAAACCAAACTAGGCTTAAAACATCACCCGTCCCTCTTTTGAGTTTCGGGGTGTTACAGTTGGTCACTAGACTTATGTTTTCGTCGGCCTATCATCCCCAAACGGATGGGCAAAAGGAAGTTGTTAACCGGAGTTTGGGTGGGTTACTACGTTGCTTAGTGGGTGATCATAAGGGTACATGGGACCTTATTCTTCCTCACGCTCAATTAGCCTACAATAATTCTAAGAATAGGTCCACTGGGTTATCGCCAAATGAGATAGTGCATGGATATAAGGCGCCCGTGCCTCTTGACTTTATTCCGATACCACAATCATTTAAATCAAGTCAATTTGCACATGACTTCGCCTCACACGTTCACACTCTCCATGAGCACATTGGCAAGACATTGCTAAACAATATGCTATTTATCAATCGAATGCTAACATACATAAGCGAGCAGTCCCCTTAAATATTGGTGATTTGGTTATGGTACGTCTTATCCCTAAACGGATGCCTTCGGGCACCATAAAAAAATTAGCGAATAAGAGAGCCGGTCCTTTTCGGGTTTTGAAGAAGCTAGGTGAAAATGCATATTTATTAAAGTTACCCGCTGATTGGGGAATCTCCCCTGTTTTTAACATTTCGGATTTAACGCTTTATGTCGCTCCACCACCTAAACTATCAGTCTCTCTGTTTCATATTTCCACTATACCGTCTGAAGGGGTGGGGGTGAGAATATTTCTGGACTGCTCTCCTTTTCGGATTCTTCAGGAGGTACGTTGCCTATTGATGATGCAACTTGTTTTTCTTCTTCGCCTAACGTTTTTCCAAGGTTCCCCCGCACCGATTTCTTGCCTGACAAGATTTTACCAGATGCGGTGTTTTCTACTCCCGACGGCGACATTCACAGGTTTTTGGTCAGATGGCCTGATCGTCCAGCTTCGAACGACTCTTGGATTTCTTCGGCAGAACTGGCTCTTCTCGATGCAAATCTCCTCCACCATTACCGTCCAGCCCACTCATCGGTGATGAGTTCTTTTGAGAGCGGGAGGATTGATGGTGACGGCCACCACGACGGCCAACTGGGTGATGAAGACGACGTCCATGGCGGTGTTTCCGTGGCAGAAGATGACGACGATGCTACAACAACAAGAGATTTGCGGCACCGTAGCGGGCACGGCGACAATCTTCGCCCACGCAACAAGAATAAGATTTAAATTTATTTTATTAGTTGGTCTGCCTTTATCTTATTATATGTGGTATTTGACACTATTTTATTTCTGTCATTTCATTTCTGCAAAATATTTATTTTGGGTTGCTAATAGCCACATGGTTGTAAGCCTTATATAAGGCCAAATTTTCATTTGTTATGGGATTATTATTGAAATCAAAAGAAATTGCTTGCCTAAACCTAATTCTCTCTTCCTCCTCCTCTTAGCCGCCCCCCCCCCCAAGGAGCCCTCTCAAGGAGTTCGGCCGCCCCTCTCCCTCTGTGCTTGGCCTCCCTCTTCCACTCCCTCTCCTCCTCTAACAACCCATCGTTATCCCACCTCTCTTTCTCTTCTCCACCGACTTATTGTCAACCCATTAAAAATTTCGGCCACTTTGGAAGAGAAGGAACTTGTGCAAGGAAGAACAAAGTTTTGGGGTAATCTTCCACGACGAGAAGTGAAGGAGACGAGCAAGATCTTCATCTGTGGTGTGTTTCCCGTGGATTTCAAAGGAAGAGCGGTCGTTCTTTGTGGATCCAAACATCTCGGATCTACGTTTCCGAGTGGGGTAATGAAATTCCTACACAAGAGATTTCTTTCTTTGATTAGTTCTTGTGGTAGACGAATTTTGCGTTATCTCTCGAATCATTAATTTTTCGCGGTGTTACTAGTAATAGATTTGTGATTTTCGTTTGGTTTTCCGAAAGATCTATCGAGAGGATTGGCGCTCCTCACTTTTGTTTTGTTGGGATAGATCCTACCACTTTCGAATCGTGAGTTTTTTTGGTGGATCTATTTTGGTACAACTCCAAGCTCGATCGGAATCAATATTATTCAATTTAGCCGGAAAGGATTTTGGCCTATAGCCATTCTCCATTCCATCTGCGGATCATCTATCTGTATGTTAGCGTGAACGATAAATAAAATTCATTATGGTCGCTGTGTATCGTTTGTGTACGGGTTAGAGAGTGTTAAACGTTGTAAAGGTCGTAGTCACGCCCTCCGTGTAGGATCCTTAAAGCATAGCCTACATCAGTCTCCCCCTTTCTGATTTCTACAGATAGCTGGTCTATGGAGTCTTTTTTGAAAGTACCAACTTCATTGCATACTTTCATGACATTCTCTTCAGCTCTCTTGTCCAACTTAATTTGATATTTTGCCAGGGTGACACATTGGTCCATGACTTGACCAATGCTTGTGATGATGTGATCTATGGCTTTTCCTCCAGTTTTGAACAATCCTTTGATAGAATCAGAGTTGGCTTGAATCTCTGCAAAGCCTCTGCTCATTTTTTTTCTCAAGGGAAGTTACCTGATCTTTGACAGTCTGAAGAGATTCATCAAAATATTTCCTCTGGTTAGCTAACTTTCTTCAATCTTTGACAGAATATCTGAATTTGCAATTACAGCAGCAGCAGCAGGAGCAGGGGTGGTAGAATCAATCTGAGGTGGTGGAGGAGCTTTCCATGGGGGGAATTCTTCCAATATTACAGAGCTCTGGGCTCTTATAGTATGAGAAACTATATCTCCCTCCTCATCAACAAATTTAGGAAGGGAGAAATCAAGATTCCTGAGAGGGGCTTCCACTTCCTCAGGGGCTTGCACATCCTCTTTAGATAGAAGGGTGGTCTCTAGTGGAGTTGATTCTTTTCTTGGAGAGGGAGAAGGAGTAGCTTGGGGTGGTGGATCTCTGGATGGGTCTTCAAGGAGATCTTTGGAAAGGGGAGAAAGAGGTTCTTATGAGATGAGCTCTTCTATCATCTTGTCTATAACTTCATCTGTGTCTTTGAGAATATCTTGGGCTGGAACATCTGATAGGTATGGAACTGGAGAGACTGCCACAGGGCTCCTGACTGGAGATATCACTGGGCTTCTTAGAGGAGATCTGGCTGGAGGAGTAGGAATTCTGATTCCATTAGTCAGCAAGAGATGCACTAATTTTTGCTAAAAGACATACTGGTGTAGAGGAGTCAATACAGATGAAATTTAAACAGAAAATATTTCTGCTTCGAGTGCCTGATAAAATATTTTCCATGTTGTCAACCGATTTTATCAAACACTTGTCAGCATGGAATTCAACCACGTATCCTTTGTCGCATAGTTGGCTTATGCTGATGAGATTGTGTTCCAATCCTTCAATATAGGCTACATCCGAAAAGGATATGTTACCATTAGTAATCATACTGTAGCCTTTGGTAATTCCTCGGTCTGAACCTCCAAAGATGACCTTTGGTCCGTTCAACACCGGTGAAAAGTTCTGGAGTAGGCTCCTTGTCCCAGTCATATGCCGAGAACATCCGTTGTCCAAATACCAGATTGGCGTTTTAATGGCCTTTGGACGTACCTGCAATTATAATCACTTAGCCTTAGGAACCCAAACACGTTCGGGTCCTTGGTCTTGTTAGAAGCGAACTAAAACAAGCCGGAAATGGTATAACTGAAATTTTATTATCAGAAAAAGGTGTCTATTACAAAGGTATGGCCTCCCTTATATAGAATGGAGGAGAGAAGAGAGAATACAAATAAGAGATGTGGGACTAAAACTATACAAAAGAATCTGGGCGGCTAGAACAACAGACCGGAACAAGCCGCGCGGTTAGACAGAAGGGCTAACCGCTCGGCCACTGCCAGAGAGAGACAAGCCGCCAAGTGAGACCGTTAGACCGCCCGGTCTCCTAGTCGCCAGTAACAGACCGCTAGACCGCTTGGACCTCAGACCTCAACACAGCAACCAACCCGCTGAAGGCAAACCGCCAGACCGCCCGGTCAATAACCCGCCAAGCCAGACCGACAGACCGCCCGGTCTTAACTTCAACACTCCCCCTCAAGCTGGAGCATATATGTCGATCATGCCCAGCTTGTCACATATATGAAGAAATGAGGCGGATACTGGCTTGGTGAAGATGTCAGCCAGCTCTTTTTCAGACGTGACGAAGGGAGTGCAAATTTGTTCCTTCAGAATCTCTTCACGAATGAAATGACAGTCGACCTCAATGTGTTTGGTTCTCTCATGGAAGACTGGATTTTTGGAGATATATATAGCAGCCTTGTTGTCACAGAACATAGGTAGAGGATGGTTGTAGACCTCTCCTAAATCCAACATGAGAGCCCGTAGCCACTTTAGCTCGCAAGTGGTCGATGCCATACTCCGATACTCAGCTTCAGCACTGGACCTGGAGACAACAGATTGCTTCTTGCTCTTCCAACTTACCAGATTGCCCCCAACAAAGGTACAGAAACCGGAGGTAGACTTGCGGTCCCCTTTATCATCAGCGTAACTCGCATCTGAGTAAGCTTCAACCCTCAGATGATCATTCTTCTGAAAGAGCAATCCTTTCCCAGGGGCTGCTTTGACGTACTCCAAGATCCGCAAGGCGGACTGTAGATGGCACTCCCTAGGAGCTTGCATGAATTGACTCACCTTGCCCACAGCATAGGAGATGTCGGGCCTAGTCACGGTGAGGTATATGAGCTTACCAACTAGACGCCTGTACCGCGAAGCATCTGAAAGAAGAGGCGAACCATCTGTCTAGGTTTTGTCTTCTCCAACAGCCATGGGACATCGGGCAGGTTTGGCCCCAGTCAATCCTGCTTCTTTTAAAATATCAAGAGCATACTTACGCTGAGAGAGGACTAAAGAGTTGGGCTTCTGAGAGATTTAGATCCCCAAAAAGTACTTCGGAGAACCCATATCTTTCGTGACTAGATGTTGGCGAAGATGCCGCTTTGTCAAGGCTACCCCTTCCTGGTCATCACCAGTGAGAAGAATATCATCCACATATACTGCAAGAACCACCAGTCCCGAAGAGGTTTTGCGAATAAATAGAGAGTGATCAGCAGCGCTGCGAGCAAAACCAACGGCCGCCACGATGCCGCTGAATTTGTCAAACCAAGCTCGAGGGCTCTGCTTGAGGCCATAGATTGCCTTCTGTAGCCGGCAGACTCGTGTCTCCCCCTGAGCAACATACCCTGGAGGTTGCTCCATGTAGACGGCCTCCTGAAGATCACCATAAAGGAAGGCATTCTTGATATCCAGCTGGGAAAGGGGCCAGTCTTTGTTGACTGCCACAGAGAGAAGGACCCGTATAGTGCTGAGACGAGCCACGGGAGAGAAGGTGTCAAAGTAATCAACCCCATAGGTTTGAGTAAAGCCCTTAGCCACCAGACGAGCTTTGTAACGGTTTACAGTGCCATCTGGGCCAAACTTGACTACAAAGACCCATCGACAGCCAACAACATCTGTATCAAGGGGAGGAGGGACAAGAGTCCAGGTACCCCGCTCTGTGAGGGTCGCCATTTCCTCATCCATGGCCAGCTTCCAGTGAGGAATGGCCAGGGCCTCCTGGTAGGAACGAGGTGTGGTAGTAGCAGAGATAGCCAGTGCAAAGGCCCTGCGAGAAGGGGTAAGACGATCATATGAAACAACAGCAGCAAGGGGGTGTAGGGTACACGTCCGCACCCCTTTGCGAAGAGCTACAGGAAGATCCAGGTCGGCGTGCTCCTCGGCATCCAGAGCATCCGTGGCAGAGAGAGCTGGCCTGGGAGGAGAGAGCGACGGCAGCGGAGATGAGGGAGATGGAGGCGGAGAGAGAGGCGGAGGGAGAGGAGTGGGCGGAGACGGAGGAGGAGCGGATATCGCAGTAGGAGACGAGGGAACGAACGGAATAACAGGAGAATCCGAGGTGGGAGGAAGAGAAGAGGAGTCATCCGAGAAGTAGGAGGCATTCTCGAAGAAGGTAACGTCAGCGGAGACAAACTGTTTACGAAGAACATGATCAAAGCAGCAGTAGCCTTTCTTAGTGACCGAGTACCCCAGAAAAACACATTTGGTAGAGCGAGGGGAGAGCTTATCACGGGTGGCAGATGGGACATGCACAAAAGCAGTGCACCCAAAGATTCGGAGAGGGAGAGGAAAAGGCTCCTTGCCAGGATAAAGGATGGAAAAAGGGGTTTTTCCCTGGAGAACGGAGGAGGGAATGCGATTGATGAGATAGCAAGCAAGAAGAACAGCATAGCCCCAATATGAGCGAGGGACATGCATTTGAGTCATTAATGTGCGAGCAACATCGAGGAGGTGACGGTTTTTGCGTTCCGCCACCCCATTTTGTTGGGATGTATAGACACAACTTGTCTGATGAATAACGTCATGTTGGACACAGAAAGAGGTAAAAGCATGACTTAAGTATTCTTTTGCATTATCAGAGCGAAAAGTTTTAACACTAACACCAAACTGATTTTTGATTAAATGATAAAAGGAGGTCCATACATTAAAAAGTTCAGAGCGATCTCGTAAGAGATACACCCAAGTACATCTAGAAAAATCATCAATAAAAGTTACAAAATAAGAACTACCCCGACCAATAGTAAGGGTAGGAGCAGGTCCCCAGATATCGGAGTGGACTAGATCAAACGGACGGGTAGAGCCCCGACCTTGCTTCGGCGGGAAGGAGGAACGATGATGCTTGCCAAGTTGACATGCTTCGCAGTGGAGAGGAGTAGTGGAGGGAGGGAGGTGGGGCAGAAGCTGATGCAGAAGCCGTGGTGGAGGATGACCGAGACGGAGATGCCACTGGAGAAGATCCGTACAAGAAGAAGAGAAGGCGGACAAAGCGGAAACGTTGTCGAGGAAGTAGAGGCCGCCGCTCTCAGTCCCAGTAGCAATCGTCCCCTGGGAGCTCGGATCCTGAAAAGAGCAAGAAGATGGAGTAAACGTTACAGAACATTGAAGCTGCTTGCACAAAGAAGTAACCGACAACAGATTGCACGGAAACTTGGGCACATAGAGAGTGTCCTCTAGCCGAAGGGACGGAGTAACATGAACCACTCCCGACCCATGAACCGGGGAGGGAGAACCGTCTGCAATGAGGACGGGGGGCCACCGATCATGCTGTTCGAGGAGAGAGAAGCACTGAGGATTGCCCGTCATATGATTAGTAGCACCGGAGTCGATAAGCCATTTACCTTGAGTGACTACATGGGCACTACCTGATGATGTGACCACGGAAGCAGACGGTTTGGAAGAAGAGGCGGAAGAGTCACCCGAGGGGCGAAGATGGGGATGTTTTGTCCAGCAGCGGTCAAGAGTGTGTCCGGTGCGGCCGCAGTGAGAGCAGAGATAGCGGGAAGAAGGACGTCCGCCAGACTGATGACTGCGGCTACCAGAGCCACTCCGCTGAGTTTGATGAGCATAGTTATCCGGAGGAGAAGGAGCGGGTAGAAGCGGGCGCTGAAGGAGAGAGGTGACAGCGGCGATGCGAGCAGCGGTGGCATCTAAGGTAGGGGATTCCGCCTCACCCAGAATTTGTTGGCGGATCATGTCATAAGTGTCAGGAAGACGAAGCAGATAACACACAACCAGAAGCTCCTGGAAGTGCTTGTGTTGTTGAGCCAGATCCGCAGAAAAGGGGCGATTCTGAAGAATCTCAGCCCCAAGAGCTTGAACTTGTTGGTAGGCAGCAGCAGGAGACAAGGTAGGCCGGGCAAAGAGGTCCGCATACAACGTATAGATGCGGGACGTCTGAGCCCCTTTGGAATACAAAGCAGCAAGATGAAGCCAAGCGGCCTTCACCGTCTCATCATGACGGATGACGGGAAGGCATTCATCGGATAGACTGTTAGCGAGCCAAGTACGCACAAGAGCGTCACTCGCATCCCAGTCATCAAAGAGAGGGGAAGTGGTAGGAGGAGGGTCATCAACGAGATGGTGGCGTTTGCGTTGCGAGCGAAGGAGAAAGGTGAAAGAGACGCTCCAATCCGGGTAGTTGGAGCCGACAAGCTTGGAAACGGTGCCAAGGTTCCTGGAAGGAGTAGGAGGAGCCGGATTGGCTACAGGGGTGGCGGCAGGAGTGGTGGCAGTAGAAGCATCAGAAAGAGCCATAAGAGCAAACAACAGGAAGCCGCGCGGTTAGAAAACAAGCCGCGCGGATAGGCAGAAGAGGAACTGCAGCGGTCAGGATGTTAGACACCAGCGGCCAGAGAGACCACGACCAAGCCGCAGTAACAAGCAAAGGGGAAGAAGTCGAGCGGCAAGCAGACAGTCCGCTCGAACAGAAGCACGAGAGAGGGCAAGGCACACGGCAATAGGTCGCGGCGAACTAGGCAACAGGTCGCGGCGAACTAGGCAACAGGTCGCGACGACTAGAGCAAGAGCAAACAGGAGGAGGCAAGGCACACGGCGATAGGCCGCGGCGAACAAGGCGACAGGTCGCAGTGAACAAGGCAACAGGTCGCGCACACAGAGGGCAACGACAAGGAGACCGCGCGGACAGGGCGCAAGCCGGAGAAGCAAGCCGCGCGGACAGAGAGAAGCACAGAATCAGGAGGAAAAGATCGATTCCTCTGATACCATGTTAGAAGCGAACTAAAACAAGCCGGAAATGGTATAACTGAAATTTTATTATCAGAAAAAGGTGTCTATTACAAAGGTATGGCCTCCCTTATATAGAATGGAGGAGAGAAGAGAGAATACAAATAAGAGATGTGGGACTAAAACTATACAAAAGAATCTGGGCGGCTAGAACAACAGACCGGAACAAGCCGCGCGGTTAGACAGAAGGGCTAACCGCTCGGCCACTGCCAGAGAGAGAGACAAGCCGCCAAGTGAGACCGTTAGACCGCCTGGTCTCCTAGTCGCCAGTAACAGACCGCTAGACCGCTTGGACCTCAGACCTCAACACAGCAACCAACCCGCTGAAGACAAACCGCCAGACCGCCCGGTCAATAACCCGCCAAGCCAGACCGACAGACCGCCCGGTCTTAACTTCAACAGGTCTCGAGTTAGAATACTCCCCCTACGAGTATTAGCCTTATGAGTGGTCATTCTCACGTTGCTAACTTGAGGAGTTGCAGCATTTTTAGGATTGAACCAACAATCTATGGTAAAGTGACCAACTCTACCACATCACCAACAGTCGAATCTGTTGTATCTTTGCCTTATAATCTCCTGCTTGACCTTCTTGAGAGGAGGTCCAGCAGGGGTAGCATCCTTGGAGGAAGAAGCTTCATGATGATGGCAACTAAATGAAATCTTCTCCTTCATAGGCTTTTCCACAACAGTTTTTACCTTTGGTGCCTTCTTGATGTTATGACCATGAGCATAAGGTCCATAGCTCTGAAGTTGAATCTCTTCATAAGGTGCCTTGAAGACACTCTCGCCAAATTTACGAGGGGAAGTCCAACCTTGGTACCTTGACTTAGGCTTCTCCGGGATCGGCCTAGTGAAGTGTCCATAGGTGGACTCATAGTTGAATTCGTTCGCAGGAAAGATAACTTTCTTGAACGAGACTGGCTCCATAAGAGCTTTCCCTTTTTCCTCGGCCAAGGCCTTCTTGGCATCCTTATTCTTTCTCTTGGCCTTCCTTCTCCTAGAGGATTTACTAGGAGCACCTTTATGTCCGAGACCAGCACCCTTGGCCTTAGCTGAGAATTTCGCAATCAGAGGAAGTACAGTCTTAGGCTTAGAGAAACCTTCTACAAGTTTCTTTTCAGCCGAGAGTTGTTCTTCCAACTCCTTGATGATTTTCTCCTTAAGGTCAAGGTGCTCAAGAGCCTTATTATATTCTTCAATAGATTTATTGAAGTCTTCCTTGAGAGAGTCAGTCTTTAAGACTTCTTCTCTTAAGGTGCTCTCTGTAGCTTTTAGAGACTTTATCTCTTTAGCTTGAGTTTTCACAACTCGATGACATTTGTCGTAAGCCTCGAGTAACTCCTTATATTATCCAATGAGTTCAGATTCATCCTCAGAGTGATAGCCCTCTTGCTCATTATCATCATCAGATTCATAAAGAGGGGTGTGAGATTTTACCTCCCCAGTGAACTGGGGGACTTGTTCATCATCAGTTAGAGCCATTAGCCCAAAGTAGGCTTCTTCCTCTTCTACACTCGACTCAGATGAGTCGGAGTCACTGAGGGTTTTGCCCTTCTTGGCCAACAGGCTCTTTTCTGTCCTCTTTTTACTGTAGGACTTCTTCTCTTCTCTTTTTCCACCCTCTTTCTTCTTTTGGGGGCAATCCGCAATGACGTGAACTGGCTTATTACAGCAATAACAAACCATGTCAGTCGAATAATGTTTATTCGGTTTAGAATCATACCTGTCATGGCTGCTTGAGCCTTTTCTATGGCGATCACCATCATTGCATGATCTTCTATAGAAGGCATCCTTGCTTTTCCATTGCTTCTTCTTGCTCAAGAATTTCTTGAACTGTCTTGAGAGTAGAGAGAACTCTCCATCAGATAGCTCTGAGCTAGAGGAGCTTGGCTCAGATGATTCTTCTTCATCAGCTTCAGGAGCTGGGGCAGGAGAGCTAGTCTTTGTCTTCCTTGAGCTATCTGCCTTCAGAGCGACAGACTTCTCCTTGGATACAGACCTACTCATCTCTTCTTCAGCTTTTCTTGAGTTGATTTGGAGCTCGTAAGACATAAGCTTTCCGAATAGATTCTGCGGGTCCGTCTCGGCTAACCTTCCGAACTCCCGAATGGCGCATACCTTATTATCCCATTCCTTGGTCAGAGATCTTAAGAATTTGTCATTCAGTTCCCCATTTGTGAATACTCGACCATAAACTCTTAGGCCATTGACTATCTTGAAGAAGTTCTCAAAGGTATCAGCTATGGCTTCCTTGTGATCTTGCCTGAAGGCTTCATACTTCTGATTTAGAAGGGATCTCCGATCATCCCTAACTTCTTCAGTGCCTTCCATCAGAGTCACCAGGGATTGCCACATCTCCTTGGCAGGCTGGCAATGAATCAAGTTTTGCAGCATCGAGTCATCGACTGCACTTGCTATAATATTTTTAGCTTTCTTGCCCAGGGAGACAAGTGCAATCTCGTCCTTATCCAAGTCCATCAACTTCTTTGGGACTTGTCTGGTTGGATCTATTGTAGATGCAATCATAGGAACATACAGACCTTCTTCAACAATCATAAAGATCCGAGGGTCCACTGCTTCCATGAAGAATTTAACTCTTTCCTTCCACATAGGAAAATTATTCTTGGTGCATATAGGGAGCTTAGAAAAATCCTTGGTCTTACTCATGCTTGATACTTCTCTAAAGACAAATTGGGAAGGATAAGATCAAGGTGTTAACCTTTTAACGATCAACCTGCCTCTGATACCAATTAAAAGATGTAAGTTGTCTACCTAAATCACCTAGAGGAGGGTGAATATGTGAGATGTGCGTCTAATGCGGAATAAAAAATTTAACGACTAGCACAAATAAGTAAGCAAGCAATCACACAGACGACAAGAGATTTATAGTGGTTCCCCGATCTTGGGTACGTCCACTTTCCTCACCGATCTAGCAAATCACTAGACTCGGCTACTCCACTATCTCGGATTGCAAACCAATCCTACACCTCGGACCCACGTTCCTATAAAACTCGATCCAACTGGATCTACACTGGGAAGATAAAAACTTCCTACCACTCGGAGAACAACGCTCATACACTCAAAGATTAATCTCCTACAAGATTTACAAATAGAAATTGAAAATACAAACAGAAATATTCTCAGATCTGAAAGAATTTGTCTCTAGGTATTCTTCTTAAATCGTTGCGGCTCTTTCAAAATTTGTAGAAGAAGATCCTTTGAAAATCTGACCAAAGAAAACTTGAATCTGCTCGATCAAGGAGAGAAAAACGATTCCTTAATCAGCAGATCTTCTAGATCGAATGCAGAGAGATCGATCTTGACGAGAATGGCGGCTTCAGATGTCGTTCTTGAGAAAAGTCGGCCGAACCAGTAATTTAGGAAAGTACGGAATCCGCTCTTAAGAGATTCTTCTTTTTCTTTTCTACTTAGGGTTATGTCTTAGGGAAAAGACTTTATATAGGATTACCCTTAACGGCTAGAAAGGACATTAATGACGACACGTGGACCAATCACGTCGAGTTATTTGAAAATTCGGCCGTTCTGGACTTAGAACAAAAATTTCTGGAAAAACGACTTAGTTCTCGAGAAGTGGCTATAGTTCTCGAGAACTAGGAACTGAGTTCTCGAGAACTGTCAAGACTTCTCGGGAACTAAGTTCTTTAGAAAAGATTTGGACTTCTCGAGAACACAAGGTTTAGTTCTCGAGAACTAATTGACTTCTCGAGAACTTGTCTTAGAAAAATTCCTGAACTTCTCGAGAACCAGCACTTAGACAATTATTCTGAACTTCTCGAGAACAAAGAGGAAGACTTCTCGAGAACTGAGGGAGGACTTCTCGAGAACTAAATAAGACTTCTCGAGAACTTAACTTAGAAAAATTTCTTGAAACAAATCCTGACTATTCAAGAAATTGAGCTGGCAGTTCTGAAGAACTGAAGCCAAGCTTCTCAAGAACAAGTAAGAATTCTCGAGAACTATACCTTAGGCTTCTTGAAAACTGACCAAGACTTCTCGAGAATAAAGAGGACTTCTCGAGAACTATAACTTAGAAAATTTCTTGAATCTGTCCAGACTTTTCATGAACTATGTAGTTAAGCTTCTCGAGAACTATGAGAGCTTCTCGAGAACTAAACTACACTTCTCGAGAACTCTGAAGTTTCTTCTCGAGAACTTGACTTAGATAATTTTCAAGACTTTTAGAGAATGTTATCTTCTGGTCCTATCTTCATCCCATGCTCCCAATGTTTAAACATGAAGTGTATCCCAATTGAGAGGCTACACATGAGTCAACACTTTGGATCACACAGTGAGGGATTACATTGTATGGTCCTGTGTTCCTGACCCACTGTAGACTGACATTGGTCTACACTTAGCACTGAGAATCTGTAAACATTCAACTAGAACAAGGATATCAAATACAACTTAATTCATCTTAGTTCAAGGGTGACTTCATGCAAATCTGGGTTATTGTGGATGCAATACCCAACAATCTCTCAAATAAGAGGGGTTTGGGTTGCCTTAGTTCAAGAAGAACCACCGGGTCGATTGTGTCCATCCCTAGAATATTTTGCATTAGAGATCTGCTCTGTTAATAGATTATACATGGTGGGTGAAGCTGAAATCGCGACCGGTGTTCTGATTTCATGATGTTTGATGTGCATTTTAGGGGTCTTACTAGAGATCCATTTTACGGCAAAGACATCGTTGTCATGACCTTAATTTTGCGTGAGACGGATAATGATTTTGGGTCGGGGAGAGATATGCTTGTTGAATGCTTTTCTAAGGCTTGATTTTATCTTTGTGATCGGCTGGCTCACGCCGTGATGTTGTGATTCATGTGTGGAGGGTGTTCCGGCAAGACAAGTCCTCTTTGTGAAAACTGGCGAGGATGCCAAGCTTTTGGACAAGCCCGGGCGATGAAGCCCACGAGCAGGCAAGGTCAAGCATGGGTTCTAAGCATCGGTTGTGCTTAAATTGGTGAAATTTGCAAGAACGGTGGAGCTGATGGACAAGGCCGATGGTGTTGTGATCCATGTGCAGGTGGGGTCTCAAAGAGAGTTCTTGGACTTGTATGCCTTTGTGGAAATGAGAATACCCATGTGACTGATGTGATGTGATGATGTATGATGATATGTTAGAATCATACACGCTATAGGGTGCCTTAGGTAAAACTCAAGTTTGCATACATGCTGCATTGTAGGCCCCCTTTTATTTATATGCTCAATATAGAAATGTGTTTGATGTTTGAGATACCAAGACCTGTTGTTTGTTATGTAAGTTTATGTTTTATTATATATGCATACGAAGTGAGGACCTGCAAAGTGATGGAGTGCCCCGGGGTCCTCTAGGGGCGGCCGGGAGGATGGGTGTTGGTTATATAGTTGAGGTCAGCCTTTGTTGACCTACAATACAACAAATTTTTATAGGGTAAGGATCGTAAGCTGGAGCAAGCTCGCCGGTCAAAAAGGCCTAAACCTCATGAAGTGTACACCTTCTAATATTTCCTGATTGTTCGCATGTTACGTTTCATTCACTGTAATCCGGCTTATATGTTGAGGTAGCCTAGGAGTGCTATGTCACATTGATATGTTTAGTGTTGATGATGATTTGGACATCTGATTATTGTAAGGCCATGAGGGCATTTGTACTATGATGTTTTGTGTATAGCTTATAGTGTCCGTTTTAATGTTTCTGCTATTTAGATTATGAGTTTTTAGTTGGGTAGTGCTTTCATATCATTTTATAATGCTAAAGTTGTGGCGTCTATTTGTTGTGGTGCCCCGGTCGGACCCATATTATATGGTCATTACAGGGGAGATGTTACATTTTAGTGCTCTCTCAGTTCAGAGAATCAAACCACCTTATCTGGAGAGTAAGTCAAGCGCAAATAGTAAAAAGAGAACTAACAGTAGAGACGGGAAGACTTTTTACATGAAAAAACTAGAAAGGGAAAAAACTAGGAGTTGATTCAGTGCCGACCAAATCCACTAGTTTGCTTAAGGATAGCAGTGTTAGAATATTTGAGAGGGTGATAGGTCACTTCTCCGATTACAAGTACTTAAAGGTGAAAAAGATACAAACTCTTCCTTCGCGCTTGTTGGAGCGGCTTCTAGAGCACGCACTGAAGCAAGCACATGAGTAGGAACTGGAGCAGGCACTATGGGGAGAAAAGTGCACGCTTGAGCAAGAGAGCAAGAGAGTGAGCTGAGTGAATACCGAACAAATGGAGCACTCAAGCTACAGAGCAAAAAAACTTCATGTCTTCATTGGAAAACTCCCAGAGCCCCTAAGTCTTCGCCGAAAAATCTTTAAAGTTCTCTCCGCTCTCCTTGGTTATTTGTCTTCAAATGAAGGTCTAGGGGCAATTTTATAATTTTTGAGGGGTGCATGAGTAATTATGTTGTCTTGGATTTTGAACCAGGGATGAGGTTGCACGATCCTGGTCACCTAAATCGCCAATTTTCGAAAAATAGTTGGTATGCCACCCCCCCCCCCCCCCCCGGTGGTCCTGGGAGGTTCGCTGGTGGCAATGGAGGCGAAAGGCAGTAGCAGGCAACGTCAAAGAACGGCGACAAGGAGTGTGGAAGAGGGGTATGCGCACCGGGTTGCACGGTGCGTGCGTGCTAACGCTAGGAGTGCTCGTCCGCAGTGCCCATGCGGCCGCTAGGCACACGCAGCCTGGGTGCGTACGTTGTGCACGCGTCCAGCGCGCATGGTGCGCGGGTGTGGGGGCAAGTGCGTGGTCTGCTAGCACGCACACCCATGGGAGTGCGTGTGTGGACTTTCGATTGTCGGGATTGCTCCGTTAGGGGAAAGGCTTTGTGTGATCGAGACTGTCCATTTTAGCGATCCGGTCGTGATCACGTTCTTGAAAACCATCCTAACTCAGATGAATTTTAGGAGAACCCATCAATTTTTATTGCATTCATCTCACTAAGCACAAAAATGAGTGCATCCAGAAACATCATTTGAATTGGAGATACCAGCATAAAGAGTAAAAAGTAATGAATCAAGAGCAGTAACTTTCCCTCTCAAAAGATTCAGTTATGTTGATTTTCTGTGTTTTCAGCTTTTGAGTCATCCTTCTCGCCAACTTCATGTTTATGGAACAATTTATTGAATTTTGTGTTAGTTTCGTCGTGCATAGTTTGTTTTTTGTGTCAAGGGATGTAGAATGATAACATTGTTTTAGTAGATCCATACTTTAGCATGCTAAATTTTCTATTTCCACAATTGTTGCTTTCCTAGTGTACCTACACGTTATCCTCATATTTTACCTCGAGGGTCTCAAAGAATAAAGGCAATGTTACAATTTGGAATGTAACTCAGAATGGAATTATCAAGTGAATCTTGCATAAAGTCCAATCTAGGTTTGTCAACTCCGAAGGACAAAATTGCAACAAATGTGACAAAGTGCAAGCGGTAGGAATTTACAGCGCTAGTTATTTCATCAAAACATAGGGGAATGAGGTATACATGTATACATTTTTTTTTCTTGTAAATATAATTACGCTTGTGGAACATGGGAGAGGTAGGAACAAGGTTATAAGGCTACGACAAATAGGGGTGAACATAAAAAATCACAAACCGTAAAAATCACCCGAACCGCAAAAAGCACACCGAATTTTAAACCACACAGCGTAGTGTAGGTGTGATGCGGTTTTGAAATTTTGTAAACCGCGTGCTCTTTAGTGCGGTTTTCAAATCTTAAAAATCGCAAACACGGCACCGCACCGATTATTTGGGTACCTGAATTTTTTGTTAATTTTGTGGCATCATGTTTTAATATTTGAAGTAAAATATTCACATTTTATTCGTGTACAGCCTGCACCGCACCTATAATGAATAATGAATTCCCAATATACTAGCTCTGAATCTTGCGGCTTATATCAGTTATATGCGTCATATTTGAGATTATGACTTGGCAATATACGCAAACTTGTACACTTGTTATATACAACATCAGGTAGTGGTACCTTGTTAGCAGTATTGTAGATGTGCTCAAATAAATATGATAGGTATACATGCATGATGCAGCTGACTATATATTATTGCCTATTTGTGCAAACAAGTATTTCATATTTGTATTATTGATGTTTTTAAGGATGGTGCTGGCAGTTCGGAAAAGGGATGATGAAGTCAGGGATTGTTTTTTTACATCTTCTGGGAGTGAGTGCGATAAACTTACATATTTAGTGTGAAAAATTTGGCTATTTGTAAAGCTAGCAAAACATTTTAGTACTTATTATATAAGACGTTGTATTATATTTTTTTTCTGGTAGATGAAGAGTTGGCTGATTTGTATTTTTATTAAACCAAATAATTTATGATTTGACGTAAGATAATCTATAGTGGCATAAGATAATCTATACTGGCGTAAGATAATCTATGGTGGCAAAAACCGCATCGAAACCGCAACCGCATCGCAAAAAACCGCACCAAAATAAAATCGCATAGCATAATTTCGGTATCGTGCGATTTTGCTCGGGCCAAAACAGCGCCCTTGCGGTGCGGGTGCGGGTGCGGTTGCAGTTTGGGCAAAACCGCAGCTAACCACAGATGAATGACGAGAAATGAATGTGGACCTTCTAGGTTGTTCTGGTTACAAGCACAAAAGAGGGTAAATTTGGTTGTCACTGTATTTGAAAAGCAATTGTTATATGAAAAAACATTAAAGCGTGGATCATGGAGACATTTAGAAAAAAATTGATATTGATGAGATTCCCTTAATTGGTCTGGTCAATTCGTGAATCCCACGAGCGCAATCCTGACCGTCGACCACACCCGTGCACCTGCCCGCCTTCTACGAGCATCAATACGCAATCACGAAGCCGCTCAAGCACACCCCTGACCCCCCCCCCCCCCCGATGCAGGACTTCGTGTCGAGAGAGAGTACACACATGGCCCCACCCGGTCGCGCGAAATCCTGTGCATGGCTTGGGGCCGCTCTCCTGCCTGCGGAATGAGACCACGGGCACCTGCGCGGGGCCCCAGGCCGTGCATGCCCGCGCGGCCTCTTTTCCAGGGAGCGGGCGACATTTCCACCGCCCTCACCCTGGTCGCATGGATCTGGCGGCCTCCCGGTCGCCTAGATCTAGGCGGCCCTCTATGCTGCAAAGGGCGGGACGCCGCCCCACCCTTGGGCCACACGGATTGGGCGGCTTCCTAGCCGCCCAGGTCCGAGCGGCGGCCTTTCCCGCAGCAGAGGGCGGGCACCTCCGCCTAGCCCTCTGGTTGCCCTGAACCGGAAGCTTCCTCGTCTCCCAGATCCGGGCAGCGGCAGATTTTCTGCAGAGGGAGGGAGGCCTCTAGGCCCCCCCCCCCCATCCCTCCAGCCACCTGGATCTGGCGGCTACTTGGCCGCCCGGATCCAGGTAGCTCCTCCCCACTTATTTGCCAGGGCGCAGCCGCCCCTCTCTTCCACGGACGTCGTCGATGTCGCCCCTCTCTTCCACGGACGTCGTCGTCACCCCTCTCTTCCACCGTCGACATTGCCCCTCTCTTCACGAACACCGCCATCGTCATCTCCCAAGACTGCGTTCGCCGCCACCATCTCCTCCAACACCGCGCTCGCCGCCACTGTTGCCTCCCAACACCATGTTCACCGTCACCAGCCTCCTCCCCCTTGCCTCTCGGCTGACCTCCTCCTCCGTTCGGCCGACCTCCTCCACCGACTAGATTCCTTCGTCGGTCGGCCCCCGCTGGCCAAATTCTTGGTCATCGCCAATTCTCCACCCTCCGATCGCACTTTCGCGATCGCCGTCGTCGATTATGTGGGTAACCACTCATGTAATCGCCCTCATGACCTCTCGTAGTGGGGAAAATGTGTTGCCAAAAATAGGACCGGTCTGCATTTAATAAAATTAATAAAATAATATGCTTGTAATACGTCATGAAATCGGTCTACCATTAGTAATTATGGTGGTTATGGTCTGCGGAGAGCCGTGTAACCACCATAATCACACCTGGGGCCTATAAATAGAGCCCCAGACCCTCCTTCGTTTAAACATTTTGTCTCCCCAGAATTCGTCCTAAGGATTTTTTTCTCTCCTCTCATATTCCTCCTACGGATTTTTTTCTCTCCTCTCCTATTCCTCCTACGTATTTCCTCTCTCTTCTCACATTCTGTCCTCCAACTTGTGCACGCCTCATTGTGCACGCATTCCTCCTTACATGTGCTCCCTCTTGCGTGCATTTCTCCGCCAACGTGTGCACGCCTCTTTGTGTGTACGTTCCTCCTCGCGCGCGCTCCCTCTTGTGCACGTCTCGCCGCCAACGTGTGCACGCCCCTTTGTGTGCATGTTCCTCTTCGTGTGTGTTCCTCCTTGTGTGCATCTCTTCACTATAGTGTGTGCATTCATTCGTGTGCATGTTCCTCCTTGCAAGCGATCTCTCTCGTGCACGTCCCTCTGCGAACACGTTCCGTCGTGCGCGCATTCATCCTTGTGTACATCCTTTAGTACACCCACCTCTCCAAGTGTATTATCGTGCGCTCTAATCTCATGACCGCTCCAAGGCATTGTTGTGTACTCTGCTCTCAAGACCGCCCTAAGTGCGTCGTCGTGCGCTTCGCTCTAAAGCCCGCTCTAAGTATGCCACAGCGCGTACCGCTACCGCTTTTAGGATTTCTATAAACACTCAACGCTCTCAACTCAGGAACAAACATACAAGTAGCCGACAAGACTGACACCACAGACTCCTTCAAACACACTAAGAGATAAGCCGCAGAGGCAAAGGAACACTGAAAGCATCGATCAAGCTTCCTAGCATCTGGTATCAGGCAAGCAAAGCGAGCTGCTTTCGCCTCCAAGCAACAATCCAAGACTCCAAAACATCCAGAGTGTGAAGCTCCCTATTGTACCAGGAAAAAGAATTAGCTCTATGAGAGGTAGTCAGTCACCCTTCGAGCTAAGTACTCTCTCTCTCTCTCTAATAATTATAATGATGAGCAGTCTGTTGCCCTCGTTTCCCTCAAAAGCCCTGTAACATGACAACAAATAGACTTGTCACTTGGTTTTTCACCCAGTTGACGGGTTTTTCACGTTAAAAAAATTATCTTCTCGACTTTCTATTTTCTGTGATTGTTTGCGTGCTCAACCGATCCCAGGCTAAGGCAGCCTAGTTTAGTCCGGTCTACCAGGGGGGTTGAGGGGCAGCAACAGTTTGGCATCGTCTGTGGGAAAGGAGTTCCCCAAAGTTTGCAAAAGACTTAGAAGACAGTACCCTCTGCATAACGGTACTTGTGACTAGTGACTATGGAAAGAAGAGCCACCCGCACTGCCGAAAAAATCAATCCCTATGGGGCACGTCAATCCAGCTCTCCCTTGCTCGCCCGTCAGCGTAACTCTCGTGGTAGAGGCCATAAATAAATCCAACACAACATTGAAAGGATGTATCCACCAAAAGGAAGAACACCAAATAGAGATCCTCACACTCCTAAGGAACGGTGGAGCACCTCAAGCTCATAATCCTGCCCCCGAACAATACTGTCTGTCTTTGCCAGCTCCGGATCTCGCTCTAGCCTGACACTTCACTCACGAGCCCTGTATATTCTAAAAGCTTGGCTGACCAAAACCGCAATGATCGCCTGCTCGGAGAAATTGAAGTCCCGTATCGCCACAACCACACAGAAGCGGTAGAAATTGAAATTGTAATAGAAGTACCCACTTGCGAATAAATTTGCACCATGATTGTCAAAGAGAAGTAACAAGACAGGCGACATGCTGCTCACTGACCTCATACACCGTTAACACTAGAGGTCCTAGCATATCTAATCTCGAACGGTTTTAAGCTCCCAAATCTCGAAATGTTCGACAAAACGAGTGACCCCTGGAACCATATTGATCATTTCTCCACCATCATGAGGATTAGCAGAGCCCCAATCAGATTTTATGTCAAGCTTTTCCGGCAACACTAAGTGGACAAACTCGTGCTTGGTTCTACTACCTGAAGGAAGGAGGGATCGACAACTTTTCAAATCGATCGCAGCTCTTAATTCTTGGACCCCTCCTACCTTTTGGGGATCCGTCAGAACGAGGATGAGACCCTCAAAAACATTTTTTACGTTTCACGTTTAAAGCAGGACAGATTCCAGGTGTCGACCCTCAACTTTTGCGCAACTTCCTCCTGGGAGAGCTTTGACCAGACAAATTCTACTCAACACTGATGAAAGGGATGATTCACAGCAACCCTGACCTTGTACTCCAAGTCAAAGCTCAGATTACGGCATATGAAGCAGTTAAAGCACACCAACAATGGTTCAAAGAAAGTTCAAAGCAAAAAGAGCAAGAACAACTGTCACCTCAAAAGAAGAGCAGTGACCGTTGTGGTGAACTGCAAACCCATCAACATCAGGGCCACCCACTTCTCAACACCTCTAGGTCCAACATACTCTTGGAAATCTAAGATAAGGTAGCAATCCGCCGGCCCAAGCCAATTGCTCCAAATAAGGGGGATCAGTGGCAACATTGTGAGTTCCACCGCGGACACAGACACAACACAGAAGATTGTACTGAGCTGAAAAAGGAAATCGAGCATCTTCACTGCAGAGGGCTTCTAAAAAGATTCTTACGGAGCAAAACACCAAATCATCCAGCGCCACCCAGTCCAATGAAGGGTCAACCACCTGCCAGCTAGAACAAGATTTGGGGGCAGCCCCTAAAACATTCATTTCAGGATAAAAGCTCCCCCATATTCACGGAATTGTGCCAACGCCTATTCTTCCGCCCAACTGACTTTGTTTCCACTAAGTCATGTGTAAGCTTCGATGCTCTATTTTTTCAAGTTGATAATCTAATTCCATTTATTTCATATGCTTCATACATCAAACTACAATAGGTAAGATCGCAAGACCTACGCCCGCATCGCAAGGGACCAACCCCTAGTGATCAATGCCCGTCAAATAGGTAAGATCGCAAGACTTACGCATGTCGTCACTAGGGACCAACCCCCCTTGGTGATCGATGTCTGCAAAATAGGTAAGGTCGCAATACCTACGCCTGCTATCATCAGGGGCTTACCCCCCTTGGCGATCGGCGTCCGCCAAGTAGGTATGGTCGCACGACCTATGCCTGCCATCGCAAGGGCCTTTCCCCCCTTGGCGGTCGGCGCCTGCCAAATAGGTAAGGTCGTAAGACCTATGCCCACTATCGCCAGGGGCTTGCCCCCCGGTCGGCACTCGCCAAATAGGTAAGATCGCAATACCTACGCCTGTCATTGTCAGGGGTTTGCCCCCCTTTGCAGCTGACGCCCACAATATAGGTATGTCGCAAGACATACAACTACCATCGCCAGGGGCTTGCTCCCCTAGGCGGTCAGTGCTCGACAAATAGGTAAGGTCGAAAGATCTACGCTAGTTGTCGTTAGGTACCAACCCCCCTTGACGTACGACGACTGCCAAACAATAGGTAAGGTCGCAAGACCTACACCTGATATTGCCAGGGGCTTACCCCCTTTGGCGTCCAGTGCCCGCCTACAATGAAGGATAAGACAGATCTCCACCCACCATCACCAAAGCAGCGTACAAAACAACAGTTCCAGCACCACACAAACTCGATCAACATCGAAACAAGGCTCAATGGCAGGAAAATCTACCATTAAAGGTGTGATACAAAGGTACCTGATTTGAACATATCTATACAACGCAAAAACACAAAGGTGAAGAAACAACTCGCCAACAACATCAACAACCTAGGTTAAGTCCAGAAACAACAATCTCTGACAAATTCTCTAAAAAGAGAGGTCGATTACATCGCAATAACGCAACCGCAACATTTTACAAAACATCTACACCTCCAATCTTATAGGTATTCTGCGCAGTTTCTTACAAAATTCGACCTGCTCCAAGAAGAGATAAGTGCATTGTGCATATTACACACCGTATACAGTGCGCCTTGCGCACACACCGTGTGCATTATGCCTTGCTCACACACCGTGCGCATTGTGCATCACATTATGCCTCGTACATGTTGCACCCATTACGCATCGCGCACAATACACATTGCGCACATCGGACCTCATGCATACATCACACACATTATGCCATGCGCGCACATAACACAAGAAATATATGTTGTGTAACATCCCATTTCACGCTAGGCCCCCCACACGCATTTTGAGTCAAGAGAATTGACTCAGGATCGGGAAGCGTCGAGTGAACTCGACGCCATTCGACAAAGCTTCGCATGCATTGAGTGGTCTCAATGCCACTCGACGAATTTAACTTAGAAAATATTCTGGAAATTGTAGGCGTCGAGTTGTCTCGACGCCATTCGACAAAGCATCGAGTGCGTTAAGTGCACTTGACGCCATTCGACGAATTATGCTTAGGCGTTGAGTGGACTCAACACCACTCAACGTATTTTACTTAGAATAGTTTTCTGAAGTTGAGGCATTGAGTGAAGTCAACGCGGTGTTGAGTGGTTTCAACGTCACTCAACGCTTTTAACTTGAAATTATTCTGGTAGTTGTTGGCATTGAGTGAAGTCAACGCGGCGTTGAGTGGTCTCAACGCCACTCAACGCTTTTAACTTAGATCTATTTTAGCTGATGTTGGTGTTGAGTGAAGTCAACACGGCGTTGAGTGATCGCAACGCCACTCAACGCTTTTAACTTGGAATTATTTTGGTGGTTGTTGGCGTTGAGTGAAGTCAATGTGGTGATGAGTGGTCTTAACGTCACTCAATGCTTTTAACTTAGATCTATTCTGGCTGATGTTGGCATTGAGTGAAGTCAACGCGGCATTGAGTGGTCTCAACGCGGCGTTGAGTGGTCTCAACGCAGCATTGAGTGGTCTCAACGCCAATCAACGATTTTAAGTTAGATTTATCCCGGATATTGTTGGCATTGAGTGGAGTCAACACGACATTGAGTGGTCTCAACGCCACTCAATGCTTTTAACTTGGAATTATTCTGGTGGTTGTTGGCGTTGAGTGGAGTCAGTGTGGTGTTGAGTTGTCTCAACGCCACTCAATGCTTTTTACTTAGAGTTGTTCTGAGGCCTTTAGGCATCGAGTGCATTGAGTGCACTCGATGCCACTCGACGATTCGTCGAGTGAAGGTTGCTTACTCAACGTGACGTTAAGTGGTCTCAACGCCACTCAATGCTTTTGACTTAAAAGATTTTTCATTCCAGACTATGTTTGTTGGTTCAGCGTACGGGCTGAACAGGGTTCAGGATAAGCGCCAATTGACTTATTGGACCCTATCCTTTCAATCATGACCTAATTAAAGTAATAATTGGACGGTCCAATATTATGGTGACACTTGGCAGCAAGGAGGAACCATGCTCAAGGAAGACCAGCCATGACCCACCACTCCCAGCCACTCCCCTTATTCAAAGTCCTTAAACCGACCACTCCCAGCCAAAAACCAAGGCCACCATCGTCTTCATTGAGCCCAAAGGAGTGGAAATCAACAGCTGGAGAAAGGAGATAGCGGGAGAAACCAAGAAACAAGCTAACTCGTCAGAGAAGTTGTCAGTCATGGCTCACCACCACCGTACTCGCCGCCAAACGCGGCTACAGGTTCGTTTCTCCTCCTCTCCCTCGGTGCTAGTCGTCTAGTTCTTTTAGGAGAGATATCGGGCTCAATTGATCCCGATACCATGTGAGGAAGATGCGATTATATTTTCGAGCATTTCACCTTGCTCGGGTTCGCCGGAGGAGCCGCCTCCAGCGGCCATATCGCCGGGAAATGCTAGTCACCACCTTAATGGAGGTGGTGGCGACAATCGTCGGCCGTAGCGGTGGTCGGATGGTCGGGAAAGTGGAGATCAAAGAGCTACAGCTCGGGATGATCAGTACCACTGGCTCATTGGGGAAGATGGGCCGATGTCGTCCATTTAAATGTAACATAAACTATAATATAAACTACCTACTTGTATTTTTCTGTCACATACATTGCAATGACTTGCATGTTCAATTTGGGCCTCTTAGAGGCATTTTCAAAAATACTCACCAACATAAAAAAGATAGATCTATGTCTCACCTTCAATTTGACATGCTAAAGTTATAATTTGGAGCTTTGTAGCTCCCTGTAAGATAGTTCTTCTAAGACTGCTTCTAGGCTATGGCAGAATTTTAAATGGATGCCTAAGTCAAACCCTAAGTCCACATGCAATGAAATTTAAATAATGCATGTGTTAATGTTAGAATTAGGTCCTTCCCAAGAATCAGAATTTTTGGGAGGTATTTTTCTATAGTTTTTATAAAAATATCAATTATTAACTAAATGGAATATAGGGAGATTCCCTTATCAAAATGCCCCCAAATTTGGTTGGCATGGCCATTGGATCATTATATGACCATGGAAGAAATTTCAAACCATTTGGACCTATGTATGTTGGGGAATCCAACATGCATGATGGAGGTAGATTTGTAAATGGTGTGCCAATTGTAAAAAAGGGGAAAGTGAGAAGTTAGCCCATTTGGCCCAATGCATGTCCATGAGATTTTGGATAAAGGCTTATGTGGATGAATTACACCTCCCATAGAAAGATTGGGATTCTTGGGATCAAAAATTCCATTAATTTGAATTATTGGAAAATAGGCTCATTTAGAAATAAAAATGATAAATAAGGCTACTGACCTTATAAAATTCTAAAATTTTGATATAACCCCTAACAGTACATTTTACATCTCTGGAAAAAGTTATGAGCTTATTTGAGAATTATATGTGGTGTAATTAGTATATTTATAATTTTACCTTTTGGGGATTTAAATTAAAAGTACGGGGTAATACTGTTTGGAAAATTATGGAAAAATGTATATAGTCTTGTTTATATGATGTAAACCTATGTGAATTTATCTAAGAATTTTGGATGATTGAGTATGTTGAAAATCATAGTAGTGGCATTTTTGTAATAATGTTCACCTGTAATTATTTTAGGTCAAATCACTGGTTAGGGATATGAATTTTTGTTTGGAGTATTCTAAAGGGTCAATCTCATAAACATGACAAACTCATGATAAATATTTAGGGGCCTTTGGCCCAAGAAATTGGAAGTCATCTCATACGGGTTAGTATTAGGTCATGGGCTGCGCATAACAAAAGTAACATATAACAAAAGGACCCCCAAGGGATATGATAAGTTGTTGGATTGAGAACTGTATTGGGAAGTTGAAACCCTGGTTGGTGTCAAGTATGCCACTACTTAGTAACGAGTGTTAGAGTGCAAACCCTAAGAAGAATAACTATAACGGGGACCGGCGGAAGACCGTCGCTCTCCCAATAAATACCTTAAGTCTTTAGGTTCACCCAAGAGCAACACCGAGAGTTGGGTACTAATAATGGGTAAAAACTAATAAAAGTAAGTGTCCTTGAGAAAGGGAGCTTTGGACTTCAGCCCATCATAGTTCCTAGTGCCCCCGAGAGCCCTTCACCGGGCATGCCCTGGGCAGTCCAAGGACTAACCCTAAATTGCTATGTATAACAAGAATTAGACAAGAGTAGTCTAATATGTTAAGGGAACGATATGGAAAACTCACCTGCATAGGGTTGGAGGGATTCGGGACGGGTTTTGTCCTGCGAGCTGGAGGTTCATATGTTTGGATACAGGATGGGTTTAGTCCTACGAGCTGGAGGCTCGGGTTGAAAATAATTTGCATGTGCATAGAGCATATTAGTGTCGGGTCATGCGGTACTGGGCCAATCGTCACAACGATTGCAGTACGGTGACTCTGACGAGGTGTGAGGGTTTGAGGGGCCAGTGAGTTGTTTTACACTACGGTCTAGAGGACGATCCCCAAAAACGCACACTCGACAAAAAATACTGGCATATTTCACAGAAAATTAGTACGCAAAGACTCTAGAATGTGCACCTAGGACGTGTACGGAGGCGCATGAAGGGTCTAGGCCTGGTAGTGTGTATACCCGCCTAAAATGCGGAGACGCCCGCTCCGCTGCTACCTTAGCCATAACGGTGGTACCCGAGAGTTAAGCTAACTCCAAAAAGTGAGAACTAAAGGTCTGTGATCACAGAGTCGTGTGTGTGAGTTGCACTTGTATGAACCATAACCAAAATAACATAGCATAGCATACATACATACTGAAGGATGGTATGAAAGATACCACCTGAGGGGTTAGATCTATTTAACTCTAGAGGGGGGGTGAATAGAGTATTTTAAAATCTTATTAGATTTTTATTGCGAAATTAAAATAGTAATACTTATATGTGTAATCAGTTAGTGCAGAAATAAAACTAAACTATTCAGCAAGCAGCACACAATAAAAATAAGAGAGCATAACAGACGACACAAGAAATTTATAGTGGTTCTCCTAAACTTGGGTACATCCACTTTTCTACCACCCTGGTAGGAATCCACTCAGGTTTTTGATCAGGTGTCCTACCACCAATCAGGTTTTTGCCAAGGTGATCTGTCACCACAATATCTATTTGTACTTTTATAGGGAGATATTGCAACCCTTTAGGATTTTGATCAGGTGCCTAAAAACCAAATCAAGTCTTTTGATCAGGAGACTTGCAACCAAGTGTTTAACTTTTAAAGGGAGTTAGATACCTGTGTGCAGTAGGGTGAAAGAAATAAAAACTATATGTTGTCTTCTCTTTTCTCAAAACAACTAAGAAGACTTGTGGATCCTTGATGGTGTCAAAGCTCCCCCTGAGATGAAGTTCTGTCCAGGAAGATTGAGAGCTTTGCAGGGTGTATAGGTCTTCTTGAAAAATTTCTCCATAAAACTGTAGATAGATGAAGTTGACTGTCTCTTGAAAGCTTGCTGGAAGAAGAATACTAGATGACGACAATGTAGAACTCTTTCTCTTGAATGATTTCTTATGTCCCGTGTTTTCAAAAACTTGACTATATCATCTGCAGCAAATTGGTCATTGAATTCGATTACCTTGATTGACTACTGAAATCTTAGAACTTGGACAACGACTAGAAGAGCAATAAAGTAATTCCTTAACTGTCCCAAGAATTAGTTGTATATTAACTCTGTGAAAACCAGTAATTAATGCTGCCATATGAATGGCTATATTCTGAGAATCTAAGCATTAATTACTTAGAGCAATATAAGCAATAAAATAAGCCTAATTAATTCTGAAAAATAACTGTAGAGAATAAAAATATTGAACTGGCAATTTCCGTCGATCTGAAATCCTAGATCGTCGAACTCAACCTCTATTTTGTCGAGATGAGCCCTGAGAGCTTTGAACTAAAATACATCTTTCCATACTGGGCTCCAAGATCGTTGAATAGAGATAGAAGATCGTCGAACTCAAAATCTGATATAAGATAAGAGTTCGTCGAATTCAGTTCAACTTTCGTTGATCTCAATTCAGAGAAGTGACTCTGAGATCGTCGAACTGAGAACGAAGATCATCGATCTCACTTCAGAGTTTGTCAAACGACTTCTTCAACATGAAATTTCTGCCTTGTTCTGGTTTCTGCAATCTTCTGAGTCTTCTGAGGGCTTGGGCTTGTCAAATTGAAGAGTTGACCTACCCTAAGATCTAATGAAGACCTATGACCCTAGACTATATAAGGCGGGTCAATCTATGCAAATCCTAATAGTGAACCTTAGCCCAAATCCCTAAACACAGGTGGGGTTCCAACAATCTCCCCCTATTTGGGTGAGGTCACTATGTACAATGCATAAGTAAAGAAAATATAATCATTCAACATGAAAGTAAATATCTGACAGAATGAAAAACAATTCAGCAGATAAAAAAAATATACAGAGAATAAAATTGTTTTAGGGTCTGTCTGAAGGAGGAGCAGAAGAAGGTTTAGTGAACACAATTGTTCTAAGAGTATCTTCTACTTCTTGCTTGGACATCTTCAGGTCTTGAACTCCCAGAAGTGTTACAGTAGAAGCTCTTGGAACAACAGCTTCTTGGTGAACCTGCATATAAGCATTAGGATCAAATAAATCTTTGTCTACCTCAAACTTTTCAAGCTCTTTTTGTCTGTAAGTACACATGGCAGTAAACAGAGAGGGATCAGTTCCTTCTTTCTTTGCTTTATTCATCTAGGATAAGCCTATCAGCTCATGGAATCTTGTCATTCTGAAATTAGGATCTAACTCAGGTTCATATCCTGGAGATGGAGGTCTCTCTGTATCAGTTGAAATATCCTGAGCAATCCTTTGTAGCTTCCTGAAAATAACAGACTGTTGCTGAAAATTTGTTGAAGGATAATTCTTCTTAGATTTTCTAGCATAATAAAAACTTGGAGGTCTGCATTCACTGTATTTTCTGGCAGGAATGGAAGAATGTCTTTGAGGTGGCCTGGAAGACTGTCTTGACTGAGAAGGAGCTGGCTTTGAAGATTGTCTTGAAGACTGATGAGGAGCTGGCTTAGAAGAATGAAAAGCACTAGAAGCAGGCCTTTGAGATCTGGCAAGATTGCCTGATGCTCCTGTAGGAGGAGGAGGAGGTGGTGGATCTTTCCTGAATCTCTTCACTGAAGAAGATCTAGACCACTTCTTCTTCTATGCTTTTGCCTGGTTTCATGATAACTTCATCCAATGAGGAGTATTAGTAGTAAGGGGAATATTGTGCAGGATATAGTATGGAATATCATTATCTGGATTAGGCTTGGGAGCAGCCTTTCCTGGAGCCTTCCTCTTCTTTGATTTAGATCTCTTGGAACTGTCAGAATCAGAATAATCCTCAGAATCCTCATCATCCTCAGAGGATCTAGGAGGATTATCATACAAATCATCAATTTCCATAAGTTGCTCAGCTGAAATGATTTGAGCTGGAACAATTTGAGCTGGAACTACTATAACTGGAATTACTGCAACTTCCTTGGCCATTTCTTCAGCAAGAATTTCATCCATATTAGGTAATGGAGAAGTGGAGACTGCATAGGTTGGACGAGAGAAAGCCTTGGGCTCAGAAGACTCATCCTCAGCAATTTTAACAGACTCACCCTCTGGAGATGGAACAAGCTCAGGCTCTGGAGCTATAAAGCTACTCTGAATAAGCTGTAAAATTTTTGTGCACACTGGAGCAGTATAACAGACAATATCTGTGCAAAAATGATTGGAAACAAATTAAATAATGTTGTTGTGAGTCAAATCAAAAGAATCTAGAATAGCAGTCAGATCAACTAAAGGAGAGATGATAACTTATCCAACATAAAGAACATCCAAGGAATAAATTGAATCATCTGTCTCTGAATCTGTAGCCAAAAATTCTGCTAGCTCGGTAACTTGTGCATCTGGTATCTCAGTATCTAAAATAACTGTATCTACAAGAACTGCTGCTTCTACTGCTGCTGCTGCTGCTGGAGGAGGGGTGACTTGTTCATAGAACATCTCCCCTGCCTAGTATCTGGAAGACCTGATGTCAGGCCCCTAAATGAAGAAGGGCCAGAAATAGAAGCAAGTTGAGTAGAGAGATGATAGTTATACTTTCAAGACCACCTAAACACCTAGAGGGGGGTGAATAGGTTTTAATGCTTGTTTTAACTTAAGGCAGAATATAATTACTGATTTTAAGAGAATTCCAAAACCACTTCAGCAAACACAACACAACAATCACAGATATGTACACACCACAGATTGCACAAAGATTTATAGTGGTTCCCCAAGGTCTGGGTACATCCACTTTCCCCCTTCACCTATCTAGCAGTGTGTTAGATTCAGCCTAACTTCCTTCTTTATCTCAGATCCTCAGATACTACAACTCAGAACCCTATAAGGTTCCTACAGCTCAGTCTAACCAGCACTACCTCAGCCTTGCCACAAGGCCTATAACTCAGAGAAAACCTTCTCCTACAACTCAGGCATAAACAGCCCTACCACTCAGAAAATACCTCTCCTACACACAGCATTTATAATCTAGGCTTACAACTCAGATCTATACAAATAGATCCTACAAAAATTGAAATTGAAGTTATATAATATCTTGCCCCAGTTGAGAGAGAAGGGACAAGACTGATCTTGATCAGCTTCTTGAAAAACCTGATGGATGAAATCAACTGGATCTTAGCTTTCTTCAAAGCTTCTTGAATCTGAACTTAAGAAACCTGTGATAGCTTCCTTCTTGTCTTCAAATGCTGGATCACTCTCTATTCACAACCCTTGATAATACTTCTGAATTCTTGGATGAATTCAACTTAGACTGAATCTGAGTGAGTGTTCACTTCAGAAAGTCTTCTTAGATCTTCTCACGAAGATCTTCTCCTGTGCCTTGCACTTTCTTGATTTGAGATCTTGTCTCACAACAATGATCACTCAGTTTGTTTCTTTTTCTGAATTCTTATTATTATTTTTCTTTTTCTGAATCTGTCTATTTATAGACTTCATCCTTGGTAACCGGCTGATCCGGTTTCTAACAAACTTCTGACAAGTCTGACAGCTTCAGTAAACCGGTTGTAACCAACAGCTGTCAAGTCTTCAAACAGATCTTGTGCTTTTGTCTTTGTCAGCAAAACGTCGAGACTGTCTGTTAGAAAGTGTCGAGACCAACTGTCAATATATGTCGATATAAGTGACTTAGGTGTCGACACAGCCTTTGATGATGTCGACATGTCTCCCTTTATGTTGACTCAGCTTCTAGATACTGCATCTAGAGAATGTGTTGACACAGAGTATTTGTGTCGACACAAACACTTCAACATTCTCCAGCAACTAACTTGGTCTAGACTTTGTAGTGTGTCGACACAAGTCCTGTGTGTCGACACAGTTGATGTAGACTCTGCCTCTGTATGTCGACACAGTCTTCTGGTGTCGACACAAGTGTTGTCGACTAGAAATCCTGTATGTCGACACAGCCTCCCAGTGTCGACACAGTTGATGTCGACTATACTTCTGTGAGTCGACACTGCTTCCCGGTGTCGACACAATTGTTGTCGACTCTTTTTCTCTGTGTCGACACAGCCTTCTTCAAGTGTCGACACAATCTTTCTGAAGTGTCGACATATGTACTTAGAATATTTTTCCTGTATTTTAGTACATTCTTAACCTGCACATTTCAACTCAAAATAACATCAAATACACCTTGATGTATATCATTGAGCTAAGTTAGGCTCTTCAAATCAGGTACACATTTTCCAATATACCCAACAATCTCCCCCTATTTGGAGAAGTCATAACCCTTTTAGCTAATGATATACACCATTTTTGAAAATTTAATATGATGATGAATAAGAGCATAATACAACAGGAATCTTTTATAAACAAAACATTAATCACAGATCCATCACAGAATAAAGATGACATGAAGAAATGATTACAGAATAAGGTTTGTTTATTCATTTAGAAATGTTTGTTACAGCTTGTTTATATTGATTGGATTAACAAACAGATCATTACTAAACATTTGAAAGAACTGATAAACTTAAAACTAAGACTGATCAGGCTCCTGGATGACAATTCCTTTTCCTGATTGAATTTGAGCCTTCACAGCAGTTTCAGAACAATCAGCAGGCTTTTTGCCTTTCAGTTCAGCTTTCTTTTGAGCTTCCTCCTTGAGCCTTTGCCTTTCAAAGTAATGAAAGGGCTTGGGAAAATACTTGCTCGGCTCCTGAGCATCAGGTGGTAGCCTCCCCATCTTAGCCTTCCTTCTGAACTGTACTATGGCCTCCTGCCTGGCCTCATACTTTTACCATTCAATTTCATTATACCACTTTCCTCTTTCATGCATTTGATCCTTCACAGCCTTCCAGGCAGTTAGAATAATGTTCCTTGAGGTGGGGATCCACTGCTCAAAATCAGGTCTTTGTTCAGCTTGCTCTCTAAATATCTTCTTGGATAATTGAGCATCTTGTTGATCTTTCAAATTTACTCCTGGCTGATCTACTTTTTCAATAATTACATTTGTAACCTCCTGTGGAGGACTGTGCATTGCCTGTACTTGCTGATGAATCATTTCAAAATCAGCAGGGGGGTATATGACTTGGGCAACCTCAGGTTGATTGCCTTCAAGTAGACCTTATTGTATTCCTGACTCAGCAACTGCATCATCATCACACAATGGTGGATATCCCAATGTGGCTCTGACACTGTTGGTAACCCACCTTGCATGTTCTGAGCCAGTATTGATAAGTACCATCTCCCCCTTTAGGACTTCTCTAGCAATATGATCCCTTAAATCATCCTTCTGAAACCTTATTTGTCCATCAAGAAAATTCACACCCTCTTTAAAGAATGATTTCAATTTGAGAAGCTTGTCAGATATTTCTTTCTGTGAGGTGGTGATTGCAGTTTGAACTGAAACTAGAGCATCCTTGAGCTTTTGATCAAAGTCTTCAATATCTTTAGTCCTTGCAGCAGTTAGCTTTGTTGCAGTATCTTTTAACTCAATGAGAATTATATTGTGAGATTCTGTCAGATTTTCATTCATTCTCAGCTGATTTTCTAGAACATATCCTTGTTTCAATGCAATGTCATCCACCTTAGTAAGGATAGTTTGTTGTTGTTGAGCTAGAAAAATCACAGCATTACCTCCCTTGTGGAAGCAATCTGTCATCTCCTTTTTATTCAGATTTACCTCAATTCTGATTGACTTGATGTCTTGGGCAAGTTCAAACTGAAGTGACTTATTACTTTCATCTACATACTTTTCCAAGGCTCTCCTTTGCTCATCCATCTTCACTTGCAAATTCACCATGAACTTATTGTAATCAAAGTCAGTAGGAGATTGGTGACTTGTAGTCTGGAGAGCTTGCTTATAGCTTTGACTTCTTCTCTTGAAGACCATGTTCTTTCTTTTCTTAGCCTCCCTGGCTTCTTCTATCTCAGATTCTGAAGAACTGGAATCTGAACTCTTTCTTGAGGAGATGGAGGAATTTCTTTCTCAGTGTCTTGTTGTTCTTCCTCAACAAGCACTTGCTCCCCCTCAACAGCACCTTTCTCCTCCTCAACCCTTAGGGTGTCACCCTTATCAGCTGCCTGTCCAATGTCAGGAAACAACTCTTCTAGAGTGTATTCCTTTTGTGCTGGAGCAGGAGATGATATATCAATATCAGTAGTGTTCAAATCTTCTTCTAAGTTTAGTCTCTCTTCCACTTGTACTTGGTTAAAAGTGGTCTCCCATTGCAACTGGTCAGGATTAGAAATGTCTGGGCAGGAGAATGAACTGGCTCCCCCTGCACCTTTGCAGGTAATGTTTCTTTCTAGAGTGGAGTAGACCCAGTCTGGTCCTCAGCCTGCTCTCTAACTTGTTCTCCTTGAAGTTGTTCAGTGCCCTGATCATGTCCAAGTGATGTCTCAGTAGTGTCATGCCTGTCCACATCAGGCATCTCTTTGGACAGAACCCTATCCCACCGGGAGAATAATCTCATGTCCATTTTCCTCATGTGATTGATTTTGGACCCAGTAATTTGGTGTATGACCTCTGGAATGAGTCCATCCAGGTATAGACTCATAATTCTAGCCAAATTTAGCTTCTTCATTCCTTCTTTGATTTTATCAAACAGAACTGCAGACCAGTCTGTGTTAATCTTGTAGATTATTCTTGTCATGAGAGTGAACATCATGGCAGATATCCTATCATGGCCTCCTGGTTTACATAAAATCACCTTCCCTACTACTTCAGATAGGAACTTTCCCTGTTTATTCATTCCCTTTCGATTGATGGCTGCTCCAATCTTTATGGTTGGATCCAATCCACACCACTGGAGAGCCTCTCTTGTAATTGAGGCTGGGACCTCTTCTTCATCTTGAATGTAGGGTATGTGAAGAATCTTCCCTACCCTCTTTAGAGTAAGTTTCACCTTAGTTCCATGAACTGTGGATTTGATTTTGAGGCCAGACGAATCCATTATTGCAGAAGTATAAAATTCCAATACCTCTTTCTTCCAGATCTTTGTGGGTTCGGAAACAAGAAACTCTAATCCGGATTCTGAAAGTAGAGTAACAACCCATTGTATATCTGTCGACGCATTCTCAAATGCGTTGCGCACCAGCTCGTAACCTTCATTAATTTTGTCTTCAACTTTGGGCGCCATTGGAAGAAAGTGAAAGAGTGATTGGAGAGAAGAGAGAATGTCGACACAAGGTTTTTGTCTTGATAACCTTGTGAGCGTGTCGACAAGAATACGTTATAGACCTATTTATACCCTCTAATGAAAGTAGGTCAAAAGGCGGGAAAAAATAGTCTAAATGTGTCGACAGTGTTGGAATGTGTCGACACAAACTTCTATTGTCTCGACATCAATGTAGACTACTTTGTGTCGACACCAATTGATGATATGTCGACACAGGAGATACGTAGTAGTGCATCAGAAATTCTGTGTCGACACTTAGTACAAGTGTTGACACACAATCTGTAAGTTTCGACACCATTACTCTGGTTGTGTCGACACTACATTTCTGGATGAGTCGACTCATTGACCCTTAGGTGTCGACACATTTTCTTATGTGTCAACACAATTTCCCTGACTAGTCAACATGACTTCTCTGTGTCGACACTTTATTACTGAATGTGTTGACACCATTTTACTTAGTTAATTTATAGGGTAAATTAACCTATGGGCAGCATTCCTAATTCAATTTTAAATTTATTGAATTTAGTTTCATCCAGTGGCTTAGTAAATACATCTGCAATTTGATAATCAGTTTTAACAAATTCTAATGAGATGTCTTCTTTTTCTACATGTTCTCTAAGAAAATGGTATTTTATTTCTATATGTTTAGTTTTACTATGAGAAACAGGATTGTTTGCAATAGAAATAACACTCTTAGAATCACACAATAAAGGTATTCTACTTACTTGAATACCATAGTCCTTTAGCTGATGCTGAATCCACAATAACTGTGCACAGCAGCTTCTTGCAACCACATATTCAGACTCAGCAGTGGATATTGCCACACTAGTCTGCTTCTTAATGCTCCAGGATATCAGCATTCCTCCCAAGAATTAACATGTACCTGTAGTACTCTTTCTATCTTCTCTACAGCCTGCAAAATCTGCATCTGAATAACCTATTAGTTGAAAATCTCCATTCCTAGGGTACCAAAGGCCTAGATTAGGTGTGCCCTTTAGATATCTCAAAATTCTCTTAACAGCAGTGTAATGAGATTCTTTAGGGCATGCTTGGTACCTAGCACAGACACATGTAGCATACATAATATCTGGTCTACTAGCTGTGAGGTATAATAGAGAACCAATTATTCCTCTATATAAAGACTCATCTACAGGCTTACCTGCATCATCTTTGCATATAGGCATACTTGTTCCCATAGGAGTTTTCATGGTAGAGGATGATTCCATACCATATTTCTTGATTAACTCTTTGGTGAACTTAGACTGGGATATGGACAAGCCATCATCAGTCTGTTTCACTTGGAGTCCCAAGAAGAACTTAAGTTCCTCCATACTGCTCATTTCAAACTTCCCTTGCATAAGTTTGGCAAATTTTTTGCAAAGGTTGTTCTCTGTAGACCCAAAAAATTTTTGCAAAGGTTGTTCCCTTGCATAAGATTATCTTGCCTTTAGATTCCCTTAGGAATAGAGTTTTGTCTATTTTACCTCTTGAGAATTTGTTCTCAATAAGGAAAGTAGACAGGGTTTCATACCAAGCCCTTAGGGCTTGCTTTAACCCATACAATGCTTTCCTAAGTCTATAGACATAACCAGGTTTAAGAGAATCTACAAAACCTGATGGCTGCTCTACATAGACTTCTTCTTTTAGATCACCATTCAGGAATGCTGATTTCACATCCATTTTGTATACTTTGAATCCTTGATATGCTGCATAGGTAAGGAACATTCTGATTGCCTCCAGTCTTGCTATTGGGGCAAATGTTTGATCAATGTCAATCCCTTCTTCCTGCCTGTATCCTTTAGCAACCAATCTTGCTTTGTTCTTCACAATTACTCCACTCTCATCCAACTTGTTCCTATAGATCCACTTTGTGCCAATGATGTTGTGGTCTCTTGGTTTAGTAACTAACTCCCAGACTTTGCACCTTCTAAATTGATTAAGCTCCTCTTGCATAGCATTAATCCAGTGTTGGTCTTGGATGGCTTCTTCAAATTTCTTAGGCTCCAGTTGAGATAGAAAACTTGAGTGCAGGACTGTGCTCAGATTTCTGCTTCTAGTCTGCAATCCTTGTCTTGTATCACCTATAATTTGATTTGTTGGATGGTCTTTTAGATGTCTTGTAGCTGGAGAAAGATTTCCTTCAGGTTGAATGTCTCTAGCTCCTTCATTATGTTGCACCTCTTGGTTGTCATCAGCTTCTATTGAGTCGTGTACTCCCCCTGGACAGTAGCCTTTATTTTCCAATACTTCATCTGCATTTGATGCTTCTACAATTGAAAGTTTGTCCATCCTTTTGCTTATACCTGATGGATTATTTGATCTACAAGGCAACTCACTGTTGATTAAACTTGATTCATCAAATACAACATGTATAGATTCTTCTACAACTTGAGTAGTCAAGTTGTAGACTTTATAAGCCTTACTATTGATGTTATACCCAACAAATATCCCATCTTGGGATTTGGCAGCAAACTTAGTTAGATAAGACTTGCCATTGTTAAGTATATAGCACTTGCAACCAAAGATCCTAAAGTAGGATAGATTTGGTTTTCTACCTTTCATAATTTCATAGGGAGTCTTTTTGTGGCTCTTGGTGATAGAAGCCCTATTGATCACATGACATGCAGTGTTTACTGCCTCAGCCCAGAAATATTCTGGAAGAGAAGTGTCACTCAATAGAGTTCTACCAGCTTCAATCAATGTCCTATTCTTTCTTTCAGCAATACTATTTTACTGTGGTGTTCTAGGTGAGGAGAATTCTTGGAAAATCCCAAAGTCTTCACATAATTTTGTCATACTTTCAGATTGAAATTCAGTGTCATGGTCACTTCTGATTTTGACCATTGTACTGTTCAGTTCATTCTGAATTTGTTTTACAAAACTAAGTAAGACACTTGGGGTTTCTGATTTTTGTCTCAGAAAGAACACCCATGTATATCTAGAATAGTCATCTATAACCACAAAAGTGTAGACCTTCCTAGCTAGACTATGAACTGGCATAGGACCAAAAAGATCCATATGTAAGAGGTATAAACACCTCACTGAATCCTTGTTTTCAAGTCTATGAAAAGAGGATTTTGTCTGTTTGCCCTTTTGACAAACTGAGCATATCTTTTCCTTTACACACTTTACTTGAGGACCATTCCTCACTAACTCTTTGCTAAAGAGTTGGTCAATTGTCTTGTAGTTAAGATGGGTCAGCCTCTTGTGCCATTTGACACAATGAGATGCATTATCATCAGCTACAAGACAGATATGAGAAACCTTGTTCTCACATACAAAATCAAGATAATAAACATTTCTCTTTCTATATCCTGTCAATATGACCTTTTGATCACTTGACCTTTTGATATGACATCCATCCTTAACAAATGAAATGTCATATCCAAGATCACTCAGCTGACTTGTGCTTATCAGATTATGTTTCAAACCTTTTACATAAGCCACTTGAGTGATGGTAATTTGGTTTGAGGTGATGTTACCAAATCCTTTGATGATCCCTCTTTCAGATCCACCAAAGATAACTTTAGGTCCATCCTTGACAGATGTGTACTTCTTCAGCAGCCCCTTTGTTCCAGTCATGTGCCTGGAACAACCACTGTCCAAGTACCATATAGGGGCATGGCAACTTGGACTTTCCTGTAATACAGAATTACTTTCCCTTAGAACCCAAGTAAGTCTTGGGTCCTTGGTTCAGGTTAGCACCATTCACATCAAAACTACCAGCAGCTCTTCTAACTGGTAGACTATTGTTCTTCCTTACACTTGTGTTATGCCAGCAGTCTAAGGCAAAATGGTTTCTCTTGCCACAGCACCAACATTCATATTTATTGTATCTAGGTCTAGATATACCCTTGGCAGAAAAATTTTTGTCCAGTGCTGGTGCTGCTGCAGCTTCACCCACTGATTTCTTATAACCATTGGGTTTATGAACATGGGCAGACCTATTGGCATTAACACCGTTGTTTTTCAGAACATCAGTCTTAATATGATTATGAATGTGTTCATGATCATATCTGTTAGAAGACAATTGCACTTTTCTAAACATCATAGGGACTTTGGAGTTTTGTGGTTGAACTGGAGCTTTGCCCTTTCTTTTGAATTGGTCAGCTCTAGTGTTACCTTTAAAGCCCAAGCCTGTCTTACCCTTTTGAGCTACAAACTCATCTATCAAGGGTAGGACAGATTTTGGCTTAGAGTAACTTGCCACTAAGTTCCTCTCAACTTGAAGTTTTGCCTCCAGACTTTTAATTTGATCAGATTTGTATGTGATTGTGCTCATCTGAATCACAGTTATTGTTTTTAGTTTGGCAACATCATTCAACTTTTGATCCAATTCTTTTTCCAAGTCTGATACAACCAACTTAAGATCAGCAATTTCCTGAGCCTGAGTTTTGGTCAGGTTTTTGCTTTTCTTAAGAGCCTCCAATAAGACCTTATATTCATCCATCAATTGATGAATATCACCTTCAGATTCAGACCCATTCACATCACTTGATGTAGATGAATCTGACTCTGAACCAGTACTAATATCAGAAGTGCTAGAATCATTTTGTACCTTACTAGGACCAGGCTGATCCTGGCATTAGTTATCTTCTGACTCAGCCATCAGACCCATGCATTCTTGGTCTTCTTGATCATGGATGGAGTTTATCAATTGCTTAAACTCCTCTTCATCACTAGCTGCATACAATCCTATGTATGCATCTTCTTCAGATTCTGATTCTGATGAGGACTGATCTGAAAGACTCTTATCTTTCTTTGCAACAAAAGATTTCTCCTTCTTGCCCTTGTGTTGAGTCTTATTTCTGTCTACTGACTCATTTCTCTTCTCTGGACACTCAGCTATCATATGTCCAGTCTTATTGTAGCAATAGCAAACAACTTTTGATGTTGTAGCTTTGCTGGGCTTAGATTTGTTCCTTTCCTTTCTTGAGGATTTTCTTTTCTGATAGTAATCATCCACTGGCTGTGATGTGGAGGGCCTTGACATCCACTGCTTCTTCTTCAAGAACCTCTGAAACTACCTTGTAAAGGCAGCAAAGTCAGCATCTGAATCACTGCTCCCTGATTTCTAACTATCTGAATTTTCTGTTATGTCTTCTGTAGCTTCCTTAAGAGGAGATGGAGATATCCTCCCTTTGTTTCTAGTGGCTTCAACTTTGAAAGCCACAGATCTATGCTCACCTTTTGTATTTCTTTCTTCCTCCTTCCTAGCCATCAATTGCATTTCATATGATAGCAATTTTCCAAACAAGGTTGGAGGGGAGATGTCAGCTAACTTGGCCACTTCTCTAATGGCACATATTTTGGTATCCCAATCCTTTGTCAAAGATTTGAGAAATTTGTCATTCAGCTCATATGTACTGAAGACTCTTCCATAGGACATTAGTTCATTCACAATCCTATAGAATTTCTTATAACATTCAGTAATGCTATCAGATTTTCCTTGTCTGAAGCTCTCATATTCTTGGTTGAGCATTGATTTTTTGTCTTGTCTTACTTCTTCAGAATCCTCCATGTAGACAATCAAAGTGTCCCACATTTCCTTGGAGGTTTTGCAGTGAATCAGATTTTGAAATGTGGCATCATCTATAGCACTTACAATAATGTTCTGTGCTCTTTTGTCTAGTGTTGCCAGGATGATCTCATCCTTGGTCATTTCAGAATAACTCTTTGGAGTTTGAATATTTGCATCAAGAACTGATACCTTCATTGGAATGAAGGGGCCTTCCTATACTGTGATATATATCATTGGATCAGAAGCCTCCATAAACAACCTAACCCTTTCCTTCCAGATTCCAAAGATTTCTTTTCTGCAGATGGGTAACTTCATAGATCCTAACTCCTTGTGATTCTCACCTGAACCCATTTTCTTAATTCTTGATTCTGCCTTTTGATCCAACTCAGACTGTTAAGTCTTTCTTTGAGTAACCTCCCTCTGATATCACTTGATAGTTATACTTTCAAGACCACCTAAACACCTAGAGGGGGGGTGAATAGGTTCTAATGCTTGTTTTAACTTAAGGCAGAATATAATTACTGATTATAAGAGAATTCTGAAACCACTTCAGCAAACACAACACAGCAATCACAGATATGCACACACCACAGATTGCACACAGATTTATAGTGGTTCCCCAAGGTTTGGGTACATCAACTTTCCCCCTTCACCTATCTAGTAGTGTGCTAGATTCGGCCTAACTTCCTTCTTTATCTCAGATCCTCAGATCCTACAACTCAGAACCCTATAAGGTTCCTACAGCTCAGGCTAACCAGCCCTACCTCAGCCTTGCCATAAGGCCTACAACTCAGAGAAAACCTTCTCCTACAACTCAGGCATAAACAGCCCTACCACTCAGAGAATACCTCTCCTACACACAGCATTTATAATCTAGGCTTACAACTCAGATCTATACAAATAGATCCTACAATAATTGAAATTGAAGTTATATAATATCTTGCCCCAGTTGAGAGAGAAGGGACAAGACTGATCTTGATCAGCTTCTTGAAAAACTTGATGGATGAAATCAACTGGATCTTAGCTTTCTTCAAAGCTTCTTGAATATGAACTTAAGAAACCTGTGATAGCTTCCTTCTTGTCTTCAAATGGCTGGATCTCTCTCTATTCACAACCCTTGATAATACTTCTGAATTCTTGGATGAATTCAACTTAGACTGAATCTGAGTGAGTGTTCACTTCAGAAAGTCTTCTTAGATCTTCTCACGAAGATCTTCTCCTGTGCCTTGCACTTTCTTGATTTGAGATCTTGTCTCACAACAATGATCACTCAGTTTGTTTCTTTTTTTTGAATTCTTATTATTATTTTTCTTCTTCTGAATTTGTCTATTTATAGACTTCATCCTTGGTAACCGGCTGATCCGGTTTCTAACAAATTCTGACAAGTCTGATAGCTTCAGTAAACCAGTTGTAACCCACAGCTGTCAAGTCTTCAAACAGATCTTGTGCCTTTGTATTTGTCAGCAAAGCGTCGAGACTGTCTGTTAGAAAGTGTCGAGACCAACTGTCAATATATGTCGACATAAGTGACTTAGGTGTCGACACAGCCTTTGATGATGTCAACATGTCTCCCTTTATGTTGACTTAGCTTCTAGATACTGCATCTAGAGAATGTGTCGACACAGAGTATTTGTGTCGACACAAACACTTCAACATTCTCCAGCAACTAACTTGGTCTAGACTTTGCAGTGTATCGACACAAGTCCTGTGTGTCGACACAGTTGATGTAGACTCTGCCTCTGTATGTCGACACAGTCTTCTGGTGTCAACACAATTGTTGTCGACTAGCAATCCTATGTGTCGACACAGCCTCCCAGTGTCGACACAGTTGATGTCGACTATACTTCTGTGAGTCGACACTGCTTCCCGGTGTCGACACAATTATTGTCGACTCTTTTTCTCTGTGTCGACACAGCCTTCTTCAAGTGTCGACACAATCTTTCTGAAGTGTCGATATATGTACTTAGAATATTTTTCTTGTATTTTAGTACATTCTTAACCTGCACAATTCAACTCAAAATAACATCAAATACACCTTGATGTATATCATTGAGCTAAGTTAGGCTTCTTCAAATCAGGTACACATTTTCCAATGTACCCAACAAGAGAGTTTTGATGGAGAGAATTAGAGGTGCAATGGCATCCTTTATGAGAGATTTGATGGTTGGAGTGAGAAGAGAAATGATGGTAGATGGATCAGATGATGACGATGGAAGAGAAGAAGTGGTGATGCCACAAGAAGTACAGACATTTAAGGAAGTGGATGGAGGTGAAGGTAGAATTGGAGGGATGATGGTAGATATTGAGGGGATGACTGGAGGAATGAGTGGAGGGATGTTAGATGTGATATCCATAGAGGTGTCAACAGTAAGTGGAGATTGTGGAGGAGTATGTATTGGTGATTGTACTGGTGATGGGGATGATGTTGGTGATGTAAGGAGATTGAAGGTGGGAGACATTTGTGTAGATACAGAAATTATGAATGGAATGTCCTGTAGGTATTGAGGTAGAGGAGATTGAGGTAGTGATGTATGAGGTGGAGATGGAGTGGAAATGACTGTGGAGATATCAGGGTTAGAAGGCTGTTGATGGGTTGGTGATGGAGGTAGTCTGGAGGAAGGTTGAGAAGGAGGAATTTCTAGTGCCTCTTCATCAGTAGGTTGGGGATTGACTCTTGGAGTCTGAGTGCCCTCTGAAGTCCTTAAGGAAGAGGAGGCCCTGGAGGGCTTTGAGATGGTCCTCTCCTATTTTCTAAAGAGAGTTGAGGTCAGTCTCTTGGAAGCATTGATGAAAACTATTGGAGAGACCAACAGTTGAGGACATTTCTCCTGGAGGAAGATGCCCAGAATCCTCTAAAAAAAGACTTCTCTTTTACTATTTTTCTTCTTAATCAAATCAAACAGAATATTACCCCAATTCAATGATTTCTTATTTACTAGGGCACTCATCAGAAGGAATTGGTGCCTGGTAATATAGTCATGGGTGGTGTGCTTCCCAAGCAACACCTTACCTACTATGCCAGCCAGAAACTTGTACTCAACAGATAAGTTCTTTTTCAGTAACTTACTAGGGTTTCCCTCAGAGTGACCCATCCGTGTAAGTATTTCACCAAACTCATTACTATCCAGTTCTATATTGTCATCTCCATTAACAAAACCAAATATCTCAGAAAGAATATCAGGAGTTAGAATCACCTCCTGTCCAGTAATGGTGCCGACTAGGGTTTGTCAGTCTATAGAAGACGATGAGAAAACCCATTCTTTTATCTCTGCCACAGGAAGCTTCATCCTTGTAGTCATCACTTTGAGAAGTTATGGCTCATCGAACAACTTCAAGATATCTTGGAATATTTGGTCTGTATGCTTGAAAGAGTCCACATCTATAACAAACCCAGCGTCAAACTTCATCCCGGAGAGGTTCGTCGTCGAAATCGCCATGAGAGCTGCAGGGAAAAATAAGAGATCAAGTGCAAAGGAAATTGAAAGCGCGGGGCAAATTTCGTCTAAAACTTAGATTATAAGGTCTTTAGAAGACGAAAAGATGATCTCAGTCCAACTAAAAAGAAAAGATCTTCGATCTGAGTTCGACGAAGTATTTTAATAGAAAATGTGTTCGTCGATCTCATTCTGAAGAAGACGAATAAATCGTCGATCTCCGTTCGAAGAAAATTTCACTGAAGCAGGGATCGTCGATCTCCGTTCGACGAAATCTATTTCACTAAGAAGTGATTGTCGATCTTCGTTCGACGAACTCTTCACGAAGCGTTCACAGATCGTCGATCTCCGTTCGACGAACGGTCAACAAATTGTCGACCTCAGACAGAAAGTTAAATTAATTCTTCTCCATTAATCATGCCCAACTGATTTAAGAAGAACAAATGCTTCTTCTCATCCAATGGCTTGGTGAAGATGTCTGCTCTTTGTAAATCAGTGGAGATAAAGACAAGATTAATTTTCTTTTTATCTACAAAATCTCTAATGAAATGATGTCTAATCTCTATATGCTTGGTCCTACTATGATGCACTGGATTTTGTGCTATTTAATTAGCACTGGTACTATCACAATATATAGTTGAATTATTTAAGTTTTATCCATAATCTAGTAGCTGATTCTGAATCTACAAAATCTGTGAGCAATAGCTGCCAGCTGCTATATATTCAGCTTTTGCAGTTGATGTGGACACAGAAGTTTGCTTCTTACAGAACTAGGACACAAGCCTATCACCAAGGAACTGACATATTCCTGATGTGCTTTTTCTGTCCACTCTGCATCCAGCAAAATCAGCATCTGAGAATCTAGTTAATTCAAACTATGATTCGGTTGGATAATAGAATCCTAGATTTGGGCAACCCTTTATATATCTTAAAATTCTTTTTAGCAAAATATAGTAGGATTCTTTAGAGTTCACCTGCAACCTAGCACAAATACATGTAGCAAACATAATATCTAGCATACTTGCAGTGAGATATAGTAGAGACCCAATAATGGCCTTATATGTTTTCTGATCAAGAGGCTTCCCATGTTCATCAGAATCTATCACAGCATTGGCAGCCATATGTGTTTTCATAGCTAAGGCATCACACATCTCAAACCTTTTTACAAGCTCTTTAGCATACTTAGATTGGGAGATGAAGATACCATCAGGAGATTGCTTCACTTGGAGACAAAGGAAGTATGAAAGTTCACTCATGCTACTCATCTCAAACTTGGAATGCATAAGGTCATAAAACCTTTTACATAGTTTGGGATCAGTAGAGCCAAAAATGATGTCATCTACATATATATGAACTAATAAAATTTTCTCTTTATGATGCCTAATAAAAAGAGTTCTATCTACAATGCCTCTAGTGAATTTATGCTTTAACAAGAAGCTAGCTAAGGTCTCATACCAAGCTCTTAGAGCTTGTTTTAAACCATAGAGAGCTTTATGTAATCTAAAGACAAAGGAGGGATGAGTTGGAGAGATAAAACCTGGTGGTTGCTCCACATACACTTCCTCTTTGAGTTCACCATTGAGGAAAGCACTCTTGGCATCCATTTAGTAGACCTTGAACTTTTTGTAGGCAGCATAAACTAAGAAAATCCTTATAGCCTCAAGCATTGCCACTGGAGAAAAGATTTGATCATAGTCTATTCCTTCCTCCTATGAATAGCCTTGTGCTACAAGTCTTGCCTTATTCCTTATGATGTTGTCTTCAGCATCAAATTTGTTCCTGAAAACCCATTTTGTTTCAATGACTGGGTAGTCTTTGGGTCTAGGAACCAATTCCCAAACTCTACATCTCTCAAATTGATTGAGCTCCTCTTGCATTGCAATGATCTAATGGGGATCTTGCTCTGTATCTTTAATGGATTGGGGCTCAAGTTGAGAAATGAAGCAAACATGCATCACATCATTATTGAGTTGATGCCTTATTTGCACACCAACTGAAATGTCTCCAATCACTTGAGATCTAGGATGATCTCTAAGTGTGACACAATCAGTGGGAGGAGCTATTTGAGAAATAGCTTGGGTAATAAATTCCTCTTGTGGAATTTCATTAGCTGTTGGATAGGGTTCAGTCATCTCTAAGCTTTCTTCTTCACTTTCTTCTTCAACTTGTGGAGAGGGAGGTTGGATCCAGGGCTATTGTCCCCTTTCAAAAGGTCTTGACTTCTGATATAGCAGTGGTAGCAGTGGCTCCTGCTAGTGTTGGATTTGATTTGGTAGTTTCTGTTGAGACTTCAGGTGAAGTGCCCTCTCCTGCAGTGGTTGCTTCCTCCTCCCCACTGACAGCAGAGCTTCCTTTAGTCTCCTCCTCAGCAGCTCCAGCCTCCATCAGCTTTTCCCTCTCCAAAAGAAAATATATAGATCCATATGAAGAATCACAAAGTTCTGAAGATGAGTTTGCCACAGATTCTGATGACTCCTCTGCAACTATTGCAAGGAAGAGGAAAGCCAGATCAAAAGCCATGAAAAGAGTACCTCCTGCCAGAGCTACAGATCATGACATCCCCTATTACATCAAATATAATTGTGAAATCACAGAGCCTTGGATGCAGTACTCTCAGAATCAGAGAAAAGCAATGAAGAGGAAGAGAAAATTCAATGAAGGTCCATCTAAACCAGTTCATCAGCCTCCACCTCCACCTCCTCCTGATGCAGGTACAGGTGCTAGTCTTTCTTCAAAACCAGCTCCTTCAGCTCTTCATGGAAAAACCTATCAAGCCAGAAGACATCAAGGAGGTAGCCAGCAAAGGGGAGGTCAACAAAGAGGAAATTATAAAGGCAGGCAGTCCAGGGGAAGAACCTTTGATCCAACCTCTGGCCCCTATCCCTATAGGCCTAGAGTTGACCTCACCCCAAGAACTTCTCAAGAATCATCATCTAACAAATTTGAACCAGCTGTTCCCTTTGAAGATCCTACCAAGACTCCTGCTTACTGGAAAGCAAGGATGACAGAAATGGCTGCCTTAAATGAGATCAGCAAAGCCAGAGAAAGAGGACTGGACACATCTCATATCAGTACTATGTCAGAACAAAGAAGAGAGGAATTGGAAAAATATGGCTCAAGGAAATTTTTTGATTCAGACAGATACATGGAACTCCACCCTGCAGCTGTACCACCCAATGCTAGAGATCAAAAATCTTTAGGTGCAGCTGATGACTTCAGATCTAAAAAGGAAGCTTCCAATCCAAACAGAGAAATCATTTTCAAAAAGAGTGATCAAGACAAAGCATCAAAGGACAAGTAAAGTAAGGTATTCTGACACTTTCTATATTCTGGACTCAGGACATTCAAACAATTCTGCTGCTATATAGTGTTTTATATATGCTGCATATTATTCTGTCATGTCTGGTTGTATTATTTTGTGTTGTATCTGCTTTATTTCTTTTCTTTGATTCCCTAAAATTCATGTAAATAGTAATCCTAATCCAAATAGGGGGAGATTGTTGGAACACCCTATTACTATTTGGACTAGGATGACTATATTTCTATAGGGATTGTATGCTGTGACCTCCATGTTGTTATAAAGGTCACATAGGCTAGTTAGAGTAGTCTTCAGCTCGACGCATAGTCGACTTCAGCTCGACGCAGAGTCGATCTCAGCTCGACGCAGAGTCGACCTCTGCTCGACGCAGAGTCGATCTCAGCTCGACGCAGAGTCGACCTCAGCTCGACGTGGAGTCGACCTCAGCTCGACGTTCCGTCGATCCCAGTTCTGCTTACAGAAAACACTCTCTGGCCGACGTGTGTCGTGCTCAGATCGACGTTTTTCTGTGAGCTCGACGCCTTCCAGTCTTCCGTCGGTTTTGGATGGGAATTCAAATTCCTTCTGACAGACAATTAATGCTGAAGAATTATTGGCCGTTACAGCATATCTGGTGCATGGCTCAAGGAATTTTCTAAGGAATGTCTGCCTGTCATTTCCTTTGAGGCATGGACAGTTAAGGAAAGCAATTAATGCTGACTTCCAACGGCTATCAAAGTAAAAGGAAGAAGAAGACTCCTATATACAAATCTTTCTTTTTCTTTCATTCCAACAACAAGAAGAGGATACAGAGAATATACAGAACAAGAAGAGAACAACAATACAAGACTTCTCATCTTTTTCTCTGTGAAGAAAAATTGTTTTTGAAAGACTCTCTCACAGAAAATCTGATTGCTTCAGACACCTCCATCCAACTCTCTTGGATCATCCTTTGCTGGAGCAAATCAGATCTTTGAAGACCTGTCACCCTTGTGCAGAGCTCTCCTTCCTGAACCTCATCTTGATCTCAGGGGGAGCTTTGACAACAACTTCAGATCCACTTCTGCTTCTCTTTGCTTGTTGAATAGAGAAGACAACATCATTTCTTTTTCCTTTTCTTTCTGTACAGGGTTTTAACTCCCTTCAAAAGTTACTTTTGGTTTTGCTGAAACCTGGTCAAAATCAGCTTCTGTTGGTTTGTGAGAACCTGATCAAAAACTCTCTGGTGCTCAAGACACCTGATCAACTCATCTTGAAGTGGATTCCTATCAAGGGTGATAGAAGAGTGGATGTACCCAGATTTGGGGAACCACTATAGATCCTTGTGTCATCTGGATTGCTTGTCTCTTTTTGTGTTTTGCTTTGTGCTGTGAATTTATTTTTACTCTGATTATTTGCTATAGCACCTTACACTAAGTAAAGTAAAATTTTCTCTGCAAGTTTTTATTTGGAAAATTATTTTAAATAACTCTATTCACCCCCCCTCTAGAGTTAGGAGTGATCTTATCCTACACTTTCAGATGTATTGGAACAACTTGGGTGAGGCTTAGATCATCCAATCTCTCACACAAGTGAGGTACCTGCAATGTGCTATTGGTAGAAATTTCTTTCTCCTTATAAGACATGTTAGCTTCATCAAAAGTTACATGAATAGATTCCTCAATTTTCAAAGTGGATATATTAAATACCCTATAAGCTTTGCTAACTTAGAAATATCCTAGAAAAATTCTCTCTATAGCCTTAGCTTCAAACTTTCTAATATATTTCTTGTCATTGTTATGAATATAGCATATACAACCAAATATTTTAAAATAGGTGATTTTAGATTTCTTTCCTTTGAGCAATTCATAGGGAGTCTTATGCTTGAGTTTATGTATCAAACTTCTGTTCAGTACATAATTTGCTGTACTCACAGCCTCTGCCCAAAAGGATAGGGGAATATAAGCATTTGTAAGTAATGTGTCTGCAGGTTCAATTAGGGTTCTATTTTTCCTTTCAGCTACCCCATTTTGTTGAGGAGTTCTAGGAGCTAAGAAGCAATGCCTGATACCTTCCTTCTCACAGAACTCTTGCATAAGAAGAGACTCAAACTCAGTACCATGATCACTTCTGATCAATGCAACTTGAGTAGAGTACTCAATCTGTATGGTCTTTAGAAAATCTATAAGAACCTTGAATATATCTTACTTAGATCTCAGAAAGAACACCCAAGTGAACCTTGAGAAGTCATCTATAACTACTAGAGTATAAGATTTCCCTCCTAGGCTTTGTATAGCAATAGGTCCAAAAAGGTCAATGTGTAGCAAGTACAAGATTCTAGGTGAATCACTCTTATTAACTGATTTAAAGCTAGATTTAATTTTTTTGCCTAATTGACAAGCCCTACAGAGGCCTTCCTTCTTGTAGGGACCAGAAGGCAATCCTCTAACAAGGTTATCTTTAGATAACCTAGCAATGTTTTTCAGATTAACATGACCTAATCTTTTATGCTAATATTCATTCTGATTGCTAACAAGATTAAATAAACAAATATCTGATGTTGCAGATTGAAAATTAACTACATATATGTTTCCTTGTCTATTTCCAGTTAAAATAGTTTGGTTTTCTTTAGTAGAAATAATACAAGAGCTTGAGTTAAAAGATACCTGATAACCTTCATCTCATAGTTTACTTATGGAGACGAGGTTATGTTTTAGTCCACTTACATATGCAACCTTTTTGAAAGTAACTGCTCCAATCTTAACTTCTCAAAAGACTTCAGTATGGCCACAATTAGAGTCACCAAAGATCACCTTTTGTCCCAGCTTGGACTAGTAATTATTTAGGTTGTCCTTACTGCCAGTCATATGCTTGGAGCATCCACTGTCCGTATACCATTGTTGATTAAAAGCTGGACAGCTCTTTACCTGCAAAGGAAAAAATTAGTTGTTCTTGACCCAGATTATCTTGGGCCCTTTATTTTCCTGATATGAAAAGCTTGATATAATAGAAAATTCAGGTTGAGATTTATATCCTAACGAATTGTATCTCCTAGGTAGAATTTCCCAATTAGCAAATGGATTAATAGGTTTTCTAGTTTGATTAAAATTTCTGTTAAAGTTATGATTTTTGTTAAGTCTGACTGGGTTCGACGAAGTGTAGTAAATTCGTCGATCGTAGTTCGATGAGATGGGATGAGATCGTCGATCTTTGCTCAGAGAATGAATACATTCATTTTTTGTGCCCCAAGTTCGTCGATCTCTGCTCGAAGAACCATACAAGATTCGTCGATCGCAGTAAGATGAATTATTATGGCTAATGTTGGCGTTCATAGATTGTCGATCGGAGTTCGACAAACTAGCCACATTTTGTCGATCTGAGTTCGACGAAATCTGTTGAATATTATTTTTATTTAGATTTTTCTTATTTCTATTTTTCTGATTTTTAGATTTAGGTAAGCCTTCTGTTGGTTGCTTATTGTGTATTACCTCTTTACCTTTTTCAGATATAAATTTTATAGGAGTTGAAAGAATATTTTTCTTGAGAATGGGGGCAAGTTTGATGAAGCACCTAAGCCCAGCTTGCCATTTAGCCTAGCATTTACTGTGATTGTGATATCCATCAGCATAAGGCTTCTCCCATTAAGAGATTCCTCAAGTTGCTTTGCCTCACATAACTCAGTTCTGAGAGTTATTATTTGTTCTTTAGCTATGTGTAAGTCATCTTTTAGTTTGATGTTTTCAGCAAATATGTTGTCAAATTCAACTAGCCTGTCTCTAAGAGTTTTAATTTCCTTTTCTGAGTTGATTAAATCATTGCACAGTGATTTGAATTCAATCTTAAAATCAACAGAATTAAAATCAAAGGAAGATATTACCTGGTCTTCTTCTGATTCTGATTCCTCATCAGATTCTTCATTTTCTAACTTGCTGTAAGAAGCATTGATTGCCATAAGGCACAGTTCCCTTGCCTTGGATTCTTCCTCATCTTCACTGGAGCTGGAATATGAAGTCTCCTCTTCTTTTTCACTCCAGGTTTCGGCAATGAAATCTTTCTCCTTTCTTTTATGCTTGTTGGAGGAGTGTCTGTTGGAGTGTTTGCTGGAATGCTTCTTGTTCTCTATTTCCTTTATTCTGTCTCTTTTCTGTGCCTCTGGGCATTCAGGGAGAATGTGTCCAGGTTTTCTGCATCCAAAGCAGACAATCTCCTTGGTAGGAGTTCTATCATACTTAGGTTTATCATCACTTCTTGATGATTTCCTTCTGAAGTCCTTCTTGGCCAACTTGTAAAATCTCTTGGCCAGTAAGCTCATCAGCTTTTCATTTGCAGGAAGGGTTTCTTATTCTTCTATTGCTTTGAAAACAATATTGTGCTCCTTCCTTGAAGAGGTTGAGGCCTTCAATTCAACAGCCTCTCTGGTCTTGATTAACTGCTCATAGGATTTTAGCTTTCCAATGAGAGATTCAGTGGATATCTCATTCAAACTTTTGGCTTCCTTGATTGGCCAGATCCTGGAATCCTAAGTGCTGGGGAAGCACATTAGGATCTTGTCATTAATCTCAGTTAAGGAGATATCTTTATCCAGGGTCATTAGTTCATTGATGATAACATTAAGCATGTTATACATCTCAGCCATTATTTCAGATTCCTCCTTCTTGAAGTTCTCATATTGAGATATTAGGAGGGATCTTTTGTCCTTTCTCTCATCTGCTGAGCCTGCCACCATCTGGATTAGAGAGTCCCAGATTTGTTTTGCTGAAGTGCATTCAGTCACCTTTTTAAATATGTTATCTGACATAGTTTGAGTTAGTATATTCATAGCTTTTGCATCAGCTATTTTGGCTTTCTTCTGAGCACCAATCCACTCAGGGGGTGGAACTGCATGAGTGTCAGATGTTGTTGCAGTCACTACTGTAGGTTGAGGGGGTCCTGTCAAAATTGAATTGAAAATATCCTTATCAATAGAATTCATGTAAAGCTTGATTCTTGCCTTCCAGAGTGCAAATTTGTTCAAGTTGCAGACTGGAGGTCTAGTGCTAGCATAATCTTTATTTTGTGTCAATGTTGTAATAACACCCTAGAAAGAGATAAATCTAACAAGGATCTTGGTTCATATGTGAATCTATGAAACCAAGGAAACAACCCTCTGATTCCAATTGAAGGATGGTATGAAAGATACCACCTGAGGGGTTAGATCTATTTAGCTCTAGATGGGGGTGAATAGAGTATTTTAAAATCTTATTAGATTTTTATTGCAGAATTAAAATAGTAATACTTATATGTGTAATCAGTTAGTGTAGAAATAAAACTAAACTATTTAGCAAACAGCACATAATAAAAATAAGAGAGCATCACAGACGACACAAGAAATTTATAGTGGTTCCCCTAAACTTGGGTGCATCCACTCTTCTACCACCCTAGTATGAATCCAGTCAGGTTTTTGATCAGGTGCCCTGCCACCAATCAGGTTTTTGCCCAGGTGACATGTCACCAAAATATCTATTTGCAGGGAGATATTGCAACCCTTTAGGCTTTTGATCAAGTGCCCAAAAACCAAATCAAGTCTTTTGATCAGGAGACTTGCAACCAAGTGTTTAACTTTTAAAGGGAGTTAGAACCCTGTGTACAGTGGGGTGAAAGAAATAAAAACTCTATGTTGTCTTATTTTTCTCAAAACAACTGAGAAGACTTGTAGATCCTTGATGGTGTCAAAGCTCCCCCTGAGATGAAGGTCTGTCCAGGAAGATTGAGAGCTTTGCAGGGTGTATAGGTCTTCTTGAAAAAGTTCTCCAGAAAACTGTAGACAGATGAAGTTGATTGTCTCTTGAAAGCTTGCTGGAAGAAGAATACTAGATGAAGACAGTGCAAAACTCTTTCTCTTGAATGATTTATTATGTCCTATTTTTTTCAAAACCTTGACTATATCATCTACAGCAAATTGTTCTTTGAATTCGATTGTCTTGATTGACTGCTGAAATCTTGGAACTTGGATAATGGCTAGAAGAGCAATAAAGTAATTCCTTAACTGTCCCAAGAATTAGTTGTATAATAACTCTGTGAAAACCAGTAATTAATGATGCCATATAAACGACTATATTTTGAGAATCTAAGCATTAATTACTCAGAGAAATATAAGCAATAAAATAAGCCTAATCAATTCTGAAAAATAACTGCAGAGAATAAAAATGTTGAACTAGCAATTTTCGTCGATCTGAGATCCTAGATCGTCGAACTCAACCTCTCTTTCATCGAGCTGAGCCCTGAGATCTTTGAACTAAAATACAGCTTTCCATACTAGGATCCAAGATCGTCGAATAGAGATAGAAGATCGTCGAACTCAAAATCTAATAGAAGATCAGAGTTCGTCGAACTTAGTTCAACTTTCGTTGATCTCAATTCAGAGAAGTGACTCTGAGATCGTCGAACTGAGAACGAAGATCATCGATCTCACTTCAGAGTTCGTCGAACGACTTCTTCAACATAAAATTTCTGCCTTGTTCTGGTTTCTGCAATCTTCTGAGTCTTCTGAGGGCTTGGGCTTGTCAAACTGAAGAGTTGACCTACCCTAAGATATAATGAAGACCTATGATACTAGACTATACAAGGTGGGTCAATCTATGCAAATTCTAATAGTGAACCTTAGCCCAAATCCCTAAACACAGGTGGGGTTCCAACACATACCTAGGTCATACACACTACAGATCTTTATCATATAAATTAGTATGGGCTCTTTTATATGATAAGTTATATTTCAGAAACCTTAAATTATAAGTTTGTATGGGCATTCATATAGTTAAGGTACTCATGTGATGTTAGTGTAGCGGTAAATAGTTTACTTTCTGCTCTTTCTTTACTTTACTTACTACACTCCTTTTCAGTACTATTGCATATACCTTACTCGTACTATATAGAACTGCTAGAGTAGAGATATATCTGTTGGAATATAAACATGTTAGAATAGATCCACTGTCATTTACTTTCCTTTTTATACCCCTTATTGTCCTTCGCTTCGTCCTCCCGCTCGGTACCTAGGAATCGCGGGGCTGAGGCGAGGACAAAATGGCTTAGTCTTTATGATTAACGGTCAGTTGTGACCGTAGGAGATCGAGGAGCTGGAGAACTAGTGCCACCAACAGGACGAGGTGGCAGGACCTGAGGAGCAATTACCGCGCACTACTTCTACCACAGTTCGACGTCAGGTGATGACGAATTTTTTTCAGCTACTACTTCCGCTTAGTGTTATAGTGAGAGAGAGTGAGAGATTTGATTTGGCATGTATCGGGCATAAGTCCTTCTCTTATTTTGTACTCATTTGGAGTATTGTACTTTTCATTTACATATATGATGACATTGTGCTGTGACATTGTGGACTTGTTAGTTTTATTTACTACTTGCTATACTTCTTCTCTCGATTGGCCAAACAGGTTGAATGATCGTACTAGTCAGCAGAATCGGCTTCTTATGGTGTCGACTATCCCGTGTGTTTGTGTCACCGTAAGGCGACGGTTCTGGGAATAAGACCGGGTAACCTCCTTGGTAAGGGGGGGGTCTTACAAACTGGTATCAGCTGACAAATGATCATATGAGAAAGAAGTCCACAACACTGGGTCACCCCGCTCGAGCATTAGTTTGCGGACAAACTATGCAGTGGAAGCAATAGTGTGCCCATGTGTAAAAAGTCACAAAAAATAGTCCATTTAAACAATGAGTTAGGCCAACCCAATAAGGGCACCACCTTAGTTTGACTTACCAAGAGGATATCATAGAGTATCTTAGTCTAAAATCAACCTCGGATATAAATTGGTTAAGGGACGTTGATACCCAAATTTTACCAAGGGAAGAATTTGACGCAAGAGTCACTTCTTAAGGCTTAAACTCGGATATATTTACTCTACCTATCGAGTGATATTATAACTTCTCACCCAAGCTGATAGGACCGCCTCAAGGAGAATTGGTGTATAAAACCTATTAGTGGAATAGAAGGGTACTCATAAACTTAACCCTCATACCGATGACTTGATTGCGTGGAGACAACCACCATGACAGATACCAATGGTCGAATAAGAGTTCAAGTTTCAGAAGAGACCCATTTTGGTTGGTTCACATGTTGACTTGAGAAGATTGTCGTAAATAGTAACCTTAAGGGTCTAAAACATATAACATATCAATAAGTCTCAAGGTGGAACTCCAAGTTTAAGATTGTTAGCCCTAAGGATTGAGTGCATATATAGGAGGAATGCACTATAGTTATTAAAGAAATTTAGCCCAAAATATATGGGGTCTTATCCTTTTATTTATTGAGCTAAATTGATAACGACTTGGATTTCCCTAGATCTTATTTAGAAAATGTTGAGTGGCAAACATAGGGATTTGAAAGTCTTGATTTATGCAATTATTGCTCAAGTAAAGATGAGGTTTTGTACATATATGGTTGGTATGATGATCAACCCTCCCTAAAGATTAGGATCCTTGAAGATTTATTTCATCTTAAGCAGCATGGATTCTTAATGTCAGTTGTGATCGCTATAAATTCGCGGGCAAAATAGGAAAGCAGAGCATTTCAAGAATGATTATTCATCCTCCCTATCGCTCCAAAGCTATACGAATAAGTAAACAAAGAGAGTAGTAAATTAATTCTTTGAGATATGCATAGATGTTTGCCTAGTTTTATGTACATGTGACTCTTGAAATCAAGGGAGATGGTGTAAGACTTCAAGAAAATCCCCATTTTTGAGTTAATGAAGTAGGTAACTACTTAGTACGCAGCCTAAGGAGCAATGGTGCTTTCCTTAATACAAAACACGGTGTAAATCATTTGCACATACACGTGGAAATCGATGCAAATTGCTTTCAAAAGACCTAAATTCGAGTCAGTATTGGTTGTAGAAAGAATTTACATGCAATTAAAGATGTGCTTTGTCTATCGCCTCAACAAAGCCTATTCTTAGGTGCTCTAACACCCTAACCCAATTATGGTAATGTACGAATAGTGATTATAACGTTTGTTAAAATTGATTTACAAACTCATATAAAGCACAAGAAATAGCAACATGGAGTGTGAATTATAAACAAGGTTAAGTCAGATAAGGATTGGATAGGCGCAGAACTTGGCTATAGGTTCACATGATCTTAAGACATCATGGGTCAAACGATATTGGTTATTAGTCAAAATATAGAGCTGCCAAGTCTAGTCGTCTGGGACCAGTATATTGCATCATGGAATTTGTGATTTTAATAAGGTCCTTGCAAGTCAGAGTTTTGGCACTCTAGGGCATTCAAAGATGATTTACAAATAGTGTGTTTTATCAAAGAATCAATCCCTTTCAAATTTGAATGGTTTATTTACCCTTATACTTTGGGAGGTAGTTTAATGTATAATTAGAAATCTAGATAAGATGACTTCTTGCGTTTCGAATATAATGAAATTTGGAGAATTAAACATAATGATGAAATATCATTACTATCCACGCTTACCTAATATAGCCAAGTCACATGATTGTAATTGTGAACTATAACCTTTGAATGACTCAATTAAGCAAAAAGGTGATTATATTGGAAATATAAGAATTGAAATAAGATAACGTTATGACACATAAGATAAATTTGCTAGGACATGACATTAGGAATGTAACGACTCAGCAAATTGAAACGAGGTGGATGATTAGTTAAAGTTGTACACATATATATAACCCCTTGATTATGATAGCGTCAAGAACCGGGACACATACGCTGATAATATTATAATCACCGTTAGGAGGATTCATGACTATGGGATATAGATTTTGACTATCAAAGGTGTATACGACGAAATTACACGAGAATTAATGAGTGTTAATAAGATTCTCTTTATAATGAAGTCGACTTGTGACAGACCTCGCCATTTTAAAAAGATACGCTTGTAAATTTATGAATTAGACTCCATGTGAAAGGCGATTGGGAGTCAAAATTTGTATGATTATCAATATCAATAATGATCGCTCGATGTACGTTTAAAGGTGAACATGCTATAAATTATGTATTATTGATTAAGTAGAGGTGTAATAAGTCATGAATTTGGAAGAAACAAAAATGACAATCATTTCATCACATCATAACCTTGGAAGTTAGTTAATCGTTATACCTAAGTTGGATCTCCGTATAACACCCCAAAAATCTGAGAACTGGATTTGAGGTGCAGGCTGTTTGACACGGCCTGGGACACGGGCGTGTCCCAGGGCGTGTCGGGGGTACACGGCCTGGGACACGGGCGTGTCCCAGGGCGTGTTCAGGATAGTCGACGATCGGAGGTCAACTATAGTCGAGCATGGGACACGGCCTTCGACACGGGCGTGTCCCAGGGCATGTCACTCAAGAAATGGCTGGACAGAGTCAGAGAAGTACACGGCCCGGAACCAAGCCTTGCACACGGCCGTGTCAGATTTGACACGGGCATGTCCGAGGGCGTGTGCCTACCCGTGTACTGCTCTGATTGATTTTAGAGCTCGTTGAGTACCGTGTAACAGGGGTGACACGGGCGTGTCACATGACTGACACGGGCGTGTCAGGTTCGACACGGGCGTGTCGATGCCCGTGTTCTGGTAGTTTTCAGTCGGTGCGAGTGCCGCGTGTGCCGCTTAAGGGTACACGGCCTGTGACACGGGCGTGTCACAGGCCGTGTCGGCCAAAAAATAATCTTTTTCGGGCAGATCTTGGCCGTTCATTTTCCTTAAAGAAGATCCTGTGGCTGGGGCTAATTCCTGGTCTGATAAGGCCGGGAAAGGAGGAGGAAAAGCTCATTTTTGAGTTTCATATTCTCTTTCTACATCTAAGAGAGAGGTGAGAGCAAGGTGAGGAAGAAGAAGTGGAATCCGGCTGACGGTGGTGCTACGGTGGTCCAAATCGCGAGCCGAGTTCGGATTTGCGAAGACAACGCTGCTGCGAAGGCTTTCATCCATCTCAATTTCTCTCCATGGCTCCGAAGCGAGTTCCTAGGGTAACGATTTCCTTCTTGGACATGTGAAGTCCTTATTTCCTGCATTGCATAGGGAAAACCCTTCCCCGCGAGTATGCGGTGGGTTGTGGCATCCCTTGGGGTAGATATGTGAAGTCCCCCTTATTAGAGTCTGGAATTGGAGTACGGATCTAGACATGTTGTGTGAAGCCTATCTGGACATATTGGTCTGGATTGGTGATGCTTGTTTGCATATCGAAGAAGACTCCGTGATTATTGCTTGTATGCATGATGGATAAAGTACTGGAGGAAGTCCAGGAAATTGTGAGAGTTGGGTGCAACTCTTGTGGCCGTGAGTTGCCAATTTGTGTACGATTGAGCGTTGGGCTGCAACTGTATGAAAAGGCTTCGTGCCGAACAGGCAAGGTGAAACCGACCCGCGCCTTTAAATGTGGCCTCAGGTACAATGTACTTGGTTGGGCAAGGCGATTTGAGCAACGGGGGGTGGCTGATCTGTACCTGCGTTATGTAGGCTGGACATGAGAGCGCCAAGGCATTGGGCTTTCGTCAGCGGCATAATGAGTCTTGGGCCTGCGTGCCGGACTAAATGCTCAATGGTGAGATCCGGTATTTCTGGTGCACCCGAGAGTGCCATGAGTGCACGGGCCGTCGTGCCGGCGTTTGTGGTATGTGACTGTGTGGTCGTGCACGTCTTGCTTGAATTGCTATATATCATATTGGACGATTGCTATGCAGGGATGGAATTCCGCTACCCCGTGCCAGGGGCAAGGTCGTTATAATTGGTCAGCTGAATGCTGACCGTTGCCCTGTTTGCCACCGCTTGGTGGATTGGTTCTTATAGGTACTGGAGGTGCTAGCCCGAGCGGGACTTAGCGGGATGAAGCCCAAGCTGCGTTGCTGCCCTCGAAGGCATTGTTTTGTTTCTTTTGTTCATGTGTGGCCGGCCTGCGTGTCGATGTCTGTAATCCACACTCTTGTTAAGAGAAATTGTTGTAAGGCCTTAAGGCCAGACTCTTTTGATGTTTGTATACATTCCTAAGTTTTAGTGGACAGTGTTCTTTATCTTGAGTTCAAAGATTCAACCGTGAAACTTCCGCTAGAATGCTCTGTGTTAGGATGTGTGGTTATGATATTAGTTCGTAGCATCTCCGCCTGTTTGTGGAATATGGTGTGGGGCCCCGGCCGGACTCTCTATTATATTCTTCTTGACAAATTCTTTTGAGAGGAGGCGAGCACGTGCCAGTGCTGTCGTTATAACACTTAACTTGAACTCAAGATTGTCCACTTAGGAATGCAGATACACTTGTTTGTTGAACTTGTGTATTTTTTTTTTGTATGGTTGCCGTTTTCCTTGGTCATTAAACTGTGTATTTTACACATATAGGTGACCAGAAGTGTTGCGGGTCAATCCGAACCACAACGTTCTGTTGAGAGTGCGACACCAGCCGAGGTGCCCACAACTCCTCCATCCGCTGAAACAGTCCGTCTCATCACGGAAACGGTACTTGCTGTGATGAATGCTCAGCAGGCTGGGCAGGCACGTCCTGCAGTGGTGCCAACGCAAGCTGGGGTACGGCAAGAACCGGTAGAAGCCGAAGTTGATCCGCGGGTAGTAGATCAACAATGGAAGCAATTCTTGAGCTTTAACCCTCCGCAGTTTCATAGGGCGGGTACACCGGCCCAAGCAGAGGATTGGCTTGCAAGGATCAAGAGGATTATGAGAGCTATCAAGGTTGAGGAGGAACAGAAAGTCATGTTAGCCACTTTCCTACTGGAAGGAGAGGCGCGATTGTGGTGGGATGAGATTGAAATGCATCACTTGGCTGGCAGGCAATTGGCAGAGATTACAATGGAAGAATTTTCTCGATTGTTCTTAGCACAACATCTGCCGATGCAGCAAAGGATATCGATGGAAATGGAATTTCAACGGTTAGCACAGGGAGATCGAAGTGTGGATGACTAGCTGCATGAGTTCACCCGTTTGGGAAGATATGCGGGCACGATCTTCGCCGAAGAAGAGCGTAAGACTAGTCGGTTTTATGCGGGACTGCGAGATGAGCTGCGGTATTTGCTCTCGAGTTCTGTGAGTCAGGGATTCCAAGCCTTAGTCTGTACGGCTCGTTCTTTGGAGACGGACATGAAACGGGGGCAAGCAAAGGGAAACTTGGCTGTTACGAAGCCAGAGTTTAAGCCGCCGCGTCCGGAAAAGTTTGGCTACCGAAAGAGATGGAATAAGAAGTCTAAGTCTTCTGGACAAGCTCCTTCTGCGACTGTGACGGATACATCTGGGTATGGATCTCGTGCTTGTTTTACGTGCGGGAAGGTTGGACACTTCGCACGTGAATGCCGATCTGGTCCTCCAAAGGGTGATAAGAAGACGGGAGCGTCTTATGCGGAGAAGGGGAAGTCTGTGGTGGAGTCTTCTGCCTCGCACGCGCAGCCCAGGGTCTTCAACCTTGGACAACAGGAGGCCATTAAGCAGGCGGATGTCGTCACAGGTGCGCATAGGTTTTAATGCTCTTGTTTTTGATGTGATGTGTTTGTTTTAATTGTAATGTTATAGGGTTTGTCCTTATACGAGAGTATCCGGCGCGAGCACTGTTCGACACAGGTGCTTCACATTCGTGTCTGTTTGAGGACTTTGTCTTTCGTGTCGGAGTGCCTATCCGGACCACGACAGACAGTGTAAAGGTGTTGTTGCCTAACGGATGTTTGATGTGCGCGGATCGATCTTGCGGTCTTGAGGTCAAGATAGGAAGTCAGGAGTTCAAGTTGGAAACATTAGTATTGCCGATCAGAGAGTTTGATATAATCTTTGGTATGGACTGGCTTTTAGAGCAGCGTGCCTGTATCGATTGCACTTCAAAAGAGGTCACACTTGGGCAAAATACTGAACAAGAGACCAAGTTCATTGGTATGCAAGGGATGAGTGGGATGTTGTTATCCGCTCTCCAAGTTGTTAAGGCAGTTGGTGCGGAGTTGTTCTTCACACTCATAGAGGCGGTCGCGCCGAAGGCCAGTGTGAGTGAAGTGCCGATTGTGTCGGAATATGCTGATGTGTTTCCAAAGGACCTTCCTGGGTTACCTCCCCAATGGGAAATCGACTTCGCTATCGAGCTGGTGCCGGGTGCGAAACCTGTGGCCCGTTCGCCGTATCGGGTAGCGCCAAAAGAAATGGCCGAACTGAAAGTTCAGTTGCAAGAGTTGTTGGAGCAGGGATACATACGCCCAAGTATGTCACCTTGGAGCGCGTCTGTTCTTTTTGTGAAAAAGAAAGACGGTGGTTTGCGACTATGTATTGATTATCGCGAACTGAACAAGCTGACGGAGAAAAACAAGTATCCAATTCCACGGATCGATGACTTGTTCGATCAGCTAGCAGGCTCAACCGTCTATTCGAAGTTGGATTTGAAGTCCGGGTATTACCAGTTGCGGATTAGGGAAGATGACATTCCCAAGACAGCGTTTGACACACGCTATGGTCATTATGAGTTCACAGTGATGTCGTTCGGCTTATGTAATGCGCCTTCGGTCTTCATGGATCTCATGCATCGAACGTTCCGCGAATACCTGGATTTGTTTGTGATTGTGTTTATTGATGATATCCTTGTATATTCACAATCGGAGGAAGATCATGCAAACCACTTGCGGTTAGTATTGCATACCTTGCGAAGGAATAAGTTGTATGCCAAGTTCTCTAAGTGTGAGTTCTGGCTCTTGTCGGTGACTTTTCTAGGCCATGTGGTAAGTGGAGAGGGCATAGCGGTGGATCCGGCTAAGATAAGTGCCATTCGTGATTGGCCAGTGTTGTCTTCAGTGGCCGAGGTCAGGAGTTTCCTTGGACTGGCAGGCTACTATCGACGGTTCGTGGAGAACTTCTCCCGGATTGCTTTGCCTCTGACTACGTTGACGAGAAAGGATCAGAAGTTCGTTTGGACGCCGGAGTGCGCACGAGCTTTTGTGGAGCTGAAGAGTCGTTTGACCACGGCGCCTGTTTTGACGCCGCCATGTGGTACAGATGGATTTGAAATATACAGCGATGCGTCAGGAAGCGGCTTAGGCTGCGTTCTCCTGTAGATTGGCAAGGTGATCGCTTATGGCTCACGTCAATTGAAAGTGCATGAGCGTAATTACCCCGTTCATGACTTGGAGTTGGCGGCGGTGATCTTTTCGCTAAAGTTGTGGCAGCATTATCTTTATGGCGTGAAGGAGGATATTTATACAGATCATAAAAGCTTAAAGTATCTGCTCAATCAAAAGGAATTGAATATGCGACAAAGGAGGTGGATGGAATTCCTTGGAGATTATACCTTCGACATTCACTATGTTCCCGGAAAGGGAAATATGGTCGTTGATGCCTTGAGTCGTCGGACTCCGGTGCGGGCAAGTTGGTTGCGGATACATGATGAGCGGTTAATCCAGGAGTTGGAAGCTTTGGAGATATCTTGTGTGGAAAGAAATTCTTCGACTGAAGCATGCATTAACTAGTTGGAGGTTCAATATGACCTTGCTGACAGGGTTCGGCGGGCAACGAAGTTGGATGAAAGTCTCCAACGCTATGCAAAGGAGGGGTTTGATGATCAATTCTCCTGGGATGACGGTTTATTACGGAAAGATGGCCGATTGTGCGTCCCTAGTGCGGGTAAATTGCGAGAAGAATTGCTATATGAAGCACACTTTACAAAGTACTCAATTCACCCTGGGAGCACAAAAATGTACAAGGACATGAAGAAACTGTTCTGGTGGCCTGGTTTAAAGAAGGACATAGCCGCGTATGTGGCTAAATGTCGTACTTGTGCTTTGGTAAAGGCAGAATGTCAATGGCCGAGTGGTTTCCTGAAGTCGTTACCGGTTCCGCAATGGAAGTTTGAGGATATTTCTATGGATTTCGTGCACGGATTGCCGAGATCTCAGCGTGGCCATGACTCAATCTGGGTGATTGTAGACCGGTTGACAAAGGTGGCTCACTTTCTACCGAACAAGCAGGACGATTCAGTGGAAACATTGGCAAAGCTCTATGTGGAGCAGATTGTTCGATTGCACGGTGTTCCCCGGAGCATCGTAAGTGACCGAGATGGGCGCTTTACCTCGAAGGATTGGAGATTAGTTCATCAAATGTTGGGCACGAAGTTAGCATTCAGTACGGCCTTTCACCCGCAAACGGATGGCCAAACTGAACGAACCAACAGAACGATGGAGGATATGCTCCGTATGTGCGCCCTGGACTTCGATAAGAATTGGGAAGAGCATCTTGTTATGGTAGAGTTTGCCTATAATAATAGCCATCAAGCGAGTATAGGCATGGCCCCATTTGAAGCGTTGTATGGTCGTAAGTGTCGTACACCGCTAGCTTGGGCAGAAACTGGCGAGACCAAACTTTTAGGCAAAAAGGAAGTCGAGGATGCTACCTCAACAATACGCTCTATTCGAGAGAGGCTCCTAATAGCCCAGGACCGGCAAGCCAAGTATTACAATGCTAAGCACCGGAACGTAGAGTTCGCGGTGGGTGACTGGGTCTATTTAAAGATTAAGCCCTTCAAAGGCGTATCTCGGATTCGGCGGTTGAAAAAGCTAAGTCCGCGATACCTTGGTCCGTTTGAAGTGGTGGAGCGAGTTGGGGAAGCTGCCTATCGGCTAGCTCTTTCATCAGAATTGAGTGGATTGCATGATGTGTTTCACATCTCGGTGCTACGCAAAGCAGTCAAGGATCCAGCTCAAGTAATTGACAATGATCGAGTGCCGGTTGAGTATGGGCTAACGATAAAGGTGAAGCCTATACGGATCGAGGATCGAGCCGAGAAACAGTTGCGGAACAAAGTGATCGGGATGGTCAAAGTCCGATGGGACAATTGTGGCCGAGAAGAGCTAACATGGGAGCGCGAGCAGACCATGCGAGCCGAGTTTCCCGAGTTATTTTCGTAACTTGTTCGCTCATTGTATATGTATTAGAAACATATAAATGTTTTGTTATTTTCTCCCTACTGTCTTCAAATTTCGTGACGAAATTTTATTAAGGAGGGGAGGATTGTAACACCCCAAAAATTTGAGAACTGGATTTGAGGTGCAGGCTGTTTGACACGGCCTGGGACACGGGCGTGTCCCAGGGCGTGTCGGGGGTACACGGCCTGGGACACGGGCGTGTCCCAGGGCGTGTTCAGGATAGTCGACGATCGGAGGTCAATTATAGTCGAGCCTGGGACACGGCCTTCAACACGGGCGTGTCCCAGGGCGTGTCACTCAAGAAATGGCTGGACAGAGTCAGAGAAGTACACGGCCCGGAACCAAGCCTTGCACATGGCCGTGTCAGATTTGACACGGGCGTGTCCGAGGACGTGTGCCTACCCGTGTACTGCTCTGATTGATTTTAGAGCTCGTTGAGTACCGTGTAACAGGGGTGACACGGGGGTGTCACATGACTGACACGGGCGTGTCAGGTTCGACATGGGCGTGTCGATGCCCGTGTTCTGGTAGTTTTCAATCAGTGCGAGTGCCGCGTGTGCCGCTTAAGGGTACACGGCCTGTGACACTGGCGTGTCATAGGCCGTGTCGGCCAAAAAATAATCTTTTTCGGGCAGATCTTGGCCGTTCATTTTCCTTAAAGAAGATCCTGAGGCTGGGGCTCATTCCTGATCTGATAAGGCCGGGAAAGGAGGAGAAAAAGCTCATTTTTGAGTTTCATATTCTCTTTCTATATCTAAGAGAGAGGTGAGAGCAAGGTGAGGAAGAAGAAGTGGAATCCGGCTGCCGGTGGTGCTACGGTGGTCCAAATCGCGAGCTGAGTTCGGATTTGCGAAGGCAACGCTACTGCGAAGGCTTTCATCCGTCTCAATTTCTCTCCATGGCTCCGAAGCGAGTTCCTAGGGTAACGATTTCCTTCTTGGACATGTGAAGTCCTTATTTCCTGCATTGCATAGGGAAAACCCTTCCCCGCGAGTATGCGGTGGGTTGTGGCGTCCCTTGGGGTAGATATGTGAAGTCCCCTTGTTAGAGTCTGGAATTGGAGTACGGATATAGGCATGCTGTGTGAAGCCCATCTGGACATATTGGTCTGGATTGGTGATGCTTGTTTGCATATCGGATAAGACTCCGTGATTATTGCTTGTATGCATGATGGATAAAGTACTGGAGGAAGTCCAGGAAATTGTGAGAGTTGGGTGCAACTCTTGTGGCCGTGAGTTGCCACTTTGTGTACGGTTGAGCGTTGGGCTGCAACTGTATGAAAAGGCTTCGTGCCGAACAGGCAAGATGAAACTGACCCGCGCCTTTAAATGTGGCCTCAGGTACGATGTACTTGGTTGGGCAAGGCGATTTGAGCAACGGGGGGTGGCTGATCTGTACTTGCGTTATGTAGGCTGGACATGAGAGCGCCAAGGCATTGGGCTTTCGTCAGCGGCATAATAAGAGTCTTGGGCCTGCGTGCCGGACTAAATGCTCAATGGTGAGATCCGGTGTTTCCGGTGCACCCGAGAGTGCCATGAGTGCACGGGACGTCAGGCCGTCGTGCCGGCGTTTGTGGTATATGACTGTGCGGTCGTGCACATCTTGCTTGAATTGCTATATATCATATTGGACGATTGCTATGCAGGGATGGAATTCCGCTGCCCCGTGCCAGGGGCAGGGTCGTTATAATTGGTCAGCTGAATGCTGACCGTTGCCCTGTTTGCCGCCGCTTGGTGGATTGGTTCTTACAGGTACTGGAGGTGCTAGCCCGAGCGGGACTTAGCGGGCTGAAGCCCAAGCTACGTTGCTGCCCTCGAAGGCATTGTTTTGTTTCTTTTGTTCATGTGTGGCCGGCCTGCGTGCCGATGTCTGTAATCCACACTCTTGTTAAGAGAAATTTTTGTAAGGCCTTAAGGCCAGACTCTTTTGATGTTTGTATACATTCCTAAGTTTTAGTGGACAGTGTTCTTTATCTTGAGTTCAAAGATTCAACCGTGAAACTTCCGCTAGAATGCTCTGTGTTAGGATGCGTGGTTATGATATTAGTTCGTAGCGTCTCCGCCTGTTTGTGGAATATGGTGTGGGGCCCGGCCGGACTCTCTATTATATTCTTCTTGACGGGTAGAGGTGTTACACTCCGTCATATATAAAACCATGATAACTTCTATTTAAAGAATCAATATGGCATGATGCGATTCTGGAAGAGAAATCTAAGATTTATGTGCACAATTCTACATATAAGATTATTGATTCTCACATACTTGGTGATCATGCTCGTAAGGGACTCCAAAACCAGCGTATGATTAAGGTTTATTTAATGATACTATGTCGGAAGACTTGGAAATGTGCCCACATAATTTTGATTATGTATGTCACGAAGTATAACGAAAATACACTTGGAGAGGACTGTTACCTCTGATAGAGTTTTCGTATAAACAACAACCACGAGGCAAGCATTGCCATGATTCCTTATGTAGCTTTATACGAGAAGGGGTGTCAGACGCCGCTATCTTGGATCCGGGATGAGGATCCACGAACACTCTGATCAGTGTATATTAAGGATACAGACACGCACATACGACTAATCAAGGACTTGATGCTAAGGGCACAGAGTAGGCTGGTTAAGTACTACGATGCGAGGCATCAGAAGGTGAAGTTCCATGTGGGGGATAGGGTGTTCTTGAATATACATTCGGTGTATGGTGTCTCGCGGGTGCGGAGGCATAAGAAGCTCAACCCTCAATTTATGGGATCATACTTGATCCTGGAGCGGATCGGTCCTTTGGCTTCCCGGCTGGAGCTGCCGCCAGAGTTAGGGACTCTGCACGACGTATTCCACGTCTCCTCGCTTCGGAGGGCTCTCCTTCGGCCAGAGCAGCATATTACCACTACAACAGGCATGATAGCACCTAATAGATCAGTATGTTTAGAGTCGGTCCGGATCGATGATACAGCGATTCAAGTGTTGCGGAAGAAGAAGGTTCTCTTGGTCAAGGTGATTTGGTCCAACCATGGACGGTAGAAACACACCTAGGAGCCGATGGATCTGATGCATGAATAATATTCGGGACTTTTTGCCTCAGGTATATTTTAAATTTTGTTTAAAAGTTCTAAAAATTCTTGTGCATAGAAACCCCGTAGACCCGAACTTGAATTTTGGGGACGAAGTTTTTTTTGTTTATTGGAATTTGTAACATCCCATTTCGCACTAGGCCCCTCACATGCATTTTTAGTCAAGAGAATTGACTCAGTCTTGGGAAGCGTCGAGTGAGTCGAGTGAACTCGACGACATTTGACAAAGCGTCGCGTGCATTGAGTAGTCTCAACGCCACTCGACGAATTTAACTTAGAAAATATTCTGGAAATTGTAAGCGTCGAGTGGTCTTGATGCCATTCGACGAAGCGTCGAGTGCGTTAAGTGCACTCAACTCCATTCGACGAATTATGTTGAGGCGTTGAGTGGACAACACCACTCAACGTATTTTACTTAGAGTAGTTTATGGAAGTTGAGGCGTTGAGTGAAGTCAACGCAGAGTTGAGTGGTCTCAACGTCACTCAATGCTTTAACTTGGAATTATTCTGGTGGCTATTGGAGTTGAGTGAAGTCAACGCGGCATTGAGTGGTCTCAACTCCAATCAACGCTTATAACTTAGATCTATTCTGTCTGATGTTGGCGTTGAGTGAAGTCAATGCGGCGTTGACTGGTCCCAATGTCATTCAACACTTTTAACTTGGAATTATTCTGGTGGTTGTTGGCGTTGAGTGAAGTCAATGCGGTGTTGAGTGGTCTCAACGCCACTCAACGCTTTTAACTTAGATTTATCCTGGATGCTGTTGGCATTGAGTGGAGTCAACGAGACGTTGAGTGGTCTCAACGCTTTTAACTTGGAATTATTCTGGTGGTTGTTGGCGTTGAGTGGAGTCGGTATTGAAAGTTATTACTAAAAGGTTAGCTAGTCACCTAGAGGGGGGTGAATCTTTGAAAAAATTTTAGTCTTTTTATTATTTACTAACTAAGTGATCTAAAGCTTGTCCTTAATAACTGCAATATAAAACAAGAACAAGAAACACAGCCCAACACACAAGTATTTATAGTGGTTCCCCAATTGGGTACATCCATTTTCCCTCCCACCTTTCTAACTTATGTTAGACAAGGCACAAACTCCACCAAAATGCTCCTCGAAGCTTACACCTCAAGCCCTCATCCTTACACTCAGGTTCTCTTCAGAACCCTACCTTAGAACCACAAAGGTTCCTACCTCAGAGCCCTGTAGTGATCCTACACTCAATGGTCCTCAAACCACCTACCTCAGCCTTATCTCTAAGGCCTACAGCTCAGGCTCTTCAGCCCTACAACTTCAGGCACTATGCCCTACTCTCAGAGTGTTGCAGCACTCCTACAACTCAGTACCCTTCCAGGTACTAACCTCAGTGCCCTTTAGGGCACCTACAGCTCAGCCTCCTCCCAGGCCTATAACTCAGTGACACACTAGTAACCTACAGCTCAGTGACTCAACAGTTATCTACCTCATGCACTAGGCCCTACACTCAGGCTGGGAGGACAGCCCTACCTCAGATCCACACTTGGATCCTACCTCAGTACCTCAGTAGGGTACCTGCCTCAGTGACTAATTAGTCACCTACAACTCAGGCATAAAGTTCCCTACAGCTCAGATTCAGATAAGATGAATCCTACAAGAAATTAATCAAGTACATTGAAATATTGACTCAGAGAAAAATCTCTGAGCCTAACTTGCTGGATTGAGCAGATATCAGTCCAGTCCACTTGATGTAGAAGGAATTAGTCTTCTTCTACAGCTACTAATTTCTCTTATATACTGAAGATAGCTAACTGCTATTGAAGGCTTATAGCTCTTCATATAGCTATCTCCTCTTGCTGATTGAATGAATCCGCCAACTTGTACTCCAAGGAACAATCTTGCTGAACTGGAAGAAGCTTCAGCTATCTTTCTCTTTGCCTTCTGTCTTGCACTGCTGGACTTGACTTTCAAGTTTGACGGAGAAGATGAAGTCCAGCCTCCTCTCTTTCGTTTTGTATTCGTTAACCCTAAACCCCTTTTCTTCTTTTCCTTTTATATCTGTTGATTTGAATCAACGACATAATTTGAATGTAGGCCCCGCCAAGGATGGTCAGCGCCACCTCCCTCAGAAGAAGACAAACAGTAGCTTCTGACGCTACTGTAGCTTTCCCACAACGACATTAAATGCTTTGTCTGCGCTCGACGAATGGAGAGCTGGGTTCGACGAATTCTGAATTCAGTTCGACGAAATCTGAACTGAGCTGGACTAAATCAAAATCTTCAGACTATAACTTGAGCTCGACGAAAGGTGAGCTGGGTTCGACGAATTCTAAAATCTGTTCAACGAATTCTGAACTGAGCTCGACGAACTCATAATCTTCAAACTTTAACTTGAGCTCGATGAAAGGTGAGCTGGGTTCGATGAATTCTAAAATCAGTTCGACGAATTCTGAACTTAGCTCGACGAACTCTAGATCTTCAAACTTGAACTTGAGCTCGACGAAAGGTGAGCTCAGCTCGACGAACTCAGAATTCAGTTCGATTAATTCTGAACTGAGCTCTTCTTTAGAAGCATTGAGTGATCCTGCCTCACTCAATGCTTCTGGACTTAGAGAAATTCTGCTGGCTTTGTCACAACAGTTTCTTCTCAACTGTCTCAACGGTTTCTTTTTCACAGCTGAGACTGTCTTCTGTCTCAGCAGTTTTTTCACAACTTTCTCAGCGGTTTCTTCTCAACTATCTCAACGGTTTCTTCTTCACAACTGAGACTGTCTTCTGTCTCAGTAGTTTAGCTGTGACCAACACTTCTCTCAACATTTTGTGTTGAGCTACTCAGCTATCTCAGCGGTTATGCTGAGACATTCTTCTCAGCTATCTCAGCTGTCTCGACTCTTTTGCCTTAGTCAAATAGTCTGACTTCCAGCTTCCTTTTCCTGTTCACCTGCCCAATCAAGGACAACCTGCATGCAAGAACTCAAGCACACATCAAATACATTATGCCTCTTAGCATGATTGGTGATGCCTCTTTAAATCCTAAGGAACATTGAAGGGCACAATTCCCAACAATCTCCCCCTATTTGAAGAAGGCAAAACACCCATCCATACTAAGGTGCATCAACACAAAAACATGTCGTGATAGGCCTGAAGAGACATTATCATTACAACTAGCCATCCCAGTATAGGATAACTCCCCCTAAGGGGGATGGCATAACACTATGATTGACTAACCAATAGCACTGGTGAATTATCAATCACTAACAGTGTAACAATATGATTTAACAGCAAAAGCTTTATTAATCATTTACAAGGTAAACATTTTGATTAAGATCTACCTAATCATTAACTTAGCCAAACAACAGTAGCAAACTTGTGATTGCAAGATATCTATGATAGAACAGCATATTCATTAATCACAAATATATAAATGAGAATTGCATTACACATTTATCACATCAATATAGTCAGGGCCAACTCATATTAATTTTATTGATAAAGATTTGATATTACTACACTGTTGATATTCATTACAAGACATTGATTACATATTTAAAGCACCCTAAGACTTGCAGCCTCATCTCAGATATTCTTTGATGAACTTGAATCAGCATCCTTGATAGCAGCAGTCTTCTTCAAGTTTTTCAGCTTTGTTCTCCTGCCACTTAAAGTAAAGGAATGACTTTGGAATATATCTGGGAGGCACTTTCTTAGGGTTGCTCTTCCTTACAAGATTTTCTTTGAATACTCTTTCCCTTAGGGAATTTCTTTCCAGATGCCTTATCCATTCCTCAAAAGGATATACACTATCAATATTCTTTAAAAATTGTCCATGGCTTACCTAGGCATTGATAATGATGGATTCAGAGGCATCATTTAGCTATTTATGATCTGGATCATCTCTATTCTCATCTCTCCTCTTTGCTATGAACTCCTCAGCCATCTGAGTTCCTTCCTCTTCCTTCTGGTAGTAAGTTGTGCATCTTGTACAGCTCTAGCTTGTGTTGGAAAGTCTAGGTCCTCTGGTCTCTTTTTATCCAGGAGGGGCAGGGGCAGTACCACTCTGGTGCCTTGAATTACATTGAAGGCTTGATCTTCAATGAGTGTTGTTGTCTTAGCATGGCTGCTCTGCCCCTTTCTGCCTTCTTCACAGATGGTATTTTGCAGTAGCGTGGTGTTGGCTTCATTTTTGCTTGATATGGATTGGAATATTTTCTCATTGTCAGCAAGCAGCTCATTTTTCAGAAGTAGTGCCTCCTTCATAGAGTGGAAAGCAACATTGGTGATATGCTGATTTACATGATCTGCTGCACCCCTGATCACCCCATCAGTTGCACTCACATAATTCTTGACATATCCTATGTCAGCTACAGAGAGTTTTTGGCTTGTGTCCAAGGATTTCATGAGGGTGGTCATTTTGATGCCAACAATTCCATCCCTATCAAACTAGGTGGTGACCTGTTTGTTTAAGTGAGAGATTTCTTCTTTATTTTCCTTGACTTTGGTTGACAATTCATCCCTCAGCTTGTCAACTGATTGGTCAACATACACCTTGAGGGTTGTGCTCTGGGCATCCAAGAGTGCTTTGATATTATTTAGGAGTAACTCATTAGAGATTTGGGTGGTGGTTAGTTGGCTTGATAGGGGAGGGACATCTTCTTTAATAGGGACCTGTGAAGACTCCCCCTCAACTACATCACCTATAGAAGGAAACATTTCCTTAGCTAAAGCTATTTTAACACTACTAAAGAATAGGGTATGGGTATTACTTGTAGTGGGTGTAGACTTAACCACTCTGTTGACCACTTGATCCAAAGTTGTCAGATCCATCGGATCATGCTCCCCCTCAGACTAAGAATTCTTTTTTGGGCTTGACCCATCAAGATAAGTATCTAAAGCCTCAGGAGGCTCATGGTTATCTTTTGTTGCAGGGATAGCTTCTACTGCAGCTACATCATCAATATCAGCCATATCTGCCTCATCTTCTACAGCAACCACTTCTTCAGTAGCATTCTTTGAAACTTTTCCTGACTTAGGACTTGCATGGATTTTATCAACATGCATATAACTTACTTGGAGTTGGAAGTTAGCAGAGGTTTGACTGAGTGATAAGTCAACTTGCAGACTGACATCAGCTAGAGAAGAGGTTCCAAGCTCTGGTTCAGTGCTGGCAGTTCTTTTCTCCTCTGCTGGTTTCTTCCTTGTGTCCCTAGAGGAGTCCTTTATTGCTGAAAGTTGGCTCATTGGTAGGACCCAGTGAATCTGTCCAAAGTTTTTATATCCATTCTTTTTATGTAGTGAATCTTCACTCCTTGCTCCTGCTTGAATGTATCAGGGTAGCTATTCACTAGGTATTAAGGAAAGAATTCTGCCCAAGTTTGGAGTGTGTAGGCAGTCTACTATTCTCTGGTAGATGATTAATGACCAAGAAGTCTACTTATTGAAGATTATCCTAGTCATGACATCAAACATGGACCTGGAGATTGTGTCATGTGATACAGGTTTGCAGATGAGGGCTTTCCCTACTATATCTGCCAGCAGATTGCCTCTCTGATGGAATAATTTCCTCTTAAGAGACCCAGGTTTGGCATCACTGTATCCACCCCACCTGAGAGCACTGTATGAAAGAAAAGGGATAGATACTACTCTAGAGGGGGTGAATAGAGTAATCAAAAATTGCACTAGCAAAGTTGACTGTCTACTCAACTCCCTTGGAGTTAATTGCGGAATGAAGGTTATAGATATTTGAGATGAAACCCTAAAGCCTAACACAAGTGATATGCACAAAAGGCAGCCAACTGTAATTACAGTTAAGGCTTGGAATCCTAAACAGCAACTAGCAATCCTAGTTAAAATCTAATCACAGCCAATCAGCACAGAGAATTAATTAAACAATCCAGACGACACAAGGAATTTATAGTGGTCCCCCAAACAACTTGGGTACGTCCACTCTTCTACCAACAAGGTAGGAATCCACTCAGGTTTTTGATCAGGTGCCCTGCCACAAACAAGATCTGCTTCAGGTAGATCCAGAAACCCTTTAGACTTTTGATCAGGTGTTTAAAAACTAACACAGGTTTTTGATCAGATGCCCTGCCACCAAGGTATACTTTTGAAGGGAGTAATAACCCTTTACAGGAGGGGGAAAGGAGGTTAAGATGTCTTCTCTATTTTACAATAGATTAGAGAAGCACAAGAACTTGCACTGAGCTAGAAAGCTCTAAAGAATCAAGGCTCCCCCTGGCTAAAAGAATGTCTAGGTGAAGTCTTGCTTCAGTGCAGAAACACTTCAGAAAGTCTGAAGGAAAAAGCTACAAGAAGATAAAGAATATGAATTGAAAAATTCTTTTTTAGGCAGCTATCTTCTTCTTCTTCTTCAAAAAGCACTGAGTGAAAATCTTCTTGTAAGCAGGAGAACTCAGGTTGAAGAAGAGTGAAGAGCTAAAACTTCTTCTCAGTTGGATGTGAACGAGCTGAGAGCAGTTGAAAACTGTAAGTTCTAAGCTTGAATGCAGCTGTTAGCTTTTGAACTCCTTTTTCCTGAATGAACTGGTTTTTTGGCTATGTGAACTAACTGATTTCTTTCTTCAAAGAATTCTCTTTATAGCAGCAGCAGCAGCAACGACTCTTATTTGAGTTTGAATCTTGTCTTCTACTGAAATCTGCAAGCTGGGCTGCAAGTAGCATAAAGCAAAACAAATACTGCAGACAGATATCCTATAAGAGGATAAAGCTTTCTAAGAAGCTGCAAATAACTCTGATAAAATAATACTAGAGAAAGTCACATCAGAAGAGACTCTTTACGGCCAAGGAAGACTTTTTGAGTCTAACGGCTATAAAGGACAGCCTGGCAGATAAAGCAGAAATCATATCTCAGCTAATAAGACAAACAACTTTGTCAGAAAAAGATTGGCTCATGCATAAGGAATGGAGCAGATATTGCATGGAAATAATATCATAAATTTATTCAAACAATCTTTTATAAAATATGTCAAAATAAATACGAAAAAAATCACATCATAGAAGATGACAAAATTACTCAAAACATACAGCAAAACGTCGAACGACCCTCGGAGATCGTCGACCGAAGCACAGAGATCATCGACCTATCAGACAGATAGTCGAACGATCCAGATAGTCGAACTATCAAAGAAGATAGTCGAACTACCACAACAGATAGTCGAACTATCAGGACAGATAGTCGAGCTATCAGATAGTCGATCTATCAGGACAGATAGTCGAACTACCAAACAAAACAGATAGTCGACCTATCAACAGATAGTCGAACTATCACAGAAAACAGATAGTCGACCTATCAACAGATAGTCGAACTATCACAGAAAACAGATAGTCGACCTATCAACAGATAGTCGAACTATCAACGAAAACAGATAGTCGACCTATCAACAGATAGTCGAACTATCAGATATTTGAACTATCCAAGCAGATAGTCGAACTATCAAAGAGAACAGATAGTCGACCTATCAAACAGATAGTCGAACTATCAAAGAAAACAGATAGTCGACCTATCAACAGATAGTCGAGCTATCAACCAAAACAGATAGTCGACCTATCAACAGATAGTCGAACTATCAGATAGTTGAACTATCCAAGCAGATAGTCAAACTATCAAAGAAAACAGATAGTCGACCTATCAAACAGATAGTCGAGCTATCACAGAAAGCAGATAGTCGACCTATCAAACAGATAGTCGAACTATCAAAGCGGACAGATAGTCGACCTATCAAACAGATAGTCAAAATATCAGATAGTTGAACTATCCAAGCAGATAGTCGAACTATCAAACACAACAGATAGTCGACCTATCAAATAGATAGTCGAACTATCAACGCAGACAGAACGCCGACCAACTGATAGACGATCGTCGAACAGTCGATAGACGATAGTCGAGCGGCGTTCGACCATAGTCGAACGAAAAACAACTTAACCAAAAATACATCTGGAAAAGTGACGCCTCTAAAACTAGAGCAACAAACTAAACAACTAACCTTTGACCATAGATAAATCTTGGGTCAAGAGATAGAAAGAGAAGACTGAACTCAAATCAAAACTAGGGTACCAACAATCTCCCCCTATTTGAGTTAAGTCTCTCAATAATTAAATACAAAACTAAATACTGAAAATAAATAGCATGCATGAAGAGAAATAACTAAGCAGATAACATCAATCAATCAGATAAGCAAATAACTGTCAATCAATGAATTTTTAAGATGCTTCAGAGTTAGGTTTAGGATCAGAAGAACTAGGAACAAAATTAATTTTTCTAGAACGATCTAGAGCTTCTTTTCTCGACAACTTCAGGTCTTGTTCTCCAATGATTTTCAATTCTGTCGCCCTTGGGACAACTGCCTCAGGATGTTTTTCCATGTACTTTGAAGGATCAAATACTTCAGGTCTAACCTGGAATTTATCGAGCTCCTTCATTTTGAATTTTGACATCGTGGTCAATCCTGCAGTGTCTTTCCCTTCAGCTTTAGCTTTCTTAATTTGAGCTGAACCAACAAGTTCAAGAAAACGAGCCATCCTAAAATTAGGATCAAGCTCTGGGCTTTCATACACATTTTCAGAAGATGTATCAACTGGTTCTTTATCCTGAATAACTAGATAAGAAGGAGGAGCAGACTCAGCAAATATCTTGCTAGATTTTTCAGAGAAAATAATTCGCTTACCTTTTGAAACAGCCTTCACAAAATGATCTGGCTTTGGAGAGGTTGAGCTTTTGAGTTCTTTGGAATGAGGAGGAGAGAAAGTTGGTCTTTGATACACCACCTCCTTTACTTGTTCCTTAACAGCATCAAGTCTTTGATAGCCAGTTTGAGTTTTACCTTGATATCCTTGAGAACTTCTCCTTTGTGATGACTGAGATGGATTGAACCTTTCAGACTGAGCAGCAGGGTTTGCAGATAAGTTTCCTGAGGCTCCTGCACTGTGAGGTGGAGGAGGAGGACCTCTAGGAGTCCATCTTGGGACAGGACTGTCATACCTCTTTGACTTCTTCCTTTGCTTCTGCTGATTTTTAGAGAAAGCCATCCAGTGCTGGAAATCTTTTGATTTAGGATCAATTCCTTTCAGGATATAATAAGGAGTATCATTATCTGGATTTGGAGGAGGAGGAGCCACAGCTTTCCTTTTCTTTTTAGCAGATCTTTTTCTTTTAGACTCATCAGATTCATCAGAATCAATATCATCCTCAGAATTTGAAGAAATAGGAAGATCATATGGATCAATTGCTTCTTGCATAGCTCTTTCCTTTTCTTTTAGAGCAGCTTTTTCTAATTCTTCTTCCATGGCATCCTGTGCCAGGAGAGCATCTAAATCCAATCCATGGGAATCATCCCATACAGTAGACTTTTCAATTTGAGCATCTGCAGCCTTTTCTTGTTGATCAGAAACTGTCATGGTGACCAGTTCTATTTGCACTGCTAGCTGAGCTGGCTGAGCAGCCTCAGAAACTTGAGCAACTGGTTCTGTTTCAGTTTGAACTTCTGTAGCTGGTAGGTGATCAGGCTCTTGAACATCTAAAACTTCTTCCATTTTATCTGTAATATTATGAATAAAATTTTGCTAAATGACATCGAATCATCCCTTCCAGGTATTCCCAAACTATCATATCAGTTATCAAGTCTAAAAAGTGAGTAAAAGGGATACCTTCAGAATTGACATTTGCGTGTCCTAACTCCCATAATTCATCTAGAAAGGAAGTGATAACTCCTTCTAGGTATAGGGCGACCAGGGGAGTAGAACATTCTTCTAAGCAAACTTTGACAATGAAATCAGACTTCAATAAGGCATCAGAAATTTCTTTTTCAGACAAAGTTTGAGGAGGAGCTGATTCTTCTAATTCTTTCTCTGCCACTGCAGGAGGATCTGCTGGAGGGGAGGCCAAAGGCAGCTCAGAGACATCTTCATTAAGCATCTCCCCCTGCCTGATTTCAGTAGATACTGAAACCAGGCCCCTAGAGGAAGAGGTCTCAGCGGACTTTGAGAGTGCTCGAATAGCAGCAGTCAAAGAAGAGATGGAGGAAACAAGGGGAGTAATTGCCTCTTTAATCATAATTTTGATCGAAAGATTAATTAACTCCAAGATGCTAGAAATGAGTGCTGGAGAGATTTCAGATGATGAAGGGGGAATCTCAGTGGATGGATGATCAGCAGGAATGGTGTATTCTTGATGAACTGGAGAGTGAACTGGAGATGGAACTGGAGATGGAGAGTGATGGGTGGATGCAGGATGATCAATGTGATCTGAAGAAGGAATTGGAGACTGAGGAGGAGTAGAAATCTCAGAAACCAACAAATCAAAACTGGGATGAGAGATCCCAGCAAGATGAGACGGGAGAGGAGATGCAGGAGGTGATGCATGGTAAGAAGCAGAAGTTCGTACTTCAATTGAAGTTGATGGAACTTCAACTGAAGTAGACGGTAATGCAGATGAAGAAGATGGAAGGGAGAGATTTGCTGAGCCAGCTTCTTGTAGGAGAGGAGTGACTGAGGCAGTCCTGGTGCTCTCAGATGCAGCTGGAGCAACCCCTGCGGGAGTGGGCTTCAGAAAAGTCCTTTTCCATTTGGCGAACAAGGTTGGATCCATCTTCTTGCTGGCATTTATGGAGGTAGAAGCTGAAACTAACAGATGGGGATACTTTTCCTTCAGAAAAATCCCAACTACCCAACCAGGGGTAACTTCTTTCTTGCTGTTCTTTTTCCTGATCAAATCAAACAGAACTCCTGCCCAATTAATCTGTTTCTTATTTGCACACATCAGTGCAAACTGCTGCCTTGTAATATTGTCATGGGCGGAGTGCTTTCCCAGTAGCACTTTTCCGACGATTTCAGCAAGGAACTTAATCTTAAACGGAAAGTTTACCTTAAGCAGCTTAGAGGGAATGCCTTCGGCATGTCCCAGCTCTGTCAGCATTCTCCCAAACTCTGGGGTATCTTGCTCGTAATCTTCTTCCCCATTTTTCAATCCAAGTATTTCAGTTAAAATGGCGGGAGTCAAGGTTACCTCTTCTCCGCCAATGGTTCCGGTCATTGAATCATCATTTGAAGACGAAGTGAATGCCCATTCTTTGATCTCTTGAATATTTATCTTTATCCTAGAGGACATGAGCTTTTCTAAACCTTGATCTTTGCATAAGGTGAGAATTTCCACAATTCCGGATTCGCAGCAGCTGAAGGAGTCGAAATACACATTGAATCCTGCATCAAACTTCACCACTGTCAGGAGAGCTGGGGCTATCGCCATTGAAGGGGCTGGAGAAGACGAGGGAGAGACGGCAAGGACGAAGCGGCAGAAATCGCAAGACAAAGAGCACGCGGGAAGACGGAATGTGAAAAGACGCTCTCCGTCGACGATAAAAACAATGATCTCTTAACCTAGGTCGACCATCGGCTTTATATTAAAACAACGATCGTCGATCTATTTAAAAGATACTGGAGACGATGGTCGAACGGTCGTTCGACGATCGGTCCTGAAGCAGAGTAGTCGATCAATCGTTCGACTATTTCTGTCATCACAAACAACAAGCTGTCGTCAACCATAGATCGACGATAGGCTCGACCTGTTCGACGATCTTCAAACGCCGGTCGACGATCTTCAAGCAGATAAGCTATCAACCATAGGTCGGCGATAGGCTTGATCCGATCGACTATCTTCGAGCGTCGTTCGACGATCTTCAAACAGGTTTCAACAAGGCAGACGTCACACTTAGTCTCTTCCATTAATCATGCCTAGTTGAACCAAAAAGAACAGATGCTTCTGTTCATCTAAGGGCTTGGTGAATATATCACCTCTCTAAAGGTCTGTGGATATGAACTCAAGGCTGATCTTGTTCTTTTCCACACAATCTCTCAGGAAATGGTGCCGGATCTCAATGTGTTTCGTTCTAGAGTGGTGCACAGGATTTTGTGCAATAGAGATAGCACTGGTACTATCACACATGATTTTTGTGTTCTTGTGTGAGTACCCATAATCCAAAAGCTGGTTTTGTATCCACAAGATCTGTGAACAATAACTAGCAGCTGCTATATATTCAGCTTCTGCAGTTGAAGTTGAGACAGAAGCCTGCTTCTTACAGAACCAAGAGACCAATCTCTCTCCCAGGAACTGACAAGTTCCTGAGGTACTTTTCCTGTCAACTCGACAGCCAGCATAATCAGAATCAGAATATCTAATTAATTCAAATTCTGACTCAGCTGGGTACCAAAGTCTTAGATTTGGACATCCCTTCAGGTATCTCAAGATTCTCTTGAGAAGAAACAGATGAGATTCCTTGGGGTTGACCTGGAATCTAGCACAAAGGCATGTAGCAAACATTATGTCTGGCCTACTTGCAGTTAAATACAATAGGGAACCAACAATGGCCCTATAATTCTTTTGATCAACAGGCTTTCCCTGATCATCAGAATCTATAACTACATTAGTAGCCATAGGTGTATGCATTGCTGAAGCATCAGCCATCCAAAACTTCTTTACCAATTCCTTGGCATATTTGGATTGGGAGATGAAGATGCCATCAGCATCTTGCTTTACTTGGAGACCAAGAAAGTAAGATAGCTCACCCATACTACTCATCTCAAACTTAGAATACATCAAGTTGGAGAACTTTTTGCATAGTTTGGGATCAGTGGAACCAAAAATAATGTCATCCACATACACTTGAACTAACAGGATTGTGTCCTTGTGGTGCTTGACGAAAAGGGTTCTATCAACTACTCCCCTAACAAAGTTGTGCTCTAACAGGAAACTAGCTAGAGTCTCATACCAGGCTCTGGGTGCTTGTTGGAGTCCATAAAGAGCTTTTTGCAACTTGAAAACATGTGAGGGCTGAGTTGAAGAAATAAACCCAGGTGGTTGTTCAACAAATACCTCTTCCTTTAGCTCACCATTTAGAAAGGCACTTTTGACATCCATCTGAAAAACTTTAAACTTCATATAGGCTGCATAGGCTAGAAAGATCCTTATTGCCTCTAGCCTTGCAACAGGAGCAAAGGTTTGGTCATAATCTATACCTTCCTCCTGTATGTAGCCCTGAGCTACAAGCCTAGCTTTGTTCCTTACAATGATTCCATTTGCATCCAACTTGTTTCTATACACCCACTTGGTGCCTATGATCAGTTGGCCTTTAGGTCTTGGAACCAAAGTCCATACTTTACATCTTTCAAACTGATTGAGTTCCTCTTGCATAGCAATGATCCAGTGGGGATCTAGCTCAGCATCTTTAATGGTGAGGGGCTCAATCTGTGAAAGGAAACAAGCATGCATCACATCTTGTTGATAGTTTTACTTTCAAGACAACCTAAACACCTAGAGGGGGGGTGAATAGGTTCTAATTGCTTGTTTATACTTTTAGGCAGAATTCAATTACAGAATGAATACATCCAGCACAGCAATCACAGAAATTTAATCATCACAGATTGCACAATGTTTTATAGTGGTTCCCCAAGGTTTGGGTACATCCACTTTCCCCCTTCACCTATCTAGCAGTATGCTAGATTCGGCCAAACTTCCACTATTCTCAGATCTACAGATCCTACAGCTCAGAACCTGGATAGGTTCCTACAACTCAGGCACAACAGCCCTACCTCAGTCTTACCACAAGACCTACAACTCAGAGAAGAACCTTCTCCTACACTCAGGCAAACAGCCCTACCACTCAGAGATCAACTCTCCTACACTCAGCCTTTATATCACAGGCTTACAACTCAGATCTGTGTAAAACAGATCCTACAGAATTTTAGAAAAGAAGTTTTAATGTCTTGCCTTTGTTGAGAGAGAAGAGGACAAGACAATTCTTGATCAGCTGATGAAATCAACTGAAACTGAGCTTTCTTCAAAGCTTCTTGAGTCTGAACTTAGCTGAGTTGATTTCCAAACAGCTTCTTGAGAAACCACTGAAGGCTTCCTTCTTCTTCTTCAAATGGGTGGATCCCTCTCTATCCAACACCTTTGATGATACTTCTGAATTCTTGTTAGAACTCTTCTTAGATCGATCCTGAGATCGTCTGCTTAGATCTTCTGATGAAGATTTTCTTTAGTGCCTAGCACTTTCTTGAATTGATACTTCAATTGGATTGTAATCCTTCTTCACCCTTTTTATGTATCTCTATTACTCGTTACTTCCTTCTGAATCTGTCTATTTATAGACCTTCTTCATGGTAACCGGCTGATCCGGTTTCTAACTGTTTTCTGACAAGTCTGACAGCATCAGTTAACCGGTGGCAACCCACAGCTGTCAAGTCTTCAAACAAATCATGTGCCTTAGTCTTGGACAGCAAAGTGTCGAGACAGTCAGTCAGAAAGTGTCGAGACCAACTGTCTATATGTGTCGACACAAGTGACTTTGGTGTCGACACAATCTTTGAAGATGTCGACAAGTTCGTCATTAAGTCGACACAGCTTTTTCAGAAAATAACTTGGTCTTGACTCTGCAGTGTGTCGACACAAGTCCTGTGTGTCGATACAGTTGTTGTAGATTCAGAACTCAGTATGTGTCGACACTGCCTTCAGGTGTCGACACAGCAATTGTCGACTCTGCCAAAATGTGTCGACTTAGTCTTCTGGTGTCGACACAAGTGTGGTCGACTATCTTTCTGTGAGTCGACGCTGCTTCTCAGTGTCGACATTAATGTGGTCGACTATCTTTCTGTGAGTCGACGCTGCTTCTCAGTGTCAACATTAATGTGGTCGACTATCTCCTTCTGTATCGAGGTCGACTATCTTTCTCTTTGTCGACCATCTTTCTCTGTGTCGACACAAATGTGGTCGACTATCTCCTTCTGTGTCGAGGTCGACTATCTTTCTCTGTGTCGACTATCTTTCTCTGTGTCGACACAAATGTGGTCGACTATCTCCTTCTGTGTCGAGGTCGACTATCTTTCTCTGTGTCGACTATCTTTCTCTGTGTCGACACAGCTTCCGTCAAGTGTCGATACAAATATTCTGAAGTGTCGACACTGTTTCTTCAGGTGTCGACACATGGACTTAGAATATTTTTCTGCATTCTTTAATACTTCTTCACCTGCACATGTCAACTTAAAACAACATCAAATACACCTTGATGTATATCATTGAGCTAAGTTGGACTTCTTCAAATCAGGTACACATTTTCCAATGTACCCAACAATCTCCCCCTATTTGGAGAAGTCATAACCCTTAAAGCCAATGATATACACCATTTATAAAAAGTATAATATGATGATATATGACATAACAGGAATAAAAAACAAAATATGGACAATCCATCTCAGAGAGAACATTATATGATTCCAAACAATATTTTGTTTAAAACTTAGTAATGTTTGATTACAGATTTTTACATTGAATGATTTAATCAAAACATTACAAAATACTTTTGAAAGAACTTAAAATTAAGACTGATCAGGCTCTCTTATGACAATCCCTTTGCCAGATTGGATTTGAGCCTTCACAGGAGCTTCAGCAACTTCAGCTGGCTTCTTGCCTTTTTGATCAGCCTTCTTCTGTGCTTCTTCCTTGAGCCTTTGCCTTTCAAAGTAATGATATGGCCTTGGAAAGTACTTGCTCGGCTCCTGAGCATCTGGTGGCAGCCTACCCAGCTTGGCTTTTCTTCTGAACTGTACTATTGCCTTTTGCCTAGCTTCATGCTTTTGCCATTCCATTTCATTATACCACTTTCCTCTTTCATGAACTTGGTCTTTTACAGCCTTCCATGCAGTGAGTATAATATTTCTTGAAGTAGGGCTCCACTGCTCAAAATCTGGCTTAAGTTCAGTCTGCTCTCTAAATCTTTTCTTGGATAGTAGAGCATCTTGCTGTTCTTTCAAGTTGGCATCAGGCTTATCAACTTTTTCAATAATAACCTTGGTAACCTCCTTTGGAGGACTATACATATCCTGAATTTGCTGATCAATCATATCAAAATCTGGAGGAGGGTAAATGACTTGGGCAATCTCAGGTTGATTGCCTTCAAGTAGACCTGTTTGAATGCCTGACTCAGCCACCATAGCATCATCACACAAAGGTGGATATCCCAATGTGGCTCGAATACTATTTGTCACCCATTTGGTGTGCTCTGAGCCAGCATGAACTAACAACCTCTCCCCCTTTATGACTTCTCTGGTAATATGATCTCTTAGATCTTTCTTTTGAAATCTGATCTGGCCATCCAGATAATTCACACCCTCTTTAAAAAATGGTTTTAAGTTTTTAAGCTTGTCAGATATGTCCTTTTGAGAGGTAGTGATAGCAGTTTTAACTGATTCAATAGCATCTTGAAGTTTCTTATCAAATTCTTCCATTTCCTTTCCTCTTGCTGCAGGCAACCCTTCAGTAGTCTTTTTCAACTCATTAAGAATCTCATTGTGAGAGTCTTCAAGATTGGCATTCATGTTTATCTGATTTGTAAGAACATAGCCTTGCTTCAGTGCTATATCATCTGCTTTGGTAATAATTGATTGCTGTTGTTTTGCCAAGAATACTACAGCATTACCTCCCTTATGGAAGCAATCTGTCATCTCCTTCTTATGCATATTGACTTCAAATCTAATGGACTTTATATCTTGAGCCAAGTCAAATTGAAGGGACTTATTGCTCTCATCAACATATTTTTCAACAGTCAATCTATGTTCATCCAACTTAACTTGCAAATCAACCATAAACTTGTTATAATTAAATTCAGAATGGGATTGTTGAGTTGTAGTCTGTAGTGCTTGCTTATAACTTTTGCTCCTTCTCTGGAAGACAACAAGTTTCTCTTCTTAGCCATTCTGGCTTCTTCAGTCTCAGATTCAGATGAACTATCAATTTGAACTCTTTCTTGAGAAGGAGGAGGAATATCTGTCTCAGTGCCATGTTGTTCAGCCTCAACATGCACAGACTCCCCCTCCACCACTTGCTCCTCCTCAATTTCTTTCTCCTTCTCAACCTCTTGCTCGATCTCAGCTTCTTGCTCTATCTCCATGTCTAGGGCCTTCTCAATATCCTGCCCCTCTTCTACTGTATCAATAGCAATATCAACATTAGGAAATAACTCATCTAGAGTATATTCCTTCTGAGTTTGAACAGAAGATGTGTCATTCAGAATTTCAATATTCAAATCTTTGGAGATATCAGTTTGTACTGCCTCTTGCACTGGGTCAGACATCTTCTCCCCCTGTACTTGTTCAGTATTGGTAATGTCCTGGGCAGGTGAGTACACTTGCTCCCCCTGCACCTGTGCAGAAATAGAAATTTTAGAAATGTCTTTTGTAGGAAAATACACCAGCTCTCCCTACAACTGTACCTGGTCAGGAGTAGATACATTCTGGGCAGGAGAATGAGCTTGTTCCCCCTGCATCTATGCAGGTATAGTTTCTTGCTGGGCTGGAGTAGATTCAGGCTGATCTTCAACCTGCTTTCTCACTAGTTCTTCTTGATGCTGCTCAGTATCTTGAGCATTAGAAGGGGATTTCACCGGGGTGTCCTGCCTGCTCTCATCAGGCACATCCTTAGACAGCACCCTATCCCACCTAGAAAACAATCTCATGTCCATCTTTCTCATGTGATTGATCTTTGTTCCTAGCAGTTGTTGCATTACCTCAGGGATCACTCCAGTCAGATATAAACTCATAATTCTAGCCAGATTTGGCTTCTTGATTCCTTCCTTGATCTTTTCAAAGATTACAGCTGACCAATCAGTTGGAATTGTAAACACAATTCTGGTCATTAGGCAGAACATATAGGCTGAAATCCTATCATGTCCCCCTGGTTTGCACAGAATCACCTTGCCAACTACTTCAGACAAAAATTTCCCTTGCTGATTCATCCCTTTCCTGTTGAAAGCAGCTCCAATCTTCAGAGTGGGATCCAATCCGCACCATTGGAGAGCCTCCCTTGATTTAGAAGTAGGGACTTCTTCTTCATTCTCAATTATTGGTAATTGGAGAATCTTCCTTAAACTCCTTGGGGTAATCTTCACTGTCGACCCATGAACAGTGGACTTTATCTTGAGAATATCTGAATCCACTGATGCAGAGTTAAAGAATTCATGCACCTCCTTCTTCCATATCTTAGAAGGTTCAGAAACTAAAAACTCTAATCCGGATTCGGAAATAAGAGTGATAACCCGTTGAACATCTGTTGGGGCTTCTGCAAAGGCATTCCAGACCAACTCATAACCTTCATTGATGTTGTCTTCAATCTTCGGCGCCATTGATCAGTTGAGAAAGCTTGAGAGAAGAGAGAGAGAGAATGTCGACACAGGGTTTCAGTCTTGAAAACCTTGTAAGCGTGTCGACAGATTAAGTTCTTGACCTATTTATACTTTCTATTGAAAGAAGATCAAAAGTCGGTAAAAACAGACTATAAGTGTCGACACAGATGGAATGTGTCGACACAAGCTACTATTATCTCGACATCAAGTCAGTCTACTATGTGTCGACACCAATTTGTGGATATGTCGACATTTGGGATATATAGTAGAGCATCAGAAATTCTGTGTCGACTCTTAGTATAAGTGTCGACACAAAATCTGTAAGTGTCGACACCATTATTCTGGTGAAGTCGACACTACATTCCTGGATAAGTCGACAATATGATTCTTAAGTGTCAACACATATTTTCTGTGTCGACACAATATCTCTGACTTATCGACAATACACCACTGAGTCGACACATTATCACTGAATGTGTCGATACCATTTTACTTAGCCATTTTCTGTTTTTGTCAATACCACTTGATGCTCTAATATGTTACTTGTAAGTTTGTTGATAAACTATTCAATGGTCAGCATGCCTAATTCAATTTTAAATTTATTGAATTTTGTTTCATCCAGTGGCTTAGTAAATACATCTGCTATTTGATAATCTGTTTTAACAAATTCCAATGTGATGTCTTCTCTTTCTACATGTTCTCTAAGAAAATGGTATTTAATTTCTATATGCTTAGTTCTACTATGAGAAACAGGATTATTAGCAATAGAAATTGCACTCTTAGAATCACACAAAAGAGGTGTTCTACTTACTTGAATACCATAATCCTTAAGTTGATGCTGTATCCACAATAGTTGTGCACAGCAGCTGCCAGCAGCAACATACTCTGACTCAGCTGTGGATATAGCCACACTGGTCTGCTTCTTACTACTCCATGAAATCAGTCTTCCTCCCAGGAATTGACAAGTACCTGTAGTACTCTTCCTATCCTCTCTACAGCCTGCAAAATCTGCATCTGAATAACCTGTTAGTAGAAAATCTCTATTCCTAGGGTACCAAAGGCCTAGATTAGGTGTGCCCTTAAGATATCTCAGAATCCTTTTGACTGCAGTATAATGAGACTCTTTAGGGAAGGCTTGGTACCTAGCACAGACACATGTAGCATACATAATATCTGGTCTACTAGCAGTGAGATATAGTAGAGAACCAACTATTCCTCTATACAAAGTCTCATCAACAGATTTACCTGCATCATCTTTGCATATAGGCATACTTGTTCCCATAGGAGTTCTCATGATGGAGGATGACTCCATACCATACTTCTTAATTAATTCTTTGGTGAACTTTGACTGGGATATGGACAAGCCATCATCAGTCTGTCTTACTTGGAGTCCCAAGAAGAACTTAAGTTCCCCCATACTGCTCATCTCAAACTTCCCTTGCATAAGTTTGGCAAACTTTTTACAAAGGTTGTTTTCAGTAGATCCAAAGATTATGTCATCAACATAGATCTGAACTAAGATGATCTTGCCTTTGGATTCCCTAAGGAATAGAGTTTTGTCTATTTTTCCTCTTGAGAATTTATTCTCAATAAGGAAAGTAGACAGGGTTTCATACCAAGCCCTTGGGGCTTGCTTTAACCCATACAAAGCTTTTCTAAGCTTATAAACATAATCAGGTTTAAGAGGATCTACAAAACCTGATGGCTGCTCTATATATACTTCTTCTTTAAGATCACCATTCAGAAATGCTGACTTCACATCCATCTGGTATACTTTGAAGTCTTTATAGGCTGCATAGGCAAGGAACATTCTGATTGCCTCCAGCCTTGCTACTGGGGCAAAGGTTTGATCAAAGTCAATCCCTTCTTCCTGCCTGTATCCTTTAGCAACCAATCTTGCTTTATTCTTCACTATTACTCCACTCTCATCCAACTTGTTCCTATAGATCCATTTTGTCCCAATTATATTGTGGAATCTTGGTCTAGGAACAAGCTCCCAGACATTGCACCTTCTGAATTGATTCAGCTCCTCTTGCATAGCATCAATCCAGTGCTGGTCTTGGATAGCTTCTTCAAACTTCTTAGGCTCCATTTGTGACAGGAAACTTGAATGCAGAACTGTGCTTTGACTTCTGCTTCTAGTCTGCACTCCCTGTCTTGGATCACCTATTATCTAATCAGCTGGATGATCTCTTAAATGTCTTGTAGCTGGAGGAAGATTCCCTTCTGGTTGAACATCTCCAGCTCCTTCATTATGCTGAACCTCTTGGTTTTCTTCATCTTCTATTGTGTCTTGTACTCCCCCTGGACAGTAGCCTTCATTTTCCAATGCTCCATCTTCCCTTGAAGCTTCAGCAATGGAGAGCTTGTCCATTCTTTTGCTTATACCTGTTGAGTCATTTGATCTACAAGACAACTCACAGTTGATTAATCTTGTTTCATCAAACACAACATGTACTGATTCTTCAACAACTTGAGTAGTCAAGTTGAAGATTCTATAGGCCTTACTATTTATGCTGTACCCAACAAATATCCCATCCTGGGATTTGGCAGCAAACTTAGTCAAATATGACTTACCATTGTTATATATATAGCATTTGCAACCAAAGATCCTGAAGTAGGATAGATTTGGTTTTCTACCTTTCATAATCTCATAGGGAGTCTTTTTGTGGCTCTTGGTGATAGAAGCTCTATTGATCACATGACAAGCAGTGTTTACTGCCTCAGCCCAGAAATATTCTGGTAGAGAGGTGTCACTCAATAGAGTTCTACCAGCTTCAATTAATGTTCTATTCTTTCTTTCAGCAATTCCATTTTGCTGAGGTGTTCTAGGTGAGGAGAACTCTTGGAAAATCCCAAAGTCTTCACATAACTTTGTCATGCTTTTAGATTGAAACTCAGTACCATGGTCACTTCTGATTTTGACCACTGTACTATTCAGTTCATTCTGAATTTGCTTCACAAAATTAAGTAAGACACTTGGGGTTTCAGATTTCTGTCTCAGAAAGAACACCCATGTAAATCTAGAATAGTCATCTACAACCACAAAAGTGTAGACCTTTCTACCTAGACTATGAACTGGCATAGGACCAAAAAGATCCATATGCAAGAGGTATAAGCACCTCACAGAATCCTTGTTTTCAAGGCTTTGAAATGAGGATTTTGTCTGCTTGCCCTTTTGACAAGCTGAGCATATCCCTTCCTTTATACACTTAACTTGAGGACCATTCCTCACTAACTCTTTGCTAAAGAGTTGGCCAATTGTCTTGTAGTTAAGATGAGCCAATCTCTTGTGCCACTTAACACAATGAGAAGCATTGTCATCAGCTACAAGACAGATGGGAGAAGCCTTATTCTCACATACAAAATTAAGACAATATACATTTCTCTTCCTATACCCAGTCAAAATGATCTCTTGATCACTTGACCTTTTGATATGACATCCATCCTTAACAAATGAAATGTCATATCCTAAATCACTCAGCTAGCTTATGCTTATTAGATTATGTTTCAAACCTTTTACATAAGCCACTTGGGTGATAGTAATTAGGTTAGAAGAAATGTTACCAAACCCTTTGATGACTCCTTTTTCAGATCCACCAAAGATCACTTTAGGTCCATCTTTGACAGATGAATACTCCTTCAGCAGCCCCTTTGTTCTAGTCATGTGCCTGGAGCAACCACTATCCAAGTACCATATAGGGGCATGGCTACTTGGATTCACCTGCAACACAGTTTTACTTACCCTTAGAACCCAAGCAAGTCTTGGGTCCTTGGTTCAGGTTAGCATAAACAAAGCTACTATTATCTCTTCTAACAGTTAAACTATTGTTCTTTCTAACACTTGTGTTGTACCAGCAGTCTAGTGCAAAATGGCCTCTTTTGCCACAGCACCAACATTCAAACCTATTTTATCTAGTTCTAGATACATCCCTGACAAAAGAATTTTTGTCCATTGCTGGTGCTGCAGCATCTTCACCCACTGATTTTTTATAACCATTAGGTTTATGAACATGGGTAGGCCTGTTGGCATTTACACCCTTATTTTTCAGAACATTAGTCTTAATATGACCATGAATATTTTCATGATCATATTAGTTAGAAGGCACTTGCACCTTTCTAAACTTAATAGGAACTGAAAAGTTCAGTGGCTTGACAGGAGCTTTGCCTTTCCTCTTGAATCGGCCAGCCCTGGAGTTACCTTTGAATCCTAATCCTGCCTTACCCTTTTGATTCACAAATTCATCTATCAAGGGTAAGACAGACTTTGGCTTAGAGTAACTAGCCACTAAATCTTTTTCAATTCTTAGCCTGGCCTCCAGACTCTTCACTTGATCATTGGTATAATTAATTGTGCCCATCTGAATAATAGTTATATTCTTCAGCTTGGCAATTTCATTTAACTTCTGATCAATTACTTTTTCTAACTCAGTTGCAGCTACCCTTAGTTTAGCAATCTCATGAGCCTGAGATTTAACCAGGTTCTTGCTTTTCTTAAGGGCCTGCAACAAGTCCCCATACTTATCTATCAATTGATAGACATCTCCTTTAGAATCAGATGCATCTACATCACTTGATGCAGATGTAGCTGATTCTGTACTTGTACTACAAACAGATTTCAAAGAAGGACATTGTACCTTATTAGGACCAGACTGATTCTGGCATATGTCCTCTTCAGATCCTGCCATCAGTCCTATGCACTGATGATCCTCTTGATCATAGATGGAGTCTAACAACTGCTGAAACTCCTCTTCTTTAAATGCAGCATATAGTCCAATATATGCTTCTACTTCAGATTCTGACTCTGAAGTTGACTGATCTGTTAGGCTCTTATCCTTCTTTGCAACAAAAGATTTCTCCTTCTTGCCCTTTTTATGAGTCTTCTTCTTGTCTGAAGACTCCTTTCTCTTATCAGGACAGTCAGCCACTACATGTCCAGGTCTATTGCAATAATAGCAGACAATCTTTGAAGTAGTAGCCTTGCTGGGCTTTGATCTGCTCTTTTCTTTCCTTGATGACTTTTTCTTCTGATAATAGTCATCAACTTGCTGTGAAGTGGAGGGCTTAGACTTCCACTGCTTCTTCTTCAAGAACCTCTGGAATTGCCTTGTGAATGCCGCAAAGTCTGCATCTGAATCACAACTTTCTGAACCCTGATTATCTGAATTTTCAGAACTGACTTCTGCAATTTCCTTAGGAGGGGATGGTGATATTCTCCTATTCTTTCTGATGGCTTCTGCATTGAATGCCACAGTCTTTTCTCTATGCTCTCCTCTTGAATTCTTTTCCTCCTTCCTCACCATAAGTTGCATTTCATAGGATAGCAGCTTTCCAAACAAGGAGGGAGGAGAGATCTCTGCCAATTTAGCCACTTCTCTTATGGCACAGATCTTTGTGTCTCAATCCTTTGTTAAGGATCTTAAGAATTTGTCATTCAGTTCATAGGTACTGAAGACTCTTCCATATGACATTAGCTCATTCACAATTCTATAGAATTTCTTATAGCATTCAGTTATGCTATCAGTTTTTCCTTGTCTAAAACTTTCATATTCCTGGTTGAGCATAGACTTCCTATCCTGTCTTACTTCTTCAGATCCCTCCATGTAGACAATCAAGGTGTCCCACATTTCTTTGGAGGTCTTGTAGTGAATCAGATTCTGAAATGTAGAATCATCTATGGCACTCACAATAATATTCTGAGCTCTCTTTTCCATGATTGCCAAAATGATTTCATCCTTGGTCATTTCAGAATAACTCTTTGGAGTTTGAATATTAGCATCAAGAACTAATACCTTCATTGGAATGAAGGGTCCTTCCTGAACTGTGATGTATATTCTTGGGTCTGATGCTTCCATGAATAATCTGATTCTTTCTTTCCAAATTCCAAAGATTTCCTTCCTGCAGATGGGTAACTTCATTGACCCTAACTCCTTGTGATTTTCTCCAGAACCCATCTTCTTGAATCTTGATTCTGTCTTTCAGATCTACCTCATACTGTTAAGTCCTTTTTGAGGAACCTCCCTCTGATACCACTTGATAGTTTTACTTTCAAGACAACCTAAACACCTAGAGGGGGGGTGAATAAGTTCTAATTGCTTGTTTATACTTTTAGGCAGAATTCAATTACAGAATGAACACATCCAGCACAGCAATCACGGAAATTTAATCATCACAGATTGCACAATGTTTTATAGTGGTTCCCCAAGGTTTGGGTACATCCACTTTCCCCCTTCACCTATCTAGCAGTATGCTAGATTCGGCCAAACTTCCACTATTCTCAGATCTACAGATCCTACAGCTCAGAACCTGGATAGGTTCCTACAACTCAGGCACAACAGCCCTACCTCAGTCTTACCACAAGACCTACAACTCAGAGAAGAACCTTCTCCTATACTCAGGCAAACAGCCCTACCACTCAGAGATCAACTCTCCTACACTCAGCCTTTATATCACAGGCTTACAACTCAGATCTGTGTAAAACAGATCCTACAGAATTTTAGAAAAGAAGTTTTAATGTCTTGCCTTTGTTGAGAGAGAAGAGGACAAGACAATTCTTGATCAGCTGATGAAATCAACTGAAACTGAGCTTTCTTCAAAGCTTCTTGAGTCTGAACTTAGCTGAGTTGATTTCCAAACAGCTTCTTGAGAAACCACTGAAGGCTTCCTTCTTCTTCTTCTTCAAATGGGTGGATCCCTCTCTATCCAACACCTTTGATGATACTTCTGAATTCTTGTTAGAACTCTTCTTAGATCGATCCTGAGATCGTCTGCTTAGATCTTCTGATGAAGATCTTCTTTAGTGCCTAGCACTTTCTTGAATTGATACTTCAATTGGATTATAATCCTTCTTCACCCTTTTTATGTATCTCTATTACTCGTTACTTCCTTCTGAATCTGTCTATTTATAGACCTTTTTCATGGTAACCGGCTGATCCGGTTTCTAACTGTTTTCTGACAAGTCTGACAGCATCAGTTAACCGGTGGCAACCCACAGCTGTCAAGTCTTCAAACAAATCATGTGCCTTAGTCTTGGACAGCAAAGTGTCGAGACAGTCAGTCAGAAAGTGTCGAGACCAACTGTCTATATGTGTCGACACAAGTGACTTTGGTGTCGACACAGTCTTTGAAGATGTCGACAAGTTCGTCATTAAGTCGACACAGCTTTTTCAGAAAATAACTTGGTCTTGACTCTGCAGTGTGTCGACACAAGTCCTGTGTGTCGATACAGTTGTTGTAGATTCAGAACTCAGTATGTGTCGACACTGCCTTCAGGTGTCGACACAGCAATTGTCGACACTGCCAAAATGTGTCGACTTAGTCTTCTGGTGTCGACACAAGTGTGGTCGACTATCTTTCTGTGAGTCGACGCTGCTTCTCAGTGTCGACATTAATGTGGTCGACTATCTTTCTGTGAGTCGACGCTGCTTCTCAGTGTCGACATTAATGTGGTCGACTATCTCCTTCTGTGTCGAGGTCGACTATCTTTCTCTGTGTCGACCATCTTTCTCTATGTCGACACAAATGTGGTCGACTATCTCCTTCTGTGTCGAGGTCGACTATCTTTCTCTGTGTCGACACAAATGTGGTCTACTATCTCCTTCTGTGTCGAGGTCGACTATCTTTCTCTGTGTCGACTATCTTTCTCTGTGTCGACACAGCTTCCGTCAAGTGTCGACACAAATATTCTGAAGTGTCGATACTGTTTCTTCAGGTGTCGACACATGGACTTAGAATATTTTTCTGCATTCTTTAATACTTCTTCACCTGCACATGTCAACTTAAAACAACATCAAATACACCTTGATGTATATCATTGAGCTAAGTTGGACTTCTTCAAATCAGGTACATATTTTCCAATGTACCCAACACCTGTCTTAACTGATGTCTTGTTTGAACACCAGCTAATATGTCTCTTATCACTTGAGATGTAGGATGATCTCTAAGTGTGACAACATCAGCAGGTGGGATGTGATCTTCAACAATAGTTGGGATTAATTCCTCAGGAGGAATTTGATCTACTATTGGTGGTACAGCAACAACTTTTGCACAGTCTTCATCACTGTCTGATTCAGTGATATGAAGAGTTGAAAGATGGAGAATCTCTTGAGTGACATCTTTGTTAGATTCTGGTACCTGTAATGAACTTGAGGAAGGGGAAGTTTCCTTCTCCTTGTAAAACATTTGAGATTCATCAAAGGACACATGAACAGACTCTTCAATTTTAGAAGAAGATTTATTAAATACCCTATAAGCTTTGCTTACTTGGGAATATCCAAGAAAAATTCCCATTGAAGCTTTTGCTTCAAACTTTCTAAGGTATTCTTTATTATTATTATGAATATAAACTACACAACCAAATACTCTAAAATAATTTATTTTAGGTTTCTTTCCTTTAAGCAACTCATAAGGAGTTTTACACTTAAGCTTGTGTATCAGACTTCTATTCAAGACATAGTTGGATGTACTAACAGCTTCTGCCCAATAGGAAAGAGACATATTAGCATCTGCCAACAATGTGCCAGCAGCTTCAATCAGGGTTCTGTTCTTCCTTTCAACTACCCCATTTTGTTGGGAGTTCTAGGAGCTGAGAAGCTGTGTTGGATACCTTCTCTCTCACAGAATTCTTGCATGAGAATCAGTACCATGATCACTTCTGATCAAGGCCACATGAGTAGAGTACTCATTCTGCACACATAATAGAAAATCTGTAAGGGCTTTGAAGTTATCAGCCTTAGTTCTCAAAAAGAACACCCAAGTGAACCTAGAGAAGTCATCTACAATGACTAGGGTGTAATACTTCCCTCCTAAACTCTGTACATTTATTGGGCCAAATAGGTCCAAATGTAATAAATACAGGATTTTAGGAGAATCACTTTTATTTACTGATTTAAATGAATTCTTGGTTTGCTTGCCTAATTGACAAGCCTTGCATAGGCTCTCCTTCTTGTAGGGGCAAGAAGGTAAACCTCTAACAAGGTTGTGTTTAGATAACCTAGATATATTCTTGAGGTTAACATGGCTAAGCCTTTTATGCCATAAAGTATTGTTATTGGTTACTTCATTAAATAAGCAGATTTCAGAGTGAGTTGAGTTAAAATCTACTAAATAAATGTTACCTTGTCTAATACCTACTAACACAATATTATTATTTAAAGTAATATTACAAAGAGAGTTAGAAAATGATACCTGGTATCCAGCATCACATAACTGACTTACTGAAATGAGATTGTGCTTCAGTCCAGTTACATAAGCAACTCTCTTGAATGTTACAGCTCCAATTGTCATCCTGCCATAGCCTTCAGTTTGACCACAGCTTGAATCTCCAAAGATCACCTTTGGGCCAAGCTTGGCCTTGAACTTTGACAGATGTTCTTTATTTTCTGTCATATGCTTGGAGCAACCACTATCCAAATACCACTTATTCTGAGTGATAGGATAGGTCTTTACCTGTAGAAAAATAAGTTAAACATTGTGGACCCAGGTAACCTTGGGTCCCTTGTTTTTCACATAAGAAAAACTGGAAATAAATGAATAAGCAGGTTAAGGGTGATAACCTAACGGGTAAGATCTCCTAGGTGGGATTCTCCATGCAGATGATGGGTCAATGAACCTAGGGTTTCTATTTTCATTCTGGTTTCTAAAGTTCTGGGTGAAGTTTTGAAATTCATGTTGAAAACGTCGATCAGTGTTCGACGATGGGTGCCCAGATCGTCGATCTCCGTTCGACCATTGGGCCTGCGATCATCGAGCAGCGTTCGACGCTCTTTGTATTTCCTTAAATTTTTGTTTTCTTTTCTCTCTCTTAGCTTTATTTAAAGCTTTATTAACCTGATTAACTTGCTCAGTGTTCTTTATCCCATCAGCTGAGATAAAGTTCACTGGAGTTGAAAGATGGTTTTTAAGAATGATTGGGGGTTCACTAGAAGATGCTCCTAAGCCTAATTTGTTATTGCCTGACCTAGTGTTAGACATGCTGGTTATTTCAAGCAACTTAAGGCTTCTACCATTCAGAGATTCTTCTAACCTTTTGGACTTAGCTAATTCATTCTTAAGGAATTTTATTTCTTCACTAGAATTAGTGAGTTCTGCTGTTAACCTAATGTTTTCATTAGAAATTAATTCAGATTCAGCTAGTTTATTTCTAAGCTCTTTTATTTCCTTTTCAAAACTAATTAAATCTAAACATAAAGATTTAAAATCTGATTTAAATTCAGTAGATGTAAAATCATAAGATGACAATACCTCATCTTCAGTTGGTATTTCTTCATCAGAATCTGAACTCTTTGCAGCTGAGTGATTGCTGCAGGCATCAATTGCCATCAGGCAAACTTCCTTTGCCTTCTTTTCTTCCTCGTCCTCACTGGAGCTTGAGGAGGAAGATTCCTCATCAGAATCGCTCCAGGTTTCAGCAACAAAACCTCTCTCCTTCTTTTTGTTCTTGTAGGAGGATGGCTTGGAATGATTCCTGTGCTGATCCTTGTCTTTCCTTTTCTCTTTATTCTTTTCCTCTGGACAATCTGGAAGAATATGTCCAGGCTTCCTGCAACCATAGCAAATTATTTCTTTAGAAGAAGTACGATCATACCTTGGTTTATCTTCATACTTTGAAGATTTCTTTCTGAATTCTTTCCTTCCCATCTTGAGAAACCTTTTGGCAAATAATGCCATCAGTTCCTCATTGGACTGGCTTCCTTCAGAAGCATCAGCAGCTTTGAGATCAAGGGTTTGCTCTTTTCTTGTGGGAGTTGGAGTCTTTGCTTCAGCCTCAGCTTCCCTGGACTTCAGCACTTGCTCAAAGGACTTGAGCTTGCCAAGGAGGGCTTCTGTTGAGATTTCATTTATGCTTCTGGCCTCCTTGATAGGCCAGATCCTCAGATCCCATGTGCTAGGGAAGCACATAAGAATCTTATCATTGACCTCAGTCAATGAAATATCCTTATCAAGAGTCCTCAGCTCATTGATGATTGAGCTGAGCCTTGTGTACATTGCTTCAACTGATTCAGCATCAATTTTCTTAAAATTCTCATACTAGGAGATAAGGTTGGACCTTCTGTCCTTCCTTTCATCAGCTAAACCAGCTACATTCTGGTTCAGTGTATCCCACATTGCTTTTGTTGAGGAACAGTCAGCAACCTTCTGGAATACTTCATCAGACATTGTCTGAGCCAGAATGTTCATTGCCTTAGCATCTGCTATCTTTGCCTTTTTGTATTCATCACTGTAATCTGGAGGAGGCACTGCACTCATATCAGTTGATGATGAAGTAGTAGCTGCAGCAGGTGCTCTTGGTGGTCCTGTCAAAATAAAAGCAAAAATACTCTCATCAATAGAGTTCATATATAATTTAATCCTTGCCTTCCAGATGCTAAACTTAGCTAAGTTGCATGCTGGAGGTCTGGTGCTAGAGTAATCCTTGGACTGGGCCATGATAGTGAAAGTGAATATCTATAATCCTTGGTATCTATCAGGATCTTGTGACTTAGGTGTTAGCCTATTCAGTCAGTCAACCTCCCTCTGATACCAATTGAAAGAAAAGGGATAGATACTACTCTAGAGGGGGGGTGAATAGAGTAATCAAAAATTGCACTAGCAAAGTTGACTGTCTACTCAACTCCCTTGGAGTTAATTGCGGAATGAAGGTTATAGATATTTGAGATGAAACCCTAAAGCCTAACACAAGTGATGTTCACAAAAGGCAGCCAACTGTAATTACAGTTAAGGCTTGGAATCCTAAACAGCAACTAGCAATCCTAGTTAAAATCTAATCACAGCCAATCAGCATAGAGAATTAATTAAACAATCCAGACGACACAAGGAATTTATAGTGGTTCCCCAAACAACTTGGGTACGTCCACTCTTCTACCAACAAGGTAGGAATCCACTCAGGTTTTTGATCAGGTGCCCTGCCACCAACAAGATCTGCTTCAGGTAGATCCAGAAACCCTTTAGACTTTTGATCAGGTGTCTAAAAACCAACACAGGTTTTTGATCAGGTGCCCTGCCACCAAGGTATACTTTTGAAGGGAGTAATAACCCTTTACAGGAGGGGGAAAGGAGGTTAAGATGTCTTCTCTATTTTACAATAGATTAGAGAAGCACAAGAACTTGCACTAAGCTAGAAAGCTCTAAAGAATCAAGGCTCCCCCTGGCTAAAAGAATGTCTAGGTGAAGTCTTGCTTCAGTGCAGAAACACTTCAGAAAGTCTGAAGGAAAAAGCTACAAGAAGATAAAGAATATGAATTGAAAAATTCTTCTTTAGGCAGCTATCTTCTTCTTCTTCTTCTTCAAAAAGCACTGAGTGAAAATCTTCCTATAAGCAGGAGAACTCAGGTTGAAGAAGAGTGAAGAGATAAAACTTCTTCTCAGTTGGATGTGAACGAGCTGAGAGCAGTTGAAAACTGTAAGTTCTAAGCTTGAATGCAGCTGTTAGCTTTTGAACTCCTTTTTCCTGAATGAATTAGTTTTTTGGCTATGTTAACTAACTGATTTCTTTCTTCAAAGAATTCTCTTTATAGCAGCAGCAGCAGCAACGGCTCTTATTTGAGTTTGAATCTTGTCTTCTACTGAAATCTGCAAGCTGGGCTGCAAGTAGCATAAAGCAAAACAAATACTGCAGACAGATATCCTATAAGAGGATAAAGCTTTCTAAGAAGCTGCAAATAACTCTGATAAAATAATACTAGAGAAAGTCACATCAGAAGAGACTCTTTACGGCCAAGAAAGACTTTCTGAGTCTAACGGCTATAAAGGACAGCCTGGCAGATAAAGCAGAAATCATATCTCAGCTAATAAGACAAACAACTTTGTCAGAAAAAGATTGGCTCATGCATAAGGAATGGAGCAGATATTGCATGGAAATAATATCATAAATTTATTCAAACAATCTTTTATAAAATATGCCAAAATAAATATGAAATAATTCACATCATAGAAGATGACAAAATTACTCAAAACATACAGCAAAACGTCGAACGACCCTCGGAGATCGTCGACCGAAGCACAGAGATCGTCGACCTATCAGACAGATAGTCGAACGATCCAGATAGTCGAACTATCAAAGAAGATAGTCGAACTACCACAACAGATAGTCGAACTATCAGGACAGATAGTCGAGCTATCAGATAGTCGATCTATCAGGACAGATAGTCGAACTACCAAACAAAACAGATAGTCGACTTATCAACAGATAGTCGAACTATCACAGAAAACAGATAGTCGACCTATCAACAGATAGTCGAACTATCACAGAAAACAGGTAGTCGACCTATCAACAGATAGTCGAACTATCAACGAAAACAGATAGTCGACCTATCAACAGATAGTCGATCTATCAGATAGTTGAACTATCCAAGCAGATAGTCGAACTATCAAAGAGAACAGATAGTCGACCTATCAAACAGATAGTCAAACTATCAAAGAAGACAGATAGTCGACCTATCAACAGATAGTCGAGCTATCAACCAAAACAGATAGTCGACCTATCAACAGATAATCGAACTATCAGATAGTTGAACTATCCAAGCAGATATTCGAACTATCAAAGAAAACAGATAGTCGACCTATCAAACAGATAGTCGAGCTATCACAGAAAGCAGATAGTCGACCTATCAAACAGATAGTCAAACTATCAAAGCGGACAGATAGTCGACCTATCAAACAGATAGTCGAACTATCAGATAGTTGAACTATCCAAGCAGATAGTCGAACTATCAAACACAACAGATAGTCGACCTATCAAACAGATAGTCGAACTATCAACGCAGACAGAACGTCGACCAACTGATAGACGATCGTCGAACAGTCGATAGACGATAGTCGAGCGGCGTTCGACCATAGTCGAACGAAAAACAACTTAACCAAAAATACATCTGGAAAAGTGACGCCTCTAAAACTAGAGCAACAAACTAAACAACTAACCTTTGACCATAGATAAATCTTGGGTCAAGAGACAGAAAAAGAAGACTGAACTCAAATCAAAACTAGGGTACCAACACTGTATCCATCCATGATGGAGGGTTCTTCTTCCTCGCTAGGGTTGATGGAGGGTAGATGAAGGGCTTTGCCTAGTCTCTTAGGGTTTACCTTAATCTTGATGTCCTCAATCTTAGACTTAAGTGAATTTTAAGAGGACAACACCTTGACGTTGGAGAAGAATTCTACTACCTCTTCTCTAAGAATGGTGGAGGATTTAGAAATGGTGTACTCCAAACTTGTGGTCTCAATCATCCTTAACACTTCCTTAATCTCTGGCGAGGCATGACTGAATCCATTCCTCACAATTTCATAGCCCTCCTGGAGCTCCTTTGAGATCTTTGGCTCCATTGAGTCAGTGCGGCAAGACGCTGAGAAGGTTTTGGTCTCGACGGCTAGGGTTAAAGCTTTTAAGAGCGGTGTGGCTTTTTGTTTCTTGTCGCCTTTATATATATATAGTGAAAAAATTTAATTACCTTATCATTAGATTAACCAATTAAACATTTTAGACTTAAGTTAGTACTTTTAGGCTTTACGGCTTGCTCTACACTTCCTGTTATGATACAGGGCACTTAGTGCTTCTATTATACCTCTCAGCTTTTCTTTTATTCACTTAAAGCCTGATTAATGTGTAGCTTCCCTCACTGACTGGATATACATTCTATTTGTCTCACCATTATACAAATATTTTATCAATTCTAAGTATAATGTAGACCTGTTATGCTAATAAGGTAGTTTTAAATTAGCAAACTTTATCAAGCACTGATTTACAGGAGAGGGTAAAGGCTACAAGCTTTAACAATGCAGATCATTTTGATAGATAAGAAAATTATTGTTTTACAACTAATGTTCCTGATTTGTTTTATCCTAAGCACATCTGTCTTAGTTTATAAATCTGCAAACTTACTCTTTGTAAAAAAGAGAGAGACTTATCTTGAGGTTGTTAGCCTTTATCCCTTGAGGATTTCACTCTTATCAACCTCAACCTTTGTTCCTTGCTCCACTTGGACCATAGTCCTTAAGCAGTCAACTTGTCCAAGACATTTGCCGGAAACATCCTTTTTTCAAATATCAAGTCTTATCTTAACAGGTATTTGGATTATCCTGCAAAACAAAATTTACATTCCCTTAGGAACCCAATACTTATTGGGTCCTAGGTTCATGTTAGCTTTATAGAACTTTTGCCCAACTCTCTGCCCGGGCTGAGCAACCTTCTGTCCACCAGCCACATTCAGGTTATGCCAACAATCAATGGCAAAATGGCCCACCTTTCCACAGCACCAACATTTATGAATGTTGAATCTTCTCTTTTGGACAACACAGAATTGTTGTCCATGAGAGAAGTGAGCATCCCTAAATTTTGTTGGATGAGCATTGAATGTTGTTGCTTCCTTCTTCCTAAGTGAAGGTGCTGAAGAACTAAATACAGCTGGTCCAGGATGGGCAAGTTGTATTTTTGGAGCCTGCCATCTAGTAGACTCTCTCATCTCTTTAGATACAGGATATTTGGATCCAAATCTAAAGAGCTTATCCTGAGCTTTATGGCTAGAGTGGACAGAATCACTTCTTCGGAGATCATGTGTCTTTACCCCACTAGTAGAGCACACATTTGATTGATCCTCATGGGTAGGTGCAAACTTGACAATTTTAGAAGGTAAATTTGCCTTTTGAAACACTGTCTTCTTATTGGGGAATTTAGGTTTGAATTGATGATTAATGTGATTAATACCCAACTTCTCAGGGACTTGACAGGTTGCAGCTTTTGGCAAACTGACCCTGTGATTGAGAAGGGTTAATCACAATCACCAATTTCTCTGTGAACTTTTGTTCCAAATATCTAATATGTTTATTCTTCTCTTCTAGAAGCTTGGTCTGACACTCAAGACTTTTCTTGAGTTCAGACACCTCATTTCTTTTCTTATAAAACTCAATAGATTTATTGTTATAAAGAGTTTTATAAGGCTTCAACACTTCAATCTCCTTGGCTTGCCTTTTGGCAAGAATTCTGCTCTTCTTTAGAGCATCTAGGAGCATTCTATACTTGTCAATCAACTGATTGACATCAGTCTCAAATTCTGAGCAATCTTTATCACAGGATGAAGATGCACCAGTATCTGGACTGGTTTCATAGTCAGAGGAAGATGTAGAAATGGAGAGAATTTGTACCTTACTTTGTTCTAAATCTTCTTGACTTCTTTCATCTTCAGTCATTGCCAATAAGCCATGGCATCCACTGTCTTCTTCATCCTCCTCATTGTCACTGTCAGAGTGTGACAGAGGGGTCTTTATTCCTATCCTGGTAGCAGGATATTACTCTTCTAGTCTAGCAGCCAGCTGCATTTCATAGGATAGCAGCTTTCCAAAGAGAGTTGGTGGAGGAGTGTCTACCAGCTTAGCCATTTCCCTAATGACAAATCTTGTTGTCTCAATCTCTAGTGAGAGATCTAAGGAACTTGTCATTCAGCTCATAGTTGTTGAAGACCCTACCATAGGTTCTTAGTTCATTGACTGTCCTAAAGAACCTCTAAAAGAAGTCAGCTACTTTTTCAGATTTGCTTTGTCTGAAAGCCTCATACTCTTGGTTGAGCATGGACTTCCTATCATCTCTTACTTCCTCAGAGCCTTCCATGTAGATCACAAGAGTGTCTCACATTTCCTTTGAGGTCTTGTAGTGTACAAGATTTTGGAAGGTTGATTAATCAATGGCACTGGCTATAATATTTTGTGCCCTTTTGTCCATGGTGGACAGAATTACTTCATCTCTGTCCATCTCTGTATATGCCATGGGCACTCTCAGAGTTGGATCTATGGTGGAAGCCTTTGCGGGGATAAAAGGACCTTCCACTACTGTTCCAAAGATCTTAGGGATAGATTCTTCCATGAACAGTCCGAGCCTTTGCTTCTAGAGGTCAAATCCTTCCTTCCTGCAGATTGGTAGCTTCATGGACCCTAGCTCCTTATAGTTCATTCCTGACCCCAGAATTATATTTGTAGCAAACCTTGGAGGTATACTCAGATTGTTAGATCCTTTTTGAGTAACCTCTCTCTGATACCACTTGAAAGTTACTACTTCAAGGTTAGCTAGTCACCTAGAGGGGTGGTGAATAGGTCTTTGAAATTTCTTTAGTCTTTTTGTTGTTTACTAACTAAGTGATCTAGAGCTTTTCCTTAATACCTGCAATATAAAACAAGAACAAGCAACACAACACAACACACAAGTATTTATAGTGGTTCCCCAATTGGGTACATCCACTTTCCCTCCCACCTTTCTAACTTATGTTAGACAAGGAACAAACTCCACCAAAATGCTCCTCAGAGCTTACACCTCAAGCCCTCAGCCTTACACTCAGGTTCTCTTCAGAACCCTACCTCCGAACCACAAAGGTTCCTACCTCAGAGCCCTGTAGTGCTCCTACACTCAGTGGTCCTCAAACCACCTACCTCAGCCTTATCTCTAAGGCCTACAGCTAAGTCTCTACAGCCCTACAACTTCAGTCACTTGGCCCTACTCTCAGAGTGTTGCAATACTCCTACAACTCAGTACCCTTCCAGGTACCTACCTCAGTGCTCTTCAAGGCACCTATATCTCAGCCTCCTCCAAGGCCTATAACTCAGTGACACACTTGTCACCTACAGCTCAGTGACTCAACAGTCACCTACCTCTGGCACTAGGCCCTACACTCAGGCTGGGAGGTCAGCCCTACCTCAGATCCACACTTGGATCCTACCTCAGTACCCCAGCAGGGAACTTACCTCAGTGACTAATTAGTCACATACAACTCAGGCACAAAGTGCCTTACAGCTCAGATTCAGACAAGCTGAATCCTACAGGAAATTAATCAAGTAAATTGAAATACTAACTCAGAGAAAAATCTTTGAGTCTAACTTGTTGGACTGAGCAGATATCATTCCAGCCCACTTGTTGTAGAAGGAATTAGCCTTCTTCTACAGCTACAAATTTCTCTGTTGTACTGAAGACAGTTAACTGCTGTTGAAGGCTTACAACCCTTAACACACCTATCTCCTCTTGCAGATTGAATGAATCAATCAACTTGTTCTCCAAGGAACAATCTTGCTGAACTTGAAGAAGCTTCAACTATCTTTCTCTTTGCCTTCTGGCTTGCACTGCTGGACTTGGCTTTCAAGCTTGATGGAGAAGATGAAGTCCAGCCGCATCTCTTTCGTTTTGTATTCGTTAACCCTAAACATCTTTTCTTCTTTTCCTTTTATATCTGTTGATTTGAATCAACGACATAATTTTAATGTGGGCCCCGCCAAGGATGGTCAGCGTCATCTCCCTCAGAAGAAGACAAAAAGTAGCTTCCGGCGCTATTGTAGCTTTCCCGCAACGACATGAAATTATTTGTCTGCGCTCGACGAATGGAGAGATGGGCTCGACGAATGGAGAGCTGGGTTCGACAAATTTTGAATTAAATTCGACGAAATCTGAACTGAGCTCGACTAAATCATAATCTTCAGACTTTATCTTGAGCTCGACGAAAGGTAAGCTGGGTTTGACGAATTCTGAAATCTGTTCGACGAATTCTGAACTGAGCTCGACGAACTCATAATCTTCAAACTTTAACTTGAGCTCGACGAAAGGTGAGCTGGGTTCGACGAATTCTTAAATCAGTTCGACGAATTCCAAACTGAGCTCGACGATCTCTGGATCTTCAAACTTGAACTTGAGCTCGACGAAAGGTGAGCTCATCTCGACGAACTCAGAATTCAGTTCGACGAATTCTGAACTGAGCTCTTCTTTAGAAGCGTTGAGTGAGCATGCCTCACTCAATGCTTCTGGACTTAGAGAAATTTTGCTAGCTTTGTCTCAGCGGTTTCTTCTCAACTGTCTCTGTGGTTTCTTCTTCATAGCTAAGACTGCCTTTTATCTAAGCAGTTTTTTCTCAATTAACTCAGCGGTTTCTTCTTAACTATCTAAGCGGTTTTTTATTCACAACTAAGACTGTCTTCTGTCTTAACGGTTTAGCTGAGACCAACACTTCTCTCAATGTTTTGTGTGAAGTTTCTTAGCTGTCTCAGCGGTTATGCTGAGACATTCTTCTCAACTGTCTCAGCTGTCTCGACTCTTTTGCCTTAGTCAAATAGTCTGACTTCCAGCTTCCTCTTCCTGTTCACCTGTCCAATCAAGGACAACCTGCATGCAAGAACTCAAGCACAAATCAAATACATTATGCCCCTTATCATATTGAAAACTTCACTTGTCCAGGAGAAACTCGTTACCCTTGTAGTTCTCTTTGGATTCATGACGAAGCTTTTCTATGCGGATGGAAGTGAGTGTCGCACCTTCCCCTTTTCGGATCTAGCCTCGGATCTGGTTTCCGACCACAAGATCTCCTTCAACTCCTTCACAAAGATCAGCCAAAACACTTACCTCCAGCAGTTAGTTCTCTTCTCCAGAACTTGGATGAAATAAAAAGAGAGAGAGAGTGAGAAGGAAATAATGATTTCCTCATCCCAACCCCACTCATATATGGCCTCGGGTTAAACCCCAGCCACACGATCAATCCATCAAAATGAAGCAAAGACCAAGATTTGAGTTGAAAAGTCAACCTCCGCTCACTAGCCGCTCACCAGCCATCTAACACGAGTCGCCACTCGGCGATATCTTATTTCGACAAGTCATCGAACGAGGTTGAGTTCGTCGAGCGAGATCCACACTTTAGCCTTCGACATTGGTCGAATAACACATAACAGAACCACATTCGTCGAATGGTTTCGTCGAGTCGAACTCCGTTCGACGTTCGTCGAGTCCAACTCCGTTCGACGTTCGTCGAGTCCAACTCCGTTCGGCGTTGAGTAGAACTCCGTTCGGCGTCGAGTCGAACTCTGTTCGGCGTTTTTTCCGAACTCCGTTCGGCGTTTTCGCCCAACTTCGTTCGGCGTTTTAGCATGTTACTTCCTACTCTTTTTGGGGTGTTACAATCCTCCCCTCCTAACAAAAATTTCATCCCAAAATTTGCATACAATTATCAGAAACACAGTAGCAAATGTGTTATAACATATGTTTTCTTCACACAAAAAATGTTACAACATTTTATACAAACAACTCGGGAAATTCAGCACGCATGGTTTGCTCCCGCTTCCATGTTAGCTCCTCAAGTCCACAAATGTCCCACCGGATCTTGACCATCCTGATTGTCATGTTCTGCAGCTGCTTAACCGTCATATCCTCGATTCGAATGGGCTTAACCTTCGTCGTTAGCTCAAATTCGACCGGTACTCGATCATTCGCAATCACTTGAGCTGGCTCTTTCACAGCTTTTTGCAGCACTAATATATGAAACACATCGTGCAAGCTCATCGGTCAAACGAACTTCTGATCTTTTCACGTCAGTGTGGTGAGAGGAAAGGCTATCCGCGAGAAGTTCTCGACGAAGCGCATATAGTAGCCCGTTAGTCCAAGGAAACTCCTGACTTCGGCAACAAAAGACAACACAAGCCACTCCCGTATCACAACTATCTTCACAGGATGCACCACAATGCCCTCTTCACTAACCACATAGCCAAGAAAGGCCACTGACGACAACCAAAACTCGAACTTCGAGAACTTGGCGTAGAGCTTGTTCTTTCTCAGGGTGTGAAACATCATTCGAAAATGGTTCGCATGATCTTATTCAGAATGAGAGTACACCAAAATGTCGTCAATAATTATGATGACAAATAAATCCAAGTACTCTCGAAACGTTCGGTGCATTAGGTTCATAAATACCGATGACGCATTTGTTAGCCCAAACGGCATTACCGTGAACTCGTAATGACCATAGCGTGTACCAAACGTGTCTTGGGAATATCACATTCCCGAATCCTCAACTGATAATAGCCAGATTTCAAATCCAGCTTTGAGTAGACAGTTCAGCCCACTAGCTAATCGAACAAGTCATCAATCCGTGGAATCAGATACTTGCTCTTTTTCGTCAGTTTATTCAGCTCTCGATAATCAATGCATAGCCGCAATCTTCCGTCCTTCTTTTTCACAAATAGGATCAGAGCGCTCTAAGGTGACATACTTAGGCGTATAAAGCCTTGCTCCAGCAACTCTTACAATTGAACCTTTAGTTCTGCCATATCCTTTGACGCAACACGATATGGCGAGCGGGCCACAGGTTTCACACCTAGCACCAACTCACTAGCGAAGTCAATCTCCCGCTGGAGCGATAACCCTGGAAGATCCTTAGGAAACACATTAGCGTACTCTGATACAATAGGGACATCACTTACACTGGGACTCGGCTCAACAACCTCCAACAGCGTGAAGAACAACTCCGCGCCCTTCCGAACTACCATGACTACTTGGATAGCAGAAATCAATATCTCGCTCGATCCTCGCATACAAGCGAATTTAGTCTCTCGTTCGGTGTTCTGCCCCAGTGTGACTTCCTTAGAGTTGCAATCTATATAGGCACACTGCTCCAAGAGCCAGTCCATACCAAATATTACATCAAACTCCGATATCGGTAGCACTGATGCTTCCAATCCAAAGTCCTGACTTCTTATTCGCACCTCAACACAATAGGCTCGATCTGCGCCCATCAAGCACCTGTTAGGTAGTAGCACATTCACTCGATCTGTCGGCGTAAACGAAGGCACTCCAATACGCCCGACGAAGCCTTCCGACAAAAAAGAATGAGAAGCTCCTGTATCGAACAGTGCTCTTGTCGGACACTCCGAAATCAGGACAAAGCCTAAATCAAACCAATCATGCAAAAGAAACGCATAAGGTACTAAGTATGGAAAGCAGTAAAAACTGTATCTTAACTCATACCTGTCACGATGTCACTTTGTTTTATGGACTCCTGTTGGTCAAGATTATAGACTCGGGGTTGCATTTGAGATGCAGTTGACTCCACCACTGCCTTTCCCTTTTCAGCATAAGACGCACCCGTCTTTTTCTCCCCTTTTGGAAGTCCACTCCAGCAATTTTGAGATATATGACCCACCTTGCCACATGTATAACATGTGTGCGGACCTCTCCCCGAAGTTGCTTCAGACGCAGGAGAAGAAGGAGCTGGCGCAGAAGTTTTAGGCTTCTTTTTCCATCATTGAAACCCAGACTTTGAAGAACTAGGTACCTTGAACTCTGTCTTCTTCCCTTCCAAATCATTCTTACGTTGTACACGCTTCATGTCCAACTCAAGGGAACGGGTCGTATTGACCAATGTAAGGAAACCCTGCGTCATCGGTCCTGAGAGAAGCAACCGCCGGTCATCTCTCAGTACTTTATATAACCGATTTGTTTTTTGTTCCTCATCTGTAAACGTAAAGCCTGCATATCTTCCCAATCTCGTAAACTCGTGCAAGTAGTCATCCACCGACCTCTCGCCTTGAGTTAGCCTTTGAAATTGGTTCTCTATTACAATCCATTGTACCGATGGAATATATCTTGCCAGAAAACACCTTAAGAACTCCTCCATTGAGACCTCGCTCAACGGTCGATCAGCAAACTAGTGCAGCTCCAGCTCATCACACCAGTCTTGCCTCACCATCCAACAAGAAGGTAGTCACAATAACTTTTTGTCACTCTTCTGTTTCAGTTGCTGTCAGGACCCTCTTTATTCTTGAGAGCCAATCCTCGGCTTGTTTAGGGGTTCCAGTACCCATAAACACAGGGGGATTGAAACTCATCATGTGTTTTAGTTGCTTCTCCATTGCTCGTCTTGCGGCCACTGGCTCAACGACCACTTGTCTCACCGCTACACGCTCATCCATGCCAACCGGTTCTTGAACCATCGCAGGAATAGGAGGTTGTCTCTGACCTCCTGGTTGCGCATTCATCATTACAAACACACCCTCAGCAACCAACTGTATAGTCTCCACCAAAGGAGGAGGTCTTGGCACCTCATTTGGAGCATTACTCTCCACCGAGCGTTGGGGTTCTTGCTGCCCCGCACCACTTCTAGTCGCCTGCAATGTGAAACACACAATTAAACAACTACGAATATTGCCAAAAGCAATCACAAGAACATACCAGTTCTGCAAACATGTGTATTTGCATTCCTAAGAGGACATTCATGGGTTCAGTTATGTTATCACGGTAGCACACATACACGTGCTCACCACCCCTGAAAAGAATTCGACCACGAATTTAAAGAAGAAAGGCCGAGAACAGAATCTGATAGCAAATTTGTAACGCCTCATCCGTCGTATAGCATATGACAGAAGGTCCGACTGGGGCCTGATGCCATATACTACGAACAGGTAAGGAGATTACTAATTGTTTCCAAATCTAAGTTCAATTATGAACGCACCCTAACTTAGAACATGCTAATGGAATAATTTTATTTTATGAACCCAAACGTAACAAGAATGTCCAATACACAACCAGAATGATATATATACATATAACACATGTTTTGGTCATATCCTTATTACAACTGTTTCATTTAACAAAAAGTGACTTCTTACATCGGCACGCAGGCCGACCACACATGAAAACAGTAAAGTTCGTCTTTGGGCCTTCAAGGGCCAGCCACTCGCAGCATAAGGACTTCAGCCCGCTACTTCCCACTTGGCTCTCCAGCACCTGTACAAAAGGACCCACCAAAACGTGGCAAACAAAGCAACAGTCAGCATTTTGCTGACCCGTATATAATGATCCCACCCCTTACTTGGGGCGGCATTTCTACATCCCTGCAAACAAAGCATCATATATATATCGTGGCATGTACAATGTGCAATTTAAGCACCATTCACCACATACGTAGGCTCAACGGCAACACGCCCCTTGCACTCAGGGCACATTTTCGATGTACACGCCTTCCCTTGGATCACCACCGTTCAGTGGTCCACGACTTAACGGTTAACTTTGTCATTCATAGGTCCTTAACTTGACGACTACGTCGTTCAGAGGTACTTAACTTAATGACCAACTGCCCATTCAGAGGTACTTAACTTAACGACTCTGTCGTTCAGAGGTACTTAACTTGATGGCACAGTAGTTGGCCTCCACGGCACAACTCATCATACTTTACCATTTCAGGCTGGTACCCACCATTGCTGGTCAATTTAAGCTCATAGCTTTGCATACAATGGCCCCCATGTCTCTTAGAGACAGGCCTCACAACATTGTAGGTCCCTGGGAGCTATTTCCGTCGATAGTCACTGTCACCCGGCGACATCCACAGTTCTCCGGACTGTGATCTTTTTTGGGTCTTTTCCTGGAAATGCTTCCAGTACTTTGATGCAGCATCCTGCACACCCCTAGACTCCAAATTTCATATGTACATCACACGCATATCCACGGAGTCTTCTCCAGCACGCAAAATAAACATCACCAATCCAGATCATGATGTGGGGGTGATCGTGATACGGACGTGCTTACACTAACAGACACCTAACCGTCACAGAACAAGAAATAAAAAGAGAGCTCCGACCAAAAGCGAACGAAAAGGGGTCGATTGGCTCCCGAAATCCGGGACTCGATACCACGTCCTTAGGACCTACCTCTCCAACAAGCACACAACTCGTCGTAACCCGGACTCGATACAACGTCCTTAAGACCTACCTCTCCAACAAGCACACAACTCACCGCACCTACACAAGCATCTATTCTTTTCAATATAAGCCGTTTCAAACGCAGCAATAATATAATTCGGAGCGGCGGAAAAACTTTCAAGAGCGATCGAAATTCGAGTCGAGATCAACTCCCTTGTTGTCACACAAAGTGTGCCGATCGGAAGAGCAAATCAAGGCTAGGCCAAGTTACGCTCCTGAGACGGATCTACCCGTTCCGGTTAACAAGAGGTTCAATAACAACAAGTTCGATTTCAGATTTTGCAAGCGATGAAATTAATATTCACGGAGAAAACGATGTGTGAAAAACCTCCACAAACTAAAAGCATGAATCACACAAGAGGGAAGAGGTTACCCAACCTGGAATAATGTTCACACAAGATAAGGTGGGAGAATCACTCTCTCCACGGATCCGTTGACGTCACACCGAGGGGTTTGCAACCTTCTTCCAAGGAGTCGTACCGAAGGAAGCCGCGTCGGAGTCGCACCGAACGGATTGAGGGAGCAAGGGGGCAGCGGCTTCACACCACAAGCCACGGGGGGGGGCTTTGGAGAAACTCCTCTTGGCTGAAATTCTCTAAGGAGGATTTTAGGTTTAAACTTTTCATTAATTGATTTCTCATAAGCACCTCCTTAAATAGGAGTTTACAACAAGCTTTAACCCTCCATGATGGAGATGTAATCTCATCCATCCGAATGGCTAAGTGCACACCAAAAATAAAATTATTTCAAATTAAAAATTAAAAGCATGCAATGAATATAAAATTATCACTTAAACTTAGGATAATTTTATATTCCCAAAATATAAAATAGAGTTCATAAAATAAGACAAATAAAGTTAATTCTTCATGGCAGTTCTAGCATACCGCGGGCGGAGGTTGTAACGTGCACTTCCTTCAGCGTCATCACGGCGTCTAAGATCTTTGTGTCGAAGCGCCTCGGCAATCGGGTCATCATCAATTAGCGGCGGCGCTGCATCAATCCTCCCCCACTCAAAATCACGTATCTCTTATGCGTGAGTGGAGAGATAGCGGCGGAGAAGCTCGGCATCCAAACGTTGAAGCTCTGTCGCGAGTACCCAAGAGTCGTCCGACGGGGGGCGGTCACGCCATCGGACAAGGAAGCGGTAGGTAGAACCATCAGGAGTAGTGAATGGTTCCGCAGCGAGTATCATATCTGGAGTGAGAAATGTCCTGGGGAACCTGGGAAACATGTCAGCAATAGGAATAAAAGAAGGCAACGTACCATCCGATGTTATACCTGCGGGGACCGAAGGAGAGAGATCATCTGAACTACCACTCCCCAACCCATCAGAATTTTTAGTGGAAGGAGAAGACGACAGAGAATTCAACTCAGGTGGAGGTAAAACAAACAGCGTAAAATCCGAGACATTAAAAATAGGGGAGATACCCCAATCAGCTGGCAAATCCAAAACGAAAGCGTTGTCACCTAGTTTCTTGATAATCCGAAAAGGGCCGGCGCGCTTCGGTGCCAACTTCTTAACGGTGCCAGATGGCAAGCGTTCGGGAACTAATTGGACTAGGACAAAATCGCCAACTTTAAAGTGCGACACCCTTCTATGTAAATTAGCGTGCGTCTTATAAGACTCGTATTGAGCAATCAAGGTAGCTCGTATACGTGCATGTAAGTCATGAATATGTTGGGCGAAGTATTGTGCAAACTGACTTGTCTTGTATGTTGGGGGCAACGGCACCAAGTCAATAGGCACAGGGGCCTTATACCTGTGAACAATCTCGTTTGGTGACAGACCAGTAGACCGATTTTTGGAATTATTATAAACCAACTGGGCGTGGGGAAGAATAAGATCCCACGTGCCTTTGTGATCGCTCACTAGGCATCTAAGAAGGCTACCCAGGCTCTGATTAACCACCTCCGTCTGCCCATCAGTCTAGGGGTGATAGGCAGAGGAAAACAATAACTTGGTACCCATTAAGACCCAAAGTGTCTTCCAGAAATAGCTCGTGTACTTAACATCTCGATCCGAGACTATTGTCTTCGGCACTCCCCGGTGACTAACTACTTTAAAATATAATTTGGCGATATGAGACTCATCGTTAGTTCTAGTGCACGGGATAAAATATGTCATTTTGGAGAACCTATCCACAACTACAAAAATAGAGTCGTGACGTCGTAAGGTAGTTGGTAGGCTTAAGACAAAGTCCATGCTCACATCTTGCAATGGGGTGGAAGGAATAGGCAACGACGTATATAAACCGACGTTGGTTTTGGTGCCCTTGGATACCTGACAAGTACGGCAACTACTCACCACTCGTCCCACCATTGCCTTAAGTTTTGGCCAATAGAATTTTTCTTCAACTAACGTAATAGTCTTATCCCTACCGAAATGACCACTCAACCCTCCGCCATGCAATTCCCAGATGATATGGAGGCGTAACGATGACTGCGGAATACATAACTTTCCAAGTCTAAATAGATAGCCATCCTTAATGACGAAAGACGATATGTTCATGGGGGAGCTATCTTGGGCTGACAAATATGCGTCCTGGAAATCGGGGCACATGGCGTACTCATCTTTGATTCATTCGAATCCTACCACATTAACCTCCATAGTGGTGACTAACAAGGTTAAGCGACTAAGAGCGTCCGCGACTCGGTTGTCAGCTCCCTTAAGGTGTTTAAGATTGAAAGTGTAACCCTGTAGGAAAGATACCCACTTAGCGTGACGCGGGCTGATCTTATGCTGGCCATTGATGAACCGTAACGCTTCGTGATCGGAAAGGATCACAAACTCCTTAGGTAGGAGATAGTGCCTCCAATGGTGCAGACATCTAATGACGGCGTAGAACTCCCTATCATAATTTGAGTAGTTTAATTTGGCGCCCGTCAACTTCTCACTAATATAACTCACGGGGTGTCCCTCCTAACTCAAGACACCTCCAACTCCAAAGCCAGATGCATCACACGTAAGCTCGAAGACCTTGGTGAAGTCGGGGATACGCAACACCGGGGCTTCGGTCATAAGCTCTTTCATGCGACGGAATGCAAACGTGGCAGATTTCGTCCATGTGAATTCACCCTTCTTCATGCAGTCGGTAATGGGTGCCATAATGCTACTAAAATCGCGTATGAAACGACGATAGAAGGTAGCTAAGCCGTGGAAACTACGCACCTCTCGAAGGTTAGTGGGCTCGTGCTAGTCTCTAATCACTTGAACCTTTCCGGGGTCAACACGAATTCCATCAGAACCAACTATGTAACTCAAGAATTCAACTTCTGAAACATAAAATGTGCATTTCTTAAGATTTAGAAATAAGGTTTCCTTCCTTAAAGTGGTGAGGATTACTTTGATGTGGGAGAGGTGTTCGGCGGGGGAGGTACTAAAGACGAGGATGTCATCGAAATATACTACAACAAACTTCCTCATATACAGCCTAAATATGTGTGTCATCATCCGGTAGAAGGTGCTAGGGGCATTGGATAACCCAAAGGGCATCACCAACCACTCATACAACCCGTCCTTAGATTTGAACGCTGTCTTCCACTCATCCCCCTCTCGGATCCGAATCTGGTGGTAACAACTCCGTAAGTCTAGCTTCGAGAAGATAGTGGCACCCGAAAGGACATCCAAGAGGTCATCTAATCGCGGGATTGGAAACCTATATTTTATAGTAATTTTGTTGATAGCCCGGCTATCAACACACATGCGCCAGGTGTCATCCTTCTTTGGGGCAAGAAGGTCCGGGACAGCACACGGGCTCATACTCGCCCTAATAAATCCCTTACGCAGTAAATCCTCTATCTGGGTTTGTAACTCTTGGTGGGCGGCGGGATTAAGCCTACAGTGGGGTTGGTTGGGTATGGACGATCCGGGGATAAGGTCGATGGCATGTTGTATATCTCTGAGCGGAGGCAACGACGATGGCAACTCATCCGGGTAAACGTCCCTAAACTCTTCCAACAATACCCGTAGCTCTCGGGGTAAATCATCCAACACGCCACTATCGGTTTTGGTACCCATGAGAACGAGAGCGTACATCATGCCCTCAATGAAGGGATCCTTCACAAATTCTTTCCTACCAACCAAGCTCAATGCCTTCCTCTCTACAGGGACAGTGGTATCCTTAGCCATCACTACCGGTTCTTTTGGCACAGTCGGTCTCAAGGTGATGGTCTTGCCGTTGAATTTGAACTCATATGTGTTGGCGTGACCGTAGTGTGTCACATCACGGTCATAGAGCCAGGAGCGGCCTAATAACACATGATAAACGTCCATGGGCAGGACGTCGCACCAGACCTTATCCGAGTAGGACTTGAATGACAGGGGAACTAAGCATCGTTGGGTTACCTTAATAGTAACCTTACTAATCCAAGCAACCTGATAGGGAGTCGGGTGCGGCTCAACAATCAAGGACATATGCTTAACAGCGTTCTCAGTAACGGCGTTCACGCAACTACCACCATCAAAAACTAGTTTGCATAGCTTTTTGCCACTCTTAAAGATCAGGGAAAATATGCTCGTCCTCTTCCAGTCGTCTACGGGACGATGAGTGGTCAAAATACAACGCATCACCATAAGGCAGTGATCGTCCTCCAAGTCACTAGGGACTCCTTCGGGGTCACTTTCCTCCGCGGCCTCGTACTCATAATCGTAAGGGTCGGTAGTCGGCTCTAATAAGGCTAGAGTTTTCGTCTTTATTGGGCATTCGTAGGCATAGTGGCCTTGAACGTCGCAAGAGTAACAAGTGGTGTTAGCCTTGCTAACCTTCCCTATAGGAACACACTCACTTGCGGGGTTCTTAGAGTTTCGAGCGGTTATCATAACAGACTTCGACTCGTGGGATTTGAACTTTCCCTTATCAGGATATGTGGAAGAAGATGCCCCAGTGGTGGACTTGTTCTTCGCATGAGAGTAACGGGAGTGAGCCTTAGAGGCTAAGTGTTTTCCAATGTCCAAGGCGGCATTGAAAGTTGCGTTCAAATCCGTACGCCCATATCGCAAGAGCTTCCTTTGGATATCGGGGTGAAGCCCCTTTCGAAATCTAGATAAAGTGACTTCGGGGATCTCCCTCAGGTCACATCGCACCATACGGTCCTTAAGTCCACCCATATATTCAGCTACCGAACTCGAGCCCTGCCGCAGGGTGGCAAGCTCATCGAACATCTGTGTCCGATGGTACGCGGGGACGTACTGATCGGTCAACAAGTTCTTCATTACGGCCCACCCAATAATTGGGTCTCCGTTCCCAGCTCCTAGCCTACGCTTTTCATTCAACCAATAAGTTTTGGCACGACCCGTTAACTTCATCCTAGCAACTTGGACCTTTTGGGGGTCCGTGAGATGGTGTCAGTCGTAGTAACATTCCATGTCCACCGTCCAATTAAGGAAGTTTTGTGGATCTCCTATGCCGTCGTAAGTGGGGGCATCAATCTTGACGGCCCTAGTAATGTCAAACTCTCGCTCGTTGCGACGGCCTCGAGGGGGCACTCGTGGGGAGTCCCCATCAGAATCCGAATTGGAGTTTTGTTGGCGCCAGTGGGGACACTCAACATTAACTGGTGGGGGGGTGTCCTAGCCTTGTTTTGTATGAACTGGGTTAATAAGTTCCTAAGCTCAGTCATTTCATTACACAGCCCTGCTATTGCCTCGGTGTTGGGATCTCCATTCTCATTCGCAGCAATCCTAGACGTAGACAGGGTTGAATATTCCGATCCTAGCCTAGTGCGCATTCAGGTTTAGAAAAATCTTGGAAAGATGATTTTTCCTAGGGCTGTAGCTATACTGAAAATAAGATATTTTTATAGACTCCCAACGCGACTAACACGTATATCATTAAAAAAAAATTTGAAATTTCACTGAAAAATAAGGATTTTAGCCCGCTATTGGCAGACCACGGAAAATATTTTTTTGATTTTCTAGAGATCCGAACGACAACCAAAGAACGCAGAGAGGATGTTTGCAACGTGGAAGTTGAAATAACCTCCCTCTGATACCAAATTGATGTGGGGGTGATCGTGATACGGACGTGCTTACACTAACGGACACCTAACCGTCACAGAACAAGAAATAAAAAGAGAGAGCACCGACCAAAAGCGAACGAAAAGGGGTCGGTTGGCTCCCGAAATCCGGGACTCGATACCACGTCCTTAGGACCTACCTCTCCAACAAGTACACAACTCGTCGTAAGCCAGACTCGATACAACGTCCTTAAGACCTACCTCTCCAACAAGCACACAACTCACCGCACCTACACAAGCATCTATTCTTTTCAATATAAGCCATTTCAAATGTAGCAATAATATATTTCGAAGCGGCGGAAAAACTTTCAATAGCGATCGAAATACGAGTCGAGATCAACTCCCTTGTTGTCACACAAAGTGCGTCGATCGGAAGAGCAAATCAAGGCTAGGCCATGTTGCGCTCCCGAGACGGATCTACCCATTCCGGTTAACAAGAGGTTCAATAACAACAAGTTCGATTTCAGATTTTGCAAGCGATGAAATTAATAATCACGGAGAAAACGATGCGTGAAAAACCTCCACAAACTAAAAGCATGAATCACACAAGAGGGAAGAGGTTACCTAACCGGGAATAATGTTCACACAAGATAAGGTGAGAGAATCACTCTCTCTACGGATCCGTCGGCGTCACACCGAGGGGTTTGCAACCTTCTTCCAAGGAGTCGCACCGAAGGAAGCCGCGCCGGAGTCGCACTGAACTGATGGAGGGAGCAAGGGGGCGGCGACTTCACACCACAAGCCAGGGGGGACGGCTTTGGAGAAACTCCTCTTGGCCGAAATTCTCTAAGGAGGATTTTAGGTTTAAACTTTTCATTAATTGATTTCTCATAAGCACCTCCTTAAATAGGAGTTTACAACAAGCCTTAACCCTCCATGATGGAGTTGTAATCTCATCCATCCGAATGGCTAAGTGCACACCAAAAATAAAATTATTTCAAATTAAAAATTAAAAGCATGCAATGAATATAAAATTATCACTTAAACATAGGATAATTTTATATTCCCAAAATATAAAATAGAGTTCATAAAAAAAGACAAATAAAGTTAATTCTTCATGGCGGTTCTAGCACGCCGCGGGCGGAGGTTGTAACGTGCACTTCCTTCAACGTCATCACGACGTCTAAATTCTTTGTGTCGAAGCGCCTCGGCAACCGGGTCATCATCAATTAGCGGCGGTGCTGCATCAGATCAATCTGTCTGAATGGGCTTCTCACAACATGCCTATTCCGTACTCCACATTTTCGGATCTATATGCAGGAATATATGGGGATCAAACTGATCTACCCATTGGAATCCACCATTTTTAACCTTTTGGTGAGGGGATCCATGCAAGTATACATATTGAGAACTTCACTTGTTCAAGAGAAACTCGTTACCCTTGTAGTTCTCTTCGGAGCCATGACGAAGCTTTTCTACGCGGATGTAAGTGAGCACCGCACTTTCCACTTTTCGGATCTGGCCTCAGATCTGGCTTCCGACCACAAGATCTCCTTCAACTCCTTCACAATGATCAACCCAAACCCTTTGCTCCAGCAGTTAGTTCTCTTTTCCAGAACTTGGATGAAGTAAAGAGAGAGAGAGTGAGAAGGAAATAATGATTTCCTCATCCCAACCCCACTACATATGTGGCTTCAGGTTAAACCCCAGCCACACGATCAATCCATCAAAACAAAGCAAAGGCCAAGATTTGAGTTGAAAAGTCAACCGCCGCTCACAGCCATCTGATACGATTCGCCACTCGACGATATCTTATTTCGACAAGTCATTGATCGAGGTTGAGTTCATCGAGCGAGCTCCACACTTTAGCCTTCGATGTTCGTCGAATAACACATAACAGAACCACATTCGTCGAACGGTTTCGCCGAACTCCGTTCGACGTTCGCCGAACTCCGTTCGACGTTCGCCGAACTCCGTTCGACGTTCGCCGAACTCCGTTCGACGTTCGCCGAACTCCGTTCGACGTTCGCCGAACTCCGTTCGTCGTTCGCCGAACTCCGTTCGACGTTTCGACGTTCGTCGAAATCTATTCAACATTTTAGCTTGTTACTTCCTACTCCTTTTTGGGGTGTTACACCTAAGTGGACATTCATGAGTTATTTCATGTTATAACAGTAACACACGTACATGTGCTCACCACCCCTTAAAAGAATTCGTTCACGAATTCAAATAAGAAAGACCGACACCTCCCTTTGATACCAAATGGTAACACCTTCATCTGTCACATAGGATATAATAGAAGGTCCGGTCGGGGCCCCAAGCCAGATTCTACAGACAGTTAGTAGAGTTACTAATTGAAACCATAATCCAAACACGCATCCTAACTCAAAGTGCATTCTAGCGGAAGTATTTTAAGATTGTAACAAGAACCCAACCATACGAATGTCCATTAAACCAACTAAGAATGAAAAGATGAATACATAAAATAGATATGGTCTTAAGGCCTTACAAGGTTTCCTCAAATAATATTGTATTATATACTTCGGCACGCAGGCCAACCACACATGAGTAATAAAAGGAAACACACTTCGCTTTGGCCTTCGAGGACCGGCTTAGCAACCATTGGCTTTAGCCCGTTATTTCTAGCTCGGCTCAGCTGCACCTGCACAAAGAAATTCCACCCAAAAGGTGGCAAACAAGGCAACGGTCAGCATTAGCTGACCAAATTATAATGACTGCACCCCTCACTCGGGGTGGCGATGCTCCTACCCTGCAGGCAAATAACATCAATATATATAGGCATTTGGAACATGCAATTTAAGCATCAATCACCATAGACGTTGGCACGGTTGTCCAACGCCCCGTACTCTCAGGGCACATTCTCGGTGCACAGGACCTCGAAGGGTCACACCTCCGTGCTTTGCGACGGTCAGCAACGCTTGAGTTTTTTAGGCTCTATTTGTTTGGGCGTTTCGGTGCTCCGTTTTGAGCAAACGCCGCCGGAAGGAGGGTAAACAAATGAACCTCCGACGGCGTTTGCTCCATTTCCACCCGCCCGCCTTGAGAAACGCCCCAAAAAGCTCCATTTGGAGCAGCCACCTCCCTCCTCCAGTTCAAACACTCTGTTTTCACCCGCCGAATCGACCCGCCACCGCCGAACCAAATGGAGCCTTAGTCCTTTAGGGCCGAAGCCAAAGACAGCACCCCTATGCTATGAAAAATTCATGGTGATCCTAAGGAAACACACTTTGACCCACTCCAATTCGAACGCCATAGGGTTTGGGTGCAGTTCAGATATTTTCCATGCTCAGATCGTCAGGCTCGCAAGACACGATGCGGGTCAGCATCCCCTTTCCCATCCATACGATACATAATCTTGTTATGATCCTAGGCTAGCACTCACGGCCGCCTAAGTTGGGCCACACAGGCTCTCAGCTCAACATATTGGCCCTCAAGTCTTCAAGAGACAGTGAGGCGACGACGGCCCTCAACATGATGATGGTACCGGCATACTTACGGATGAATGTGTGTTGGTACCCTAGTTTGATTTGAGTTCAGTCCTCTCCTTTGTGCTCCTTGACCCAAGAAATATCTATGGTCAATGGTTAGGAGTCTAGCTGTAGAGTCCTCGCTTTTCCAAATTGAGAATTTGGTTAAGTAGTTTTTTCGTTCGACCATAGTCGAACGCCGTTCGACTATCGTCTATCGACTTATCGACGATCGTCTATCAGTTGGTCGACGCCTTGGTCTGCGCTGATAGGTCGACTATCTGTTGATAGGTCGACTATCTGTTCTGCGCTGATAGGTCGACTATCTATTGATAGGTCGACTATCTGTTCTGCGCTGATAGGTCGACTATCTGTTGATAGGTCGACTATCTGTTCTGCGCTGATAGGTCGACTATCTGTTGATAGGTCGACTATCTGTTCTGCGCTGATAGGTCGACTATCTGTTGATAGGTCGACTATCTGTTCTGCGCTGATAGCTCGACTATCTGCTTGATAGGTCGACTATCTCTGTGCGCTTGATAGTTCGACTATCTGTCCTGATAGATCGACTATCTGGTAGTTCGACTATCTGTTCTGATAGGTCGACTATCTGCCGAGGTAGTTCGACTATCTTCTTCGATAGGTCGACTATCTGGATCGTTCGACTATCTGCCCGATAGATCGACGATCTCCGTGCGTCGGTCGACGATCTCCGAAGGTCGTTCGACGCTTTCTGCCTGCCTTTGTATTTTGTATTTATTTATTATATTTAATTAATTTAATACATTTTCTGGCATATTATTTCAAGCTGTATGATAAAGTTTCCAGGCATTATTTGCTTCATTCTGTTTGCCTGAGTTCAAATCTTTTAAGATAAAGTTGTTTGTCTTATTAGCTGTCTTTATAATTTACTTTATCTGCTGACAGCCCTTTATAGCCGTTGGACTGAAAAGTCTTCTTCTTTGCTATAAAGAGATTATTTCTGATGTGACTTTATTTGGTCCTTCTGATTATTTGATTTAAGCCTGCAGCTTCTTAGAAAGAGTTTTATTCCTTTTTATAGAATGTTTTGCTGCAGAGATATTTCTGTCTTCTTTGATATTCTCAGCCCAGGTCTCAAGGCTCACAAGAAGACAAATAATTCAAATGGAAGAGAGCCGTTGCTTGATGATGATTATAAAAAGAACCCTTTGCTGAAGGATTCAAGCTAGTCAACAGAAGCTAATAGCCAACATGTGTTCATTCAAGCTTTCAAGCGTTCAAGCTTCCTGCTCTCAGCAAACTCCATCTAACTGAGAAGTGTTAAGATCTTCATCTCTTCTTCACCTGAGTTCTCCTGCTTTCAGGAAGTTCAAACTCAGAGTTTCTCTGAAGAAGAAGAAGAAGAAGAATAGCTGCTTGAAGAGATTTCTTTTTGTTATTTATTTTCTTCCTGTAGCTTTTCCTTCAGAACTTTCTGAAGAGTTTTCTGCACTGAAGCAAGACTTCACCTGGACATCTTTGAGCCAGGGGGAGCCTTGATTCTTTAGAGCATTCTAGCTCAGTGCAAGTGTTTGTGCTTCTCTAATCTATTGAAAAATAGAGAAGACATCTTAACCTTCTTCCCCCTCCTGTACAGGGTTATTACTCCCTTCAAAAGTATCCCTTGGTGGCAGGGCACCTGATCAAAAACCTGTGCTTGGTTTTTAGACACCTGATCAAAAGTCTAAAGGGTTTCTGAATCTACCTGAAGCAGATTCTGTTGGTGGCAGGGCACCTGATCAAAAACCTGAGTGGATTCCTACCGTGTGGGTAGAAGAGTGGACGTACCCAAGTTGTTTGGGGAACCACTATAAATCTCCTTGTGTCGTCTGGATTCAATTGTTTAATTCCTGCATTGTGGCTGTGATTAGATATAACTAGGCTGCTAGTTGCTGATTAGGTTTTTCCAAGCTTAACTGTAATTACAGTTAGCTTGTGTTTGTACACATCACTTGTGTTAGGCTTTAAGGTTAAATCAATATCTATAATCCTTTTCATTCCGCACTTCACTCCAAGGGAGTTGGGTAGACTATTAAGTTTTGTCTGTGCAAAATTTGATAACTCTATTCACCCCCCCTCTAGAGTAGTATCTATCCCTTCACTTTCAATTGGTATCAGAGGGAGGTTGACTGACTGTATAGGCTAACACCTAAGTCACAAGATCCTGATAGATACCAAGAGTTTATAGATATTCACTATCATGGCCCAGTCTAAGGATTATTCAAGCACCAGACCTCCAGCATACAACTTAGCTAAGTTTGGCATCTGGAAGGCAAGGATCAAACTTTATATGAATTCTATTGATGAAAGTATTTTTGCTTCTATTTTGTCAGGTCCCCCAAGAGCACCTGTTGCTGCCACTGCCTCATCATCTGATATGAGTGCAGTGCCTCCTCCAGATTATAATGATGAATACAAGAAGGCCAAAATTGCTGATGCCAAAGCAATGAACATACTGGCTCAGACTATGTCTGATGAGGTGTTCCAGAAGGTTGCTGATTGCTCCTCAGCAAAGGCCATGTGGGACACACTGAACCAGATTGTAGCTGGTTCAGCTGATGAAAGGAAGGACAGAAGGTCCAACCTGATCTCTCAGTATGAGAACTTCAAGAAGACTGATGCTGAATCAGTTGAAGCTATGTACACCAGGCTCAGCTCAATCATCAATGAGCTGAGGACCCTGGACAAGGACATATCATTGACAGAGGTCAATGATAAGATCCTTATGTGCTTCCCTAGCACATGGGATCTAAGAATCTGGCCCATCAAAGAAGCCAGAAGTACAAATGAGATCTCAACTGAAGCTCTCCTCGGCAAGCTCAAGTCTTTTGAGCAAGTGCTGAAGACCAGAGAAGCAGAAGCTGAAGCCAAGACCCCCACTCCAACAAGAAAAGAGCAGTCTCTTGCTCTTAAGGCTGCAGATGTTTCTGAAAACAGCCAATCTAATGAGGAACTTATGGCACTGTTTGCCAAAAGATTTCTCAAAATGGGGAGAAAGGAGTTCAGAAAGAAGTCTTCACGTTATGAAGACAAACCAAGGTATGATCGCTCTCCTGCTAAAGAAATTATATGTTATGGTTGCAGGAAGCCTGGACACATTTTGCCAGAGTGTCCAGAGGAGAAGAACAAGGAAAAGAGAAAAGACAAAGAACAACACAGGAAGCACTCCAAGCCATCCTCCTACAAAAACAAGAAGAAGGAGAGAGGTTTCATTGCTGAAACCTGGAGTGATTCTGATAAAGAATCCTCCTCATCAAGCTCCAGTGAAGATGAGGAAGAGAAGAAGGCAAAAGAAATTTGCCTAATGGCAATAGATGCCTGCAGCAACCACTCTGCTGCAGAGAGTTCTGATTCTGATGAAGAGATGCCTACAGAAGATGAGGTACTTTCATCTTATGATTTTTCTTCAGAAGAATTTAAAGTAGAATTTAAATCTTTATGTTTAGATTTAATTAGCTCAGAGAAGGAAATAAAAGAACTTAGAAATAGGTTAGTTGACTCTGAATCAATAGCCTCTGAAAATGTTAGGTTAAAGGAAGAACTCACTACCTGTAGTGAAGAAATTAAATTCCTTAAAATAGAATTAGCTAAGTCTAAGAGATTAGAAGAATCCCTTAATGGTAGAAGCCTTAAGCTGTTAGAAATTACCAGCATGACTAACACTAGGTCAGGTAATGATAAACTAGGCTTAGGAGCTTCTCTCAGTGAACCCCCAGTCCTTCTTAAAAATAACCTTTCAACTCCAGTGAACTTCATTTCAGCCAGTGGAAAGAAGAACACTGAGCAAGTAAATCTGGTAAATAAAACATTAAATAAGGCTAAGAGAGAAAAGAGAAAGAAGTTTTTCAAAGAAATGCAAAGAGCGTCGAACGAAGCTCGACGATCGGAAGCTCAATGGTCGAACGAAGGTCGACGATCTGAGCGCCCATCGTCGAACGTAGATCGACGTTTTCAATATGATTTTCAAAATCACAATCAATTCCATAGAAACCTAAATGAGAATAGAAACCCTAGGTTTGTTGACCCATCATCTGCATGGAGAATCCCATCTAGGAGATCTCACCCACTAGGTTATCACCCTCAGCCTGCATTTTCATACATTTCCAGTTTTTCTTATGTGAAAAACAAGGGACCCAAGGTTACCTGGGTCCACTCTGTCTAAATAATTGTCTTGCAGGTGAAGGCCTATCCAATCACTCAAAACAAGTGGTATTTGGATAGTGGATGCTCTAAGCATATGACAGGAAATAAAGATCTACTGTCAAAGTTCAAAGCTAAGCTCGGCCCAAAGGTTATCTTTGGAGACTCCAGCTGTGGTCAGACAGAAGGCTATGGCAAGATCACAATTGGAGCAGTTACATTCAAGAGAGTTGCTTATGTCAATGGACTAAAGCATAATCTGATTTCAGTCAGCCAGCTATGTGATGCTGGCTACCAGGTTTCATTTTCTAATTTCTCTTGCAATATTACTTTAAATAATAATGTTGTTTTAGTAGGTATTAGAATAGGTAATATATATTTAGTAGATTTTAATTCATCTCAATCTGAAATCTGCCTGTTTAATGAAGTAACCCTTAATAATAATTCCCTATGGCATAAAAGGCTTAGTCATGTAAACCTTAAAAATATATCTAGGTTATCTAAGCACAACCTTGTTAGAGGTTTACCTTCTTGCCCCTACAAGAAGGAGAGCCTTTGCAAGGCTTGTCAGCTAGGCAAGCAAACCAAGAATTCTTTTAAATCTGTAAACAAAAGTGATTCTCCTAGGATCCTGTATTTATTACATTTGGACCTGTTTGGCCCAATAAATGTACAGAGTTTAGGAGGGAAGTATTACACATTAGTAATTGTAGATGACTTCTCTAGGTTCAGTTGGGTTTTCTTTTTGAGAACTAAGTCTGATAACTTCAAATCCCTTACAGACTTTCTACTTTGTGTGCAGACTGAGTACTCTACTCATGTGGCCTTGATCAGAAGTGATCATGGTACTGAGTTTGACTCTCTTCTCATGCAAGAATTCTGTGAGAGAGAAGGTATCAAACATAGCTTCTCAGCTCCTAGAACTCCCCAACAAAATGGGGTAGTTGAAAGGAAGAATAGAACACTAATTGAAGCTGCTAGCACATTGTTGGCAGATGCTAACATGCCTCTATCCTATTGGGCAGAAGCTGTTAGTACAGCCAACTATGTCTTGAATAGAAGTTTGATACACAAACTTAAGTGTAAAACTCCTTATGAGTTGCTTAAAGGAAAGAAACCAAAAATTAATTACTTTAGAGTTTTTGGCTGTATTGTGTATATTCATAATAATAATAAAGAATATATTAGAAAGTTTGAAGCAAAAGCTTCAATGGGAATCATGCTTGGATATTCCCAAGTAAGCAAAGCTTATAGGGTTTATAACAAATCAACCTGTAAGATAGAAGAATCTGTGCATGTATCATTTGATGAGCATCAGATGTTTTACAAGGAGAAAGAAAATTCTCCTTCCTCCAGTTCCTTGCAGGTACATGATGCCCCTCAAGAAATCCTTCAACTTTCAACTCTTCAGATCACTGAATCAGACAGTGATGAAGACATTGCTGAAGCTGTTGAAGCTGTTGTAGTACCACCAACAGTAGATCAAATTCCTCCTGAGGAATTAATCCCAACTGTTGCTGAAGATCACATCCCACCTGCTGATATTGTCACACTTAGAGATCACCCCTCATCTCAAGTGATTGGAGACATATCAGCTGGTGTGCAAACAAGACATCAATTAAGACAGGATGTGATGCATGCTTGTTTCCTCTCACAGGTTGAACCCCTCACCTTTAAAGATGCAGAGCTAGATCCCCACTGGATCATTGCAATGCAAGAGGAGCTCAATCAGTTTGAGAGATGTAAAGTTTGGACTTTGGTTCCAAGACCTAAAGGCCAACTGATCATAGGCACCAAGTGGGTGTATAGAAACAAGCTAGATGCAAATGGAATCATAGTAAGGAATAAAGCTAGGCTTGTAGCTCAGGGCTACAGACAGGAGGAAGGTATAGACTATGACCAAACCTTTGCTCCTGTTGCAAGGCTAGAAGCAATAAGGATCTTCTTGGCCTATGCAGCCTTCATGAAGTTTAAGGTGTTCCAAATGGATGTCAAAAGTGCATTCCTGAATGGTGAGCTTAAGGAAGAGGTGTTTGTTGAACAACCACCAGGGTTTGTTTCATCAACTCAGCCTTCTCATGTTTTTAAGTTACAGAAAGCTCTTTATGGACTAAAGCAAGCTCCTAGGGCCTGGTATGAGACCTTAGCTAGTTTCCTGTTAGAGCACAACTTCACTAGGGGAGTAGTTGATAGAACCCTTTTCGTTAAGCATCACAAGGACACAATCCTGTTAGTTCAGGTGTATGTAGATGATATTATTTTTGGCTCCACTGATCCCAAACTGTGCAAAAAGTTTTCTAACTTAATGCATTCCAAGTTTGAGATGAGTAGCATGGGTGTGCTGTCTTACTTTCTTGGTCTCCAAGTTAAGCAAGATGCTGATGGTATCTTCATCTCCCAATCCAAATATGCCAAGGAATTGGTAAAGAAATTTGGGATGGCTGATGCTTCAACAATGCCTACACCCATGGCTACTAATGTAGTTATTGATTCTGATGATCACGGCAAGCCAGTTGATCAAAAGAATTATAGGGCCATTGTTGGTTCCCTATTATATCTAACTGCAAGTAGGCCAGATATAATGTTTGCTACATGCCTTTGTGCTAGATTCCAGGTCAACCCCAAGGAATCTCATCTGATTCTTCTAAAGAGAATCCTGAGATACCTGAAAGGATGTCCAGATCTAGGACTTTGGTACCCAGCTGAGTCAGAGTTTGAATTAATTGGATATTCTGATTCTGATTATGCTGGTTGCAGAGTTGACAGGAAGAGCACCTCAGGAACTTGTCAGTTCCTGGGAGAGAGATTGGTCTCTTGGTTCTGTAAGAAGTAGGCTTCTGTCTCAACTTCAACTGCAGAGGCTGAATATATAGCAGCTGCTAGTTGTTGTTCACAGATCCTGTGGATTCAAAACCAGCTTGTGGATTATGGTTACTCACACAAGAACACCAAGATCATGTGTGATAGTACCAGTGCTATCTCAATTGCACAAAATCCAGTGCACCACTCTAGAACGAAGCACATTGAGATTAGGCACCATTTCCTGAGAGATTGTGTGGAAAAGAACAAGATCTGTCTTGAGTTCATATCCACTGAGTTTCAGAGAGGTGATATATTCACCAAGCCTTTAGATGAACAGAAGCATCTGTTCTTTTTAGTTCAACTAGGCATGAACAATGGACGAGACTAAGTGTGACTTTATCGGCCTATGTTGAAATCTGTTTGAAGATAGTCGAACGAGGTTCGAAGATAGTCGAACGGCTTAAGCTTATCGTCGACCTCTGGTTAATGATAGCTTATCTGTTTGAAGATCGTCGATCGACGTTCGACCATCGTCGAACAGGTTGGGCACATCGTCGATCTCTAGATGACGATAGCCTGTTGTTTGAGAAGCCAGAAATAGTCGAACGATTGTCCGACTACTCTGCTTCTGAGCCGATCGTCGAACGACCGTTCGACCATCGGGTCAAGATCTTTTTAATAGACCGACTATATCCGGTCAGATATAAAGCCGATAGTCGACCTAGGTCAAAAGATCTTTTGTTTTATCGTCGACGGAGCGTGCCCTTTCGCATTCTGCTTTCCCGCTTGCGATTTTGTGCCGTTTCGTCCTCTTCGTCTTCCTCCTCCTTCTCGCGTTTCTCCAGCGATTCAATGGCGGTTTCCCCAGCTGTTCTAGCCGTCGTCAAGTTCGATGCAGGATTCAGTGTGGATTTTGAAGCTTTCAGCAGTTGCGATGCCGGAATAGTGGAAGTTCTCCAGCTCTGCAGGGATCAAGGTTTAGAAAAGTTAATGTCTGAAAGAATTAAGATTAACATTCCAGAAATTAAAGAATGGGCTTTCACGTCGTCTTCCTCAGACGAAGCGATGATTGGTACCATAGGCGGAGTAGAAGTTATCCTGACTCCGGCCGTTCTTTCTGATGTTTTTGGTTTAGTTATTGGTGACGAAGATTATGAGCAAGACGCTCAGGAGTTTGGAAGGATGCTTGTTGAGCTGGGACATGCCGAGGGCATTCCCACCAAGCTGCTCAAGGTAAACTTCCCCTTCAAAATTAAGTTTTTGGCTGAGATAGTTGGAAAAGTGCTTCTGGGTAAGCACTCTGCCCATGATAACATAACAAGGCAGCAATTCGCACTTATGTGTGCAATTGTTAATCGTAAAAGGATCGATTGGGCTGCAGTTCTGTTTGATTTAATCAGGAAAAAGAATGGAAAGAAGAAAGTTACCCTCGGAAGGGTTATAGGTATTTTCCTGAAGGAAAGATTTCCCCAGCTGCTGAGTTCTACTGCAATAACCATCAATGCCAGCAAGAAGATGGATCCCCATCTATTCTCAAAGTGGAAGAGGACGTTCGTGAAATCTGCTCCAGCACCATCTGAGGACACAAGGACTGCATCAGTCGCTCCTCAACCTATTGAAGCTGGCCCAGCTCTTCCTTCCTCCTCCTCTGCATTGCCGTCTGCCTCAGCTGAAGTACCATCAACTTCAGTTGAAGTAAGACTTTCTTCCTCTGTTGTCCCTGAAACAACTACGGTTGTTCCTTCTTCCCCTCCAGCCTCTCCTCTACCTACATATCTGGCTAGGATATCTGCTCCTAGCTTCGATTTGTTAGGATCAGAGAGAATTCTTACTCCTCATGTATCTCCCGTTCATTCCCCATCCCCTGCTCCCTCTCCTGCTCGATCCCCTGTCCCCATTATTTCTCATCCCAGCACCCCTACCATATCTACTGCTGCTCCATCCACCTCTCATCCATCATCTTTTGAAATCTCTCCAGAGATTATCTCCCGCATCGTGGAGCTGATTACCCCATCAATCAAAACCATGATTGACGAGTCAATCGCTCCCCTTGCCGCCTCCATTGACCGTTTGACTGCCTCCATCCAATCCATCTCAAAATCTGCTGAGCCATCTTCCTCTAGGTGCCTGGTTTCAGTAGCCACTGAAATCAGGCAGGGGGAGATGTTCAATGAAGATGTCTCAGTCCTTCCTGCCTCTCCTCCAGCTGAAATAGAAATAGCTCCAGATGTTGTCATGTCTGCCCAGGAAGAGATAGCTCCAGCCCAGGAAGAAATAGCTCCTGCTGAGAATGTTTTAGCTCCAGTTTTGTCTGAGAAAGAAATTGCAGATGGAATATTATTATCTGAGATTGCAGTTAAGGTCTGCTTAGAAGATCTAACCTCTCCTGTGATAGTTAGATTCCTGGAAGGAATTATAACTTCTTATCTGAATGACTGTTGGGAGATGGTTAAATATGAAGGTAACTCTTTCATTCGTTTTGTTGATGAGTCTATTAATTTGATAGTCTGTGAATACATTGAAGGAATGATATCTGTTTATTTAGCAGATCTATATTCATAATTTTACAGATATTATTAGAGAAGATTTAGCTGCCCAAATAATAGAAGTTGTTTCTGAGGCTGTACCAAGTATTCCCGATATTCAAGTTGACCCTGAGTTGGAATCCTTCTTGGATAATAAAGAAGATGAGTCTGAGAAAGAGGAAGTCAAAGTTGACTCTCTAGTTCTGAGTTTGGAAGAAGCTCAAGCAAGAGCTGCATGGAATTTAAGAGCTCTATCTTTAAAAGAGAAAGAGAAAGATTTGCAAGTTGAGAAGTCATCCATCTGGGATGACTCTCCAGGATTAGATTTAGACTCCCTTCTGGCTTTGGATGCCATAGAAGAAGAAAAGGAGAAATCTGCTTCAAAGCTTAAAGAAAAGGCTGTCTCAGAAGCCTATGACCCTTATGAGAACCCTCCATCATCCCATTCTGATGATGATGATGATTCTGATGTTTCTGAAAAGTCAAAGAAAAAGAAATCTGCTGCAAAGAAAAGAAAAGCTGCTCCTCCTCCACCTCCTAGCAAGGATAATGATACTCCGTATTACATTTTTGAAGGGCATTGACCCTAAATCCAAGGATTTTAAGCATTGGATGTGGTTTTCGAAAAATCAGCAAAAAGAAAGGAAAAGAACCAAGAGGTATGATAGTCCTGTCTCTAAATGGACTCCCAGAGGTCCTCCTCCTCCTCCCGGTGCAGGAGCCTCTGGGAACCTTTCAGCTCTTCCTACTGCCTCCTCTGGAAAATCTGTGTCTGCTCAGCCCCAGCCAAGGCAAGGTTATCAAAGCTCTCAAGGAAAATCATTTTATGGTTCTCAAAGACAAATGAAGGAGAATGTGAGTCAAAGACCAACCTTTTCCCCACCTCCTTCTCCAAAGAAGAGAATTTCATCTCCTTCTCCAGTACAGACTGAGGAAATTGTATCAAAAGGTAAATAGTTCACCTTTGTTTTAAAATATATAGCAAGAACCTATCTGCTAAGTATTCTTTAATGTCTTATCTAGATAAAATAGCTGATGCTGCTTCTCCTGAGCCCGTATATGAAAATCCTGAGCTCGATCCTAACTTTAGGATGGCTCGCTTTCAAGAACTTGTAGGAGCAGCCCAGATAAGAAAAGCAAGAGCTGAAGGAAAAGATATAACTGGTTTTACTACCATGTCAGCTTATAGAAAGAAAGAATTTGAAAAGTTCCAGGTAAATCCTGAGATATTTGACCCGTCAAAGTACATGGAAAAACATCCTGAAGCTGTTGTCCCCAGAGCTACAGAACTGAAGATTATTGGTGCTCAGGATCTAAAAATGTCAAAGAAAGAATCAGATGACCCGCTTAGAAAAATCTCTTTTGTTTCTAGTTCTTCTGATCCTTTACCAGACTCTAAAGATTCATAATAGTTTAATTAAACTGCTGTGGTATATTTATTTATCTGATTGATAATCTGCCAGTTTATTGTTATCTATTTGCTTAAATTATTTTTAATATTCTATTGCTAGCTGTTTTTAGTTTCTGAGAGACTTAACTCAAATAGGGGGAGATTGTTGGTACCCTAGTTTGATTTGAGTTCAGTCCTCTCCTTTGTGCTCCTTGACCCAAGAAATATCTATGGTCAATGGTTAGGAGTCTAGCTGTAGAGTCCTCGCTTTTCCAAATTGAGAATTTGGTTAAGTAGTTTTTTCGTTCGACCATAGTCGAACGTCGTTCGACTATCGTCTATCGACTGATCGACGATCGTCTATCAGTTGGTCGACGCCTTGGTCTGCGCTGATAGGTCGACTATCTGTTGATAGGTCGACTATCTGTTCTGCGCTGATAGGTCGACTATCTGTTGATAGGTCGACTATCTGTTCTGCGCTGATAGGTCGACTATCTGTTGATAGGTCGACTATCTGTTCTGCGCTGATAGGTCGACTATCTGTTGATAGGTCGACTATCTGTTCTGCGCTGATAGGTCGACTATCTGTTGATAGGTCGACTATCTGTTCTGCGCTGATAGCTCGACTATCTGCTTGATAGGTCGACTATCTCTGTGCGCTTGATAGTTCGACTATCTGTCCTGATAGATCGACTATCTGGTAGTTCGACTATCTGTTCTGATAGGTCGACTATCTGCCGAGGTAGTTCGACTATCTTCTTCGATAGGTCGACTATCTGGATCGTTCGACTATCTGCCCGATAGATCGACGATCTCCGTGCGTCGGTCGACGATCTCCGAAGGTCGTTCGACGCTTTCTGCCTGCCTTTGTATTTTGTATTTATTTATTATATTTAATTAATTTAATACATTTTCTGGCATATTATTTCAAGCTGTATGATAAAGTTTCCAGGCATTATTTGCTTCATTCTGTTTGCCTGAGTTCAAATCTTTTAAGATAAAGTTGTTTGTCTTATTAGCTGTCTTTATAATTTACTTTATCTGCTGACAGCCCTTTATAGCCGTTGGACTGAAAAGTCTTCTTCTTTGCTATAAAGAGATTATTTCTGATGTGACTTTATTTGGTCCTTCTGATTATTTGATTTAAGCCTGCAGCTTCTTAGAAAGAGTTTTATTCCTTTTTATAGAATGTTTTGCTGCAGAGATATTTCTGTCTTCTTTGATATTCTCAGCCCAGGTCTCAAGGCTCACAAGAAGACAAATAATTCAAATGGAAGAGAGCCGTTGCTTGATGATGATTATAAAAAGAACCCTTTGCTGAAGGATTCAAGCTAGTCAACAGAAGCTAATAGCCAACCTGTGTTCATTCAAGCTTTCAAGCGTTCAAGCTTCCTGCTCTCAGCAAACTCCATCTAACTGAGAAGTGTTAAGATCTTCATCTCTTCTTCACCTGAGTTCTCCTGCTTTCAGGAAGTTCAAACTCAGAGTTTCTCTGAAGAAGAAGAAGAAGAAGAATAGCTGCTTGAAGAGATTTCTTTTTGTTATTTATTTTCTTCCTATAGCTTTTCCTTCAGAACTTTCTGAAGAGTTTTCTGCACTGAAGCAAGACTTCACCTGGACATCTTTGAGCCAGGGGGAGCCTTGATTCTTTAGAGCATTCTAGCTCAGTGCAAGTGTTTGTGCTTCTCTAATCTATTGAAAAATAGAGAAGACATCTTAACCTTCTTCCCCCTCCTGTACAGGGTTATTACTCCCTTCAAAAGTATCCCTTGGTGGCAGGGCACCTGATCAAAAACCTGTGCTTGGTTTTTAGACACCTGATCAAAAGTCTAAAGGGTTTCTGAATCTACCTGAAGCAGATTCTGTTGGTGGCAGGGCACCTGATCAAAAACCTGAGTGGATTCCTACCGTGTGGGTAGAAGAGTGGACGTACCCAAGTTGTTTGGGGAACCACTATAAATCTCCTTGTGTCGTCTGGATTCAATTGTTTAATTCCTGCATTGTGGCTGTGATTAGATATAACTAGGCTGCTAGTTGCTGATTAGGTTTTTCCAAGCTTAACTGTAATTACAGTTAGCTTGTGTTTGTACACATCACTTGTGTTAGGCTTTAAGGTTAAATCAATATCTATAATCCTTTTCATTCCGCACTTCACTCCAAGGGAGTTGGGTAGACTATTAAGTTTTGTCTGTGCAAAATTTGATAACTCTATTCACCCCCCTCTAGAGTAGTATCTATCCCTTCACTTTCAATGTGCTCCTCCAATCAAAGACGCGCGTTGCCGTAACAAATATTTTGATAAGTGTCATCGCCGTTACAATCTCCGCCCGCGGCATTTTAATAATTAATTAATACATATAATTATTCTATTATAAGTATTAATTAAATATTCTGTTATTATTTTTATTTAATAATTGTTTAGACTCTATTATTATTTTCATTTTGTTAGGCTACATTTAGCCTTGGGATGTTGTAAGCCTATAAATAGACATGATGTTGTAGGATTTATTATTGAAGAATTAAAGAGAACTTTTAAAATTTGAAATTTCCTAGTGATTTGGAAATCCCCTCTTCCCTCTCTCTTTCCTTCTCCTCTATAGCCGAAATTGGCTTCCTTCCCCCTATAGGGTTCGGCCATCCTTGGAACCGCCGCCCTCCTCTTCTCTCTCCTTTCAAGGCTGTCGGCCATCCTCAACCTCCACCGTGAAACCGGCCCCCTCTCCAACCGCCGGCTCCTCCTAGGTGTGGCCCCCCATAGAGACAAAGGTTCACCACCTTTTCTCTCTCTCATCCCCCCGGCCGGCCGAGTGCAAGAAGACGTGGAATTCGGGAACGTTGCTCTGGCGTGACGCAAGGAAGGCGACGAGTTTTCTCTCCATCCGCCGTGACTCCGGTGGAACCGTGGCGAGGTGATCAACTTTTGGTATAGATCAACTCCTAGATCAATCTCTGAGCGGGGTAACGAAATTTCTACAAACCTTGAGAATTATTTTTCCCTCTAGATAATTTCTGTGGTGGAAAACGTTGGCGTGCAATCTTGATAGCTTTGGAATCATCGTGGTTTTCTCGAACGAATTTTTTGTCTATCTTGATTTATTTAAATTCGAGAAGGCTTGGCGGGCCTTGTTTCTTTTTGTTTGGAGAGATCTACCATTTTTTGCGAATCGTATTTTTTTGATATATCTCTTTTGGTACAACTCCGTTCGTTCGGATGCAATAGTCGTCCTTTTAGCTTGATCGAATATCGGCCTATAGCCGTAGTTCGTTGTCTAACGGATTGGCTTCCCGTACGTTAGCATCGGGACGATAAAAATTGCAAATGTGTGGGCTGGAATAATTTTCTGTGTGAGTCGCAAATTAGTTAGAACGTCGAGAGAGAATCTTAACTGCGCTAATATTCATGTCACGCGTATAACGCTACATCAATTTTGTATCAGAGTCAGGTTGTGTCGATTTCTTAATTGGCACCATCTTAATTAATTTTAGAGCGCCGACACGCACTTGCACAAATTTTTTTTCAAGCAAAATAAAATAAAAAAAAATTTTGTGGTCTGCCAATAGTGGCCAAAAATCTTTTTTTTTTCAGCAAAAAAATTCAAAAAACTTTTTTATTGCTCTCTTATTTCTTTTCAGCAAGAAAATTAAAAAAAACAATATTTTACTCTAGTTATTAAGTGGTAACAAATCTTTCTTTATTTAAAATCATTATTAGGGCTAGTTATTTATTTCCTATTTTGCACCACCTTGATATTTTATTTTTAGTATTTTTAATTCGTAACTTTTGGGGCTGAAATTTTTACTCAACATTAAGGACTCATTTAGGAGATTACACAAAAATTTTCATAATTTTCTAGATTCATTTCGTTGGTCCAAAAAAATCGTAAAAGTTATCATAACAGATTTTTTTTCTATGCTGGACAGATTTTTAGTGTCCACTAAATTAGGCATAACTTTCTCCTCCTACGTCCGATTTCAGCAACCTGTGGATCCGTATAGAAGTTCTCTACAAGTTTTATATTAATAATATTTTCGAAATTGATACTATTTCAGGTCCTAAAATTATTCTTTCCAGCACTATATGTGCATTAGATTTGTGCACATGAAAATCTAATTATTATAACTTTAAAAAAAATTCTCACCTCCCTCCGATTATGGCCCAAAACGTTTATGCTTCCCGATTAGACTATTCGTATGCTAGATTTATTGCTAATAACACCTCAAGGAAAACCCACCGCCCCCACACTCTTCCTCTCACTTATGACGGTTATGGGAATCCACAAACTTTTACGGACTGGCTTAAGGAAATGGAATTTTATTTTGATTGTCATGATTGGGATGACCACGAAAAGGTTGTCGTCGCCCGAGATAGACGATGTGTCGTATCAATACGGCGCTCTTGACGCTCTCGACACCTGACGCTACCGCCACGCAGTATCGCTACCGCCACGCGGTATCGCTACAGCCCAGAGAGGTATTCTGGCTTAAACAACTTCGCTACCGCCGGCGTTAACCCTACCGTCAGGCAGTATCTCAGAGAAGACATTTTTTGCTTTAGGAAACTTGGGGCGTTACACTTCTCCCTATAAATAGGGGGTCATATATGTGTAACTTAACTTTTTGGTGGAATGAAAAGCTTGTTATTTAGATTTTTTTCACGTGGTATCAGAGCTCACTCGATTCTTATGGATTCCGATTTTCTAACTACCCGCCTTGCTCCTATATGCTCCTTACGGACTCCGGTTTTCTAACCTCCCTCCTTGCACTTCTTTGATCCGTACGAACTCCAGTTTTCTAACCGCCTACTTCACTCTTCTACAGTTTTTGCGGTTTCTGCAGACTCAAGTTTTTTAACCACTCGTTGAGTTCTCCTATCCGCACGGATTCCTTTTTTTAACCACCTTCTTCATGGAGGATACCGAGTATTCTTCCACTTGTTTGCACCTTCTTCTCAAATCGCTCTTACTATTTCCCTTCTGTATGGCAATCTTGGAACCGCTTTAAAGCTGACTGACCTGAATTATCCAGACTGGAGTATCTCGTTTGTGTTCTTGTTGAGATCTCAACGCAAACGCCATCATCTCACTGATGATGCTCCAGCTCAAGGGTCTACTATCTTTGATGATTGGGATGCCAATGATGCTTTGGTCAGGACATAGCTTACTAATAGTCTCACTGATGAGTGCATACCTATCATTCGACATGATGAGACGGTTAAAGCTGCTTGGACTCATCTTGTTGCTTTGTATTCTAAAGGCGCTCAGATCTCGCGCATATACACGTTGTATTCTGATCTATTTGTCCACCCTACTTTGACTCATGTTGTTGCTTATCAGGAGGTGTAAGATCTTCGCGCTGAGATTCTACAACATCGTCTGTTCTCCGCTGATCTGGATGAGTAACACAAACACTTCCAGAAACTTCTGGTTGTGTGTTATCTTCTTCACCTTCCAGAATCTTAAGACATGATAAGACAACAAATTCTTGGTAAAGCTGATTCTCCCACCCTTGATGCTATCGATGCCCGTATTGCGGTCGTTACCACTCTTCTTTAGCGCTCTCTGCTTAATTCCCCACCCCGTCCTAACACCTTTGCTCATCTGGTTCGTTCTGATAATTCTAGTGGTCGTGGAGGTCATTCTGGTGGGCGTGTTGTGTCTCTTCATGTCTGGTCTTATTGTGTCAAAACATGACATCTTGTTGATCGTTGTTGGGGTAAATTTCCTTATCTTTGCCTGTCTACGGGTGAATCTACAAGGACGTCCACGTCTCTTGCCTCTTCTTCTGGCAGTGCTAATATGGTCACTCAGGATAAGTAGCTATTTGATTTGGGATCTACTAATCACATGACAGGTAATTCTTGTTTATTCTCTTGTTTGGACAAACATAAACGGTCTGGAATTTAGCGGTCTGGCGTTTGGCGGACTGGCATTTAGTCTTGGCGACCTGACTGTGGACTGGTGTTTAGCGGGCCTCTAGAGGACGTGATAGTAAGTCTTGTCGGCCTGAAGATCTTTGAGGATGCCTCCTTGATAGTTCGAGGCAAACTGGTCAGTAAGTCTTGCTGTCCTTAAGATCTTTGAGGCTTTTTCTATCCGTTGTTGTGGGTTTGGTGGACATGAGATTCAAGCCGCTGCGGATAGAGGTCGCAGTCTGAGGAGAAGCTGAAGCTACGTATAAAGGAGCTGAATCTACGGATAGAGGCTCCTATCTTCTTATGTTGCGGCTTGACCAAGGTCGCTGGGTTCCTGAAGATTGGAGGATAGAGGGAGCTATCCGCTTATGTTCTTCTCTGATCATCAACAACATACTGAGAAGTAGAGACCGACGGTTTCTTGGTGTAGGATGATCTGCTTGTCTAACCACTCAATATTGCGGTCTGAAAAGTTGCATCCGCCTATCTTCTTCTTATATTTTAGTCTCACATCGTCTGTTGTATTTTCCTTCTTTCTCTTCCTCCTATAAATAGGAGATCATATCCGTGTAATTTAACTTTTTGGTAAAATAAAAAATTTATTATTTAAATTTTTTTCACATACAATATCACTGAGAAGCGGTAGTCTAAACATTACAATGAGAAATATCATTTACCCATAAATACAAAAGTATAAGCCGTCACCAAAGATATGCTTTAATCACCGAAGACGGTTTACACAGTCAAAACACAAATAGTCGTAACAAAGAGAGAAATAGAAAATTTCATGATCAAAACACGTGTTCTAAACTCTATATTTTTGGATCAAAATACAGTCATATTAAAGGAATAAATCACAGAATAATCTTTTTTTTATTTTACGAATATTTTAAGATCTTATATATATATATATATATATATATATATATATATATATATATATATATATATATATATATATATATATATATATATCTTTGACTACATTAAAGAAATAATTTGGAGTTATAGAATTAATCTTAGCCATCCAAATTGTATCTAGCTTTTGATCTTAATCATCCAATAAAGAGAGAGAAAGAAGAAAAGAAGAGAGGGGGAGAGAGGGTGAGGGAATATTTATAGCCCTCCTAATCTTACATTTAGGGATAGGAGAGAGAGGGGGAGAGAAAAGAGAGAGGGAGAGAAAAATTGATTTTTTAGGTGAAAATTTACATTTTTTACAAAATAAAAATAAGAATATTGATTCATATTTTTTTACTGTCATTTTAAGTACTCATATGTATATATTTTGAATAAAAATACTCAAAAGCGGGCGCAGACCGCTTGAAAGCAGGCACAGCCTGCTCAAAAGAATGCGAAGCCCGCTAAGAGTCAGCAAGCACGAGCAAAATAATAGAACTTGGTCAGATGCCCCTAAACTACATGCTAACTACATGCTAGTTCTATGAATGTAGAGTTTCTGGATCTCCAATAGCGCCTAATTGTTAAGCCTGAAACAAATGGCCTGAATGCTCCTACTCCACGAACCGACTTGGCAGTATCTTTCACTACCCCAGCATGAATCTTCAATCTTGCTCTAGCAGGTTTCTAAAGCAGCGGTATTGATTGGCCAGTAGACTTGACAGACTAACGAAGCAGGTCAATGCCTGACTACAAAGTACTGCCTAGCTTTATCGACCACTGGTAATGTGAATATCTATCTAAAAATGTTTAAATTAGAGTGGAGTTATGTGCAACTCAGATTGACTATGTATAAACCATCTAAAAATCTTTAAATTAGAGTGGAGTTATCGTGGACACCTTCCTTTTCACGACTCTTGCCTGATTCATCTTTGCCTGCCTCGCTCGGTGCCCTAGCAGATCTCCAACTCACGATCAACGCTTGTCGGTGAAGCCTGAGATTCCCCCACATGTATGCCCTCGATCTACTTCTTTTCCGCATCTCCCATACATCGGCAAAGCCCTAGCCGCCTTTCCTCTCACGTTTTCAGCCTTCAATCTCCTTTTTCTTCTTTTCTGCGATTCTCAATTGTGATACCCATCACGAGTTTCTCTGCCGGCATCGGTTAGTTGTGCCCTCGACATTTCTCCCATTCGCAATTTCTCACCTTGCATTTCTGCATCCATGGAGTATCACGGAGAGTGAGATTTGCACCGAAGGAGATGATCCCACAATTTTCTCGTTTTTTCCTTCCCTCAGACATTGGTTAACATTGAAAGCAAGTTTTCTTTCCCAAAACTCATGAATTTCTCAATTGCTCTTGGAAGATTGTTTATAATATTATTTTCCTTGCAATTAATTGTGATTTTGGAGATCTATGTTGATTTTTCTCTCAAACACTGAAGCCATGTTTGATCTGTGTTTACTAGAATGATTTCAAAACATGTTATTTTTTGCACGGTCTACACCTAATGAGTTAGTTTGCACTTAAATTTTGTTGATTTGCACATAATCATAATTGTTTTACACATATAATCACTTTTAAATTACTTTCTAGGCAGTAGAATCTGGCAGCCACTGGCAGAGTTTGTAGTTCATGAAATATTTATTTACAAATTGTCAAGAATCACCCCATACTATCAAAAAATACAAAGCACATCAGTTTATGTTATTCATCAAGCAAGACGACTGTCAAACAACCGTCCAAACATTAAGCTACGGGCATATCGCTTATATGTGGAAAAATTTTCCATATGTAGCGTTTTTTGTGCTAGGAGCACTGTTAAATAGGATTTTCAAATAATGCGGGCCCACTTCTTTACTCCAACTCCGTCTACTCTTCTTCCGTAACCTAGGCGACCGAAGTGCGATTTCCGGCAGATTTCTTGCGAGGCGAACTCCGGCTAATCGTACCTGTTAATGTAGGCGTCGCCGACGGCCAACTCTTCCTCTTTGCGCACTCGCAATCTCCGACAGATTTCCTGGAGCATTTTCTCACCGACGGAGGGATTGAAAAGAACCATGTACGACTATTTTTCTAGCAACTGGAAGGAGCGAACGACGGCCTCATCTCTTTGCAGTTAGGGTTTGTGCAACTGTATTTCAAGTGTTTATTTGTGCAACTGTATTTCAAGTGATTATTTGTGCAACTGTATATACAACTATATTTCAAGTATTTGTTTGTGCAACTGTATTTCAAGTATTTGTTTGTGCAACTATATTTCAAGTGTTTGTTTATGCAACTATATTTCAAATATTTGTTTGTGCCACTGTATTTCAAGTGTTTATTTGTGTCACTGTATTTCAAGTGATTGTTTGTGCAACTGTATTTTAAGTGATTGTTTGTGCAACTGTATTTCAAGTGATTGTTTGTGCAACTGTATTTCAAGTGATTGTTTGTGCAACTGTATTTCAAGTGATTGTTTGTGCAACTGTATACACAACTGTATTTCAAGTGATTGATTGTTTGTGCAACTGTATATACAACTGTATTTCAGGTATAATGTACGACTGTATTTGCATATACAGTATGTAAAACTCTATATACAACTGTATTTCACGTTTAATGTACAACTGTATTTGCAGTTAGTGAATGTAAAACTGTATATACAACTGTATTTCACGTTTAATGTGCAACTGTATTTCCAGATAGTGAATGTAAAACTGTATATACAACTATATTTCAGGTTTAATGTACGACTGTATTTGCAGTTAGTTAATGTAAAACTGTATATACAACTGTATCATGTTTGGCCAACTGCAACTACATTAGTTTGAACCGTTGTATTTCTTTTGGCTTACTCAGATGTCTAACAGCAAATATTTGAGTTGTCGGTGTGCGGTCTCAACGTTCGTGGAGAATGTCCGTCCTCTCCTCGAGGTCATTTCCGATGACTCAAAGGTTGTTCTAAGGAAGGCAAATGTTCTACCTTTATTTTCCATTCCGGCATTGCCGCAAAACATCTCACTCTTGTATGTCCTCGTGAAACTATACATAAGGGATAAGGGGTGTTTTCTTTTAGGAAATCATTACCTCAAACTTACAGTTAATGAAGTGTCCATGATTCTAGGGCTACCAAACCGTGGTTGAGATTTCCCTTTTTCTAAACTCCTCTGTATGGAGTTATCTCACAAGGACTTGATCAACGATATGCGTCTTCTTGTGAATGAAGAATGGTCTCTCAATCTCGAGCAAAGACGAGTAAATACACTCATTAGGTATTTGTTGATTGTATTTTTTTCCCATGAAGACTCTAAAGATTTCGATGTGTCTGGGCGTGTTGGAGGATGGTATAGGTGCCTTGAGAGAGTACAATTGGGCTAAGGTCATTCATGCATTCCTGCATTCACAGCTAGATTGCCTGAGTCAGGCCAATGCAGTTCGAGATGCTGACACTTATTTAGGCTACTTTGAAGGATGCTCGATAGTTGTGTTGGTAAGAAATGTGTTTCTAATTTGGATACTGGTTTATTAATTATTCAAACAGACATTTGTTTTTAGGTATGGTTCTTTGAGCACACCAATGTACAAAGAGTAGTACATTTTCTGGCTCGGCCGTGAATTTGTCGATGGTCGTACAAATTAAAATATGATGCAAAGTTTTGTTTGGATTTGCCGAGTGAGCTCATGAAGCCCAAGCAGGTATTTTTAATGAACTTCTTAATTCACACCAAATTTTGTGTTTATGTAACTCTACTACATTTTGTTTTATCTTATAGATTAGATACATGTTTGGAAGTATGGAGAAGGATGAGGAGTTGCTAGGACCAGAGGAGGCGGAGTCTGATTTTGAAGATGTGAAGCCAACTAAGAGAAAGGGAAGGGGTGGAGAAGGTGAAGTTTGAGGTGGACTCAAATTTTGAGGATATCGAGCATGAGAAGGAGAAAATGAAGTTCGAGGAGGTGAGGAAAAAGATAGATGTGAAGAGCGAAAGTAGATTGCTTAGGAGGATGGAGAAGGAGAAGAAGGGGAAGAGGGAAATGTAGGGGAAGATTAGAACAAAATGGAATCTCGGCTTCGTGTTTATATACGGGAAGAAGTTGCTAAGGTTGAAGTCTCAATGAATTTTTTTTGTGAAACTTAGTTTAAAATGTTGCAAGATGTGATGTCCCAATCTCATCGCCATGCACCATCACGCACATCACCCACATCATCCACACCCCAGACTAAGGTCTCACCCACATCACCCACATCACCCACATCATCCACACCACAGATCATTATACTTCAAAGCCCAGCCAAAGAATCATGTTCCGTTCGAGTCAAAAAGATTGCATATAGGCGGAGGAAGGATATTGATTTGGTTCCTAGCTATCCCGGTAGACCCCATATAAAACCTCAAATTCGAGATAGCATTGACTTCGTCCTAACTCAGTTCAAGGAGAGGTAATTATTACTTGTCATGCACGTATTTTCATATAGATAATTGTTTATCATTATCATTCTCACACTGATTTTAACTATTACTACAGGTCCAATATTATTTTCTCGAGTGATAACATTGAGATGACTCGAGGGGATATAGATGATCTGTTGGGGACGGCTTGGATAACGGACGCTCACATTGATGCATATGCAGTGTTCCTTGGTTCAAAGCAGAAGAGATCATTTGATGGAATGAAGTCCTTTTTATACATTTCGCCAAATTATGCAGTACGTGCTTCATTTTGTGATTCTTTGTAATGCGCATATTTTATGTTTAAGCCTGAAATTATAAAAATCTACCACCTCATTGTACAGTATTATAAGAGCAACAAGGTGTCAAACAGCAAGATCCTGTTGAGCCATATAACATTGGCAAGTGTCACGGCATTTGATATCATGCTTATGCCCTATCATGTGTCAAGCCATTCACTACTAGAAAACAGGCTTTTGGCCAGGGCAAATTGCCCTGGCAAAAAGTCCAAAACCGTGGCTAAAAAGCTTTAGCCACGGTCTATCCACGGGAAAACTCCGTGGCTAAAGTCGGCGTGGCTAAAAATTTTAAGCCACGAATTGGCCGTAGCAAATAGTATTAGCCATGAAAAAAATTGTCGTGGCTAATATCTTGACTTTTAGCCACGGTTTTAATCCCTGGCTAAAAGTGAACTCATCATTTTTAAAAAACTATTTGCCACAGTTACAAGCCGTGGCAAATACTAATTTATGTTTTTTTAAAAAAAACATTCAAAATACCGTAATGATTTGTTGAAGATTTTAATTAGTGTTGCGACGCTATGTGACGATGCTGTTGGGGCACACGAGAACCCATATGATAAAAAAAACAAAGCTTTAAATATGAATACATTCTTTTATTAAAGTTAAAGCAAAAATCTGAATACAAATCAAAGCTTTAAAATATAGTGAAGACCCATATGATATACTTTTTTTGTCAAACTATTGAAGTAAATAAGGAAAAACTTTGGATGTTGTCATGACAGATTTACATCATGGCAACATCCAAAGAATAAATGGCAACATCCAAAGCATAAATGGCAACATCCAAAGCATAAATGACAATATCCAAAGCGTAAATGACAACATCCAAAGCATAATATATATATATATATATAAGTATAGATATTCATAAAATGGGGGCATCCTCCTTGTACTACTATATTCTAATTGGGACCCATGCAGATCACTACTATATTCTAATTGTTATTTATAAAAATAAAAATAATATATTAACAAGTTGATGGCATCCTCCTTGTACTAACAATTATGAAGACAATGCAAAAAAGTTGGGAGTATTTTAAACTTTAGTCAGAGTACTTTCTAAAAACACAATGAAAACAAGGATTTTTCTCCTTCTCATAATCGCTTTTGAGAAAACAGTCAGCCAGCCTTTCAAAGAAAAAAACTTTGGGCCATCTTCCAAAGAGAAAGCATATAAAAGCATAATCAAACAGGGCTTGAAAGTAGAGATGTCAGTGTACTCGAATCGGGCACATATGTCTCGTGCACATAACATCGGGTGCTGGAGGATCGTCGCCCTCGGGCAACTGCGATAAAGTTGGCTGTCGGCCACCCATGAACGAGGAAAAAATTGAATAATTTGAGTTTTGAGTACTATTTAAACGTGGGAGGAACGGTTTTCCGATACTCTTACCGGGCACATTTTGGCATCTCCGGCAATCCTTGACAGCTGCAGCTGCAGGTTGGGCATGGAACTATGCTCTCATAGTAGAAAGTCGACAGGGAGACACAACACTTAGGTGCTTGAACCTCTCTGAACTGTTCAAGGAAATAGTTAGAAAAGAAATACTTTAAGAATCATGTTATGAATAACATAAAGTCAGCATCCTTGCAATATTACATTGAAATAGTATATTCCCCAAGAAATCACTGTAAACAATAATCAGTTATGAACCACATAAAGTCAGCATCCTTGCAATATTACATTGAAATAGAATATGAACTGGGAATATGAACGCTCTCACTGGAATCATTGATTTCCACACGATGAGAGTCACCGGTTCTCACAAGGGGCAACAAATATTCATCTTAATTGACACATGGAGTACCCACAACTTCATCAACAAGCACAAAACCAACTTCCTGCAATGCCCAACCACTATACTAACTTTCAAGGTAGTTGTGGCCAACGACAACAGATTGACAAGCTTAGAATGATTCTTGGTTTCAAATGGACCATACATTGAATACCATTTGAAGCTGACGTGTCAATTTTACCCTTCGGGGGGTTATGATGTGGTATTAGGTGTTTAATGGCTCATTATATGGGGCTCCATTAATTGGGACTTCCTCAACTTGTATATTGAGTTTAAATGTGGGGATAAGAAAATTGCTTTGCAAGGTAGCAAAAATGTGGGCAACACCATCATAAACATGCGAAGCATGTCAAAGCTACTTTAGATGTCAATCCAATGCACCATGCTTAGTGTATAGTGCCTACAACCTCAGGAAACTGCACCCAGCACACCAATTTCCGCAATTCCCTCCAACCAGAATGGACATTTCCAGAGAAGCCCCCAACACATCCAGAATCCTTAGCTTTTCTATTGGACAAATACAAGATAATTTTTAAAGCCCCTCATGGTCTGTCACCTCCCAAAACACATGTCCATCGTATCATCCCGAAGGATCCAACATTGTATTCCAACTCTAAATCATATAGATATCCATATATGCAAAAGACAAATTGAAAAATTGATTAAAGAAATGCTAGATGATGGTATTATACGCCATAGTAAGAGCTTTTTCTCTTCCACCATTGTTCTAGTTAAGAAGATAGAAATGTCGTGGAGGATGTGCATCGACTATAGTAGGTTAAATCAGATCACGGTGAATGCCAACTTTCCCATCCCAATTGTTGAAGAGCTACTAGATAAATTGCAAGGCTCAACCATCTATTCCAAACTTGACTAATGTGCTGGCTATCATCAAGTGACCATCTATTCCAAACTTGACTTGTTGAAGATCTACTTGTAAATTGCAAGGCTCAACCATTCATTCCCACTTGTGCGATTATGTTCCATGTCATCTGCCATGGAAAATTTCAAATGTATATATATATATATATATCAATATTTTTGTGTTATATGAATAGAATTTTGGGTCTGAATTTATTTATCTGAATACATTTAAATCTGGCGTGGTGGAGGATGAGAACTCTTAAGCATAAATTTGAATAAAAACCAAAGCTTTAAATATGAATACATTCCCTTATTAAAGTTGAAGCATAAATCTGAATACAAATCAAAGCTTTAAAATGTAGTGAAGAAATTACCAAATGATGTTATGGTAGAGGATGAGAAGCCCCGACCAAAAGCGTAGCAAAAAATATGTATTCAATAAACAAATTTGGCTAATCACATTTTCTGGACTATAATAATGGTACTATGAAGAACAATACAATGGTCTATCATAAAAAAAATCACAATCATGAAAATTTGATACAAAAATGAACATGTTTCCTAAAGATTATATTAAACACAAATAAAGGTCTTTAGTGAACCACATGGGCATGGTCAAATAAGTTATTGCAGTGGGCCTGGGAAATAATTTTGCATCAAATGATGAATATTCATCCAAACCTGATCATCAAAATGATGGGATACATGGAAACAAAAGCAACTACCGTGAATGTAAATACTACAACAGGAAGGCTACGTTCTTTATAATTATGGGGAATAAATGGTGAAATCTGTCGGGATGTAATTATTAACTCTGGATCAGGTTCTCCTGTGTCCAAAAGGAGTGTGAGAAATAAGTCTAGTTAATTAGGAGCCTTGTGGATGAAAGAAATAACAGAAAAAAGTCTAGTTAATTAGGAGCCTTATGGATGAAAGAAATAACATATAGATATGATGATTACTTACCATTATATACAGTCCAAGACCTTGGGTACAGAGCATGATAGGTGGATTTTTCTCCAGAGAAGCACCGGTCCCATGTTCAATTATTATACATGTGTGTCAAATTATTGCATGATGCTAGATATGAACAAGAATGTATGCAACAGAATCAAAATCTCAAGACTACAACTTATGCATGTATGCAACAGAAGAGCATATAAAACCAAATTCACTAATATGAGAATTACCTCTCTCTGAAGAGCTTCATCGAGTTCCTGCAAGGCTTCAAACAGAAAATGTACAAAAGCTGATATCTCTATATGTTCAATAACAAAAAATACTACTACAATCTCAACTCAGAAAATGTTCAATAACAATCAATAACCCCCAAGCATATTTTAAACCAGTTTAGAGCTTTCTTTTTATGACCATTCAAAAGCTGATATCTCTATATGTACAAAGAATTCTTGCAATTTGGATGGAAACCAGCAACATTAGAGCTCATTCTTCATGTGGGCTGCCGACAATTGCCCTGCAGAAGATCATCTATAGCTGTAATTTTCTTTCAACCACTGAATTCATAAAGATTCAAATCATTTTTACTAGGAATCCATACCATGAAAGCTTTGAAACGGCACCCCAATCTACGGGTTTGCCCAAATGCTACTTTAAAGAGCATTATGAAGTTCATCATCCCACAGATTCTCAACCTGAAATAGAAAAAAAAAAACTTCAGTGTAAAACTACTAAATTATCTCTTCCTCATATTGTTATAATTTGTTTTGTTACCAAACTTCAGTAGCTGGGACGCAGAAGCTTCAAACATGTCAATGGATGATTGCATGAGCGCGACTTGATGATGAAGAGTAGAATCCAACAGACCAATGGAACAAGTGGTGTCCATTCCATTTGAAGCAGCAAAAGGAAGAAGGTTTGCTTCCTTGGCTTCGTGGCCAAAAGATTTGAAGCAGATAAATTTTCCATGGGGCAAAAGAGAGTTTGAAAAGGAAGCGCCGACTCGGATGCCAAATCGAACTCGTCGCCGCCGGCGATGCACTCCCCGATAGTTCCCTAGCACGCCGTTTAATCAGTGTGTCAATGACCTAAAACCATTAGCAGATTCAAGAGGAAAATAGAATACCTGTAGAACATAGAATCGACGGAGGTTATGAAGGAAAAAGCGGTTGGAGGCGACGATTGCGAGCTGCGGGCATTTCCCGCTATCGACCATGTCGGTTGGAGGCGACGATTGCGAGCTTCTGCCCTATCTTCTGTCCAAGGGAGCGACGTAGGGGAGTGAGGTGTGCGCCGTATGGGGGGTTTGCGGTTTAGGGTTGAGAGATACGGGAGGGAGAAGGCGTGAGGTGTTCGGCTATAGCTATTTTTAATGAGATTCCAAATGAATCTGACGGTTCCTATTCAACAAAGCTGAAACAACGGACCTGATTTAGGTCAATAATTTTGTTTTGGCCATGAATATTATTTTTCATGGCTAATACATATGTATTAGCCACACTATTTTTAACCCTAGCTATAAAATAACTATTAACCACGGTTTTGGCAATCGTGGCGAATATCAGTGTATTAGCCACGATTTTTAGGCCCTGGCCAAAAAAAATGTAGCCAATACTCACTTTTCTAGTAGTGATTGGACACTGCTTGTGTGTCGCCAGAAGGAAAAATGCTGAGATTTCTACGACTCATTTAAAAGTGAACGTCATCGTTCCAACCTTCCTGACTAGGTACAATTTCACGCTAGTGAGCAGTACACACCCATATGAAAGTTGAGTTTACGTGTTTTCTGACAATTAATGTATATGTAGGTTAAGATTTTATACGAGTAGGTTAGTGAAGCATTGCCAGCAGATATTATCAACTGGCCTATTAACGAGGTTCCTAATTTGCCGCAACAAGATAACGGAGATGACTGCGACGTGTTCGTGATGAAATTCATGGAGGAGGCGTTGTCGGTCAAGACTATTTCATGACCAGAAAAAAAAAGAATTGGTGTAAAGAGATTTCGCGATTTCGGGCATAAATTGCAGCGAATATTTTTTGGGCATTTTCTAACATAATTAATACTAGCAACTAGTGATATTGAATAGTTAAATGTTATGACGTTATGAACTTGACTGATTTTGTGGCCTGCAGATAGTGGGGAAAAACTGAGATTTGGTTAATTGATACTAACAATAATGTTTGGTTCTACATTGATTCTAATTTTTATTTATGTTTGTTGATTGTGCTTAATGTGCTAGAAACACCTTTCTGGCACATCTACAGAATAATGAAGCTCATGGACAGCTTGTTTTATTTTGATTTCTCTCATAACTGGTCTTTGTTTGTGCGGCATGCCTTTAATTACTTTTTGCTACAGTTTTCAAAATCATAAACCTATTTTTTTTATGAGAAGCACACCTAAAAAAACATTCATGGATGTGCCCTGAAGTTCGATTGCCGAAGTTTTCGTGTATTTTTTTTAAGTGACAGCACAAGTTTTTAAGTCATCTAAAAAACTTAGTTTAGGGAAAAGATCACATTCAGTAAATACTCTTATTTTTCATCACCAATACAAGATTGTACAGGCAAACATTGACAAGTTCACAAAACAAGTTCTGGAGAATCAATATCTGAGAATCGATTAAAAAATTAAAATCTAAGTCATAGCATAAGTTCACAGCACAGGTTTGAAAACATCTGGGACAAAAATTAAAAGACAAATCTAACTCAAAGTTCTCTTGAGAATCGATATCTGATGGAGTGGCCTGTGGGGTTGACTGGTGCACAGGTTCTGGAGAATCGAAGAAGTTGTAGACCTTTGTTTTTGATGGATTATCATTCACAGGGATTGCTCTGCTCTTCAATTCATCTCTCTTTCCTACATTGGAAAAAATAAGTATCATTATACTTGTAGTAATGAACTTATTTTCGAAAATATTAAGATAAAAAGTAGTACTTTGTGCTCTATTGTTTTTCTTTCAATGTCCTTTTAGTCGTGCGTTCGAAACGTCTTTCGGTCGCTTTGTCGGCAGGTCCCTTAACAAGGTTTCATCTTTCCCATTCTGATTGACAACCCCACCCCCAATGATAATAGCTTGAGCCTTTTGAGCCAAATCATTCATGGATGTCACAACAAGTTCCTTTGTCGATTGGCAGCTCTCAATTTGGAGCGCTAATTCATATGTAAATCTCATTAAATGGTTCCTGAAAACCACATTTGAATCGGATCAGACCATCGAAGGTGAGTAGGGAAGGTAAATACCTTTCTTAGCATGCAAATTGAACCACTTGAGGAAATATTGGTCGAGAATCTGCTTTATATTTCTATGAATGAATATTCGCAAAACATGTTTGCATAGAATACCTTTGGTTTCAAAGCCTTGACAAGAACATGTTACGAACCATCTTTTACCGTCAATGCCTTCGTCACACTGTGAGGTCACATATGAAATACTATTATCCTCGCATCTCGTCTTATCGACTATACTAACCCCAACAGCCCCCTCCATGAATGATTTCTCAAAGATAGCATTGAAGTTTACGAACCATCTTTTACCGTCAACGCCTTCGTCACACTGTGAGGTCACATATGAAATACTATTACCCTCGTTTCTCGTCTCATCGACTATGCTAACCCCAATAGCCCCCTCTATGAATGATTTCTCAAAGATAGAAAACATTTTTCTGGTGTAAACCTTTGAAGCCTGCTTCAGTAGCATGGAACCTTTATATTTTAAGTCGATAGTACCTTGTGTGCACTTAAAATCTTCATCAAACTCAATTCTACGCCATAACTAGTTTCTCCAACCCAATGAAACACTCTACAATAGAGCTGGTTGCCTTGGAACAACCGTGCAATCCATGATTTGTCGATTCACTCCTTTGTGTCGACAAAATGCCGAGATCCAACACATTCTTGTTGTACGCAGTTGACCACTTCCTCCTAACTTCATATAGGTCTTTCAACCATCTGTTGTCTTGTATCCTTCCTTTCAACATCATCTCAGTCCAATAACGATCAAACTCGTACTCACAGTCACCCTTGTTCATGCATTGATGGAATAAACCTCTTAACACCTTTGTCATGGTTGAAGCAATGGATTTTAGAAGAAGCTTTCTTTGAGATGTGTCATTGGCATAATCGATGTCGGTTTACGGTGAGAACACGCTCAATTGCAACCGCCATAGCCTGATCTTGGTCAGTAAAAATTGTTATAGGTTGTTTACTACCAACGAACTTTAAAAATGTGTCAAAAATCCAGCAAAATGAATTAATGGTTTCCTCTGCAATGAAAGTGCAACCAACACAAACACTCTGCAAATGATTGTTCACACCAATAAATGTCGTGCACGCCAAATTATATTTATTTAATCTGTATGTTGTATCAAAAATAATAACATCACTGAAACAATCATAATCAATCTTACCACACCAATCAATCCAAAAAAACCCGATCAACCTATTTTGTTCATCTGTCTGGACTTCATATGAGAACATATTATCCTTAAGTTATCTTGTCTGTAGCATCTTCAATAAACTAATCAAATCACCACTTTCAATCAAAGTTTTTTTACCGCGCTGCACTTAATTATAGGCATCACTCTTGGTGAAACTGTCGTTTTGAACACCTCCATCTTCTTCGAAGATAAAGTTGTACGCATGCACTATTTTTATACCAGCCTCTGACATATTTTTTAATAGGTTGTCTTGCATATCTGATACCTTTCGATGTGACCTCAACAAATATTATTCTTTCTCAGATGCAAGGGGATGATTGTGCTCCTCCACAAACTTTGCAACCATCCAATTCTTACCATCTGTATCCGTTTTAAAATGACAACATGCAAGACAACCAGTCCGAGTATCTAATTTGCGATATTTAATCGGTGATAATTTTGTGTTTCTTTCCTGCCTTTGAGCAACGGTATTCACGTACTTTGATAATTTTGGTGTGTGCAGATATTACTTGGGAGGATTTCAGAGCAGTGCTCTTGGGACATTTTGTACCATGCACTACCATCCGGGGAAGGTGAATGTGGTCGCAGATGCTCTGAGTCGGAGAGCGAGTACGTCAGGAGTAGGCCCGCAGCTGATGGCCTTGGAGTTGGTTAAAGCATTCGAGGAGATACAGATGTCACTAGTGTCTGAGGATGACCAGGAGTTATACATGGAGTACCTGGGGTCGATGGTTACTACTGATGATATTCGGGACCGCATAAGAGATGGGAAGAAGCTGGATGAGAGAGCTGAGCCGATATTCCGAGCCTTGGAGGAAGGCACGATAGGAGATTACTCTTTGAGGGATGGTCTTCAGTGTTTCCGAGGCAGAGTCTACATACCGGCAGGAGGCCAGATCCGGGAGGACATCATGACGGAAGCTCACTGCAGCCGATTTTCGGTACACCCGGGAATCACCAAGATGGTAAAGGATTTGAAGAGGACGATGTATTGGTCGGGTATGAAGAAAGATATTACGTACTTTGTGACGCATTGCGAGGCCTTCCAACTCGTGAAGGCAGAGTGTAGGAACCCGGCAGGCTTGCTGCAGCCACTTCCAGTGCTGGAGTGGAAATTTTAAGATATAGTCATGGACTTCATACATGGGCTACCTCGATCCCGTGCGGGGAATAACTCGATCTTGGTGATAGTGGACAGGCTAACAAAGGTGGCCAAATTCATCCAAGTGGCGAAGGACGCTCCGGTTAGTGTATTAGTCCGGAGGTTCATTGAGCAGTTTGTGCGTTATGATGGGGTGCCCAAGACTATCGTTTCGAATCGGGATGGGCGGTTTACATCCAGGGAATGGAGGTCAGTCCAGGCCCATCTGGGTTCTCGGTTGACATTCAGCACAGCTTTTCACCCTCAGACCGACGGGCAGACAGAACGCACCAACCGTACACTGGAAGATCTTTTGCTCCTGTGTATTTTGGACCGCGGCGAGCCTTGGGAGAGATTGCTGCCACTGGTCGAGTTTTCGTACAACAACGCCCATCAGTCCAGCATAGGCATGGCTCCATACAAGGCGTTGTATGGAAGGAGGTGCAGGACCCCACTATCATGGGTTCAGGATGAGGATCCGCAGGCACTAGGCTCGGAGTTTGTGGGGGATACAGATGCACAGATTAGATTGATCCGGGACAGGATGTTGGATGCCCAGAGCAGGCAGGCCAAATATTACGATGCGAGACATCGTCAAGTGGAGTTCCAGGTGGGAGACCGGGTTTTCTTGAAGATACGGCCGATGCACAGAGTCTCGCGGGTTCGCGGGCGGAAGAAGCTCAGTACGAGATATATGGGGCCTTACAGGATCCTAGAGCGGATCATCCCCTTGGCTTATAGACTAGAGCTACCGCCGGAGTTAGCGGGATTGAATGACGTCTTCCACGCCTCCTCACTTCGGAGGGCTCTACTACTCCCTGAGCAGCTGATTTCCTCGGCAGATGGCCCGGTGGCCTCGGATCGGTCAGTCAACTTGGACCCTATCGGGATCGATGACACGGTAGTGCGGGTCTTGCGACGGAAGAAGGTTCCGTTAGTCAAGGTTCTGTGGAACAATCATGGGCAGGAGGAGCATACATGGGAGCCACAAGACTTGATGCGGCAAAAATACCCGGAACTTTTCGGTCAGGTATACCTCACAACCCCTCTGGACAATCAATTTGCTTTCCTGTTTTAAACCAATAGGACTGAAATTTCAAGAATAGGGGCTAATCTTTTATTTATTGGGGTATATACCTAGTCAACTAGACGAATTGGTCTTAGATTTGACCATCACCTTCAAACCACACATAACAAACGTAACGTAGAGATGTAAATCTTTCAACTCTCATGGGATGTTACAAGCCTTTTTCTTCCGATAGGAGCCCCCGTAGGCTTAACCTTGATTTCGGGGACGAAATCTTTGTTTTGTTTATTGGGATTTGTAACATCCCATTTCCAACTAGACCCCTGAAAGTGGTTTTGTCATAACAGAACTTTAGGAATCCAGGAATTTAAGTTTATCGACCAAGATTTCGAGTCAAGGGGTGGTCACGCCCGTGACCGACCCGTCACGCCCGTGACCTAGGGCGTGACCCCTTTGACGATCGTCGACCCCAGAAAGACGATCGGCGAGCTCAAAAATTTCAACATGGGCCTGACATGTTCGTGATCGATTCGTCACACCCGTGACCTAGGGCGTGACCCCTTCGACGATCGTCGACCTCAGAAAGACGATCGGCGAGCTCAGAAATTTCAACATGGGCCTGACACGCCCGTGACCGATCCGTCACGCCCGTGACCTTGGAATGGCGTTGAGTGAGCTAAGCTCACTCAACGCCGTAGTCTGGATGGCGTTGAGTGAGCTTAGCTCACTCAAAGCCACAAGCTAGACGGCGTTGAGTGCACAGACTGCACTCAATGCCATCTGGTGTCGTCTGGTTGGCGTTGAGTGAGCTGAGCTCACTCAACGCCGTAATCTGTCAGGCGGGATGGCGTTAAGAGCATTGAGTGCACTCAACGCCATAAGTTGAACGGCGTTGAGTGCACTAACTACACACAATGCCATTTGGTGTTGTCTGGATGGCGTTGAGTGAGCAGAGCTCACTTAACGTCATAATCTGGACGGCGTTGAGTTAGCTAAGCTCACTCAACGCCATCATTTAAAAAGGACATATTCTGGATGGCGTTGAGTGAGCAGAGCTCACTCAACGCCATGATCCAGATGGCGTTGAGTGAGCAGAGCTCACTCAACGCCGTATCTGGGATGGCATTGAGTGAGCAGAGCTCACTAAACGCCGTATCAAGGATGGCGTTGAGTGAGCAGAGCTCACTCAACGCCATTGTACTTAGAATTTTTCTGGCATTTTATTTCTGGATGTGTGTTGGTTCAGCTGAACCAGGCCGGTCTAGATGGTGGGCCCAAATGAATTATTAAGTCGTTTCTTTTAATAAGACCCAATTAAGCCTTATTTTAAAGAAGGTTGACCGGTCAAGTGAAGCTGTGCCACGTGGGCCGACAGCTTTGCAAAAAGAGCAATTACGACCATGGCCGAGCCCCGACCTTCATGGCCATCAATGGAATTTTATGTCGTGGCCTTCCCCCTTCCCTTTTACGGCTGGATCCAACTCCTCTAGGGAAGAGGAGGAGTTTCCAGCCGTTAGCTTGCTGTCACAGAGCCGTTTCAGCCCCCCTCCACCATGGCCTACCCAAGCTTTAATGGACCAATAATGGCCATTGAAGCTTTGGCTGTTCCCCCTCCTTGTCCAAGCTTTTAAACACCCTCAGAAGCCCAAGAGGAGGTTTTCCCAGCTTTTACCTGAAGTTTTCGAGCCTCCCATTGTGCTATTGAGAATTCCGGCGATGCCACAACCGCACCAATGGCATCCCGGCGGTCTGCACGCCTCCAGCCCGCGAACAAGGTCCTCCCCTCCCTCTTCTTCTGCGGATAGATCTTATGATTCAATAGGATTGAGAATCGGGCTCAACTGAGCCCGATTGGAGCTTTCATTTTCATGGATTTTCCATGAAATTTGCGTTCTCGGGCTCGCCGGAAAAAGCCTCTCCGGCGGCTGCGCCGCCGCCCGGTGATGGCCGCCACCTCAACGGAGGTGGCGGTGGCCGGGGGGGGGGGGGGGGGCCAGGGAGGAGGCTGGACGGCCGGCGGCTGCGCTTGGAAGTAGCTCCAGGTCGGGCTGATTGTGGCCTTTGGCTGGAGGAGGAAGACGATGTCAGGGCCCTTAGATCTTCTTCAAGATCAGTGCTATTTAATTAGCTTTTATTTTATAAGCACTTTTCTGTATTAAAATAACATCCACCTTAGATAAATTAGGAAAAATACTTAGGGCGTTTTATGAAGAAATGACCAACATGAAATTGTAGCCTATGGGTCTACTATATTTTAAAATTGATTTGGGTCAATTTGGTCAACTGGTTTGACCAGGGCACCTCTTTTGGTGGGGATCTAGACCTAGAGTAGGTAGAGACTAAAAGGTGTGCCCACCCTTCATCCTTTGACCAAATGATCTGAAATTTTGGCAGGGAGCCTACTAGCTATACCTAGGGCCTGTCCAAAAATGGGAATTTTTGGGGAATGTTTTTCTAAAGTTTTTAGAAAAATTTAATAATCTTAGGGAAACTTAATTAGTTGGCTTAATGACTTTTAAACCCTCTCAAATCTTGGTGAGCGGTCCCTGGGTTTATCATAAGGTTCTGTATAATTTTTCATCTCATTTTGAGATGTTTTAGATTGGAAATGGACAAACCTAAGCTATTCCCTATTAAGGGGTTTTTAGGTTAAAAGTACACTTTGAGACTTGAATGGTCAGATCACCTCAACAGAGGATGAGATTTTGACCACTGACTTAGAATGCTCTCTAGAACCCCCTCATGGAGTTTGAGGTGGATTGGGGTAGATTTGCCCTAGGATCCAAGGTCAAACCCTAAGGGTTGCTCTTGGTGGGTTGTGAAGGTCATGGGGTCAAATGACCTTGGACTGACTTGAAATTTGGTGGAGAGGACCATAGGGCCATTATAGTTCTCTGGACAAAATCTTAGGGGATTTTGAGACAGTTAGGCCACCTAAAATTCTAGCCCTAGTTTAGGGCACCAATCTTAATTTGAACTATTATGCTGACAAATGAACTACAAATCAAATAAAATTTGTGCAGGGTGATTTTCTAATCTAAATAACCATAATATAATTTTTTTGAGATTTTTGGGTTAATTTATACAGTACTTAATTCACAACCCTAGTTGTGCCCTAGATATTAATTTTGATGATTCTGGAATTTCTGTTCATTAGAATGTTATGAAATCTTGGATTAGAGCATCTTATAGCATGTTATACCTTCTGTATTTTTCTTGGGAGTTTTATCTGATTATTTTGGGTACTTGCTTCTTTAACTTACCATTTGGGATATGTAGTCAAAAATACAAATAATTCCCAAATATTATAGAAAAATCATGGAACTTGGTTTCTGAGAGTTTTAGGTCACCATCAAGCTTCTGAAATTTTATTGTGATTTTGGGTATATATTTACAGTACTTGCTTCATAATACAGTAGAAGTGGCCTAAAATGGTAAATTAGGAAATATAGGCCTAAACACCTCTGAAATTTCTCAAAAGTTGGAATTACTGCTTAAATGCCTCATAGGATTTTTACTGATTTTATGATGATTTATTGTTGGCTCATTAGTGCACTTCTTGTTCATACTAGGGCATTGGGAGGCTTAGAATAAATAAATTAAATGCCCGATAAATAGGAAAAATTTGGAAGTCTTGGACTTAGTTATATTATGTCATGATAGATCTCCAGTAAATATTATAGGAGATTCAGAAGACAATTTGGAGTACCTCCCCTTATATATCACATGTATCTTAGGATGGTCTGCATATAGTAAAATCATAGAAACGGAACTAGAGTGAGTAATAAACTTGGGGAGATGAAATTTTGGTAGTTTGCTGGTTGAATAGGGTGAGTTAAATTGAGTTCATTATTGGGGAGTCAGGATGAGTAGAGTGTGAGATTGGCTAGAGTTAAGTGATGTTCGGGAACGAAGAAAGATCGTCCACCCCGGGTAGGAGAGGAAGAGGCTTAATTCTCTAGAGCTAGGTCTAAAGTAATCAAAAAGGGATCGGGTAACGAGTATCAACCAATAACAATAAGTGCCTTGCGAAAGGGAACGGTGGGCTTCAGCTACCATCATAGTTCCTAGTGCCCTTTGAGAGCCTTTCACGGGGAATACCGGGGGCAGTCCTGGGCTAACGTAAACCGTAGAAATAATAAATTAAAAGAGTAACTAGTATAACTAGGGTTGCACATACACACACCCCGATAGATAAGGAGGTAGAATAAGATGGTTTGGTTGCCATTCAGACGATAGCTCTGAAGGTAGATGCACGGACGGGACAGTCCGGGGAGCCGAGGGCTCGAGGGTTTGAGTACAGAATAAGGTGGTGGGTCTTCGATATTTGATTGTCGTTCACACCGACATCGGTACATTGACTCAGCGGTGTGGGACACTTTGCCAAAGGAAGCCTGGTGGATATAGCTAGCACTAGTACGCGGATACTCTAGGTTGTGTTCTTCTAGGGGCGTACGGAAGGGCTAGGCCCGATAGTGTGGATACCCACCTAGGAGTGGGGGGACCGACCCACTGTCTTTGTTTGCCACTACTGAGGTTCCTGGGAGTGAAGCTAGCTGCCTGAATAGGGGGAACTAAAGGTCTGTGCGCATAGAGTCGTGTGCATGAGTTGCACTTACATGAATCATGGCATAGCATATCACTAAACTCATATTTGCATAAACCCGACACCCAGACGTATAAATCGGTATGTGACTTTTTATACGATGGGAGTCTTGCAGAAGACCCCTTAACTTATAAGTTTGTATGAGCATTCATATAAGTTAAGGTTACTCATTTATTTACTTACTTGCTTACTTACTTACTTGTTCTATTTGTCTTCTTATATATTTGCTACTTACTACTTGTCTACTTTATTACTTACTACCGTAGAATTGCTAGATGTACTTTATTCTAGTTAGTTGTTTATACACCATGAGAGTTGTTAGGTTAGCTCCTTTGTCATCTGCTTGATTACTCTCCACCTTTGTAGCTTCTCTTTCCTCCTCTCCGCTCGGTTCTTAGGAGTCGTGGGGGATGGGTAGGGGATGATAGGGCTTAGTCTTTATGACTAATGGTTTTCGAACCACAACATTACAGGAGCTCCGGATGGGAGACAGGGACCAGCAGTCCAGGGACTAGCACCAGCAGAGTACGGTGCGCATGGAGGTGGGTCAGTCTAGCACCGGTGCACCTGCGACCAGCTCCGTGAGTGATTAGTATCTTTATACCTTCCGCGATGAGTGATTTGTAGTGAGGACTCTCATGTACCGGGATCAAGCCCATTTTTAGATTTTAATCTGAGCTGATCTTATGTAGTACTTTCTATTTGATATATACTGATGGACTGGATGTGATTTCATTTTATTCATGTGTTTCTGTGGACATATTTACATTCAGTGTAATATTTACTTCTCTTTCTTTGTGATCGAAAAGGGCCGGCAGAATTGACGTTTTGTAGTGGCGGCCTTCCCGTGAGTCGGTGCCACCGCAAAGCGGCAATTCTGGGCTCAGACCCCGGTGTTTGAAAATGGAAAAAAGGGGTCTTACAACAAGTCCCTGAGGTGCTCTCCCTGTCAACTCTATAGCCAACATAGTCAGCACCTGAGTATCCAATCAACTCAAATTATGATTCAGCTGGGTACCAAAGTCCTAAATTTGGGCATCCCTTCAAGAATCTTAAGATTCTCTTAAGAAGAGTCATGTGAGATTCCTTGGGGTTGACCTGAAATCTAGCACAGAGGCATGTGACAAACATTATATCAGGCCTACTTGCAGTTAGATATAATAGGGAATCAATAATGGCCCTATAATTTTTCTGATCAACAAGTTTTCCCTTTTCATCAGAATCAATAACTACATTAGTAGTCATAGGAGTGTGCATTGCAGAAGCATCTGCCATCCCAAACTTCTTTACTAATTCCTTGGCATACTTAGATTGGGAGATGAAGATGTCATCAGCATCTTGTTTCACTTGGAGACCAAGGAAATAAGACAGCTCACCCATACTACTCGTCTCAAACTTAGAATGCATTAGGTCTGAGAACCTTTTGCATAGTTTGGGATCAGTGGAACCAAATATAATGTCATCCATATAAATTTGAACTAACAGGATCTTGTCCTTATGGTGCTTAATAAAAAGGGTTATATCAACTATGCCTCTAACAAACTTATGTTCTAATAGGAAACTAGCTAAAGTTTCATACCATGCTCTAGGAGCCTGCTTAAGTCCATACAGAGCTTTTTGTAACTTAAAAGCATGCGAGAGATAAGTTGAAGAAATAAAATCAGGGGGTTGTTCAACAAATACCTCTTCCTTTAACTCTCCATTCAGAATTGCACTCTTTACATCCATTTGGAACACCTTAAACTTCATGTAGGCTGCATAGGCTAGAAAGATCCTTATTGCCTCTAGCCTTGCAACAGTAGCAAAAGTCTGATCATAATATATGCCTTATTCCTTTCTGTAGTCTTGTGCTACAAGCCTTGCTTTATTCCTTATAATAATTCCTTGAGCATCCAACTTGTTTCTAAACACCCATTTAGTGCCTATAACCAGTTGACCTTTTGGTCTTGGGACCAAATTCAAAACTTTACACCTTTCAAACTGGTTTAGCTCCTCTTACATAGCAATGATCCAGTGGGTATCTTGCTCAGCATCTTTTATGGTTATGGGCTCAATCTGTGAAAGAAAACAAGCAAACATCACATCTTGACTTAGTTGATGTATAGTTTGCACATCAGTTGAAATGTCTCCAATCACTTGAGATGTAGGATGATCTCTAAGTGTGACATAATCATTTGGTGGTATGTGATCTTCAACAGCAGTTGGAATCAATTCCTCAGGTAGAATTAGATTGGTCGTTGGTAGAGTTGCAATCACTTCTACTTGGTCTTCATAACTGTCTGAATCAACTATCTGAAGAGTTGGTTGAGGTTGAATCTCCTGAGTGAGTTTCAGCTCATTCAAATTCTTGCACAAGTCAGATACCTGCAAAGAGTTACTAGAAGAAGTTTCTTTCTCTCTATAAAACATATTAGTTTCATCAAAAGATACATATACTGACTCTTCAATTTTCAAAGTGGATTTATTAAATACCCTATAAGCTTTGCTTACTTGGGAATATCCTAGAAAGATTCTCATTGAAGCATTTGCTTCAAACTTTCTAATGTAGTCTTTGCTATTGTTGTGAATATAAACTACACAGACAAAAATTCTAAAATAATCTATTTTAGGTTTCTTTTCTTTAAGCAATTCATAGGGAGTCTTTCCCTTTAGTTTATGTATCAGACTCCTATTCAGTACATAGTTAGCTGTGCTAACTGCTTCTGCCCAAAAGGATAGAGGCATATTAGCATCTGCTAACAATGTTCCTGCAGCTTCAATCAGGGTTCTATTTTTCCTTTCCACTATCTCATTTTGTTAAGGAGTTTTAGGAGCAGAAAAGCTATGTCTGATACCTTCTTTCTCACAGAATTCTTGCATAAGAAGAGATTCAAACTCACTACCATGATCATTTCTGATCAAGGCAACTTGAGTAGAGTACTCAGTTTGTATACAAAGTAGAAAATCTATAAGAACTTTAAAGTTATCAGATTTAGTTCTCAAGAAGAACACCCAAGTGAACCTAGAGTAATCATCTACAATTATTAGGGTATAGAATTTCCCTCCTAGGCTCTGTACAGCTATTGGACCAAAGAGATCCAAGTGCAATAGGTACAAGATTCTAGGTGAATCACTTTTATTTACAGCTTTGAAACTATTCTTAGTTTGCTTGCCTAGCTGACAAGCCTTGCATAGGCCTTCCTTCTTGTAGGGGCAAGAGGGCAAACCACTGACAAGGTTGTATTTAGATAACCTAGATATATTCCTAAGGTTAACATGACCCGCCTTTTATGCCACAAAGTATTATTACTACTCACCTCATTAAATAAACAAATTTAAGAAGAGGTGGATTTAAAATCTACAAGATAAATATTTCCTTGCCTAATGCCTACTAATACAACTTTATTATTCAAAGTAATATTGCACAGAGTATTAGAAAACCAAACCTGGTAGCCAGCATCACAAAGCTGACTTACAGAAATGAGATTGTGCTTCAGTCCTGTGACATAAGCTACCTTCTTGAAAGTCACTGATCCTATGGTGAATTTACCATATCCTTCAGTCTGACCACAGCTAGAATCACAAAAGACTACCTTTGGTCCCAACTTGGCTTTGAAGCTTGAAAGGTTCTCTTTGTTTCCAATCATATGCTTGGAGCATCCACTATCCAAATACCACTTGTCCTGAGTGATAGGATAGGTCTTCACCTGCAATCAGATAAATTAGACATTGTGGACCCAGGTAACCTTGGGTCCATTGTTCTTCACATAGGAAAAACTAGAAATGAAATAGTATGCAGGTTGAGGGTGATATCCTAAGGGATGAGATCTCCTAGGTGGGATAATCCAATTAGCAGACCTAGGGTTGCTATTAAACTTATTGTTTCTGTGAGCATTGTTGTGATTCTGGAAATTTAGTTCTGATCGTCGATCGATATTCGACGATCGGTACCCAGATCGTCGATCTTGGTTCACAGAAAAGGATTCTGGATTCCACGATCATCGATCTCTGTTCGACGACTCAGGCTTAGATCGTCGATCACTCATTGTTAAGTAGTTATACCCAGTAGGTGAGTTCAGAGATCGTCGATTGTCGTTCGACGATAGGTGCAGCGATCGTCGATAGGCGTTCGATGATTTTTGTGTTTCTATGAATTTCTGTTTCTTTTTGTCTCTCTTAATCTTATTTAAAGCTTTCTTAGCCTTTTGAATAACCTTAGTGTTGTGTATTCCTTTTTCAGAAACAAACTTTACTGGAGTAAAAAGATTGTATTCAAGGAGCAATGAGGGTTCACTAGGGGAGGCACCTAAGCCTAACTTATTGTTTCATGTCCTAGTGTTGGCAGTGCTTGTGATTTCTAGTAACTTAAGGCTTCTGGCATTAAGTGAATCTTCTAACCTCTTAGCTTTAGCTAGTTCTAATTTAAGAAATTTAATTTCTTCAGATTCTAACCTAATGTTTTCACTAGATAGAGATTCTGATTTACTAGTTTATCTCTAAGCAACTTAATCTCCTTTTCTGAGCTAAGTAAATCTAGGCAAAGAGTTTTAAATTCATGCTTAAATTCATCAGAGGTAAAATCATAAGATGCAATTACCTGGTCTTCATCAGATAATTCATCCTCCTCATCTTCAGTCATCTCTGCAGCTGAGTTACTATTGCAGGCATTGATTGCCATAAGGCAAATCTCCTTAGCTTTCTTCTCTTCTTCATCATCTTCACTGGAGCTGGAGGAAGAGGAGTCTTCCTCAGTATCACTCCAGGTCTTTGCAACAAGACCTTTCTCTTTCTTCTTATATTTGTGAGAATGTCTTGGAATAGTTCTTCTCATGTTCCTTCTCCTTTCTCCTTTCCTTATACTTTGTCTCTAGACACTCAGGGAGAATGTGTCCAGGCTTCCTGCATCCATAACAAACAATTTCTTTAGATGGGGTTTTATCATGCCTTGGTTTGTCATCATATTTTGATGACTTTCTTCTGTTGTCATTTCTGCCCATCTTGTAGAACCTTTTGGCAAAGAGTGCCATCAGTTCTTCATTTGATTGAGTCACTTTGGACTCATCATCAGCCTTAAGAGTAAGAGTTTGCTCTTTCCTTGTTGGAGTAGATGCTTTGGCTCAGCTTCAGCTTCCCTGGTCTTCAGTACTTGCTCAAATGATTTGAGCTTGCCAAGGAGAGCTTCAGTTGAAATCTCTGTTGTACTTCTGGACTCCTTGATTGGCCAGATTCTGAGATCCCATGTGCTGGGGAAGCACATCAGTATTTTATCATTGACTTCTGTCAACGTGATCTCCTTATCAAGTGTCCTCAGCTCACTGATAATGGAGCTGAGCCTTGTGTACATAACTTCTACTGTCTCAGCTTCTTCCTTCTTGAAGTTCTCATATTGGGATATGAGGTTGGACCTTTTGTCCTTCCTCTTATCAGCTGAACCAGCTACAATCTGATTCAGTGAGTCCCACATGGCTTTTGCTGAGGTGCAATCAACCACTTTCTGGAATGTCTCATCAGACATAGTTTGAGCCAGAATATTCATAGCTTTGGCATCAGCTATCTTGGCCTTCTTGTAAGTTTCATTATAGTCAGGAGGTGGCACTGCACTGAGATTTGCAGATGTTGTAGCAGTAGCTGCAGCAGGTGGTGTTGGTGGCCCTGTTAAGATAGAAGAAAAAATATCTTCATCAATAGAGTTCATGTAAAGTCTAATTCTTGCCTTCTAGATGCCAAACTTGGCAAAGTTGCATACTGGAGGTCTGGTGCTAGAGTAATCTTTGTACTGGGCCATGAATCTAATGAGTGTATATGGTATCAAAATATCTTTTCACAAGATCTTATGGTTCAGGTGTTAGCCTGTTCAACCAATCAACCTCCCTCTGATACCAATTGAAAGTGAGGGGATAAGATACTTACTACTCTAGAGGGGGGGGGGGGTGAATAGAGTATTCAAAAAGAAGGAGACTCTAAACACTTCTCTTAGAGCTATTTACGGAATATAAAATAAAAGCTTTAAACCTAAAGCCTGACTGAGTGTAGTAAATAAAAGAAGAAGCTAACTGAAATTTCAATTAAGCTTATATCCTAACATAACAACTAGCACCCTAGTTAAAACTATCACAGCCACAGAGCATTGATTAAAATAAGCAACAGACAACACAAGAGCTTTATAGTGGTTCCCCAATTGGGTACATCCACTCTTCTACCACCCTGGTAGGAATCCACTACAGGTTTTTAATCAAGTGCCCTGCCACCAGTAGATCTGCTTCAGGTAGATCTAAAGACCCTTCAGGCTTTTGATCAGGTGCCTAAAAACCAAACAAACAGGTTTATGATCAGGTGCCCTGCCACCAATAGTTCACTTTTGAAGGGAGTAATAACCCTTTTACAGAAGGTTGAAGGAGAGAATTAAAGATGTCTTCTCTGTGTTCAGAGAAGCTAGTGGATAGCTATGAATATATCAAAGCTCCCCCTGGCTTAGAGAATGTCCAGGAAGAAGCTTTGCTTCAGGGTGTAGGGTCTCCAAATTGCTTGAGATGACTTTCTGATGCAGCCTTGAAGAAGACTCTAGATTTTGAATGAATGTTCTTCTTCAGCAGCTTTTGCAATCTGGGAGAGTTTGCAACAATGAATGTTCAGCAATCTGGGAGGTTCTTCTTCTTGAAAGCTAGAATTCTGAGTATTGATTTTCTTGAAGACAGGATGAACTCAGGAAGAAGAACTTTTCTTTCTCTTTTGATTTCTGGTTCTATATCTGCTGTGAGTTTGTATGTGTGTTGTTATCTTCAGCCGACTGCTCTGATAATATAGAAACATCTCTTCTTTTTGAAAAAGCCTCGAGCCCTGCACTTGAAAACTTTCCAAATAATAAAATAAAATAAATAAAGAAACTGCGTCTGTAATCTTTTCTGTCATTCCCAAAAAGGAATTAAGGGTATTAAAAATATCCTATCAATTTGACTTTACAAATTGGCACAGGAAACAAAGCCTCACGACAATATTACAGCTGTAGAAAAAACACGGTTTACTCTAATAAAACAAACGACTTTATTCTGCCAAATCTCTTAATTAATGCATTAGAAATATTTCAAATAAGCAAAAGAATATAAGCATTAAATTAAGCAGAATATTTTGAATAAAATATGTCTTAAACAAGAGGAAAAAAAAACAAAGATCAAATGAAATGAATATAGATAATAGCAGACAAAAAGCGTCGACCAGAGATCGAAGATCGTCGATCTGAACAAGCAGATCGTCGACCTGAAGAAAAACTGTCTTCACAGAAATCGTCGACCAAGGCTACACGATCATCGATCTGAATAAGCAGATCGTCGATCCCACTTCAGAGTTCATATAACTCTGAGATCGTCGATCATCAATCGAAGATCGTCGAGCGATATTCGACTATCGTCGAGCACAAATCTACTTAACCAATTTTCATTTCGATCCAATCTCAACTAACCTAACCTAAGGGTAGACAAACCTTTAGTCTAACCATTGACCATAGATAATTCTTGGGTCAATTAAGCATAATTGAGAAGACATGGCCCAAATTAAAACTAGGGAACCAACACCTCCTTCAAGACGTCAGCTATCTCGTCATTTGCAACTGTAACAAACTCTTTCACAGTTGTGAGCCTTGTCATAAGATCAGCATTGTTGCAAATGTGGCACGTCGCCCCAAATCCAAGTACCACTCTGTACTGGCCTTAACATTTCCGACCATCGCAACAAAATCGGAAGGCTTAGCTAGGCTAACCATATTGTCTTGGTTGCCAGCCCCCACTTGTTGCAGTTAAAACATTTGCCCTTGAACTTTTTAGCGCGTTTACTAGGGCGTGCAACCTGGGAACTACTATAAGAGGGTCTGGTCCTCTTAGGGTTTGACACACGTTTAGAACTGAGAATCATGTTAGTCGCAACCTTCTGCTTGCTAACAGTTTCTAAAGCATGTCGAGTTCTTTTTTCATCCTCAATGCGAATAAATCGCTTGAGGTCATTAAGACTGACCTGCATCTTCTTATGGTACATTTCAGTTTTAAAGTTGTACCACGTAGAGGGCAGTTTAAAAATAATCGTGACAACAACAAAGCTGTCTGGCAGGGAAATATTCTCACTATGTAAAGAATCTACTAAAGCTTCAAAATCCGATACCTGAGGGAGAATCGTCTTCTCCTCGTCGAACATGAAGGAATGGAATTTGTCCACTAGGTGCGCCTTGGACAGATCCTCCTCTTGCCTGAAGTGCTCCTCCAGTGCCTCCCAGATTTCCTTGGAATTCTTCATCTTGATGTACATCTTCGCCAGGCTGGAGGACATGCAGTTCAGCAGGTAGTCGCGGCAGAAGTCCTCATCGTGGACCCACTGAGCTTCGTCATCAGTCAGAAACTTCAGCACGGTCGGACTGAACTGTGTAGAACACGTTCAGATACTCCATCCCGAATTGAGTGTTCAACTTCCAGTCGTTGAACTCAGTCGCTGTGAATTTTTCTAATTTAATCATTGGGACCGGAGATGAGAACTGATTCCCTTTCATCATTGTGCGTCCTTTCTTTTCCAATGAGTTGAAAAACTCACAGAAAAAAAATGTGATTCCAAACAATGATACAAACCACAGGATCTAGAACAAACTTTGTACTCCATTGGATCTAGAAAAACAGTGAGATTTCTTATCAATAGGGACAATCTCACTTAGCAAATTGGCGGGATCTAGAGAAAGCAATCCTTTCTTCTCTGTCGGCAGGCGGAAGAGGTGACTCCACAAAACCTGCAATTTGGAAACCAGCAACAGGCGGCAGAGAAATGTCCAAAAAAAAAGAGTTCGGGATCGTTCCTTCCCGATCTGAACTGGCAACAGGCGGCTCTGTGCAGGCGGCGGTTCTGAGCAGGCTGCGGTTCTGAGCAGGCTGCGGCTCTTCCTTCCCGATCTGAACACCGACGGACAAAATAGAACGCAGAGAACGACGACCTTTTGATGGCAGAGGCGGCGGCGGCGGAACTCCAGGAAAACACGACGACGTGTTTCCTTCTTCCCGAAAACCAGAGGCGACAACGTGAAGCAGTTGCTCCCCCAAACGGGTTGTATCACAACGATGGCTAGGTTTCAACGGCGATCGATCCTCTTGCGTGTACAGAGGCGGCAAAATAAAAAATCGAGCGTAAAACTGCTTTTCCTTGTTCGCGATCAAGCAGCGACGGCGGATGTCGCATCTTCTCCTGTGCGAAAAACAGGGGACGGGATCGAGAGCGACGACGACGTGGTTCCGTGAGGAAGAGGCGCAGTGCACGAACCGTTTTTTTTCCGGTTACGGATGTTCGAGCGCGGGGCTACTTCAAGATTGTGATCGTTGCTCGAAGCATCCAGATGGGGATCAAGGTGGAATCCCCTACCCGTTGCCCTAGGTGGGTATAAATAGACAAAACCCTTAGTAGTTACTACGGGTATGGGTTAACTATGTACCCGACACGATCCGTTATGCCCCCGAACCCGTTAATTGTCCAATTATACACTAACACTCTCATCTCCTTCTGTCACAATAGGTTCTTTTCATTTGTTTTTTTGGATGTCATCATCATCAATTTTGATGATTATTACAAACATAATGTTATTAAAATAAAAGCATGACATTTTACAATATAAATAAAAAGACAATGAACAAATATATACCTGCAAACTTGCAACTAGAGGTCAAGAAGATGAGCCAACTTAGTCAAGGTTTTGACAAACACAAGTAGTTTAGAAGGTATCAGATAATGACCCAATCTGTACATGTTTAGCATCTCCATTAGATATAAAGCCTGATAAAATATCACTTAGGGTCCGTTCGTTTGCACGGAATTGAGCCCCGGGAATTGGAATTGAAGGTCTAATTCCAATTCCATCATTCGTCTGCACGCTTGACTTTGAAATTTAAATTTTAATGAATTCCGTAGAATTTATTTTGAACTAAAGACAATTCCTTCCCATCTATATAAGAATTGGACAATTCCGATCGAGACACATTTTTAAGCCCGGGCGCGAATTTTTTTCTCGGGCGCGATTATTTCGCCTGGGCGCGTTTTTTTCGCTCGGGCGCAAATTTTTCGCCGGGGCGTGAATTTTTCTCCCGGGAGCGATTTTTTCGCCCGGGCGCGACGCAATTTTTTTGCCCAGGCGCGACGCAATTTTTTCGCACGGGCGCGATTTTTCGCGCCCGGGCATGTTTTTTTCGCCCGGACGCGATATTTTGGCACGACCACGTTTTTTTTGCACTGACGCATTTTTTTGGATCAGGCGCGATTTTTTTCGCCCGGGCGCGATTTTTACGCCCGGGCGCGATTTTTTCGCCCGGGCGCGTTTTTTTCGCCCGGGCGCGTTTTTTTTCGCTCGGGCGCGTTTTTTTCGCCCGGGCGCGATTTTTTCGCCCGGGCGCGATTTTTTCGCCTGGGCGCGGAAAAAATTGCCCCCGAGCGTTTTCTTCGCCCGGGCGCGATTTTTGAGCCCTGACGCGATTTTTTCGCCCGGGCGCGAATTTTTTCTCCGGGCACTTTTTTTTTCACTGGGCGCGATTTTTTTCGCCTGGACGCGTTTTTTTCGCCCGGGCGCGTTTTTTTCGCCAGGGCGCATTTTTTTCGCCAGGGCACAATTTTTTCGCCAGGGCGCGATTTTTTCGCCTGGTGCGATTTTTTTGCCCGAGCGCGATTTTTTCGCCCAGGTGTTTTTTTCACCTGGGCTCGATTTTTTCCACCCGGGCGCTATTTTTTCGCTTGGTGCGATTTTTACTCCTGGGCGCGCTTTTCTCGCCCATGCGTGATTTTTTCGCTCGGGCGCGAGTGAGATTTTTTTTTGCCGGGGGGCGCGAGCGACATTTTTTCGCCCGGGCGCGAGCGACATTTTTTTGCCTTGGCGCGATTGTTGCTCGGGCGCGTTTTTTTGCCCCCCGCCGAAAAAATCACGTCTGGGCGACAAAAATGGGCCCGAGCGACATAATCGCTCCCGAGCGAAAAAAAATCGCGGCCACGTGAAAAAATCCCACCCGTGAGAAAAAATGACAACTAGGTGAAAAAATCTTTCCCAGACAAAAAAATCGTGTCCGGGCAAAAATCGCGCCCGGGCAAAAAAATTAAATTCCGATTCCACAATATTCAACAATATTCTTTATTAGACGAACATTGAAATTGGAATTCGTCACCAATATTTAATTCCACAATATTCATCAATATTCAATTCCAATATCGAATTTCAATTCCGTGCAAACGAACAGACCTTTAAGGATCCTATCAACTCTAATACTGTAATCCATTATACATGTATGTCGTAGCATATCCATTGCATGTTTATCTTCCATGGAATTTATTTATAGTACTAAATGCAACTTAATTAATAATTGCAGATTCATAATTTGGAACGTGAAATTGAGGAAAAAAAAGAACAAATGAAGGTCCTAGAACAACATACAAACATAATGCATATAACTATCAAAATCATCTGTTATGTACACAAACACAATGCATATAGCTAGATATGAAGTAATGGAAGTATGAAACTAATAAGAACGTGAAACAGTGAAGAGAATATCTTATGTCCTCCTTAGGTGAAGTATGGCCTTGGAGATCGCCTTCCTAACATCCATCTGGCGGGCAACGGCTTTGTAGACTTGTAGTCAAAGCCTCGAAGGAGCAGCCAACACAATCAACAATGGTAGAGTATGGATGCAGGGAGATTGAAGAGGGGTTGCCGGTCCAGTCGACAAAGGTAGAGGGAGGAGGATTAAAGAGGAGATGGAGATCAGGAGATCAGGAGACGACACTTGGCAGCGGCGCAGTCGGGAGGGAAGACCGAGAAAGGAGGGCCTAGGGAAAACCGAGGCGGTGGGCAACTGGTTTCAATGATACAGTCTTCACTCTTCACGCCCTAAGCGAGAAAGCGACGACTTGACTATCAAATATCAAATAGGGTTTGCCGGTTTGCTCTTTGCAAACCACAATGATTCAAGCGCATTTAGTAAACCGCTATGTTTGCTGTTTGACCTACACGGGTGCACAAGAGGAACTTAACCAGACATTTGGATTTTGGACCCAGGGCAAACTGTTGAAGCCAACTCATTTTAGTCTGGAGATGCGGTTCGCCATGCTCAAACACATTTGGACCAATCCAATCCTAAAATTTTATTTTTTTAAATTATAGATCATAGTCACACTGCGGTGCAACTTTCACGATTTTTAAGAACAAAAAACTACACTGCACCAATAAACATACTATCTTCAAACCCCAAAATCAAACCGCACCCCATCATATCCGTTCCGTTTGAAATTCGATTTTTACTAGAATGTTTGAAATCACCTATTTGTGATGATTGGCACGGTCTTCCGAGTCGGACTCCAACGATCTTAGAAAGCTTAATTCTAGTGCCGCTCGAGTCCGGATTTCCTCAGAGCCTCTCTTCTTTAATTGTCCTTTTATCCTCCTCGATCTTGGCAGTGAGAGTTCCCTCTCTTTGGCTTTGCTTTTACCGGTCAGATAGAAACAAAATCGTTTGTTCTCCACCGATCGGCTCTAGGGTTTCGTCTCCATTTCATTTTATCAATGGTTCGTTCGAGGAGAGAGGGCTCTGAGGATGACGCGAAGGCCGATGTCTCCAATCAGTTTGATCGGTCCCGGAAAGCGAAGCTTCCGATGAATCTGAGGAAATTGTGGGATCCCACCCATCCGGAAATCTTCTTGATGTTCGAAAAAGTGTTGGACCCTCCGGTGCCTTGCCCGGAAGGATCAGAGATGTTCTTCGTGATGGAGCAGAGTCTGATCCATTACTTGGGCGCGAGGAGGTGGAGAATGGGATTTTTCTGTGGCTCCAAGCGCTAGATCATCAGGTTATGGGTGGATGCCGTTTAGATGAAAGGTTGAAGCCTCTGCTTAAGCAGAGTGCTATTGGTGGTGCCACAGAAGACCAATTTATGACCCAGCTAGTTCAGGTTCTCGTGAAACATATTCTATTTTCTTGAGTGTCCTCTTTGGTTAATAACAAATGCATTCTTCTCATTAATCTGCGTTTTATAGCAGTATTTTATATAACTTCATATTTGGGTCGTTTTTTCTTTGAGGCTTCTTTTGAAATAAAGTCACTAGCAATACTCTCTTTGGTTGGCCAATTATAAATAAATATTAATTAGATAGGTCATAACTTTAGTTTCTTTGGGTTGTAGCTTGTATGTTTTCTTCCTTAGATATCTGTCAACTGCCATTGTCTTTTACAATATATTTGTAGTCATGATGTTGATTTATTAGAGAAATGCGCTATCTTAAGATTTACCATCAATATTAAAGTCATGTAAGCTTTAATGAGAGATTATAATGTTATATGATTAATGGTTTATGATATTTTTTGTATTTTGTATTCTTAAAGCTGGATTAACTATAAAATGCTAAATAGTAAATGAACTGAATGCCTCTTACTTTGTTTTTGTTCAATGCTAGTATTTTGAAGCATCAGAAGTTGCAGTTCTTGCCCGTTGCTTATGTGTACCTCTTGTTTCTGTTCGTGTGGGAAAGATTACCAAACAAGGGAACATGTTATACCCGACTGCTTTAAGGTAATTTAATTTACTTATCTTTTATTTATTCATTTTATTATTTGAATTGATGTAAATTAATTTTATCATTCAAATCAATTATATTGAAGTATTTTAGAATGATATTACTTACCATTAATTCCCATTATGCATCTTAAATTGGAGTTTTATTTAATACTTTATATGTCTTTCCCGTGTTATAATTTTTAAAGGCTTGCTAATTTAAAATACATAAAGCTATTATATTTATATTTTAGATGCCCTGTAGTCTGTGAATTATATATGATTATGCATTTTGAATGCATGCATTCTTACTAATTTAATTGAACTAATGTTGAAAACAATCTAGTATTTTTTCAATAGAAATTTGCTACTTGGACCGATTAGTAGATATGTTCTATGTCAATGAATGATTGATATAATGATTCTTAATTGTGATATTACCTAAAAGGGGCACTTTAAAAAAATAGAAGTGTTGGTTTTTATGAGAGGATTACTCCCTAACGATTCCGGAGCGCACTTGCTGACCATTTCAGAGAACTCGCGAACCACTCTACTTCTTATACTTAGCATGCTTTAGTGCACCTTGTAAGCGGGCGACTTGTATTTTTTTGGAGGCTGCCCGCAGGTAAAACCCCCAAGGTTATAAAGTGGACATGAACAATAGCTTTAAAGGCATCGTAGAACGAGCCAAAACTTCCTCAGTACTCGAACGTCCAAGAACAGGACTTGTGAGTACCTTAGTGGAGTACTATTTTTTCATCTGTAACATTGTTGTAACTTTTTTCAATCAATCAATATTATCATGCACAACTAAGGTTCGCATTGTGCAAAATCTGGTCTCGCCGTCTGCAACATCCCTTTTCTCCTTGCCATGGTATTTATAACATATGGTACTCGTCCACTCACAGTCCACTCGTCTTATTTTCTGCTAAGTGTGGAGTTGTCTTACTTTTCACCCCAACATTAGTATCAAGGATTGCATTTACATACTTGTGGGACTCATATGATGAAGTTAAATCGTCAATGTTGAATTTTCATACTCTTAGGTATATTTAATTCATAGACATTTGACTCAATTCTTTGTATTATTGCATCGACAGCCTGCCATTTAATTTTGTTGTTTCTACCTAGGGAAATCTCTTAGCCTTAATTTATCCATCATTTGCTGACCTTCTCTAATGCTCTACTCTTTCCTGTGAATGTCTGTGTAAATACCACTTATTATAATTTTACGACAAACAAATTTATTTAGTTCATGCAAATGATATAAAAACAAGAAATGTGAATGATACAATATAGGCGAATCATGTAGTATATGGAAGTTCTCACGCAACAAATGTGGATGATGAATAATACTTAATAGACATGACCAACTTCTTATTATGAGACTCTATGCTGATAGAGTGGTTTGGAGGCTTTGGTAGCGGGTTATAAAAAATTTTGTGGCTAATGCAATGATCACTCAGATAATCACCAATGACATCGACTATTGGATATGATATAGTATGATGAATGACACCTAGAGAATTGGTAATGATGTTGGCCGAGAGGGCCAAGCTGAATTTTATGCGCGCATAAATCTCTCCTGACGTATAAACTTCGTTAACTTGTTAATTTTAGTTGAGAACAAATTCTCGAGCATTTTCAGATTGAACCATGGCAAACTCCATTAATCCACAAACAAAAACCAAAAACAATAATTTATGAACAACAATAACAACACTCAAGCCTTTATCCCACTATAGTGGGGTCGGCTATATGGATCCTTTGTCGCTATTGTGCCTTATCTTTTGTCATAATCTCACCAATGCCTAAGTACACAATGTCTTTTCTTATAGTTTCATTCCAAGTCTTTATTGGTCTACCCAAAATTTATGAATAACGACAATAAAAGCAGATTGAACGACCGAGGTAAGCTTTATATTTAGTTAATTGGATTGCATAAAGTTATGATAACTAGATGGATCAATTAAGAATAGGCAGAGTTTACTATGACATACACACGCTATGACTAGAATGAGGTCTTTCAGAGTTCAGTTGCGCCTTAATAAAGTTGATTATTGCAGAAATGTTGTGTCGCTAAAGTGGGTTGTCAGAGGGAAAGTTGTAGTTGACGACAACCCTAGTTAGGTGCGCGGAATATGCTGAAGTCGTCGGAGGGGCGGGCCCTGAACAACTAGATCGCCAGATAGTTGTTGAAGTTGACGACGACCTGAGTGGGCCGTTGAGTCGTCAGATGGTGCGATTATGGAGGCTAACTTATTGAAGCGACCAAGTTATGGCGTCGACGACACATTCTCATTGTAGTGGGATGCAAACCTATGACTTTGTTGTATAGGATTCTTCTGTCAATTTCGTCGGAGAGAGCAGGTGGGTGTGGTGCACTGATTGCAGTGTTGGGAGCGCTTACCAGAGCTAACGGAGGGAATCAATCCGAAGAATCGATTCCAATGTTATTCTTTTCGGCTCTTGAAATACAAATCGAAAGTGTCTTTTTTAATTCTTTCCAAATCCCACAGTTTTATTTCTTTTTCCAAAGTTAACCATGATTTATTCCTTTTCCAAAATCTCTCGGGTTGGCATTTAAATAAATGTACAAATTTATCATGTTTTATTTATTTTCCAAAATGTCAAGGGAGAACCAAACTTTGCCCTTTATTTATTTCCTTCCAACTAGTTATTTCCCAATTTACTTTATTTATTTCCTTCCAACTAGTTATTTCCCAATTTACTTTAGTTATTAATTTCTCCGAATGGGGGATCGATTTTGATTCTTAATTGAAGTATTCATTTTATGCGTCCATAAATGAATTAAGCTTGCCTCTTTCGTCCTAGCAACTCAAATTGCTGGATCATTTATTCAGGATCTCACTAGGTGGTCAAACCCATGAGCTCGAACTTAAAACACATTACTGTATGGAAAAATTGACAAAATAAATAAAATAACAAATAATAAACATATAAATGATGCATGACGATATCATGCGTCCTCGGATGCAATGACGGTTGCTTCAATTCCCCCGGCGTTGATAGAGCTCGACCTCGACAAGAACTCGCAAAAATTGGCAATCGAGAGATCGGGCGTCATCACCAGTGTAAAATCAGATAAATGTCTTGGTCCATCAATTGGTGGCTCGATGCGCTTCCGAACTTGAAAAGAATCAATCTTCCTTTGTTGTAGCTTTTGATATGCCCCTTGAGTAAATCTCTGCTTCCTGAAATATGCAAACACTGAATCTCCCATTGAAAAATATCACACGTGTTCATAACGGCCGACCATGAATTTATATATTTCCAAGGTTACTTGAAAATTATTAGCAATAATTTTGTGCAATTTTGTCAAATAATTAATGTGAACTTGCGTATCAAATGAAATACGTTCATGGAATGGTAAGAGGTGACAGTCAATTTGGTGGGTTATAAATAACCCATAAGTAATCTCGAAAGAAGATTTATTAGTGGAGGGATTTTTAGAATTATTAAATGCGAATTTTGCTTGTATAAGTATAAGATTTCATTGCTCTAGATTTGCCCTAGTTAAACATTTAAGAAAGCCCTCAAGGATTTTAATAACAATCTCAGTTTGTCCATCAGTTAGAGAGTGATAAGTACTATTACACTCAAATTTGGTTCCCAGTCGACCCCATAATGTATTCCAAAAATACTCCTTAAAATGTTTAATATATTATGACAAATCAACCCGTCTTTTATTACCAAACGAAAGCTTAGTGAAATAACAACGTGATCTCCAAATTTATCATTTAAAATTTTTCAGAGAAATCCTTTAAAGCGCGTGCCTCTACTTGGAGTGAAAATTTTAGGAATTATTAGTAACCTCCTAGCATGAATCTTCCTAAACATATATAATGTGTTGATAAATTTTAGTGTGCAAGCCTAAACTTAGAGGATAGTGAAATGGACTAAGAGTGTAATCACCAAATATAGAGTCAATACAAGGTGATGGGCTAGTGCGAATGTCAAGTGATCATCAAACAATACGCTTGCGGTCTCAGGGATATGCAACTGTAGTAGACTAGGTGACTCAAGAAATACTGAGATTGAATTTATGTCATCTAAGGTGAGTGACATGTCGCTAGTACGATCTTCTTCCTGGAGCAGGAGCTCAGGAAGGAACTCAGTGACTAAATGTTGTAATATAGTGGGGCAAGTAGAGTCGCTCTCAGTTGGGATGGGAGGATGACAAACAAGACAATCTCAATCCTGGAGCTGGTGCTCAGAAAGAAGCTCTACAATTGGAGGGCGTGCTATAATGATGATAAAATGCTCATGGGGGTGGTAACACTAGGGGAATCTATGTCTATAAAAGTGGGGGCAATGATGTGACTAGAGAGAAGTCTATCAGTAAACCTAAACTCAGACTCTACACCACGAGTCATACTAGAAACTTCTTCTAAATTGCTATAATTGTGCAACTCTAGTTGATCCCTAATGGAATAGATCTATGCAGGTAACGATACGATTATCATATCGCTCTCTTGAATATCTAACCTAGACTGAAGGACTAGAAATTTGCGAGTGTATTCATTCACTGATAAACTTCTCTATTGTAGATTATGGAATTTACGATGTAAAGTTTGGAGATAGTTGGGGGAGACATAGTGTTTGCGCAACCCTAAGTAATTACGGGATTCAACCATAACTTATCTCTCCTGTGTTCTAGTTGTTTCTACCAGTCTATTGAGGGTCCCTTCAGTTTACGGATCACATACTCGATTTGCCTACACAAAGGTATTTGACTCCGACTCATGAAAGATTTATGCTATGACACAAATTTAAGCATTCATCAGGTTTTAGTCGTCCATAAAAATCACTCGAGTGTTTATGCTTTAAGCGCTTAGGAGTAGTGCTCTCTCCTTGCCATGAGTGCTTTGTGTTTGTGAGAGATGCTACCATTTTTGATAATTTTTTAATTTGAGCATTTACATCTCTTCATATCACTTTCTAAACCCATGCAATTTTCCATTTAGTATTTATTTATTTATTTATTTATTTTTTTCTTAAAATAGTTGAACATCTAAATAAGACAAGCTATTCAATTTTAAGATATTTGTTTTTTGTTAGCTTAGATTATATTTTTTTATAAAAAAAGATAAAAGTTTTTTTTAATTAAGAAAACTTCCTAAAGAGAGTTTGTTCTCTTTTAAAATACTCAACGAATATTTTTATGAGCTGAAATTTTTTATTATTAAAACACTTGAAAGTATTCATTAGGAAAGAGCTTTTTTCTGTTTGTTTAATTCTTGTACTTTTAATAAATAATCAACAAAATTTAAAAAAGAATTGTCTGATTCACGATATAAGCGAATCACACCCTCTGATACAAATTGATGTAGGCCGAGAAGGCCAAGTTGAATTTTATGCGCACGTAAGTCACTCTTGACTTAAGACATTAATTTTAGTTGAGAACAAATTCTTGAGCATTTTTCGGATTGAACCTTGATGAAATTCGTTAATCCACAAGCAAAAACACAAACAATAATTTATGAATAGCAACAATAAAGGCAGATTGAACGTCCGAGGCAAGCTTTATATTTAGTTAATTAGATTGCATAAAGTTATGTTAACTAGATGGAGCAATTTAGATTAGGCAGAGTTTACCAAGGCATGCACAATCTATGATCAGAACGTGGTATTTTAGAGTTCAGTTGCTCTCAATTTAAGTTGATTGCTGCAGAAATGTTTTCGCTCGAGTGGGCTGTCACTTGTCAGAGTGAAAGTAGTAGTCTACGACAACCCTAGCTAGGTTCACATAATCCGCTGAAGTCGTCAGAGGGATGGGCCCTGAATAACTAGATTACCAGATAGTTGTTGAAATCAACGACGACCTTAGTGGGCCGTTGAGTCGTCAGATGGTGCGATGGAGGTTAATCTATTGAAGCGACCAGGTTGTGGCATCGACGACACATTTAGATTGCAGAGGGATGCGCGTCTACAACTTCAGTGTACATGAGGCTTCCGTCGATTTCATCGGAGAGAGTGGGTGGGCGTGGCGCACGGCTTACAATGTTGTGAGCGTTTATCGGAGTTAGCAACGGGAATCAATCTAAAGAATCAAATTCTTTGTTATTCTTTTCGGCCCGATTGCACTAATTGCCTTAGTATTTCATTTAGCCTTGGTGTTTCACCATATCATATCATAGTCAATTGCCACTTTAATCCTTTGTTTGATGAACACGAGTTCACTCATTTTATTAATCCTCTATTTGAGGAACCAGATTCCACTATTGATCATGCACGTAGAGTTCCCTCAGAAGGACCCTTATACTTTCATAATTATCCTCGTCCTCGGCCTGTCACTCGTAGAAATCACACTAACATTTTTCCACAATTTGATTCTTCTAGAGGTGATTACCTCGAGCAATATCAAGAGCCTTATAGAGGTCACCATCATCAAGATAACATCAAGTGTAGTGGCCTTCGTAGTGTTCTGAAAACGGATACGTCGGTAGACGAATTTCAACGATCGGTTAATAATCAATTTGATCACTTGGATGTTTATTTTGATCACATAAAGAATTTCTCAAAGATAATCCGCAAAAAAAAGCTTAAGAATGTCAAACCACCGATGTGTCTAGTAGTGCTCCCATTGTCATGAGAGACTCGACCCTAGATTTTGATTCTTCTCACTCGTTACCCACTTGATTTTGGAGTCGAGCCCGATCCTGATCATATGATATCGGTGGAGAGCGACGCTAGTATGATTAGTGAACATGGTCACAAGAGCAAGGCTGAACAACCTAGTGACACAGGTGGTGTTTGGTTCGGCTTTTTGGCTGTGGTGCGGTTGAAACGCACTGAAATTTTGGGAAGAAGCTATGTTTGGGGCGGCTTATTTTGAAAACGCCGGTTATTAATATCTGCGGTTTACTGTTTATTACCATCCACAATTCTTTTCCACGTTCAGCCGCAGAAGCTCCGTTTATCCCGTCTCCACCGCAACGCTGAGCAGCTCGCTTATCGCGAAACTCCCGAACAGATCGCGTGTCCCCTAGGGTTTTCCTTGCTTCTTCTTCTCATTGATCGCTGAGCGACTTGTCTCCTCTTCGCTATAGGCTTGACAGATCGCGCGTCCCCGAGGGTCCTTTTCGCTTGAGCTTGGCGGAAGGTCCGGAAGGTAGGGCTAGATTTCTCATGTTCTCCTCCTTTGTCGATACTGTTACAATTGTTGACGGAAAGTTTCTGATACGTACTTGCCAAGTGGAAGAGGAAAGGGAAGACTGGAATCCTAATCCAAGATTACAGCAGTAAGCTTTCTTTATCTCTTTTTTGATTCCCAGTCTCTAAGATGATTTGCTTGCTTTCTGATGCCATAGTGGTATCTTAAAAATGAAACCAAATAATCACTTTTACTGGATGATGAAAGAGAGTGCATTCAGCAACAATGAAAAATGCATCATGTTCTTGTTACTGATATGTTAAGGAATTCAGGGTTCCTTGTTCTCTGTGTGGATTTTTCATTCTTTATAATCTTGTTGTTATAATTTTCAATCATACCCTTTAGTAGAATAATTTCCTTATAAATTTCAGCAGATTATTATGTGATTATGAAGTTAATTGTAAAGAAAATGAAATTATTTGATAACCCTTTCTCAAAATTTGGACGTGGGCAACTTGGTTGTTGAGATAGTGATGAACGATGTGATTTTTATATATTTTGTGATTTTCACTCAAAATTCCGTTTTGTATCCAAATAACTTTTCAAAACTTCATTTTACCTAAACAGTTTTTTTAACAAAATTATGTTTTTCAGAAACAACACTTTTTCTATCAACAACTTACCATCAGTAGCTTTTCATCAGCAATAACCCAACCAAACATAGCCACAGTGATGGTATATCCAACCTCCACACCTCACTTAGGCATAGTTTCCCCTACGACTAGAGAACCAAACCACGATAGTACACCTATCTGCCCACTACTGAGTATGCATTGTTCTCACTCTTCCACTGTCATCGTCCCGAGCCACATTACTACCGAGAGCCGAGAGCCTAATATTGATCTCGTGCTGACCGTCTCACCCATCTTTGGGAACATTGGACCTTGCGATTGTTTGCATATGGAGGACCATCGCCTTGTTGATGGGTTTTTTGGACACCCCCGGTTAAGCCTCCTTTTGAACCACCACGTCCTTGCAAGGATGAGATTCCGATGTGTAATCCATTTCTGAGTATAAGATTCTTGACACCTCTTCTAGTCAGATCTCCGAATCACCCCATCCACGAGGTTCTCGAATCTAGTGTTGTGTACTCAGTGATGGTTCCTTTTATACATTTCAGGCCACCCTTAATATTTTAGGAACCTATATTGGCACTCGTCGCATTTGCGACGAATTTCATTATACCCCTCCCTGTGAGCCACCTGATGAGTTTTTACTTTATGGAGGCATTCTACACATCATAGAGTGACATCCCAATGCCAAAGTTTCACATAGCCTTCTAAGTATTTATCTCAAACTCGAAGAGCATTTCTACACTCCAAAAGAGCCTCCGGATTAGCCACCACTATTTAAGGATGTGTCCACTATCTTTGAGTTAGTCGAGACTGAGAATGCACTCGATGCCCTTGGGTTCGATTTCATCATTATTAGTGCTGACAATTCGAGTGTTTATTTAAATGATCATAGCACCCATGATGATTTTTTTTTACACCTCACCCACTGATCCCCCGGATCATGTGCCCCTCTGGGATGACACTTGGAGGGTTATAGAGTCTCTACATAGTAGATCTGCTATGTCTGTCAGCCATCATTCATTGTCACTTATAACATACATGAGTCTATCCGACGCACGAGTACTTGCAATAAATTAGTTATAAATTTTATGTTGATAGCCCAAGAGATTATAAAGCTTCAAACAAGGAGAACAAGTGTTGATTTGTATATGTGCTGAGAGTTTTTCCATGGGAACAACTCAAAAATTAAATGTTAGGCGAATGAGTACTTACACTGTGCTTAAAATAGTTGGAACAAATGCTTAAGGGTTGGATATCTCGCAAAGTATGAGAATTTCACCTGTATTCAATGTTGAAGATTTGACTTCATACTTTGAGCCGCATGACTTATGTACCCTTCGCCTGCTACCACCACATCCTCTCAGCCTTCTCCGTCTACATCCGCTACTCCTATCATTTCACCACATCAGCAATAGCCTTTGCCTACCACCCATGCTCCTCCTCAGTTTGAGTCCTCAGCACCGCTTGATCGGCTTCTTCCAGAGCAGTACACCATTCTCTGACACAGGCATCACCTCAGCTTCTTCCACAACAGTACGACATAGACATCACCTCAACATCTTTCACAGTAGTACCATGCAGTGTTCGAGAACTACAATAGCAGTATCTTCTTGCGCATGGATGTCCACTACTCTGACAACATCAACCTCAACAGTACACCATCATCAACTTCAACAGTACCATCCTCAGTTCCATCGACAACATCAGCTTTGGTGACCTACGAGTTCAGAGTTGCAGAGTTTCTCCTTGCCTTCAGACCAGAGCACGCCCATCTTCATTCACGGAGATGAATGCTTTCATGGCGGAGGGAATTGATGGGGATCGCGATCGACTTACACGATGATCAGAACCGTTCATCTTATGCGTATCGACGATCGTAGTATTGTTTGTTCTTTTCATTTTTTGTTTCGAGTTGTATTTTTATTTATTTTTTAAGTCAGGACGATCGACCAATTATAGCCGTCCGTTGACCCCTTAGAGTCTATAAATAGAGGGGGAGGGTTCTCATTTTAGGCATTGAAGAATGGAGTATTGAAGCCCATTCTTTGGTCATCTCGGTGCCGAAGACGAACCCGAACCCCGGGTGCGAAGCTCGTCTACCTCCTCTATTTCCCTACTCCCATTGGCCGGCCCCTACCATTGCCCCCCTTGGCCGGCCCCTACCATTGCCCCCCTTGGCCGGCCACTCCATCACCCCCTCCTCCACAAGCAACTACCAACCAACCTCCTATCCCCTGGAAACAGCTGGCCCATAGGGCTTCCCCTCCTCTTCCCCTGGAAATTGCCAGTCAACCTTTTCTTCCCCTGGAAACAACCAACCCCCTCCTCTCCTATACCTTGCCGTGGAGCCCTCCTTCACCTAAACAACCATCTCTTCTCCTCCCAAAACATCCAGCAACCCCCTTCCCGTGGAGCCCCTCCTTCACCTAAACAACCATCTTTTCTCCTCCCAAAACAGCCAACAAACCCTCTCCCAAAACCTCTACCCAACCATTGCCTACACCCCACAACCTTCCCCCTCCTCTGCTAGAAGTTACCGGGCACCTCCAATTCCCCATTTTCTTGCCGTGGAACCACCACCACCACCCCACAAAAACAGCCCCCTATACCCCATAAAAACATCTCCGACGATCACCGGAGTTCATCTACGACCACCACGCCCTATACCCTTTCATTTTACTTCATTTAGTTTTTCGACGATCGTCGAAAAAACGTTTCCGACTATGGCGAACATCTCCGGCCACCACCAGCCACCAACCACCACCACTCATAACCACCTTCATAACTACCCACTACCCCAACTTTCTCCTCTTCCTTAACTTTAGGCATTATTTCCTAAAATTAAGGCTAACCATCCTATTTCCCCACTCACCAATACTCCATTCTACAGGCTCTCCCCCTATCCCCTCCTCATTCCTCACAGCCTCAAAATCAGCCCCAACTGATCCTACTTCCCCCATTTTGCAGCCTCAATTGCTGGCCACGTCTTCCATAGCCAACCCATCCTAATCCCAACCAAGAAGTGCAGTTCAGATCCAATTCTGCCTCACCTCTCTGTTGCCAGTTAGTGGAACTCCAAATTACTGGTCCACCCCTCAAATTCCCCACTCCTCCCTGCTGCCAACTACTGCCTAGCACCCCCCTTGTGTCCACGTAGTCACTACAGCCTCAGAAATCCAGGAACAGCTTTGTGTCCTGCTGTCCAGCAGTTTTTTTTAACTTCACTGGGAGTCCAAATTTCAGCGCTTTCGACTTGCCCTCACCTCGGGAGATCCTCTCCAAACCCTCTACTACCTAGTTGTATAAGTTTTCAAGTTATCATTGATTTTATGTTGAATTGTTCGTAAATTTCCTACTTTAAGGATATTGGTTTGTAATTATTGTTTTCAAATTTTGAGGCATTGAAAGTTCTCATCTACCTAATTATTTGATTTCAAACTCTCTTGCATCTATACAAACTTCACATGTTTCCTTGTTTATAAGCTTTACCTTTTGTGGCATATCTTCCAATTTTGATTTGTAAAACGAAATATTATTGCAAGTTTGAGAGTCGTCGGACCCATATATGGTTGGATGTAGGAGTTTCATACTTTTATTTTCCCATCACATAAGACCGTCCTGTGTCACCCTTTAAATACAAACCAAAAGTGCCTTTTTAAAATTCTTTCCAAATCCCACGAGTTTTTTTCCAAAGTAAACCATGTTTTATTTCTTATCCAAAATCTCTCGGGTGGGCTTTTAAATAAATGGCCAAATTTATCATGTTTTATTTATTTTCTAAAATCTCAGGGAGATCCAAAATTTGTCCTTTATTTATTTCCTTCCAACTAGTTATTTTCCAAATCAATTTAGTTATTAATTTCTCCTAATGGGGGAATGATTTTGATTCTTAATTTGAACTATTAATTTTATGTGTCAATAATTAAATTAAGTTAGCCTCTTTCGTCTTAGCTATTCAAATTACCAGACCTTTATTCAGGGTCTCATTGGTCTGTCAGATCGATGGGACGAAACTTAAACTTTGTTAGTGCATGAAAAAAGTAACAAAATAAATACAATAACAAACAATAAAAAATAGAACTGGCGCATGATGATATCATGCATCCTCAGATGTGGTGACAGTTGCATCAGGTAATGATAAAATAGGTCTTCGTACCTTCAAGAGCACTCAAAATCTGGACTGACTCACTAATGATGAGTATGCTCCTAATGATCAGTGGGTTTTTAAGAGGCTCTCAAGGTGGAGTGTAGAATTATTTGTCAATACCTATAAGAATGTCTGAGTCAATGATATTTGGATACCACTCTATGATGTATCGAATGCCTCCACGAAGGGAAAGCACATAAAGTGGCTCATTAGGAGGGGTATAGTAAAATTCGTTGGATATGCGACGAAGACCAAAATAAGTTCCCGTTATATTGGGAGTGTCCTCAGGAACATGTGAGGCAACCACTAGATTGCCAATATTTGGATCTTGATTCTTACTCTGGACATCACTACGCTATGGAGAGAATATGGGGAGTTGGTACTTAAAAATGAGTCTGATTGAGTCAATAACTAGGTCTATGCAGGCGTAGAGGAAGGACATACCACTATAGGATTACTATGTCACTCTTATTATCTTCATGAGCTGTAGGTTTTGAATTGGACTCAAGTAGAAGAATGCTCTTCCGACACTGAACCTCGACGGAGTGAGATAACTTTGTATCAAGTGTCACATCTTTCATGTCTATGTGGATACAATTAGGTACGATGATGGCCTCAGATTGGGGAGAACTCATAATGGGTCAGGCAGGGTGTAAGCACACTCAACTAATTCAAGCGAATCTCAAGGATTATTTATAATGGAGGGCGAGCTGAAATTTCTTCTCGACAACCTCTAAGCAGTGATATGTCAACTCAATATGTATTTTAAATTGAAGCCTAGACTGAAATCAGGAAGTCACTACTGTTGAATCTTACGGCGCCCTTAGGAGGGGGTGGTGAAGAAGGGTTAATTAATTTTTGTTAAACTAAACAAACTTTACTTGGTGAATAAAACAATGCAATTAAGAAATGAAGACTAATTTTTCATAAGCAAACTTAAATACTCTGAACTGTATACCAACAAAAACAATAATGATATATTCCAAACGTGCTAAATCTGAATACAAAGTATCGCCATAGAGCTAGAGACAAAGCTTATGAAAAGTACAATTTACTTATGTTTTCGCCGGTCCTTCTACCAAGAACCGGCAGGCTAAAACGTATCTCTTCCTAGATCATGCTTCTAGCCTCCCATAGATCTACCACAATCTAGACGCCGCACAGAAGACAACGATTTCTCCCTAAGTTGCACAAGGACTTGGACGACACGCACAAGGCGACGATTTCCCCTAAGCTACACAAGGACTTAGACACCACTCACATGACGACGATTTCCCCTCTCGATTATAATAAGATAACAATAAGAATAAGAACAAAGCAAATTGAAAACTTTAGATTTGAAACTCCCTTCAAACAATGCGCTGAAGATGCCGACGAATTCTTGCCAGGGTTGCTTTGAATGCTGCAAACGTGCCGTCAATCTTTTGCGCTTTGGCCTTCTGGAGAGTATGAAGTAAATCTGGAATCTGAAGCTCTCTGGTTCGTCTAAACAGGAAGGTGCACTCCAGGTAATGAAATTCGTGATCTCCTCAGAAAATTGTATGGTTTTTATACTTTAGCGATATCGCCTGACGACACTGGGTATCGCCACCTGGCGATATCGGTAACGGCTGCCACGTGTCCCACAAACTCCTCATTTTCGCATCGCAGATCCGTCGATCGTCGAACGTGCACTGTCGCCTGACGACACTGGGTATCGCCACCTGGCGATATCGATAACGGATGCCACGTGGCCCACGAACTCCTGATTTTCGCATTGCAGATTCGTCGAACGCAGATTCGTCGATCGTCGCTGTCGCTTGTCGGCGATACTCAATATCGCCTGGCGATATCTTCTAAGCTCAGTTCTGACCCGATTCGTCGAATGCGATTCGTCGATCGTCGAACGCAGATTCGTCGATCGTCGAACGCAGATTCGTCGATCGTCGCTGTCATCTGTCGGCGATACTCAATATCGCCTAGCGATATCTTCTAAGCTCAGTTCTTACCCGATTCATCATCCAAATGTCATTAGAGCTAAACCTGTGATATCTGCACATCATAAACACCCAAAGATCAAATACAAACAAGATTTGTTATTAGCAAACCAGGAAGTGTGGAACGCATGCTCCAACAATCTCCCCCTTTTGATAATAACAAATCCACTAAGAAAGAAATCATGAATGATATACGAGGTGTTAGAAACTATAAGTATCAAGACTAAGCATTTGTCTGTGCACAAAGTTCGCTTGGATGAAACTTTCCCCCTACAGGTGTACTCCCCCTAAATCTAAGTATATCGAACCATGAAATTTTAGTTAGTGTAAAATTCAGTAGTAAACCATGAGTATGAGTATGAATAATTTCTTTAGTAAATTCTCCCTTTTTTTATTGTCAAAAGAGATATCAGAGTGGTGCGGAAGCTAAAGAGGAAAAACACAAAGGAGAAATCAAGGATAGAACATTTGAATCAATGTATAGTGAAGAAGTAAATTAGTAAACACGAACAGTGACATGATAATACATTTTGTAGTTTAAACTATTACGGCCCGTTCGGCCCCCTGGAATTGGAATTGCAGAATTGGAATTCATCTAATTCCAATTCCTGTGAGAATTGGAATTGGTCTGAATTCCAATACAGTTGTTCGGCTGCAGGATGGATTTCTAGAATTGGAATTGGAATTGGTTTAGAATTTCTTTTTTTTCTCATGCCTGCAGGACCGAGCGACATGACAATTTGAAGTTGGAGTCTTGTGTCACTCAGGACGAAGTTATTGCAACAAAACCAAGTGATGGAATGAATTATTCCTTTTACAATCTCTAAGAAAATATAGAAATTGGCAAAAAAAGAACACAACACCAGAAAAATCAACTTCAAGTAGTGTACAAACAATTAATTATGATCGGGCAACGACAGCGAGATCGGGCGGTGATGACGAGATCGGGTGACGACGACGAGATCGGTCGACGATGGCGAGATCGGGCGACGACGACGAGATCGAGGTCGTGATCAGGCGATGACGACGAGATCGGGCAGTGGCGGAGGTGAGATCGAGCGGCTATAGCGAGATCGGCGGTGGTGGCGAGATCGGGCGGTGGCTGCGGCAAGATCGGGCGGCGACGACGGCGAGATTGGGCGGCGGCGGCGGCGAGATTGGGCGGCGAGATCGGGCGGCGACGGCGGTGAGATCGGGCCGCGACAGCAGTGAGATCGATCGTCGGCGGCGAGATCGGGCGAAGGCGGTGAGATCGGTCGTCGGCGACGAGATCGGGCGGTGGTGGCGGTATCGGGAGTGAGCGGTGGAGAGATAGGGAGGCGGCGGTGAGATCGGACGACGACGGCGAGATCGGGCGGCGGAGGCGAGATCGGGCGACGACGGCGAGATCGGGAGGCGGAGACGAGATCGGGCGGCGGCGGCGAGATCGGGGCGGCGGCGGCGAGAACGGGCGGCGGCGGCGAGAACGGGCGGCGGCGGCGGCGGCGGCGGCGGCGAGAACGGGCGGCGGCGGCGAGAACGGGCGGCGGCGGCGAGATCAGGCGGCGACGGCGAGATCGGACGACGACGAGATCGGACGACGACGACGAGAATGGGCGGCGGCGGCGAGATCGGGCGACGACGATTAGATCGGACAATGACGAGCATAGTAAAAAACTGAATTCCATGAAATATCTGTCTTTCCCCCTAAGAATTGGTCATAGTACAAAATTGAATTCCATGGAATTGGACCAATTCCAATTCCGAGGGAATTCCTAACATCCGAACACTGGAATTGGAATTCTGTTACCCCAATTCCAATTCCCAATTCCAATTCCAGGGGGCCGAACGGACCGTTAGGGTAATTACAAGTTTTTATTATAAAAATCATGTTTTTAAGTTTTATTTTGACCTCGTTTTGTATATATTTTAATACTGTAGAAAGTAACTCCAAACCTTGCATATACTTCTTGAATGAATAGTTACAAGTATGAATACACTTTTATAGGAGAAGAAAGAGAAGAGAAATCCTAAATACAAGATGTGGGACTAATACATGAAGAGAGAAAAGAGAGAAAACATGGGCCCTTAATTGGGCTTTTCTAACACTCCCCCGCAAGCTGGAGCGTACAAGTCGTAGGCACCAAGCTTGGATAAAAACTGATAGTATAGAGGTCTGGAGAGAGCTTTTGTCAGGATATCCACAACTTGGTCTTTAGCAGGAACATGCTCCAAATCTATCTTCTTTGACTGTACCTTTTCACGGATAAAATGATAATCAACTTCGATATGCTTTGTGCGCTCGTGAAACACTGGATTCTTGGCAATATGTATTGCTGCCTGACTGCCACAAAATAAGGTAGCCGGTGATGAGAGACGCACATCCAAGTCTCCCAAAAGGCTCTCAAGCCAGGTTAGCTCGGAAGCAACCGCAGGCATAGCCCGGTACTCGGCTTCAGCAGAAGAGCGTGCAATCACGGATTGTTTCTTGCTACGCCATATTATGAGATGACCACCAAAGTAAGTGCAGAATCCCATAGTGGAGCGCTTGTCATCAATAGATCCTGCGTAGTCAGCGTTAGAGTAAGCGACGAGTGATAAAGATGTGGATGGCTTATACACAAGTTCTTGTCCGGGGGCGATCTTGAGATATCGAAGGATGCGCTCGACCGCTTGAAGATGAGATGTCCGAGGAGCGTGCATGAACCGACTCACAACTCCTACAACAAACGAGGTGTACGGTCGAGTCACCGTAAGGTAGATCAGCTTCCCAACCAAGCGTCTGTAATATTCCGAATTTGTAAGCAGCTTGTCAGAGTAAGAATTATGGGCCGAGAGCTTGTGATTGGCGTCCATAGGAATCTCCGCAGGTTTGCACCCAGAATAACCTGCATCATGAAGGAGGTCCATACAATACTTCCTTTGAGACAACACAAGACCATCAGAGCGTCGTGCGACCTCGAGCCCAAGAAAGTACCGAAGGTTGCCCAGATCTTTGGTCTGAAAAACGGAATTTAACTGTTCCTTGATCTGTTGTATTCCTGCCGTGTCGTTGCCAGTAATCAGGATATCGTCAACGTAGACCAGAAGAATCACAGTCCCGGTTGACCGGTGGCGGATGAAGAGAGAAAAATCAGCCGAGCTCCGAGTGAAGCCACTAGCACAGACCACCTTACTGAATTTTTCAAACCACGCACGCGGGGACTGTTTGAGACCATAAATAGATTTCTGAAGGTGACATACCAAAGACTCCCCCGTGGTCTCAAACCCGGGAGGTTGATGCATATAAACCGTCTCTTGCAGATCGCCGTTGAGGAAGGCATTCTTAATATCCAGCTGATAAAGCGGCCAGTGACGATGGACCGCCAAGGAAAGAAGAACGCGGACCGTGCTCAATTTGGCCACTGGAGAGAAAGTTTCTTCATAATCAAGGCCATGTTGCTGAGTAAAGCCCCGGGCCACGAGGCGTGCCTTCAGACGGTCAACAGTGCCATCCACCGCATGCTTGACAACAAAGACCCATTTGCAGCTCACAGCGCGATGGTCAGTAGGAAGAGGAACCAGATCCCAGGTCTGGTTAGCCCAAAGAGCCTGCATTTCATCTTCCATGGCTGCCCGCCACCCTGGATGTGAAAGCGCCTCCTACACAGAGTTAGGAATAGAAATAGAGGAAAGGGAGGTGGCAAAGACGTAGAGAGGTGGTGTCAGCCAATGGAGAGATACGTAGTTGGCCAAGGGATGTGCCGTAGAGGAAGCAGTTGTCGGATCCGCAGGTTGCAAAGCATCAGTAGAGCGGGGCAGCTCTCGTGGGGTAGTAGACGAGGGAGGACGTTGAGTGTACACACGAATGACTGGTGGTGTAGGTGGTTTAGGTGGGATGGGTGTGGGAAGTAGAGGTGGAAGTTACGGGAATAACAGGTCGCGGGAGAGTTGGCAGAGGAGGAGGGTCAAGAAGTTGAGAGTAATATGGTTGATCTTCGAGAAATGTGACATCAGCAGAAGTAACCACCTTGCGATCCGTGGGAGAGAAACATACGTAGCCCTTCAGGAGTTCGAGAATAGCCCACAAACATATATTTAGTGGCACGGGGGGCAAGTTTGTCAGTGGACGGGCCAAGATGATGAACAAAACATACGCACCCAAACACGCGTGGGGTGAGGGAGAAGGGAGGTTGGGAGGGGAAAAGGAGATTAAAAGAAACCACAAAATTGAGGATAGAGGAAGACATGCGGTTAATAAGAGTGCAAGCGGTTGAAACCGCAAAATTCCAATATTGTTTTTGGACATTCATCTGAATCATAAGAGAGCGGGTGACCTCGAGCAGGTGACGATTCTTGCGTTCAGCAACGCCATTTTGTTGGGGGGTATAGACACAGGAGGTCTGATGGATGATCCCAAACTCCGCACAGAGGTGAGAGAAGGTATGACTGGTGTATTCACGTGCATTATCGGTGCGGAGGGTTTTAATGGTTGTGGAGAACTGGTTGCGAGTTTCAAGAAAAAACGCACGGAATACACCGGGCAATTCAGAGCGGTCACGGAGGAGATACAGCCAGGTCACCCGAGAGTAATCATCGACAAATGTGACAAAGTAACGGTACCCAAAAACACTTGTAATTTTTTAAGGACCCCAAATATCAGAGTGAACAAGATCAAAGGGAGCAGGACGCCGAGAAGGATGTGGTGAGAAGGTAGAGCGATGATGTTTCCCATAGATACAGGACTTACACGTGAACTCTTTGAAGGACACGTCAGGGAGAGATTTTTTGAGGATGTGTAGAGGAGCATGACCCAAACGTCGATGCCAGTCAACGGAGCTAATAGACGACAACACAGTTGGGGGAGACGGATTAAGGATATAGAGACCATTTTACAGATGCCCTGTTCCAATGATGGTTTGCGTCTTGCGATCCTGCACAATACACGAGTTAGAAGAAAAAATAACAGCACAATCGAGATCAGCAGTGAGTCGACCAATAGAGAGAAGGTTGAACGGAGAGCCTGCAACATGAAGAGCAGAGCGAAGAGTAATGGAGGGAGTGAGGTTAATATCTTCCGCACCAGAGACGGGAAGAGTGGCCCCACTAGCAACAGTAATGAACGGGGATGCACGTCGTTCAAATATTGGGGTGGTTTCTGTGATGTAATGTGGTGAGAGGCCCGGAGTCCAAAATCCAGGATGAGCTGTGAGCAAAGCAGGAGGTACCGCCATCGGAAACAGACACCACAGAGCCCGGAGGACAGTAGATCATTTTCCAAGGAATAATCCGGGGAGGTCAGGGTGACCCCACACCAGCGGCAAGAAACGGCCACGACCAGCACGGTAAGCACAGAGTCCGCAACGACTAAAAACACAGGCTGCGGCGGGTAGGAGAAGACTGCAACAGAAGCAAACACCTGGCGAATAAGTAACCATACGGGCGGATAGAGGCAGACGGGCCAAGGAAAACACAGCCTTAGCAGGTCGCCACCAAGAAGAGGCAGAGCGGGAGGCCGCAGCGAGGAGGGGATCAGTCCGCGCGGTCACACCAGCGATTAGGCAGATCGCGACCAAAATGCGGAAAGGGAAGCCCGCACGGTCAAGTGGACAGCCACGGATAGAGGAAGAGAGGAGAACTCGCAGCGGTAGGGAAAGGTCTCAGCAGGAAGCAAGATACTGCGGGCTAGGAACGCGTGCTGTCAGCAGACGAGACCGCGAGAAGAGGAGGCAGGCCGCGACAATAGTTCAGAAACAACCACGCGATCAGGCGAGAGGAGAGAAACTCACGACGGACAAGAGAAGAGCCCCCTGCGGGAAAGGAGAAGTCCGCGAGTAGGGAAGCTCGAGCGGACAGAAGAAACTCAAGTAGCGGGGAGACCGCAGCTGTCAAGACGAGAGGAGCCCGCCGCGGATAAGAAGCGAGCTCGCAGCGGAGAGAAGAAGAGCGCGAGGCAGTAAAGGAGAGGAGCTCGCAGCGGACAGGATGAGAGTCCGCAGCGGATAAGAAGGCGGTCCCTACGGGTCAGAGGAGAAGATGGCTATAAGAAGCCTGAGGAGGGTGGAACCACGGAGGAGAAGAAGAGAAGCGGAAACAAGAGGACAGTCCGCAGAAGTTATGCGGATAAGAAAAGAAGGCCGCAACCGGAGCGGATAGAGCCGCAGGCCGGAATGGGTAGGCGGAAAGGAGGCGAGCAGGCAGGTAGAAAGGCAAAACGCAGAATTCGAATCTGGCTGCGGTTAGCAAAGAAGTGGCCGCAGGGAAGAGAACTCGCTACCCGAAGCGAGGCGAGTAGAGGGAGAGGCCGCAAAGGAGAATGCGGACAGGGGAGGAAGACGGGCCGAGCGGTTTAGAGTTGTGGAAACGCATGGACCGAACCGTGTCCTTGATACCATGTAGAAAGTAACTCCAAAACTTGCATATACTTCTTGAATGAATAGTTACAAGTATGAATACACTTTTATAGGGAAGAAAGAGAAGAGAATCCTAAATACAAGATGTGGGACTAATACATGGAGAGAGAAAAGAGAGAAAACATGGGCCCTTAATTGGGCTTTTCTAACAAATACCACTAATGTTTCTTTTTTCCTTGCGGGTTTGCAGGTTTTCAGCAAATTCGTCAACCTCAGCTTTTCGTCGAGCTCAGCCAGTTCGTCGAGCTCAGCCATTTCGTCAAGCTCCGCCTTCTTTCTGCGTTCAACGTTCGTCGAGCTCGCCAGAGTTCGTCGACCTCGCTTTCAACCCCAGTTCGTCGAACTCAACCTTCAGTTCTGCGTTCGACGAACGTCTTCAAATTCGTCGAGCTCGCCAGAGTTCATCGACCTCACCTTCAACTCAACAGAGTTCGTCGACCTCGCCTTCAGCCCCAGGTCGTCGAGCTTAGCCTTCAGTTCTGCGTTCGACGAACGTCTTCAAATTCGTCGAACTCGCTTTCAGTCCAGAGTTCGTCGACCTCGCCTTCAGCAACGTTCGTCGGCCTCAAACGTTCGTCGATCTCCCCTCCACATTCTGCGTTTCGACGAACGTCTCCAATTTCGTCGAGCTCGCCAGAATTCGTCGAGCTCAGCCTTTTCGCCAAGCTCTCCCCTTCTCAGTTCGACGTTCGTCGACCTCATTTTTCGCGTTCGACGAACGGTTCTTTCCGCCATTTCGTCGAGCTCAGCCTTCAGTTCTGAGCTCGACGAACTCCTCCAAGTCGTCGAGCTCAGCCTTCAGTTTGACGTTCGTCGATCTTCCGTCCACCTTCTCTTTTCTCGTTCGTCGAGCTCTCCCTCCTCCCAGTTCGTCGAGCCCTCTCTCCCAGTTCGTCGAGCCTCTCTCCCAGTTCGTCGAGCTTACCTGCTGCCGAGGACAAGTCCGCTTTTTACAAAAGCCTGCTGCCGCATTAATGCACGTAACCGTTACCGAGACAATTATCATTTCCCGCCAGATCTCGTACCAAGGTCAACTCATGGCTGGATGCATGGGCATTTCTGCTCTTTGAAAAATCTATAAATAGAGCCCCTCCTCTTGAAGAAAAAAGATAGAATTTGGGAGAGAGGGGAAGTGCTGCATTTTCAGTTCTTCCTTAGTGTCTTCCTCTCTCTTGTTTTCATTTCAGTTTTTCTATTTAGTTTCAGTTTTACTCTTCTGTAATTGTTTAGTTTAGTTTTAGTTTCAGTTTTAGTGCTAGTTTAGTTTTCATTTTTGCAAGTGTAAGTTTTTATATTTCAAGTTGTAGCTCTCTGCTCGATTTAATATAAAGTTTATTTACTTTTTCTTGTCTTATTTTGTTTCCATGCACTTCTACTCATATCTCTTCCTTCACTTCACCATGAGTAACTAAATCTCCTTGTACTCGATCTTGATGATCCTAGGTTCGAGTTGATTAAGTTATGATGCTATATTTTGCTTTTTCTTTATAATGTTTAGACGTTGATTTACTCTTGAATAATCATGTTTGGAGTTATATCATCGATATATAATTTCCATATTTGTTTCCACTCTTATCTAGCGAGAGGCTCGTAGTTTGGAGTGAACACTCAAGAGTAAAGAGAGTTGCACGCACCCTCGAGAGAAGCATACGTTAAATCTCCCGGATTGGAGTGAAATCCAATAACAGGGTTCACAGTGTAAAACGAGCTTTAGTCCTCCGATTTGGATGAGAGTTCGGTCGGACCTTCCTAAACTCAGGTGGGCACGACTTCGAGAGAAGCGTGTTCATGCTTTAGGAACCTCCACGGTCAAGGTCCTTTTCTTATTAAGTTAGAGTTTATTATCGCATTTTTGTTCAACTTAGACCGAGGTGATTCTCGATCGAGTGCTTTTTTTTATCATTGTTTAACCCCTCTTTTCCTTATTAAGTGTCTCTTCTTTTAAATTTTGTGAATAACCCTAAGGGTCCGTTCGTTTCAACGACATTGATATTGAAGTATTGACTTTTAATCCAATATCAATACACATGAGAAATGATATTGAGTTTAAATCAATTCTTTTGTTCGGCCGCATGATGACTTTCTGTCATAGAAATTGACATTTACTTTTTATTGTTCGTTTGTAGAAAGATTTAATCATGAGAATTGACATGATTAATGCTCTCAATTAAAAATAACAAATGCGGATTTTTCACCCGACATCATTTTATCGTCCAGACACGATTTTTTCATCATGACGCGGTTTTTTTGCTGGGCTTAAATTTTTCGGCACAATTTTTCGGCCGAACGCAAAATTTTTCGTCCGAACGTGATTTTTTCGCCGAAATGCCATTTTTTCGCACGGACGCGATTTTTCGCCCAGAACTCAATTTTTTCGCTCCGACACTACTTTTCGCCCAAACGTGACTTTTATCCCAGACGCGACTTTTTCGCCTGGGCGCGATTTTTTTGCCTGGACACGATTTTTTCGCACGACAAGATTTTTTCGCCCCAACGCGATTTTTGAAGGGTTTTCTTCTTCCCTTTTTCAATGAAAGCTTCATATCAAACAATTTCATTGTAACCGACGTGATTTTTCGCCCCGGAATGAAAAAAACGCCCGAACGCGATTTTTTCGGCCGGATGTGATTTTTTCACCTGGAAGCAATTTTTTTTCCCGGGCGCGACTTTTTCGCCCGGATGCAATTTTTTCGCCCGGACTCGATTTTTTCGCCACGATTCGAAATTTTTACTTAGGGGTGAAAAATCGCGTCCGAGTAAAAAAATTGCGTCTGGGCGAAAAAGTCGTGCCCGGCGGAAAGATCGCGCCCGGGCGGAAAGATCGCGCCCGACGGGAAGATCACGCCCGACGGAAAGATCGCGCCCGACGGAAAGATCGCGCTCGACGGAAAGATCGCTTCCAGGCAAAAAATGTCCACGGGCGAAATAAACGTCCACGGGCGAAAAAAGCGCGCACGGGCAAAAAAATCGTGCCCAGGCCAAAAAAACTCTCCCCTGCGAAAAATCGAGCCCTCGCAAAAAATCGAGCCCGGGCGAAAAATCGAGCCCGGGCAAAAAATCGAGCCCTGGCGAAAAATCGAGCCCGGGCGAAAATATCGCGCCCGGGCGTAAATATCGCGCCCGGCGTAAATATCGCGCCCGGGCGTAAATATCGCGCCGGGCATAAATATCGCGCCCGGGCGTAAAAATCGCGCCCGGGCGAAAAAATCGCGCCCGGGCGAAAAAAACGCGCCCGGGCGAAAAAAACGCGCCCGGGCAAAAAAAAGCGCCGGGCGAAATAACACCCTATAGCGAATAAAACATCTCGGGGCGAAAAAATCACGCCCGTGCGAAAAATCGTGTCCGGGCGAAGAAAATGCCTCAGGGCAAAGAAAACGCCCTTGAGTGAAAAAAATGCGTCCGGCAAAGAAAACGCCCTTGAGTGAAAAAAATGCGTCCGGGCAAAGAAAACGCCCTCAAGTGAAAAAATCGCATCTGGTTGAAAAAATCGCGCCCGGCGAAAAAATCGCGGCCGTGCGAAATTAACCCGTCCTGGCAAAAAAAATGTGTCTGGGAGAAAAAGCGCTTTCGGGCGCAAAAATAGCGTCCTGGTGAAAAAATAGCGTCCTGGCCAGAAAATCGTGTCCGTGCAAAAAAATCGCGTTTGGGCGAAAAAATCATGTCTGTTCCAAAAAAGTCACATTCATGCAGAAAAAATTACTCTTCTTTTTAAAAGGTGATGTTGGCAATCTCAATATCCGCACCTGGAGATAGACATTGAACCAATGAGTTTTTCATTTTGTGTGAATATCTACGACTTTCCACCAGAAAGCCAATTCCACTATACAATTCTTGATATGAACAGCGGAAATGACATTCATTTTTTTATAACCATTACTTTATTATCAATGTCGTTGAAACGAACGGACCCTAAAAGTTTCTTTGATAAGATAATAGTTTTCGTGTGAGTAAGATTACGCAACAGTTCCCTGATTTAAATACGACACTTGTGTCCCCTTGCTACAATTCGTGTGTCCCCTTGCTACAATTCGATAGTTATACTTGCCTAGTTGGATTGCTAGTTCGGTTTTATTCTCTTTGTGAATATTTTGTCCACCATGTCACCGTTCATCCATTTGACACATACACTAGTGAAGACTATATGTGAAACATTTTCGGTCCAATTCTCATAAGAAAAAATTTTAGAAACGATAATGTTGTGTACATGTGATAGATTGATGAAAAATACATGCAGACCCTTATAAATACTTGAACACGTGGAGTGTGAAAAAAAACAACATAACATAGATGTATACATAACTAGCTGTGCTTGTACCCAAGAATGCAGAGCACATATAAAAAGAATATCCAGATACAGAGTTGCACAAGACACTTTACAATTCTCTCCAAGGTGCTCAACCTCACAATGATTATTAAGACTTTGGGCACTTGCTCTTTATGTGGCCAACTCTCCTGCAGTGATAACACTCGGGTGGTGGTCTCTCTTCGTCATCCTCTCCATCAGATTGGGATTTTCCTTTCCAATTCCCAGATTCTTGCTTCTTGAAAAATTTCCTGAAAGAATTTCTTCTCTCAGGATTTCTCATGAACTTCCTGATTTTTTTTATGAACAAGCTCTCTTCATCTCCATTGTCACTCTCACCGGACTCACTTTCCACTTCCTTTTTGGACTTCAACGCCAAAGCTTTCTTTCTTCGCTCTAGGCTATACTTCTGTTGTTGAATCCTCAACTCTACTTCGCGGGTTTTCAGATTGCCTATCAGATTCTCAATTTGGAGAGACTTTAAATCGTGTGACTCCGAGATAGCAGTCACCTTTGGATTAAACTTCGGGGGAAGCGATCTCAGTATCTTTCTCACCAAGTCTCTGTTTGAGAAACTCTTTCCAAGTATCCTCGAGTCGTTCACTATCTTGCTGAACCTTGTGTACATGCAGTCCACATCCTCATCAATCTCCATCTTGAACCTCTCAAATTCTGACTCTAACTGGAAAAACTTCGAGTCTTTCACCTGCGATGTACCTTCATGAGTAACTTCAAGGAGATTCCATATATCATACGCAGTTTCACATGCGCAAACACGATTAAATTCAGTCCTATCTAACGCGCAGAATAAGACGTTCATTGTCTTAGCGTTATTCTTACAGCGAAGCTTATCAGCTTCATCCCATTTATCCTTGGGTTTTTCCATTGTGTCACTTCCTACTACAGTTATAGGAGAAGTGTAACATGTTTCTACCATGCCCCAAATGTCGATATCTAGTGCTATTAGAAAGCATCGCATTCGAGATTTCCAATAATTGCAGTCTGTGCCCGTGAATAAGGAAGGTCTACTTATACCTTTCCCTCAGAAAACGCGTGAGTGTTTTGCGCCATTACTCCCGTGGTGAAACCGATTTCAGAGTAACCTGCCTCTGATACCAAGTGTTGGATCTTACGACGCCCTTGGAGTGGGGGGGGTGAATAAGGGTTAATTAATTTTTATTAAACTAAACAAACTTTACTTGGTGAATAAAACAATGTAATTAAGAAATGAAGACTAATTTTTCATAAACAAACTTAAGTACTCTGAACTGTATACCAACAAAAACAATAATGATATATTCTAAACGTGCTAAATCTGAATACAAAGTATCTCTATAGAGCTAGAGACAAAGCTTATGAAGAGTACAATTTACTTATGTTTTCGCCGGTCCTTCTACCAAGAACCGGCAGGCTAAAACGTATCTCTTCCTAGATCTTGCTTCTAGCCTCCCTAGATCTACCACAATCTAGACGCCGCACACAAAACAACGATTTCTCCCTAAGCAGCACAAGGACTTGAACGCCACGCACAAGGCGACGATTTTCCCCTAAGCCACACAAGGACATAGACGTCACTCACAAGGCGGCGATTTCCCCTTTCGATTACAATAAGATAACAATAAGAATAAGAACAAAACAAATTGAAAACTTTAGATTTGAAGCTCCCTTCAAACAATGCGTTGAAGATGCCGACGAATCCTTGCCAGGGTTGCTTTGAATGCTGTAAACGTGCCGCCAATCTTTTGCGCTTTGGCCTTCTGGAGAGTATGGAGTAAATTTGGAATCTGAAACTCTCTTGTTCGTCTAAACAGGAAGGTGCACTACAGGTAATGAAATTCGTGATCTCCTCAGAAAATTGAATGGTTTTTATACTTTAGCGATATTGCCTGGCGACACTGGGTATCACCACCTTGCGATATCGGTAACGGCTGGCACGTGTCCCTCAAACTCCTCATTTTTGCATCGCAGATTCGTCGATCGTCGAACGTGCACTGTCGCCTGGCGACACTGGGTATCGCCACCTGGCGATATCGATAACGGATGCCACGTGGCCCACGAACTCCTGATTTTCGCATTGCAGATTCGTCGAACGCGATTCGTTGATCGTCGAACGCGATTCGTCGATCGTCGAACGCAGATTCGTCAATGGTCGCTGTCGCCTGTCGGCGATACTCAATATCGCCTGGTGATATCTTCTAAGCTCAGTTCTGACCCAATTCGTCGAACGCGATTCGTCGATCGTCGCTGTCGCCTGTCGGCGATACTCAATATCGCCTGGCGATATCTTCTAAGCTCATTTCTGACCCGATTCATCACCCAAAAGCCATTAGAGCTAAACTTGTGATATCTGCACATCATAAACACCCAAAGGTCAAATACAAACAAGATTTGTTATTAGCAAAGCAGGAAGTGTGGAACGCATGCTCCAACAACTACATTGGTTCCTCTTGATTGTCTCTCCTCACTACTAACTCATCAAATAAGATAGTCCTATAATTGACCATAAACATAGATCTTTGTTATCGGGAAAACAACATGAGTAGACGAATCCTATAAGAAGCTGGAAGCTACTTATGACATAACTTCCACTTCATACTAACAAACTAGTAACAAGGTGAAGATGGTTACGATTAAGTGTCCACTCTGTCCTACTCTAATATGCTTTAGCCTGATCAAGGAGTCTAGTCTTCGCTAACCCGTGCTTACATAATATCATGTATCTATCCAAGTAGTATTTCATATCAACGAGCCAATAAATAAAGATTTGGTACTTAGTAAACCATCAAAAGTTAGGACAATCGACAATTCTCTTAAATATGCACTAAGGTCCTCGAAATGATGATGATCATAATAATCATCACTTGCCTAGTCAAATAGTGTCAATAGTTAAACACATTGTTTAGGAGTGTGGGATAGTGGATGTGATGATCATCGTGACAGTATGAAAATCTCGCTGGAGCTCTCTAGGGTCGAGCAAACACATGCTCGAAATCCTTGAATTGAGTAGACGAAAATTATCATAGTCCTAAACGATGCTCTTCCCGACCATTACCACATATGATAAACAACTGCTATTATGTGCCACGAATGATCAATTATAGCCATGTATATTCTAGACTAAGCCTGGTTCTGATACCAAAAAGATGCAGGGCAAATGTAGTCAGGGTAATCATGCAGTAAGGAATTCTAAGAGTGGGTGTTCATGGGGCTCTGTAGGAATCTAGCATGATGCAATGCGCATGCGATTGCCCCACATTTAATTGAAATAAATTCTGAAAACAATATTAAAATTTGCAAACATTTACACTAGAGATTAGACGTATGAAACTAAAGCATTATCTTGTCAACCTAAATCAAAGAGACCTTCAATTAAATGGTAAGCAAATAAGCTTTGCAAGTAAAACAATTGGTTGTCGAATTTGTACGAAATGATATCCCAAACAATATGTTTCTTCATGAAATAAACAATAAAGAGTAATATTAACTTTCAATTATAACTTGCACATGCAATGTGAGTCAGTAGGATGTTTGGTTGCTAAATATGGATCCAAAAAGCAGAGTTTACTACTGAATTCCTGCACTGGTTTCTAATTTTTGGGAAGGTGCTTGCGGTCAGTGTGGCTTTTGGTGGGAGATGGGCACAATCCGTTTGCAGAGTAAATGGAAACTGGGTGCTGGAAGGTTTTGATAGACCAATGCGAAAGGGGAACATGTCAATTTACTGCAATATGGAGTGCGAGAGTATTACTAGATTGGTTTAGGTTGTGGCAAGTTCATAGTGTCTCTAAAGTGTAGGAATTAGGAGCATATGCTGGAGGTGCGGGTTTAATAATATCATAACCGGGATGAACTGCTAAATGATGGAATTTCTAGGGCTAGAAATTGTTGTCAGGATTTGTTTAAGGCTACAGGGAGTTCTACTACAGTGTTTCACAGATGATAGAAGGTGATTATGGCTTAGGGGTGGTCAGTTATGCGAAAAAGGCTAGGAAGGGGGCTGTTACAACAATGGAGAATGTGAGGCAGTGGTTAGGACTAAAGAGTGGTTCCAGACAGTTAATTGATGAATATTGAGTGGTAGTGGTTATTGTTAATAGGGTGAGTGGTTGATGTTATTTACCGGGTAGTTATGAGGAATTGTTATTGGAAGGGGGAAATGGGCTGGTACAACTTATGGCAACAATTAGTAGTAGTTCTCGGCAGTTTTCAGCAGTTATGAGTGGGACGAGTATTTATTTAGTAGTTATTGATTGGTGGGATGGTTATAGGGCAGTGATGAAAGCTGAGGTAGATATTATGGTTTTGACACCATTGATCCACATAATCGCTACCGTGGGATGACCACGAGAACCCAAAATGTTTGTCCAATGTTCGTAATATCTGAAAATCAGCCCCTAGACTCCTATTTATAGACTTAGGCTCTATTTGTTTGGGCATTTTGATACTTCGTTTTGGGCAAACGCCGCCGGAAGGAGGGTAAACAAATGAACCTCCGGCGGCGTTTGCTCCGTTTCCACCCGCCCGCCTTGAGAAACGCCCCAAAAAGCTCCGTTTGGAGCTATTAAGCACGGATACTTCCCTGAAGGTAGCGTACCCGTACCGGATACGTATCCGGTACCGGTACGTACCCGGTACTCGACGGATACACATATGTGGACACACTTGGACTTAGCACATCATTCTGCATATTGTAATAGGAGCTTGTTTTTCTAGAGTAAACAAAAGTTGGTTCTATGCTAGGAAGCGTTGGTACGTCCAAAGTTGTGTATCTATGTCGAGTATGTTTTTGGTACTAGTACATTTATATTACAAGTACGTGTATTAAATGTGTTGATACGATGCAAGTTATTTACAAAATGACTAACTTGTCTCTAGACTAACCGGAGATTGAAGATGTTGATCTCCAATAATGAAGAAGAAAAAATAGATTGATGAGTAAACTTTAAGTTTAATTTTATCTCTTTTGATTAAACATATAAAATATTAAATTTTATAATATTTACGAATGCTTAATGTTTGAAAATTTCATGTTATGTTGCATTGATTTGTGAACTTGTACTTCAAGTTATGATTTATGTTTGATGGTTCGATGTTTTGAGAACTATTTATTGCACTCGTGATATATATATATTATATTTGTTATAACGTATCATACTGTACCCGTATTCCTGGTTTTCAAATTTTGTCGTACCGCCGTACCGGATACGTATCGTACCCGGTGCTCGTACCCGTACCGGTGCTTCCTAGGTTTGGAGCAGCCACCCCCCCTCCGATTCGAACACTCCGTTTCCACCCGCCGGATCGATCCGCCACCGCCGAACCAAATGAAGCCTTAGAATCACTACAGACGGCTTAGATCTTCCAAAATATAACACTTAAATGTATAAAATAAAAATACAAAAAATAATTAAAATATATAAAAATATTGCCGTTGTCGCTTTGAACACGTTTACTGGCTTGGATTGTCTATCCGATGATCATATCTTCGCTTCTTGCATATGTAATTTGGGGGCAGTAAGTGTCAACCTAGCCTTGATCCGCAATCCCAAACCGACATCAAATTAAATATATGGAGCAAAAACAGAATGCGTTTGAGTAAGAATTTGGGTCTCTTGCAAAGAAAATTGAGATGAACCATTGACTCGTAAATGATCCATATATTTAGCTGAAGTCTAAGCACATGTATATTATGTATTCAGATCTACACAAGCAGTTTGGAGTAGTACTTATTTGAGAAGTTGCTTTCAGTTCAGCTCCATTCATGAAATGAGCTTGCAAAAATGCTCTATGAGTTATTATAATCTCATTATTGTAAAAATTTTAGATATTTATTAGTTAGTTTAGGTCCGTCATGGCGACATGGTTGTGATATTGGAGTTGGATCTTTTTCAAGCTAATGTTGTTCACATAATATAAAAGGTCCTTGGAGAATACTAGTGTCGATTTTGACCTGCATTGTTCATGAAGTTCTAGTAGGTGAGTTGAGTGATATTTTGAGTGAGACATTTCGTGTTTCTATTACCTGAACTCTTAACACTTTCTTGAAAGGTTTAAGGAATTTTATTTGTACACCATTAAACATAAGTATTTACTGGTATATTTCGTACACTATTGGTGCTCCATCCAAATCTTTTTACTTTTACTAACATACACCATTCTACTTTGTTTGTATTAAAATTGAATGAATTTTCTGTTATATCGAAACAATATTCTAAAATATTTCTTTTAAATACCTTTCCAAAATTAATTTTCTTTCCTATGTTATCTTTGATTAAAAATTGCCCCTTCTTTGTTAAAAGATCTAATGGAGAGACATGAGAGGATGCATTTAGATAATTCTCGCTCGTTCATTCCAAATCTTTATTGGTTTTTAAAATGAACTTTTGCCAACCAGCCCTCATCAATGGGGCTAACACAAAACTATCCCATATAAAAAATGCAACTTAATAAAATATCATAATCTATCGCCATTTGAGGGCACCAAAATATGATTTGCAATTAATTAAAAATAATGAGATTCATAATAAAAGACACCATAAGATGCCACCATTTCTTCATTCTGTGCTTTTGTTTGGCTATTGCTTCATCTAGTTCTTTTAATTCCCCAAAAAATCTTTGTGAGACAATGCCATGAGGTTGTGGCCTCACCATAAGGCATGTATAGTCCTTAGTGGTGGGGTGAACACGACAACTGGTATGGGTTACTCATTGCTTTTGTAGAGAGGGAACATCGAGATTGATGACTTGAGGAGGCAAGGTTGAATACTTGGGAACTGAGAGTGTTGGCTCAAGGATGAAGAGTGGCCCGCTGGACAAGAACAAAGCGGTGTGCTGTCGTAGGTTTGTTGGACGGTAACAATTTAGATCTTTGGTGTAAGTGATTTTTGAGGGACAATATGGGATGATGGATGGAGATTGGTGAGTGGCCAGTTGAGTCGAAACCACCGTGATGGAGAGCTTACTAAGTCAGAGCCACTTAGATAGGTGGCTGAGAAAGGGGCATGTTAAATGTAGAGAATATGGGTCAACGATAGACCGGTTAAAGTATGGAGGGCTAATGAAAGTTGTACTTACTCCCATGGTTCTTCACGGTGTTGATTTGCTTGTTGAAATGTACATTTGAGCTGATATGGGAATTCCTTGAATGTTATCGGCTGGCACGTGCAACCATGCCTGTGTGGTGCAATTGGTTTGTTGAGCTTGGATATGAGGGCAGTGAAAGCTGCCTGCCCATTGTTGTGCCACGACATTTATTTGATTAGACTTAAACATTTCAAACATTTATGGTAGTGTGGGCTCAAGGATTCTGGTGGAGGGCCCTGCTGGGTAAGAATAATGAGGTGGATTATTGCAGATTCCATTGGATGGTGACGGTCAAGCTCTTTAGTGGAATGCCTGTTGAGGAGGGACAACACGGGACGATGGATGGAGTGTGGTATACTGAGTCCAAGCCACTAGGATATGTGGCTGAAGAAGGGCCCGCTGAATCGAGATAATATGGGCCAATGCAGCTGAATTACAGGGGCTAATGAACGCTGTTCTTCCTCCCATAGTACTTGACAGTGTCAATTTACTCGTCGGTTTGTACATTTGGGTTAGCAAAGTCTTGGGAAATTTCTTGGATATTGTCAACTTGCACACACAATGATGAGTTAGCGACACACTATTGTGCATCTAGTTTATTAAGCTTGCGATGAAGGTCGTGAATGCCACCCATTGTTGTGTTGCGCCGACTATTTGATCATCCTCAAACCTTTCCAACATTTGCAAAATTACCCCTAATTGCTCCCTAATTTTGTTTATCACGACTGGGAGATTTATGGAAGAGTCGATGAAGAGAATAGACTATCACTGAAATCAGTTACTCAGGTAGAGAGGAAGAGATCAGTGCAATCTCGATTGGCAGAAACCTGGCTTGCAAGATGCGCTGACTATAGATTAGGGTTTAGTTGACGAGCTCCGTTAGCAAGAGAATATTGTGGGAGAAATCTACATCATGGTTGTGTTAACTTGATTGGTAGGGGCCAAAAGTTACTTGCCGTGGGATTGTGAGTAGAGAAATTTGGGAAGATTGACACGGGAATCATGTGATTGGAGAAGATCGAGGGCGGTCAATTTTGTTTCTTACAATAGATGTGCATTGTCAACAAAAAGATGCATTGAGTGCGGACATTCATGGTTTACATCCAAGGAAGGGAAAATATTTGCTAGGAATTATCATATGTGTTACCATGGGTTATACCATTTCATTGGCGGATTATGCAATGACTATGAGTATGATCATAGTACGAGGTGCAATCGTTGATCAAAAGGAAATAATAGAAAACAAGCGCAAAGACTTGAACAACGAATAATGGCCCTTGACTAAGGATATCAATGGACAATCGCTTGGGTATGGATTGATTGGCTTTGATACATGTTTTTGAACCCAGGGGGGATTTGGAATCTCAAACCTAACATGGGGTATCCATTCTCTGTCACTGTGTGTTTGGGGGCGGGAAGAGATAGAGGAGATAATGGAGCCTTATTGCGACCTCCGAGACGGTGGTTCATGGGGGACGTTAAATCAACAATCAGACCATCAAGATAACAAATCTTCAAATCAGAGCCAGAACTTTATTTGGTTTTACCGGTTTTAGTTCCCTTTCCACCATAATTTTTTGGAATCATTATGTCTACGGTTTTTGTTCCAATTCAAGAAAATCCTGAACCAAATTATTCTGTACTGGTTCGGTCTGCTTCTATGCGGTTCCAGTTCAGTTTCTATTCCTAATAAAGCAATATTACTAGACTGATGATAATCATAGTTCACGGGTGGGCCGACCCTTATTGGAGCCTGTCCGAGGTTTTGCTTGTAAGAGGAGTTTGGATTGTTGTATGTGCCAACTGAGTCTGTAGGCGTTTTCAGAGCGATGGACATTCCTATGCTTTTTTGTATTTTTCTGTACATTATTTATGCACACATCGTGCATGTTTTTATACGCAATCATAGTTAATTTTTTTATTGTCTATATATAGGAATTTAGAGGCCATTTCAGGTATCACAGATTTTAGACATAATATTTAGGTTCTCTGATTTCTCTATTGCGCCGACTCCGTGGAATCTTGGTGCCAAGCCTAAAATTTCATTTGGCCACTAGGACGACCTCTTTTTTTTTTTTTTACTTTTTCCATTTTTAAACAATTGGCCAAAAATCCTTCAGGAATTTTGTGTCTTACTATAACTGCCTTATTTCCCCACAAAACCAAACCATAATTCCCCAAATTCCATTCCTTTTACTATTATAATTGTTCCCTCCCACCCATCTTTCTTTCAAGAACGACATTACCTGGGCCAAATGAATCATTAACAATCATTAACTGCCATTATAATTCCCCAAATTCCAAATTCCTTTATGAGTGTTTAATTGAATCATTAACAACAACACTCAAGCCTTTTTCCCACCATAGTGTTTAATTGAAGCATTCTTTTCTTAAATATGAGTAGATCTTGCCTTGTATTTTTATCTAATCTTTATTGTGATTATTTGCGGATTTTAATATCAACTTTGTAATTTATTTCAATTAAATGTGAGACAATCGCATGTGCATCACATCATTATAGAATTCCCCTCACCACAACACGTGCATTCATTCATTAGAGTTTCATTAGGGCATGCTCACACCACACCCCTCATCTTATACTGCATTAGAGATATTACTAAATCGCATACCAATTTGTGTCTTATATAATTTATTAATCATTTTGAACACTACATATTAATAAATGAGATTATTAATAGAAAAGGAAAATCAAACTTAGTTAATATTATTAAAAACAAATAAAATAATAGAAATCAATATTCTTCGGGTAGATAATCACAACACAATGTATCAAATTTAGGTGCACGAGAGGAGGGTATGCTTACAAATTTGTGATGATTAATCATAATGGGAAGTCGCGGGCAAGGATGATTACCACAAGGTTTCTTCGGGATACAGAATGAAGAGGAACATTATCCTCGTCATTGGGGAAGATGATGCAACCCACGACGCATCCTTTTATTTATTTTTATTGTTCTTGTCGTTATTTCTGTAGCGCATGTTTTTGCGCACTGTTGAGTTGTTACGTGGCGTCAAGTTGTATTGCGCGTGTTATGAACACTTGAATGTTAATTTTGTATCGCGCACGCTTTCGCACAATTTTTGTTTGGATCGTTGGCTATGTTATTAAAGGCGCGCCTCGGGCGCGCCTAAGGCTCCAGGCTCACTAGGCTCAGAGGTTTGCGGCTCCGTGCGCCTTATTTGTGCCTTTAGAATATAAAATGTGCGCCTGAGTGAGATTTTGTTTGTAATTTTTTTTTTCAAAAATTAAGAAAATAATAATGTAAGAACTCAATAATTTTTAATTGATTTAGTGTTTGTGAAAGATAATTGTGCATTAAGACTTAGATATGATGCAAGAGATCACATTGATTCTATTTTTTAAGAGATTTAAACGATAATAATGAATGATTAATTAGTAGACTAAATGAAGAATTTGATCGAGAAGCGAAAATGATGTTTGATGTTGATTTTTTAAAATGAATGTGGTTGCGCCTTGCCTTCGTCAGGCGCGCGCCTGCGCCTTGAGCTTAGGCTCCAAGACCCCTTTGCGCCTTGGTGCGTCTTGTGCCTTTAATAACTAAGCTCGTGTGTGATCGGCCAACGAGACCCTAAATGCATAGGTCCGGTAATTTAGGGGATATGTTAGCTTAGGGCAAGCTTGAATTTAATTAACTATTTTAATTTAAACATTTATAAGTTATGAAATCACTCACTTGAGTGAGCCCATTCAACCCATTTCCTTTGGCTCATTTCTCTTTTTTAAAAATTTATATATAATAATAAAGTCCTATGATTTTATGAAGTGGCTGCCAATAGTTTTCCTTTTTGTAAACCCTAATCTCCCCTTTTAAAAGCAATCCTTCCTCTCCCATTGAACGCGGGCTTGGAAAATAGAAACTGAACTGAGAATTTTTCCCTGGTTCAGTTTCCTCTCCAGCCGCACATCCCGACCACTGTTCCCCTGCACTGCGCCAGTTGTCGCGATTCTTCCGCACCCCTGTTCGCCGGTGAGTGCAAAGCCATCGCCTCCTCCCCTGCCTGAAGCCGCATCTTCCGGCGGCACACGTCCCCGACGGAGAGCATCCAGGACCACCGCGCCTTTCCTCCAGTCTCAGCTCCTCGCGTCGATTCCAGAAGCTCGCCTCCTTCCCGCGCCTCTCCTCCCCGATGGAAATCCCTACAACTTAGCCGTTCCTTCTAGCCCTCCTCTTCACGGACGGAAAACACCAGGAAGCCCCTCCCGTCACCAGTGCGGCTGCCTAAAGCCGCTCCAGTCGCCCTCGAGCTCGCTAGAGCCCTCCTAGGGCACTGTTGACGGCCCCTGCGCCCTCCTCCGACGGATTCAGAGTTCCTCCGACGTTTTCCTTGCTTCCAGCCGACTCTCCCCTGTTCCAGTGCTTGCTACAGCCGCTGGATCATCTACCTGCTCCCAGTGACTCTTCCACGGTCAGCTTCCCTTAATTCCGGCAACCACCAGCCGGCCATTGCCTCTTCCCCTTTGGTATACCTGTCTACCTCTTTCGCTCGCAACACTTTAGTTATTTTCATGCTCAAATATAAAATGGTTAATTAATAGAGTTTGCCCCACTAATTTCTTCGCCTGATTACCGTATTTTCTTACGTGTGATTGCCCGCCACTGTATTTTTTGGCCTGTGGAATTATGTCTCATGACGTCGTTACAATTGTGCGGTAGCCTTGCGAGTGTTTGCGACACTTGGGTCGTTTTAGTTGTTGAAATATCCCGTAAGATTCCCTTCGCGCCACAATTATTTTAAATAGATCACAATTATTTATCGTTCAAAACTACACCCCCACCTTGGTTTACATCAGTTTGGTGTGGCTGCTGGGATATCTCACTCCTATTGTAGGATAACCGAGCGCTGATCGTTTTCAAATTTTAAGTTTAGAAATTTCCGTTTTAAAAAAAATGAATGATTTAGATGCGCATATTAAAGCTTTGCGGAAAGCCGTTGAATTCGTCACTGCAGAACTCAAGCAGAATCTGAGTGGGTTATGCATCTCTGTTCACAACCGAGAGACGACAACGTGCACGCATTATGCTGCTCCTGCATACCTTTACACTTCATATCACATAGTGGAACTTGAGGTTAGGTCTTTCGATAGTCCTTTGTCTCGCCTCGTCAGTCTCACGACGAGTACCTTAGTCTCACCCACCCCCACCGCCAGTCTCACGACGAGCACCTTAGTCTCACCCACCCCACCCCCACCGTTAGTCTCACGATGAGCACCTTAGTCCCACCCACCCCCACCGTGACACTCCCTTCAGTCGAGGAGGTTCTTCCTGGGCCCCTGGTCCAGGAAGAAGAGCTTTCTCCCACTTTTATCACGCTAGCTGAAGTCTTGGATCCACTTGCCTTTAGGACAACACATATTTTACCAACTGAGTTATTTTCTGTGCCCCGCTTTTAGAGGAACTTATTAGTGGTGTGTTTCTACCCTCGGATGACACATCGCCGCTCTCTCTTCTCCCCGAGGAGAAGTTGACTAGTGAAGAGACCCTCATCTTTGGTGACCTAGACTCGTTCGCCATATGTCCTCACCTTCTTAGCACACCACAAACCCTTGAGCCCACAGATGTTGTGCTTGGTGGCCACTCGTTAGTGCCATTAGAGTCGCCACCTTATATGGATTTTATCTTTGGTGAACACGCCTTTTGTTCACGACACTTCTCTTTGGTTTTAGGCGCACAAGTTAAGTCACCACATCACTACCGTTTGAGTTCTGACAATTATAGGTTTGGTAGTCTTTAGGTAGTCGAGATGATACTTAGATTTTTTACTCCTCATTAGGACACCCGTTTCAAAGGTTTTTTATGGAAAATTTTACACGGTAAAATTTAGATCTTCTTAAAATTTTGTGACTCGAGTGAGACGTTGACGGGTGAAATTATGACGATAGACGATCCTGGTCTAGCAGACGTTTGTATGTTTCTATCGGGCGAGCGTATGATGCGTTATGAAATAATAATTCCACAGGTTGATCACGCTTGCCTCCGGCTTTTCTTTCTACCTTGCTTTTGTTTCCTGCTTTTCCCCTTGCCTCATATTTGCCACACACACTGCCCCTATCATCCTCTGAAAGCTCTAATAATTATTGTTTATTTAAATATTTGGCATGACATTTTGACTAATGGATTGCGAGTTTTTGGGATGAGAGTTTACTTCCAGGTTTGGGGTCGCAGCGACGACATCCGCAGGACAACCATGCATCAATTTCTCCGATCGGCTTTTGGACTTTCTACTTGCAGGTTACATCGAGTCTCGACGGGGTCGAGCTCTTTCAACCCCGGGAGAATTGATGCAACCTGCGGTGCATCCTTTTATTTATTTTTATTGTTCTCGTCGTTATGTCTGTAGCGCATGTTTTTGCGCACTGTTGAGTTGTTACGCGGCGTCGAGTTGTATTGCGCGTGTTATGAGTGCTTGAATGTTAATTTTGTATCGCGCACGCTTTCACACAATTTTTGTTTGACTCGTGTTAGTGTGACCGGCCAACGAGACCCTAAATGGATAAGTCCGGTAATTTAGGGCATAGGTTAGCTTAGGACAAGCTTTAATTTAATTAACTATTTTAATTTAAACATTTATAAGTTATGAAATCACCCTCTTGAGTGAGCCCATTCAGCCCATTTCCTTTGGCCCATTTCCCCTTAAAAAAAAATAATAATAATAAAGTCCTATGATTTTATGAAGTGGCTGCCAATAGTTTTTTCTTTTTGTAAACCCTAATCTCCCCCTTTAAAAGCAGTCCTTCCTCTCCCATTGAACGCGGGCTTGGAAAATAGAAATTGAACTGAGAATTTTTTCTCTGGTTCGGTTTCCTCTCCAACCGCACAACCCGACCACTATTCCCCTGCACTGCGCCGGTTGCCGCGATTCTTCCGCACCTCCTGTTCGCCGGCGAGTGCAAAGCCATCGCCTCCTCCCCTGCCTGAAGCCGCATCTTCCGGCGGCACACGTCCCCGACGGAGTGCATCCAGGACCACCACGCCTTTCCTCCAGTCTCATCTCCTTCTCGCGTCGACTCCAGAAGCTCGCCTCCTTCCTGCGCCTCTCCTCCCCGACGGAAATCTCTGCAACTTCGCCGTTCCTTCCAGCCCTCCTCTTCACGGACGAAAAACACCAGGAAGCTCCTCCCGCCACCAGTGCGGGTGCCTGAAGCCGCTCCAGTTGTCGTCGAGCTCGCCAGAGCCCTCCTAGAGCACTGCCGACGGCCCCTGCACCCTCCTCCGGCGGATTCAGAGTTCCTCCGGCATTTTCCTTGCTTCCAGCCGGCTCTCCCCTGTTCCAATGCTTGCTACAACCGCCAGATCAACTACCTGCTGCTCCCAGTGACTCTTCCACGACCACTTATTATAAGTAGGGACTTTGCCTATATGAGAGCACATTTTTTTAATTAACAAAAACAAATAACTTAAAGAAATTGGAAAGTTTATATTAAATAAGGGTAAAATGAAAAAGTTGAATGTTTAACCAAAGAATATTTTCCCCTTTTAATACATTACGAGTGACAGACACGGGGCTCCGCCCCTACAGCCAACCGCGACAGTACGTCAACTACAATAGTGCACATGTGGGGGGGGGGGGTCGGTACCGTGCCCCGCGCGACATTATCCCAGCCGCGACATTGTCCCGACAAGACGACACACGCGACGCTCCCAAACTCCCGAGTGTTATACTTCGTGTAACGGCCCCAACAACCACCACAATTTGAATCATTAGCTCGAGTGAGTTTTTCATATAATTATGCGCAGCAAAATGAATATTCGAAATGTACCAGGGCAAACATAACATCACATGTCATTTATTTCCAAAATATACACTATTTACAAGTATTCTACTACAAATCAAGCCAACCAGAGTACAAAAAAAATATATCATGCTAACCCGTGGACGAGCCACGTCTTCAACTGGTATCTGATCGGCATCTGCCTGAGCCCGTCTAGCGGGGTCTGGCACGCTGGTGCTCGGTTCCTAAAATAAATTAAAAATCTCATTAGTTTAGAAAACTAAGTGAAATCCTTACTTTTTACCTGTAGCGCCGCACTGCAAGCAGACAAAAGAGTCAGCAGCAATAAATCTGTATGATCATCTTTCTAATCTAAACAGGTAAAATCATCTATATCTGATATCAATTCATATTTTCATATCAATTTCCTTTTTTTTTTCATATTTCATTCTCGAAATACTAAGGGTCATTCGAATAATTATTCATCCGGGTCCGTCGACCCTTCATATCAGTATTCATTTTAGGGCGCTTCCACGCGCAACAGGCTTCGACGCCTCCTAAAGGAATTCATATCATCTGTAGGAGTTCGACCCCCCCTACGAGGTGTGAGAGTTCTACCCCCCTCACGAGGTGTAGGAGTCTGAAACTTCCCCCCCTACTAGGCCGACCCTTAGCATTCCGTTGCGTCGACGCGTGTTCAATTTCATTTCTATTTCTATCAGTTCATTTCAGTTTATATCAAAATAGGATATGTTTTTATTTGTTTCCCCTCAGAATCCTATCGCTAGCTAACCCGTGTTAGCGTTTTCGGCGATTCTTCATTTCAATAACAGCTGAAAATAAATAGCTTCACAGGAAAAGAGGGAAAAGCAGTAAGGACTCACTCCAAGTTTTCCTTTGCCCTTGTCCCTCGTATGATTCTCGCCGCGTCTATCGCCGGACGCCATCCTCTGCAGTATCAATTAATCATTTACTTAGGGTTGCGTCGCAAAACACATGAGCGGACATAAATATCCAAGAGAAACTTCCACTTTGCTCCAACATACAACCGCAAGGGTTGCCGTCATGGCAACTCCCAGGGTTGTGAATTGCAGCTCATCATAAGGGATAATCCCATCATTCCTCACATAATCAGCCCACACAAACAGCACAGCCGGCACACACACACAAATCAGCCCACATACACATCATAGCCGGCATGCACACACACAAATCAGCCCACATACACATCATAGCCGGCATGCACACACAACTGGCATCACAACACACAGCCGGCAACATCACAGAAAAAGGGTAAAACAAAACCCTAACTTCACTTTACCCAAAATGGCTCAAAATCAAGAGGTGGGGTTTTGGAAGCCATTTAGAAGCTTTTGGAAACCAAAAAAAAATAAAGAAGCTCAAAAACCCCAAAACCCTAGATTTCCAAACACCTCCAATCCATACACCAACTCCACAATCAACACAAGAGGAGTGGAGGAAAGAAGATTACCTTCCTAAAGGAGAAGAAATCGCACGAATCGGAGGAGATTTGAGGCGGCTAGAGGGATCGGCGCAGGAGCGGCTCCGCCGGGTTTCGTCTCGTCGAAATGAAGAATGAAGAAGAAAAGAATAAGTGTCGGGATATATCACGGGAGCCTCACCGCCGAACCCAAACAGCCGGTTCAATTCATATCAATTCCGGCCAACTCAACCCATTTAAATGAAAACGAAGCGGCTGTCGCAAATAACCGAAATTTTTTTGAAATATCAAGTGGAAACAAATATCCAAACATCCAAATTACTGTGCACATTGCATCGGCACTGATATCAAATTTCATCATCGGGGATATTATTTTCACAGCGGTAGATTACAAAATATTTCGGGTATTACAAACTCTCCTCTCCTTATGAGAATTTTCGCCCTCGAAAATCACGCATCCTCACGATTCCCAAAGAAAGAGGGAAAGATAGTCAACATTACGTCTTCTCGTTCCCAAGTAGCTTCCTTGGCAGGGTGGCCGGTCCACCAAACTTTGACAAAGTTCACTTGTCGATTCCGAAGATTTTTGCTTTGCCGATCAACAATCTGGTAAGGTGTTGTCGGACTTGATAAATCAGCTTCTATCTGCACGTCACTGGCAGAGATCATTAATTCTGGGTTCGGAATATATCGTCTGAGTGCAGATACATGAAAACATCATGCAACCTTTGTAATTCGACAGGCAGAGCTAGGCGATAAGCTACTTCGCCTACTCGTTCAATCACAGGAAAGGGACCAACAAATCTCGGACTCAATTTTCCAATTCGTTGCAATCGAGAAATCCCTTTGAACGGTTTAATCTTCAAACATACTTGATCGCCCACCGCAAATTCCACCAGACGATGTCGGGCATTATAATACTTCTGCTGACGATCCTGAGCAATTTTCATTCTTTGATGAATGATGCGGACTTTCTCTTCAATTTTCTCTGTCCTCTTTTGTGGGAACAGTTTCGTTTCTCCATCTTCTGCCCAACTCAAAGGAGTTCTACATCGCCTCCCATATAGAGCTTCAAACGGGGCCATTTGGATCGTTGCTTGATAACTATTATTATAAGCAAATTCAGCTAACGATAAGTATTTCTCCCAAGAGCCTTTCAAATCCAACACGACCATTCACAACAAATCCTCGAGCATCTGAATGGTGCGTTCAGACTGGCCATCTGTTTGCGGATGGAAGGCAGTACTGAATAATAATCTTGTTCCCAACTTGTTATGTACTCGCCGCCACAAGTCAGATGTAAATCGTCCATCACGATCTGATACGAACGTACGCGGAATACCATGTAATCGTACAATTCCATTGATATAGAGTTCTACCAGTTTTTCCGTCGGTCCACTTTGCTTAATTGGTATAAAGTGAGCACTTTTTGTCAATCGATCAATGATGACCCAAATTCCATCATTTCCCGCTTTACTGCGAGGCATGCCAAACACAAAATCCATCGCAACATCATCCCATTTCCATTCCGGAATGAGAAGAAATCAAAGATACCCGGCAGGCTTCTGATGTTCTGCTTTCACTACCTGACAGGTATGACACTGGGCAATATACTGAATGATATCTTTTCTCATATGAGGCCACCAGAAGTCCTGTTTCAAATCATGGTACATTTTAGTCCGACCGGGGTGAATCGAATATGGCGTATTATGCGCCTCGTATAGGATATTCTTTCTCAGACTATCAGAATCTGGGACACATAATCTGTCATTCAAAAACAATAGTGCATCCTTTTCAACAAAGGCACTCGCTTCCCCCTTCTTTAATTTCTCAAATATTCCCATCAAGAAGGGGTCTTGAGGTATCGCTTTCTGGATCCTCTCTTTAAGCGAATATTGAATCCGCATCTGGTATAAGTGTGTTTGTCTTTCTTCAAGTGTCAATAGCACGCATATTTCCATATCCTGAAGCATATAAAGAAGCTTCTTATTATATCGCGAGGTGACGGACATCGCAGCAATACTTTTCCTGCTTAAAGCATCCGCAACCACATTTGCCTTACCTGGATGGTATTGAATATCCAAATCATAATCTTTAATAAACTCTAACCATCTACGCTGGCGTAAATTAATTTCCCGCTGATCAAAGATATATTTCAAACTTTTATGATCCGTAAAGATTTCGCAACGAACACCATACAGGTAATGGCGCCAAATTTTTAATGCAAACACAACAGCAGCTAATTCCAGATCATGTGTCGGGTAATTCTTTTCAGCATCCTTTAATTGTCGGGAAGTGAATGCAATCACTCTTCCACGTTGCATTAATACGCAACCCAATCCTTTATAGGATGCATCACTATAGATTTGAAAACCATCAGACCCTTCAGGCATCACCAACACTGGCGCTGTTGTTAATTTTTCCTTTAACGCTTCGAACGCTTGCTGACAATCATCTCCCTACGTAAATACCATGTTCTTCCGAGTCAATTGTGTCAAAGGTAGTGCTAGCTTCGAGAAGTCCTTGACAAATTTCCGATAATATCCAGCTAAGCCTAAGAAGCTTCGTACTTCAGTTACAGATTTCGGTCGAGTCCAGTTGAGGATTGCTTCAATTTTCGCTGGATCAACAGCCAAACCTTCTGCATTAATTACATGACCAAGAAAGGCCACTTCGGTTAGCCAAAACGCACACTTTGAGAACTTGGCATATAACTGTTGTTCCCTCAACGTTTGCAAGACTTGACGCAGGTGTTGGGCATGTTCTTCTTCCGTTTTGGAATAAATCAATATATCATCGATAAAAACTATCACAAACTGGTCCAAGAATGCCTTGAACACACTATTCATCAGGGGCATAAAAGCTGCAGGAGCATTTGTTAGGCCAAAAAGGCATTCAAAATGCCCATACCTGGTACTGAATGCTGTCTTCCTCTCAGATTCTGAGCTGGTGATATCCGGATCGAAGATCAATTTTTGAAAATATACGTGCACCAACCAACTGATCGAACAGATCGTCAATACGTGGCAGAGGATATTTATTCTTTATTGTCAATTTATTCAGCTCACGATAATCAACACATAGACGGAGAGACCCTTCCTTCTTTTTCACAAATAATACTGGAGCTCCCCAAGGTGAGGTACTTGGTCGGATAAATTTCTTATCAAGCAGTTCTTGCAATTGAATTTTCAATTCTGCCAATTCTTTTGGTGCCATCCGATATGGAGTTTTCGCAACTGGAGCAGCTCCTTCGATCATTTGAATTTCGAATTCCACTTCTCTGGCCGGAGGCACACCAGGTAATTCTTCTGGAAATACATCTACGTAGTCCCGCACTACAGGTACAGCCATAATATCTTTCTTTTCTTCTTTTATTTCTTTAATCATTACCAATATGGCCTCACAGCCTTTCCGTACCATTTTCCGGGCTTTCATTGCCGAAATACTGTTTTTGGCAACTTCCCCCAACCCTTGATAGATCATCGGACTTCCATCTGGGCATTTAAACGCCACCTCCTTTGTTTTACAGTTAATAACCGCTTCTCGATCCGATAGCCAATCCATACCAAGGATAATATCATACTCAACCAACGGCAAGACCACGTCATCAGTTTCAATTCTTTTATCGTTAAAAGGTAGTGAGACTATGGCTCGCTCCTTTGTCATCAAAACCGTACTATTCGATAATAATACGCTCAACGGTTGCGCAATATGATATGGTTGTGTATGAATTGATTCCAGAATAGATGTTGAAATGAACGATTGACTAGCCCCAGTATCAAATAAAATTTTCAAAACTTGATCATGCATCAGTAACATACCTGTAACAACCGTATCATCTGCTGCTGTCCGAGATTGAAAGCTCGGGCTTGAATTAGTCTCTCATCTCGGGCCCCTTCAGCGGGTGCTGATGCTATCGACTCCCCTTCCCTGGAAGTCCCAATATGATACATTCTCTGAGGCGGTAAAGCTGGGGCTCCCCTCGAACTTTCATCTCTTTGCAACTTCGGACAATCCTTTCGCCGGTGTCCCGGCTGGCGACAGTAAAAACAGACTCCAGTCAAGCATTCTCCTCTGTGCATCTTGCCACATTTGGTACATTTGGTCGCCGTTGTTTGGGACGCTTGAGTGCTTCCCGTCGTCACTGACTGTTGCTGCTTCTTCTTTTTCCAAGGGGCTTCACCTGTTCTGCCCGATTTCTCTTGGCTAGTTTCTTTGAATCTCTTCTTCATTTCTGTCCTCCTTTGCCTCTTCTCAGTATCTAACTCGACTAATCGAGCTTTCTCTACCAGCAGTGCATACTCGGTAATATCGAATGGAACCACTGAAGCGCGGATATCATCCCGTAACCCTTCCTGAAATCGTAAACAACGTGCTTCCTCGGTTGCCACTGCAGACTCAGCATAATATGCAAGACTGGAAAATTCGGCTTCATATTGAAGGACAGAGCGACTTCCTTGAACTAATCGCAAAAACTTCTCCTGTAACTGCCTCTTCTCAGTCCTCGGCACAAACCACTTTGTAAATTCCCGAGTAAACTCTGCCCACGTCACATTTGCCAGCCCACGTGTCTGAAACTTCCCTTTCATTAAATTCACCCACCATCTCTTCGCTTCTCCTTCCAGAAGAAAAACGACCAACTCCACCTTCCTCTCCGCAGGACACCACATCGTATCAAATATGGTTTCAATTCGCAAAATCCAGTCTTCTGTCTCGATCGGAGACAACCCACCACGAAAAGTCGGCGGTTTCAATTCCAGGAATTGCCTCATATCAATATCAAGCAAACGAGGCTGTTGCGGTTCCGCAGGTACTGGAGGAGGCACGGCTGGCATCACTGGCGTTACTCCATGAGGAGGCACAGTTGGAGGGGTGTCCCGAACCAATCTAATTGCCTCAGCAATGGCTTGAGCAATATCCGAAATATGAAGTGAGGTAGACTGTCGTCCACTCACGCTTTCTTCTGACCTGGAATCCCTTGAGTCCGCAGGTTCATTCAAAGCCTCTCGCATCCTGCGGCTCGAATATACTTGGAAAGGTTCCTGAGGTCATAAAACAATTCAGTACATTCGAGTATACATTTGACATCATTGGGAGTTATATGTCATTCTGGTACTCTCTGCAATCTACGCACTATGAAAACCTCCCTCTGATACCACTTAATTGTAACGGCCCCAACAACCGCCACAATTTGAATCATTAGCTCGAGTGAGTTTTTCATATAATTATGCGCAGCAAAATGAATATTCAAAATGTACCAGGGAAAACATAACATCACATGTCATTTATTTCCAAAATATACATTATTTACAAGTATTCTACTACAAATCAAGCCAACCAGAGTACAAAAAAATATATCATGCTAACCCGTGGACGAGCCACGTCTTCAACTGGTATCTGATCGGCATCTGCCTGAGCCCGTCTAGCGGGGTCTAGTACGCTGGTGCTCGGTTCCTAAAATAAATTAAAAATCTCATTAGTTTAGAAAACTAAGTGAAATCCTTACTTTTTACCTGTAGCGCCGCACTGCAAGCAGACAAAAGAGTCAGCAGCAATAAATCTGTATGATCATCTTTCTAATATAAACAGGTAAAATCATCTATATCTGATATCAATTCATATTTTCATATCAATTTCCTTTTTTTTTTCATATTTCATTCTCGAAATACTAAGGGTCATTCGAATAATTATTCATCCGGGTCCGTCGACCCTTCATATCAGTATTCATTTTAGGGCGCTTCCACGCGCAACAGGCTTCGATGCCTCCTAAAGGAATTCATATCATCTGTAGGAGTTCGACCCCCCCTACGAGGTGTGAGAGTTCTACCCCCCTCACGAGGTGTAGGAGTCTGAAACTTCCCCCCCTACTAGGCCGACCCTTAGCATTCCGTTGCGTCGACGCGTGTTCAATTTCATTTCTATTTCTATCAGTTCATTTCAGTTTATATCAAAATAGGATATGTTTTTATTTGTTTCCCCTCAGAATCCTATCGCTAGCTAACCCGTGTTAGCGTTTTCGGCGATTCATCATTTCAATAATAGCTGAAAATAAATAGCTTCACAGGAAAAGAGGGAAAAGCAGTAAGGACTCACTCCAAGTTTTCCTTTGCCCTTGTCCCTCGTATGATTCTCGCCGCGTCTATCGCCGGACGCCATCCTCTGCAGTATCAATTAATCATTTACTTAGGGTTGCGTCGCAAAACACATGAGCGGACATAAATATCCAAGAGAAACTTCCACTTTGCTCCAACATACAACCGCAAGGGTTGCCGTCATGGCAACTCCCAGGGTTGTGAATTGCAGCTCATCATAAGGGATAATCCCATCATTCCTCACATAATCAGCCCACACAAACAGCACAGCCGGCACACACACACAAATCAGCCCACATACACATCATAGCCGGCATGCACACACACAAATCAGCCCACATACACATCATAGCCGGCATGCACACACAACTGGCATCACAACACACAGCCGGCAACATCACAGAAAAATGGTAAAACAAAACCCTAACTTCACTTTACCCAAAATGGCTCAAAATCAAGAGGTGGGGTTTTGGAAGCCATTTAGAAGCTTTTGGAAACCAAAAAAAAATAAAGAAGCTCAAAAACCCCAAAACCCTAGATTTCCAACCACCTCCAATCCATACACCAACTCCACAATCAACACAAGAGGAGTGGAGGAAAGAAGATTACCTTCCTAAAGGAGAAGAAATCGCACGAATCGGAGGAGATTTAAGGCGGCTAGAGGGATCGGCGCAGGAGCGGCTCCGCCGGGTTTCGTCTCGTCGAAATGAAGAATGAAGAAGAAAAGAATAAGTGTCGGGATATATCACGGGAGCCTCACCGCCGAACCCAAACAGCCGGTTCAATTCATATCAATTCCGGCCAACTCAACCCATTTAAATGAAAACGAAGCGGCTGTCGCAAATAACCGAATTTTTTTTGAAATATCAAGTGGAAACAAATATCCAAACATCCAAATTACTGTGCACATTGCATCGGCACTGATATCAAATTTCATCATCGGGGATATTATTTTCACAGCGGTAGATTACAAAATATTTCGGGTATTACACTTCGCTCGCCGCTCATTTTTACTGTATGCACGGGGGTTTGCGAGTGACGGTGAGAACACATTTTTTATTGTTAGGTAGAGAACTTTGTCTATACAAGAGCACAATTTATAAAAAACACAAATTTTAAAATTTGATTTTTTTTTTAAATAAAGTGGGGTAAAATCGGAAAGTGAGTTTTTAATCAAATAATGTTTTTTTTCTTTTAATATAGTATAGATAAATATATTATAGTTTTAAGAGGAGGTTTAACATTTGCAGCAGTTGAATTTATTTTTTAAACAATTTTTTGAAACAAAAATTAAATTAATTATTTAAATAATGTTTTATTAAAAATACCAAATTGATATTTTAAGAAAGGCAGGCTTGAACATTTCGTCCTTATTGTAGAGCTCGTAAACTTTTCATAGAGCTCGCATGCCCCATCTCTAGTTGATCCGATGGCTGGTTAGGTGATCTCTCCGATTTTTGTGAATTCTACATTTGAGTTCCTCAAACTCGTGCGATATGTAATAAATTCTTGGCCCATACTTTCTAAACTCTCATCGGTATCTACTTGCATCTCCATGTATATAGGTTGCTAGGTCGTAACGCCCACCAAGACCACATCTCGCTAGAAATGTTCACGAATGTGCAATGGCTGGCCTGATCCAATATCACATAATGATCTCCAGGTATGATGTTGTCCCTCGTTGACACCTATCGTATCTCATTACCGAATCTATTGCTGTAAAATTCACTACCATTATTCTCGCTGGAACTTTTCGCAACTTCTATTTGTGGTATGCTGATCTAGTAGACTCGATATTTCAGTGCTGTTGCGCATCAGCAGAGCATTCACTGGCACTAAAAACCTCTTTCTGAGTACATGCTTTGTGCTTAACTAATGCTTTATGCCCAACCGGGTGTTCTCTAGTCGTTTGGCACCAGAGAGTGTTCGCTGACACAATATGACCACTACTGTCTGCCTCGTTAACATGAATTTAAGACAAGGATTCAATAATGCTAGGATGATATCACAAAGTTAATATTTACTGGGATTATAAGGCATAGTTCGTAGATGATTTTTATGCTTTTGGTACTCGCTTACACTACATGATCAAAAGAACTCAAATTTTATCAGATGTCATAAATATCTCACAGATCTTATCATACCAAAAACTCCTTTGCCATGAAGTCATTCACACTGATTCCTGATATATCTACAAAACAACAATCACATCCTCCTTTTCTCTCTCATCGTCAACTCAATGGTTATGATGGTCGAGAATTCGCGGGTATTTACCTTTTCTGAAGTCGTTGGCGAGACCCATAAAAATGTGAAGATCAAGGCTCTGTTTGGGAGGACTTATTTTCACCGGTCAAGCGGTTACGGCCGCATGAATCGGACCATAATTAAGGTCCGCTTCATGCGGTCGTAACCGCTTGACCGATGAAAATAAGTCCTCCCAAACGGAGCCTAAATCTACCCACATGAGCCTTCTCTTATATGGGTGTAAAGTAACACTCGCCTACACAATATGCATTCACGACACCATCTCTAGAGCAAGTCAGAACTCAAGACTCCCTGAAGTACTCGCATTGTGTCTCCATGCTCTACCAACCTCAGGATATTATGATTCTCACCAAATTTGCACCAAATTCGCATACACTGCTCGCAGACGCTCATTTCGTTCTCGCAGATGCTCTACCTTACTCGCCGATGTTCCTGGGCTTCTATAAGGCACTTGTATTTAGCTTATTTTATCTGACTGCTTAGGCAACTTCTTTTATATGTAACTACCCGCGGGTAGGATCCCTACTAGTATAAAGATGGGATGAACAGTACCTTGGTGGAGCACTTGCGTCTGACTCCTTGAACTCGCATGGCAGTCGCTCCTCCGAAAACCGTGCTTGCGCGATCCAACATGTAACTGAATTTTCAATTAATAAAATCACGCATGACTAAAGGTTCGCGTTGTGCGAAGTCTTACCTCATCATTTCTGAGTAATCAACCGGCAGTACTCCCATTTTCTCTCTTTTTGCACGAAGAGTCTTCTTACCCCAACAGATGGGATAATATTTCCTCTTCAGAATTAATTTTAAAATAGTCCAATTTGCCCTTCTTTAGCCTGAATATCAAATTTTAAGCAATTGATTAAATTTGTCTTCCTCCAATCAATGTTCACATCATCAAATCTTGAAATAATACTGTTATGAACAAGAAAGGATTTAAGAGAGAAAGGAGATATCTAGGGTTTTAGAGGATGAGAAAGGATTACCTGATAATACTTGCTTGTCCAAGGCTAGGAAACCCTAGGGGTATTTATACCCCTTGTACCATGGAGGGGCCTGCCGGCTCCTCCTATAGGGGTTGTTAAACCCCGTCCGGTCCAGCCCCCAACCGCCTTGTTTTAATTAGAGAGGGCTGGACCAGATGGTTCAACCCCACTTGATGTCGCATTCTTCCGTCATCTTTGGTGTTGTTGTCCCGCGAGCAAGTCGTTATGAGGATTCATAACATTCCCTTCCTCTTCAGGCTCATCACAGCTGTCGTTCTCTTATTCCCGCAGTCTCTCTAAGCGGCGAAGAGAGACCCCTTTCACCGGTGAGAGTCTGATCCCGTGCAGGCAGTACTCTCTCCCATCCTGAGCAAACTCCATGGTCAAGTTTTCCCAATCCAGGGTTACTTTACCCAACTGTCGCAACCCTGACCCCCACTCCCTTCAGCATTCCTTCGCGCAGGTGTATCCCTGCACCCTGACCCCCACTCCCTTCAGCATTCCTTCGCACTGCAGCTTATTTTCGCCTACCACCATAACCTAGGAAGCGGATTCCTTGTTGATCTCTTGCCCCAACTTCTGTGCCACAACGAGGTTGATGAAGTTATGTGTACTCCCACTGTCAACCAAAATGGTCACCTTCTGTTGGCCGATCCACCCCGTAATACTCATCGTGGGCGGCGTGGATTCTCCCTCCATGGCTAGGATAGATACCCAAACTCGATTGTATCCGTGATGTGCTCCCGTTCCCCTCCTTCGACATCTGACATCTTGTCTTCTTCCTGCATCGTGTACACCTGGATCATCTGACATTTGTGACCTGATGTGAATTTCTCATCAGTCATCATAGTTGAAGCACAATCCCTTTTCCTTTCTTGCCTGTAGCTCTGACCATGTCAATTTCTTCACTGTCGCCCTTTCTGTAGCTCCTTGATCTTTTTGTGTGTCTGGAGGGTTTGTCGTGTTCTTATTTTCCCCATGGACTTCTGTCGGTTGAGTCGCTCTTCTTGAATCCGGGCCAAGCTGATAGCGTGGGTCAAACTGTACGGCATGTAGGCATGCACCTCATCCTTGATATGCTCCTTCAACCCTTAAATAAAGCAACTCATTAATGTCTTCTCTTTTCACTGCACCTTGATGGCCAACCTTTCAAATTCTGCTCGGTATTCCATCACCGTCCCTTGTGTCAATTTCTGAAGAAGTGCCTCAAAATCTTCGTACTCTAGTGGGCCAAAACGTGCTGTGAACTCGTCAACAAATTCGTGCCATGACGTGTGATCCCGTCCACGGAGAAACCACTGGGTCCACTGGAATGTGTCCTTTTCAAGTTGAAAGGACGCTAACTTTACCCACTGTTCTTCTGGTATCTACTGATAACTGTAGAATAACTCTTCCTTTTGGACCCATTTCAGTGCATCTCCTCCTTTGAATTTGGGGTAGTTCATGCGTGTCACCTTCGACGACATGTAGACTCTCGGTTGCTGCTGCCCGGGTCCTCTATAATCTTGTCTGAGTCCTTACAGTCGTCGTCGCTCCGCAGCTATGTGTGGGTACCTCCAATCCTCCCCGTAGGGGTTTCCGACCGCCTGTTGCTGCCTAAACTCCCATCCTCCTCCTGTGCCGCCACCGTCTTGTCCTTGCATCCCTGGAATAGGAAGGAGTTCATCCCGATGTGGGTACCCCATACCCCTGGGTCTTCGGTCCTCCTGGCGCCCTTCCCGAGCCCAGTCGGACCCTTGGGCGGGAGCGTCCTTGCCGTAAGGAGGAAAATCCAACGTCGACGCGTCAATTCTGCCTATTTGGGTTGCTCTCGGGCCATTTTGGTGGTCGTCGTGAGCCTCCTGCCCTTTCACTGTCGATCCCAAACCCCCTATTGATGTTGGAGGCCCGATCATTACCCTCCCTACCCAAAGAATCGTTGTATCCCGCTGTTGGGGGCGGAGGGAGAATCGGGACTGCGTTGGTCTCTTCCGCAACAGCTTCACCCTTGAGGTGTTGAGTCAACAAATTTTTAATCTCGTCCATGCGCGCATTCAACTTTTCTTCTAGTCGTTTTTCCGATGCCTTCAACTTTTCTTCAATGGTCGCCACTGTGTCTGCCAGCCCGGTGTCGTTCTCTTCGAGGGTTGCCAACTGATTGGATTCTTCCTGGTAGCGAGTCACCATGGTGGGGTTCGAGGACCTGTAACCGAAGTAGATTTCTTTTGGAAGATGTTGCCCGCAGCTGACCTTCTTCAAGTGCGAAGGGAAGATTATTGAGGCAGACTGACACAGAAGTTGTTGACGAAGCAGAGACTACGACAAAAAACTGCAGCGAATCTGTTGCAGAAAATTGCGGAAGAAAATTGTAGCAGGTAGAGCCGAAGCGGCAACACCAGCCATCGAATGGAAGAGCGGCCGCAACAGTTCGATAATCTGGTGGAGTGAGGAAGCAGTCGGCAGAACGGAAAGCAGTCGGCGGTGGGACGTGGACGCAGTCTGCAGAAACGACCGATCAATGCAGTCGGCGGTGGATTTTGGAAGCAGTCGGCGGGAGCAGTCGATCGATGCAGTCGGCGGTCGATCGATGCGATCGATGTGGGCTGGAGAAGTAGACCGTCGATCGACGCCAATTGTCGAACAAAACAGACGATGACTCGGTCGATTAACGCATGCAATATGCGACTTTGCCGAGACGCGATCGGTTCAATGGTTTCGTTGGAAGAAAATGACGGCTGAATCGGGAGGATAGAGACCTCTGATACCAAATGTTATGAAAAAGAAAGGATTCAGGAGAGAAAGGAGATATCTAGGGTTTGAGAGGAGGAGAAAGGATTACCTGATAATACTTGTTTGTCCAAGGCCAGGAAACCCTAGGGGTGTATTTATACCCCTTGGCCCATGGAGGGGTCAACTGACCCCTCCCATAGGGGCTGAACCCGTCCGGTCCAACCCCCAACCGCCTTCTTGTTTTAATTAGAGAGGGCTGAATCAGATGGTTTGGCCCCGCTTGATGTCACATCCTTCCGCCGTTTTTGGTGTTGTTGTCCCGTGAGCAGGTCGTTATGAGGATTCATAACAAATACTGATAAATTTAATTGATTAGAATCCTCATAACGACCTATAACAAATACTGATAAATTTAATTGTTAACACTCAAGTTTGATCATCCTCATCGAGGATCATATAATCAATTTTGATATGGGCAATAAGTATGGTCGTGATGTGCCATGTCATTTCTAGGCGGTCCTCTATGAGATATTTAGTGCTCAAAAGAAAATGAATTGGATAATGCGTGATAACATTGGAAACTTGACCCTTAGATTGAGGTATTTTCTCATTACTCTTCAAACTGTTTATTTTCAATAAATTATTAATTTTTGTAGTAAGGCTTCAAACTGCCTCAATCTATATTTGATTATCTCACGAATACTATTTGTTCCCATAATGATGATATTTTAATTTATAGATACATCATGCATCACTTCAAGTTAGTCATGGACATAAAGCCCGATCGGGCCGGCCCGGTACCGGGCCTAACGGGCCCGGGCTTTTCTCAACCGGGCTGAGCCCGGGCTTTTCTGAAACCGGGCTCGGGCCCCTGCCCCGAGAATGGGCCCGATCCGGCCCATCAGGCCGGGTCGGGCTTTATAATTTAATTTTTTTAAAAATACATAATAATTAAATTATTTTTAAAAAAGTTAATATACTAAAAAAATTTAGTACACTAAAAAAATTCGCTCGCATGGACAAAAAAAATTAATTTCATTAATATTAAAAAACATTTACATTTTACAATTTACATTAATTGAAAAAAATTAAAAAAATGAAATTTATTTTCATTTTTAATTTTAGATAAAAAAACTATAATATTAATTAATTTAACAAAACAAAAAATTACAGTTTTAACTTTAAAGGCAGCTACTAGATGTGCGCTTGCTCTTCAATCATCTTGTAAATTCATCGTGTCCATTTCGTCTTCGATCTCCTCTGAGCTATCCTCTAGTGCTGTAATGTGCTGCTTCCTCTTCATAACATCCAAGTAGTCCTTGTAGCAGATACACATTTCCAGAGATTTTTCGTTGAGCCGGTTCCTCCGCTTGTTCAAAACCATGTCACCAAGAGAAAAAACGGACTCCGAAGCTACCGTACTAGCTTGGATTGTTAGTAAATCACGGGTCATATAAGACAAAATGTGATACATATTAACTTTACCTTTCCACCATTTTAAGAGATCGAAGTTTTCAATCTCCTTCGTGCTCATAAAATCACGGAATTGTGTTTTAGTGTACACTCCTAATTCATTTAAACTACTAGATGTGCTCTCCTTTTTCCTAGCTGCTAATTCTAAAATTTTGTTTTTAAAAGTATCCTTTATTTTTGGTTGCGATATTTCTTTCCGGGGCCGGGAGCCGTATAAGTTATCATAATAATTGTAACACTCGGTAAAAAGAGAATTAAATTTTATAATACTAACGTCCTTATAATCATCGAAATTTTAATTTAAATTTAAGTTTGTATTTATTTCTTCTATCAAATTTTCTACGCCGTTTACGCTGAATAACGGATTTAAAGCAGCGGCGCACGAAAATATTGCAGATATTTCTCTATAATATTAAAAAAAAATTTCTTCAATTAATGGAAGTCATCCGTCTTGTTGTGTATAATAATTAAATTTTTGTGCGATGTTTACAAAATTTTCAATAACTAGTGAGCTAGTGGGATAGTACACGCCAGATAAAAAAATCGTCGCCCTATAAAAATATTTAAATAAATCCATGTAATGTCCTAATACGTTCCAATCGGCATCGGTTAAATCATGACTATTTACCATATTATAATATTCTATAAGGAGTGATATTTGTTGAAACACTCTTTTTAACATTTTATATGTTGAGTTCCATCTAATAGACATATCAAATTTTGGTTTCAAATATTTTTTACCCTGTGCGTTTACAAATTTTTTAAAATCCTGAGATCGCTGCCTAGAACTATAAATGACTCTAAGCGTAAGACGAATTTTTTCAATATACGGTTCCATATCGACTAAGCTATCTTGTATTACTAAATTTAAAACGTGACAAATAAAGCGAGTGTGAAAAAATGCACCGTTTAGCATTGGTTTTAAATCACGTTTTAACCAATCAATAGCTACATTATTGTAGAGGCGTTATAAAAAAATACTCATTATTTTATTTTTTAATTTAAATTCGCGCACACATTTCATAATTACATTATATATAACTTTACCAGTGTGCGGATATTCGAAACCTTCAAAACAAATTACGCGCTTATTTAACTCTCATGAAACGGGATCGATCCAATGACACGCGATACATATGTAGGATAATCCTACTTTATGCTACTGCTTCAAACGTCACTCGTTAAACTTACACGACCCGCGAAATTTTCAAAAATATTTATTAACAAATGTTTTGATTCTAAATAATCTTTAAAGGCGTCGCGCCTAAGAGAAGCTCTATTTACCTGTTGATATTTTGGCTGAAGGCCTTCATGTATGTACTCTGTCGCATCCTCGTTGTCGTAATGGCTAAATGACTACCCACGTTTGATGACATGTTTCATCTGTAGGTCCCGTTGGCGAAGTTGATCGTATGTCCAAATTTGTCCTGCTCCTGAAATTTGGGCCTGACTGGACTCAGGAGCTTGTTTCGACACGCAAGACTTAAGGTGTCTTGATAGTGTCGAGTTGCCGGTAAGGGTCAGCAACTTCGAGCATAATTTGCATCGCGCCTTAAATTCGGCGCCAACTTGAACCTTATCGAAGTGCTCCCAAACTGTCGTCTTACGATTGTTCTCCATCACTACAGGCGTACTCTGAGTAGACGACACAGGCGTTGAGGAGGACGACGCCATGCTGTCGTTGAGGGAGTGGGAGCCTTGGAGAGAGAGATTGAGTGAGTTGGAGAGAGAAATAGAGAGAGAGAGTGAGTGAGAGAGAGAGCTGAGAGACAGAGTGATTGGGAGAGAGAGAGTGTGAGAGAGAGGGGGGGGGTGCTCGGGGTTGGGATTGAGAGAGAGAGAGTGAGAGTGAGAGAGAGTGAAAGAGAGGGGGGTGGGGCAGGTGGGGGGGGGTTTATAAAACAAAAAATAAAAAAAATTATTATTTTTTTAAATAATGAGCCTAGGGCCTAGGCTGGCCAGCCTAGGCCCTAGGCTCTGTACAGCAGTACAACAGCTGCTGTACAACAGTACAACAGCTGCTGTACTGCTGTACAGCAGCGGCCAGCGGGGCAGCTGGCCGTTAGCAGCTAACGGCTCTTATTAGAGCCGTTAGCAACAACTCTTATTAGAGCCGTTAACAACGATTCTTATTAGAGTCGTTTAATTAACGGCTCTTATTTTTGGCCGGGCTTTGTCCGGGCCCGGGCCAACCCAAAAATCGGGCTTTGCCCGGCCCGGGCTGGGTATCGGGCCTGGCAGTGGCTCTAAACCTGAGCCCTGGGCCAGGCCTCGGCCCGGGCCAGGCTTTTGCCGGGCCTAGCCGGGCTTTTACCGGGCCGTGCTCGGGCCGGCTCACTGGGCCCGGTCCTTTTGTACACGACTACTTCAAGTGTTTAGAATACATGCATTGTTTTTTTTATGATCTAATTCCTTTCAAATGTTCTACAGACTTGGGAATATAAGTATTTTAATGAACATTATAGAACTGTTTTAACACTGACATTATAAATTTTTTATTTTAATTTGATGATTTTATAATATGCTCAAATTTTCTTCAAAAATGTATTTAAGAGTATTTTAAGTTTTAGAACGAGGTAAATTAAATGAAAGGTTTCCTAGTAAGATTTTGAAAGAAATTTGAGTTTTTTTTTGTTAGAATTAAAATGCCCGAGTTCAACAAAAATAAAACCTTAACCATAACACAACTGAACCTCAGTATACAATTAGGGTTTTTGAGCATTCATTCACTTATGTTATTGCAGAATTTGTGGTGCTGCAAGATGGCTTGTAGTAATGTTGACACAAGACAGATCTACAGGTAGCAATCATGAAGTCCTAACCCTAGATGAAGGAGAGCAAACACGTGAAAATGCAAACGACACTATGAGACGACTGAATATGTGAATGAATGCAAGCACGCAAATCACTGAACAATGCGCTACACAAACCTTAAACCCTAAACACAAACTATTCTCCTAATGCAAATGGGCACACAATCTATTAAACAACTAATGTTCATGATATATACCCAAATCTAGATGCCATGCTAGCGATGCATGCAAGATAATTTCCGACACAATTAAATTTGATGACGAAAAAACTTAATATCTCGCTCAAGCATTCACATTTGACTGGAAGTAATTCAATTAAGGCAAGGGGTAGCAATCAATGTTATCGAGTGCGTTAAAAATTGATCATGTAGAGAGTAGAACATATAAGGCCACTGGAAGAAACTTGGCAAATGACTAGAGCAAAATACAGCTAGTTATAAAGGGTGCATCCGTATAATATTCATAAATTGGAATATAAATGCGGAACTCATCATGCAAAGCCTTGTATGCATGGGAATGGAGACCTGATGATTGTCGGGGCGGTAGTGTCTATCCGGAGTGGTGAATTGCTGAAAGAAGGTTATCCGAGGTGACAATTGGGTCGATGGGGGTTGTATGTGGTTGGGGAATAATTTTGGAGGTAGACTAGGGTTTCTTGAGGTTGGGGTGGTCAGTTATGGGCCAGGAAGGGGATGTGGAGCATTTTGACCCCTATTGGAGGAGGCAAAAGAGGGTCGGATACTACTGGAGTGTCGACTTAGGGCTGGATGCGGGCTAGAAGAAAACTAGAGGGGATCGACAACAAGAGTGTTGTAGAAGTTCGATTGAAGTTGGAAGGTACTGGCGATGAAGCTATGGGATTTGGAAAGATGTTATTGGCTCATTGAGGTTGGGGTGGTGTTGGAAGTCCATGATGAGTTTCATCGAAGGTGTGGAATGGGTTGGTGGCGGGTAGGACCTCGAATTGACACAAGGGTAACGTCGGGATTCAACTCCCGATAGATCATCGTGCGGTTTCTTTGTGTAGATAAACATAAATACCCTAGATAATACTTAATAAAAGTATTTATGTGAGGAGTTTGGTTAAGTGCATCTGACAACTCGAATTGTTTGATTTGATAAGTTAACTCAACTATGAAAATAAATTTTAGAAAAATAAAAGAAAATATATAAAAATAGGGAAAATTGAGTCGGTCACAATCACGAGCTCCGTTGTTCTTCTGTTGATCTAAATGGTGTTCAATAAATCTTTCAAATGACACAATCAATCTCCCTTTACAGGTTGTGTAGTTTTCATGACAATGACGATTAACATGTTTGTATGAAAAACTGCGGAGCGTGAGAGCATGTTAGTGTGTCGGAACTGATACCTTGAAGGAGGGGGGGGGGGGGATATAGAGAAGTGATTGAGAGGATATGAGAAGAAAATAGCCTAAGAAAGCTTTAAATATCTTGAAACTTACCCTTTCTCCATTACATCAACAGACTTGTACTCCCACTCATAACAAGGCTGCAAAAGGACATAGACCAAACAACAATAAAAATAAAAGATATTTAATAATTAAGATAATTATGTTATGGGCTAAGCTATGTTGTCAAGGCGCGCGCCTAGGCGCGCCTGAGGCGCCGGGCGCACCAGGCGCAGCCCACCGCGCCTCAGCAAGGCTGAGGCGGGCGATGTGCCCCAGGCGCGGCCTAGGCGCGCCCAGGCGCACCAAAGGCACGCCTGAGTCACTAAAGGTGTTTTTTTTCAAATTTTTTTTTGAGATGGCCAACAACTGATCTAAGACGCACTCGAGGCACCCCCTAGGCGCACTTGGGCGCCCAATTTGCCGAAATTGAGCGAATCGGGCGCCCAATTTGCCGAAATTGAGCGAATCGGGCGCCCAATTTGCCGAAATTGAGCGAATCGGGCGCCCAATTCGCCGAAATTGAGCGAATCGGGCGCCCAATTCGCCGAAATTGAGCGAATCGGGCGCCCAATTCGCCGAAATTGAGCGAATCGGGCGCCCAATTCGCCGAAATTGAGCGAATCGTGCGCCCAATTCGCCGAAATTGAGCGAATCGGGCGCCCAATTCGCCGAAATTGAGCGAATCGGGCGCCCAATTCGCCGAAATTGAGCTAATCGGGCGCCCAATTCGCCGAAAATGAGAGAATCGGGCGCCCAATTCGCCGAAAATGAGCGAATCGGGCGCCCAATTCGCCGAAAATGAGCGAATCGGGCGCCCAATTCGCCGAAATTGAGCGAATCGGGCGCCCAATTCGCCGAAATTGAGCGAATCGGGCGCCCAATTCGCTGAAATTGACCGAATCGGGCGCCCAATTCGCTGAAATTGAGTGAATTGGGCGGCAAATCAGCGAATTGGGCGCCCAATTCGCTGATTTGACATCCAATTCGCTGATTTGACGCCCAATTCGCTGAAATTCAGCGAATTGGGCGCCCAATGCGCTCAATTTCAGCAAATTGGGCTCCCAATGCGCTCAATTTCAGCGAATTGGGCGCCCAATTCACTCACTTTCAGCGAATTAGGTGTCCAATTCGCTCAATTCGGCACTCAATTCGCTCAATTTCAGCGAATTGGGCGCTCAATTCGCTCAATTCGCTCAATTTCTTTTTTCTCCCATTTTTGCGCCTCATGTGCCTCAGGCGCGCGCCTGCGCCTTGCGCCTAGGCTCCAGGGGCCCTTTGCGCCTCGGTGTGCCTTGCACCTTTGACAACATAGGGGCTAAGTGCCCAGTTATTATTTTTAGGATTTTATTATGTCATCTTTCATTCAGTGTTATTGTTGATTGTCGTTATGCCATATTTTAAGTAAGTCTAAATGTTGAGACTTATTCACATTTATGCCCTTTTGTAAGTCTATTTAAAGGACCCTTTAGGTCTTGTAATGTTAAGCAAGAATTAGTCTCTTCCCTTGTCCTTGTTTGTGAGATCTAGGTAGCTCTCTTTTCGAGCACACCCTGCCTAGGCAGCCGCAGTTCCAGCTCCACTGTACCTTCCGATCTTTACTTTGACGAGTCTATTACAACTTGGTATCAGAGCCCTCGGTCCTCTCATATGCACACGTTCACAACATCTTCAACATCCATCCACGCTCAACAACGTCAACCGCTCATTTTTCGTTGTCGACTTGGGGAATGACAACCAACATCAAAGTAAGCCTGGGGTTTTCACAGAAAGATCACGACCAACAACCAGAAGAACCCGCAGATGAAATTGTAGCCCATCGACTCCTGAAAACCCACCTTTCGTCGTCATTCCTGTAGTAGTAGCCAGTAACATATCTTCGCAACACCTTGATTAGGGTTCTAGTCGTCGTTATTCCAGCAACAACATCCTTCGTGTAGGGTTCCATTCAGCCGGAACTCCTCGATCGGCAATTACCCCAACTTCTCGCATTGTCTCCCAACCTGTCATCTTCATTCCAGCAACAATATATCATCACAACTCCTCGATTAGGGTTCCAGTTGTATTCCAGCAGCAACAACCTTTGTGTTGTGTTCCAGTCAGTTGCAACTCCTCGATCGACAATAACCCCGTCTTCCCGCGCCACTTCCCTTAACCTCTGGCTCCTGCATGCGTTTCCCCGTTGTCATAGTAACTAGCGATCTCAAAGGAATCCAACAACCAGCTTTTCTCTGATTCGAGCTCATACAACACATCGCTCTTTTTCTAGAGCCCCTAACAACACAGTGCCCTTCTTCTTGAGCCCCCAACAACCTAAATTATATATTACAAACAAATAGAATGGTGTTCTTTTTTTTTTACCGCATCACAGGGAAGTGTCGCAGCTCTCGCGACAACTCAAAATCACTATCTCAAAGGAATCCAACCGTCCAATCACCTGCTCTCTATCTACTCCCAATTTATTGCCGATCATACTCCATACTATGGATACTGTCAGGGACTTAATGCAAAAATTTATGACATCCATAGAGGCACATTTTCGAGACACTGAAACACATCACTGGGAAGACATGACCACACTCACCGACAAACTTAAAAATTTGATAGCCGTCATTTCGGTCATTACTACCCCTCATAAACAAGGTCGATTGATGGATATTTACCGGGAGGAGGTGGTATGTTCGGAAGGCACCAATGTGGTTCTCCTCCGTGGATGAGTGAAATTCCGCGAGTACGCGCACAATAAGTTGTGACGATGCAGAGAGAACTAAACGGCTGCAGTGGTAGAGTCGATCCTCTACGTGACTAAATGGCTGCGGTGGTAGAGCTGACCCCCCGCGAGACTATGGCGGTCATGATGTGATGTCCCCCCGTAAGTCTGCTACAATTGGTTGGAGGTGTGGTTCGGTAGCACCCTCGCACTGGACAAGGGAGGATTTATTCCATACTGGTCTTGAAATAGCTGCTAAATGGGCAATCTGCGACTATCGAGAAAGAAAGTTGGCAGTGCGGCTGGAGGAGTTGCCACGTAATTTGATAAAAAAAATCATAGCGCAATAGTTTTGCAACCCAGATCTGTTGTTTTGAGTGACCATCTTCTGATTCAGGAAGTTCTATGATGATCTGCCCGGACCGCGAAGTGCTGGCCAAGCAGGTAAGGGCGTCAGTGCTTCACAAGGACCAACAACATAAGCTCAAACTCATAAGTGGAGCGATGTTGGATAGTGGCCACATACATTCGACTGAAGTAGACAATGGGCTTCTCACTTGCATCAACACCACTCCGACACATGTGCCTGAGGCGTCATTCCACAACACACTACTGGGAGAAATCTAGAAGTGTTAAGACTGGGGTGGCACTGAGGGCTCACAAGAGGGCCTGGAAGGCTGTCCACGCCCCTGGTGTCCACCGGAATGCGTCAACATTAGATTTCTTCAGCATGCTGGTAATGGGTTTGACAATTTTTACATAATCCCTAATGAACCACTGATAATACTTAGTAAGGCCCAAGAAGCCTTGGATGTTGTGGAGAGAGCAGGGTGTAAGCTACTGGAGGAGGACCCAAATCTTGTCCAGGTCCATTGTGCAATTCCCTGAATCAAAATCGTGTGCCCCAAACAACTAATTTTGGTTTGTCAGAAAGTGCACTGCTTGAGGTTCACTCAAAAATCATGCTCATATAGGGTGACGAGTGTCGTTCGCACATGATGGGGGTGATCCTATCAAGTAAGGCTGTAAAGTAGGATATCATCAAAGAAAACGAAGATGAACATGCATATGATCGACCAAAATAGATAATTCATTGTCTTTTGGAAGGTTATGGATACATTCAACAAGCAAAAAAGGCATGGCGTTGAACTTGTAGTGGCTGTCGTGCATGCAGAACACTGTTTTTAGGATATCCTCCTCCCGAATCCGAATCTGATGATAGCCAGAGCGAAGATCCAGCTTAAAAAAGTAAGAGGCGTAGCTCGTCCAGATGTATGACCAAAATAGGATATTTGTCTAGGATAGTGGCCTTGCCGAGCTCCTGATAGTCCACGCTGAAATGCCAACTGCCGTCTTTCTTGCGAACCAAGAAAACCAAGCTCAAAAATGGACTGGCGCGAGGGTGGATTATACCCGCGGCTAGTATATTGCCCACAATCGACTCAATCTCGTCCTTCTGTGCGTGGTTGCATTGGTAATGCCGAACATATATGAATGACACACCCTCTTGTAATGAGATGCGGTGATCCATCGGACGAGGCGATGGAATACAGGCCGTGTCGGCGAAGACTCCCGAAAATGTGTCCAAAATAATCATTTCCCGCAAATATGCGACCAAAATCGACGTCGACCATTTTCTGAAGAGACTGTACTGTAATTTACTAGCACAGGAGAGTTGGGTTACTTGTCAAAACTAATGGTGTCCCCTCTTTGATGAACCACATCGTCATGCGATCACAATTGACGTTGACATCGCTTTGGGTGCAGAGCTAAGCCACCCTCGGTACAATATCCACACCACCCAGTGTAATCACATAAAAATTGGCCAAGGCATGCGTCCATTGTGAGAGCTAGCCCTGAGCCAAAGCCGTCAATAGCCAAATGCCGACCATCTGCAAAACAGACAGAAAAGTGTTGAATAGGGTTTAACAACAACGCCAATCAATCCATCATGCGCTGTGAAATAAAATTGTGGCTCCCTCCACTATTAATCTTGACGACCACTGGAATCTCTTAAAGTGTCCCAGGAAGCTTCATCGTCTTTGGGCTAGAAATCCCGCCACCGATAAAGAGTGAAAAGTCAAGGCGCTGCAAGGCTGCATGTGGGGGATCGTCCTCCACATCAGCCTCCAGGGCCTCAAAGTCGTTTAGGGTAACCCGGGCCCCATCCTCACCAATGAGGATCCGAAGGTCCTTTAGTGAGCAGTCATGGGTCGGAGAGTAGGACTGCATGAAAAAGAAGCACAATTCCCTTGTGCGAAGATCATAATACTCCTAGTTAGATAGTCGGAGGTATGCAGGGGGCCTGAGGGGATGTGCAGGGGGTCTGAGGGGGCGTGGTGGTAGACCTGAGCAGACGAGAAGGTCACGTCTTCCATCTGTAATGGGCGATGCACTTTGATGAGTCTGGGGGCTGGAAGATGAAGGGACACCGTGGATGGGCAACCATTATCCAACAACCTTACCAATAGTTTAGCTCATCCAAACGGGCGAGGTTCATTGACTCAACAATAGAAGGCTGGTGGTGGGTGTACAAGTGGGCGTAGATATGCGGTAGTAAGCCATGCGTGAAGAAACCGAGGTAGTGATCGGGAGGGAGACCTGACACAAGCATGGCTTAGGCAATATATTCATCAATGTAGTCGTTGAGTGACCCCGTCTAGTGAACGCCACAAAGACGCTCCACGGAGGAGCTCGTGTAATGGACATCATTACGACGAATAAGGTCCCGCTGAAGGTCCTACTAGGAGAGAGTGGGCTTGGGCCGGCGAAGCCAACATACCCAATAGAAAGTGGAGCCCTCTATGCCGATGAGAGGTGTACTGACCTTGCGCGGCTTTGGGATTTGATGAATGCCGAAGAACCACTCTGCGCGGGAAATAAAACCCATGAGGCCGATGCTGTTGAAGAAAGGGACGTACAATGAGCGGAGTGCGGGGGAAAGTCCACCTGCCGCAGAATAGGATCCCGGGGAATATCCGTATGTGCCCGAGAAGCGATGGGGATTCCGTGCTGGAGGTCGATGAAGCTCTCAGCCAGCCATCCAGGAGGGCGTTAAACTTAGCATCTACCTGGAGCATTAGGGATTAGAGTGAGGCGATGAACTCATCATGCGCATGGTTGGATCCGTAGGAGGCTGACGTGGGGTGGGTGGCTGAGGGCTTCATAAATCAGAGTTGTGGGGGCATGCACACAAGAAAAATGGTAGAACAATATAGGGACGCGGGTATAAGGTGTCGGACCTGACATGCAACAAGTTGCAGATAGACAACAACATGGAGATGGGTCGGAAAGCCACGAGCGGGAGCTGGATAGAGACATTGCTGTGGAAGGGGATCTTTCCATGCGAGGCGAGGTTGGACGGGCCGTTGCAGTCGTAGCCGACATGGCCGCCGTGGAACATGTGGAATCGGATGTGGCAGAAGCGAGGCAGATCAGACGACTTCAGGAGATTTTGGAATGGATGACTTCAGATGCTTCTTAAGGCGCTGTGATGACTTCGGGCGATGCAGACTGTGGCTAGAAGCGATGCAGGTCAGATCAACTTGTTAGGTGCATTAGGAGAGAGGGCCGACTGTCGGGTATAGAGATGGAAAGTGGGAAAGAAGTAGGGATCGAGAATAGCTCCTTAAAGATCCTAATTTTCTTAATCCAAGATAAGGAAAAATACTATCCCCGTGGGTTCATTTAACACCCCAGGTCCAAATACAAAATAAGAAAAGATACATTCAACAAACAACAACACTCATGCATTTACCATTAGTAGAGTCAGCTATATGGATCATTTGTCGCCATCGCTCCCTATCTTAGTCATAATCTCACTAATGTTTATCTACATGTCTTTCTTTATAGTGTCATTCCAAGTCTTTTATGATCTACCCTCCCCATTAACATGCTTAGTAGCTAAACTCTTACAACGTCTAGTAGTTGCCTCTAATGTTCTTATTTATTCGTGTCAGAATCATCTTAATCTAGCTTCTCACATCTTCTCTACAATTGGTGCCACTCCTATCTTACCCTGATACATTCATTCATAATTTTATTCCATTCCCCAAAATATTTGTGCACCTTAATGACTTTCCCCCGGCGTATCACTAGTGGGCCTTTCGCGGCGCTGGTTATACCCGCCACCTTGGAAGTCGTCTCTCTCCATCCTCCGTGTTCGTAACATCACCGGAGGTGATACCATTTTAATTAGAATTACAATGCTGTTTTGAAGGACTTTTTATGGCGATGAGAACTTTTTCCATGAAGATGATGGCTGGATATTTAAGATCCTTAATGAACACTCTTTAATTGAATAATAAACATGGACGTACACATATATCCAACCCATTTGATTTTATTTCTATTCGCATGCCACTAGATATGTGTTGCTTAACGTATACCATGTGCATGTGTGGTCATTTATGAGTGCACACATTGTTGTCTCCACATGCAAGTATACCCAATTCACATGCATTTCTTTGTCATCTATTTTTTGGCACACTTGGAAAGGACATGCCAAATAGTGTGTTCTTAGTGCACCTTGCGTTCTTTAATTTAATATAAATTATCATTCCAAATACTGTGTTCTTAGTGTACCTTGCGTCCTTTAATTTAATATAAATTAACTATTTGTGAGATATTCTACGAATCTTTCAGCCATGCAATACTATGGCATCTTTGAAAATATTAATCGACTTAGGCTTTGTTTGGTACAGATGTGGAGGTCGTGAACATGGTGGTATGAACAACAGTCATTTCTAAACGCCCGACCTCACCTAAAGACTTCATCCGCTTTTATGTTCAAAATTTCTTTTTTTTCTTGGTGGGTGTTATAACCATTGTTTTGCCAAACATGCATTCTATGATGATGGTGTTTTTGTTCAAACTCACCAGAGCAAAATAATGGAGCCTTGGATGATTCAAAATAGTGAATTATGAATTATTTTACTGTTAAGAAGCTGTTCAGCCTGATATTTTTCCTTTGAATTTATCTATAGGAAAGCTTTGCTACTGATCTATGGTCCTTTTTTGTGCTGTTTGTGTATCCTTCTAACTGTAACAGTAATATTGCACATATTAACTAGGCAGTGCTCATTTTTTTGTATTATTATATCATTAAATGCTGTGAGCATACGAGAAGAGCACAAGAGTTTATTGCTATTACTATAACTGATGTGAGCTTCCATCAGTTCTCAGTTTGTCCAATTTGAAGCTGTCCTGTATATGCTTGCTATTTATAATTCTTACAGGAATTATGCTTCGGCACATTAATTGATGACACTGTTCATCCCATCAAATAAATGTCTTTTGATTTGTAGGTAAATTGGGCGTGTCCTGTTCTCTTAAGATCTCTGATTTATGTGGAAAAGAAGGTAGCCTCTTTTCTACTACTGATATATTATCATGCATCTGATAAACTGCTCTTCCTGCTGTTCCAGAATCCTTTTTATACTTTTGATTAAAAGAAAATACCATTTGGCATTTGAATGGACGACCTTCAATTTCTTATTTCCTGCACTTGAGAAATGCATCATTTCCCCGTTCATGCTTATGATCCTTCGAGATTCTTTTCTGCGCTGGATTCATTCCTTTGATATACTGTGTTACAGATTAGTTTGCTTTATTGTATACATTGTGCGTGTTGAGTAGAAGCACTAGAAAGTCATATGAATCTTTTTTTATGTAAACTACTATTGCCACAGTTCATTCTTGCTTTCCCGTCGCCCTAGTTCAGACATGAATTTACCACTTATTAAGTTGACTATTTTTGACTTCATCTCCAACAACAAACTGTACTGGTTCTGATCACTTTCCAATGGCTGTTATTATGTGAATTCACTGTTCTGTTTATGGATTTACTAATTTATTCTAATTAGTTTGAGTTTTGTTTCTTAATCCTTTACTTTTATTCTAATCAATTGTTTAAGTTTTCTTGCATTCGATAATACTGCTCTTCCAAATCATTCTCTTCTTTTGGAGGATGATATTTTTTTTATGTTTCGTGATTGCATCTCTTGAAGTAGTTGGATTTCTTTTTGTTCTTACCATCTTATGATAGAATGTGTTATACTAGTAAATGTGTTTATATTAACTGATTTGATACTTGATAGCATATACATATTTTAATTTATATAATCCTTATGGAAATCATTAGGCTTTTATCTTGGTAACAGGCAACCAAGGAGGCTGGACGTCTGTGCATCTTTTCTTATTTGATAGTACATTTTCTGTCATCTTATACACTTTCAGCAAGCATTATTAGAAAAATATTATTAACTTTGGAGAACATTTCATTTCAGCACACTGAAGTACTGTTGTTCTATCCGCTTACTTCATTCATTATGACTCTACATTTAAACATTTTATTTTAAATATTTGTGGGGGTGTCTCTTAGGAAAACAATACATCATTAACCATTTGCAATTTTTCTTCGCTAATTGGAGTACTTATGTTATATATCTATTTATTGCGGAATATGGTAATTGTGGACGATGATTTATCTTTTGTAAAATATCTACTAACACCTGGAGAGCTAATGACGTGAAGGTAGTTTGTAATTTTAATGTCCTTCCACATCAAGTTTTAGATGCAGCCTAATTTTACTTCTATATGGCTCATGTGATAAGACCCTATGTGCTGTTTCTTTAAGGTTTTTCATTCTTGATTTATCAAAAGAAATGATGTAATATCTGAGAAATCACGTCTCTTTCAGTTGGATTATTCTCATTCTAGTTCACTTGAAATATCCTTGTGCAAGAGAATGTTATATACTTGTTCTCGCTTACAAGTTTATCTGTTTTTCATTTTATAGGGGTTTTTTGAGTTTGACCCTTCTTCCGTCTTCTCACATGCGCATATCTTTTACGGGGGATGATGGCTTTATTGAAAAACTGGCAGTAGTTGGCAATGACCTCGAGAGCGCTTCAGTGATTATTGAAGGCATTTCAGCTGATACTTCTGGTCGTTCGTTCCTACTAAAGTTCTCAGATTCTCGGATATTGTTCTTCTGGTGCTCTGAGAAGTCTAAGGGTGATGGCATGGAATTAATTGTGAAGGTCAGTTTTTCTTAATTTCAATGCCCATTTGCATGCTATTTCTTTTTCTCCCTTCAGGCATTGTATTCTGGGAACAACATTTGATGTAAACCAATTTTAGGGTTTTAAAAGTATGATAATTGATGTAAATTCGGGTTTTGGAGAAAGCGTTTAATTTTATTTTGTTATAGGCCGAGGGGTCAAATCGAACTGTTCGCGCGTAAAACTACTCATAACGATAAACTTCAGCAAACCATTAATTGTTATGCGAAAAATTCCTCGGCGTCTAACAAATTGAACTGTAGAGGGATTCGTACGATCACATGGATAAACCACGTTTAATAACTAATAAGGAAAAATTAAGATTATTTTCCAATTTATAATCGATTAAAGTAAGTGTACCTATCAAAACATAGCATAAGATTAAAAATATCAGTCTTATTAAAACTTGGGGTCTGTCGAGTACTTCTACGTCTAACTCAAGCCTTGATCGTGGAGATTCCCAAATTATGAACGCCCCTCTTTCGAGGATTCGCCCACCTGAGATTAGGTTGATTGATCGAACTTTTGTTCTATAATCGAAACCCCTAAAACTCGCTTTAATGAGGTGAATCCCGCTATAGGATTTGACTCCTATCCAGAAGATTATGTCATTCACTTTCGAGGGTTGCGATAAACTCTTTATTTCTGAGCGATCGATTCATACTCACGAGTTTTTCGCTAACTAGAATACGAAAACATATATCGAAATCCATAACTAGCGTATGAACTTGATAAAATTCTAAATCAGGAATAAATCTTAGGTAGAAAAGACATATAAATTTATTTCATTCAAAGTTCGTAACGAATAAGAACTACATTAGCAAACTACATAAAGAGTGCATGAAGGAAAAGACGATGCATAAAAAAGAAAGGAGATTGCTAAAATAAAATATTCATTGCATAGAAATGAAAGTACATGACATAAAAAAGGTACATGACATCAAAACATTGCATAAACAGAAGTAGTACACGAAAATAAAAGCTAACTCTAGAAGAAGGAAAATATAGGAAATAAAATGCATACTCTGCCCAAACGGGCAGAGGAAGAGAGAGGAAAATACTCAGATCCAATCGGCCTTATATAGGAAAAGAGGAGGATGAACCTAGGCGGGTAGAAGAAGGGTTGGAAATGACAACATTATGTGGGGAAATTAATGTGTGTCCAATGGGGGAGAATGCGTCTTATAGGTAGCAAAGAGGAGGGATGAACATGGGCGACAATATTAATGATGGGTGCATGCAAGTTATGGAGGTGGGCCATAGCAAAGGGGGAATGAATGGGCAGCCACATTAATGAAGGGGACGAGGTGGCATGCATGCATGAAAATAGGTGGGACATTTACATGAAATTGGAGGTGGCGGCATATGCATGGATTTCACGTGAATGCATGGGTTGCATGGATTTTACATGAATGCATGGGTTGCATGGAAATGGGATGAGCATGTGGCGACATTTTATGGGATCGCATGGATCAGCCATATTGGATGCGGCTTGAACTCACGTGTTCGACCAACGCAATAACTTTGGATAACACCTCATTTTCTAACGTCAAGAGCGCGGCCGCAACATTAATCCTACAAAAAATAAATAAAATTTAAATTAGTGAGATACAAATAAAAGATATGATTTATAAATAAAAATAGTTACAAAATTAATAACTCTAATTTAAAATATACTGAATTAGATACCAAAAATATGTATATAATACCCCAAATCAATACCTTATGAATAATCAACATTGAAAATAATAGGTACGCTCGAGGCAAGGTTGTCAGGATCCAGATCCTAGATGGGATCGTTTTGAGATTGGATCGGATCGGATCGTAGGATCGGATCGAGAATCGCAAGATCGTACAACATTCATAAATTAAGACTAAAAAAATTAAAATTAATTTTGTATCATTAAATAACATGCTCAATTAATAAAAAAATCAATAAATTGAGTAGTATGTGAATAACTATATTAAATTTTTTGAATAATAAAATCAAAAAGAAAATATCATACGAAGTTCAATTTCAGTTTCAGATAAGACACCAAATGTTTACTAACAATAAAAACAAATCTGGACTGAAAGTGATCGAAGAAGCCGCTCTTGGCCTCTATTTGCAGTCAGCAATCAACACTTGGGATACGGTAAAGTAACATGATATGATTCTGTGACGGGGTATGAGGGCGGGATTGGGATAAAGTTAAACAATGGGTTATGAGCGTTGGACCGATTGAATGAGGTCAGGATAGGGTTGGACATGTTTCTAGTTACCTTTGGTCATTCCGGTAGAATCGGGTCAGGGTCGCGATCCTAAAGATCCTAAGATCCGGATCGCGATCCCAGTCTTAGATGTGCTGATTTAGATCCTAGGTAAGATCCGGATCGATTTACAAAATCTGGATCGTAGGATCGTAAGTTACGATCCTACGATCCGGATCGCGATCCTGATAACCATGACTCGAGGCAAGCTTAAATTAAGTATTTGGGTTGCATAAAATTTATGCCAATAAATGAAGCAAGAGAGATGACAAAATTACCCCAAGCATACACACCAACTACGTCAATGAATAGGCTATTCACAGACGGGAGCACGTTGGATGCAGGAGGGCTCTCAACAGAAGAACTGGACTGGAGGCGTCGTTGAATGGGATAGAGCTTCTGTTCGCTGAGGGTGATGGACAAAGTCGTTGACGTTGAGATACTCGGCTAACAAATCACTGGAATAGAATGAGCAAATGTCGATGGCGATCGAGCAACAAACACGACTCGCTTGCATGATAGCGTCAGATGCCTGTCAAGCGAAGAACCCCAGGAGGAGAGATGGGATCGTCGGGGACGATGAGATGAACTGTTGGTGCTGAAGCTTCGTCTTGGATCGGTGAGGTGGAACACGGGTTGGCTCTGGTCTGGTCCTTAGGCGGCTGGGGGTGACCCGACAATACAGAGGGATGAAATAGGGGTTTCGTCCTCTGTTCTAATTCAGTCTGCCTCTCCTTCTTGCAGATATGAGTTTTAATAGGTGGAATTATTATTTCTTGCCATAGATTGCTCTTTCTGAATAAGTCTCCATTAAAGAATAAAATTCTTCTCCAAATTTTCATTCCAATTATTTCTCACATGTTGATTTTCTGATTCCCCTCTTAATTGCTAAATATATATTTTTTCTTTTGAATTCAAATTTTAAATTTTATGTTTCTTTTAAATAATTAAGGTTGTCACTCTCATCCTAATTATTTAGAATTGTCAGATCATTTATTTAGGGTCTCACCGGGTGGTCAAACTGATGAGTTGAAACTCAACATAACATAAGTGCACAAAAATTTTAAATGACAGAAATAAAATAACAATTTAAAAGATAATGGTCGTGTGTTGATATCATGCGTCATCAGATGCGGCGATGGGTGCATCAATTCCCCCGGGGTTGACAAAGCTCAACCCCGACAAGAATTTGCAAAGACTGTCAACATAGAGATCAGATGTCGTTGCTGGTACTAAATCGGGTGGTAAGTTTGTAGTCTTGACTGGTTGCTCGATGCACTTCCAAATTTGAAACAAGCCAAACCTCCTTTGTAGTAATTTATGATATGTCCTTAGAGTAAATCTATGCTTCCTGAAATAAGCAAACGTCCAAACTTCCTTTGAAAGGTACAATTCACCGCGATAATGACCGACCATGAATTTATATTTTTCAAAGGTTGCTCGCAAATTATTAATAATAATTGTTGTCGAGGGAGAATTGAATACTGAAAATACAATACTCTAGTAATACATATATATATATATTCGTAATATATATATATATATATACACGGGATTACATACGTCTAAAAACATAATATTCCAACACTCCCCCTCAAGTTGGGCGTGTAATGTCTGTCATGTCCAACTTGCCCAGTATTCTGTCAAATGAGTTCTGACTCAACCCTTTGGTAAGAACATCTGCAAGCTGCTGGGTTGCTAGAACAAAAGGGGTACTCACAATCCCCCTAACGATATTCTCCTTGATGAAGTGTCTGTCGATCTCCACGTGTTTGGTGCTATCGTGTTGGATCAGATTGTGGGCAATGCTGATAGCTGCTTTATTATCACAGTAGATCCTGATTGGACCATCACACTTCACGCGAAGGTCCTTCATGACCGACTGAATCCACAACCCTTCACATATACCCTGTGCTATGGCACGAAACTCTGCTTTTGTGCTGGATCTGGCCACATGTTGTTTCTTGCTTCTCCAGGTCGCCAAATTTCTTCCAACAAGAGGGCAATACCCTGATGTTGAACTCCGCTCATCAACTGAACCCGCCCAATCCGCATCAGTATAGACCTCTACAGTCAATGTCTCATTGAGTGAGAACAAAATTCCCTTGTCAGGAGTGGATTTGAGATACCTCAGAACTCTGTATGCAACATCCAGGTGATGTGATCTAGGTGAATGCATGTACTGACTAAGGAACCCTCCACAACATAGGATATGTCTGGTCGAGTGTGAGAGAGATAGATAAGCTTTCTCACCTGTCGTTGGAAACCAAATATATCGTCAACAACTTCTCCTCCATATCTTCCAAGTTTGTGATTTACCTCAATTGGGGTATCTGTCGGCCTGCACCCGAGCATTCCAGTTGTCTCAAACAAGTTCAAAACATACTTCCTTTGAGATATAAATGTTGATGCGGAAAATGCGCTCTTCCGCTAGCTTGCTCGAGAGTGGAGCACGATCGATCCGGGATGCGGGGATAAGAAGGAAGTTGATGAGGAACTGTCGAGCAGACTGTTACTTTGACGGTTGGGATTGATGGTTGAGACCGAGAGAGGGAAAAAGAGAGAGGGATGCTGGCAGCGGTAACAATAGAGTTCGCCCGCCGCAGCTTAAATGCCACTCCCGCGACAGGCTTTCCTTTGATTATGAATCGATATTACAGCCTGAGATCTCACCTTTACATGGAAAGCTAATAAAGGGTACAAAGGGGGAAGCTGGCGGCTTGAGAGAAGAGGAAGCCAGAGGCCGCGCGGTTTGACAAAGCAGGTCGGCAGACCGCGCGGAAATCTAATCCCGCAGTTCGCTACTCAAGGCAGAGCAGCCTACGCGATCAGGCAGAGAGGACAGCTGAGGCCAAGGCAGCCGCAAGGGCTAGCCGCGCAGGCTTGAAAACTGAGTCCGTAGGTTTTGATGCGTTGGTTGTCCCACTCCACCGTGCTTGTTGAATGAGAGGTATTGGGGCCTATTTATAGGCTCGGGCCGGAGATGGTCCTGGTAACGTTACCCCCGGTGGGGCGGTGAACTTTGATCGAGTCCGCGACATGTTGCGGACTAAAGAGGCAGGTCGGCCTCTGCTGGCGAGTTGGAGGAGCAGGCCTCCATCTTCTGGCGGATTGAGTAACGAGTCCGCCTCTGCTGCTGGAGGCTTGTCGTACCTGCTGGGCAACAAGAGCTTAGCGACCTGGCAGACTGAGGAGGCAGGTCGCGCATACTGGCGAGGCGGAGTAGGTAGCCGTTGATGACTGGCGGCCTTGAGGCAGGTTTCCGCCGCTGACTGACGGCCTTGAGGCAGGTCGCGATTCCTGCTATGCGGCGAGCTGGAGGCTTGTCGCCGCTGCTGATGGTGGGTGGCCTGGAGGTAGGTCGCCATTGCTGACTGGAGGCGAGCTGGAGTTGAGTCCGCACCGTATTGTGCGGGCTGGGTGGAAATCATGTCGGGAGTCCGGCAAGACTTGATCAGAGCTGGGAAATCTAGACAACCATTGGGCAGACTGAGGGGTAGTCCGCTTCTGTTAAGCGGGCATGGTGAATTGGAATTGGAGCTCGCCTCCGTTGATCAGGGAAATAGGAAGTCCGCTCCTGTTGAGTGAAAACATCATTGCGCTGTTAGCCGACCTAACCGCGCGGTCTGCAGGGGAGGACTGTGGAAGCAGTCCGCAACCCCTGCAGAACGAACGGCTGCTGCGCGACCTGGGTGGCCAGACAGGGCAGAACGCCCTTGCCGCGCGGCCTGAGCGGATAGAAAGGTCTATCCGCCTGGCCCAAAGAGAGGGCTGAGGCAGACCGCGACCTCCAGGGGGAGCCTGGAGCAGGCCGCAACTTGCGAGCTGGCTACCTTTGGAGGGATCGCCGATTTCTGTGTCAACATAATCCCCACACTTTTTTAAGTCCCGAAGGGAACTTCAAAAAAGTAGGAGACCTATGAAAATCGTGATCCTTTCCTCGAAAAAATAAGAGGCAGGGAGAGATAGAACTTGAAGTCTCTCCTCAGAAAAGCCTGACAATGCTTATTTTTTCTTCCTGCGAAGGAAGAGTTAACGCATGTGAAAAAAGGTACATCTTGTGTGTACCTGAGTTGCTTTTACAAAACGAAGAAGACGTGAATGTCTTCCATTGAGCTCTGCAAAACAAAGGTGAGAGGAAGGCATAGAAGAATAATAACTTGTAAGTACCGGAAGGAAACTTGCAAGCAACTGTTAACATCTGCAAAAGGAAGGGTAAGCACTAAGCCGTAGATATGAGAGAAAAGTAAGTTGCAAGTACCTGGAGGGAACTTGCAAATATCTGCTAATCTCTGCAAGAAAAGTGTAAGCAGCAGATATGAAAGGAAAATAAATTGCAAGTACCTGAAGGGGACCTGCAAATACCTGCTAATCTCTGCAAAAGAAAAGCGAGTAACAGATATGAAAGAGAACAATTTGCAAGTATTTCAAGGGGACTTGCAAATATCTGTTAATATCTGCAAGAAAAGAATAAGCAGCAGATATGAAAGAAAACTAAGCTGCAAGTTCCTGAAGGGAACTTGCAAATATCTGCTAATCTCTGCAAAAGAAAAGTGAGTAGCAGATATGAAAGAAAACTAAGCTGCAAGTACCTGAAGGAAACTTGCAAATATCTGTTAATCTCTGCAAAAGAAGAGTGAGTAACAAATATGAAAGAAGAGTAAGTTGCAAGTACCTGAAGGAAACTTGCAAATATTTGCTAATCTCTGCAAGAAAAGAGGAAGCAGCAGATATGAAAGAAAACTAAGCTTCAAGTACTTGAAGGGAACTTGCAAATATCTGCTAATCTCTGCAAAAGAAGAGTGAGTAGCAGATATGAAAGAAGTGTAAGTTGAGTACCTGAGGAGTTTATGGATAAATCTTCTGCTAAAAGTTATTGCGATAAGATAGATATGATTAGACTGCAGAAGGAACATCAATGAAATCCTGCTGTTGACTGAGTAAGCAAAATCAAGTAGAGATCACGCCACAACAATAAGCTTCTTACTTGGTCAGGTATGATATCCCAATATGAAATCCTAATCAGTAATATGGAAGCACTGACTAGATTTCAGCTAAATAGTTTGTCAAGAAAGAGAACCAGATTCTCTGACTATCAATTAGTGCCAGAAAAATCCAATAAGTGCAACATAGAGCTTGTTAACCATCATCTGATAGAGCTTCATGCAAGCTGAGCATATAAGATGAGCATAAGCAAAAAAGATGTTGCTAATCCTTTGGATAGGTCGGATTTAACCTGTTAACCTGAAAGAAAGCAGTTGATAAAAGGAGGTCTACACTCGAAGATGACCAAAAAAGGCCGGATGCGCCTCAGGTGTTCCCCGAGGGCCTTACACATCGCTTGTCATCAAGAGTGCAGGCCTACCTAGAGCGGATTAGCCGCATTCCCTTGAAAGGGCACAAAAGGGAGACATGCACAAAATCCTAAGAAGGAACGGAAGATACACTGCTCTCATGCCTCGGGTTACAAACAGTGCTGATCAGTTAGACTAGGTGCGCCAAGTGGTCTAAGCATTGCTTGTCTTTGGAAAGATCAACAACGTTATCGGCCCCGCGAAAGCACGGATTGAGAGTACCATAGAGTATTCGACCATTACAGTCATGAGATGATCGAAGAGACAAGGCTACACTTGATCGTCATTGCTTGTCCAACAAAGATCATCTTAACTGTAATGTATCCCTAGCGAAGCACAACAGAGCTAGCACACTGGGACCTCCCTTGATACACACTGTGTGTTTGATACCGACTAGGATCCGAAGTCCCGTAATCCTCCGCACGAGAGTTGGACGGCTCCCACTGCACATATGCGAACACTCCCTACTATATGTGGTCATTGTGGTCTTACGCCAGAGTCCAACCTCGAGGGGGCCCAAGCAAGACTCGGCGATATCTCAGTGGTTCAGCGATCTCTTTGGCAAAGAGAAAATAGAGGAGGCAATCCAAAAAGGGGAATGTGTCAGTATGGGATCTCTGACGTAAAAATTTATTGAAATGAATGAAATAACACTTAGAAGTGTTTTAAAGAAAAAATGTTTGAAGAATGAAAAGTAAAAGCAACCGACCATGATTGTGAGAAACTTTGGGGACTTTGATGTCCTCCTTCAGCTCAGAATAGCAATCCCAAAGGTCCTTCATCGTTAGCGTCGATGGTTTCATAGATGTCGATGTTGCTGATTTGGTTTGTCCTTTTTGAGCCTAGAGAGGGATTCTCTACTTCTTTGCCCTTTGAAGTAGATGGATCAGAATGATCAAATTTTGGTAAGTGTTCACGGAATTTGCCTAGCTTCAGCATTTTTTTCTACCAACTGGCGAAGAGCTCGGCAATTTTCGGTTGAATGTCCTTTCTCTCTATGAAATTCGCAGAACGGATCCGAATCTTTTGATCTTTGATCTGACGGTTGGTAAGGCCTTTTATAGTTATCCTCGCCCTTCATGACTTGACCTACTTCCTGCATGGCAGCATTCAGTTCAGACTCAAACAAGTCTTCATCCTGCTGTTGATGACCCGAAGCTGCTTGCAGAGCTTGTGTTGGTGGGGCTGGCAATATCAATTTTTGACCTTGGAAGTGATCTTGGCCCGGGAAGGGGTGTCGATGACGTTGAAATTTTCTTCCCTTCCTTGATTGAAAATCTTTCCGAGGAGACCTCAGAGGTTGCTTGTAAGAAGAAGAAGAATTTTTCTCTGCTATGAGCCTGGAGATGAAACTGAGATTGCTCTTCTCACCTCGAATGTATGTGTTAGCCAGGCTAATCATCTCCTGGTATGTCCTCAACTCTCGGACATTAGCGTCGAATTTTAGTGTCCCTTCTTTTAAACCACTTATTAGAGCAACTCGGTACATTTCTGGATCGATGTTCACGACGTCCAAAATCTCTCTCTGAAAGCGATCTACGAAATGAGACCAAGTCTCATTCTCATGCTGCCTGATCTCAAAGAGGGCTTCAGGACCGCTCTTCCTCTTTGAAGAGGTAGAAAATCTAAGCAAGAGCTCCCTCCGCAGATCAGCAAAGGAAGTGATTGGCTGAGGACGTAATCCATAGAACCACTCTCTTGCCTGTCCATCAAAGGATGTTACGAGGAGCTTGCACTTGGTAGCATCTGTAAGGGTCCTGAGAGCGATGGATGACTCAAAGGCTTGAATGTGTGCTGATGGGTCAGACTCTCCAGTATAAATTGGCAACCGCGGCTCTCTGAAGTTAGCCGGAGTTGGTTCTTGCCGTACACTCTCTGTAAATGACGACGGCTGTTCCTGCTCTCCTGGAACATAAGGAAAAAAGGGAGCATAAGCTGTTGCTGTAAAAGGAGCAGGAGGATAGAAGGGAAAAGCTGCTGCGGGAGGAGCGAAGGCAGGAGCTGAAGAGTAGGGATGACTTCCCTAAAAATTTAGAAATCTTGCTGGACTTCCTCGGGCATCTTCCCGGAAGAAGTTTTGACGAGCAGCAAACTCATCATTTTGAGACCGCAGAGGAGTTGCAGGCCCTTGCGGAAAGGTTGGTGGGTAAACAGGAGGATAGATCGGCGGATAAGCCGGTGGATAAGTTTGTAGATTCTCCAATGCTGGTGTTGGATTGACTGGAGGAACTGGTGCTGCTGCATATTGCATTTCTAATCGCTGCGTGATAGCAGGTAGAGTACGGTTGATTGCTTAAAACTGTTAGGCAGTTTCTCTACGCGATTGCTCCAAGGCTTCCCATAGAGGATCTTCACTAGGACTTGAAAGAGCAAGGTTCTCAGCTGGTTGATGGTCTGACATGAGTAACCGTTGATTTCACTGTCTGTTCGAGATCTGAAGGTCGCGTGTTAAATGTTGATGCGGAAAATGCGCACTTCCGCTAGCTTGCTCGAGAGTGGAGCACGATCGATCCGGGATGCGGGGATAAGAAGGAAGTTGATGAGGAACTGTCGAGCAGACGATTACTTTGACAGTTGGGATTGATGGTTGAGACCGAGAGAGGGGAAAAGAGAGGGGGCCGCTGACAGCGGCAACAACAGAGTTCGCCCGCCGCGGCTTAAATGTCATTCCTGCGACGGGCTTTCCTTTGATTATGAATCGATATTATAGCCTGAGATTGCACCTTTACATGGAAAGCAAATAAAGGGTACAAAGGGGGAAGCTGGCGGCTTGAGAGAAGAGGAAGCCAGAGGCCGCGCGGTTTGACAAAGCAGGTCGACAGACAGCGCGGAAAGCTGATCCCGCAGTTCGCTACTCAAGGCCGAGCGGACTACGCGATCAGGCAGAGAGGACAGCTGAGGCCAAGGCAAGCCGCAAGGGCTAGCCGCGCGGACTGGAAAACTGAGTCCGCAGGTTTTGATGCGTTGGTTGTCCCACTCCACCGTGCTTGCTGAATGAGAGGTATGGAGGCCTATTTATAGGCTCGGGCCGGAGACGGTCCTGGTAACGTTACCCCCGGTAGGGAGGTGAACTTTGACCGAGTCCGCGACATGTTGCGGACTGAAGAGGCAGGTCGGCCTCTGCTGACGAGGTTGAGGAGCAGGCCGCCATCTTCTAGCGGACTGAGTAACGAGTCCGCCTCTGCTGTTGGAGGCTTGTCGTTCCTGCTGTGCGACAAGATCTTGGCGACCTGGCGGACTAAGGAGGCAGGTCGCGCATACTGGCGAGGCGGAGTAGGTAGCCGTTGCTGACTGGCGGCCTGGAGGCAGGTCGCCGCCGCTGACTGGCGGCTTGGAGGCAGGTCGCCATTCCTGCTATGCGGCGAGCTGGAGGCTTGTCGCCGCTGCTGATGGTGGGAGGCCTGGAGGTAGGTCGTCATTGCAGACTGGAGGCGAGCTGGAGTTGAGTCCGCACCGTGTTGTGCGGGCTGGGCGGACATCATGTCGGGAGTCCGACAAGACTTGATCTGAGCTGGGAAATCTTGACAACCATTGGGCAGACTGAGGGGTAGTCTGCCTCTGTTAAGCGGGCATGGTGAATTGGAATTGGAGCTCGCCTCCGTTGATCAGGGAAATAGGAAGTCCGCTCCTGTTGAGTGAAAACATCATTGCGCGGTTAGCCGACCTAATCGCGCGGCCTGCAGGGGCGGACTTTGGAAGCAGTCCGCAGCCCCTGCAGAACGAACGACTGCTGCGTGACCTGGGCGGCCACACAGGGGAGACCGCTCTAGCCGCGCCGCCTGAGCGGATAGAAAGGTCTATCCGCCTGGCCCAAAGAGAGGGCTGAGGCAGGCCACGTCCTCCAGAGGAGCCTGGAGCAGGCCGCGACTTGCGAGCTGGCTACCTTGGGAGGGATCGCCGATTTCTGGGTCAACAATAAAGATCCCATTCTTGGATCTAGCCACCTCGATGCCCAGAAAAGACTTGAGGGGACCGAGATCCTTCACTTCAAATTTCTTAGACAATCTGGACTTCAAAATACTCTTCGGTATTATCGTCGTTTATTACTATATCATCCACATAAACAATGAGAGCAACCACTTTACCCTCGCTATGTTTCACAAACAATGTGTGATCAACATTGCTCTATTTGTACCCGAAATAGACCATAGCCCGGTGAAATCTCCCGAACCACGCACGTGGAGATTGCTTCAGGCCATACAATGCTTTCTTCAACCTGCAAACTTTCCTTGCCGATTCTTCTTGGCTAACATCAGGAGGTAAGAACATGTAGACTTCCTCCTCAAGATCACCGTGGAGAAATGCGTTCTTCACATCCAACTGAAGAAGACTCTAACCTTTACACACAACAACGGAAAGCAAGATTTTGATGGAGTTCATTTTTTGTAACTGGAGCAAATGTCTCTTGATAGCCGATGCCCGTTGTCTGCGTATATCCTCCCGCCACCAGCCTGGCTTTGTATTGTTTCACAAGGCCTTGGGAGTTCTGCTTCACAGAGAAAACCCACTTGCATCCCACCACTGTTTTCCCTTTAGGGAGTTGGACTAGCTCCCAAGTATTGTTCTTGTCAAGAGTGCCCATTTCTTCCAAATGGCTTGCTTCCAGTCACTATGCTCAAGAGCTTCCTGTCAAGACTGAGGAATAGAAATGGAGATCAAGGAGGTGACAAATGTTCTATGTGTATGAGACAGAGTCATAAGCCACAAAGTGGGAAAGAGGATGCAGTGTAGAAGTAGAACTACCTTTGTTAGTACCCGTCGATGGGTCGGATGATGCCACTGGTTGAATAACAAGAGTCTGAGTGTTCGTGCCCCTTCTACGCCGCGTATAGACCTACAAAAGTGGAGGAATCATCGGGTTCCAAGAAGTAGGTGGGGGCACCGGAGGAACAAGAGTAGTTGGAATGGGGGGTGGCACCATAATCGGAGGAATAAGCAGAGGGGCAGAAGGAGGGGAACTCAATTCCGTAGTTGTAGTCTCCCCCTGAAGAGAGTTCCCATAATAAGATTCAGATTCCCGGAAGGTGACATCCATGGTAAAAAATACCCGCTTGGTAACAGGATGGAAGCATCTATAGCCCTTTTGAGTAGGTGAGTAGCCAATAAACACACACTTCAGGGCGCGGTGATCAAGTTTGGTTTTAGGCTGGGTGTGGACAAAACATACACACCCAAAGACACAAAGATAGAGAGAGGTAGGACGAACCCCTAGAGTGGTGAGAGGGGTTCAAAAATCAAGGACCTGCGTAGGAAGACGATTGATGAGGTAGGCCGCGGTGAGAACCACATCACCCCAGTAATACTTTGGGAGATGCATCCGATGGAGGAGGCACCTAGCCACCTTAAGGAGGTGTCGATTCTTATGCCCAGCTACCCCATTCTGAGCAGAGGTATACACATAGGAGGTTTGATGAATGATACCTAGGTCACTCAGATAGTTATCAAGACGAGCGTCTATATACTCACGAGCATTGTCACTAAGCAGGGTTTTAACAATTACACCATATTGAGTAGTGACCATCTTGTGAAAGCGTTGAAAAATAGAAAACACCTCACTTTTATGTTTCATTAAGTAAAACCAGGTACAACGAGAGTAACAGTCAATAAAAGAAACAAATCACGAGCAGTCAGAAATAGAGGCAGTAGGGCTAGAGCCCCAAACATCAGTATGAATAACTGCAAAAGGAACAGTGCTACGGGGAGACATAAGAGGCAGAGTACTACAATGATGTTTAGCCAGATCACACACATCACAATGAAAATATTAAACAATGTATAAGACATATTAGGAAGTAACAATTTCATAATAACGTCAGGAGGATGTCTTAGCCGACAATGTCAGACATCCAACTCTGTGGGACGAGCAACAAGAAGGGCTTTAGGAGGCTGAGCAATGCTTGAGTGAGTGGAAGCAGAGACGTCGAACACGTAGAGCCCGTTGCATAGTCTACCAGAGCCAATCACCATCCCGGTATTCAGGTCCTGAAAAACACAAGAGTCAGGGAAAAAGTCACTGAGCAATTCATAGAGTTAGTCAGATGACTAATAGAGAGGAGATTGCGGGTGAAATCAGGAACTTGAAGAACAGAGAAGAGGGTTAGAGAGGAGCATGGAATGGATCCTTTATCAGCAATGGGAGATAGCGATCCATCAACAATGCTCACTCTGTCAGACAGAGGTGTGTATGAGACGAAACCTATGGTCGAGCTAGTCTTGTGGTCTGTTGCCCCGGAATCAATGATCCACTAAGTGGAGAGGTGGGAGTAATGCTGGAGTGAGTGGAAGCAGAGAGGTCGAACACGTAGAGCCTGTTGCATAGTCTACCAGAGCCAATCACCATCCCGGTATTCAGGTCCTGAAAAACACAAGAGTTAGGGAAAAAGTCACTGAGCAATTCATAGAGTTAGTCAGATGACTAATAGAGAGGAGATTGCGGGTGAAATCAGGAACTTGAAGAACAGAGAAGAGGGTTAGAGAGGAGCATGGAATGGATCCTTTCCCAGCAATGGGAGATAGCGATCCATCAACAATGCTCACTCTGTCAGACAGAGGTGTGTATGAGATGAAACCTATGGTCGAGCTGGTCTGTTGCCCCGGAATCAATGATCCACTAAGTGGAGAGGTGGGAGGAAGTCGAGTGAGCACCTGCGGGTCCCTGATGAGCATAAGAAGAGGCAGAACGAGATGGCTCCGCTGGAGGTCCGAGCATCATCCGACGGACCGCCAGAATTTCTGCGGTCGAAAGAACCAAGGGGGCCATATTGGAATCCAGAGAATGAGGAGTTGTAGAATCCTCCCCAGCATCTGACAAGTGGGCTGATCGGGGCAGGGGAGGCCTGTGCTGAGAACAATTATCTCCCCGACCACCATGAGAAGAAGGGCCGCCTCGAGGTGGAAAACCATGAAGCTTGAAGTAGGTGTCTAGTATGGCGGGCCTTCCCGCAGTAATTGCAGACTCGATGATCTTTCTCCGCAGTCCTCAATCTAGTCTCGCGAGTAGGACGAGCCCCATGCTGAGAGAGAGAGAGAGACACGGGCAGATCTGTTGGTGCCAGAGTCTGGAAGCAGAGTTAGGCGGGGGTCGTATTCCTGTTGGACAAGGTTGTACACCTTATGCAGAGAAGGTAGAGGGGAGCGGCCAAAGATCTGTATGCTGATCGGATCAAAATCCCTATGTAAGCTGTGGAGGAACTCAAAGATGCGATTCCTTTCTTCTCTTGTTCCGACAAGCACCTCATCTTCAGGAGACACCAGGGTCAGAGCATCAAAGTGATTATACTCCTGATATTGTTGGGTGAACTCCGAGTTGTAGGCCGAGGGGGATCGATCACCCTGCCGCAGGAGGAACAACCGGGGACGAAGTTGGTATATCTGAGCGGCATTGCCGCGACCAGAATAGGTAGTCTCTGCACGCTTCCAAACATTCGCTGCAGTATCCAAGTACAGATAGTTTCGAGCTATGAGCTCCGTCATAGAGTTAAGCAGCCACGACATCAACAGGGAGTTCTCAGATTCTCTCTGAAGCCACTCAGGAGAATCAGACGGAAGAGCCTTCATTGTGCCACAGACATAACCAAACAACCGACGACTCTTTCGGGCGAGAATGATAGAGCGAGCCCACGAGAGGTAATTGGAACCATCCAATTTCATAGTGGTGATCTGAGTAGCGCCGTGGTCAGAGGTGACACGATGTGACGCAACGGAAGGCGGAATAGGAGACGTCACTCCACCGGAAGACATGGTGGTAGAAGAATCACTTCCCGCCATAAGGAAACCCCTAATAACAATCGAGGATACCCCAAGACAAAACCACAATGTAAAGCGAAAAGGTAGGGGTGCCCTCATAGAAAGAGGTACTTTATGTTTCATTAAGTAAAACCAGGTACAACGAGAGTAACAGTCAATAAAAGAAACAAATCACGAGCAGTCAGAAATAGAGGCAGTAGGGCTAGAGCCCCAAACATCAGTATGAATAACTGCAAAAGGAACAGTGGTACGGGGAGACATAAGAGGCAGAGTACTACAATGATGTTTAGCCATATCACACACATCACAATGAAAATATTAAACAATGTAGAAGACATATTATGAAGTAATAATTTCATAATAACGATAGGAGGATGTCCTAGCCGACAATGTCAGGCATCCAACTCTGTGGGACGAGCAACAAGAAGGGCTTTGGGAGGCTAAGCAATGCTGGAGTGAGTGGAAGCAGAGAGGTCGAACACGTAGAGCCCGTTGCATAGTCTACCAGAGCCAATCACCTTCCCGGTGTTCAGGTCCTGAAAAACACAAGAGGTAGGGAAAAAGTCACTGAGCAATTCATAGAGTTAGTCAGATGACTAATAAAGAGGAGATTGCGGATGAAATCAGGAACTTGAAGAACAGAGAAGAGGGTAAGAGAGGAGCATGGAATGAATCCTTTCCCAGCAATAGGAGATAGCAATCCATCAACAATGCTCACTCTGTCAGACAGAGGTGTGTATGACACGAAACCTATGGTCGAGCTGGTCTTGTAGTCTGTTGCCCCAGAATCAATGATCCACTGAGTGGAGAGGTGGGAGGAAGTCGAGTGAGCACCTGCGGGTCCCTGATGAGCATAAGAAGAGGAGGCAGAACGAGACGGCTCCGCTGGAGGTCCGAGCATCATCCGACGAACCGCCAGAATTTCTTCGGTCGAAAGAACCAAGGGGGCCATATTGGAATCTAGAGAATGAGGACCTGTAGAATCCTCCCCAGCATCTGACAAGTGGGCTGATCGGGGCTGGGGAGGCCTGTGCTGAGAACGACCATCTCCCCGACCACCAAGAGAAGCAGGGCCGCCTCGAGATGGAAAACCATGAAGCTTGAAGTGGGTGTCTAGTATGGCGGGCCTTCCCGCAGTAATTGCAGACTAGATGATCTTTTTCCGCAGTCTTCAATCTAGTGTCGCGAGTAGGACGAGCCCCAGGCTGAGAGAGAGAGAGAGTGACACAGGCAGATCTGTTGGTGCCAGAGTCTGGAAGCAGAGTTAGGCGGCGGTCGTATTCCTGTTGGACAAGGTTGTACACCTTATGCAGAGAAGGTAGAGGGGAGAGGCCAAAGATCAGATCAAAATCCCTATGTAAGTTGTGGAGGAACTCAAAGATGCGATTCCTTTCTTCTCTTGCTCGGACAAGCACCTCATCTTCAGGAGACACCAGGGTCAGAGCATCAAAGTGATCATACTCCTTATATTGTTGGGTGAACTCCGAGTTGTAGGCCGAGGGGGATCGATCACCCTGCTGCAGGAGGAACAACCGGCGATGAAGTTGGTATATCTGGGCGGCATTGCCGCGACCAGAATAAATAGTATCTGCACGCTTCCAAACATTCGCTGCAGTATCCAAGAACAGATAGTTTCGAGCTATGAGCTCCTTCATAGAGTTAAGCAGCCACGACATCAACAGTGAGTTCTCAGACTCTCACTGAAGCCACTCAGGAGAATCAGACGAAAGAGCCTTCATCGTGCCACAGACATAACCAAACAATCGACGGCTCTTTCGGGCGAGAATGATAGAGCTAGCCCACGAGAGGTAATTAGAACCATCAAATTTCATAGTGGTGATCTGAGTAGCGTCGTGGTCAGAGGTGACACGATGTGACGCAACGGAAGGCGGAGTAGGAGACGTCACTCCACCGGAAGACACGATGGTAAAAGAATCACTTCCTGTCATAAGGAAACCCCTAATAACAATCGAGGATACCCCAAGACAAAACCACAATATAAAGCGAAGAGGTAGGGGTGCCCTCATAGAAAGAGGGGAAGAACCCACATGCCCAAAGAGGGGCAAGGAATGGAGAAAAAGAAGAGAAAAGGGACTGCCGGAAACAAGGCTCAGAGAATCATGAGACCGGCATCCCTAAAGCACGAGAGGAGGGGCAGAGGTGGCAGAGAAGAGACAGAGGTGGAGTCGCGGGAGAAGAGATGGAGGCGGAGGCGGTAGTCGGATCGCGGGAGGACATGAAGGCTTTTGGAGAGGAAGAAGCGGAGGAGGAGGCCGGCGCTGGCGCTAGCGAGTGGTGGACGAGGCGGATCTGAGCGCGACGGTGGAGGCGGATCGCGCGAACCCTAGCGAACTCCCTCTGATACCATGTTGTCGAGGGAGAATTGAATAATGGAAATACAATACTCCCGTAATATATATATACACACACACACACACACACACACAAGATTACATATGCCCAAAAACATAATATTCCAACAATAATTTTATGCAATTCGGTTAAATAATTAATATGAGCTTACACATCAAATCAAATGAGATACGTCCATGGAATGTGCGGAGGTGGCGGTCAAGTAGATGGTGAGGTATAAAGAACCCATGGATAATCTCGAAAGGAGATTTATTATGAGAGTGATTTTTAGAATCATTAAATGTGAATTTTGCTTGTGAAAGTACAAGAACCCATTGCGTTGGATTCGCCTCACTTAAATGCCTAAGAATGTTCCTCAAACTCCAATTAATGAATTTGGTCTGTCTATCGATCAGAGTGTGATACGAGCTACTAAATTCGAGTTTGATTCCCTTTCGACCCTATAATATGTTCCAAAAATACGACTTAAAATAGTTAATATATTATTGCAACTCCATTTTCTTATACCCTAAGGATTGTGTGGAGAAATAAAGGTGTGATTCTTAAATATGAAGTCAACATAATAGGGTGTGTTGAGTGAGTGGTCATCAAATATATTATCAAAAAATTGAGAAATAATAGGTGGCACATCAAAAATCGATAAATGTGGGATCAAACCTTGTTCATGCGGGGTGAGTGACACATCGGAGCCACGAATTACTTCATGGGGTGGGGGTTTAGGCGGGAGTGCAGTAAGCAATAATGTGGTGGAGTCAATAAAAAGTGAACTAGAAGACGTAGTGGTCCTCTCGTGGGCCTTTGGAAGAAGCATTTTTTCTGGGGAAGAAGAACAATCTTGTGTCCATTGTGCTCGAAAGAACGAGTTTCTCGTGCCATCGTGTATGACATGTCAATCGTATTGCCAAGATCTCTCTCATAGGATATGACAGACATCCATGACGATGACACGACAAACATCAATGATGGTGACATGACATAACACTATATCCGAATATGTGATCCCTATCGAAAACCCTACTAGGAAGTAATGGGTAACATGCATAGCCAAATGACTATTGACTCCAGATACGTTGTAAGGTTGTTCTAATGGGTGTGTCTCAAGCTCTAATATGTCGACCATATGTTGATAAATGAAGTTCTCCATATTCCATTTTCTTTGATAATGGAACGAAGTTCTCCCTGAATACGTGCAGTGGTGTGAAAAATTTCGTGTCTCCTATGCTTATCCTCAGTGGACTCATTATGGGTAATTAGACTATAACGTAAGACACATACTAAGTACTTAGCATGCTTTCCTTCGACTTTTATGACATCCTCAGACTCCAGGCTCAGGATCAGGCTCAGGAATGGGGTCACTAATGTAAACTCGATACTCAGGCTCTCTTCCATCAGTAGAATCGATAATGGCGAAGTGCCATCGCAGACACTCAGAGGATTTGTCCCGGTTTCATGCACTTGAAGCATCAGAATACTCTAGTGTTGGGCTTTGCCCCGATAACCTCCTTACCTATGAAGCATAAATACTTCCCCGAAGGCAGCGTACCTGTACCAGATATGTATCCGGTTTCGGTACACACCCGATACTCGATGGATACGCCTATGTAAACGCACTTGGACTTAGCTCATCATTCTGTATATTGTAATAAGTCTGTTTTTCTAGAGTAAACAAAAATTGGCTCTATGCTAGGAAGCGTTGGTGCGTCCAATTAAGTTGTGTATCTGTACCGAGTATGTTTTTGGTACCGGTACGTTTCTGTTACAAGCAGTGGCAGATGCATGATTTTTTTCCTGTGTGGGTGGGCCTAAAAACTTAAAGAAAAAATTTTGCAATACAGAGAATAATCAAACCTAACTTACTAGACATATCTACAACTAATACACATCTAAAACATGATACACATATCAATTAGAACATGTACTTCAGTACTTCACAGTAAGAGCATATAAGACAAAAATAAAAGAAAATACACCAATTGACAAGAAGTGCAACCAAAAAGACTAAAACATCATACACAAAAGAAGTCTGGCTTGCAGTCTGCAGAATAACCTTGCTTATAAAATTCCTTTACGAGCTTTCATATTTTGAAAGCATTTCATTATCACCTCATTGTTGATAGTAAAAAATACATTTTTTTCAATATATGTCACTAAACATACATTCATCCATTCACCCCCCATTCGATTACGTAGTGATGACTTGATAATCTTCATTGCCGAAAAAGCTCATTCTACAGTTGCAGTTGCAACAGGTAATAATAGTGCGAGCTTCACAAACAAAAACACCAATTGATAAAGAACATCCTTCTTCAATTCAACCTGTCGCATAGCTAATCCTCCAAGACCAATCACCTCTGCAAAGTCATCGTTTGAGCGAATATCCAAAATATAATTTTCAAGCTGATTATCGAGCTCCATTAATTCAACTTGAGAAAAGTCCATGGGATAATGCCCAGCAAATCGAATCAGTTTGTGTTTATCAAATGCAGAAAATCCATTACTTGGATCCAAACTTGCCATACATAAAAGCAATTCAGTATTCACTTCATCAAATCGATTATTTAGATCGACAAGTTGTAGATCTATGATCGCATAAAATAATTCCACACGATAAAGATGAAGGTTTGAAGTATCTTCAGATTTACGTCTTAATCTTCCACATGCAACAAATTTATCTTTCATATTTGGAACAACAATTTCATGTTTGTTGCAGAAAAGACCTCATGAAGTAAAAAATCTCATCCATTGTCCCTCAATGTTTGTAACCGTAGTTTGATAATTTTGACAGGATTCATGACATTTATAAGGTCTTGATCGGTCCTTTGTAATGCTTGTGATAAGTCATTAGCGATCACTAAGATAGTTCTCATTAAGTGGAGTTGGAATATAAATTCAAAACACTGCATAACATTCAATAATTCACTCGCTTCAGCTTTTTGCTCTGAAACTGTGCCATCCTCTTCAATAATCTCAAGCACATCAATAATTGTTGAGAATAAGCAAATTAAACTCAGAGGAGTTCTATAATGCGAGTGCCATCTTGTGTCTCCTGCTCTTTTCAAAGTTTTTTCTTGATTCAAACTTCTCCCCGTTACAACTTCACCACTAGATATTTCTTCAACAACCTTTATAAATTGCTTCTCCCGGAGAATGTCTCTACGCTTGCAAGATGCCCCAATAATGTTTGTTATAATTGCGACCATGCTAAACAAAGAACAAATCTTTTAGTGTTTTTTTGCGACCGCAACAAGTGTCAACTGAAGTTGATGAGCAAAGCAATAAACATAATAGGCGGATTGATTTTCTTCCATATTCAATGATTTTAGACCATTGAATTCACCTTGCATATTACTAGCTCCATCGTATCCTTGTCCCCGTAAGCTTGATAGACAACCCATTTTTAGCAAAAAAATGCTCAATCGCTAGCTTAAGTGATGAAGAGCTCGTATTTTCAACATGGATAATGCTCAGAAAGCGCTCAATTATCCTTCCATTCTTGTCAACATAATGTAGAGCTATAGCCATTTGTTTTTTAACTGAGGAATCACGAGCTTCGTCAACTAAAATAGAAAACAACTCAGCTTGTACAATTTTTTTAATGATGATATTTGTAGTCTCTGTTGCCGCAGCTTGAACAATATCTTTTTGGATACTTGGTGCTACTAATTTAAGATTTTTCAGTAGCATTCCGTAGTGCAATTTTATTGATGTTTTCATTATGATCTGCAAGAAATTGAAGAAGTTCTAGAAAATTTCCTCGATTGCCTGATTCTTCAGATTCATCATGACCACGAAATGCTAATCCTTGCTTAAAGGAAATCTAATACAATCCAATGAAGCTTCCAGGCGGGTGCGATAATCATTTTGAGCTTGTTCAGATTGAGTGCACAAAGCAACTTTAATATGTTGTTTTTGGTTCATCAAGTCAAGACAAGCCCTCAAGCATTTGTTATGGATACTACTATGATTTCCAACATGAACATCCAACCTATCTTTATGTTTCTAATTTGTGAAACCACCAATAACGAAAGCATCTTCTCCTCCTTGGTCACCATGCTCGGGCTTGAATAGACAACAACATAAGCAAAATGCAACATCTTTTACTATGCTATACTCCAACTAGTAACTGTATTCCTCAAACCAAAAACGAATAAATCTACGTGGATCGTTTCCAATAAGTCTAATTGGGAAATTATAATTTTTTGGTTGGGAAGTTTTTTTCTGTAGATACCACATTCAAACCTTCTCTCTATCATTTGGATCATAATCATAAATATTCTTTCGTAATCCCGGGTCTGCAGGAAGCTCGTCTACATTGAGTTCTATTCGTGGACATACAACTCTACTGGAAGAAACAACTGATTCTAAGCGTGTTTTTCTCTTAAATTTTTTTTCCATGAGTACCTAAAATAAAGTTTAAAGATCAGTCCTACCTCAATTGTCACTCTTCAAAGATCAGCCCACAATAGGAAAAACTATAATAGTAAAATGGATAAGGGCCAAGATCAAGTTTGCATATGTTTTTGACAAAATAGTATAAGGATTTAAGATCCGTGAATGGTGAACACCAAATTGTTCAAAATTGAAAAGAAAATAAGAAATAATAGAGTGATCCATGAACACCAAATAGTATACAGATTTAAGATCACGTTTTGATGACCGAAATAAGGAATAAAAGAGTGATAATGTGATACCTTCTTGAAGTCTGTCGGCCGTGACGGGAGAGTTAGGGGAATTCGAGATCCTAGCCGTGGTGGTAGTGGTGACACTCGAAGTGGATCCATCAGAAGACCTCTGACTTCGGATGTCTGTTTCTGTAAGGACTCTACTATTCATGTGCGACTCAAGATCTCTCCCAAGTCTTTATAATCAAAAAGCTCTAGCCGGTCTCTAATAGAATAGCGTAGGCTGTGTAGCCCTTTTAGATAACAGGACACAGTCATGTCATCATCCTCTCGGAGTTCGAGGCGAGATTGCAGTACTAAGAATTCATTCATATACTCATCCGCCGATAATTTGTCTTATCATAAGTTGTGAAACCTACGATAGAGGGTCTGAAAGTAATCGGGAGGAACTTACCGTTTTCGATGTTGTATTTTAAATTCTTCTTGTTTGGTGATTGGGGGACTGCCGAAGTTAAATCTAGAGCGCTCTAGTTGTCCCCACCAAACTAGGGTGGACCTTTCAGTCTAAGCGTGGAGTACTCAACTTGCCTAGCTTAGGGCAATTGTTTCTAACCCAGAAAATGAACCTTTTAGATAACAGGACACAGTCATGTCATCATCCTCTCGGAGTTCGAGGCGAGATTGCAGTACTAAGAATTCATTCATATACTCATCCACCGATAATTTGTCTTATCATAAGTTGTGAAACCTACGATAGAGGGTTTGAAAGTAATCGGGAGTAACTTACCGTTTTCGATGTTGTATTTTAAATTCTTCTTGTGTGGTGATTGGGGGACTGCCGAAGTTAAATCTAGAACGCTCTAGTTGTCCCCACCAAACTAGGGTGGACCTTTCAGTCTAAGCGTGGAGTACTCAACTTGCCTAGCTTAGGGCAATTGTTTCTAACCCAGAAAACGGTTCATCCAATCACACCGGTCTAAACAACCCTTGGGTTCCAAATGTCCCTCAAAATTACCAACGTCTAATTTGACTTCATCCCAATGAGGTTGATTTCATGGTTCAGGTTGTGTACCCTCGGATGGCCTAGGATTTTGATCCTCATGTCTAGGGTTTTGGTGTGGCGCTGGGTTCAGACGTAGGTGATGAACGACTTCTAAATTATTAACAGAAGGCCTTAACCCATTCACGACTTGGTTGTTCTCTCATGTTAGCCGTGAGTGCATCAACCGCCTTTATCAGATCACTCATTCGATTGGCTAAGTCGCCAACACTCATTTCTATTCATTATATGCAACTCCATTTTTTTTAAAAAAGGAAAATTTCTTCTTAAAAAAAATGCCTCTGAGTTTAATTTTTTTTTAAAATGAAAGAAAATTCTCAAATTTAAAGTCTAGAAAAAAGCACTTTTTTTTAAAGTTTATTTAAAATAAGATAGCACTCGAGTCGGTACGAAAAGTTATTTATTTTATTTTTTTAATTTTAAAATTCAAGCAAAAATAATGTTTTTTTGAAAAAAAGATTAAAAAATAAAAAATTCTTTAATTTTTTTTTTATGATTATTATTTTTTGAAAACCCGGATCGTTGTTTCACGATAGGAGCGAATCAAAAAGCTCTGATACCAAACTGATGTAAACCAGTTTTAGGGATTCAAAAATAATAATTGATGCAAATTAGGGTTTTGGAAAAATGTTTAATTTTATTTTGTTATAGGCCGTGCGGCCAAATCGAACAATTTGTGCATAAAATTACCCTTAATGATAAACTTCAGCAAACCGTTAATCGTGTTGTCAGAGACACGCTTCAAGCTCAACGCTCATCGGGCTCAGAGGTTTGCGCCTTTGGAACATTAAAAGACACGTCTGAGTGAGATTTTTGTTATAAACTTTTTTTTTAAAATAAAGAAAGAAATAATATAAGAACTTAATAAATTTTGATTGATTTAGTGTTTGTGAAAGATAATTGTGTGTTGGGACTTTAGATGTGATGCAAGTGACACATTGATTCGATTTTCTAAAAGATATGAATTATAGTAATTAATGATTAATTAGTAGAATAGATGAAGTGATGTTTGATGTTGATTATTTAAAATGGATGTGGTTGCGTCTTGCCTTGGTCAGGCACGCGTCTGCGCCTTGAGCCTTGCGACTAGAGCCTAGGCTTTAAGACCCCTTTGCGGCTTGGTGCGCCTTGCGCCTTTAGTAACCAAGGTTAATCGTTATGCGAAAAATTCCTCGGCGCCTAACAAATTGAACCGTAGCGGGATTTGTACGATCACAAGCATAAACCACGGATAATAACTTATGAATATTCAGCAATTTAAAATAATTGGGACGTTCTAGGCAAGCTTAAATAAAGTTTTTGAGTTGCTTAAAATGTATGCCAATAAATGAAGGGAGAGGACGGAATTACCCCAAGCGTACGCAACAACTACCACAAGGAATAAGCTGTTCACAGACTGGAGCATGTTGGACGCAGGAGGGCTCTCAACAGAAGAACTGGACGGGAGGCTTCGTTGAATGGGATGGAGCTTTTGTTTGCTGAGGGGGATGACCGGAGTCGACGACGTTGAGTTACCCGACTACCAAATCACTGGAATAGAACGAGCCGATGTCGACAACGATCGGGCAGCGAACACGTCTTGCTGACGTGAGTCGGCGTCAGACGCCAGGCAGGCTACAAACCCCAGGAGGAGAGATGGGATCGTCGGGGACGATGAACGGGTGGCGCTGAAGCTTCGTCTTGGATCTATGAGGTGGAACACGTGCTGGATCTAGTCCTTTGGCCGCTAGAGGTGACCCGACAATACAAAGGGACAAAACGGGGGTTCGTCCTCTGTTCTAATCCGGTCTGCCTCTCCTTCTTGTAGATAGGAGTTTTAATAGGGGGAATTATTACCTCTTGCCATAAATTGCTTTTTCCGTATAAGTCTCCATTAGAGAATAAAACACTTTACATATATTTTGTCTTTTGAATTAGAATTTGAAATTTTACGTATTCTTTAAATAATTTAAGTTTGCCATTCTTTTCCTAACTATTTAGAATTGCCGGATCATTTATTCAGGGTCTCACCGGGTGGTCAAACGGATGAGTCGGATCTTAACATAACATTAGTGCGCGAAAAATTAAAATGACAACTAAAATAACAAGTTAAAGGATACCGCCCCATGATGATATCATGCGTCATCGGATGCGGCGATGGATGCCTCAATATTGTTCTTTGTCATCATCATCATGGATGTTTTTTTGTATTTTTTTTTTCAAGTTTCAAGCATTTGTTGGGCTGAAACTGGATGTAACTGAGTTCTTCTTTTTGAAATTAATTTCAAAAATAAGAAGAGTGAGTTCCAATCTTGAGATCCAGGAAGTTGCCTTTAGATTTGCTTTTTTGATTTTTCATAAAAATAAAATGATATCAAAATAGTTGCATGATATATTTGAATAATATTCTTTTATTCATTATAATATTGAAATAATGAATAAGCAATTTGATGGTGGGTAAAGATAGAATTCGTTTTACCCTTAAAAAAAATTCAGCGGAGCATTTATAGCGGAACAAACCTGCTCATATTGTACATATAATTGCGCATCATGGGTTTAAAATGTTAAGGGCTGTTATATTAAAGACGTGTTTATTAAGTTTATGAGGGTGCATTGCTTGTGCACACATTATATGATACACCTTGACATATGAGGAAGCCAGAGACAGGAGATTGTATGATAAATGTAAAGGAGGGAGAGAATACTTTTTTGAAGGGAAGTTTCTTTGCCAGCCATATGCTCTATGATTTTACTCCCAAGTAGGAAAATGAGTTCTGACATTAATACTCCATTTAACTCATATGCAATGTAAAATTGTAAACACCCAATTGAAAGAAAATACAAGAATTAAAAATAATGAGTTAAAATAGATAATGATTTTAGATTAATTGTTGCTGCCAAATGGTTCTGTCGGGTTTGTTGTGGATGCCTGTATTGAGTACCCCCTCCATATGCCTGAGTCTGTCTCTCTTGCAATGGTCATTCTCCTCCATAACAATGACCCTTTTGGAAACTTCACCTTGTTCTCAAGGAAAAGATTCAAAATCGTTGGCGAAAATTCTCTTGATCCATCCTAGTTAGATGTTGGCTGATGTTTACTTGTTTGATGTCGCGCCCCACAAATCTTTGTTTGGCAGTTGAGGATGAAGCTTGGGTCGTACACTAGCATGGTCTCGATGGCCATGTTCACCTGCAAGGTTCCTTCAATTGTTCGATCCTTCAATCACTCGCCTTAGCTGTGTGACGTGAAAGATCAAATGAATCTGACTTTGCGCTGTATGCCACAAGCAGTATGGCATCTTGCCAATGTGTGCCTTTATTGTTCATGGATTATAGAAGTGGAAAGATAGCTTCTAGTGGAACCGCAAGGCCACCGAGGTTTGGTAGTAAGGTCGAAGTTTTACAAAGACCGCACCGCTCATCTAAAAATGAATTTCTCTCAGTCACTTATTGGCTTGGTTGAGGATCTTCTGTTGGGCACGATGTAAATGGAACACAAGTTGGCGTATGATTTCATCGCGGTCCTTGTGTTTGAGGTTGGTGAGCCTTGAGTCGACATTCCATATCTCTGTTGTTCCGTTTATGATCAACCCTTGGATTTGTGCAATGGCTCAACTGGGCAGAATTCTCATGTAACATATCCTTCCACAATGCAGTAAGAATGACCCTGTTCAACGTAATTTATGTCGGCCACCCCTACACTGCAACGACTTCTACAAAGTGAATGTCGACTCAAGGCTCACATAAATTACGTTGAACAGGGTCGTTCTTACTGCATTGTGGAAGGATAGGTTACATGAGAATTCTGCCCAGTTGAGCCATTGCACAAATCCAAGGGTTGATCATAAACGGAACAACAGAGATATGTCTCCATACAACAAGTCAGAATCTCCATTCGCCTGTTTGGCTGAGGGTGATTACCCGTGCTTATACACAACTGTGCCCCTATGGAGCTTGGGTAACTCTTACCAAAAGTTGCTCTTGAAGATGGGATCACGACCATTGACTACCGACCGTAAGAATTCTTGGAGATGAATGACCGGAACTCTTTTTTTCTTGCTTGACCTGAACCTCAATATAAAATGATACCCAACAACTTTACCATCCAAGTTTGCTGAGCAGCAGCGGAGATTTTCTGGTTCAACATATACCTCCAACAGTGTTGATATATGCAAAATGTGAAATGACACCCAAGTGATATGGTTTCCTATTTTTTATTGCGAGAATGAGGGCCAGCTACTTAGATAAGCAATCAAGCGAGTGTTTTGCACGAGGAATACGTCTATACTGAAGAAGAACGAATGGAGCATGCTGGAGAAGGTCTACTTAGATAAGCAATCAAGCGAGTGTTTTGCACAAGGAACACGTCTATACTTGTCCTATATGGGCTGCACTCCATGATGAAAGATTATGACAAGTCCGACATGGCCAACAAGCTTCCTTCAAATCCTTTTGCAAAGCAGTGAGCTGGTGAAGGCTACCATGTTCTCGTAAGCTGAAGAAGAACGAATGGAGCATGCTGGAGAAGATCTACTTAGATAAGCAATCAAGCGAGTGTTTACGAGGAACACGTCTATACTTGTCCTATATGGGCTGCACTCCATGATGAAAGATTATGAGAAGTCCGACATGGCCAACAAGCTTCCTTCAAATCCTTTTGCAAAGCATTGAGCTGGTGAAGGCTTCCATGTCCACTTGCGTCTAACGAAAGGTCATTTTTGTAGTCTTCTTGAATATTGTATTTTTTTGGACAAGCAATCTTGCTATAATCTTTGATTAATACCAGTAGTATCCGGTATGGCTGAGGAATCTGTACACTTCTTGCAGTGAGTACTACGTTGACCATTCAAGGAGTACGGTCATTTTTTTTTGGCCCATGGAAATACTATGGGAAGATATGCATGCCAATGTAGTTGAAGTCTTGCTAGCCAACTCAGCACTGTTTTTGCATTAACAAACCAATATGACAAGTGATTCCGTCTGGTGAGGTTATAAACAAGTATACCAAGTTGTCATCGATCCAGAGAAAGGAGATGGATTGAGTCGAATGGAGACCGTGTGGTTCGGCCCGTGAAAACTCGAGGAAATGGAGGCGAGGTATCTGGGGAGCAGCAGACGAATCAGAGTGACTCTGATACCAAATTTGTTATGATCCTAGCTCGTAACATCGTCGGTAGTGGCAGTGGAGATAGAGATATAGGGGGAGTCTAGCTCAATCTCTGAGAATGCGAGGGGAGAGGAAGAAATTGAGTCGTACCGAACCCTAACCCTAGAAATGGGGAAGAAGAGAGAACTCGAGAAAATGAGAGAGAATTACATAGTGAGATAAAGAGAAAGTTGGATTAATTCATTTCATGTCATTCTCAAGACCCAAGGAGGTCTATATATAGTATTACAAATAACTTCACATGACTCGACTCGATAACAATGGCTAGAGTCGATAACAATGACTCGACTCAATACAACCCGACTTAATACATAAATACTCAATAATAATATAACCACTAGATAGCTTACGACGTGGGACCCCTAACAACAATCAGACGACACAAATTGGTATAGAGGTTCCCCAAAATATGTGCGTTCTTCTCTTCCACAGTGTGTGAGATGACACCGTTTTCACCAAGGAGACAATCTTTTCCTCAGGAGATTCTCTAACCCAACATGACCTTTTCTAGTTGGAGGCCCAAAAATCTCACAAGTCTTTTCCACTGGAGACTCCAACCCAACAAATCATTTAGAGAGAGATCCAATAATCCTTTACAACGAGTTGTGAATGCTTTAGAATAAGCAGGTATTACCAAAAGGAGGCGATTTTAGCCGAGCTTTGCGAGAGTAGAAAGATTCAGTTTTCAAATTAGGGTTTACGACCGTCAAAGAAGAATACATAGAGAAAAAAAACAATAACACTTCCCTGTCTCGAAGCAACCTTTTGTAGTCTTCTTTGAATGTTGTTCAAGTACCAAAAAGGATGGGATGCAAAAATGCGATTTTTTCTTTTTATGATTAACGACTCTATTTGAATCCTGACAAACGTTCGATAACTAAGTTCAAAAAGCCATCTTTGATCTGCTAGAAAAATTCTTTCTTCGACGAGTGTTGTTGGATGACAGCGCAACCAACGATCATCGAGCTTCGGTCAACGAACGAAAATAACTTATCTTTGTTCTTCAAGTAAAAAACTTTCCTTCTTTGAGCCTTGACAAAGGGATGGCTTTGTTAGTGATCGCTGATTCTCGGTCTGTGATCACGAATTCTCGTTTAGCGATCGCAGATTCTCGGTCAATAATCACATATTTCATTCTGTTAGCCGTGGAGAAGTGTTTTGGGACTGCTAGAAGAGAATGAGTCAATAAGCAATGTTTTTGAGTCTGGTCGGCCACAACTAGAGAGAGCTCTGGCTGGTTAGTGCCCATGTCTTCAAAATGAACTTCAACTTGGTTAGCCTCTGGATCCCTGGTTAACAATCACTCAACCAACAATGATAAATTCAGTCAATGATTAGTTACTCGGTCAGTGAACGAGTCCCCGGTCGGCGAATGCCCAATCAATGATCTTTGAGTGCTTCCATATGAGCTTAGCCAAATCTTCACATCTTTTTTTGGCTTCTGGACAACTTCCTCTGGGTCAAGTACAAGAGTAAAATGCTTTATACAACTTAGTGAATTATGCTATCATAACCTATCAAATCATCAGAGTTTTTCCCAACATATGTAAAAATAGGCAGTTGTTATGTGCAAACATTAAACGTCTATCCGCCGACCAAATTTTTCATATTTATAAATTACTATTTGCTGACCAAGTTTAAACTTTAACAATCAAATGTCTTCTTTTCACGAGTAGTGCCCGACAATGAAAGAACATCTTTGTCAATTTTTTGAGCCAATATCGGAGACTAAATGGTGAAATTCACATCAAAATGAAGAAATTCATGTCAAATTGTTGGAATGGAGTCGTCGACATAGGCTCAAAAGATTGTCAGAGAAGTTCCTTCGTTGTTGGGCCTTGTTCAGGAGAAGAAGATATTTATTGCTAAAGTTTAAAATTGGTTTGCGGATAGTAATTTATAAACTTTAAAAATTTGATTTGCGGATAGATGTTTATGGTTTGCGAATAACAACTGCCTAAAAATATCGCAAATGTACCAGAGTTCCAGTGCATTAGTTATTCATGATCTCATTATTGGGTGATCAAACCGGTGAGCCCTACACTCTAATTGATAACTAATGCGCAAAAAAATTACATAACATGAAATGAAAAAAAAAGAACAGATTCATGACGGTATCATGCGTCATCAGATGCGACGAATGGTGCATTACAGTGGGAATGAGAGTTACCCGAACAACTCTAAATCTTGGTGGTATTTAAGTCTCAACGGAATGCAGCTGGACCGCTTATTTCAGTCTCTCCGAAATGGAATGCTCATTCAAACTGATACTAAATACAACAACATTCAAGCCTTTATCCCACTATAGTGAGGTAGGCTATATGGATCCTTTGTCGCTATTGTGCCCTTTATTTTTTCATAATCTCACTAATGCCTAAGTACATCATGTTTTTCCTTACAGTTTCATTCCAAGTCTTTATTGGTCTTCCCCTCCCTCGTTTAACATGCCTAGTGACTAGACTCTCACAATGCCTAACATGTGCCTCTAATGGTCTCCTTTGTACGTGTCCAAACCATCTTAGACGAGCTTCTCGCATCTTCTCTGCAATTGGTGCTACTCCTGTCTTATCCCTGATACTTTCATTCCTAATTTTATCCAATCTCGTGTGTCCACACATCCACCTAAGCATTCTCATCTCCGCAACTCCCATTTTTTCCTCATGTACACAATTCACTGCCCAACACTCAGAACCATAGAGCATCGCGGGTCTAATTGCAGTACGGTAAAACTTGCGCTTAAGTTTTAGTAGTACTTTACGATCACATAAGATCCTTGGCGCGTCTCTCCACTTCAACCAACCCGCTTGGATTCTGTGTCACGTCTTTATCAATACCTCTGTCTTTTTGAACTATCGATCCAAGATATTTAAAACACTCACTACGGGAAATATCTTGATCACCCAACTTAATAACGAAGTCATCTGGCCTTCTTGTACTGCTAAATACTCAGGGAAAAATTGATTACATACTATTGAAGTTCCCTGCAAAAACTCTCTAGAGGGACGCCTCTTTTTAGTGCACAAATTTATTGACAAGCCCTAATGAGGGCAAATACTAATCCATTTGAGATGAATCTAAACACCACCTCTATAAAAACCTAGAGTTTTGAAGCACACCAAAATACTTCATTAGTTGATGTTATACTGATCTTTATTCATACTCTCTTTCTTATGGTTTAGATTTATGTACAATAAAGTTCTTTAGTTTTTACTTGTTATCGAGTAATTTGTGTGGTTCTTCTGATATGGCGCACGCTTGCATAAAGCAGATGAAGGATCTACTGGGAAATAAGCCTTCTTTATCTGGTCTGACTGGGATATCTAAATGTCGTCTTGATTCTTTTGCCACTCATCTCCGGGATAATATGCTTGCTTTGGCAAGCACTCCAACGACCGCATTTACTTCAAGTGGCTCTCAGATGGCTTCTTCCAATTCTTCAGAAGTTGACCTAGGCTGCCAATCAAAGACTTCCCATGTTCTAGTACCAACAGCTCATGCAGCAAAATCGAATCTTGTCTACCAAACCAGCCTTAGCCCTAGATCAAATGCATTCAAGGATGGAAACATTTTCACAAGGAAAGGTGTCCAAGAGAAAAAAAATAGATGGGGAGATTCATCCATCAATGTCCATTTAAGTACTTCACCTGTCTCTTCGCATGATCAATCTATGATTCAAAATGGAGGCAAAGCTGAAAGCCACGGTTTGCTACATCCTATGTTGTCTCCCCTTTCCTTGCCCTTATTCTCACTATGCCCAACGTTTGCCATTCCTTCAAAATTCAGCAGCCAGAGTTCCTTTTTCTCGCCATATTACTGCTGGTGTCCTCCCTGCCCAGCATCTCTGCAGTATAGCTTAGCGTCTAATCTTCCAAACTCATCTGAATTCATGCCACTTCCACCCCTCTCCACATTGCTATCCTCCGCTTCTCCACCCAAATCATTGACCACCTCTAAATATTCGTTTGAAGTTACCGAGTTGCCATCTTTGAAGCTCCCTGCCTCCCTTCTTCCGGACCCTCTGCTTCACTTTCCTATGCCCATCTCCTCGATCTGTTCATTGCCGTGCTCCCAGCAAATTGCAACCTTCACTCCTTTCATGTCAGATCCCATTGTCCATTTGCCAATGATTGACATTTGCTCTTCGGGGCAGGGTTACCTTTTCAATGCCGGGCCTTCCATATCTGCATCCCATCCACCTCTGCCCATTAACCTTGCAAATCATCAGCTTATCCCACCCATGGAGTCCTTGGTTGAGAAGAATGCAAGAGAGACGCTCAGGGTGCTCATGGCCTCAACACCAACATTGTCTTCTTCAAAACTTCTCAATGTATTCCCTGTGGTCCTTAGCAGCACGGAGCTCTATGGAAAGGGGACTTCTGTAAGTACCATAACTAACTCTTCAGTTATGATTTTTTAATTTTTATTAAAACAAAACTATATATTTCTCCCTCTGCAGGTGCCTGGAAATGGTGATCTGTTTAAGGGAACTGTTGATGTTCAATCAATTAATTGTGGCATTTCATCCTTGAAATTTCCATCTTCTATTGGTGATACCAGCCGTGATGTTTTGGGAGACAGAATAGAGTGTAACTGCCCAAATTCTAACAATTGTCACTGCCCAAATTCTAACAATTGTCACTGCCCAAATACTAACAATTGTCAGATGAGTAACACCGAAACTGAAGAATTGTGAGCTGCTTTTTGTTTATATATGATCAGCATTCTGTAGGCTGTGCAGGAATAGTAAGCTCCTCTACCTATAATGCCGTTCTTTTTGTATTGTTGGTGACTTGCATTTAGCTTATTCACTTTGCTTCGTTTGCAATCTTTTAATCGCGCTACGGTGCAATCTACCAAGATTTCCTAGTATCTTCGGTTCAAAGGTTAAAGTGATTTATATTTTAGTTATAACAGAGATTTATGTTTCTCAATGGTCGAAGTGAGACATTTGAAGTTTTTTTAAAAGTGTATATTTTATGTAAAATTTGTTTTATATTTTATTATTTAAATGTGTATTTATACACATCTATTTTTATATAATGGTATTACCTTGTATATATAATATCATATATGAATTGGGTTATTTACCAGGACCTCCTCTCGAAGTTTGCATAATTACAGCTTGCACCCCTCTAACTTTTGAAATTACAAAAACTCTTCATTTCATAGCATCCATGCACAAAAGTAGCCCCTTGAAATGTTTAGGGGAGCTGCAAGCTGTAATTTTTAAGTTAGAGAGGTGCAAGCTGTAATTGTAATTTTGAAAGTTAGAGGTGCAAGCTGTAATTTTTAAGTTAGAGAGGTGCAAGCTGTAATTGTAATTTTGAAAATTGGAGGCGATAGCTGTAATTACACAAATTTTGAGGGGAGCTCTTGGTAAATAACCCTATATGAATTTTGTAACCATGCCATTATATAGTGTGCATTAGCATAAACATATTTGTAAAATTTCCGGTGAGGTGGGCGTAATGTCTTTTCAAGCCGTATACTGCTACCAATTGATGGCCTTTGTTGCGGCGATTCCCAATGGTGACTGTCCCAATAGGTTCACTACTCTGGAGGCTGTCTGCCGCAAGAGTTGGCTTGGAAGGTTCCAAAGAAAAGTCCTCTGAGGATCCTGCGCTTGGCAGCCCTCTGAGGAATTCAGAATTCATCTCCACATATAAGGGAAAAATTTTCCATGTGTAGCATTTCCTGTGCTAGGAGCGCTGTTAAATAGGACTTTCAAAAAATGCAGGCCCACTTCTTTACTCCAATTCCGTCATCTCTTCTTCCCTAACCAAGGCGATCGAAGTGACGCAATCTCCGGCCCAGGCGAGGAGAACTCCGGCGGATTTCTTGCAAGGCGAACTCTGGCGAGTCGTACCTGTTAATGTACGTGAACTCCGACGGCCAACTCTTCCTCTCCGCGCACTCGCGATCTCCGACAGATTTTCAGGCGCATTTTCTCGCCGATTGAAGGCTTGAGAAGAACCAGGTGATTATTTTTCCAACAATTGGAAGGAGCGAACGATGGCCTCATCTCTTTGCAGTTAAGGTTTGTGCAACTGCATGTACAACTGTTTTTCAGGTATAATCTACGACTGTATTTGTAGTTCGTGAATGTAAAACTGTACTTTAGGTTTGAGTCATTGAATTTCTTTTAGCTTACTCAGGTGCCTGACTGCTTCTTTTTTCCATGGAGAAATGGAGTACTAGTGGTGAAATGGAAGAAGACATTGATGTAAGCCTTTCTTTCTTGACTTGAGAAAGGGAGTCTTTCTTTACTTGAGAAAGAGAGTTTTTGTGTTAACGTATTTTTTTAACATGCAGATCAAAAAAGAACATCTTTGTTTCCCTGTTGTCCATTCAGAGGAAGATGAATATGCTTTGTATTGTCAGTACGCTCACAAAACCGGATTTTGTGTTCGTAGGCAACATATTATTATTACTGAATGTGTCGACACCATTTTACTTGACCAATTTTTGGTAAACTAACCTATGGTCAGCATTCCTAATTCAATTTTAAATCTATTGAATTTAGTTTCATCCAGAGGCTTAGTAAATACATTTGCAATTTGATAATCAGTTTTAACAAATTTTAATGAGATGTTTTCTTTTTCTACATGTTCTCTAAGAAAATGATATCTTATCTCTATATTCTTAGTCCTACTATGTGAAACAGGATTGTTTGCAATAGAAATGAAGCTTTTAGAATCAAACAATAAAGGTGTTCTACTTACTTAAATAGCATAGTCCCTTAGCTGATGTTGAATCCACAACAGCTGTACACAGCAACTTCCTGCTGCCACATATTCAGACTCAGCTGTGGATATTGCCACACTAGTCTGCTTCTTACTGCTCCAGGATATTAACCTTCCTCCCAAGTATTGGCATGTACCTGTAATACTTTTTCTATCTTCTCTACAGCCTGCAAAATCTACATCTGAATAACCTGTTAGTAGAAAACCTCCATTCCTAGGGTACCTAAGGCCTAGATTACGTGTGCCCTTTAGATATCTCAAAAACCTCTTGACTGCAGTATAATGTGATTCTTTAGGGGATGCTTGGTACCTAGCACAGACACATATATCTTACATAATGTCTGGTCTACTAGCAGTGAGATATAATAGAAAGTCAATTATTCCTCTATACAAAGACTCATCTACAGGATTACCTGCATCATCTTTGCATATAGAAATACTTATTCCCATAGGAGTTCTCATGGTGGAGGATGATTCCATACCATACTTCTTAATTAACTCCTTGGTGAACTTAAACTGGGATATGAACAAGCCATCTTCAGTCTTTCTTACTTGGAGTCTCAAGAAGAACTTAAGTTCCCCCATACTGCTCATTCCAAACTTCCCTTGCATAAGTTTAGCAAACTTCTTGCAAAGGTTATTCTCTGTAGACCCAAAAATTATGTCATCTATATAGATCTGAACTAAGATTATCTTACCTTTAGATTCTCTTAGGAATAGAGTTTTGTCTATTTTATCTCTTGAGAATTTATTCTCAATAAGGAAAGTAGAGAAGGTTTCATACCAATCCCTTGGGGCTTGCTTTAACCCATACAATGCTTTCCTAAGTCTATAGACATAACCAGGTTTAAGAGAATCTACAAGACCTGATGGCTTCTCTACATAGACTTCTTCTTTTAGATCACCATTCATGAATGCTGATTTCAAATTCATTTGGAATACCTTGAAGCCTTGATATGCTGCATAGGCAAAGAACATCCTGATTGCTTCCAGTCTTGCTACTGGGGAAAATGTTTGATCAAAGTCTATTCCCTCTTTCTGCATGTATCCTTTTGCAACCAATCTTGCTTTGTTCTTCACAATAACTCCACTCTCATCCAACTTGTTCCTAAAAATCCACTTTGTACCAATGATGTTGTGGTCTTTTGGTTTAGGAACTAACTCCCAGACCTTGCATCTTCTAAACTGATTAAGCTCCTCTTGCATAGCATTAATCCAGTGTTGGTCTTGGATAGATTCTTCAAATATCTTTGGCTCCAGGTTATTTAGAAAACTTGAGTGCAGGACTGTATTCAGATTTCTACTTATGGTTTGCACTCAATGTCTTGGATCACTAATTATCTGATTTGTTAGATGATCCTTTAGATGTCTTACAGCTGGAGGTAGACTTCCTTCTGGCTGAACACCTCCAGTTTCTTCATTATGCTGCACCTCTTGATTGTCAACAACTTCTACAGAGTCTTGTACTCCCCCTTGACAATAGCCATCATTTTCAAATTCTTCATCTGTAGTTGAGCCTTCTGTAATGGAAAGCTTGTCCATTCTATTGATTATACCTGTTGGACTGCATGAACTATAAGACAACTCACTGTTGATTAATCTAGTTTCATCAAATACAACATGTACAGAATCTTTTACAACCTGTGTAATCAAGTTGTAGACCCTATAAGCCTTACTATTGATGTTATACCAAACAAATATCTCATCTTGGGATTTGGCAGCAAACTTAGTTAGATAAAACTTGCCATTGTTAAGGATATAACACTTGCAACCAAAGATTCAAAAATAGGATAAATTTGGTTTTTTACCTTTCATGATCTCATAGGGTGTCTTTTTATGGCTTTTGGTGATAGAGGCCCTATTGATCACATGACATGCAGTACTAACTGCCTCAGCCCAGAAGTATTCTGGGAGAGATGTGTCACTCAATAGAGTTCTACCAGCTTCAATCAATGTCCTATTCTTCCTTTCAGTAATACCATTTTGCTGTGGTGTTCTAGGTGAGGAGAATTCTTAAAAAATCCCATACTCTTCACACAATCTTGTCATACTTTCAGATTGAAATTCAGTGCCATGGTTACTTCTGATTTTGACCACTGTACTGTCCAGTTCATTCTGAATTTGTTTGACAAAACTATGTAAAACATTTGGGGTTTATGATTTATGTCTCAGAAAGAAAACCCAGGAATATCTAGAATAGTCATCTACTACCACAAAAGTGTAGACCTTCCTACCTAGACTATGAACTGGCATCTGACCAAAAAGATCCATATGTAAGAGGTATAAACACCTCACTGAATCCTTGTTTTCAAGGCTATGAAAGGAGGATTTTGTCTGCTTGTCTTTTTGACAAGCTGAACATATCCATTCCTTTATACACTTAACCTGAGAACCATTTCTCACTAACTCTTTTCTAAAGAGTTGGCCAATTGTTTTGTAGTTAAGATGAGCCAGCCTCTTGTGCCATTTGACACAATGAGATGCTCTCTCATCAGCTATAAGACAAATAGGAGAAACCTTGTTCTTACACACAGTCAAAACAATAAACATTTCTTTTTCTATACCCAGTCAATATGACCTTTTGATCACTTGACCTTTTGATATGACATCCATTCTTAACAAATGAAATGTCATATCCTAGATCACTCAGCTGACTTATGCTTATCAGGTTGTGTTTCAAACCATTTACATAAGCAACTTGAGTGATGGTAATTTGGTTTGAAGAAATGTTACCAAATCCTTTGATGATTCCTCTTTCAGATCCACCAAAGATTACTTTAGGCCCTTCCTTGATAGGTGAGTACTCCTTCAGCAGCCCCTTTGTTCCAGTCATGTGCCTTGAACATCCACTGTCCAAGTACCATATAGGGGCATGGCAACTTGGACTTTCCTGTAATTCAGAATTACCTAACCTTAGAGCCCAAGAAAGTCTTGGGTCCTTGGTTCAAGTTAGCACCATTCATATAAAATCTACCAGCAACTCTTCTAACTGGTAGACTGTTGTTCTTCCTGACACTTATGTTATGCCAGCAGTCAAAGGCAAAATGGCCTGTCTTGCCACAACACCAGCATTCATACTTGTTGTATCTAGGTCTAGATACATTTTTGGCAGAAAAATTTCTATTCTGTGCTGGTGCTACTGCAGCTACACCCACTATTTTCCTTGGAACATGGGGTTTATTGACATGGGCTGACTTATTGGCACTAACACCCTTGTTTTTCAAAACATCATTCTTATTACGACCATGAATTTTTTCAAGATCATATTTGTTAGAAGGCACTTGTACCTTTCTAAACAATACAGGAACTTCAAAAATTATTAGCTAGACTGGTGCTTTGCCTTTTCTCTTGAATTATACAGCCATGGTGTTACCTTTAAAGCCTAATCCTGCCTTACCCTTTTGAGCCACAAACTCATCTATTATGGGTAAGGCTGATTTTGGCTTAAAGTAACTAGCCACTAGATCTTTCTCCTTTTGAAGTCTGACTTCAAAACTTTTAATTAGATCATTTTTATATGTGATTCTACCCATTTGAATAACAGTTATAGTTTTCAGCTTGGAAACCTCATTCATTTTTTGATCCAATTCTTTCTCTAAACCAGATGTAGTCATCTTAAGATCTGCAATTTCCTTAGCCTGAGTTTTTGCCAGGTTTTTTCTTTTCTTAAGTGCCTGCAATAAGTCCCCATATTCATCTATCAACTGATGAATATCTCCTTCAGATTCAGATCCATCCTCATCACTTGATGCAGATGAATCTGACACTGAACCAGTACTGTAATCAGAAATTCTAGAATTACTTTGTACCTTACTGGGACCAAGCTGATCCTGGCACTTGTTGTCTTCTGATTCAGCCATCAGTCCCATGCATTGATGGTCTTCTTGTTGATAGATGGAGTTTAGCAATTGCATAAACTCATCTTCTTCACTAGCTGCATACAGTCCAATGTATGCTTCAGCTTCAAATTCTGACTCTGAGGAGGATTGATCTGTAAGACTCTTCTCTTTCTTAGTAACAAAGGATTTCTCCTTCTTGCCCTTTTGTTGAGTCTTCTTTCTGTCTACTGACTCCTTCCTCTTTTCTGGACACTCAGCCACCACATGTCCAGGCCTATTGCAGCAATAACAAACATTTTTTGATATTGTAGCTTTGCTGGGCTTAGACCTACTCATTTCCTTTCTTGATGATTTTCTCTTTTGATAGTAGTCATCAACTGGCTGTGATGTGGAGGGTCTTGAATTCCACTGCTTCTTCTTCAAGAACCTCTGAAACTACCTTGTAAAGGCAGCAAAATCTGCATCTGAACCACTGCTATCTGAGTTCTGAATGTCTGAATTCTCTGAGATAACTTCAGCAACTTCCTTAGGAGGTGATGGAGATATCCTTCTATCCTTTCTAGTGGCTTCAACCTTGAAGGCCACAGACATTTCTCTATGCTCTCCTTTTGTATTTCTTTCTTCCTCCTTTCTAGCCATTAGTTGCATTTCATATGATAGCAAATTTCCAAATAAGGTTGGAGGAGAAATGTCTGCTAGTTTGGCCACTTCTTTAATGACACAAATCTTGGTATCCCAATCCTTTGTCAAGGATCTTAGGAATTTGTCATTCAGCTCATATGTACTGAAGACCCTTCCATCAGACATAAGTTCATTCACTATCCTGTAGAATTTCTTATAGCATTCAGATATGCTATCAGACTTCCCTTATCTGAAACTCTCATATTCTTGATTGAGCATAGACTTTCTGTCTTGTCTAACTTCTTCAGAACCCTCCATGTAGACAATCAAAGTATCCCACATTTCCTTGGAGGTTTTGCAGTGAATCAAATTTTGGAAAGTAGAATCATCTATGACACTCACTATGATATTCTGAGCTCTTTTATCCATAGTTGCCAATATAATCTCATCCTTAGTCATTTCAGAAAAATCTTTAGGAGTTCTTTGATTTGCATCTAAAATAGACACATTCATTGGGATATATGGACCATCTTTTACTGTGATATATATCCTTGGGTCAGAGGCCTCCATAAAAAACCTAACTCTTTCTTTCCAGATTCCAAAAATCTCTTTCCTGTAGATGGGTAATTTAATTGACCCTAGTTCCTTGTGATTCTCTCCAGAACTCGTTTTCTTGATTCTTGATTCTGTCTTAGGGATCTAACTCAGACTATTAAGTCATTCTTTGAGCAACCTCCCTCTGATACCACTTGATAGTTTTACTTTCAAGACTACCTAAACACCTAGAGGGGGGGTGAATAGGTTCTAATTTTTGTTTTAAAATTAAGACAGAATATCACTTCAATGCTGTAATATAAAACAGAAAATTTTGCAGCAAACTCAGCACACACAATCACAGATTCTACAGCTACACAATTCACAGATTGCACACAGTATTTATAGTAGTTTCGCAAGGTCTGGGTACATCCACTTTCCCCCTTTACCTATCCAGTAGTATGCTAGATTCGGCCTAACTTCTTCCTTTATCTCAGATCCTCAGATCCTACAGCTCAGAATCCAGAAGGATTCCTACAACTAAGAATTTTTTCATATTCCTAAAACTCAGGCTAACAAGCCCTACCTCAGCCTTGCCATAAGGCCTACAACTCAGAGAATACCTTCTCCTACAACTCAGGCACAAACAACCCTACCACTCAGAGAACAAATCTCCTACACTCAGCCTTTATAAAACAGGCTTACAACTCAGATCTATTAATAGATCCTACAAAATTTGATAAGGAATTTTATAATCTCTTACCCCTATTGAGAGAGAAGGGATAAGAACTTTCTTGATCAGATTCTTGAAGAGACTGATGGCTGAAATCAACTTGATCATAGCTTTCTTCAAAGCTTCTTGAATCTGAACTTAGTTTGGTTGATTTCCTTTTAATATAACTGACTGGCAGCTTCCTCCTTAGATTCCAGAAAAAGATCTGAATTTTCTTGACAGATTTGTTCAGTATTTGCTTCTTGAGAGACCTGTGATTGTCTCCTTCTTGACTTCAAATAGCTGGATCTCTCTCTCTCCAAACCTCTTGAAGATACTTCTGAATTCTTGATTGAATTCAACTTAGACCAAATCTGAATAGATAACATACTTCAGAACGTCTTCTTAGATCTTCTCACGAAGATATTCTTCTTTGTGACTTGTACTTTCTTGATCAGAGATCAATCTCACAATAGTTGTGTTAGTTGTGTGTCAATTCATTATCTTCTTCTTCTAAATCCATCTATATATAGACTTCATCCATGGTAACTGGCTGATCCGATTTCTAACTAACTTCTGACAAGTTTGACAGCTTCAGTGAACCTGTTGTAACTCACAGCTGTCAAGTCTTCAAACTTTTCTTGAGCATTTGTCTCTGTCAGCAAAGCGCCGAGATTGATTGTCATAAAGTGTCGAGACAGTCTGCCAATATGTGTCGACAAATGTGACTTAAATGTCGACACAGACTATGGTGATGTCGACATAGCTGTCTTGATGTCGACACAGCTTCTTGACACTACATCTAGAGAATGTGTCGATACTGATTATTTGTGTCGACAAAACCACTTCTTCACTCCAAAGCAATCAACTATGTTGAAATTCTGCTGTGTGTCGACACAAGTCCTGTATGTCGACACATTGATATAGTCTCAGAATTTTTGTGTCGACACTGCCTCCAGGTGTCGACACAATTGATGTCAACTCTGCTTCTGTGTGTCGACACTGCCTCCCGGTGTCGACACAGTGGATGTCGACTAACATATTCTGTGTGTCGACACTGCCTCCCGGTGTCGACACAGTTGTTGTCGACTACAAAATTCTGTATGTCCACACAGTTGCTTCAGGTGTCAACACAACTTTTACAAGTGTCGACACAGGCTTGCTTAAGTGTCGACACATGGACTTAGAAAATTTTTCTGCATTTTAGCCAATACTTAACCTTCATATATAAACTCAAAATAACATCAAATAAACCTTGATGTATATCATTGAGCTAAGTTAGGCTTCTCAAAATCAGGTACACATTTTCCAATGTACCCAACAATACTAATTATTGATTAAATAACCTCATTAATAGTGCAAAACATAAAATAATAAAAATAATCATCCAAAAATTAAATAAAAATTACCAGATATTAAAAGTGACTAGAAAAGACAACTGACCAAATTTAGTAATTTTCCAATCATATTTGATCACATAATAAATCATTTAAAAATATTCTACACAAGGCACTTTGTGAAACATCCTATATGAAAAGGCTTCCAATAATTTTATAAACATTCAAAGAGCATGATGAAGCCTTAAGATGTCCTCAAACCAAATTTCATAATTTTGCAGTGAGTAAATAACTCATAATAATTTTTCTTACTAATAGGGCAAGTACTAGGTTTGTGAATAAAGTACTATAAATATTATTCCAAAATACCTACCAAAATTTCAGGAGGTTATTAACCATTATATAAGATCACTGCCTAAGTTTAATGAACATCCAAAATCATATAATCATGCAATAAAATTATGAGTAAAAGTACCCTAATTAGTCCTAAACAATTTCAGGGGAGATGTAAGTTCCTAAAAACTCCAATAACATTTTCTAGTTCTTATTTCCACCCTATGAATTCATCTACCAAGTTCCAAGACATTTCAAGGACATATGGTCCCATGACCTTCTTTGAGCTCAAAACTCAACCTTAGGGTTCACACAAGGGTTCTAGGGCATTCCAACCCTAAACCACCCAAAATCTCTTGTGGGGGTGTTTAAAAGGATATTAAGTCAGTGGCCAAGGTTTCATCCTTTTTTGATGAGGATTGGTCACTCAACCCATCAAACACACATTTGCCCTAACTTGCCCCCTTAGGGACCAAACTTTGGTAACATCAATACCTACTCAAATCAAAACCAAATGGGCTGAGATTTTTACCAGTGACTTATTATCACCCTAAGGGTCATCCACCAAAATTTTGGGGGATTGTGATGTCATTAGACCCTCTGATTATTCCATACATGAATTATTAGATATTTACAAAAACTATAGAAAAATGTTTTCCAAAAATTCCCATATTGAAATATGTCATAGGTATAGGTAAGAGTGACCCCAAGTCCATATCTCAAGTCATTTGGATGGCTGGATTGATGGGGGAACTCAATTTAGTCTCTGGCAAACCCTATGTATAGATTGCACCATTTGAGTGCTGTGGTCAGACCACTTACCCAAATGGGTCGAAACAAATTTTAAAATAAACTAGACTTCAAGGGCTACAACTTTTATGTTTGTTATTTTCCCATGAGAGGGCTTTAGATATTTTTAATATTTAATTCAAAACCCTGCAATAAATGTGACATAGTGAAATAATAATAATCCTTAATATAATCGGGAAGCACGAATCTTCACGCGCTAACAGGACGAATCCGTTCATCTTCCCTAGTGCGTCAATGACCCAGATTAACATGTCCTGGGACACTTTGGCTGGTGATTTCCCTGCCACCCACGCCCCTTCTCGGTCGGCCATTACCACCACCACCTTCTTTGAAGTGGTGGCCGGCGTTTCGCGGTGGTAGAACGGCCGGAGATGGCCGGTACAATGAATGGTGGATGGAAGAAAAGCTTGAAAAACCAAGTTCTAGCTCCCTTATTCTGGGTTCAATTGGACCCAAACCTTGGGGCCAATAGATGGAGATCTATCCACAGAAAGAGAGGAGGAAGACAAGACCTTCTAGGGTGGCTGGAGTCGGTCTGATCGCCATATCGCCATTGCCGATGGTGGTGATTTCAGGTGCTCTTCAACCACACTACCAGAGGGCTCGAAATATTTAAGGGAATGTTGTAACCGATTGCTGGGGGGTCTAGGGAAGCTTTTAAAAGTATTAGTTGGGGGAGAGGAGGGGGTATAAGCTTCAATGGTCATTAACGGCCATGAAAGCTCTTTTCGGCCACCCTTGGATCTACAGAACTAAGCCTCTGATTTGCCCTGAGAAGTTCTTGGTCTCCTCAAAACTAAAGGGGGAATGAATCTATAGCAATTGAGGAGGCCCTTGGCCTTCCTAGCCATGAATAGCGAGCCTCTTCCTCTCCCTTTCTCTCTCCTCCATTAAAGGGAAAATGAGGTTTTTCTCTCCTAGTCACCCCCTTCAGAATTTGAGTGGCATTTTTGGTAAATATAAGCCTCTTAAAGCTAGTGGGCAACTCCACTTGGGCTTAGCCCAAGTGAGTTGGGCTAGGTTGGGTCAACTTGAGCTAATTTGACCTAATTTAGGGTTGAGTTAAAGAGAATCCGGTTCAAATGTGCCATCAACACATATCCCGAAAACACAATTCAGTTATATAGGTGAACCAGATTAAAATACTCTAAGTCCAAAAATGTTGAGTGGTGTCGAGACCACTCAACGCCGCGTTGAGTGGCATTGAGACCGCTTGAAGTCGTGTTGAGTGGAATTTAGTGGTGTTGAGACCACTCAATGCCATGTTGAGTGGCATTGAGTGGTTTCAATACCACTCAATATCATATTGAGTCCACTCAATGCCTTAGCATCCAGAATGTTTCTAAGTCAAAAGCCTTGAGTGGCGTTAAGACCACTCAACGTCGCGTTGAGTGGCATTGAGTGGTGTGGAGACCACTCAACACAAGTGTTCAGTAGCATTGAGGGGTGTTGAGAACACTCAACACCGCGTCGAGTGGCATTGAGACCACTCAACGCCACATTGATTCCACTCAATGCCTTAGCATCTAGAATGTTTATAAGTCAAAAGCGTTGAGTGGCGTTGAGACCACTCAATGCCGCGTCGAGTCCACTCAATGCCGCATTGAGTCCACTCAATGCATCATTGAATGGCGTCGAGTGCACTCAACACACTCGATGCCTCATCGAATGGCGTCGAGTTCACTCCACTCACTCGATGCCTATTGACTACAGAACATTCTTTTCCTAAGTTAGAGTTGATTGAATCCCATAGTTGGTCCTATGTGAATCCACCCTAACCCTTGGGTCAAACCTAGTCTATCCCCATTTATCCAGCACATGTCCTACCCTAATCTTAGTTAAGGGGTCAAGTTACTTGAGGGATGTTACAAATCCCAATACATAAAAATAAAAATTTCATCCCCGAAATTAAGGTTAGTCGTACGGAGTTCTACTTAAATTAAAGCATATAACGTCCCTTAGAAAGTTAAAGGTATATCTATCTCGAAGAGATCATGGTATTTCTGCTACATCATATCCCGTAGCTCCCTGGTATCCTCCTTTTGCCCATAATTCCTCCACAGGACCTTGACCAATGAAACATTCTTGCGCCGCAAGACCCGCACTGCCGTATCGTCGATCCTGACTGGCTCCACGCTGATCGATTGATCAGATGCTACTGGGCCATCTTTTACAGAAATCTACTACACCGACCGTAGTGGAGCCCTCCAAAGGGAGGAGATGTGGAAGACATTGTGTAATCCCGCCAACTCCTGCGGTAGCTCAAGTCTGTAAGCCAGGGGACGGATCTGCTCTAGGATCCTGTAGGGCCCCGTATACCTCGAACTTAGCTTCTTCCGCCTTTGTACTCGCGAGACTCCATGAATCAGACTTATCTTCAATAATACCCGGTATACAACCTAGAACACCACCTGACGATGCCACGCATCGTAATATTTGGCATGTTTGTTCTGGTCCTTGATGCGTCGGCAAGTGCACCGATCACTGTCAAGTAATAAAATTTAAAATAGCTTCCCCGAATATCGATCTCGAAGGAATGCAGGTTGTGTATCGTGATAGTGTCGTAGAAAGATCGTTACTAAGAGTAATACGAAACAACATGGGGGTTGTTTATGATTCCTAATGCTATCAAAACAAAAAGAAAACTAATGCGGGTCGTAAGAACTGCTTCGCTTGGTGGATGGAATTAGTGCAGGCTACTATGCCGTGCTTCATTAGGAAAATGGACAGAAAGCAAGCGGATGGAATGAGAACAAGTGCGAAAAGTGAGGATCGCAAGCACCTTATCAACTACCAACACTAGCCTTTGCTAGTGTGGTTCTAGTGCGCGAGTGGAAGGGAAGTGGATGGAGGCGAGTGCAACACAGCTAACAACAAAGAATACAACTAGCAAAAACAAACTTCATTCATAGACAAATAAAGTAAGTTCAAGTTAATTACAAGCTTAAGAATACATTTCACTAGGAGAAAAAGGTAGAATAAACCGATAGGAGGAAAGCCTAAACGTGGTTCTTGGCCGGAGCGGTGGGTTGTTAATCCACTTCTCTACTCGGATTGTTGGTTGCTTCCAGAGGTAAATGGGTTGTCAATCTACTTGTCTCCCTACATCTTCTCTCCTTTCCTTCAATCTTTTCTCCTGTTGCCCAAATGAGCTGTACCGAAAGAGTCTTGTTGCAAGCTGATTCTGGCCGAAAACTCTCCAAAGTGTTGAAGATGGCTTCAGATCACTAGAAAAAGCATCCCGGAGGATGGAGATGAGTGGAGGACCTATAGGGGTGAAAATCGGCGCTTCGCGCGCAATTCCGGGGTAGAAAAATGGAAGGCATTGACCTAAATCACAGAGCACAGGCTTAAACATAGCAGTAGAAAATCAGTGAGCACGACTAGTGGCAAACCACCAGTGGTCGTGCGCATTGACGGTTGATGATCGTGCTCTCTGCTCCAGAGAAACTGCAGCAGACAGAAAAAATAATATATATGCGCACGATCAGTGGCGCACGACAAGTGGTCGTGCGCACTGGATCCCATGATCGTGCGATTAGCAAAGACATAACTTTAGAAAAACTGGAATAACGCGCACGAGCAATGTCGCACGACTGGTGGTCATGCGCACTATGTCCAATGGTCGTGTGATTGCCCCAGACATAACTTCGAAAAGTGGAGAATAGTTCACACGATCAGTGGCTCATGACCAGTGGTCATGCGCTATAGGTCCAATGATCGTGCGCAGTGTTCCTGGACTGTTTGGGAATTCGATGAATAGACAACGCACGACCAGTGGTCGTGCGTTAAGGAGTCTACTGACCGTGCATATGTAAAAATGCACGACCAGTGGCCCTTAGGCGGAAAACTTTCCAATACAATCCGGAACATGCTCACCACCTTTGTACCTGCGACAAAAATAGTAGAGCCACCGAGACAGGCGTACCATATTCTATAAACACAGCAAATCACCAAGTAGGGAAAAAGAATTATAACTATGAAATCACACTAAAAGAAGGCCAAAAGTGCACTTAACATGGAATGGACATAATAACAAATATGAATAATTATGGCTCTAAAGTGTAGTGCATCAATGAGAAAACTAGCTCAGATGAGTCCAAAAATATGTATATAACTTGGACTCATCACACCCCCTGACTTAAACATTTGCTTGTCCCGAGCAAATCATCACTCCATGGACTAGAAAATTGTTAGTTGTCTTAGTAATTTCCAAATAAAGTAATGAGAGAAATCAAATATATCATGGGCATAGAAAATATAATAGACAAACTTTTTAATTATACTACAAAATTTATACTTTTCGACACGTGTAAATAAATATTGTATCTACTCAAAATTGGAATTCTGGAAAATCGTTCGGTCATATGTAGGAATAAAGTAGGCAGGTCACTAAGGTTAGCTTTGCCAAAGACCGGGGCTCAGGACACCTCCAAATAAATCCACCAATGTCGGTGACCATACGCTTGCCCGTTCACACTCTCTCCACAGTACTAGCTCGTCTCAAGCATGAATCCATAGGGATTTAGGATAATCATGGGGCTTAGGATAAGGTTTGGTAGTCAAAAATAAACATGGAGGCTACACGCCACCCAAGAGAGCAAACAATAAGCTAGACCAATACATCCCCTCACAATTACATGTATGACACACCCCCAGACTTAGCTTGAAAATTGGGTGTGTACATGGCCTAACCCAACCAATATCATGATAACCTGATGGGGATTCACCTTCTCCTTGTAATTCTTTTAATTTTTTTTCTTATTCTATTCTCTACTTTTTCTTTTTTATATTGTAATCCCAAACTTTAGCACGTAGAAAATCTTGAATTCATCCACCACATCACTGAATTACAAACATCACACCTCATAAAAATATTAAATTCACTGGAGCTCATGGATCTGGTTATGATATGGGGATTGTCTTTAGGCTTTGGTGAATGAAGGTGGAGCTGAATCAAAGGAGGAGTAGACACAAACTTGGCTTGCAACGGTTAGCAATTAGGATATGGTAAACAAAGCTCAAACTAGACAAATTGATGGCCTAGGTCAGGCCACTCTCACGCTTGACTAACCATGCACCAATGCTTTGAGAGTAGCTTGGGGCAAGTTCTTATCCACCGAGAAAGATGATCCTTCCTCCCGACTCAAGTAAAACGAGTCTAGTGACGACTACACACATCCCTACACCACCGTTTTATTTAACCAGATTCAATATTTTGAGTAGTACAAGCAATATTTACATCTGCAGAAAAATTATAAATCTACGAGCATAAAGAAAAATTAAATATATACTATTTCTACACAGACCATGAGTACTCGATTAGGAGCACTGCATGAGTTTCACACTACTATATCCGAAAATATTAAGCCAACACCACTATTTTAAAGTTTTCACAAAAGAAATAAATTTGACTCGAGCCGAACGCGTGTTTAAGATCGCGCTCATGTTGGTGTAGGTGTACAATGCGAACAAGAAATCACAAAAATAGAAAAATAACAATAATTATGTATGAAAGTGATAGCTGTGCATGTGCACAGGTAACTCACATAACTCTCCCCCAACAGACTTAAACTAAGCAACCTAACCAAGATTTGCAATAAAATCAAATAAATAAGAGTTGGCGGAGAGGCTACCCATGCTAAGTAAATGAGCATGCCAGAAAATTGTCGTTAAATTCAGCAGAAAGTCCACGGACCAGGCAAACACCACCTACAAAAGAGAACATCTCCAAGTACAAAAACTACAAACATATAAACACAAAAAGCTTAATTGAAAGTAGAGAAATTGGGTTGTCTCCCATAAGCAACATTTCTTTACAGTCCTTAAGGTGGAACAAATACCTGTATTAATAGTTATATAATGTTCAGAGCATAAGTTTAATACGCAATGAAAAAGTTTAAAGTTACACACATCATTAAGCAAAAAATAGAACTAGAAAAGGCAGAAAAGAGGCCCCGGAGATCCTTCACTTCTCTGCTGAATGATGACTTGTGATAGATCACCCCAGTCATGCAAGATGAGGGATAGGCGAAAGCTTTAGGGCCCAGGGAAGACGAATCTCCCCTGCCCCTAACTTCTTCCTTATCGTGCCGACGGGCAAAATTCCGCGCCTTGCGCATGAGAAGTTCTTTTCTTTTTAAATCCATGGATGGGGATTGCCAGGGATTTATAACCACTCCATCCGAATAAACAACGGTCTAGGCTTTGCATTCGCGGGTATCCTTTCCTCACCCGCGGTGGGTGATAGATCAGCCCAAGTGACCTGTTTTAAAGTCTTACAAAATTTGTTCGGATCAATAAAAGTTTTTAATTATATCTTCTAAATTCTCTCTACAGCCATGCTCAGCTCACGTTCCTTCTTATCCGAGTCTTGTTTCACCTCAAGAAACTCCATCTTTGTCTCTCCTTCAGCTAATATCAGCAGTTCTGCCACTTTCTTAACCTTATCTTCCACAATCAGCAGAACACCTATCTCAGCAGCACTAGATAAATCATCAGATAACAAAACATTCAACTCCAGAAGTTTTCTGAGTTCAATCGGAGGAATAGGGGGAAGGGACGGTGTTGAAGGCAAATCAACCTTTGGAGCCAAGGTGATGCCGCTCACATTAAATTGTAATGTAGCCTCACTAGCTTTTAGGAATAGGACCCCCAAGATGGGTTTCTGTTGGATCACTAGTGTGGATTTGGGCTAAGGTTCACTATTAGGTTTTGACCCATAATGTATAACATAGGGTCTATTTGTTAGTTCAAAGGTTAGGACAGTCTGACTAGGTTAAACATCTTATGATCCAGCCTTGAGAAGACTTCAAAGATCGAGAATTAGAAGAATTGTAGTTTTTAAGAGAGTTTAGAAACCAGTTCGAAGTTCTTCGAACTCAGCTTGACAATCGTTGATCGCAGATCGACGAACTTAGAGTTCCTTCTCTGAGTTGAGCTCGACGATATTCGAGATTAGTTCGACGAACTCCCTTCTCTCTCAGTTTCTCTGGTCGACGATATTCTACCTCAGTTTGACGAACTTGGAGCTCAGCTTTGATAGCTTCTTTCCAGATTATTTTTTCTCTGAGCTCAGGTCGATGAAGACGATTTCTCAGCTCGATGAACTTTGAGTTCAGGTCAACGAAATCTGTTCTGAGGTCGACGATTTCTGTAAGTTTCGATTTGACGATTTCTTTGTCATTTTGATTTGAATTGATATTGTTTTAAGGGAGTAATTCTCTGATAATTAATTCCTATATTCTAAAAAAAAGTCGTTGGTAGGCAACATTGATTATGGATTTCACAGAGTTAATTGCTTGACTTATATACTGGGACAGTTGAGGAAATACATTAAAGACATATTTTCAGCCGTTTCAACTCCCAGAATCTCTGCAGCAATCAAGGATATTATTTTCAAATTCAAAGGCTGAAATCCTCTCAGAAGATATATAGATCTTTTTCAAAAAGAAAGAGAATTGTTTTTTTACAGATATACAATAACTGATACAGAGAAAAGCACAACAATCATTCTTACATGAAATTGAAGAACATCAATACACAAATCTTCAGTCTTCTTCACTTTCTGCTTCAGTCTTCAAAGGGATAACTAATCAACACCAGTCCAAGAAGTTTCTGAAGACCTTCATTAAGGCCTACACCCTGAGAAAAGCTCTCTTCTTCCTGAACCATTCAACATCTCAGGGGGAGCTTTGACAACAACATCAACTAAAGTCTTCTCAATTGTTCTAGAAAGAGAAGACAACAACACTTTTCATTTCCCACTGTAAAAGGGTTTCTAACTCCCTTCAAAAGTTATCACCTGGTTGATAATTCTCCTGATCAAAAGCCTTAGATTTGGTTTTTTGGCACCTGAACAAAAGCTCAAAGGGTTGTTATATCTCCATAAGAAAATAGATATTGTGGTAACAGGGCACCTGAGCAAAAACTTGTGTTGGCAGGGCACTTGATCAAAAATCTGTCAGTGAATTTCTACCAAGGTGGTGGAAGAGTGGGTGTAGCTAGTTTTGTGAACTACTATAATTTTCTTTTGTCGTCTGGTTGTTCTTTTCTTTATTTTTGCTGTGCTGTGATAGTTTCTTTTTCTTACTTCTCTTTATATATATACTACTATCACTTATTTTAATTCCGCTATAAAAATGATTAAGTTTTTAAAATACTTTATTCACTCCCCTCTAAAGTTAGTCAGATTTATCCCCTCACTTTCAATAGGTATCAGAGGGTGTGTTTCATTTGATTTCACATGCTAATACCTAAATCAAAAGTTCCTTTGATAGATCTTAATATCTCTCGTGTCTCTCGTTTATCATGGCAAAAAATAAAAAATATTCAAGTACCAGACCTCAAGTCTGCAATCTGAATAAGTTTGTAATCTGGAAGGCAAGAATCAGATTATATATGAAATCTATTGATGAAAATATCTATAATTCTGTTTTGACAGGTCCTCCAACTCAAGAGGCTACTACTTCAACAAGCACACATACAGTCCTACCACCTGAGTGGACTGATGCACAGAAGAAGGCCAAGGTTCCTGATGCAAAGGCCATGAACATTCTTGCAAAAACCATGTCAGATGACATATTTCAGATGGTGGCTGAATGCACTTCAACTAATGCCATTTGGGACTCTTTAAACAAAATGGTTGTAGGATTAGCTGATGAGAGAAAGGACAGGAGATCCCATATCATCTGTCAGTATGAAAATTTCCAAAAAGATGAATCTGAGTCAGTAGCTGACATGTACAACAGACTCAACTTAATTGTCAATGAGCTGAAGAACCTAGATAAAAACATCTCACTAACTGAGATAAATGACAAGATTCTTATGTGCTTCCCAAGCACATGGGATTCCAGGATCTGGCCAATCAAGGAGTCTCTTCTAGGCAAGCTCAAGTCTTATGAGCAGCTGATAAAGAAAAGAGAAACAGCTGAGCAAAAGACCTCCTTATCAGGAAGGAAAGAGAAAAACATTACTTTCAAAGCATCTGATGGACTAGAAGCTCCATCAACAAATGATGAACTCATAAGCTTACTGGCCAAAAAATTCTACAAGATGACCAGAAAAGATTTCAGAAGGAAGTCATGCAGACAAGATGATAGACGAGGATATGACAAAACTCCTACCAAGGAGATTGTCTGCTTTGGTTGCAGAAAACCTGGACACATTCTTCCTGAGTGTCCAGAGAATCAGATCAAGGATAAAAGAAGAGAAAAAGACTCATAAGAGAAGTACAACAAGCCATCCTCAAGCAAGCATAAGAGGAAGGAGAAAAGTTTTGTTGCAGAAACCTTGAGTGAAACAGAAGAAGAATCTTCATCTTCCAACTCCAGTGAAGATGAGGAAGAAGCTAAGGCAAAAGAAGATTGCTTGATGGCTATCAATGCATCAGGCAACTTTTCAGATGCTGAAAATTCAGAGAATGAAGACTCTGAATCTTAAGAGGATCAGGTAATATCCTCATTTGACTTTAATTCTGATTATTTCAAAACTAAAGTTAAATTATTATGCAATGATCTAATCAAATCTAAGAAGGAAATCAAACTTCTCAGAGATAGGCTAACTGAACATGAAAATCTATTATCTGAAAACATTGAACTAAATGATAAACTAGTTATAGCTTCAGAAAAAATTATTTCTTTAAAAACTAAACTAAATGAGGCTAAGCAATTTGAAGAATCCCTTAATGGGAGAAGCATCAAACTAATGAATATCACAAGCAAAGTAAATGCCATGCTCAATGGCAAGCTGGGCTTAGGTTCTTCATCAAGCCAACCCCATTAAATTCTGAAAACTATACTTTCTACACATATTAAATTCATATCTGAAAAAGGTACAGAAAAGGTAGATGATAGTAATAAACCAACTGAATTAAAACAAAAACCCAAGAATAAGAAAAGAAACAAAAAATCATAATTATAACGATGTTCAACAGATTTTTTCGAACTCAGATCGACGAAATGTGTACAGTTCATCGAACTACGGTCGACGAACTCCAAACACAGATTTTATTATAATTATTCTTCGAACTGCGATCGACGAAACCAATATGGTTCTTCGAGCCGAGATTAATGATTTTGGTGCTCAGAGAATGAATATCTCCATTCTCTGAATGGAGTTCGACGAACTCATCCCTATTCGTCAACCTCAGGTCGACGAACTTATCAGAATTCGTCAATCCCAGTTCAGCCTAATAGAAACTTTAATTATTCCAAAATATTTAATCAACCAAAAGATTTTGTTAACCCATTTATCCAATAGATAATTGTACCTAGGAAATTTCAGCACTTAGGATATAAGAACCAACCTGAATACTCTTATATTTCAAGCTTTAAATTTGAAAAGAATCAAGGACCCAAGGTTACCTGGGTCAAGAACTCCTAACTTTACATTTTGTAGGTGAAAGACTATACTACCACAGAGGAACATTGGTATCTTGATAGTAGATGCTCAAAGCATATGGTAGGAAGCAAGGACAACTTAACTAACTACAAGTCTAAGCTTGGTCTAAAAGTGATATTTGGTGACTCCAACTGTCGCCAAACTGAAGGTTATGAGATTGTCAAGATTGGAGCTATCACTTTCAGAAAAGAAGCATATGTGAGTGTCTTAAAACATAACCTGATATCCATAAGAAAATTATGTGATGAAGGTTATCAGGTATCATTTAATCAAACCTCTTGCATTATATCTTCTATAGATAATAAAACTGTATTAACTGGCCTTAGGCAAGGAAACATCTATATAGTTAATTTCAAATCTGCTAGGTAAAAAATCTGTTTATTTAATCAAATTAGTAATAATAATGAACTATGGCATAAAATATTAGGACATGTTAATCTTAAAAATATTGCTAAACTCTCTGGGACAACCTTGTTAGAGGATTGACTTATTTCCCTATAAGAAGGAAAGCCTCTGCAGGGCTTGTCAGTTAGGCAAGCAAACTAAAAATAGCTTTAAATCTGTAAATAAAAGTGACTCGCCTAGGATATTGTACTTGCTACATATGGACCTGTTTGGCCATATTGTTGTACAAAGTCTAGGAGGGAAATCTTATACTTTAGTGACTATAGATTACTTCTCAAGATTAACTTGGGTGTTCTTTCTGAGATATAAGTCAGATAACTTCAAGGTTCTTACAGATTTTCTCAAGAACATATAGATTGAGTACTCTACTATAGTTACATTGATAGGAAATGATCATGGTACTGAGTTTGATTCTCTTCTTATGCAAGAGTTCTGTGAGAAGGAAGGTATCAGGCACTGCTTTTTAGCTCCTAGAAATCCTCAACTTAATGGGGTTGCTGAAAGGAAAAAAATAGAACCCTAATTGAATCTACAAGCACATTACTTGCAGATGCGTACATGCCCCTATCTTTTTGGGCAAAGGCTATGCGCACAACAAACTATGTACTGAACAAAAGTCTTATACACAAGCTTAAGAATAAGACTCCTTATGAGTTACTTAAAGGGAAGAAACCTAAAATCACATATTTAAATGTATTTGGATGCCTATGTTATATTCACAATAATGACAAGAAATATACTAGAAAGTTTGAAGCAAAAGCTGCAGAGGAAATTTTTCTAGGATATTCCCCAGTCAGCAAAAATTATAGGGTGTTTAACAAATCCACTTTAAATGTGATGAATCTGTACATATTACATTTGATGAAGCTAACATGTATTACAAGGAGAAGAATTCTTCTACCAGTAACTTATTGCAGGTACCCCAATTAAGTGAGAAATTGGATGATCTGAACCTCACCAATGAGGTTATATCACATCCTTCTCCATAAGTTGTAAAAGAAAGTGAAGAAGAAAGTTTGGAAGTGGGTGAACTTCCTTCTAATATAATTCCACAAGAGGAATTAAATCCAAATGCTGTTGTTGAACCAACTCCTCCAACTGATATTGTCACACTAAGATATCATTGTGTATCTCAAGTGATTGGAGACATATCAGTTGGTGTGCAAACAAGACATCAACTCAACCAAGACTTTATGAATGCTTGCTTTATATCTCAACTTGAGCCCCAATCCATACAAGATGCTTAGCACGATCCACACTAGATTATTGCAATGTAAGAGGTGCTTAATCAGTTTGAGAGACGCAGAGTTTGGGACTTAGTTCCTAGACCCAAAAAACTCACAAGTTATTGGAACTAAGTGGGTTTTCATAAACAAAATGGATGCACAAGGAGACATCATCAGGAGCAAAGCAAGGCTGGAAGCATAAGAATACAGACGGGAAGAACGGATTGACATGATCAAACCTTTGCACCTGTTTTAAAACTAGAAGCAATCAGAATTTATCTTGCATATACAGCTTACAAAAAGTTCAAGGTCTACCAAATGGATATCAAGAGTGCCTTCTTTAATGGTGAACTCAAAGAGGAAGTTTATGTTGAACAACCACCAAGTTTTGTTTCTCCAACTCATCCCTCTTTTGTTTTCAAATTGCATAAAGCTCTTTATGGTTTAAAGCAAGCACCAAGTGCTTGGTATGATACCCTAGCTAGCTTTCATTTAGGGCATAAGTTCACTAGGGGCATTGTAGATAGGACTTTGTTTACTAGGAATCATAATAATAACATATTGTTAGTACAAATATATTTAGATGACATCATTTTTGGGTCTACTGATTCGAAGCTATGCAAAAGTTTTTCTGACTTGATGCATTACAAGTTTGAAATTTGTAGCATGGGTGAGCTTTCTTACTTCCTTGGTATCCAAGTGAAGCAATCCTTTGATGGCATTTTCATCTCCCAATCCAAATATGCTAAGAAATTATTTAAAATGTTTTGGATAATTGATGCCTAAACAAATAAAACACACATGGATTCCAATGTTGTGATTGATTCTGATGAACATGGCAAGCCATTTGATCAGAAAATACATAGGGCCATTGATGGGTCCTTAATATATCTCACAGCTAGTAGTCCAGATATAATGTTTGCTACATGTCTTTTTGCTAGGTTCCAGGTGAACCCTAAAGAATCACACCATATTTTTCTTAAAAGGATTTTGAGATATATAAAAGGTTTCTCAAATCTAGGACTCTTTTATCCAACTGAGTCAGAATTTGAATTAACTTGATTCTCAGATGTTGTCTTTGCTGGATGTAGAGTTGACAGGAAAAGCACATATGGAATATGCAAGTTCCTTGGTAACAGACTTGTGTCTTTGTTTTGTAAGAAACAAACATCTGTGTCCACTTCAATTGCAGAAGCTGAATATTTTGCAGCTGGTAGTTGTTGTTCATAAATATTGTTGATTCAAAACCAACTCATGGATTATGGATACAATCTCAATAATTTAACTATATTTTGTGATAGTACCAGTACAATTTCCATTGCACAAAATCCAGTGCATCATAGTAGGACAAAGTATATAGATATCAGGCATCATTTCATTAGAGATTGTGTGGACAAAAAGAAAATTAATCTTGTCTTTGTCTCTACTGATTTACAAAAAGCAGACATCTTCACCAATCCTTTGGATGAGAAAAAACAAAAGTTCTTTCTGAATAAGCTAGGTATGATCAATGGAGAAGCATTAATTTAATTTTCTGTCTGAGGTTGATGAATTATCCATAGTTCGTCGAACGGAGATCGATGTTCTGAGAATAGTTCTTGAGAAAATTCGCCGACCTGAGATCGACGAACTTTTTGTGTGAAGTTATTTTCGTCGAGCGGAGATCAATGATCTTGCTTCAGAAAATTTTTCGTCAACCTGAGAACGACGAAAAGTTTTCCCCTCTTCCAACTGAGATCGACAATATTATTTCTTCATGAATTTGCGCTTTTTGTTCTCTTGCATTTTATCTCTCTTTCTTTTTGCAGGAAACCACTGGCGATTCCGATGATTTCCCATTTTGGCATGAAGTTTGACACCGGTTTTGACATTGACTTCGACTTATTTCATCATTCCGATCAAATCTTCATGGACTTTCTGCAGTTATTTGGGGATCAATAACTGAAGAGACTTATGAACACAAGAATCAAGTTTGCAGCAATAGAGATAAGGGAGTAGGTTTATACATAATCTACTATAGATGCAGATTTAATGACTGGCACCATCGCAGGAAATCAGGTTACTCTAACCCCTGATGTTTTAATAGAAATTTTTTGTTTGGTTAATGGAGATGAGGATATTGAGATAGATAGTTCTGATTATGATAACATGTTGATCAAAATGGGTCACTCTGATGAAAACCCTAACAAACTATTGAAAAAGAATTTATCTAATTAATTCAAATTTCTTGCTGATGTTGTGGGTAAAGTATTGCTGGGTAAACACATAGCCCATGATTACATTACCAGGCACCAGTTCTTAGTGATGTGTGTTGTGGTGAATAAGAAGGCAGTAAACTGGGGAAAATAACTGTTTGATTTGATAAAAAATAAGAATACTAAGAAGGAAGTATGTTTTGGGAGGATTTTAGGAATTTTCCTCCAGAACAAGGCATCTGAATCACTGGTCTCTCAGACCATATTCATTAATGCATCCAAGAGGCTAACTTATGCCTTATTTTGTAGATGGGAGAGGACCATCGCTGTGCCATCCAAGGCTTCCTCCTCTTCTAGGACTTCTGAGAACACAAGGGAAGTAATAGGCACTCCTCCACCTCCAGAAGATGGTCTACCCTCCATCAGAATTCCTTCACCTCCTTCTGAATAATAACCATCTTCCTCTTAACTTGCTGTTTTCACTTCTACCCCTCCAACTTCACCTCTTCCACCACCATCACCTCCTCAGTAAACTATCATCATTCATGAGGATGAAATTATGATTGATCTGATTCCTCCTATATCTCCACCTCTAAATAATCTGGATGTCATTCCATCTACATCCCCTCAACCAGACTTCAATCTGTTATCTCCACCTTAACCATCTCCACATCAATCCCCAGCTCAATCTCCCATCCAAGAAATCTCCACTACATCAGTTCCTACCACACTAATTCCCTCTACATCAATTCCAACCACATCTACTACCATTCTATCTGACATTCCTTCTAATCCTACCTCCACATTCCCAGAGCACATTCATACATATTTCCCTTAGTCTTTTTTTGTTTGTTCAAATTATGGCCATCATACTCCCTATACTCCTGCTCCAGAACCTATATATCTAAATTTCTCTGACACTGTCAAGGATCTTCTAAAATTCATCTCTCCCTCTCTAGAGAAATTAATAGCAAATGCTATTGCTCTTATCTCTACCTTTATCACTTCTCTATGTACCAGAATTGCTACCCTCTCTACCGTCCCTTCTTCTATGGGCCTGGCTTCAGGACCATTTGAAACTTGGCAGGGGGAGATGCCCTGTGAAGAAGTTCTAGTTCCTCCTCTAGCAGAAGTAGCAACAATTCCAGTTCATCTTCTTCTAGAAGCAGCAACAGATTCCCCTGATGCAGACATTCCAACAGATCTTATAGATATTATAAATGATTCTGATCTAGATATAGTTATGTATAGTTGAAGATATAAGAACTGTTGGTGATTTTATCATAAATCCAAAAGTTGATTTGATTTCTTTACTTGATTCTTTCAATCCAATTTACAGAATTTACCGAAATGTTTTTGCTAGTTTTGATGTTATTTACTCCAAATCCATTGTGTGTTATTCTGCTCCAATAAGTCCTGGAGTTATAGATCAACTAAGGGCAAGTTTTGCAGCTCCTGTGATTTCAGAAATTCTTATTGCTAAAGATGTTTGCAGTCCTCCACCTCGCATTTGGGCTGAGTCCCCAATGCCAGATCTTGATGATATCATGTTTGCAGATATGGAAGAATAGGAAGGATATCACAGTGTTATTGAAAGTTTTGTAGAACCAGAATCTAAAGTATAGCCTCAAGATGAGAAGCAGATCTCCAAAGAAACTCTATAGGAAATTGATGATTTATATGCCCATCCTCCTGGATCATCATTTGATGATGATGATAATGATTCTGATGACTCTGGTCCTAAGAAGACAAAATCTAAGAAGAGAAAAGTTCCTACCAAGGCTATTCCTATACCTAATCCCACTGATGACACTCCTTACTACATTGTGCATAATTTCACTCCATATCCAGATATGCCTCAATGGATGTGGTTGTCAAAAAATGAAGAAAAGAAATGGAAGAAAAGAAGAAGATAAAGTTTTCCACCAAGGCAAACCAGGAGAGGACCTACTCCTCCTCATACTCCTACTGCAGGTGCTTCAGGAAATGTTGCAAAAACTCAGAAGCCAGATTCCAGCAGCTCTCAATCTCCCAGACTAGCCTCCTATCAATCCTCTAGACCTGCTGGAACGTACAGTTAATATATACCTCCAAAGTCTTATAACTCAGGCAAATCTTCATAGTCTCTTCCTACAACCAACTTTCAACAACAATCATTTATATTCAGAAATTCTCAAAAGTCTACTCAGGATGCTTCTAAATCTGATCTTGAGAGAGCTCCCTCTCCAGTTATAAGAACCTGAGTTAGAGCCCAACTTTAGAATGGCTAAATATCAAGAATTGATTAGTTTTACTCAGATAAACAAGGACAAAGCAAAAGGATCAGATGCATCAAACTTCACTACAATGTCTACCTATAGGCAGAATGAATTTGACAAATTTCAGGTAGACGGACATTTATTTGATCCAAATGCATATATGCAGGTACATCTAGAAGCTGTTGTTCCCAGAGCCTCATCTATTACAGTTCTTGGAGTTTAAGATATGAAAATGTATTATAAGGAAGCTGCAGATCCTCTCAGAAAAATTATGTTTTCTAAATCATCATCTGCTCCTCCCTCTGACAATCCTTGAACATTTATTTCTCTTAGATATATATATGTGTATTGCACTTAGTTATATCATATCTGCTGATTAGTTTAAAATTCTTTCAGATATTTATATTGCTTTGTGTTTTTATGCTTTTCTATTTTTTGTTTAGTGACCTCACCCAAATAGGGGGAGATTATTAGATCCCTAATTTTGATTTGGGCTAAGGTTCACTATTAGGTTTTGACCCATCATGTATAGCCTAGGGTCAATTTGTTAGTTATAAGGTTAGGAAAGTCTTACTAGGTTAGACATCTTATGATCCAGCCTTGAGAAGACTTCAGAGATCCAGACTTAGAAGAATTGCAGTTTTGAAGAGAGTTCAGAAATCAGTTCGAAGTTATTCGAACTCAGCTCGACGATCGTCGATCGCAGATCGACGAACTCAGAGTTCCTTCTCTGAGTTGAGCTCGACGACATTCGAGCTCAGGTCGACGAACTACCTTCTCCCTTAGTTTCTCTGGTCGACGATATTCTACCTCAGTTTTACAAAATTGGAGCTCAGCTTTGATAGCTTCTTTCCAGATTATTTTTTCTCTGAGCTCAGGTCGATGAAGACGATTTCTCAGCTCGATGAACTTTGAGTTCAGGTCGTCTGTCGACGATTTTTTTAAGTTTCAGTTTGATGATTTCTTTATCATTTTGATATGTGTTCGATCCCTAGTTTGGATTTGGGCTAAGGTTCACTATTAGGTTTTGACCCATCATGTATAGCTTAGGGTCAATTTGTTAGTTCTAAGGTTAGGACAGTCTGACTAGGTTAGACATCTTATGATCCTGCCTTGAGAAGACTTCAGAGATTCTGACATAGAAGAATTGCAGTTCTAGAAAGTTCAAAAATCAGTTCGAAGTTCTTCGAACTCAGCTCGACGATCATCGATCATAGATCGACGAACTCATGGTTCCTTCTCTGAGTTGAGCTCGACGATATTCGAGCTCATGTTGACAAACTCTCTTCTCTCAGATTCTCTAGTCGACGATATTCTATCTCAGTTCGATGAACTTGGAGCTCAGCTTTAGTAGTTTCTTTCAAGACAATTTTTTCTCTTAGCTTAGGTCGACGAAGACGATTTCTCAGCTCGACAAACTTTGAGTTCAGGTCGACGAAATCTGTTCTGAGGTCGAAGATATCTGTTAGTTCATTTCCTCTATTCTCTGAAGTTAATTTCTTGATTGACAAAGGCTTATATTATATATATTATTTCCTATATTGCTCTGAGCAATTAAATTAATATATTCTAATGAATATATTCATTCATTGGCAGCATTAATTACTGGATTTCACAGAGTCAATATTCGGCTTAATAACTGGGACAGTTGAGGAATCAATTTATTGCCCTTCTAGCCGTTTGTCCAAGTTCCAAGATTTCAACAATTAATCAAGGAGTGGAATTCAAATTCAGAGATAGAATTTCTGCAAGGAAATATAAAAGAGTTTTTAAGAAGATTGAATACAAGAAGTTGTAGAATTGTAAAAGAGTTACAGGCAGACAGAGGAAACATATTCAGTCTGTATACTCATATAGTATTCATCATCTACAAATCTTCTCAAAGCTTTCAAGAGACATCAAAACTCAATCAGTCTAAAAGCTTCTGGAGATCATCAAGAAGGCCTACACCCTGCAAAGCTTCTAGCAATTTCCTGAATAATAATCATCTCAGGGAGAGCTATGTCAACATCAAGCAATCCTCTAAAGTCTTCTCAGTTGTTTGAGAAAGAGAAGATAATATCACATCTTTCACCCCACTGTACACAGGGTTTTAACTCCCTTAAAAAGTTAAACACTTGGATCTTAAGTCTCCTTATCAAAAGCCTTAGCTTGGTTTTTGGTCACCTAATCAAAATCTTAAAGGGTTGTGAGATCTCCCTTCAAATAGATCTTGTGCTGACAGGACACCTGAGCAAAAACCTATTGGTGACAGGGCTCCTGATAAAAAACTTGTAGTGGATTCCTACATGGGTGGTAGAAGAGTGGATGTACCCAAGTTTAAGGGAACCACTATAAATTTCTTGTGTCGTCTGGTTGTTTGCTGTTTTCTTATTGTTGTGTGTTGTTTGCTGTGTTTGTTAAATTTTAATTCTTGCACTCTCTTAAGATATATATATATATATATATATAAATATTTTAATTCCGCTATAAAAACCAATTAAGTTTTTAAATTACTCTATTCACTCCCCTCTAGAGTTAAATAGGTCTATCCCCTCAGGTGGAAAAGCTTTTACCATCCTTAATTTAAATTGGTATTATTTTAAGGCAGTAATTCTCTGATAATTAATGCTTATATTCGCAAGAATATAGCCGTTGATAGGCAGCATTGATTATGAATTTCATAGAGTTAATTATTTGACTTATTTACTGGGATAGTTGACGAAATACATAAAAGACATATTCTCGCCGTTTCAACTCCCAGAATCTCAACAGCAATCAAGGATATTATTTTCAAATTAAAAGGCTGAAATCATCTCAAAAGATTTATAGATCTTTTTCAAAAAGAAAGACAATTGTTTTTTACAGTTATACAATAACTGATACAGAGAAAAGCACTGCAATCATTCTTACAGGAAATTGAAGAAGACCATAAATACACAGATCTTCAGTCTTCTTCAGTTTCAACTTCAGGCTTCAAAGGGACAACTAATATACACCAGTCCAAGAAGTTTCTGAAGACCTTCATCAAGGCCTACACCTTGAGCAAAGCTCTCTTCTTCCTAAACCATTCAACATCTCAGGGGGAGCTTTGACAAGAACATCCACTAAAGTCTTCTCAGTTGTTTGAGAAAGAGAAGACAACAACACTTTTCATTTCCCACTGTAAAAGGGTTTATAACTCCCTTCAAAAGTTATCACCTGGTTGATAAGTCTCCTAATCAAAAGACTTAGATTTGGTTTTTGGGAACCTGAACAAACGCTCAAAGGGTTGCTATATCTCCCTTAGAAAATAGATATTGTGGTGACAGGGAACCTAAGAAAAAACTTATTGTGGCATAGCACCTGATCAAAAAGTTGTTAGTTGATTTCTACCAGGGTGGTAGAAGAGTGGATGTACCCTATTTTTGGGAAACACTATAATTTTCTTGTGTCGTCTGGTTGTTCTTTTCTTTATTTTTGTTGTGCTGTGATAGTTTCTTTTTCTTACTTCTCTTTATATATATACTACTATCACTTATTTTAATTCCGCTATAAAAACTGATTAAGTTTTTAAAATACTATATTCACCCCCCTCTAGACTTAGTCAGATCTATCTCCTCACTTTCAGTTTCAATGCATTTCCCATGGGTCCCAATGTTGATGCACGAAATGCGAAAGGGAAGACGAGCACCGCCAGCTAACCGTTCGAGCACTGGGGAGTAGGGGAGAAGGCTGTCGACCAGTCGATTACTAGCGACTAGGAATGTCGGATAAAACCGGGCAGAGAAAAGAGAGAAAGGGCCGCTATCAGCGGCAACACCAGAGTTCGCCCGCCTCGGCTTAAATGCCTCTCCTGCGGCGGACTTTCCTTTTAGTTATGAAAGATCGGTTACAGCGGTTAGAAGAGAAGAGCCCGAGCGAACAGGTATCCGCTAAAGGTGAGATTCGAACCCGCTGCCACAGGCGGCAAGCTTGGGAATCCGAATTCTGTCCCCAGGAGGATACTACTCACGTCTATTTATAGGCTCGGGGACCTGCCCAAACGGGCAGGGCTAAAAATACCGGCTGCCCGATGTACAGGAGAAGCGGGCAGCGGTGACCAGACACGGAAGAGAAAGGAGAGGCGGCCATCTAGCCGCGCGGACAGGCGGATAGACAGCTCCTGACTGATTGCACCTGGACTCTTGCCAAGCCAGGGAGGCACCGCGGGTAGACGGTCAGGCGGCTAGGAGTTGGCTTGCCGCTGGGAGTTGGGGAGCGGTCAGATCCAGGGTTAACATAATCCCCGCACATTTTTAAATTCAGGAGGAATTTCGAAAATGTAGTTAACCGTCTGACCGCGAGCACAATTAATGCCTTCAAAACTATAAATAGCGCTGGCGTTGATGCTGCTTTCATAAAACTTCCTTCGAGACGGGTCGCTTCTCTCCAACTGCGGTTAAGATTCTGCTGTCCGCCATGTCTTCCAGGAGGAGCATCATGGTGCAATTTAGCGACGAGGGGCTGGCCGCATCCAAATCGCCGCCGGAGACATCTAACCGCAAAGTCGATGAGACACCACGCAATATGCACACTGCCAAGGCGGTTTCGCAGAAACCGAGCTCGGTTAACGAAAAGCCGAATAACGAACAGTCCTCCAAGCCGGCAACGGAGATAATAACCGCAAAGGTCAAGCCTTCTGAACAGCTGCCCGGGAATACGGTGGGTGGCTTTGCTCCAGAACCTGTCCGGGCGAACACTCCACAGCCTTCGGCGGGTTCCGATGTGAATATCACGTCACCCTCCAGCGAAGACGGCAAACGGGGCGCCGAAGATGAGACCGGGCGAGAAAGCGGAGAGATCTCTGATGTTATCGACAGAGCGAAAAGGGCTGCTAAGATTTCCGCCGATAAGCTTAAGGAAAACATTGATGTCGTGAAAGCCGCCTTCCCGACGAAGAAAAGGAGGCACAAGCCGACTTCATCGGTTGAGGAGAGGATAGGGGCAATCCTCCTGAAGAAGAAGAAAGGAAACCAGAAATTCGCGGCGGCTATGAAAGCGACCAGCAAGATTGATGTGCCCGATCAACAGGAGAACGAGCCCGGGCGAATAGAAGAGGTAAATGCTTTCAGATAGCTCGATCGCCATACTGAAAAGGGGAGCGGTCAGGCGAGCAATGTTAACCTTGCCGCTCACTATGATTCCATTGCAGGAAAACAAAAAGGAAACCAGCAGCAAGCAGCTATACGGGAATGAGTCCGACTTGGAGGTCTTGTCAGTGAAGACTGGAAAGGAAGCGCCCGATCCATGCGAAGGTGAAAACAAGCTGAAACTGCGAGAAAAGATCGCTGCTGAGAAGAAGATCTTAGCCGCTGGAGAAGAACCAAGTGGTTTTCGGGCTCTCTCTGCTGAAGAGAAGGCTGAAGCTAACCGCCAGACCGCCGCAAAGCTTCTGCAGTCAGGTATGCTCAAACCTGCCCCGAAGGAAATAAAAGTTCCACTACCTTACAAGGAACCGCCGCGGTTAAAGAGACCTATCCGCATAATAACTGAGACCGACGACTTGCTTTTGTCGCGCGAGGAGCTTGAGAAGAATAAGCGGGCTGAGCGACTCCTGAGGGACAATTACCTGAAGAAGATTGATCCTGAGAGACTTAGGCGACCTGTTTTTTCTAGCCGTCAGATAAATGCCGCGACTAGAGAAGATGGTCTTTGCTCGGGTGCCTATTCTTTTAGCATCGTTGCTTGTCGATCGTGCTGCGCGACAACACTAATTTTGCTCGTCTTTTCTCTGCAGACTTCGCGGAACCAAACCCTCAAGATGTTGCGGATGAGACCACGCGGCGGCTTCAGGATGATGAAGGCCAGCGCACCATCTCCAAGCTGTTCGCTGACCTCGAGCGACTAAATGCGGAGCTCAAACTCGAGGAAGAGGCAAGGGCAGGCCAGGACGAGCGGATAAAGGATCTGTCCGCGGAACTATCCAGCAGCCGGGAGCGAGAAAAGGCTGCTCGCGACCAAGTTTCGATCTTGGGGAGGCGACTTCAAAGGGCAGAGGATGACGCTGCGCACTACAAGAGGAAATACTACGAGAGGATAGAAAAGGAGAAAGGCCGGCGACATGACTCCACGAGTTCTGGGAAACCGGGCGAGTCAAGTCACGGCCCTAGCAGGGGGGAAACTTCTGCCCCGGTGACCGGCAATGTAAACTTAACCGTGCGACCTAACGAACAGGTGCCTTTGGTTGAGGCATCTGTCCCAATGAGCCGCATAGTTCGGGATACCTCCCGGATTCACCGAGCTTAGAACACCCTTAGCCACCACTTGATCAGCGCGATGTCCGTTTTACTGGGCATCAGCGATCAAGTCGCGCTTATTGGCAGGGACCCCGCAGAACCTAGCGGCGAACGGCGCGAGGAGAGATAGAGAGAAAATCTGTAATAATGTGTTCGAGCGAACTAACCTGATTAGCCGTGTTTGTTTTTTAATACCTTGCAACATTGTGATTTGCTTATTCGCCCGACCTATCTGATATTGTCGCGCGATCTTATAGTAATGCTTTGGATGTTGGCGGTTTGAATCTTTTGTGTTCGAGCGGTCTTCTGTATAACGCTTTGCTAAATCTGCGGGAAACAAAGTATAAAGAACATAGTTTAGAACAATTAATTCTATGTCCACAATCACATGTAGTATAAAGAAAGCTGAATCACAGCACAGTCCCCATAGAAATGAATCAAAAACAAAAGCAGTAAAATGACAAAGATAAAACAGTCTCTTGACCGGTACATAATGTCCTCACTACAACACTCTCATGGAAGCAAACTATACTAATCGCTCACAGATCTTGAGGCTGGTGCTACATCTCCTGCTGCTGCTCCCTATCTCCAATCTGGAGCCCTAAAATATTTGGTCCACCGATCGTTAGTCAAAAAGACAAAGCCTAGTTTCCCACACCCATCCCCCAGTAGCTCCTAGGCACCGTGCGGGAGGAATGATAGGAACGCTATGATGGTGGAGAGTAAAAAAGAGTAGGGGAATGTGGACCTAATCTAGCAGTTATATTGTAATATTCACAGTGCTACAAAAAAAATGCAAGCTAGCAATACTAAGGTAATAGATCACTAAAGAGTAGGAGGTAAAGTTCACCATAATGAAATATAACAGACAACCACAACGGAAGTAATCTTAGCTTATAAGCATGCCCACACAAGCTTATAAAATAAAGGGTCATTTTGCAAGGCCTAATGTATAAAAAGTCCTATACCAATTTATACGTTAAGGGTAAGGGTTGTGAAAGGAGGGGCTAGATATGACTTACTCTAGAGGGGGGGTGAATAGAGTATTAATTTTTTTTGCTATTTTAAACGTTTATATCAGAGTGAAAGTAGGTGATACCAATAATATGTAAAGAAAACAAAAATAGGCTAAGTTATTCTATCTATCACAGCCACAACAAGAATAAATAGAAAATGAGCACAACTAGACAACACAAGAATTTTATAGTGGTTCCCCAACTGGTTACATCGACTCTTCTACCACCCTAGTAGGAATCCACTAGCAGGTTTTGATCTGGTGTCTTCCACAACAATATCTATTTGTAGGGAGATATAACAACCCTTTAGGCTTTTGATCGGTTGCCCAAAAACCAACCCAAGTCTTTTGATCAGGAGACTTGACAACCAAGTATTTTACTTTTGAAGGGAGTTAAAACCCTTTTACAGGAGGTGAGAGGAGGTGATGGTGTCTTCTCTTTCTCTAATCAACAGAGAAGACGAGTGGATCTTTGATGTCGACAAAGCTCCCCCTGAGATTTTGAATGGTTCAGGAAGACTGGAGCTTTGCTTCAGGGTATAGGTCTTCAGCCTTGTTCTGTCAATGTCTAGGAATCAAGGAGATTGATGATGAATGTATGTCTCTTAAGATTCCAGGCTCTGAAGATGAAGAAGATTCTTGATTTGTGATGAATGTTCTTCTTCAGATTTTAGGATTGACACGAAAAAGAACAGAAATGTTTTCAGCTCACAGAAGAAAGTTCCGAATGATCAGGATCTGTTTTAGTGCTCTGGATTTTCTTCTCTGTGATGCTCTATGAGTATATTGTTCTTTGTATCTTCATGTCGACAGAAAAGAGAGAATCTCTTTTATATTCTGCAATCAATTTCTCCTTTGAATTTTGAATTCTGGCATTAATTGCTGACTAATCTGGAGAATACAAACGACTGGAATGTCTGTCATAAATGAGTTTCCCAACTGTCCCTAATAAAATAAGCAAGTAATTATCCTGATGAATACCATAATTAATGCTGCCAATAACGACTATATTCAAAGGAATATGAGCATTAATTACTCAGGAATATTACTGCTAATTAATATAGAAAGTAGGGGATAGAAGGAAGAAAACTTTTTATTCTAGAGCGGGACAAAAATCGTCGACCTCATAACGGAATTCGTCGACTTGAGATCCAAGATCGTCGACCAGAGAATTCAACTTCGTCGACCTGAGCTCTGCGAACGGCGTACTGAGAATGACTTGCAAAATATGCACTCTGAGTTCGTCAAGCTGAGAATTTGTCTGAAGATAACTAATCGTCGACCTGAGCTCGAATATCGTCAAGCTCATCTCAGAGAAATAACTCTGAGTTCGTCGATCAGAGATCGACGATCGTCAAGCTGAGTTCGAAGAACTTCGAACTGAACAATCTGTTCTCCAAAATTTTCTAAGTCTTAGTCTTCTGAGGTCCTCTGCTAGCTGGTTCAAGAAGGTTGAACTTAATGACTTAGCCTAAACTCTAGGACTACTAGTCTTGACCCTAGCTATACAAGGTGGGTCAGACTAAGCCTAAATTAGTGAACCTAGCCCAAATCCAACTAGGGATCCAACAATCTCCCCCTATTTGGGTGAGGTCACTATGTACAAAGCATAAGAAAAAAAAATACAAACATTCAACATGAAAGAGAATATCTGACAGAATGAAAAACAATTTAACAGATAAAAAGAATATTCACAGAGAATGAAATTCTTTTAGAGCCTGTCTAAAGGAGGGGCAGAAGAAGATTTAGTGAACACGATAATTCTAAGAGGATCTTCTACTTCTTACTTAGACATCTTCAAGTCTTAAGCTCCCAGAAGTGTGATAGTAGAAGCTCTAGGCACATCAGCTTTTTGGTGAACTTGCATATAAGCATTAGGATCAAATAATTCGTTGTCTATCTCAAACTTTTTTTCTCTTTTTTTCTGTCAGTAGACATAGTAGTAAATTGTGATGGATCAGTTCCTTCTTTCATTGCTTTGTTTATCTAGGATAAGACTATTAGCTCATGGAATCTAGCCATTCTAAAATTCGGATCAAGCTGTGGTTCATATCTTGGAGATGAAGGTCTCTCTGTATCAGTTGAAACATCCTGAGCAGTCCTTTGTGGCTTCCTGAAAATAACATACTATTGCTGAAATTTTTTTGAAGGATAATTCTTTTCAGATTGTTCAGCATGATAAAAACTTGGGGGTCTGCATTCACTGTATTTTCTTGCAGGAATGGAAGAGTGTCTTTGAGCTGGCCTGAAAGACTGTCTTGAGTGAGAAGGAGCTGGTTTAGAAGATTTTCTTGAAGACTTATTAGGAGCTTTCTTTGGAGGTTGAGAAGCACTATAAGCAGGCCTTGTAAGATTGCCTGAAGCACCTGTAGCAGGAGGAGGAGGAGGTGGTGGATCTTTCCTGAATCTCTTTACTGGAGAAGATCCAGACATCTTCTTCTTCTTCTGTGCTTTTTCCTAGTTCTTGACAGCTTCATCCAATGAGGAGTTGTTTGAGTAAGAGGAATATTGTGCAAGATGTAGTATGGAACATCATTTTCTGGATTGGGCTTGAGAATAGCCTTTCCTGGAGCCTTCCTCTTCTTTGATTTAGATCTTTCGGGATTGTCAGAGTAAGAATCATCAGAATCATCAACTGTGTCATCTTTAAAAGAACTTTGAGGATTATCATACAAATCATCTACTTCTTCTCTAGTTTCCTTTGAAATCTGCTTGTCTGCCTAAGGAGGAGCTGGAGGTAGAATAACTGCAAGAGAAGCAACAATCTCTATAGTCATCTGTGAATCTTCTATGTCTTTATCAGTCAATAGAAAATCATTTAGCTTTGGATAATTTTGCATCTGTGCAATATCTTGTGTAACATCATGTGCAATTAAATCATCTAAGTTGGGTATAGGACTATCATCCATTACATAGGTTGGGCCTACAGGTTCAACAACCATGTTAGTAGCAAACCATGCCTTCAGTTGACTAACTACTTCAGAACTTATAGAAGGAGTATAGCATACTATTGCCAAAGATGGCCTGACAGCTGGAAGAAAAGAATATTGATGAATTGTATTGAAAGAATGTAACAAATCTAAAATTTCTATTGAGGGATTGATACAACAATCACCATCAGTCACAATCTCTACAATCAACATATCTACATTGACTATATCTGCCTCTGGAACCATATATACATCTATTAACACAGCTATTTGCAAAAATGTTTCTACTCCTGCTTCTACTGCTACTGGAGCTGCTTCTTTATTGAGTATCTCCCCCTGCTTGGTTTTAGTAGGCGCTAGATCCAGGTCCCTAACTAAAGAAGGAGGGACAGAGGAGGCAGAAAGTTTGGCAGTCAAAGAAGAAATGGAAGCAGCAAGAGGTGAAATAGCCTCTACTATGAGTTGTTTTAGAAGAGGTGTGATGGATTGTAGATAGATGAAATGGAGGGGGAATCTATGTCCATGAATTCAGGAGGGGTTTGAGTGGATACAGATGGGTTGAAGGATGATGATGATGGATGTAAGGGTGAAGAGTCTGACATTGGTTCATCTATTGATGATGGGGAATGAAGGGGTAATGATAGATTGAATGATAACAGATTAAATGTTGGTAAGGAGAATATATTGTGAAGGGTGATGTCAGTAAGATGTGAAGGAGGAGGAGACAGAGGAGGATGAACATGCTCTGGTGTATTAGCATGTACTAGAGATTGAATAGGTGAATGAACCAGTGAATGAACTGGTGAAAAAATATGGATTGGGGAAGCTGGAGGTGTTGGTTGATGTTCTTGAGATGTGGAAGAATGCTGGAGGGTTATTGAGGGAGTTTGAATAAGAGGAGGTGGAGGGGGAACGGAAACATCCGCGGTAGGGTGGGGAGTGGCTGGAGCAGCCCTTGTACCCTCAGAAGGTCTGGAAAAGTAAGCCTTGGATGGCTTAGGGATATTCCTCTCCCACCTACCAAATAAGGCGTAGGCAAGCCTCTTGGAGACATTAATGAATATGGTCGGGGAGACCAGTGATTCAGTAGCCTTGGTCTGAAGGAAGATTCAAAGAATTCTTCCCAAACATACCTCCTTTTTGGTATTTTTCTTCCTAATCATTTCAAACATGATTCTAGCCCAATTCACGGGCTTCTTATTTACAACAACACACATCACAAGTAATTGTTGCAGAGTGATGTAATCATCGGCTGTGTGCTTGCCCAACAGTACCTTGCCTATAACATCTGCTAAAAACTTGTAGTCGACAGATAAATGTTTCTTCAGCAGTTTATGGGGGTGTCTCCAGAATACCCCATCTTAACTAACATCTCATCAAATCAAGCACTGTCGATCTCTAACTCTTCTTCTCCATTAACTAATTCAAAAATATCAGTTAATATGGCGGGGGTAAGAGACGACGTTACCCGATATGGTTCCCACCATAATATCATCATTTGGAGAGGAAGAAGTGAAAACCCATTCTCGAATTTCTATTGCAGCTATCTTCATTCTGGTGGTCATCAAATTCTTTAACTGCTGATCTTCAAATAATATCAGAATTTCCAAGAAGAACTGGTCGGAATGTTGAAAAGATTAAAAATCTATATCAAAATCCATGCCAAGCTTCATTTCTACAAGAGCGCTTGCTGGAATTGCCATTGATCACCTGCAAAGGAAACAACAAGAGATCAAGTGCAAGGGGAACAGAAAGCGCGGGATAGAGCTCGAAGAATACCTAGATATAAGGTATTTCGAAATATGAAACGACAAACTCCGTCCTGCGAAAAAGAAAAATTCTTCGATCTGAGGTCGACGAAATATTTTATCGACAAAAGAGTTCGACGATCTCAGTCTGAAGAAGGGAAAACTTTTCGTCATCCTCAGGTCGATGAAATTTTTCTGAAGCCAGATCGTCGATCTCTGGTTAACAAAAATGACTCACACAAAGAGTTCGTCGATCTCAGGTCGACGAATTATCTCAAGAACTTTTCTCAGTTCGTCGATCTCAGGTCAACTAACTGTGGCAAATTCTTCGACGACAGACAGAAAGTTAAATTAAAGCTTCTCCATTAATCATACAAAGCTGATTTAGAAAGAACATATGGTTTCTTTCATCCAAGGATTTGGTGAAGATGTCTGCTCTTTGCAAATCAGTGTAGATGTAGACAAGATTAATTTTCTATTTGTCCACACACACTCTAATGAAATGATGCCTTATCTCTATATGCTTAGTTCTACTATGATGGATTGTATTCTGAGTAATAGAAATTGCACTTGTATTATCAACGAGTAAGTTTGAATTATTTAAATTGTATCCATAATCTAGGAGGTTGTTTTGAATCTATAGCAACTGTGAACAGTAACTGCCAACTACTATGTACTAAGTTTCTGCTATTGATGTAGACACAGATGTTTATTTTTTACAATACTAGGAGACAAGTCTAACACCAAGGAACTGGCATGATCCTGATGTGCTCTTCCTGTCCACTCTACATCCAGCAAAGTAAGCTTCTGAGTATCCAGTCAACTCAAATTCTGACTCAGTTGGATACCAGAGTCCTAGATTTTGGCAACCCTTTATATATCTTAAAATTCTTTTAAGGAAAATAAGATGAGATTCTTTAGGGTTCACTTGGAACCTGGCACAAAAGCATGTAACAAATATTATGTCTGGTCTATTTGTTGTGAGATACAATATGGACCCAACAATGCCCATATATAATTTCTGATCAACAGGCTTTCTATGTTCATCAGAGTCAACCACAACATTGGTAGCCATGGGTGTTTTCTTTGCTGAGGCATCTGACATCCCAAATCATTTGATTAGCTCCTTAGCATACTTGGATTTGGATATGAAGATGCCATCAGGAAATTGCTTCTCTTGGAAGACAAGGAAGTATGAAAGTTCACCTATTCTACTCATCTCAAACTTTGAATGCATGAGGTAAGAAAACCTTTTGCATAGTTTGGGATCAATAGAGCCAAAAATAATATCATTTACATAAATTTGTACTAATAAGATTTTATCTTTAAGATGCTAAATAAAAAGAGTCCTATCTACAATGCCTCTAGAAAATTTATGCTATAACAAAAAGCTTGCTAAGGTCTCATACCAAGCTCTTGGAGCTTGCGTTAAACCATAGAGTGCTTTATGAAATCTAAAGACAAAGGAAGGATGAGTTGGAGAGATAAAACCTGGTAGTTGCACGACATATACTTCTTCTTTGAGTTCTCCATTCATAAATACACTCTGGACATCCATTTGATAGACCTTGAACTTTTTGAAGGCAGCATATACAAGGAAGATTCTTATAGCCTCAAGCCTTGCAATAGGGGAAAATGTCTGATCATAGTCAATGCCTTCCTCTTGCCTAAAGCCTTGAGCTACTTGCCTTGCCTTGTTCCTTATGATAATGCCCTGGGCATCAAGTTTATTTCTGAATACCCACGTAGTTCCAATGACTGGGTAGTCTTTGGGTCTTGGAACTAAGTCCAAAACTCTACATCTCTCAAATTGGTTGAGCTCCTCTTGCATTGCAATAATCCAGAGTGGATCTTGCTCAGCATCTTCTATAGATTGGGTCTCAATTTGAGATATGAAGCTGGCATGCATCAAGTCTTTGTTGAGTTGATTCCTTGTCTGCACACCTACTGATATGTCTCCTATTACTTGTGATACAGGATGATCTCTAAGTATGACAAGATCAGTTGATGGAGTTTGTTCAGCAAAAGCCTGGGGAATTAATTCCTCTTATGGAATTATGTGGGCTGTTGTTGGTTTATCAGCTGTTTCTGTGAAATCATCTTCACGGTCTTCAGAGTTTTGTGGAGAGGTATGGACATTAGCCTCATTGGTAAAGTTCAACTCTTTCAACTGCTCACACAAATATGGTACCAACAAAGATTCACTTGTAGAAGAATTCTTCTCCTTGTAAAACATGTTAGTCTCATCAAAGGAAATGTGTACAGACTCTTTTATTTTCATTGTAGATTGATTATAAACCCTATATGCCTTGCTGAATTGGGAATATCTTAGAAAAAGTCCCATTGCAGCCTTGACTTCAAACTTTCTAATGTATTTCTTGTCATTATTGTGAATGTAACACATACAACAAAAAATCTTAAAGAAATCTACTTTAGGTTTCTTCCCATTAAGTAATTCATAGGGAGTCTTGCCCTTAAGCTTGTGTATCAAACTCTTGTTCAGGACATAGTTTGCTGTGCTTACAGCCTCTGCCCAAAAGAATAGTGGCAAGTAAGCATCTGCAAGCAATGTACCTGCATCTTCAATTAGTGTTCTATTTTTTCCTTTCATCTACCCCATTTTGTTGAGAAGTTCTAGGAGCAGAGCAACAATGTCTGATACCTTTTTCCTCACAGAATCTTTGCATGGGAAGAGACTCAAACTCAGTACTATGATCACTTCTGATCAATGCAACTGGAGTAGAGTACTTAATCCTTATGCTCTTAAGAAAATCTATAAGAACCTTAAAGTTATCTGACTTGATTCACAAAAAGAACACCCAAGTGAACCTTGAGAAGTCATATACAATCACTAAGGTATAAGATTTCCCTCCTAGGCTTTGTACAACAATGGGTCCAAAAAGATCCATATGGAGCAAATACAAAATCCTAGGTGAATTAGGGTTTTTTAATGTCTTTGAAACTATTTTTAGTTTGCTTGCCTAATTGACAAGCCCTGCAGAGGCCTTTCTTCTTGTAGGGACCAAAAGGTAATCCTCTAACAAGGTTGTGTGTAGATATCCTAACAATGTTTTTCAGATTAACATGACCTATTCTTTTATGTCAAAGTTCATTATTATTATTAATTTGATTGAATAGACATATTTCAGATCTAACTGACTTAAAATTTACTATGTAAATATTTCCTACTCTATATCTAGTTAAGACAATCTTGTTATCAACAGAAGAGATAATGCAAGAGGATTTATCAAAAGATATCTGAAACCCTTCATCACAGAGTTGACTAATGAAAATCAGGTTGTGCTTTAATCCACTTACATAAGCTACTTTCTTGAATGTGACCAATCCAATATTTACATCTCCATAGCCTTTAGTCTAGCCACAGTTGGAGTCACCAAAAACAACTTTAGGACCTAGCTTAGACTTGTAAGACCCCCCTCCCGGAACACAAGACACGACACAAGAGGTGTCTTATGCCTAGAACAGCCGCCTTGCGGTAACACTAACACTCGGGTCAGCCTGCACCACAAGACGCCTATCCTGCCGGCTTCAACCAATATCAACGTATAAATGCAAACCCAACCATAATAATAAAATAAGTCAACCCACACCAAGCATAAGTCCATAAGTACAGCAAAAGAGAAGCTAAACAAGCTTCTATATATTCAGAGTATTTAAATAGAATTGCCCCGAAGGGCTGCAACAAAATCTCTCTCACTCACATCTGTAACCGACGGTAGCGACGGTACCGTCCCCTAAGGCCCTGTCGTCCTGGCCTGGCTGTCCAGCTGCATAGCCTGTTGCTCCACCTGTGGGGTTTCCTCCTAAAAAGGAAGACGTAGCAACCGTTAGTCATAAAGACTAAGTGGCTTCACATCCGCTCCCCCGACGACTCCTCGGCACCGGGCGGAGAAAGGAACAGGTACAATATATATAAAACAGTAGTACAAGCAGGTGAAGTAAGTATACAAATCATAGGTAGTAATAAAAGTAGTGTATAAATGAACAAGCTCTTATTCTACAATTCTACAATCTACAACAACAAGAGAGTATAATGTTATAACAGTAAGTAACTCAACTTATATGGATGCCCATACAAGCATATAAGTTGAGGGTCGTTCAACAATAAGTAACTCATCGTATAAGAGTGCCCATACAAACTTATACGATTAGGGTCTTGTGTATGTAATGAAGTGCAATGCTATGTATGCAATGCAATGACACACCCATGATCAAGCACATGCAATCGCTATGTCGACACATACTTATAGTTCCCACTATTCGAGCAGGTAGCTAACCTCTCAGGCGTCAACCGTCGTGGCCAAACGGTGATAGTAGAGCAGACATATCCACTACTAGGCTGGTCTCCACAGTACCTGGACTAGGCATCCGTACGCCTCAACGCTAAGAACACAACAGCGGAGCTCACATGCGTACTACGGCTCAGCGGGTTCTCTTGGGTAAATGAGCACCAAGATCCTAGCCCTGAATTGTCCTATGCGTGACACGGAAGGAGCCTCGGAAATGAACATGAGGACCAAGCCCAACCATTCACTTGGCACGGAAGGAGCCTCGGGATGTGAACACCGAGGACCAAGCCCAACCGTCCAAGGTCTAGCTGTCAACTCCCATCGGTGTGACGATTGGCGAGCCCGTAGACCTGCAACATTATCCTTAACCCGAGATTACGACACCACGTGTCGACTCACACCACATGCAATTCCACAATATCGTGGCATTGAAGGAGCCTCGGGACGTGAACACTGAGTACCAAGCCCAACCATCCATCAAATGCGGAAGGAGTCTCGGGACGTGAACACCGAGGGCCAAGGCCAACCGTCCAACTTTACTCATCTCAATCTCATTCCAACTAGTGACGGTCAACACCGCACTTATTACTTCTACAATGCTACCCGTAGGGAGACGACACTCTAAGCATTGGATTACTAATTCCCTTTTATCCATTCAACATACATCATGGCCATAGTTAAATCATTTATACATCTATCAATTTATAACTACCCATTTATATCAAGCTCTTTCCTTCAATTAAGCTTGTTCACAACTCGTTATACGAATTCAGATTTATAACCTCAACTTATCATATCACTATGATGATCATGTCGAAAGAGTTAACCCAAGCCTCGAGTTGGATCGCAACATTAAATTCCACCAAATCGCATTCCACATTACACAGCCCAGAATTTAGGTGCAGCCTTAATCCGGGCAGCAACTTCGACCAAGGATTCCTGAGGCTACAGAAATTCGACCAATGCGTGTAACCACTTGTTGGAAAGATAATTTCAAGGGCTACAACTTTTGTGTTTAGTCAAAAGCCCAGATTCGATCGCATCACACCAGAAATTCACTCGAAGCCTGCTGCGTACAGGATACAGATTTCCTGGATGGAATTTCCCTCAATCGCAACAGATTCAAACTGACTTTCCCGTGGCTACAGGTATCACCTGGAAACGTGCAACCACTCGTTGGAAAGATAATTTCGAGGGCTACGACTTTCATGTTGAGACAAAAACCTAGATCTGGCCAGAACACCCCCGATATTGGCCACGAAGATCGTTGCATGCAGAAATAAGATTTTTGCACGCATCTTAAGGTGAGATGAACGGCATCTGTTCATCTTCCTCCTTGCACCAATCTCCCAAAAACTCCTCCAGAAAATCGTCCACCCTTATTCACCCTCACGAAGCCATATTTCTTCACAGAACCCTCTCTCACCTTCACTTTGAATGATCAGGAGGGTGAAGACATCTAAACCTAGATTTATAAATCTAGGTATGGCTTCCCTAGGAAATCATCTCCTCACCATCAAAACTCTATGGAGTCGATATCTCTCCTAGAATATAACTACAAATCTAGCACCAAGGGAGGGGGGAGGAATCTCACCTCATTTCCAGCGGTACCATCATTCCCGGCCATGGATCTAGTCATCCTTCTTTGCGGCATCTCTTGCTTGGTGCCGTTGTTCTTCACGGTAAAGGAAGGAGAGAGATAGAGAGAGAGAAGGCCGCCTCTAGGAGTTCCGACGGCTTCCCTTGGCTCGGTCGGTTTCGCGAGGTCCGCGATGACGGCAAGATCGATCGGCAAGGATGGCTAGGGTTCGGCTTTATCCTCTCTTATAAACCGATGTATTAGGTTAAATCCTTTTGCCACGTGTCACCCTCTGATTGGACCGCCCAAATTAGGTCTTACTTGAAATGACCGGTCCAAGGAATCATCCAGCACGAATACCGAAGTCCGGTTCGGTCCGCCTGTACAAGCCGATGAATCAGCCTGGGCGAAGAAAATGCACAAGTCAAATTCGATAGGAATCAATTATCATTCTCGACGATCGGTGAGAATCGCCGAGCATTCTCGACGAATTCGTCGGGTATCAACAATGATACCCGACGAATTTCACTTTGCCAACTTATCGGAAATCCTGGCGTCAGTGCATTGAGTATCAGTCAGCGATACTCGACAATCGGTGGGTATCACCGGGCATTCTCGACGATCGGTGAGAATCGCCGGGCATTCTCGACGAATTCGTCAGGTATCAACAATGATACCCGGTGAATTTCACTTAGCCAACTTTTCGGAAATCTTAGCGTTGAGTGCGTTGAGTATCAGTCAGCGATACTCGACGATCGGTGGGTATCACTGGGCATTCCTGACGATCGGTGAGAATCGCCGAGCATTCTCGACGAATTTGTCGGGTATCAACAATGATACCCAGTGAATTTCACTTAGCCAACTTGAGTGCGTTGAATATCAGTCAGCGATACTCAACGATCGGTGGGTATCACTGGGCATTCTCGATGATCGGCGAGAATCCCCAGGCTTTCTTGACGAATTCGTCGGGTATCAACAATGATACCCGATGAATTTCCCTTAGGCCATTACCTTTCGATCCGTTGGGTATCACTCAACCCTACACTCCATTCAACGCACTTGACACCTTTTGCCAGTGCACCCCGAGCCCGAGTCAAGTCTCTTTACTCAGAACTCGTGCGAGGGGCCTAGAGTGAATTGGGACGTTACAAGACTAACTAAAACTGGTAATATATGAATATTCAGGTTTACTTTTGTAATATAAAGGATGGTATTTTCGTGGTGGAATAATCCATTTGTTAAAAGGATTAATATTCTGTCTAGGTTGATTAAAAATCCTGTTGGAATTAAAATTTTTGTTATTATAACCTGTGGTCAACGAATTCAGGTACGTTCATCGATCTGAGGTCGACGAATGGGGATGAGTTCGTCGAACTCCACTCAGAGAATGAAGGTATTCATTTTTCTGGGCCCTAATTTCGTTGATCTCTGGTCGACGAACCATACTGGTTTCGTCAATTGCAGTTTAAATAATAGTTATACTAGAAGTTTATGTTTGGAGTTCGTCGACTTGAGCTCGACGAACTGGACACATTTCGTCGATTCGAGTTCGACGAAATCAGCTGAACTTTATTATGGTTAAGATTTTTCTTCTTTCTTCTTTTCTTATTCTTTTGTTTTAATATTATTTGTTTAACATGATTGTCTTCTATTTTCTCTTTACCCTCTTCGGAAACAAATTTTATGGGGGTGGATAAAATATTTTTCTGAATAACTGGGGGTTTGCTTGATGAAGCACCTAAGCCCAGCTTGCCATTCAGTCTGACATTCACTATCCTTGTGATGTTCATCAACTTGATACTTCTCCCATTCAGGGATTCTTCAAGTTGCCAAGCCTCAAATAATTCAGTCTTTAATTTAATGATTTGTTCATTAGCTAAGGTGATTTCATCCTTTAATTTGTTGTTTTCTGACAATAGGTTTTCTTGTTCATTTACTTTCTCTCTAAGTTTCTTAATATCTTTTTCAGATTTTTTTAAATCAAAACACAAGGACTTGAATTAAATTTTAAATTCTTCTGAATCAAAATCAAAAGAAGATAATACTTGATACTCTTCAAATAGAGGTTCTTTAGTGTCTGATTGGTCAGCTTTAGAATGGGTTCTTGATGCATCAATAGCCATCAAGCATATTTCCTTGTCCATTGCTTCCTCTTCATCTTCACTGGAGCTGGAAGATGAAGATTCTTCTTTAGTGTCACTCCAGGTTTCAGTAATGAAACCTTTCTCCTTCCTTTTGTGCTTGCTGGAGGAGGGCTTGTTGTAATGTTATTTCCTGGTTTCCTTTTCTCTTCTCCTCTCCTTATTTGGGTTCTCTGGACACTCTGAGATGAAGTGTCCAGGATTCCTGCAGCCAAAACAAACAACTTCTTTTGTTGGTATTTTAACATACCTGGGCTTATCATCTTGCCTTGATGACTTTCTTCTGAAATCTTTCTTGCCCATCTTGTAGAATCTCTTGGCTAAGAGACTCAGGAATTCTTCATTGATTGTTGGGGCTTCTGATCTTCATTTGACTTGAAGGCTATACTGTGCTCCTTCCTTTAGGGTGTGGAAGTCTTATGTTCAGCAGCTTCTCTTAACTTAATCAGTTGCTCATAGGATTTGAGTTTTCCCAATAGAGAAGCAGTGGAAATCTTATTAAGGCTTATGGCTTCCTTGATCGGCCAGATTCTGGAATCCCATGAGCTAGGGGAGCACATGAGGATTTTGTCATTCACTTCTGTAAGAGTGATGTACTAGTCCAAAATCTTCAGCTCATTGATTATTGAGCTTAATATGTTATACATATCACCAACAATCACTAACTCATCCTTCTTGAAGTTCACATACTGAGAGATAGGGTTAGATCTCCTATCCTTTCTCTCATCAGTAGAACCAGCTACCATCTGGTAAAGAGAATCCCAAAAAGCCTTAGCTGATGTGCATTCAGCCACCTTCTAGAAGTTGTCATCAGACATAGTCTAAGCCAGAATATTCATGGCCATTGCATCAACAATCTTGGCCTTTTTCTGTGCATCTGTCCACTCAGGTGGTGGAACAACATGTGTGCTTGATGTTGAGGTGGATGCAGTCACTAGATTAGGAGGTCCTGTCAAAACTGAATTAAAAATGTCCTCATCAATAGAGTTCATATAAAGTTTGATTCTTGCCTTCTAGATGACAAACTTATTTAAGTTGCATACTGGAGGTCTGGAGCATGCATAATCCTTGTTCTGTGCCATGCTATAAGAAATAGAATAGAGAAATTTAGATCTAAGAAGGATCTGTTGGTTCAAGAGTAACCTTGTTCAATAAAGAGAACATCCCTCTTATACCAATTAAAAGGAGGGATTAGATCTGACTTACTCTAGAGGGGGGGGGGGGGTGAATAGAGTATTAAAATTTTTGGCTGTTTAAACTTTATATCAGAGAGAAAGTAGGTGATACCAATAATATGTAAAGAAAAGAAAAATAGGCTAAGTTATTCTATCTATCACAGCCATAGCAAGAATAAACAGAGAATGAGCACAACCAGACAACATAAGAATTTTATAGTGGTTCCCCAATTGGGTACATCCACTCTTCGACCACCCTGTAGGAATCCACTAGCAGGTTTTGATCAGGTGTCTGCCACCACAATATCTATTTGTAGGGAGATATCACAACCCTTTAGGCTTTTGATCGGGTGCCCAAAAACTAACCCAAGTATTTTGATTAGGAGACTTGACAACCAAGTGGTATACTTTTGAAGGGAGTTAAAACCCTTTTACAGGAGGTGAGAGGAGGTGATGGTGTCTTCTCTTTCTCTAATAACCGGAGAAGACTAGTCGATCTTTGATGTTGGCAAAGCTCCCCCTGAGATATTAAGTGGTTCAGGAAGACTAGAGCTTTGCTTCAGGGTATAGGTCTTCAGCCTTGTTCTGTCAATGTCCAGGAATCTAGTTAACTGATGATGAATGGATGTCTCTGAAGATTCCAGGCTCTGAAGATGAAGAAGAATATTGATTTATGATGAATGTTCTTCTTCAGATTTCAGGATTGATAAGGAAAAGAACAGAAATTTTTTCAGCACACAAAAGAAAGTTTTGAATGATCAGGATATGTTTTAGTGCTCTAGAATTTCTTCTCTGTGATGCTCTATGAGTATATTGTTCTCTGTATCTTCTTGTCGACATAAAAAAGAGAATCTCTTTTATATTCTGCAGTCAATTTCTCCTTTGAATTTTGAATTCTAGCATTAATTGCTGACTAATCTGGAGAATACAAATGGCTGGAATATCTGTCATAAATGAGTTTCCCAACTGTCCTTAATAATATAAACAAGTAATTATCCTGAAGAATACCATAATTAATGATGCCAATAACGGCTATATTCAAAGGAATATGTGCTTAATTACTCAAGAATATTTCTGCTAATTAATATAGAAAGTAGGGGACAGAAGGAAGAAAACTTTTCATTCTGGAGCGGGACAGAAATCGTCGACCTCAGAACAGAATTCATCGACCTGAGATACAAGATCATCGACCAGAGAATTCAAGTTCATCGACCCGAGCTCTGTGAACTACGTACTGAGAATGACTTTCCAAATCTGCACTCTGAGTTCGTCGGGCTGAGAATCTATCTGAAGATAACTAATCGTCGACCTGAGATCGAATATCGTCGAGCTCAGCTCAGAGAAATAACTCTGAGTTCGTTGATCTGAGATCGACGATCGTCGAGCTGAGTTAGAAGAACTTCGAACTGAACAATATGTTCTCTGAAATATTCTAAGTCTGAGTCTTCTGAGGTCCTCTGCTGGCTGGTTCAAGAAGGTTGAACTTAATTACTTAGCCTAAACTCTACGACTACTAGACTTGACCCTAGCTAAACAAGGTGGGTCAGACTCAGCCTAAATTAGTGAACCTAGCCCAAATCTAACTAGGGATCCAACAGGTTGAAATGTAATGATGACATGATATGCTATGTTATATGGGTTTAATGATATGTTCATACAAGTGCAACACACATGCAACTCTATGAACATAGACCTTTAGTTCCCCCATTTGGAGTTATTTGAACTTTGAGGTACCTGTCATTATGGTAAACAGAGGTAGTGGGTTCGGTCACCCCACCTCTAGGCCGGCATTCACACGACCTAACATAGACCTCCGTATTCCTCAATGCGAAGAACACACCGCGGTGCCTCTACATACTATGCTGACAAATCCACTAGTCTTTTCCTTAGATAAGTATAGACAACACCCACCGAGTCATCGTATCGACGTCAGTGTGAATGAGTGTCAAAAACCAAATACCCACCACCTTATGCACATGCAGCCATGAATTCCCGAGCCATCAGCTTCCTGGACTAACCTGTCCATTACAACTACCTTCCGAGCCTTCGGCTCGCCGGGCTAACTTGCCCATTTCCACATCCACCAAGCCTACCGCTCGAGTGACCAAACCAATCTAACCTCCCGAGTCATCGGGGTGAGTGAAAGTGTAGCCCTAGTATTTACTAGTTGCTCTTTAATCATTTTAGTCTTACGATTTAAGGTTAACATTGGACTGCCCAGGGCATTCCCTGTGAAGGTCTCTCGAGGGCACTATTAGAACCCTATTACTCATTTGGGCTAGGATCACTATCACTTGGTTAGGATGATTAGTTTGACTCAACATGTATAGACTAGGGTCATAGGTTATTATTTTTAGGGTTGCTACTTAAGAAGAACTCTAGAGAAAAGCAGTTCAACGAATGTAGAAATCAGTTTGATGAAAGCTGAGCGTAGTTCGACGATCGCCGAGCTCAGCTCAACAAACTCAGAGTTCCTCCTCTAGGTTTAGCTCGACGAAAGTTGAGCTCCATTCGACGAACTCTGATCTCAGCTTTGCAGATTTAACTCGACGATAGCCAAGCTCTGTTCGATGAATAACATATTAAGTTCGACGAACTCAAAGCTCATATCGACGAAAGCTTTGTTCAAATCGACTAATTCTCTGCAGTATTCAGACGATTTTATTTTCAGAAACAGAAAATTTTTATGCTTAATTTCAGTCAATTATGCTCTGGTATTTAATGCTAAATATTTTTAAAGAATATAGCCATTCCTGGCAGCATTAAAATATGGATTGATCACAAAGTTAATATTTTACTTAATCAGCAGGGAAATTAAGGAAAGTTTTTATTCTAAATATTTGAATACTGATGAGTTGTAAATATATGCATTTTTTAGTATTTTATTTAAGAAATTTTAGAATGTTTTAGCTATTTTCTGTTATTTTTCTTTAATAAAATGCTTCTTTTTTGTAAATATTTTCTAACTTAGTTTATTTTTGTTTTCTGAAAAAATTTGAGAAAAGGTCAAAATTTGACATGTCACGCCCGTGACATTGCCTGACACGTCTGTGTCAGGCACTCGATGCCTTCCTCCAATCGACACTTGACGATTTCACTGTTCAACACTCAACGCCGTCTAGATACGCCCCAGTCACGCCCGTGTCCAAGACCCGTCACGCCCGTGTCAATGTCGACATTAAACACTTTTTCAACACTCGACGCTGCCGACATTAGGACTGCCAGTTGTCCAAGTCGACCCAAGCCTGTCACGCCCGTGTCCGAAGCCTGTCACGCCTGTGACCGACACGTGTGCACTCCCTGACCTTCCAGAATTCCGCCATCTTGCCGAAGATGCCAAGTCAAACACGACTCTGACCGACACGCCCTCTGTCACGCCCGTGACCTAGGGCGTGTCAAGCCCGAATTTTTGTCTATAAATAAAAGCTTTAAGAAAGCTTTTCTTGTCCACTTTTTGACCATTTTGCTTAGGGGAGGTGCTGCCTAAATGGCTTCTAATGCTTATGTAAGGAGAATTTATCCCTCTCTCTCTTAGTTTGTATTAGCTTTCTTATTTTAACTTCTTTGTAATCACTTTTTATTTAATACAATGTTAGTTTTTTTTTCTCTCTTTGCATCGTATGAAATTTTCATTTGGAAGCACCCTTACTTAAGTGATCTTTAGTTTCCTTTTTTTGTGCTTTTTCTTTTTATGTCTTCATTTTCATAGCTTTTATAACTCGTTTAGTTTAGCAATTTATTCGCATTTCTAGTCGTTATGCCGACAATTTTATTTTCTCGCTCATCATATGTTTAGGTTTAGCTTGTTTTTTTCTTTCTTCTTTCTTAAGTTTTCATTCTTATATGTTTTATAAAAGAGCCTTTAAAAGTGTTATTTTTCATTTTCTTTAACTTAGGAATTTTTAGGATCGTAAACCTTTTCCTCTTTTTTAGTTTTATTTTCACTTTTTAGGAGTTTTTATGAAAATATAAAAATGGAAATGTAGTCGTTTTAATTTTTCGTCAACTTCACTTTTGCATTTATTTGCAAAAACTTTTCGCTCGGTTAATTTTTATTTTCTCTTTTTATGCATTTCTACCGCATTCTAGCGGTAGAAATGAAGTTGTTTTTATTTTTCAGTCACTTTGCTTTTTCTTATTTTTGCAAGTGTGCGTGCGTGTATGAGTTAGTTTTATAGCTTTCTTTCAATTTATGTAGAGTGTGTGTGTGTGTTTTACTTTCAATGAGAGTGCGTGCGTGTATGAGATAAATTTACCCCCGCCTACTCATTTGAGCCGGGATTCACATTTACTGCTTTCTTCAGCCCTACTCGTTTCAGTAGCACTCGCATTTTTCTGCTTTCCTTTACTGCTTTATTTATTGCGTTCTTTACTGCTTTCTTTTATCGCTTTCTAGCGTAAGTGTCCCCATTCCGATGAGTGGCTAACCGCCCTTAGCCCTCAATATCGAAGAGCATCGGGACAGATAAAATTAATTTAAATAATTGAAGTTCCTGTTTTTAAGTTTAATTAAATTTCTTAAGGTTTGCCCCGGGTTAACGACGCGTAGGACCGCATATCGATGTTTGGGGTCTATTTTTGTTATCCATACGCAACGCCGAGAGGTCGTGCGTATGAACTGATCACCCTTGGGTAAAGAGAGCTCCGCGCTAACCCTCGAGAGAGTAGGCGCGTGACTCTACCAGATTGGGTTCCCCACCCAATAGCGAGGTTCTTAGCGTAATTCGGGCGTTAAGAGGAATCCTTCATCGGTCTAGCGATTGGTCGAACAGTATTAGCGTTTAGGTGAGCGATAGTCCTAGAGATAAGTGAGCTCATTCTTATAGAACCTCCACGGCCAAGTCTCCACCTTAATTCATTTAAAATTTATGATCTCTTTTTATTAAAAGTTATTTTAGTTCAGTTCTCTTTTTATATCATCGCGCTGAGTTCTTCATTGACTTTCCGCACATTATTTATTTCCTGCATTTATTATCCTGTTTTATTATTATGCTTTATTATTATTATGCATTTTTTATATTTTTAGGTCATTTTCATTTTTATAACCAAAACTAAAATATTATCGGTAAAATAATAGATATTTCAGGGAAAGAGTAGAAATAGCTATGCCGGCCCCGAGAACAATACAACCCCGATATTTCACACCGGAATATCCTGTACTACACGCGATAGGTACACTTGCCTACCTTTTATTAAAACTCGGTCTAAAATCGCTTTTTTATATTAAATAAATCTGCGTGCCCCGCCTTTCTTTCTAATAAAAATAACCACCGCTTTTCTTTTAATAAAACCACAAACCCCAAACCCACGGGGCGCCGCGAGTTTGCACCATCAAGTTTTTTGCGCCATTGTCGGGGAAAATTTTGACTTACTATTTTGAATTCCTGAAAACTATTAATTTTACCCTTTATTTCTATCTATAAACAAAATTGCCACCATATATATATATATATATATATATATATATATATATATATATTCATAATAATATTAATAATAATAACAATAATAAATACTTGAAATAAATAAAACAAAAAAATTTAAAAACTTAAAAATAAAATCAGAAAACTAAAAACTTAAAAAAATCAAAAACTTAAAAACTAAAAAAAAAACTTAAAAACTTAAAATTTTTTTTAAAAACTAAAAATAAAAATATTGATGAAAAAGTTTACTTTCATCAAAAAAAATATATATATATATATATCTTTCATTTTTATTTTTATTCTATTTTTACCTTTAACTTATTTTCATTTTATTTTCTTATTTTCTATTTTCAATAAAAAAAAACTAACTAAAAACATAAACTTAAAAATCTAAAAAATTCAAAAAACTAAAAAATATATATAAAACAAAATTTTTTGATTATATATTTATTTTGTCGTTTCGGCGCGCTTCACAATTGTGAGCGATAGGGGATCACACATCCTTCACACTTACTTGCGCCCCCTACCACCCGCACATTCTCGCCAAATTTATCTTTTTCGTTTTTTATATTATATTTTTTTGCTATTTTCTTCTAACTTTTGCAGGTCTTAATTTAACGAGCCTCCCCGAACACGTTTTCAGGGAAGCTTCTTTAACTCCTATTTTTATTTTTTATTTTTTTGTACATAACTGCTTAGATTTTTGCATAAATATATCGTTCCTCATACTTAGTGCAACATTGGGGACAATGTTGGACTTAAGTATGGGGGTGTTTCCTATTTTCTGCAACAAATCAAAAACCCAAATTTTTTTTTGCAAAAATTAAAAACTTGAAAAATAAAAAATATATATTTTCATGCTTTAATAATAATAAAAATATATAAATTTTTCAAAAAAATTGAATCATCGCTCCGCGACGTTCGACTCATCGAACAAACCACAAATAAGAGTCTGTTCGCGGGAGATTTTTTTTTTTACTTTGTAAATATTTTTTGTAAATATTTTCGTCTCTTTCCCTTTCTCTTTCCTATCTTGTAAAAAAATTCTCTCTCTCTTCTTGTAAATATTTCCAAAAATCAAAAATTCAAAAAAAAAATTGTATAACTCAAAACAAAAAATTTGCATAACCTTTAAAAAAAAATTCCAAAAAATAAAAATAACCCCAAAATATGAAAAAAAATTAGAAAAACTCATAAAAATAAAAAAAAATTTATTTTGAATTAAATAATTTGAATAGCTCATTTCTTAACCTCTTTGCTCTCCAAAATAATCATTTCGAGTTTATTTATAAGCGAATTTTAATTAATTCTTTATTTACTATTCGTTTATTAATTGTATCTCGATAGACTTAGATTTCTGGGGTTAAGATTTAAATTTTTTTTGTCTTTTTCTTATTATAAGGAACTTGTATTTCTCATTTCACTTCTTATTTTTTGAATAAAAGCATTTTTTTTTGTTAGAAAATAACATTTATGGATTTTATATTATTTCTACTTATGCTTTTAGAAACATAGGAACGTTCAAATTAAAGAGGTTGCTCTCAAAATTTTTTATTAAACTCTAGTTTTCTTTTAGAAAAAAACCCTTCCACCTTTTTTTTATGCCTTACTTGGTATGATTCCCCACTCACCCTTAAAATATCTTATGTCAATGGGGATAAGATTCCGTCCCGTAAACATAGGCACCCAATAATTAAAAAGATTATATGTTACGGAGTAAGAGGATAAAATTCATTACTCCTATACATATTCATTGGGTTTATTATTATTTATGAAGAAAAAAAAAATTAAATGTTAGGAAAATAATATTTCAATTTCCTAATTTTTCAAAAAATATATGTGGAGGTTCGAGAAAAAATTACCTCGCCTCAAAAATCAAAGCCCTCTTCATAAACGCTAATCCACTTAGCCAATTTTCATGATTCTAGAATTAATCTAAATCTTTTTGAGAGCATAATTTTTAAATTGAATTATTTCCTATCAATTTCTTTTTAGCTAATGTTATTTCTATAATTTCAATCCATTTTTGTTAAACTAACAAAAATAATTTTCGCTTTCATTTTTCATTTAGAAGTATTTTTTGAAACAGTTCCTCTATTTATAACATTTTCATAAGTTAAGATTTAATTCCAAAACCCAGAAAATTAATTTCGATCTTTCTTACAATTAACTTAAGCGTTAGTTAAATTTAGGATTCTTTTTTATTCCTTATATGTTCATCTCCAATTTTTGCTCTAGAATAGCAAAAGCTTAAGTATGGGGGTATTTGATGAGTTGTAAATATACGAATTTTTTTGTATTTTATTTAAGTAGTTTTAGAATGTTTTAGCTATTTTCTGTTATTTTTCTTTAATAAAATGCTTATTTTTTGTAAATATTTTCAAACTTAGTTTATTTTTGTTTTCTGAAAAAATTTCAGAAAAGGTCGAAATTTGACCTATCACGCCCGTGACATTGCCTGACACGCCCGCGTCAGGCACTCGACGCCTTTCGCCAGTCGACACTCGACGATTTCACTATTCAACACTCAACGCCGTCCAGACACGCCCCAGTCACGCCCGTGTCCAAGACTCGTCACGCCCGTGTCAATGTCGACACTCAACGCTTTTTCAACACTCGACGCAGCCGACATCAGGACTGCCAGCTATCCAAGTCGACCCAAGCCTGTCACGCCCGTGTCCGAAGCCTGTCACGCCCGTGACTGACATGTGTCAACTCGCCGACTTTCCAGAATTCTTCCACCTCGCCGAAGATGCCAAGTCAATCACGACTCTGACCAACACGCCCCCTGTCACGCCCGTGACCTAGGGCGTGTCAAGCCCGAATTTTTGTCTATAAATAAAGCTTTCAGAAAGCTTTTCTTGTTCACTTTTTTACCATTTTGCTTAGGGGAGGTGCTGCCCAAATGGCTTCTAATGCTTATGTAAGGAGAATTTCTCCCTCTCTCTCTCTCTTAGTTTGTATTAGCTTTCTTGTTTTAACTTCTTTGTAATCACTTTTTATTTAATATAATGTTAGTTTTTTTCTCTCTTTGCATGGTATGAAATTTTCATTTGGAAGCTGTAACACCCCTATCCGTCGTATAGCATATAGCAGTAGGTCCGGCCGGGGCCCGACGCCATATACTACGGACAGACCGGTTGGTTACGCGTTGAAACCATACAACCAATCACCAACGTCCTACACAGAGTCATTCTAGCGGAAGCAAATTATTAAGTTGCACAAATTCAAGAACCCTGCCAAGCAAGAATGTCCACTACAGAAGTAACAATAGGAATGAAAAATACAAAAGTACCGGCCTTATGGCCTTACAAGGTTTGCTTAACAAAAACATGTCTTACATACTTCGGCTCGCAGGCCGGCCATACATGAAATAAACGGAAAGCATAAAAGGGGTTAGGCCTTCGAGGGCCAGCACCGGAACATGGGCTTTAGCCCGCTATTTTCCGCTCGGCTCCGCAGCACCTGCAAGCACAAACCACCGCCCGGTGGCAAACAAAAGCAACGGTCAGCTATGCTGACCAAATTATAACGATCCCGCCCCCAAAATCGGGGCGGCGATGCTCTTTCCCTGCACTTTATTAGTATAGGCAATATATTAGTGTGAACACACATCATCACAGGCGTAGGCTCGCACGACCACACACCTCGTGCACACAGGGCACATTCACGGCGAACCGGCCAACGTCACGTCAATTCAAGCCATAGACGTTCCCGTTCCACCACCGCCTCTTGGACGGCCAACCATATGAGCATTTTGCCTTCCTGGCCTTGGTCACGGTAATTTAAGCCATAGACCGCCGAAGACCCTCATCCATGCCAACGGTCCTACCGAACGACATAGACCGGGTACGGTTTCGCCTGACCCGTGCTCACACCGCAATGGCAATTTAAGCCATATGCGCAGGTCAAGACTCACCGAGTCCCGTTTCCACCACAATAATCACATAACCCGGTTATGTTCACGTTGGCTCCCCGACCACGGTGTTGGCAAAACTTGCTTTTGCCCAGTTTTCCGGGTGCACCTTGGAGTTAATCTCCAAGGCTCCCTGATGCAATCTACCACGTAGAAAACCCGAAAAATGCCCAAACACCCGGAGTCTTCCCCGGTTCATATGCAATGCAACATCACCGATCCGGCTCTACTTGTCCGGATAGGCTTCACACACAATGCCTATGTCCGTTTTCGCATACGGACTCTACACAAGGGGGACTTTACATATCTACCCCAAGGAACGCTCCAACTCTTCGCTCACTCGCGAGAGAGGGCTTCCTATGCAAAGGGAAAAAGAGCTTCACATGCCCAAGGATGAGAAATCGTTACCCTTGCGTTCTTCCGCGGCGCCATCGAAAACTATGCGGTTGGAAAGCACCGCAACGGCGTCACCTCCGCGGATCTGGACTCGGATCGTGATTCGGAGCTCCGAAGCTCCTCCGGCGGCCGGATCTTGGACTCCTCCTTCCTCCTTGCTCTCCCTTCTCTCTAAACTCTTAGAGAGAGAATGGCTAAGGGAAATGAGGATTCCCAACCCTAAATCCCGGATAAAACCACCCAGGAGCAGCCCCCCACCGTCGGATCCAAAGTCAAGGAAACGAACGGCCAAGATTAGATCTGAAATCATAAAATCTGGGCCGAACACGGGTTGCAACACGGCCGTGTGCCTGGCCGTGTCACCCATTCGTCGTCTCGACCGAGTCGAAAAACCAGCACACGACCTTTGACACGGCCTCCGACACGCCCGTGTCACCTGCGACACGCCCGTGTCGGGACCCGTGTCACGCCCCCCGTGTGCAATCGACCAACAATTCGCAGTCAGAGAGGTACACGGCCTTGTGACACGGCATCAGACACGCCCGTGTCAAATTTGACACGCCCGTGTTTGTGCCTGTGTCACGGCCCGTGTACCACACTTGCAGATTCCCTGGAGTGACACGGCTTGGGACACGCCCGTGTCCTAGGCCGTGTTCTACAACTCGACCAGCGTCGACCGCCAAAGCGTCGACCGCACGACCCAGCCAAACATGCATGTGTCACGCCCGTGACACGCCCGTGTCATGCCCGTGACACGGCCGTGTCACGCCCGTGACACCTGCTCCAAAAAATCCAAACTGGGCTTAAAACATCACCCGTCCCTCTTTTGAGTTTCGGGGTGTTACAACTCTCTCTCCCTTAAAAGAATTACGCCCATGAAATTTACTAAAGGAAAGCCACAGGAATTTAAAACTTTTAACGGTACCTGAGCGGAATAACTTCGGGTACTCCTCCTACATGGTTTGCTCCCTTTCCCAAGAGAGCTCCTCCCGACCGCAATTATCCCACCGGACTTTAACCATCCGGTTCTCCTTGTTACGAAGCCTCTTGACCTCTGCATCTTCAATACAAACAGGCTTGACCTTAGTCGTCAACCCTTCGTCCACCGGTACTTGATCAACTGCGATCACCTGCGAAGGCTCTTACACCGCCTTCCGCAATACAGAAATGTGGAACACATCGTGTAGTCCACTCAATTCTACCGATAACTTCAAACGGTATGCAGCTTCGCCGACTCGCTCCAGAATCTCAAAGGGTCCAAGGTATCTTGGGCTCAGCTTCTTCAAGAGTCTCACCCGCGAAATCCCCTTGAACGGCTTCACTTTCAAGTATACTCAATCGCCTACCACGAACTCCACGTTCCGGTGCTTGGCATTGTAATACTTCGCCTGCCTGTCCTGAGCAATCAACAAGCGCTCCCGAATGATCCGCACCAACGAGGTAGCACTCTCCACCTCCTGCTTCTTGTACAACCTTGCCTCATCCGTTTCAAGCCACGATAACGGCGTGCGACACTTCCTACCATACAGGGTCTCGAAGGGTGCCATTTTTATACTCGCTTGGTAGCCATTGTTGTACGCAAACTCCACCAAATACAGGTGGTCCTCCCAATGCTTCCCGAAGTCTAGGACACACATGCGGAGCATGTCCTCCATCGTTCTATTGACTCTCTCGGTCTGCCCATTCGTCTGCGGATGGAAGGCTGTACTGAACTTCAACTTGGTCCCCAGCATCTGCTGCACCAACCTCCAATCATTGGACGTGAAACACCCATCGCGATCACTCACAATGCTGTGAGGCACACCATGCAGTCTAACTATATTGTCAACATACAACTTTGCCAATTTCTCCACTAGATCATCCTTCCTATGCGGAATGAAGTGTGACACCTTTGTTAGCCGATCTACGATCACCCAAATGGCGTCGTTCCCTTTCTGCGACCTTGGCAACCCATGCACAAAGTCCATAGATATGTCGTCGAATTTCCACTCCGGTATAGGCAAGGACTTCAGAAATCCTCCCGGCTTTTGGCACTCCGCCTTCACCAAGGCGCACGTTTGGCATTTAGCCACGTACAACGCCACGTCTTTCTTGAGCCCCGGACACAAGAACAACTTTTTGAGATCACGATACATCTTCGTGCTCCCTGGGTGGATCGAGTACTTGGTATGATGAGCCTCGTACATCAACTCCGCCCGGAGGTTACTCCAACTTGGGACGCACAACCGATGATCCTTTCTTAATAAACCATCTTCCACCGAGAACTGGGAATTTGACCCATCCAGAGCGGCCTCCATAAGCTCCTTCATGGAGTCATCTAACTCCAATGCCTGCCAAACCCGGTCAGCCAGGTCATACTGCACCTTTGTCCAGTTTAACATTGCTTTGGCGCTCGTCTGCTTGTCAATGCAACAGATCTCAAGCTCCTCCAACTCCCGTACTAGCCGCTCATCATGCACCGACAACCAGTTGGCTTGGGCGGGAGCCCTGCGGCTCAGCGCATCCGCAACTGCGTTGCCCTTCCCTGGTACATAATGTATTTTGAAGGTGTAGTCCCCCAGGAACTCCATCCACCTCCTCTGCCTCATATTAAGGTCCTTTTGATCCAACAAGTATTTTAGGCTCTTGTGATCGGTGTATATATCGACCCTTATGCCGTATATGTAGTGCCTCCACAGCTTAAGTGCAAATATCACGGCCGCCAACTCCAAGTCGTGGACCGGATAGTTCCTTTCATGCACTTTCAGCTGATGCGATCCATACGCAATCACACTTCCATGCTGCAACAACACGCAGCCCAAACCACTACCTGAAGCGTCGCTATACACCTCAAAGCCCTCGGTCCCACTCGACGAACTAAGCACTGGCGCCGTGGTCAACCGTCTCTTCAGCTCCTCAAACGCTTGCACGCACTCCTGCGTCCACAAGAATCTCTGATCTTTCCTTGTCAAATTCGTGAGAGGTAGCGCTATTCGCGAGAAGTTCTCTACGAAGCGCCTGTAATATCCGGCAAGCCCGAGAAAACTACGGACTTCCGCGACAGAAGACAATGCAGGCCACTCCCGTATCGCAACGATCTTTGCCGGATCCACCGCTATACCTTCCCCACTAACAATGTGACCAAGGAACGCTACTGAGGGTAGCCAGAACTCGCACTTGGAGAATTTTGCATATAGCTCATTCCTCCTCAAAGTCTCCAACACCGGATGCAAGTGCTTGAAGTGATCTTCTTCGCACTGCGAGTACACTAATATATCTTCAATAAAGACGATCACAAAGCGATCCAGGAAATCTCGGAACGTCCTGTTCATCAAGTCCATAAACACTGATGCCGCATTCGTCAGTCCAAACAGCATGACCGTGAACTCGAAATGCCCATATCTTGTGCTAAACGCCGTCTTCGGGATATCACATTCCCTTATCCTCAACTGATAGTACCCCGACTTCAAGTCCAACTTAGAATATACCGACGATACGACTAACTGATCAAAGAGATCATGAATCCTCGGGATCGGGTACTTGTTCTTTTCCGTCAGCTTGTTCAACTCCCTGTAGTCGATGCACAACCGCGTACTACCATCCTTCTTCTTAACGAAGAGGACCGGTGCGCTCCAAGGCGACGAGCTTGGACGCACATAACTTTGCTCCATCAGCTCCTCTAGCTGAACTTTCAACTCCATCTCCTTAGGCGCCAACCTATACGGAGCACGTGACACCGGTTTGGCCCCCGGTACGAGCTCGATGGTGAAATCAATCTCCTGCTGCGGTGGGGCTCCGGGAAGACTATCCGGGAACACATCGGGGTATTCGCAAACAATCGGGATGCTATCCAATGTGGACATTGGCTCCACCGCCCCAACTATTGCGAAGAACAGCTCTGCACCAGCACGAACTGCCTTTACCACATGAAGAGCAGACATCAGCGTCTTGCTCAGCCCCTTGAGTCCCTCGAATGTTGTCCCCCGCCCAACACCCAGCTTGACCTCCTTCCGGTCGCAGTCAATCCAAGATTTCTGCTCCGAAAGCCAATCCATCCCAAAGATCACGTCGAACTCTACTAGCGGCAGCAATGACGCTAGCAAGTCGAACTCTTGGCTCCCAATGTGAACCTTTACGGCGCACACTCTGTCCGCATGCATCGAGCACCCATTCGGTAGCAGCACATCCAATTTGTCCTTCGCCATCGAAGAAGGGACTCCGATGCGCGAAATGAAATTTTCGGACAAGAAGGAGTGTGAAGCTCCCGTGTCGAACAGTGCCCGTGCCGGACTATCACTAATCACAACAAAGCCTATATAAACAATATTAAGCTAACAAGCAATAGACAACAGTATATGAAGTTAACTTGCTGTAAATTAACTCGTACCTGTCACCACGTCAGCTTGTTTGATGGCCTCCTGCTGGCCCAAGTTATAGACTCTAGGCTGAGTCGGAGCATAGTGGGACGCACTTGACTCCGCTGCCTTGCCCTTCTCTTCGTAAGTAGCTCCTTGCTTTCTCTCGGACTTTGGGCGTCCGCTCCAGCAATCGCGGGCAAAGTGCCCCGTCTTTCCACACGTGAAACAAGCGCCCGGGGTTCGATTAGTAGTTGCCCCCGAGGCACCCGTAGAAGAAGCTGGACCTGACGTCCTAGCCTTCTTGAAGAATTTTCGATAGCCCGACTTCGACGTAGTCAGCGCTTTGAACTCCGATTTCTTCCCGCCAGAATCCTTCTTAGCTTGCACATTCTTCATGTCCTTCTCCAAGGACCGGGCCGAGTTGACCAAGGTTAGGAAACCCTATGCCATGGGCCCTGACAGTAGCAACCTCAACTAACCTCTTAACCCTTCGTAGAAGCGGTTAGTCTTTCGCTCCTCGTCGACAAAGGTAGTGCTAGCATATCTCCCCAATCGAGTAAACTCGTGGAGGTACTCGTCTACAGTGCTATCTCCTTGCACCAACCGTTGGAACTCGTTCTCCAAAGCGATCCTCTGCGCTGAGGGGAGGTATCGAGCCATGAACAGTCTCGAAAACTCCGCCATAGGAACTTCGGCCAACGGCCTTCCCCTCAACTGGTGTAGCTCTAGGCCTTCCTACCATAAACTTGCGTCCCCATCCAACAGGAACGTCGCTATTGTGTTCTTCTGCCACTCTTCCGTTTCAGTAGCTGTCATCACCCTATTGACTCTTGAGAGCCAATCCTCAGCCTGGGTCGGGGTTCCCGTTCCCGAGAACACCGGTGGGTGGAAGCCCATCACATGCTTCAACTATCTTTCAGTTGCTCTCCGAGGTAACTCCGGCTCCACCGCCACCTGCTCAACCCTTCTAGGCTCCGCCGCTTGGAGCGGCACTTGCTCCCCCGCAGGAGCAGGCTACTGCACCTTTCTTGCAGGTTGCGCATTAATCATAGCAAAGACAGCTTCTGCCACCAATCTAATGGTCTCGGCAGATGGAGGTGTTGCAGGCGCTTCACTTGGCGCACTACTTGCCTCAGAACCTGGCCGTTCTGACGGCCCAGCACCACTCCTGGTCACCTATAATCGTGCAAAACACCGATAAGCGACCAAAAATTACTGCAAACAGCAATTATAGGAACACGCAGGTTCCTCAAAAATGTGTATTTCCATTCCTAAGTGGACATTCATGGGTTCTTTTCATATTATAACGATGACGCACACATGTGCTCACCACCCCTTAAAGTGAATTCGTCCACGAATTCATTTAAGTTTGACCGAAACCAGTAGTCTGATACCAATTTGTAACACCCCTATCCGTCGTATAGCATATAGCAGTAGGTCCGGCCGGGGCCCGACGCCATATACTACGGACAGACCGGTTGGTTACGCGTTGAAACCATACAACCAATCACCAACGTCCTACACAGAGTCATTCTAGCAGAAGCAAATTATTAAGTTGCACAAATTCAAGAACCCTGCCAAGCAAGAATGTCCACTACAAAAGTAACAATAGGAATGAAAAATACAAAAGTACCGGCCTTATGGCCTTACAAGGTTTGCTTAATAAAAACATGTCTTACATACTTCGGCTCGCAGGCCGGCCATACATGAAATAAACAGAAAGCATAAAAGGGGTTAGGCCTTCGAGGGCCAGCACCGCAACATGGGCTTTAGCCTGCTATTTTCCGCTCGGCTCTGCAGCACCTACAAGCACAAACCACCGCCCGGTGGCAAACAAAAGCAACGGTCAGCTATGCTGACCAAATTATAACGATCCCGCCCCCAAAATCGGGGCGGCGATGCTCTTTCCCCGCACTTTATTAGTATAGGCAATATATTAGTGTGAACACACATCATCACATGCGTAGGCTCGCACGACCACACACCTCGTGCACACAGGGCACATTCACGGCGAACCGGCCAACGTCACGTCAATTCAAGCCATAGACGTTCCCGTTCCACCACCGCCTCTTGGACGGCCAACCATATGAGCATTTTGCCTTCTTGGCCTTGGTCACGACAATTTAAGCCATAGACCGCCGAAGACCCTCATCCATGCCAACGGTCCTACCGAACGACATAGACCAGGTACGGTTCCGCCTGACCCGTGCTCACACCGCAACGGCAATTTAAGCCATATGCGCAGGTCAAGACTCACCGAGTCCCGTTTCCACCACAATAATCACATAACCCGGTTATGTTCACGTTGGCTCCCCGGCCACCGTGTTGGCAAAACTCGCTTTTGCCAAGTTTTCTGGGTGCACCTTAGAGTTAATCTCCAAGGCTCCCTGATGCAATCTACCACGTAGAAAACCCGAAAAACGCCCAAACACCCGGAGTCTTCCCCGGTTCATATGTAATGCAACATCATCGATCCGACTCTACTTGTCCGGATAGGCTTCACACACAATGCCTATGTCCATTTTCGCATACGGACTCTACACAAGGGGGACTTTACATATCTACCCCAAGGAACGCTCCAACTCTTCGCTCACTCGCGAGAGAGGGCTTCCTATGCAAAGGGAAAAAGGGCTTCACATGCCCAAGGATGAGAAATCGTTACCCTTGCGTTCTTCCGCGGCGCCATCGAAAACTATGCGGTTGGAAAGCACCGCAACAGCGTCACCTCCGCGGATCTGGACTCGGATCGCGATTCGGAGCTCCGAAGCTCCTCCGGCGGCCGGATCTTGGACTCCTCCTTCCTCCTTGCTCTCCCTTTGTTGGAACACCCTATTACTAATTTGGGTAAGGATCACTATGTTTGTCTTAGGAAACCAGGTTGACCTAGTTGTATAGTTGTAAAGGTCAACATTAGAATGAGTCTAGGGCTTAGAACTTAGGTTTGAAGCTGCCCCCAGGACCATTCCAAGATCAAGGATATAGAGCCAAGTCTAAGGCAATTTTCGTCGAGCTTAGGTCGACGAAATGTCGAACTCGGTTCGACGCTCTCTGAGCTCAACTTCGATAAATCGTCAAACTCCGGTCGACGTTCTTCGAGCTCAGGTCGACGATCTCTCTTCAGCTATTCTTCAGGTCGCTGAGCTCGGTTCCACGATCTTCGAGCTCAGTTTGACGTTTTCTGTCTGTTTGATCTGTTTCCATCTCTGAGCTCAGTTCGACGATAGTAGAGCTCAGATCGACGATCGTTTTGAGAGATCAACGATTCTAAGGATTCAAATGCTGCCAGTCTTTGGAATATTTTTGAAATCTCTCAGCATTTATGTTAAGGAGATCTGCCAGCCATTTGTCTTTATTCTGGAGCAAGTTTCAAGGAATTATTCAGGGAATGTTTTATTGGACCTTCCTCTAGAAGACAAGACTCTTTATGGAAGACATTTATGCCTGCCAACGGCTATCTTTGACCAGATTCTTTTTGAGAATAAGATCTTCCTTTTTCATCTTCAGAAAATAGAACACACAACAACATACACAGAGAACACATCAAGAAGAATTAAGCTGTGATAGATAACAAGTGATCAATTCTGAAGAATCAGAATAACAATCTTCTTGCTTACAGAAAAGTGATCACAGCCTCTTCTCAAGAACTCCAGACACCTCATCTTTCAGCCTTTTTGCTGAAACAATCCTTTACTGGAGATCTAAAGTTCTGAAGGCCTATTACCCTAGAGCAAAGCCTCCATTCCTGAACCTGTCTACAACTCAGGGGGAGCTTTGACAACAAAAGATCCACTAGTCTTCTCTCATTTGATTTGAGAACAGAGAAGACAACTTCACCTCTTTATCTTTTCTTTTTTTGTTGTAAAAGGGTTCTTGAACTCCCTTCAAAAGTTCTGTCTGGTTCTGAGAGCCTTGTCAAAACTCAGTGGTGGCAAGACACCTTATCAAAAAATCCAGTTTTGGTTTTTGAGCACCTTATCAAAAGCTCATTGGTGTCAGGACACCTGATCAACTCATCCTGAGTGGATTCCTACCTAGGGTGGTAGAAGAGTGGATGTACCCAGGTTTTTGGGGAACCATTATATTTCCTTGTGTCCTCTGGGCTGTTTGTGTGATTGATTTGCTGTGTGCTGTGCTCTTTACTTCCTTGTCTTTAACTCTTTTCTAAACACTCTACACTATACTATAAATTGAATTTTATATGTGCTGATTATTTCAAAACTGTGAGGTTAATTTAAATAAACTCTATTCACCCCCCTCTAGAGTTGAGATAGATCTTACCCTCACTTTCAATTGGTATCAGAGGGAGGTTTGTTGCTCATACAGGCTAACACCTGAACCAAGAGATCCTTGGTAAGATCAATCTATTAAGAGGGTTATTTTCTTTATACCTTATATTATTTAAAGACATGGCACAGAACAAGGATTATGCAAGCACCCGACCTCCAGTGTGCAATCTATCTAAGTTTGCACTCTGGAAGGCAAGGATTAAATTATACATGAATTCTATTGACGAAGATATTTTCAATTCTGTCTTGACAGTTTGTCTAAGTCCACCAGCAAGCTCAAGCACAAGTGCTGTTCCACCTCCTTCAGGAATAGATGCAGACATAAAGAAGTGGAAGACTGCAGATGCCAAGGCTATGAACATCTTAGCTCAGATAATGTCTGATGAGATATTTCATAAGGTAGCTGACTATAACTCAGCCAAAGGAATTTGGGACAAGCTCTCTGAAATTGTCTCAGGGTCCGCTGATGAAAGGAAAGACAGGAGATCCCATCTGATAAGCCAATATGAGAACTTCAAAAAGGGAGAAGCTGAATCAATGGCTGACATGTACAATAGACTAAGTCTGATTGTCAATGAGTTAAAGACTTTGGATAAAGAAATCTCATTGACTGAGCTGAATGATAAAATCTTAATGTGCTTCCCCAGCACTTGGGATTCAAGAATCTGGCCAATCAAAGATGCCAGAAGTCTAAATGAAATTACCACTAAAGCTCTCCTGGGCAAGCTCAAATCCTATGAGCTGCTCATTAAAAATAGAGAAGAAGAACAAAAGGCTACTTCTCCAATCACAAGGAAAGAAAAGACCATAGCCTTCAAAGCTGCAGAAGAGGAGCCTGAAGATAAAGCTATAGAAAATGATGAGCTCCTAAGTCTACTGGCCAAAAGATTCTACAAGATGGCTAGAAAAGACTTCAGAAAGAGATTATACAAGGGTCATGACAAACCAAGGTATGATAAATCAAACAACAATAAAGAAATCATATGTTTTGGTTGCAGGAAACTAGGCCATATTGTGCCTGACTGTCCAGAAAATAAGAACAAGGACAAGAAGGATATAAGAGAAAGAAGGAAAGAGAAAGACTTCAAAAAGAACAGCTCAGACAAAGCCTCCTCCAGCAAGAACAAACATACAAGGAAGGGCTTTGTTGCTGAGACATGGAGTGAGACTGAAGAGGACTCTGAAGCCTCATACAGCTCCAGTGATGATGAGGATGATGCTGATGAAAAGGAATTCTGCATGATGGCTATCAATGCCTCTCAAACAGACTTAGAAGCAGAAGAGTCAGAATCAGATTCAGAAGCTCAACTAGAAGAAGATCAGGTAATCAATTCATTTGATTTCAGTTCTGAGGATTTTAAACATGAGTTTAAGGTACTATGCCTAGATCTGTTGGAGTCTGAGAAGGAAATCACTTCCCTCAAAAAACAACTATCTGAGTATAGCACTATAAAATCAGAGAACCTCAAACTCTCTGAGGAGTTGGAATGTTGTAGGGAAGAGATAGCTTCACTGAAAAGTGAACTATCAAAAGCCAAAAAGTTTGAAGAATCCCTAAATGGGAGAAGTATTAGACTGATGGACATTACAAGCACAGTGAACTCTAGACTCAATAGTACACTGGGCTTGGGTGCTTCATCCAGCCAACCTATAATATTAACAACTCCAATCAAATTTATCTCTGACAAAGGAAAGGGAGTAGTAGAGGTAGCTAGGAAGAATGCAGATCTGCCAGAGAAAATTTCAGTTCAACAGATTGCGTCGAGCAGAGCTCGACGATCGTCGAACAGAGCTCGACGATCTAACCCAAGATCGTCGACCTCAGCTCGACAATATCCAAACTCTGAACTTCAGAATAATCGATCTTCGAACAGAGATCGACGATCTGACCCAAGATCGTCGACCTCAGCTCGACGATCGTCGAACAGAGATCAGGTCTGTGAACATTCCTTCAATGGCACATCTAGATTCAATCCCAGAAGTCCCACATCCCAAGGCTTTAACCCATATACTGAATGGATAGTACCTCCTAGGAGATATCATCCTGAAGGTTATAAGAGTCAACCTGGGATGTCTTTCATTTCGGAATTCAAAGGATATCAACCTAGGCCCAAGGTTAACTGGGTCAAAAACAAATAAGCTGTTCATATGCAGGTGAAGACCTATCCAGTATCTAACCAACAATGGTATCTGGATAGTGGGTGCTCAAAACACATGACAGGGAACAGGGAGAACCTATCATCCTTCATAACCAAACTTGGAACCAAAGTGATTTTTGGTGATTCAAATTTTGGCCAAACCAAAGGATATGGTGCTGCTCAGATAGGCTCAGTCACTTTCAAGAAGGTGGCATATGTAGAAGGACTGAGGCACAATCTGATAAGTATCAGTCAGCTATGTGATGAAGGATACAAGGTGACTTTCAACAAATCCCTGTGCAAGATCAAGTCAGAGGATAACACAACTGTGTTAACAGGTAAAAGGGCAGGTAACATTTACTTAGTAGATTTTCTTTCATCTATAGTAGATATCTGTTTATTCAATTCCATATCTAAGCCAAATGTTTTATGGCATAAGAGATTAGGACACCTAAACCTTAGAACTATTGCTAGGCTATCCAAGGACAACTTTGTTAGAGGACTACCTTCTGGCCCCTACAAGAAGGAAGGACTTTGCAAGGCTTGTCAGTTAGACAAGCAAACTAAAAATAGCTTTAAGTCACTTAACAAGAGTGATTCACCTAGGATTTTGTATCTGTTGCACATGGATCTTTTTGGACCCATTACAGTATAAAGCTTAGGAGGGAAATCTTATGCTTTAGTGATTGTAGATGACTTCTCTAGATTCACATGGGTATTCTTTCTGAGGAAGAAGTCTGATAACTTTAAGTGTTTGACAGAGTTTCTCAAATGTATACAGATTGAGTTCAACACTCACATTGCCCTGATTAGAAGTGATCATGGGACAGAGTTTGATTCTCTTCTTATGCAAGAGTTCTGTCAAAGTGAAGGGATCAGGCACACTTTCTCAGCTCCTAGAACTCCTCAACAAAATGGGGTAGTTGAAAGGAAAAATAGAACCCTAATTGAATCTGCTACTACATTGTTGACAGATGCTCACCTATCTCTATCCTTTTGGGCTGAGGCAGTGAACACCTCCAACTATGTGCTAAACAGAAGCCTGATACATAAACTAAAGGGCAAGACTCCCTATGAATTGCTCAAAGGGAAGAAACTTAAAATAGATTATTTTAAAATTTTTGGCTGTACTTGTTATATTCATAATAATGACAAGAAGTATCTAGCAAAATTCCAAGCTAAAGCTGATGAAGGAGTGTTTCTGGGATACTCCATGATCAGTAAAGCCTATAGGGTATATAATAAATCTTCCTATAAAGTTGAAGAATTGTTCATGTTACTTTTGATGAGACTAACATGTGTTATAAGGAGAAGTCTACTTCTACCATAGAACCTTTGCAGGTACACTCTATTTCAGAAAGTATGGACAGATTACAGGTTAAAGAAGAGGATACAGCCACTCAACCTATTCTGCAAAAGAATGAGAGCAGTGATGATGAAGAAGAAGTTCAACCTCTTGAAGAAAATCATCCTGAAGAGCCAGTTGTTATTCCATAAGAGGAAACAACAATACAGGCTGGTGAACAATCAACACCCCTTGTTGATCTAGTAACAACAAGAGATCATCCAATCACCCAAGTAATTGGAGACATCTCAGCTGGTGTGCAAACCAGAAATCAGGTCAACCAAAACTTGATGCACACCTGCTTCCTATCTCAAGTTGAGCCTCAATCCATTTAAGATGCAGAGCAAGATCCACACTGGATCATTGCAATGCAAGAGGAGTTGCATCAATTTGAAAGGAATAAAGTTTGGGAACTAGTGCCTAAGCCAAAGGATCACTCCATTGTTGGAACAAAGTGGGTGTTCAGAAACAAGCTGGATGATCAAGGAGTTATTGTCAGAAACAAAGCAAGGCTAGTTGCTCAAGGCTATTCTCAACAAGAAGGAATAGACTATGACCAGACTTTTGCACCAGTTGCAAGGTTAGAGGCCATTAGAATATTCCTAGCTTATGCTGCTCACAAGGGATTCAAGGTCTACCAAATGGATGTGAAGAGTGCATTTCTCAATGGGGACATCAAAGAGGAAGTCTATGTTAGACAACCTCCATGTTTTATCTCTCTAACTCACCCTGATTATATTTTCAAATTGCATAAAGCATTATATGATCTCAAGCAAGCTCCTAGAGCATGGTATGAGACCCTAGCATGCTTTCTTCTGGAAAATGATTTTGTTAGGGGGAGAGTAGACCAAACTCTTTTTATTAGAACCCATAAGTCCCACACCCTACTAGTACAAATTTATGTAAATGATATCATATTTGGATCCACTGATTCAAACTTGTGCAGAAGGTTTTCCAATCTGATGCATTCCAAATTTGAAATGAGTAGCATGGGTGAGCTCTCCTTCTTCTTAGGATTGTAAGTAAAACAGCATGCTGAGGGCATATTCATTTCCCAAACCAAGTATGCTAAAGAATTAGTTAAGAGATTTGGTATGTCTGATGCATCTTGTATGAAAACACCCATGCCTACCAATGCTGTATTGGATGCTGATGAACATGGGAAACTAGTTGATCAGACAACATATAGAGCAATGATTGGCTCCCTATTGTACCTTACAGCTAGTAGACCAGATATAATGTTTGCTACATGCATATGTGCTAGATTCCAAGTTAGCCCTAGATCAAATACATCCGGGATTTGTTATTCCTTAGTACTTAAAAAACCTATTATCCCTGCACATTTAAAACACATACCAAGATCAAATACATCCGGGATTTGTTATTCTCAAACTAAGAAGTGCGGAACGCATGCTCCAACAATCTCCCCCTTTTGATAATAACAAATCCCCTGAGAAAGAAATTGTGTGAGACCAGTAGAATGTGAAACAATTCAGATAATCATTATGAATCAAAGTGCATAAATAGTTATAATAAACTCCCCCTATAATACACACGAGTTTCTCCCCCTATAATCTCCCCCTATTTAAAAGAGCTCCTCCTAAATGTTTTACTCAATTTATTTCGTACTTAATCTTCCCTTTTTGGTATTAGCAAAAGTCGGTGGAGACAAACAAAAAAAATAGCGAGGTGCAAAATGCGGAAGCTTAAAGAAATGAGAGTAGAATTTGGTTATATGAGGAGTATGAGAACAACATTAACAGCCATGGAATAGTATTACCATAAAATTTGGAATTTTATCAGAAACATTGTTTGTTGTGTAGAAAATTAATTTAAGAGTTGAATTTAAACATTGAAAATTTGTCAGGCCAAGATAGCAAAAGCATTAGAAACGATGAAATAGAAGAGAAAGACTATGTCCGGTCCAATTCTCATGAGAAGAAATTTTATAAATGATAATGATGTGTACATGTGAAGAGTGATTTAGTATACATATTCCTTAAGAAATAATGTTACATGAAGGTTTGCAATATACTAATACATGAAGCTAATATCTTTACATAAATAACTTCATATCATAAAGATTTAAAAAATTGGCCAAGTTTGTTTGCACAAGACACTTTACAATCCTTTTCAAGGTGCTCAACCTCACAATGCTTATTAAGACTTATCAGGAGGGTGAGTAGAGCTTGATTGGAGTATCCTAGTCAGTTTTATTTTTTTTTCATTCATTTTTGTTTGTTTAGAAACTTTGACTTAGGACTCCGAATTCACTTGTATTGCAAACAAAAAAAATGTTTTTCTCAGAATGGCCATCAGTTTTGAAAACCAATATGAATGAAGCATAAATTAAAGTTGTAGCGTTGTATTCAAATCGTTGAAATAAACCAAGAACATGTAATAAGAAACTTAAGTATGTGTACCTATCACCCCGTGTCAGTGGAGGCACATTATCAAACATAAAATGTTACTCATACTTAGAGGCATGCGGAAACAAGTCTATGCAAGTTCTAATCATCAAAGGTATAGAAAGATATCGAGTGAAAGACAAATTAAAAAAATGTTTAAAGTACTGATAAATTAAATATAACACATGTATTAGTTTTTGTATCCTGATAATCATCCAAAAATTTTCAGTAACACTAGAAGCAAGGTTGTTGAAAAGGTGTCAGAATATTAGAGAGTTGTGGCTTAAAAATGCACTATCGCCAGCGGTAGCGATACCGCGCGGCGATAGCGTTTTTGTTAGAAAATTCGAAAACAACGGATAGGGCTGACACATCTCCTCCTTTTTTCGACCCTGGACTGTTTGGCATCGTATTCTTCAGCGGAAACCCTCAAGAACTCCAAAAAGTAAGGTTAGATCCCTCTTAATGGTTAGATTTACAGTACTGTTGCCTATGCCATAATTCTAACTCATCATTTTTTGATAAAAACATTTTAAAGTTGAATTTGAAAAGTCATGAAATTTAATCATATATACGTTATGACCTCTAGGTGCGGTAAAAACTATTTCATTTGTTTTTGAATCAAGAATTTTGCACAAATTTGTAGAAGATTCAAACAAACTATTTTAACCCTCATCACACAATTGGCTAATAGAAATCAAATTATGTTTTAAGCCTTCTACAAACAAAACATTTAATTGAAAAACTTTTGTTACCCACAACACCGATGCCGATGATCTTTTTTTTCCATTATCTCCAAATGTTACAACTTCTCCTTTCTTCAACTCCAGGCTAAGGAACTTCTCTTTATTACCTGTCATGTGCTTTGAACAACCCGAGTCCAAGTACCACACATCTTCTTTGTCCTTCGCCTGCCAATCACACCTAGAAAGAGGATGTGAGTAAAGACCTGGCTACCCAAGTGGTTCCACCCATAGTATAGGTAGAAGCCTTAGGCATCCAGATTTGCTTAATTTTACTTTTTCCTTTCTTCGAGCACGAGTCCGTGGTGTGACCAAATCTATTGCATTTGGCACATGTAACGTAATGAGAAGAATATAACTTCTCTGGACTTTTACTATAAGAAAATATAGTATCAGTTAATTTATTATTATGATGATTTTTAAAATTCGATTTTCTGGATTTATCACTATCGCCGGCGGTAGTGGTTATCGACGGGCGATAGTTTCTAGTCGTGTATCCGAGTCCAAATCTTCCAGATCCGTGACATTGGTAACCTAAGATCATATCTAGTGATCTTTGGCCCATTCCAAACTTTTTCATGGCTAGTGTTAAGTCATGAATCTGGTTCCTCATTTCAGTATTCTCGGATACTATATTTACACATCTACGTTCAAAAGCTTTCTTTCCTTCATGGACTTTGGAAATAGAAGATTTTAGATCTTTCTCTAAAATCTCATTCTTTTTTGTGAGATTTTTTATTTTTGAATGAGATTTGGAAAGAGATTTTTCAAGCTCTTTTATTCTTCTCATAGAGTGATCACACTCTTGGCAAGAGACTTTTTCTTTTCCAATAGTCTTAATTTCATTTAACAATTTTTTATTTTCTTTAACTAAAACTTTATTTTCAGTTTTAAGAAGATCATTCTCTTTTAAACTTTTTTCAAAACATTTGCAAGTCTTTAAAAATTCAGAAAATAATTCATCATAAGTTGGAGGAGTTACCTCAGTGTCGCTTTGGACACTGCACTCGTCATCAGATATGACGCTTTTTCCCATTAGGCACATATTGGCCTCCTCCTCCGCGCTTGAGCTTGTACTGCTTGCATCCTCAGAAGTAGTATCATCCCATGTTTCAGCTTTCAGGACCTTCTTCTTCCCTTTGTGCTTCTTTTTTCTTTAAGTTCTTTCAAGTACTTTGGACACTTGCTTTGAATGTGTCCTAACTTCCTGCAGTGATAGCACTCCGGTGGGGGCCTTTCTTCCTCCTCATCGTCATCCTTTTGTTTTTTCTTTTTAAGCGTCTCCTTCTTAAGATACTTTTTAAAAGTATTTCTTCTCTCCGGATTTCTCATAAATTTTTTAAATTTTCTATCGAAAAGACTTTCCTCATCTTCCTCTTCATACTCAGAATTACTACCTTCCTCTTTATTAGATCTTAGAGCCAACTCCTTCTTCTTTGGCTCCATATACTCTTGTTGTTGAATTTTCAATTCAACTTCATGAGTTTTCAAGTTCCCAATCAGGCTTTCAATATTAAGAGATTTAAGATCATGAGATTCAGAAATTGCCGTCACTTTGGGATTAAATTTAGGGGGTAGAGATCTAAGAAGTTTTCTCACCAAATCACCATTTGAAAAATTTTTACCAAGTACTTTTGAGTCATTCACTATCTTAGTGAATCTTGTGTACATTGAGTCTACGTCCTCATCCACTTCCATCCTAAACTTTTCAAATTCCGATTCTAGTTGAAACAGCTTCGAGTCCTTCACCCGCGAGGTACCTTCATGAGTTACTTCAAGTAAATTCCAAATCTCATAAGCATTATTGCAAGCACAAGTTCTATTAAATTCAGTTCTATCTAATGCACAAAATAATGCATTCATTGCTTTTGCATTATTTTTGCACCTTAGCTTATCCTGATCATCCCATTTATCTTTTGGTTTTTCCATTTCTACATCTCCTACTATATAAGTGGGATGAGCATAATTAGTCTCTACCATATTCCAAACTTTAATGTCAAGAGAAATAAGAAAACATTTCATCCTAGTTTTCCAGTAATTATAGTCAGATCCAGTAAATAGCGGAGGTCTACTAATTCCTTGCCCCTCAGAGAAAGCATGGTCATGCTACGCCATAATTCCTGGTGGTGAAACCGTATTAGGAATAACCTGCTCTGATACCACTTGTAGGATCTTGTGGCGCCCTTAGAGGGGGGGGGGGGGGTGAATAAGGGCTCTTTAAAATTTTAACAAGTTTTTTGTAAAATACAAAATTTGAAGTAAAGTTTGAGACACACCAATGAAATGAAAAACAAGATTATATTTCTCCAAAATATGTATGTAAAATGATTCCAATAAAGCTTGAAATCAAGGCTTACAACGATAATAGTTCTTAGCTTTTTCACCGATCCTTCTCCCAAGGACCGGTAGGCTATAGTCAATATCTCCCTAGATATGGCTACTAGCCTCCCCCTAAATCAAACCTATGATCTAGACGCTGCTCACAAGGCGGCGATTTACTCCTAAGCCTCACAAGGACCTAGACACCACACACAAGGCAGTGATTTGCCCCTAAGCCACACACGGACTTAGACACCACACACAAGGTGGTGATTTTCCCTTCCCAATTACAAAGATAAAAAGTGAATATGAAAGTATAATAGTAAAACTTAAAAACTCCATCAAAATAATGAGCTTTGAAGATGATGGTGGACCGATGAGAAGATCTCCAATCTTGAACGCACGGTCGTATCTTCTTCGCTCTTGAGATTTCAACGGACCAAGGGAGTTCGTCTGGAAATGGAGATGAAGGCTCTGAAAATTCTCTGGGAAAACTAAGCTCTGCACTCTCAATCAATTCCCTGAAATTTGGACGTATATATATCTTTATGCTATCGCCGGCGTTAGCGTTAACGCCCCGCGATAGTGATAACTCTCCGTTGCTTGACACGTGGCACACGTCGCGCGGACTTTCATATCTGAGTGGTGAACGTGACGATTGTGGGATATCGCTCGGCGATATCGGTATCGCCTCGCGATATCGTTCAACCGTGACATCGTGTGCGGCATCATGTGGTTCAAGGCTGACGTCAGCAGTAACTGTCCATGTTATCGCCCGCGGTAGCGTTATCGCCAGCGATAGTGTGACTTTCCATTTCTTCAATGCTATGCTCAGCCATTCTTTAGTACTTAAAAAACCTATTATCCCTGCACATTTAAAACACATACCAAGATCAAATACATCCGGGATTTGTTATTCTCAAACTAAGAAGTGCGGAACGCATGCTCCAATATCTTAGATATGTAAAAAGTTGTCCAAATCTAGGACTCTGGTATCCAAAAGACTCAGGATTTGAATTAACTGGATTTTCAGATGTTGATTATGCTGGATGCAGAGTAGACAGGAAAAGCACCAGTGGAACTTGTCAGTTCCTTGGTGACAGACTTGTCTCCTGGTTTTGTAAGAAGCAAACATCTGTGTCAACCTCAACTGCTGAAGCTGAATATATAGCTGCAGGTAGTTGCTGTTCACAAATATTGTGGATACAAAATCAGCTCATAGACTATGGCTACAACTTAAAGAAGTCTAAAATCTTTTGTGATAATACTAGTGCTATCTCTATAGCACAAAATCCAGTCCTCCATAGTAGGACAAAACACATAGAGATTAGGCATCATTTTCTAAGGGATAATGTAGAGAAAAATAAAATTGAACTTCAATATATCCCTACTGATTTGCAAAGGGGAGATATTTTCACCAAGCCTTTGGATGAAAAGAAACACAGTTTCTTCCTAAATCAGTTAGGCATGTTAGATGGAGCAAGCCTAAACTAATTTACAAGATCTTTGAAAAGTTAAAACACACCAAGACTAGGCTAAAAAATTAGTTCTTTTTGTATGTAGACTAGGCTTTGTCTCTGAACTGCGCTCGACGTTATCCCAGAAATCATCGAACGTATATCGACGTTTTTCTAAAAATCGTCGACCAGAGATCGACGTTTCCAAAATCGTCGATTTGAGTTCAGCGCCTCCATTAGCTCCAGGTTTTCTCTCCTTCTGTTCAGAGGCCGTCGAGCGGAGCTCGACGCTTTTCAACATCGTCGAACGGAGATCGACGATATTGACGTCTCTTCAGATTCCTTCTGTAGCCTAAATCGTCGAGCTGAGATCGACGTTTTGTCGAACCGAGCTCCACGATTTTCCGTTTCGCCGTCGAACCCTAATATAAAATCATTTCTTCAGCCATCGTTCATCTTTGCGCTTTCATACTCTCTGCAACTTTCTTCTTTTTCTTTCCAAATCTTCTACGCTTGATCGTGTTTGGTTCTTTGTTGCAGGTAAAAATGGCTGGCTCCAATGCTGCAATCTCCAAAATGAAATTTGACACCGGATTTGATATCGACATGAACTCGTTTGATGGAAGCGATCAGCGCTTCAAGGATATTCTTACTCTATTCAGAGATCAGCAGCTATCGCAAATAATGACTACCAGAATGAAGATTGCATCAGAAGAGATAAAGGAGTGGTGTTATACAACGATAGATGAGAACGAGAACTCTGTCGTCGGCTTCATAAAAGGGACTCAGGTACAATTGTCCCCGGCTCTTTTAACTGAAGTTTTTCATCTTAGTTCTGGAGAAGATTCCATAGAGTTATCTGTAGAGGAATATGACTCCATGCTTGATAGAATGGGTCACAATGCTGTAAACCCTAACAAACTGCTGAAGAAAAATCTGTCGATAGAATTTCAATTTTTGGCTGATGTAGTTGGGAAAGTGCTTCTGGCCAAGCACTCAGCCCACGATACCATATCAAGATATCAATTTTGTCTAATGGGAGCTCTGCTTGATAAGAAACATCTTGATTGGGGATCAATTTTCTTCAACCTGATTAAGAAGAAGCTGAGTAAGACTGCTGTCAGTTTTGGGAGAATTCTAGGGGTCTATCTGAATTCCAGATGCCCTGAGCTGCTAACCTCTTCTGGGATGTTCATTAATGCATCCAAGAGGCTCTCCTGTGCCCTTTTCAGCAAATGGGACAGGCAGATTGTAAACCCCTCCAGAGCTGCGGCACCTCTATCTTCAGGCACCAGGATTGTCTCAGTCACTCCACCTCTGGTCTCTGCCCCAGTAGAAGTGTTGCCTGCTTCTCCTCCTCCTCCAGCTGTCTCTACCCCAGCCACTTTATCCTCACCTCCAATCACCACCATATTGATATCTTCCCCCATTAACATTTCTTCACCAGTTTCAACCCCTCCAGCATCTACCTCAGAGGAATTCCATCCTCCTTTCTCTTATCCAATCTTCACCTCACCATCATTTTCCCTTGAAGATGATTCCTTTATGGATGATTCTCCCTCCTCTCCTCCTGAGCCTCCCTCTACCTCCTCATTCCAACAAATGCTGCAAGAAATTCTATCCCAACCATCCTTCACACCTTCCCTTGCCTCACCTATCTACACCTCAACATCTTCAATCTCCTCCATTCCCCTCTCAGAGCCATCCCTTCCCAGACCTCCTATACCATCACTCTCCATGCCACCAGCTCCAGTCAACATCCTTCCAACAACATTCTCTCCTACCTCTGCTCAAGCCCCTCTTGAGCATGTAGATCTATCAGCCCTGGCAGACAGGCTATATGAGCTGCTAGCTCCTAAGCTAACCTCATTACTGGAGACCACTCTGGCTCCACTCCTGACCCATGTCAAGGAGCTATCTTCCAAGCTCTCCTCCTTCATTCCCTCTCAGGCAATTACCTCTTCTGGGTGCCTTGACTCAGTTCTACCTGAATCCAGGCAGGGGGAGATGCCTTCTGAAGTAGTGGTTGTGCCTGAGTCTGCTCCAGCTCTTGTTCATGTTCCTACTTTTGCAATGGACTTCCAGAGCTTGCTCTCTGAGTTTGATACAGTTTACTTCAGACCTTTGCCAGTTCCTCATATTGAAGACTTGTCTAAGGCCATCGTGCCTGTTTCTGTCTGTGATCCTAGCCACATTGAAGCTTATGTAAATTCCTGGAAGGCTGTGGATGTTTATGTTTCCATCTCTGATGCTGCTACTAAGGCCATTGTGCCTCTTGTTGTTGAAACTGCTGCTGCTATTACTGAAGATACTGAAATGGTTCCTGTATTTGAAGATACATCTGCTGCTGAAGAAGTTGCTTCTTACCTAGAAGATCTTGCACCTGTTGTTGTTACTGCTCCTACTGCTGCTGTTGCTTCAAAAGTTCCTTCTGCTCAAATTTCTGATGCTGCTCCTGCCCTAACTGCTGATCAGTTGAAGTTACAAGAGAAATACATAAAAAGCATTGATAAATTGTATGACAATCCTCAAAGTTCAGAGAGTGATCAATTTCAAACTGATTCAGATGACTCTGCAAATACTATTGTCAAGAAGAGGAAGGCCAGAAGTATGGCCATGATGAGAGTACCCCCAGCTCAGGCAAAGGATTCTAATGACATTCCTTACTATATTCTGCATGACTGCCCCATATCTAAGCCCTGGATGCAGTACTCCAAGAACCAACTAAAGGCCTTAAGGAAGAGAAGGAAGCTGAATAAGTATGAAAAAGGATCTTCTCAGTATCAGCCTCCTCCTCCTCCTCCTCCAGATTCTGGTTCAGGCTCAGCCTCTCAAGCTCCAGCTTCCAGGCAAAGCTCCTCCCAGTCGTATCAGAAATACTATCAAAAGGGGCAACATCCAAGGGGATATCAATCTAGAAGGGGCCAATATAAAGGAAGCCAGAGAGGGCACAGATTTCTTCAAAAGGAAGGACAAGGGCATACTGATTCTACTTCAGGTCCTTTTCTATATAAGCTAAAAGATGCAGTTGTCTCCAGGACTCCTCCTACTGATTCTGAGTCCATCAACAGATATGAACCTCCTATTTCATTTGAGGATCCTGAGAACAATCCCTTGTCCTGGACAGCTAGAATGAAAGTGTTGGCTGCTCTTGATCAAATAAAAAAGGCCAGAGAGCAAGGCAAGGACACTTCAAACATAACAACTCTATCAGATCAGAGAAAGAAAGAACTGGAGAGATATGCATCAAGAAAATTCTTTAATCCAGAAGATTATATGAAGCTGCACCCTGAAGCTGTAGTTCCAAGGCCCAGATCTCAAACTTCCTTAGGTGCAGAAGATGATAGAAGATCCAAGAAAGAAGCCCTCAATCCTAACAGAGAAATTATGTTTAAAAAGGGAACTGAGAAGAAGTGAATTGTGTAAGCTGAACAATCATCCTCCTCTGGATATTTGCTGACTTTTTATCTGTGATCTGCATTGCTGTTATATCTTTTCTTCTCCATTGTTGTTTTAGTTTCTGTCTTGAATGTATGCTTACTTATTTCCTAATTCTATCTGTAAATAGTAATCCTAACCCAAATAGGGAGAGATTGTTGGAACACCCTATTACTAATTTGGGTAAGGATCACTATGTTTGTCTTAGGAAACCAGGTTGACCTAGTTGTATAGTTGTAAAGGTCAACATTAGAATGAGTCTAGGGCTTAGAACTTAGGTTTGAAGCTGCCCCCAGGACCATTCCAAGATCAAGGATATAGAGCCAAGTCTAAAGCAATTTTCGTCGAGCTTAGGTCGACGAAACGTCGAACTCGGTTCGACGCTCTCTGAGCTCAACTTCGATAAATCGTCGAACTCCGGTCGACGTTCTTCGAGCTCAGGTTGACGATCTCTCTTCAGCTATTCTTCAGGTCGCTGAGCTCGGTTCCACGATCTTCGAGCTCAGTTCGACGTTTTCTGTCTGTTTGATCTGTTTCCATCTCTGAGCTCAGTTCGACGATAGTAGAGCTCAGATCGACGATCGTTCTGAGAGATCAACGATTCTAAGGATTCAAATGCTGCCAGTCTTTGGAATGTTTTTGAAATCTCTCAGCATTTATGTTAAGGAGATCTGCCAGCCGTTTGTCTTTATTCTGGAGCAAGTTTCAAGGAATTATTCAGGGAATGTTTTATTGGACCTTCCTCTAGAAAACAAGACTCTTTATGGAAGACATTTATGCCTGCCAACGGCTATCTTTGACCAGATTCTTTTTGAGAATAAGATCTTCCTTTTTCATCTTTAGAAAATAGAACACACAACAATATACACAAAGAACACATCAAGAAGAATTAAGCTGTGATAGATAACAAGTGATCAATTCTGAAGAATCAGAATAACAATCTTCTTGCTTACAGAAAAGTGATCACAGCCTCTTCTCAAGAACTCCAGACACCTCATCTTTCAGCCTTTTTGCTGAAACAATCCTTTACTGGAGATCTAAAGTTCTGAAGGCCCATCACCCTAGAGCAAAGCCTCCATTCCTGAACCTGTCTACAACTCAGGGGGAGCTTTGACAACAAAAGATCCACTAGTCTTCTCTCATTTGATTTGAGAACAGAGAAGACAACTTCACCTCTTTATCTTTTCTTTTTCTGCTGTAAAAGGGTTCTTGAACTCCCTTCAAAAGTTCTGTCTAGTTCTGAGAGCCTTGTCACAACTCAGTGGTGGCAAGACACCTTATCAAAAAATCCAGTTTTGGTTTTTGAGCACCTTATCAAAAGCTCAATTGTGTCAGGACACCTGATCAACTCATCCTGAGTGGATTCCTACCTAGGGTGGTAGAAGAGTGGATGTACCCAGGTTTTTGGGGAACCACTATATTTCCTTGTGTCCTCTGGGCTGTTTGTGTGATTGATTTGCTGTGTGCTGTGCTCTTTACTTCCTTGTCTTTAACTCTTTTCTAAACACTCTACACTATACTATAAATTGAATTTTATATGTGCTGATTATTTCAAAACTGTGAGGTTAATTTAAATAAACTCTATTCACCCCCCCTCTAGAGTTGAGATAGATCTTACCCTCACTTTCACCCTTCTCTCTAAACTCTTAGAGAGAGAATGGCTAAGGGAAATGAGGATTCCCAACACTAAATCCCGGATAAAACCACCCAGGAGCAGCCCCCCACCGTCGGATCCAAAGTCAAGGAAACGAACGGCCAAGATTAGATCTGAAATCATAAAATCTGGGCCGAACACGGGTTGCAACACGGCCGTATGCCTGGCCGTGTCACCCATTCGCCGTCTCGATCGAGTCGAAAAACCATCACACGGCCTTTGACACGGCCTCAGACACGCCCGTGTCACCTGCGACACGCCCGTGTCAGGACCCGTGTCACGCCCCCCGTGTGCAATCGACCAACAATTCGCAGTCAGAGAGGTACACGGCCTTGTGACACGGCATTAGACACGCCCGTGTTTGTGCCCGTGTCACGGCCCGTGTACCACACTTGCAGATTCCCTGGAGTGATACGGCCTAGGGCACGCCCGTGTCCTAGGCCGTGTTCTACAACTCGACCAGCGTCGACTGCCAAAGCGTCAACCGCACGACCCGGCCAAACACGCCTGTGTCACGCCCGTGACACGGCCGTGTCACGCCCGTGACACCTGCTCCAAAAAATCCAAACTGGGCTTAAAACATCACTCGTCCCTCTTTTGAGTTTCGGGGTGTTACAGAAGCACCCTTACTTAAGTGATCTTTAGTTTCCTTTTTTTTGTGTTTTTCTTTTTATGTCTTCATTTTTATAGCTTTTATAACTCTTTTAGTCTAAAAATTTATCCGCATTTCTAGCCGTTATGCCGGCAGTTTTATTTTCTCGCTCATCATATGTTTAGGTTTAGCTTATTTTTTTTCTTCTTTCTTAAGTTTTCATTCTTATATGTTTTATAAAAGAGCCTTTAAAAGTGTTATTTTTCATTTTCTTTAACTTAGGACTTTTTAGGATCGTAAAACTTTTCGTCTTTTTTTGTTTTATTTTCACTTTTTAGGAGTTTTTATGAAAATATATGAATGGAAATGTAGTCGTTTTAATTTTTTGCCAACTTCACTTTTGCGTTTATTTGCAAAAACATTTTGCTCGGTTTATTTTTATTTTCTCTTTTTATGCATTTCTACCGAATTCTAGCGGTAGAAATGGAGTTGTTTTAATTTTTCAGTCACTTTGCTTTTTCTTATTTTTGCAAGTGTGCGTGCGTGTATGAGTTCGTTTTATAGCTTTCTTTCAATTTATGTAGAGTGCGTGTGTGTGTTTTACTTTCAAGTAGAGTGCGTGCGTGTATGAGATAAATTTACCCCCGCCCACTCATTTGAGACGGGATTCGCATTTACTGCTTTCTTCAGCCCTACTCGTTTGAGTAGGACTCGCAATTTTCTGCTTTCCTTTACCTCTTTATTTACTGCTTTCTTTTATCGCTTTCTAGCGTAAGTGTCCACATTCTAATGAGTGGCTAACCGCCCTTAGCCCTCAATATCGAAGAGCATCAGGACAAATAAAATTGCTTTAAATAATTGAAGGTCCTATTTTTCAGTTTAATTAAATTTCTTAAGGTTTGCCCCGAATTAACGACGCATAGGACCGCATATCGGTGTGCGAGGTCTATTTCCGTTATCCATACACAACGCCGAGAGGTCGTGCGTATGGACCGATCACCCTTGGGTAAAGAGAGCTCCGCGCTAACCCTCGAGAGAGGAGGCGCGTGACTCTACCGGATTGGGTTCCCCACCCAATAGCAGGGTTCTTAGCGTAATGCGGGTATTAAGAGGAATCCTTCGTCAGTCTAGCGATCGGTCGAATAGTCTTAGCGTTCAGGTGATCGATAGTCCTAGTGATAAGTGAGCTCATTCTTGTGGAACCTCCACGGCCAAGTCTCCGCCTTAATTAATTTGAAATTTAGGATCTCTTTTTATTAAAAGTTATTTTAGTTCAGTTCTCTTTTTATATCGTCGCGCTGAGTTCTTCATCGGCTTTCCACACTTTAATTATTTCCTGCATTTATAATCCTTTTTTATTATTATGCTTTATTATAATTTTGCATTTTTTATATTTTTTGGTCATTTTCATTTTTATAACCAAAATAAAATATTATCGGTAAAATAATAGATATTTTAGGGAAATAGTAGAAATAGCTAAGCCGGCCCCGAGAACAATACAACCCTGATATTCCACACCGGAATATCCTGTACTACACGTGATAGGTGCACTTGCCAACCTTTCGTTAAAACTCAATCTAAAACCCCTTTTTTATATTAAATAAATCCGCACGCCCCGCCTTTCTTTCTAATAAACATAACCACCGCTTTTCTTTTAATAAAACCACAAACCCCAAACCCGCGGGGCGCCGTGAGTTTTAACCATCAAATAAAACAATTACAAATTCTCAGAGAATCTCCAAATCTATTCAAGGAATGTTTTCAAAATTCAAATGCTTGAAATCTTCACAGAGAATATATTTAGAAAAATTACTGCTTACAGATTGAGACAGATAGACATATTACCATAGATAGACACAGAGTTTTTGCAACTAGCTTTCTACTCTCCAAGAGACAATCAAATTTTACATCAGTCGAAAATTGCTACTAGAGAGAAATATTGCTCTTGAAGACCAACACCTTGAAGAAAAGTCTCCCTCTCCTGATCACAATCTCTACACAAATCAGTGGGAGCCTTTTGTATCATCCACATAGTCTTCTCAGAAACTATTGAAAGAGAAGACAACATCATCATTTTCTTTTAATTTTCCTATCTAAACTGTGTACAGGGTTATAACTTCGTTCAAAAGTTGACCCCTTGGTTTCTAAGTCACATGATCAAAGGACTTAAGTTGGTTTTTGGGCACTTGGTCAAAAGCTCAAAGGGTTGCTAGATCTCCCTTAGAAAATAGATCTTGTGGTGGCAGGGCACCTGATCTAAAACCTGTAGTGGATTCATACCAGGGTGGTAGAAGAGTGGACGTAGCCAGATTTACTGGGGAACCACTATAAATTTTCTTGCGTCGTCTGTGATTGCTATTCATTTTATTTGTGTGGTGTGATTTTTTCTTTATACACATATATATATCACTTACTTTAAATCCACTATAAAAATAAATTAAAGTTTTTAATATACACTATTCACCACCCCTCTAGTGTAAAGTAGATCTATCTCTCACTTTCAATTGGTATCAGAGGGCAGGTTCTTTGGTTTCACAGGCTAACACTTAAACCATATGATCTAATAGATTTTATTTTTACCTAGAAATTTATCATGGCACAGAATAAGAAATATTAAAGCACCTGACCTCCTGTGTGCAACTTAATAAGTTTGTACTATGGAAGGCAAGGATTAGGATTTATATGAACTCTATTGATGAAGATATCACAACTCCATCTTGGCAGGTCCACCTCTACGAGTGGTAACAACAAGTGTAAGTGCTGTACCACCTCCAGAATGGATAGAGGCACAGAAGAAAACAAAGATTGCTGATGCCAAAGCTATGAACATCTTAGCTCAAATAATGTAAGATGACATTTTCTAGAAGGTTGCTGAATGCTCTTCAGCAAGGGACATCTGGAACTCCCTCAACACAATGGTTGCTAGATCTACTAATGAGAGAAAGGACAGAAGATCCCACTTGATGTCTCAATATGAGAATTTCAAGAAGGGAGAATATGAATCAGTTGCTGAGATGTACACAAGACTCAGTCTCATTATCAATGAGCTAAAAACCTTAGAGAAGGACATCACATTGATAGAAGTCAATGATAAGATCCTCATGTATTTCCCTTGCACATAGGTTTCAAGGATCTGTCCAATCAAAAAGCCAAAAGTTTAAATGAGATTACAACAAAGACCCTATTAGGCAAGCTCAAATCTTATGAGCAGCTCATTAGAATCAGAGAAGCTGAATAAATGTCTTCACCCCCAGTAAGGAAAGAAAAAAGTATTGTTTTCCAAGATACTGAGGAAGAAGAAAAATCTCCAGGGAATGAAGATCTTATAGGTCTCTTGGCTAAGAGATTCTGTAAAATGGCAAGGAAAAACTTCCGGAGAAGATCTTCTAGAAATGAATACAAACCAAGGTATTATAGGACACTAACTAAAGAAATTGTGTGTTATGGTTACAGGAAGCCATGACACATTCTTCTAGAGGGTCCTGATAATCAAAAGAAGGATAAGAAGATTGAAAAAGACTCTAAGAAGCACTTCAAAAAACGTTCTTCTAGTAAACACAAGAAAAGGAGAGAGGATTTGTTGCTTAAAATTGGAGTGATATAGAATCTGAATCTTCATCTAGCACAAGTGAAGATGAAGAAGAAGCAAAGGCTAAGGAAGTCTGCTTGATGGAAATCAATGCATCATACAATAATTCTGAGTCGGAATCAGAATCAGAAGAAGATAAGGTAATCTCCTCATTTGATTTTACTTTAGATCAATTTAAAACAGATTTTAAATTATTATGTAATGACTTAATTAAATTTAAGAAGGAAATAAAACTTCTCAGAGACAAACTAATTGAAATGAACAACTTGTCTTCTGAAAATACTAAACTTAAGGAAGACTTAAAAATTCTTAAGGAACAAATTATTTTATTATAAAATAAATTATCTGAGGCAAAGAAGTTTCAAGAATCCCCTAATGGGAGAAGCAACAGACTGGTGAATATCACAAGCACAGTCAATGCCAGGCTAAATGGTAAACTAGGTATGGGAGCTTCATCAAGTCAACCTCATCTTGTGCAAAAAAATATTTTAACCAAACCTATTAAATTTATCTCTGAAAAAGGAAAAGAGAAATTAGAAAATTTAGAAAAAGCTACTGAGGTTTCACAAAAGAACAAGCCTAAACAAACAAAAATTTTTCATAAAAATTATGTTTAACAAAATTTGTCGAACCAAGATCGACGAAATCATTATTATTCGTCGAACGATGATCAACGAACTCTGAACCCAGAATTTGGGTATAACTCAACAGTTGGTGCTCGACGAAATCAATATGATTCGTCGAATAGAGATCGACGAATATGGAATGCAGAAAATGAATACTATCATTCTTTGAACCAAGCTCGACGAAATTAGTACTATTCATCGAACGAAGCTCGACGTAATAATTCTATAATTCGTCTAAACCAAATTTTCATAATAAAAATTTTGTTACTTTTCAACAATATAATCAAACAGGGAATTTTAAGAATCCTTTTACTCAGTGGATAATTCCTCCTAAAAGATATCATCCACTGGGCTATAAAGACCAAGCTGAATATTCTTTTATTTCTACTGATTATATTAAGAAAGTAGGACCCAAGGTAACCTGGGTCAAAACATCTAATTTGTTTTATGTAGGGAAAGAACTATTCTACCACAGAGGAATAGTGGTATCTAGATAGTGATTGCTCAAAACATATGATAGGAAGCAAGACTAATCTTAAAAATTTAAAGCTAAGCTTGGACCTAAAGGAATCTTTAGAGACTCCAACTATGGACAAACAGAAGGCTATGATAATGTCAAAGTTAGAGTAGTTACCTTCAGGAAGGTAGCTTATGTGAATGGTCTCAAGCATAACCTCATCTCCAAAATTCAGTTATGTGATGAAGGTTATCAAGTATCTTTTAATAAGTCATCATGTTTTATTACCTCAGATAAAAACAAAATTGTTTTAACTGGAATTAAATAATGTAACATTTACTCAGTTTATTTTAATTATGCTAATTTAGATATTTGCATGTTTAATCAAATTAATAAAACAAATGATTTATGACATAAAATATTAGGACATGTAAACCTTAGGACTATTACTAAACTATCTAAGGATAACATTGTTAGAGGACTACCTTCTGGTTCTTACAAGAAGGAAGGACTCTACAGGGCTTGTCAATTAGGCAAACAAACCAAAAATAGTTTTAAATCCATTTCTAAGAGTGATTCACCTATAATTTTGTATTTGCTTCATATGGATGTTTTTGGACCTATTCCTGTACAAAGTTTGGGAGGAAAGTCATATACCTTAGTTATTGTAGATGATTTCTTTAGATTCACTTGGATATTCTTTCTGAGAAACAAGTCAGATAACTTTAAAGTTCTTACAAAATTTCTTAAGAGCATCAAGATAAAGTACTCTACTCAAATTGCATTGATCAGAAGTGATCATGGCACTGAGTTTGAATCTCTTCTGATGCAATAATTCTGTAAGAAGGAAGGTATCAGGCATTATTTCTCTACTCTAATAACTCCTCAACAAAATGTGATAGCTAAAAGGAAAAATAGAACCCTAATTGAATCTGTTGGAATATTACTTTTAGATACTCACTTGCCCCTATCCTTTTGGGCAGAGGAAATAAGCACAGCAAACTATGTCCTTAACAGAAGTATAATACATAAACTTAAGGGTAAGACTCCCTATGAATTACTTAAATCTAAGAAACCTAAAGTAAATTATTTTAAAGTTTTTGATTGTAAGTGTTACATTCATAACAATGATAAGAAATATCTAAGAAAATTTGAACCCAAAGTTGTAGAAATTATTTTCTTTGGATATTCTCAAGTAAGGAAGGCTTATAGGGTTTTTAATAAATCTTCTCTTAAAATGAAAGAATCTATACATGCAACTTTTGATGAGGCTAATATGTTTTACAAGGAGAGAAATTTCTTTACCATAGAATGTTTTTAGGTACCAAATTTGTGTGAGAAAATGGATGAATTAATCCTAACACAAGATGATACAGTACATCCTTCTCAACAGATTGCGAAAGACAGTGATGAAGAAAATTATGAGATTTATGCTTCAAATATTATCGCAAATGAAATTCCACCAGAGGAATTAGCACCACAAACAGATGAACAGCCAACTCTACCTGTTAATCTTGTCACACTTAGAGATCACCCAAGATCTCAAGTGATTGGATACATATCAACTGTTGTTCAAACAAGGCATAAATCGAATCAAGATCAGATGCATGCTTGTTTTATCTCTCAGATTGAACCTCAATCCATCAAAGATGCAGAACAAGATCCCCACTGGATCATTATAATGCAAGAGGAACTCAATCAGTTTGAGATGTAGAGTTTGGGATTTAGTTCTAAGACCCAAATACTATCCAGTCATTAAAACCAAGTGGGTTTTAGGAATAAGTTGGATGCTCAAGGAATCGTAGTTAGAAATAAAGAAAGATTGGTAGCTCGAAGATATTCAAAGGAGGAAGGCATAGATTATGACAAAACATTTGCTCCTGTTGCAAGATTGGAGGCTATAAGGATCTTTCTTGCATATGCAACATTCAAGAAATTCACAGTATATCACATGGATGTGAAGAGTGTCTTTCTAAATGGAGAGCTTAAAGAAGAAGTGTATGTTGAACAACCACCAGGTTTTATCTCTCTAACTCATTCTAATTATGTTTTTATACTTAACAAAGCTCTTTATGGTCTTAATTAAGCTCAAAGAGCTTGATATGAGACTCTTGCTAGTTTCCTTCTAGAAAATAAATTTAGTAGGGGCATAGTATATAGAACATTATTCTTTAGACATCATAAATCTCAAATTTTACTAGTTCAAATATATGTAGATGATATAATATTTGTCTCTACTTATTCCAAACTTTGCAAAAGCTTTTCTGACCTAATGCATTCTATGTTTGAAATGAGTAGTATGGGTGAGCTATCTTTCTTCCTTGGTTTACAAGTGAAGCAAACTCATGATTGTTTTTTTTATATCCCAATCTAAATATGCTAAAGAGCTAATTAAAATATTTGGGATGTTCGATTCCTCAGCTATGAAAATACCGATGCCCTCTAATGCTGTTGTTGATAATGATGAACAGGGAAAACCTATTGATCAAAAAATATATAGGACTATCATTGGGTCCTTATTATACTTAATAGCTAGTAGACCAAACATAATGTTTGCTACCTATATTTGTGTTAGGTTTTAAGTAAATCCCAAGAATCTCACCTAATTTTAGCTAAAAGGATTTTAAGATATATAAGGGTTGCCCAAATCTATGACTCTGGTATCTAATAGAGTCAGAATTTGAATTAACTAGATTCTTAGATGCTTACTATGCTGGATGCAGAATTCATAGAAAAAGGACATCAGGAACTTGTCAGTTTCTTGGTGATAGGATTGTGTCAAGGTTTTGCAAAAAACAAATATCTATTTCTACTTTAACTGTTGACGCTGAATACATTACAACTGGTAGTTATTGTTCAGAGATCTTGTGGATTCAAAATCAACTACTAGATTATGGATACAACTTAAAGAATTCATCCATATTTTGTGATAATACCAGTGCAATTTCTATTGCACAAAATCCAGTTTTGTATAGTAGGACTAAGCATATAGAAATAAGACATCATTTTCTAAGAGATAATGTAGACAAAAATAAAATTATTCTTGTTTTCATTTATACTGATTTACAAAGGGCAGATATTTTCACTAAACCCTTAGTTGAAAAGAAACATCTTTTCTTCTTAAATTAGTTAGGCATGATAAATGGAGAAGCATTAATTTGATTTTTGTTCTGAGCTCGACGAATAGCACACCTTTCGTCAAACGGAGCTCGACGAATTGTGTTCTTTTTGTGAATCGTTCGTCGAACAGAGATCGATGAAACTTCTTTTTGAAACTTTTGTCTAACGGAGGTCGACAGATTAGTGTCAAGTATTTTTCGTCGAATAGAGCTCGATAAAATATATTCCTTTCACAAAACTTTTGTCGACCAAAGATCGATTAAATGTATTTCCTTTGAAAATTTTTGTCGAACAAGAGTTCTATGTTTGGTTTTTCGTCGGACAGAGTTCGTCTTTTCAACTTCTAAAAACTTATAATTAGGTTTTCATAAAACTCTATCCCGCACTTTCTCCATTTCCTGTCTCTTGCACTTGATCTTGTCAGTTTTGCAGGAAAATGGCGGTGTCGCAGGCGATTCTCTCTGGAATGAAATTTGACGCAGGTTTTGACATAGACATGGACTCCTTCAGTCATTCAGATCAGATTTTCAAGGATATTTTGCAATTGTTTGAGGCATAAAATCTGTAGAATTTTATGTCTACAAGAATCAAACTCCCTGTCTTGGAAATCAAGGAATGGGTCTATACTACAAGGATTCAAGACCCCACAACTGTTACGTGATCGGTCGCAGGAAATTAGGTTTCTCTAATAGCTGATATCTTATCTGAAATTTTTTGTTTTTTCAATGGTGAAGATGACATAGAAATATCTAATAGTGAATTTGATGAAATGCTAGATAGAATGGGTCATAATAAGAGAATCCCTAACCACATCCCAAAAAGGAACTTATTTATTGAATACAAATTCTTAGCTGACATTATTGGAAAATTTCTGTGAGGAAAACACTATGCACATGACTATATCACCAGACACTAGTTTATGTTGATGAGTGTTTTGGTTAATCAGAAACTTGTGAACTTGGGAATGATTTTATTTGATTAAATTAAGAAGAAAATTAATAAGAAGGATGTCTGTTATGGTAGGGTACTAGGAATTTTCCAATAAGCTAAGTGCCCTGAACTCCTGGTCTCACAGACCACCAATATTAATGCATCCAAAAGGCTTACTTCTGCCTTATTTAGAATATGGTAGAGGGTTATCCCTAAGCCTTCCAGGTCTACCTCTTCCCCAGCTTCTGAAAACACAAAATCTAAAACAGCCACTCTCCCAATCCCAGCAGAAGTTTTTGTTCCTCTTATTTCTTCTCCTCAACCATCTCTACAACATTCTCCACTACCTTCTATATCTGAACAACTTCCATCATCACCTGTTGATGACCTTCTTCCTCAGTCACCTCTTGTAACACCTCCCCTATAAAGACCATATAATATGGGTCCGGCCGGGGCCCCACAACATATGGACGCCACAGCTTTAGTATTAAAAGATGATATAAAACTACCCAAACTCAAAACTCCAGACAAACACAGCGGAAACAGAATACTAATAGGCAGAAGTTATCCACTAACAGAAGAGTATCAAATGGCCTTAAGGCCTTACACAATATAAGTCCAAATATAAAAGTGCCAAGCACCCCTAGGCTACCTCGGCATGCAAGCCGGACATAGTCAAAAAACAGCAGCAAAACACGGAAAAGAAAATAGCCAAGCACAACAACACTTCATGAGGCTTAGGGCTTTTCGCCCGGCGCGCTAGCTCCTGCATGCGATCCTTGCCCTATAAGGATTTGAAGTAACGTGGGTCAGCAAAGGCTGACCTCTACTGTGTAACAAACACATCTCCTCCCGGCCGTCCCAAACGGACCCCGGGGTACCACTCCACCTGCAAGTTAGCACTTCGTATACCAAAAGAGTATATATAATAAAGTGGTAAAACAGGCTTGGATGTCTCATACAACAAACATGTTCTCTATGTTTTGTACAAAGTGAAAGGGGCCTACTATGCAACATGAATGCAACCCGGGTTTCACCCAAGGCACCCTAGCTCGTATGGATCTAGCACAACATCAAACACTGGGTACATCCGTTTCCCCATTGGCTTAAAGACGCAAATACAAGGGAACCACCATGTCCCTAACGGCACACACGCCGTCACACGGAACCTCGCAAAGGCCCCGCCCACATAAGGGTCATATACCTCGGGCTTGCACGCACATTCTGACTTCGCACGTTAGGGTTCCGTCTCACACTGACCGATTCTAAGAAGCCTTGCTGGACCCCACCCGCTCATGGCCACATTGCCCGGGCTTGCCCTCCGCTCGGCATTCTCGTCAGTCCCACACAAGGGGCTAGTCTCGCCGGGACACTTTCCCCACATGACTTGCGCGTCACGGGATATCCAGCCGACCACGGAGACATAGCTGCGCCTTTGCACTGCACAAACAAAAGTTTCCCCACCCCAATCACCATTCGCACCGTGTCTTTCCCGTGCTCCAAGGAAACCATCTACCGCACAACGCGGAGCTAACCTTGTCCGGTTCCAACCACGAGTACTCACTCAAATATAAGGGGGAAAACACATACATACAATAGCGTATTGCTGCAATGGATTTCTACCGAATCCCCGAAGCTCGCTATGCAACATCACCGGGTCGGACTAACGGTCGCGACCACGGCTTCACCCACAATGCCTAATCCGCTAACGGAGCGGATCTCTAATGCAAAGCATGCCGGGATGAACAGACTCAACCCGGAGGTTCCTCTTGAACCTAGGCTACACGAATCCTTCTCATTTGAGAGATTCGGTGCTCAAAATTCGAAAGGAAGGGGATGCTATTCATGCATCTTAAATCCTAAAAACCGAGAGGAGAAGTGTCGTTACCTTCCGTCCCCTCTTCCTAGTCATGGAGAAGATTTGCTCAGTTGAAAACCACCGCAACGCTCCCACCTTCGCGGATCTGAACTCCGCTCGCGAAACGGACCTCCGAAGCTTCGTCGGCGGCCGGATCTTGGCCTTCTTCCTCCTCCTTGCTCTCCCTTCTCTCTAGAATCAAGAGAGATAAAGATAGGAGAAAATTGAGGGTTTCAAACCCTTTTCCCGAGTTTAATCCCTCAGATCTAGCCCCCAGCCGTTGGATCTCAATCAAAGAAACGGACGGCCACGATTCAGCCTAAAATCACAAAAACTGGGCCGAACACGGGTTGCAACACGGCCGTGTGCCAGGCCGTGTTACCCACTCGCCGTCTCGATTGAGTCGAAAAACCAGCACACGGCCTTTGACACGGCCTACGACACGCGCGTGTCACCTGCGACACGCCCATGTCGGGACCCGTATCACGCCCCCCGTGTGCAATCGACCAATATTTCGCAGTCAGAGAGGTACACGGCCTTGTGACACGGCATCAGACACGCCCGTGTCAAATTTGACACGCCCGTGTTTGTGCCCGTGTCACGGCCCGTGTACCACACTTGCAGAATCCCTGGAGTGACACGGCCTGGGACACGCCCGTGTCCTAGGCCGTGTTCTACAACTCGACTAGCGTCGACCGCCAAAGCGTCGACCGCACGACCCGAGGGCGAACACGCCTGTGTCACGCCCGTGACACGCCCGTGACACACCCGTAACACCTGCTCCAAAAACCAAACTGGGCTTAAAACATCAGCCATCCCACTTTTGAGTTTCGGGGTGTTACAACTCTCTCCCCCTTAAAAGAATTTCGTCCCGAAATTTAAAACATGGAAGGTAAACAAAACTAAACAGTACCTGAGGAGAAAAGCTCGGGGTACTCCTCCAGCATGGCCTGCTCCCGCTCCCATGAGAGCTCCTCGCAACCACAGTTGTCCCAACGGACCTTTACGAGTCTGACCTCCTTGTTCCGCAATTGCCGAACCTCTGAGTCTTCTATTCCGATTGGACGAACTCGCGTCCTCAAGTCTTCCTCTACCGGCACCGCCGTCGGCTCAATCACCACGCTGGCTTCTAACAACGCTTTCCTTAGGACGGAGACGTGAAAAACGTCATGCAATCCACTTAGCTCTGTGGACAACGCCAACCGGTACGCTGCCTCTCCCACTCGCTCGATGACCTTGAATGGTCCCAAAAATCTCGGACTCAGCTTCTTGAGTCGGCGAATTCGCGAAACGCCTTTGAATGGCTTGATCTTAAGATACACCCAGTCACCCACAGCGAATTCCACATGCCTGTGGCGAGCATTGAAATACTTCGACTGCCGATCTTGAGCCACCTTCATGCGCTCTTGGATGGTCCGCACTAGCTCACTAGCGTCGGCTACCACTTCTTTCCCCAAAAGCTTGGCGTCTCCCGCCTCTGTCCAAGACATCGGTGTTCGACACCGCCTCCCATACAGAGCTTCGTATGGCGCCATCTTGATACTAGCTTGGTAACTATTGTTATATGCAAACTCCACCATGAAGAGGTAATCCTCCCACTTCTTGCCGAAGTCGAGAGTACACATCCTTAGCATATCTTCCAAAGTACGGTTCGTTCTCTCAGTTTGCCCATCGGTTTGAGGATGAAAAGCCGTACTGAACTTGAGTTTTGTGCCCAAGCTCTTCTGCACCAACCGCCAATCCTTAGACGTGAAACGTCCATCCCGGTCGCTGACTATACTCTTCGGAATCCCATGGAGTCATACAATATTACGGACGTACAACTCCACCAACTTTTCCACACCGTCCTCCTTCCGATTTGGGATGAAATGTGCCACTTTGGTCAAGCGGTCCACAATCACCCAAATGACATCATTACCCTGCTGCGATCTAGGCAACCCATGCACAAAATCCATGGAGATGTCATCAAATTTCCATTCGGGGATTGGAATAGGCTTCAAGAACCCGCCCGGCTTCTGACATTCGGCCTTCACCAAGGCACATGTTTGGCACCGACTCACACACAACGCTATGTCCCACTTCATCCCAGGCCACCAATAGGACTTCTTCAAATCCAAGTACATCTTTGTACTACCCGGGTGAATGGAGTACTTAGTGAAGTGGGCCTCAAACATCAATTCCTTGCGGAGCTTGCCGAACTGCGGTACACAAATCCTTCCGTCCTTCCTCAGAATCCCATCAACCATCTCCCAGGCGCTACCCTCGCCCTTTAGAGCTTCCACCACGAAAGGTTGGAACTCCGCATCTACACGGGTCGCTTCCCGAATACGATCGCATAAGTCACTCTGCATCTCAATCCAATTTAGTCGAGCCACGCTAGACTCGCCTCTTGCTACACATTCCAAACCAAGGGACTCCCAGTACGGCCTTAACCGCTCATCGTGAGCTTCAATCCAATTTCCTTGCCCTGAGTATTTCCTACTCAAAGCATCTGCCACCACATTGGCTTTCCCTGGCGTGTACTGAATCGCCACCTCGTAGTCCCCAAGGAACTCGACCCACCTACGTTGCCGCATATTTAGGTCCTTTTGATCTAGGAGATACTTCAGACTCTTGTGGTCCGTGAAGATCTCCACCCTTGCACCATAAACGTAGTGGCTCCACAAATTCAAAGCAAAAATTACCGCCGCCAACTCCAAATCATGGACGGGGTAATTTCTCTCATGAGGCTTCAGCTGCCTCGACCCAAAAGCTATCACACTACCATACTGCACCAACACGCACCCTAAACCGCATCCAGATGCGTCGCTTAAAATCTGGAACCCTTCGGTCCCCTTTGGTAGACTTAGGATCGGCGCCGTTATTAGCCTTTCCTTCAGGGTTTCAAACGCCTCATTGCACTCTTGAGTCCATACAAACTTCTGATCCTTGCGAGTTAGTGAAGTGAGGGGTAAAGCTATCCGCGAAAAGTTTTCCACAAACCTTCGGTAGTACCCGGCTAGTCCAAGAAAACTTCGGACTTCCGCCACGGTCCTCAAAACTGGCCACTCTTTGATGGCTTCTACTTTCGTTGGATCTACCGCCACCCCATCCCCACTAATCACATGACCTAGAAATGCCACTTTCTCTAACCAGAACTCGCACTTGGAGAACTTCGCATAAAGCTGGTTCTCTCTCAGTGCTCACAACACTGTCCGCAAGTGCGACTCGTGCTCCGCTTCCAACTTGGAATACACCAATATGTCATCGATAAAGACGACTACGTACCAGTCCAAATATTCGCGAAAAACTCGGTTCATCAAGTCCATGAACACGGACGGCGCGTTCGTCAGCCCGAACGGCATCACCGAGAACTCAAAATGACCATACCTCATACCAAACGCGGTCTTGGGTATGTCTTCGTCACGAATCCGCAACTGATAATATCCGGACTTCAAGTCCAACTTGGAGTACACCACCGATTCCACCAACTGGTCGAAAAGATCGTCTATCCGAGGAATCAGATACTTATTCTTGACAGTCAATTTGTTCAACTCTCGGTAGTCTATGCACAGACGCATACTATCGTCCTTCTTCTTTACAAATAACACCGGCGCACTCCACGGTGAAGAGCTGGGCCTGATATACTCTTGCTCCAAAAGCTCCTACAACTGAACCTTGAGCTCGGCCAACTCCTTTGGTGCCATCCTAAAGGGTGGTCGTGACACCGGTCTAGCCTCGGGCACTAACTCGATAGAGAAATCAATCTCCCACCGAGGAGGTGCTCTCGGTAGATCCTCAGGGAAAACATCTCCAAACTCCGCCACCACGGGCACTTCTCCAAGAGACAGCCTGGAAAGGCTAACCTCCAACAACGCTACTAGAGCTACACCTCCTTGGTTAACAGCTCGCACTAGTTGATGTGCCGAAACTAGGGAACAGGCCACTCCATGCAGGCCCTCAAACTTGACTTCTGCTTGCTCCACGCCCCTCAGGGTTACCACCTTGGACAAACAGTCGATACTGGCATGCTGCTCCGCTAGCCAATCCATCCCCAAAATCACATCGAACTCAGACAACGACAAGATCGCCGCTACCAAAATGAAGTCGACTCCCTCAAGACTCCAACAAATCCGCCCTTTAGCCCTGGTTGTCATAGACGACCCATTGGGCATGCGCACTTTCAACTCTGAGTCCGTTGCAAAGGACTCAACTCCAATTCTCCGGGTGAAACTTTCCGCAAGGAAGGAGTGCGACGCTCCCGTATCAAAAAGTACTCTAGCGGGGTACCCAGATACCACTACAAAGCCTACACACATGCAACAAACATAAAAAGGCTTGAAAGGAAGAAATCTACGATGCAGGTTGAACTCTCATACCTGTCACCACATCGATTTGGCGGATTGCTTCCTGCTGCCCAAGGTTGTAGGCCCTTGGCTGTACTGGTTGAAACCGGGAAGCACTCGACTCCGCCATTTTCCCCTTCTCTGTTGCACTGGGTCCGGAGCGTACGGTCTGCTCCTGCCTTGGCTCTTGCTCAGCGCCCTCTTGGGTACAAAATCTTGCTATGTGGCCTGGCTTGCCACAACTGTAACACGTCTGCGGTCCCTTAGAGCGTGACCCTCCGGACGCCCAATTACTTTTCTCGCCCGACTTATATGGGGAAGGATTCTTCTTCCATCGGCTCCCTTCTGTCTTTCCATGGGACTGAGCAGGCTTCTTCTCCTCCCCCTGCTTGGGTGTGAAACCCTTGTGATGCTGGGATCGCTCCATGTCACTCTCCAAAATTCGGGCCGCCTCCACCAATTCGTTGAAACCCGCACGTTTCATCGATATGAGGGGTTGTCTTAGATTCTCCCTCAATCCATGATAGAAGAGATTGTCCCTCTCTTCATCATCTGCCATGGTCGTCCCTGCATAACTACCCAAGCGAGTAAATTCCTGAACATACTCATCCACTGACTTGTCTCGCTGCACCAGATGTAGAAACTGCCTCTGGAGGGCTAGCCTTGTTGAGGCGGGAATGTACTTCTTCAGGAAGGCATTCCCAAATTCCTTGATGGACGGTGTGCGTCCTAGAAACTGCCGGCCACTGTGGCTCACCCACCATAACTTGGCATCTCCCTCCAACATAAAGGCTGCGAACTCTGCCTTTTTCTCTTCTGGAGCCTCTGCCGCCCTCTGAAGCTCCTGAATTCTAGCCCACCAATCCTCTGCATCTATGGGCGTGCTGATTCCCTTGAAGGTTGGAGGGTGGAAACTCAGAAAGTACTTCATCTGCCGGTCTCCCTGCCCGACAACCACTCTCTCGGCCTACGGCTCCGCCCGCCTGGCCTCCTCAACCGGCACGGTCGCTGCCGTGACTAGGGTAGCAGGAGTTGCTACTTGAGCAACGGGAGCTGCTACCTGTGCTGTCGCTGCAGGTTGGGCCGCCACCATCGCTTCTGCGAGCATACGGCAGAAGTCGGCCGGTGTGACCCCCATCCCTAGCGGACCTTGCGCAGTCGCACTACTTGCTGAGAGCTCTTCTCTTGGCCTCGAGGTACCAGCCTCATTGCTTGCACTCTAAACACAAGCAAGAAAACGCAAATCAGTCTCTAATTGCAAGACTCGAACACAAGGACACTCATGGTCCCACGATACTCCTATGTGGATAACTTCTTATACGCGACTCGACTTATACTTTCGACCGCGAATCTTCTCATTGGAACGCCAACCTCCCTCTGATACCAAATTATAACACCTCCCCTGTAAAGAACATATAATATGGGTCCGGCCGGGGCCCCACAACATACGGACGCCATAGCTTTAGTATTAAAAGATGATATAAAACCACCCAAACTCAAAACTCCAGACAAACACAGCGGAAACAGAACACTAACAGGCAGAAGTTATCCACTAACAGAAGAGTATTAAATGGCCTTAAGGCCTTACACAATATAAGTCCAAATATAAAAGTGCCAAGCACCCCTAGGCTACCTCAGCATGCAAGCCGGACATAGTCAAACAACAGCAGCAAAACACGGAAAAGAAAATAGCCAAGCACAACAACACTTCATGAGGCTTGGGGCTTTTCGCCCGGCGCGCTAGCTCCTGCATGCGATCCTTGCCCTGTAAGGATTTGAAGTAACGTGGGTCAGCAAAGGCTGACCTCTACTGTGTAACAAACACATCTCCTCCCGGCCGTCCCTAACGGACCCCGGGGTATCACTCCACCTGCAAGTTAGCACTTCGTATACCAAAAGAGTATATATAATAAAGCGGTAAAACAGGCTTGGATGTCTCATACAGCATACATGTTTTCTATGTTTTGTATATAGTGAAAGGGGCCTACTATGCAACATGAATGCAACCCGGGTTTCACCCAAGGCACCCTAGCTCGTATGCATCTAGCACAACATCAAACACTGGGTACTTCCTTTTCCCCATTGGCTTAAAGCCGCAAATACAAGGGAACCACCATGTCCCTAACGTCACACACGCCGTCACACGGAACCTCGCAAAGGCCCCGCCCACACAAGGGTCATATACCCGGGCTTGCCCGCACATTCTGACTTCGCACGCGAGGGTTCCGTCTCTCACTAACCGATTCTAAGATGCCTTGCTGGACCCCACCCGCTCATGGCCACATTGCCCAGGCTTGCCCTCCGCTCGGCATTCTCGTCAGTCCCACACAAGGGGCTAGTCTCGCCGGGACACTTTCCCCACATGACTTGCGCGTCACGGGATAGCCAGCCGACCACGGAGACATAGCTGCGCCTTTGCACTGTACAAATGTTGAAGTAGGCGGTCTGGCGGTCTGAATATGACGGTCTGGAGACCGCGCGGTCTAGCGGTCTGGGGCTGACGGACTAAATATCCAGTTGGTGGCTGCTATGGTTCGGCGGTCTTGCGGGTTGTCTCCAGCGACTTGTATATCTGGCGGTCTGGCGGTCTGGCAGTCTTGCGGTCTCCTACGGCATCTTCTTCTGGTCTGTCCGGGCGGTTAGCCTGTTGTCTAACCGCGCGGACTGTGCGGTCTATACATGTTAAACCGCCCAGTCTTTGTACATTTATTTAGTCCCACATTGTTAGTTTGTACTCTCCTCTATCTCCTTCATTCTATAAAAGGGAGGCCATACCTTTGTAAATGATATCTTTTTGGATAATAAAAATTTCAATTATTCAATCTTCCGGCCTATTTTTCTAGTCGTTCTTCTCTATTTTTACATGGTATCAGAGGACTCGATCTCTGGCTCCTGATTCTGTGCTCCTTTCTAGCCGTGCGACCTGCTTCTTCTTCCCGCGGCCTATCTTGTTTGCCTGCGCCCTGTCTGCGCGGCCTGTTTCTCTTTGTCTGCTTGCGATCTGTTCTTGTCGCAGCCTCCCTTCTTCTCTTTCTTATCGCCCCGGCCTGTTTGCCGGATTCCTCTTTCTCTCCCATTCGTGCGGTCTGTCTTCCAACCGCCCGACCTCTTACCCTCTGTTTTGGCTCTGCGGCTTGGTCGTGACTTCTCTAGCCGCTGGTGTATGATATCGTGACCGCTGCGGCTTTTCCCTTCTCTCTTAACCGCCCGGTTTGATTCCTAACCGTCCGGTTTCGGTCTTCTTCTATGGATATCTCTGACAATTCCACTGCCACCACTCCTGCAGCCACTCCGGCTCCGCCTTCTATCCCTACTCCTTCCGGAAATCTGGGCACTGTTTCTAAGCTCATTGGCTCCAACTATCCAGATTGGAGCGTCTCTTTCACTTTCCTTCTTCATTCTCAGCGCAAACGTCATCATCTTACCGATGATCCGCCTCCTCCTAATTCTCCTCTCTTTGACGAATGGGATGCGAGTGATGCGCTTGTCCGCACATGGCTGGCTAATAGCCTCTCTGATGAGTGCCTTCCCGTCATCCGTCATGATGCGACGGTAAAGGCCGCGTGGCTTCATCTGGCTGCTCTTTACTCCAAGGGGACGCAGACCTCCCGGATTTATACTCTTTATGCGGATCTCTTCGCCGGTTCGTCCATGACTCCCGCTGCAGCCTATCAGCAAGTTCAGGCTCTTGGCGCTGAGATCCTCCAGAATCGCCCCTTCTCTGCGGACTTGGCTCAGCAACACAAACACTTCCAGGAACTCCTGGTTGTTTGTTATTTTCTGCGACTTCCCGAGTCTTTTGATCTCATCCGCCAGCAGATCTTGGGTGAAGCTGAGTCTCCCACCTTGGATGCCACCGCCGCTCGCGTAGCCGCCGTTACTTCTCTGCTCCAGCGCCCTCTGTTATCCTCCCCTCCTCCGCAGGACTCTTATGCTCAGTACACTAAGCGCGGCAGCAATAGTGGCCGCAGCCACTCTGGGGCGCGCGGTCCGTCCAGGTTCCTCTGTTCTCACTGTGGTCGTACCGGTCATACCATTGACCGATGTTGGCAAAAACATCCTCATCTGCGCCCATCTGGTGATACTTCGCCCTCCCCGAACCCTTCCTCTCGGTCGTCTGCTTCGGTGGCGACGACCTCAGGTAGTGCTCATGTCGCTATCCAAGGTAAATGGTTGATTGATTCTGGTGCTACAAATCATATGACAGGCAATCCTCAATGTTTTTCGCTTCTCGAAATGCATGATCGGTTGCCTCCTGTCCTTGTTGCGGATGGTTCTCCTTCCCCGGTTCGTGGGACAGGCATGGTTCAAGTCACCCCATCGCTGCGCTTGGTGGACACTCTCTATGTCCCGAAGTTTCCTTGCAATCTTCTATCTGTTACTACTTTATGCAAGCAACTTCAGTGCTCTGTTGTATTCACTCCTACTTCTTGTTGCTTTCAGGACCCGAGAACCCAACGGACGATTGCTACTGGGACTGAGAGCGGCGGCCTCTACTTCCTCGACAACGTTTCCGCTCTGTCCGCCTTCACTTCCTCATCAACTGATCTGCTTCAATGGCATCTTCGCCTTGGACATCCTCCTGCTCGCATTCTACGACAGCTTCTGCCCCACTTACCGCCAACCAGTCCTCCGCTCAACTGTGACGCTTGCCAACTTGGCAAACATCACCGCTCCTCCTTCCCGCCCAAGCATGCTCGCAGTTCCTCTATCCCGTTTGATCTCATCCATTCTGATGTATGGGGTCCGGCTCCTACTCCAACCATTGGTCGGGGTAGTTTGTATTTTGTAACTTTTATTGATGACTTTTCTCGTTGTACCTGGGTGTATCTGTTACGAGATCGCTCTGAACTCTTCTCTGTTTGGGAATGCTTTTATAATATGATTAAAACTCAGTTTCATGTCTCTATTAAATGTCTTCGCTCTGATAATGCTAAAGAGTATCTTAGTCATGATTTTTCATCTTTCTGTATGCAACATGGTCTTATTCATCAGACCACCTGCGTTTACACCTCCCAGCAGAATGGGGTGGCGGAACGTAAAAACCGTCATCTCCTCGATGTCGCTCGCACTCTCCTAACGCAGATGCATGTGCCTCGCTCTTATTGGGGCTATGCTGTTCTCCTCGCCTGTTATCTCATCAATCGTATTCCTTCTACTGTTCTTCAGGGTAAGACTCCCTTCTCCATTCTCTACCCCGGCAAGGAACCTTTTCCCCTCCCTCTTCGAATCTTTGGCTGTACAGTCTTTGTGCATGCCCCGTCTGCTACCCGTGACAAACTTTCTCCCCGTGCCACCAAATGTGTCTTTTTGGGCTACTCGGTCACTCAGAAAGGCTACTGTTGCTTTGACCCCGTTCTGCGCAAACAGTTTGTTTCTGCCGATGTCACCTTCTTCGAAAATGCAGCCTACTTCTCCTCTCCACCCCTTCTTCCTCCTGTTCCTGACTCATCACCCTCCCTGTCTGTTCCCTCTCAGCCTATCCACGTTTCTCCTCCCCCTTCCTCATCCCCTCCTCCGTCTATTCCTCTCCCCTCTCCTCCCCCCGTCTCCGGAGCCGTCTCTCTCTAGTCCCGGGCCAGCTTTCTCCGCTACGGACGCTCCGGTCCCTGAAGCCCCCGACGACCTGGATCTCCCCATTGCTCTTCGCAATGGGGTGTGGGCATGCACTCAACACCCGCTTGCGGCAGTTGTGTCCTATGATCGGCTTACTTCTTCTCGCCGGCATTTTGCTTTAGCTATTTCAGCTACTACTACTCCCCGTACCTACCAGGAGGCGCTTGTTATTCCTCATTGGAAGTCTGCCATGGATGAGGAAATCGCTACTCTTACTGAACGGGGCACTTGGACCCTTGATTCTCCTCCAGTGGGTACTGATGTGGTTGGATGTCGATGGGTGTTTGTTGTGAAGTTTCGCCCAGACGGGACTGTGGACCGCTACAAAGCCCGACTGGTGGCCAAAGGCTTCACTCAGACTTATGGGGTTGACTACTTTGATACTTTCTCCCCGGTTGCTCGTCTCAGCACCATCCGGGTTATTCTCTCTGTGGCTGTCAACCGCAATTGGACTATCTCCCAGCTTGATGTCAAGAATGCCTTTCTTTATGGGGATCTTCATGAGGACGTTTACATGGAGCAACCTCCGGGGTATGTTGCTCAGGGGGAGACCCGTGTATGCAAGCTAAAGAAGGCTATCTATGGCCTCAAGCAGAGCCCTCGGGCATGGTTCAACAAGTTCAGCAGCATTGTGGCTGCTGTTGGCTTTACAAGAAGTACGGCTGATCATTCCCTGTTTATTCGCAAAACCGCATCGAGCCTTGTAGTTTTGGCGGTTTATGTTGACGACATTCTTCTTACCGGTGATGATCAAGCTGGGGTGGACTTGACAAAGAAGCACCTCCGTCAACTTCTTGTCACAAAGGATATGGGCTCCCCGAAATACTTTTTGGGGATAGAGATCTGTCGGAAGCCCGACTCTCTGGTTCTCTCCCAACGGAAGTATGCACTTGATATTCTACGGGATGCAGGATTGACCGGTGCCAAACCGGCACGGTATCCCATGGCTACTGGAGAAGACAAAACGTGGACAGATGACTCTCCTCTTATGTCTGATGCCACAAAGTATAGACGTCTGGTGGGTAAACTCATTTATCTCACGGTGACCAGACCTGACATTGCCTATGCTGTTGGCAAGGTAAGTCAGTTCATGCAAGCTCCCAGGGAATGTCATCTTCAGTCTGCCTTGAAGATATTAGAGTATGTTAAAGCAGCACCGGGCAAAGGACTACTCTTTCAGAAGAATGGTCATTTGAGAGTTGAAGCCTACTCAGATTCTAGCTATGCTGATGATAAAGATGACCGCAAATCTACATCTGGTTTCTGCACATTTGTTGGAGGTAATCTTGTGAGCTGGAAGAGCAAGAAGCAGTCTGTAGTTTCAAGGTCTAGTGATGAAGCTGAATATCGGAGCATGGCGTCCACCACTTGCGAACTAAAATGGTTGCGGGCCCTCATGCTTGATCTAGGAGAGGTCTACGACTATCCTCTTCCTATGTTCTGTGACAACAAGGCCGCTATATATATATCCAAAAATCCGGTCTTCCATGAGAGAACCAAACATATTGAAGTCGACTGCCATTTCATCCGGGAAGAGATCTTGAAGAAACAGATTTGCACTCCGTTCGTCACCTCCGACAAAGAGTTGGCAGATATCTTTACCAAGCCTGTGTCTACTTCATTCTTCCACATTTGTGACAAGCTGGGCATGATCGATATCTATGCTCCAGCTTGAGGGGGAGTGTTGAAGTAGGCGGTCTGGCGGTCTGAATATGACGGTCTGGAGACCGCACGGTCTAGCGGTCTGGGGCTGACGGACTAAATATCCAGTTGGTGGCTGCTATGGTTCGGCGGTCTTGCGGGTTGTCTCCAGCGACTTGTATATCTGGCGGTCTGGCGGTCTGGCGGTCTGGCAGTCTTGCGGTCTCCTACGGCATCTTCTTCTGGTCTGTCCGGGCGGTTAGCCTGTTGTCTAACCGCGCGGACTGTGCGGTCTGTACATGTTAAACCGCCCAGTCTTTGTACATTTATTTAGTCCCACATTGTTAGTTTGTACTCTCCTCTATCTCCTCCATTCTATAAAAGGGAGGCCATACCTTTGTAAATGATATCTTTTTGGATAATAAAAATTTCAATTATTCAATCTTCCGGCCTATTTTTCTAGTCGTTCTTCTCTATTTTTACAACAAACAAAGGTTTCCCCACCCCAATCACCATTCGCACCGTGTCTTTCCCGTGCTCCAAGGAAACCATCTACCGCAGAACGCGGAGCTAACCTTGTCCGGTTCCGACCACGAGTACTCACTCAAATATAAGGTGGAAAACACATACATACAATGGCGTATTGCCGCAACGGATTTCTACCGAATCCCCGAAGCTCGCTATGCAACATCACCGGGTCGGACTAACGGTCGCGACTACGGCTTCACCCACAATGCCTAATCCGCTAACGGAGCGGATCTCTAATGCAAAGCATGCCGGGATGAACATACTCAACCCGGAGGTTCCTCTTGAACCTAAGCTACACGAATCCCTCTCATTTGAGAGATTCGGTGCTCAAAATACGAAAGGAAGGGGATGCTATTCATGCATCCTAAATCCTAAAAACCGAGAGGAGAAGTGTCGTTACCTTCCGTCCCCTCTTCCTAGCCATGGAGAAGATTTGCTCGGTTGAAAACCACCGCAACACTCCCACCTTCGCGGATCTGAACTCCGCTCGCGAAACGGACCTCCGAAGCTTCGCCGGCGACCGGATCTTGGCCTTCTTCCTTCTCCTTGCTCTCCCTTCTCTCTAGAATCAAGAGAGATAAAGATAGGAGAAAAGTGAGGGTTTCAAACCCTTTTCCCGAGTTTAATCCCTCAGATCTAGCCCCCAACCGTTGGATCTCAATCAAAGAAACGGACGACCACGATTCGGCCTAAAATCACCAAAACTGGGCCGAACACGGGTTGCAACACGGCCGTGTGCCAGGCCGTGTTACCCACTCACCGTCTCGATCGAGTCAAAAAACCAGCACACGGCCTTTGACACGGCCTCCGACACGCCCGTGTCACCTGCGATACGCCCGTGTCGAGACCCGTGTCACGCCCCCCGTGTGCAATCGACCAACATTTCGCAGTCAGAGAGGTACACGGCCTTGTGACACGGCATCAGACACGCCCGTGTCAAATTTGACACGCCCGTGTTTGTGCCCGTGTCACGGCCCGTGTACCACACTTGCAGAATCCCTGGAGTAACACGGCCTGGGACACGCCCGTGTCCTAGGCCGTGTTCTACAACTCGACTAGCGTCGACCGCCAAAGCGTCGACCGCACGACCCGAGGCCGAACACGCCTGTGTCACGCCTGCGACACGCCCGTGACACGCCCGTGACACGCCCGTGACACGCCCGTGACACGCCCGTGACACGCCCGTGACACGCCCGTGACACGCCCGTGACACGCCCGTGACACGCCCGTGACACCTACTCCAAAAACCAAACTGGGCTTAAAACATCACCCGTCCCTCTTTTGAGTTTCGGGGTGTTACACCTCTACCAACTATTACATCTGAAGATATTCCATCCACTTCATTTCCTATAGATAAACTCATTCATCTCTCACCACCTACATCTCCATTACTCTCTTCTCCTCCTCACTTTTCTCTACTAAATTCATCTCCACAACATTCAACTCAATGTCAAATATCTCCACAACACTCACCAATCAAGGAAATCATTCTTGATGACACTCTTACTGTCATTCCTCCTTCATCCATTCCACAAGCATTCTATCTCTGCTCCAACTGTGCTAATAGCTCCATCCCTTCTACCTCCAGTCCTTCTACTTCAAATCAACCTTCAACATCTACTCAGAATCCTAATGAGTTTATGCATGTTGATTTTTCTTCTATTTTTGCGAAAATTCTTGAATTTATTACCCCCACACTCAAAAAGCTAATAAATGAAGCTATATCTCCTCTTGCTGCTTCTATCTCTGTTATATCCTCTCAGCAGTCTTCTTCTTCCTTTGTCCCTTCTTCTTGTGGCCTAGATTAAGGTCTCCCAAGATCTAGGTAGGGGGAGATGTTTCATGAAGAATCTCATCTATCTACAGCTTCAGTTCCAGAGGTTTCAGCAGAAGCAGCAATAATAGTGGTAAGTCAACTTGAAGATTCATAAATGTTTGAAGATTCAGTTGAAGAAGCAGTTGCAGAAATTCCAGAAGTTGTTATTGTTGGGGATGTATCTATTCATCATACAGTCAACTTGCAGTCTTTATTATCTTATTTTGATACTCTGCACAATTGTTTTCCAGTTTTTGAGCATGAACATTCTAAAGCTATAATATGTTATACTGCCCTAGTTAATTCTTCAGTTTTTGAACAGCTACGAAATAGTCTTATAGATTTTTATACCAGTAATAATCCAGTTCTTGAGACTGAAGTATCTAATAATATATTAGATATTATAGAGCAAGACTGTTCCCCTCCAACTTATGCATGGGATGAATCCCAATGCCTAATTTAGATGATATTCTTTTTGAAGATATGGAATAAGATAATAGTATACATATTCAAGCAGCAGATACAGATATTGTAAATACACTGCCAGTAGTTTCAATTCCTGATCATTTGGAGTAAACTAAACAGATTGATAATTTTTATGATCTGCCTGAAGATTATAATGATGATGAAGAATCTGATGATTACGAGGACTCAAGTTCTAAAAAGAGAAAATTTAAGAAGAAGGCTCCAACAAAGGTTGCTCCTAAACCTTCATCTACTATTGATATCCCCTAGAATATTTTATATGGGATTACTCTCACTTCAGATCATCCACATTGGATGAGATATTCCAAAAATGAGCAAAAAAGGAGGAAGAAAATTAAGAGATATAATTCACCTCTAAGGTCTAGGAGAGGACCTGCTCCTCCTCCTCCTCTAACAGTACGAACAACAAGTAGTGTTCCTCATTCTCAAAAGCCTTCTTCTCATAATCCAAAAGCTTCTCAAAACAACAAAGACAGACCTTCAAGGTCAAAATCTCAGAGCAGCAGCCAGCAGCAGCCTAGTCAAAGAAGACAGCAGCAGCAACAAGAACCAAGCCCAGAGAGGCCTCCTTCCCAAGCTTATGATCCAGAGTTGGACCCAAACTTCAGAATGGCAAGGTTCAATGAGCTTATTGCTCTATCTCAAATTAATAAAGCTAAAGCAGAAGGAAAGGACACTTATCAGTTTTTAACTATGTCTTCTTACAGACAAAAAGAGCATGAAAGGTATACTAAGAAAAACTTATTCAATGTGGACAAATACAAGGGCTTACATCTATAGGCAGTAGTGCCTAGGACTACATCTTTGAAAATTATTGTCTCTTAGGATCTAAAGATGAGTCAACAGGAAGCTGCAGATCCCAACAGGAAGCTTGTCTTCACTAAATCATCCTCTGAAGATTCTAAGAAAGTCTCTTAGTCTTTGATTATTTTATATTCTTTAAACTATGTTTATTGTTTGTGAACTCTCAAAGCTCTTTACCTTATATCTGCTGAAAACTATTTTTCTGCTAGATATTTTTTTCTGCTTTGTATTGTTTTATAGATAGTATCCTCACCCAAATAGGGGGAAATTGTTGGAACCCTATTACTGATTTGGGCTAGGATCAATATCACTTTGTTAGGATGATTAGTTTGACCCAACATATATAGCCTAGGGTCATAGGTTATTCTTTTCTGGGTTGCTACTTTAAAAGAACTCCAGAGAATAGCAGTTCGACGATCGCCGAGCTCAGCTCGACGAACTCAAATTTCTTCCTCTAGGTTTAGCTCGATGAAATCTGAGCTCTGTTTGACGAACTTTGGTCTCAGCTTTCCATATTCAGCTCGACAATAGCCAATCTTAGTTCGACGAATAACAGATTTAGTTCGACGAACTCCAAGCTCAGATTGAAGAAAGCTTTGTTCAATTCGACTAATTCTCAGCAGTATTCAGACGATTTTATTTTCAGGAGCATAATATTTTTAATAGCTTAATTTCAGTCAATTGTGCTCATGTATTTAATGCTAAATATTCTTTAAAAAATAGCCATTCTGGGTAGCCTTAAAATATGGATTGATCACAGAGTTAATATTTTACTTAATAAAAAAGCAGTTAAGGAATGTTTTTATTCTAAATATTTGAATACAACCTTTAAAAATTCTCAGAGAATCTCCAGATCTATTCAAGGAAGGTTTTAAAAATTAAAATGCTTGAAATATTCTAGGAGAATATATTTAGAAAAATTACTGCTTACAGATTGAGATAGATAGATATATTAACATAGACAGACACAGAGTTTTTGCAACTAGCTTTCTACTCTCCAAGAGACAATCAAATTTTACATCAGTCTGAAATTGCTACTAGAGAGAAATATTGCTCTTGAAGACCTATACCCTAAAGAAAAGTCTCCCTCTCCTGATTACAATCTCTACACAAATCAGGGGGAGCCTTTTATATCATCCACTTAGTCCTCTCATAGAATGTTGAAAGATAAGATAACATAATCATTTTCTTTTAATTTACCTTTCTAAACTGTGTACATGGTTATAACTCCCTTCAAAAGTTGACCTCTTGGTTTCTAAGTCACCTGATCAAAAGACTTAAGTTTGTTTTTGGGCACCTGGTTTGAAAGAGAAGGGATAGATCATTCTAACTCTAGAGGGGGGGGGGGGTGAATAGAGTTTTAAAAACTTTTGATTAATTTTTATTGCAGATTAAAATAAGTGATAACTATATATATAAGGGCAAAAAACAAAACACAAAAATCACAGCACAGACAAAATAAAAAATAGAGCAATCAGACGACACAAATTTTATAGTGGTTTCCCTAAACTTGGGTACATCCACTCTTCTACCACCCTGGTAGGAATCCACTAACGGTTTTTGATCAGGTGCCCTTCCACCAGAATATCTATTTTCTATGGGAGATATAGCAGCCCTTTGAGCTTTTGACTAGGGGCCCAAAAATCAAACCAAGTCTTTTGATTAGGAGACTTAACAACCAAAAGGATAACTTTTGAAGGGATTTAAAACCCTTTTATAGTGGTGAATGAAAATAAAGATGATGTTCTTCTCTGTCAACAATCTAAGAGAAGACTAGTTGATTGTGCTGTTGTCAAAGCTTCCCCTGAGATGTAGACTAGTTCAGGAGAAAGAGAGCTTTGCTCAGGGTGTAGGTCTTCAGACTGCTTGAAAATCTTTAGGAAACTTTCAGACAGATGTTGATGATTTTGTCTCTTGAAAATTCCTGAATTAAGAATGTATTCCTGATTGCCTTTTTCTTTGTGTTCTTATTTTTTGTATGTATTACTGCTTTTCTTATTCTCTGTAGTGTTATATGTCTTGAAGAAAAAGAGAACCTTATATATTCCTTGTAGATTATAACATTTGAATTTTGAATTTCTTTTCCTTGATTGATTGTAGAAAATCTGGGAGTTGAACTACTAGAATTTATAATCAATGAATTTCCTCAATTGTCCCAGTAAATAAGTAAAGTAATAACTCTATGAAAACCATAATTAATGGTTCCATGGAATGACTATATTCATGAGAATATTGAGCATTAATTACCAGAGCATTACAAACATAATATAATATAATTTGAAAAACTTCTGCCTTAGTCAAACTGAAACTGAGAGAAAATAGTCAAACTGAATTTGGGATAATTTAGTCAAACTCAACAAATTTCATCGACCTGAGAACCAATATCATCAAACTAAAGATAGCAGACAAGAGGTAGAAAATCATCGAACGGAGCTCCAAATTCATCAAGCTGAGATAACACTTTGTTGAGCTGAGTTTCTGGTATAAGTTGACAAATTATCTAACTCAGCTGAACTTTCGTCGAGCTTAACTCAGAGAGGAAACTCTGAGTTTATCGATCTTAGATCGACGATTGTCGAGCTGAGTTCAGCTATCATCGAATGATTTTTTTGACTCTTCGAAAACTCCATTCTCTAGAGGTATTCTGTCTCTAAGCCTTGTGAAGGTGAAAACCAATCACTCTAGGTTTGCTGACTTGACCTAGACCCTAATAAAGACTTATGACCCTAGACTATACAATGTGGGTCATCTGAGAGTCCTAATAGTGAACCTAGCCCAAATCAACCCTAAATAAGGTGGTGTTCCAACATTGTCAGAAGCTCAAAGGGTTGCTAGATCTCCCTTAGAAAATAGATCTTATGGTGGTAGGGCACCTGATCATAAACCTGTAGTGGATTTCTACCAGGGTGGTAGAAGAGTGGACGTACCAAGATTTATTGGGGAACCACTATAAATTTCCTTGTGTCGTCTGTGATTGTAATTCATTTTATTTGTGTGCTGTGATTTTTTCTTTATACATATATATATATCACTTACTTTAAATCCGCTATAAAAATAAATTAAAGTTTTTAATATACACTATTCACCTCCCCCCCCCTCTAGTGTAAAGTAGATCTATCCCTCACTTTCAGGCACTAGGAACTATGGTGGGATGAAACCCAAAGCTCCCTTTTGCAAGATACTTATTATTGTTGGTATCTACCCATGTCCAAACTCTCCTAATCTTACACTTGAACTAACCTAAATATATTTAGACTTCCTCCAAGGGAACGACGATCCATCGTCGATCCTGAGCATGACCTTAACTTAGCCAACCAGGCTCTCACAACCTGACACCTCTTTCATATCTAAATCAGACCAAGTACACCATTTATCCCACCTTCCCATTCCAAGGCTTACATGTTATCTTATTTCTACAGCTTTACTATGTGTAGACTTAATGAGCTACTCAGTGCATGAATGATGACCCCCTACAAATATTCATCCAAATGAGCTAATATTTTTATTGGGGGTCTAACATGATATTTTAAAGATAAATCTAGAATATAATATTTTTCCTAATTTATTTGTCATTTATTTAATTTTCAGAAAAAATAAGGCCAGCTATGCTTTTGAACATCAAGTATACTTTTCTGACATTGTATGACCTAAATAAGATTATGACAAGTGTATATCAACCAAATAATAGTAAATACTTAAATTCACAATTTTTCCAAAAATGTTTGACCTCCAGACTAATGATTTATTAAATAACCTCATTAATATGGCAAAGCAAGAAATAATAAAAATAATCATCCAAAAATTAAATAAAAATTATCGGATGTTAAAAGTGACCAGAAAAGAGAAATGCCCAAATTTAGTAATTTTCCAAACACATTTGGCCACATAATAAATTTTTTAAGAATATTCTACACAAGGCACTTTATGAAGCATCCTATATGAAAATGCTTCCAATAATTTTATAAACATTCACAGAGCATGATGAATCCTTAAGATGTCCTCAAACCAAATTTCATAATTGTTCAGTGAGTAAATAACTCATAATAATTTTTCTTACTAATAGGGCAATTACTAGGTTTGTGAATGAAGTACTATAAATATTATTCCAAAATACATACAAAAATTTCTAGAGGTTAATAACCATTATATAAGGTCACATTCTAAGTTTCATGAACATCCAAGATCATATAATCATGCAATAAAATTATGAGTAAAAGTACCCTAATTGGTCCTAAACAATTTTTGGGGGGATGTAAGTTCCTAAAAACTCGAAAAACATTTTCTAGGGCTTATTTCCACCCTATGAATTCATCTACCAAGTTCTAAGACATTCAAAGAACATATGGTCCCATGTCCCTTTGAGCTCAAAACTCAACCCTAGGGTTCACACTAAGGTTCTATGGCATTCCAGCCCTAAACCACCCAAAATCTCTTTTGGGGGTGTTTTAAATGACATTAAGTCAATGGCCAAGGTTTCATCCCTTTTGGATGAGGATTGGCCACTTAACCCATCAAACACACATTTGCCCTAACTTGCCCCCTTAGGGAGCAAACTTTGGTCAGACTAATACCCACTAAAATCAAACCCAAATTGGCAGAGATTTTTACCAGTGACTTATCATGACCCTAAGGGTCATCCACTAAAATTTTGGGGGATTATAAGGTCATTAGACCCTCTAATTAATCCATACATGAATTATTAGATATTTACAAAAACTATAGAAAAATGTTTTCCAAAAATTTCCATTTTTGGATATGTTAGATGTATAGGTAAGTGGGACCCCTATTACAAATCTCAAGCCATTTGGATGGTTGGATTGATAGGGGCACTTAATTTAGTGTCTGGCTACCCTATGTATAGACTACACCATTTTGACTGCTGTGGTCAGAGCACGAACCTATTGGGTCAAATTTTTTTAAAATAAACTAGATATCAAGGGCTACAACTTTCATATTTGTCATTTTCCCAGTAGAAGGCTCTAAGTATTTTTAATATTTAATTCAAAACCCTGCAATAAATATGACATAATGAAATAATAATAATCCTTAATATAATCGGGCAGCACGAATCTTGACGCGCTAACGGACGGAATCTGTTCATCTTCCCCAGCGCGCTAATGACGCATATTAACATGTCCTGGGCAACTTTGGCTGGTGATTTCCCAGCCAACCACGCCCCTTCCCGGCTGGCCACTACCACCACCACCTTTGTTAAAGTGGTGGCCGACAATTCGCGGTGGTAGACCGGCCGGATATGGCCGGTACAGTGAATGGTGGATGGAAGAAAAGCTTGAAAAACCAAGCTCTTGACTCCCTTGTTCAAGGGCCAATTGGACCCAAACCTTGGGGCCAATAGATGGAGATCTATCCACAGAGAGAGGAGGAAGACAAGTCCATTTAGGGGGCTGGAGTCGGGCCGATCGCCGTGTCGTCATTTCTAGTGGTGGTGATTTCGGGTGCTCTGCAACCACACTACTAGAGGGCTCGAAATCTTCAAGGGAATGTTGGAACCGATTGTTAGGGGTCTAGGGATGCTTTTAAAAGGATTAGTTGGGGGGGGAGTGGAGGGGTCTATGCTTCAATTTCCATTAATGGCCATGAAAGCTCTTTTTGGCCACCCTTGGATCCACTTAAATCAGCCTCTGATTTGTCGTGATAGGCTCTTAGTCTCCTAAAAACTGAAGGGGGAAATGAATCTACAGCAATTAGGTAGGCCCTTGGCCTTCCTAGCCATGAATGGAATCTTCCTATCCCTTTCTCTCTCCTCCATTAAAGGGAAAATGAGGTTTCTCTCTCCTACTCACCACCTCCAGAATTTGAGTGGCATTTTGGGTAAATATCAGCCTCCAAAAGCTAGTGGGCAACTCAACTTGGGTTTAGCCCAAATGAGTTGGGCTAGGTTGGGTCAACTTGAGCTAATTTGAACTAATTTAGGGTTGAGTTGAAGAGAATCGGGTTCAAATGTGCCATCAACAAATATCCCTTAAACTCGTTTCAGTTATACAGGTGAACCAGATGAAAATACTCTAAGTCCAAAAGCGTTGAGTGGTGTCGAGAACTCTCAACGCCGCGTTGAGTGGCATCGAGAACACTCAATGCTGCGTTGAGTAGCGTTGAGACCAATCAACTCCACGTTGAGTGCCATTGAGTGGTGTTGAGACCACTCAATGCCTCGTTGAGTGGCGTTGAGACCACTCAACGTCGCGTTGAGTCCACTCAATGCCTCAACATCCCGAATGTTTCTAAGTCAAAAGCGTTGAGTGGCATTGAGACCACTCAACGCCTCGTTGAGTGGCATTGAGTGGTGTATAGACCACTCAATGCCGCATTGAGTGGTATTGAGACCACTCAATACTGCGTTGAGTCCTCTCGATGCCTCAACATCCAGAATGTTTCTAAGTCAAAAGAGTTGAGTGGCGTTGAGACCACTCAACGCTGCATTGAGCCCACTCAACGCCTCATTGAATGGCATCGAGTGCACTCAACGCCTCCTCGAATGGCATCGAGTGCACTGAATGCACTCGACGCCTATTGACTCTAGAATATTCTTTTCTTAAGTTAGAGTTAATTGAACCCCATACTAGGTCCTATATGAATCCACCCTAACCCTTGGGTCAAACCTAGTCTATCCCCATTCATCCACCACATGTCCTACCCTAATATAAGATAAGGGTTCTAGTTGCTTGAGGGATGTTACACCATTAATACCCACTATCTCCCGGCGATAGCAACTTTTATGTTCTGTTTTTCAGTTTTTGGGGTGTTACAAACCTCCCCTCCTTACAGAAATTTTGTCCCGAAAATTTATTCATCTGTAGGAAAATAGTACACAACTATTACAACTTTAGTTTTATAAAAAAACTCAGGAAACTCATCATGCATGGTTTGCTCACGCTCCCATATCAATTCTTCACGACCACAATTGTCCCAACGGACTTTGACCATCCCGATTGTCTTGCTTCGTAGTTGCCTGACCTCCGTATCCTCGATCTGAATGGGTCTAACCTTCATTATCTTCAAACCATCAACCCGTACCTTATCATCAGCCACAATTTTCATAAGCTCTTTCAAAGCATTCCGCAACATCTATATGTGAAACACATCGTGCAAACCACTTAACTCTATTGAAAGAGCTAATCGATAGGCAACTTCTCCAATCTGCTAAACTACATCAAATGGACCAAGATACCCCAGACTCAACTTTTTTAAGCGCTGAATCCTAGACACGCCTTTGAATGGCTTTGTCTTTAGATATACCCAATCTCCCACCGCAAACTCGATAATTTGGTGCTTGGCGTTGTAGTATTTAGCTTTCCTATCTTGAGCTACTAAAAGTCACTCACGTATCAAGCGTATAGTCAAATTTGTATCTTCGACCTCTTTATGCTTACACAACTTCGATTCGCCTGTTTCCGCCCAAGCTAAAGGTGTACGACATCTCCTACCGTATAAAGCTTCAAAGGGCGCCATTTGAATGCTAGCTTGATAGCTATTATTATAGGAGAACTCGATCATATAGAGATGGTCCTCCCACCTCTTCCCAATTTCTATGGCGCTCATCCGGAGCATATCAACCATTGTTCTATTGGTCATCCCGGTCTGACCATCCGTCTGCGAATAAAATGTCGTACTGAACTACAATTTCATAACCAACAACTGGTGGATTTTCCTTAAATCATTTGAAGTAAAGTGCCCGTCTCGTCACTGACGATGCTATGGGGCACTCCGTGCAATCGTACTATATAATCAACATACAAATTAACCAACTTTTCCACTGAATCGTCCTTCTTGTTCGGTATGAAGTTCAATACCTTTGTCAATTGGTCAACGATCACCCACAATACATCAATTCCGCTCTGTGATCTCGGCAACCCATGTATGAAATCCATAGAGATATCATCGAACTTCCACACCGGAATTGGTAACGAATTTAGGAAGCCTCCAGGCTTCTGACATTAAGCTTTTACCAAGGCACAAGTTTTGCACTTTGCCACGCAAAGAACTATGTCTTTCTTCAAACCCTGCCACTAGAACATCTTTTTCATGTCCTTGTACATCTTTGTGCTCCCTGGGTGAATTGAGTACTTCACGAAATGTGCTTCATACATCAATTCTTCCCATAGTTTACCCATATTCGGGAAGCACAAATGACCGTCTTTTCTCAAAACACCGTCATCCAAGGAGAATTGGGAATTTGACCCATCCACTGCATATCATTTCATACTCTCATCGAGTTTTATTGTTCGTCGAACCCTATCCGCAAGGTCATACTATACCTCCATCAAGTTTAGACACGCATTTGTAGTAGAATTCTTGTCAACACAAGAAATATCTAAGGCCTCTAACTCCTGGATCAGACGCTCATAATGCATCTACAATCAATTTGCCCATACCGGAGTCCGCCGACTCAGGGCATCTGCGACCACATTTCCCTTCTTGGGAGTGTAATGTATTTGGAAGGTGTAGTCCCTGAGGAACTCCATCCACCTCTACTGCTGCATGTTCAGATCTTTCTGATCTATCAAGTAATTAAGGGTCTTATGGTCCGTGAAGATGTCAACTTTCACGCTATATAAATAGTGACACCACAACTTAAGTGCAAAAATCACAGCCGCCAACTTTAAGTCGTTGACTGGATAATTTCACTTGTGCACTTTCAACTAGCGTGAGGCATAAGCAATAACTTTTTGAACTGAAGAAGAACGCGGCCTAAGCCGCTCCCTGAAGCATCACTATAAATTTCATAGTCGTTTGTACCACATAGAGAACTCAAGATTTGTGTTGTGGTCAAACGACTCTTTAACTCCTCAAAAGCTTGTGCGCACTCAGGCATCCAAATGAACTTCTGATCTTTCCTTGTCAGTATGGTGAGAGGTAAGGCTATCCGCAAAAAGTTTTCTACAAAGCACCTGTAGTAGCCCGCAAGTCCAAGGAAACTCAAGACTTCAGCTACAATAGATAACCCAGCCCACTCCCGTATCGCAACTATCTTCGGCGATTCCACCACAATACCCTCTCCACTAACCACAAGGCAAAGAAAAGCCACTGACGATAGCCAAGACTCGCACTTTGAGAACTTGGCATAAAGTTTGTTTCTCTTTAGGGTGTACAAAACCATCCGCAAATGATTTGCATGATCTTCTTAAGACTGAGCGTACACTAATATGTCGTCAATAAAGATGATCAAAAATAGGTCCAAGTACTCTCTAAATGTTCGATGAATTAAGTTCATGAATACCGATGGCGCATTTATTAGCCTAAATAGAATTACAGTGAACTCATAATGACCGTAGTGTGTACCAAATGCCGTCTTGGGAATGTCATCTTCCAGAATCCTCAATTGGTAATAGCTAGTCTTTAAATCCAGCTTCGAGTAGATAGTTGATCCCACTAGCTGATCGAACAAGTCATCAGTCTATGGTATCAAATACTTATTCTTCTCTGTCAACTTGTTTAATTCACGATAGTCAATGCATAGACCCAAGCTTCTATCCTTCTTCTTGAAAAAGACGACTGGTGCACTCCAATGTGACATACTTGGACGTATATTGCCTTGCTATAGCAATTCTTGTAATTGAACTTTTAGTTCCGCCATCTCCTTTGGCGCAAAATGGTACGGCGAGCGGGCCACAGGTTTTGCACCTGACACCAACTCTATAGCGAAGTCAATCTCCCGCTGGGGCGATAATGTTGGGTTTCTCTATGAAGATGGCACAACGCTTGTGCACGCAGCGGAAGGAATAAAACATCAAGACAACCCAAAAGAGATGAGATCGGGCCATGAAAATTGAATCAAGAAGTTAACAAATAACTTGGCAAAAATTACCTTAGCGGCGTTGAGTCACAACTCAACGGAGATGCTCCAAGATTCGTGTCCTCATCGGTGGGGAGTTCTACGTGGAATAACGTCCACATCTCTGCAGAAATCCACACGAGAGGGAGAACCCCGAGCTTCGTCGCACGAAGGGTTGGGAGGAAGATCAACCGCACCTATGCACTTCCCACGGACTGCTAGGTCTGTGCCAGGGAAAGCAAGATCGGTGACGGTCGCCGGAGATGAGGTCGACGACGGACCGAACATGCGGCGGCGGAATGATTCCGTCCGGCGGGGTCGGGATTCGGCGGATCGGGGATCGGCGAAACTTTTCCGTCGGCTCGATTCGTCTACAGGAATATCCCAATGATAGGTAATCTCTTTTTTCCAAAAAACCCTAAGTCCCCTATTTATACCAAAGGAATTAACAGTCCAAAGAACACCGCTATCCGCAGACCACCAAGGTTAGGGTATCAGAGTCATTCAGCGAGAATCAGCACAGGTTCGGCGAGAATCAGATCTAGATTCGGCATGAATCAGCAGACAGATTCGGCGAGAATCATGTAACACCCCAAAAAGACCCCAAAAAGACCCCAAAAAGACTCAAAATGTAGTTTGAAGTGCAGGTCATTTTACACGGCCTGGGACACGGGCGTGTCCCAGGGCGTGTCGGGGGTACACGGCCTGGGACACGGGCGTGTCCCAGGGCGTGTCACGCAAATTAAAATGTGGCCCGAGTCAGAAGATTACACGGCCTTGAACCAAGCCTTGAACACGGGCGTGTCAGGTTGGACACGGGCGTGTCCGATGCCGTGTTCCGACCCGTGTACTGCTTGCAGCTCGTTGAGGCAAGGGTGACACGGGCGTGTCTCAGGAATGACACGGGCGTGTCAGGTTCGACACGGGCGTGTCGATGCCCGTGTTCTGGTAAATCTCAGTCGGTACGATTACCGTGTGTGCTGCTTAAGGGTACACGGCCTGTGACACGGGCGTGTCACAGGCCGTGTCAGCCAAAAATTGGGTTTTTTGGGCAAATCGTGGCCATTCAGATTTCTCTCTTTTGATCCAAGGGCTCAGGTGGTTTCCTGGCTGGATTTAATCCGTGAAGGCTGATGAAGATTCATTCTTCATGTGCTTAAGGAAGAGAGAAAGAGAGAGGAGGAAGAAGAAGGAGGAGGAGATCAAGCCACCGGCGGAGTTCCCGTGGTCCGATTCGTGATCCGAAGCCGGCGTTGTGAAGGCAAGGCTGCTGCGGTTCTTTCTCACCGGCTAGTTTTCGATGGCTCCCAAGAGATCGACAAGGGTAACGATCTCCCTTCTTGGACATGTGAAGTCCTTCTTTTCTGCATTGCATAGGGAAAACCCTTCCCCGCGAGTGTGCGGTGGGTTGTGGTGTCTCTTGGGGTAGATATGTGAAGTCCCCCTTGTTAGAGGCCGGAATTGGAGTACGGCTCTAGGCATGCTGTGTGAAGCCCATCTGGACATGGTCTGGATTGGTGATGCTTGTTTGCATATCGGAGAAGGATCCGTGATTATGGCTTGTGTTGCCTTGTGCCTACCTGTTGCTTGGTGCAGCAGGAAGTACTGGATGATGTCCAGGAAATGAAGAGGGTTGGATGCAACTCTTGTGGCCGTGCGTTGCCACTTTATGAGCGGTTGAGCCGTTGGGCTGCAACTCGATGAAAAGGCAGATTACCGAACAGGAAAGGTGAAACCGACCCGCGCCTATAAATAGCCATGGATACTTCCGTATTCGAGGTGGCACGGCGACTTGAGCAACGGGGGGTGGCTGATCCGTACCTGCGTTAGGTCCGTCCGACTTGGAAGCCTGGTTATAGGTTTTGTTGGAGTGCCTAATGAGAGTCTTAGGCCCGCGCGCCGGAAAGACTAGAATGCTCAAATACCGTGTAGACGGTGGTGTTGACCCTGGTATTCCGGTACACCGAGAATGTGCCCTGAGTGCACGGACTGTCGGGCCGTGTGGCCGATAGTTGTGATGGCTTGAATGTGCCTGCGCGCACATAGTTGCTATATGATGATGCCATGCTTTGCAGGGAAAGAATGCTAATGCCCCGAGAAAGGGGTAAGATTGTTATAATTCGGTCAGCTGAATGCTGACCGTTGCATTGTTTGCCACCGGTTGGGTGGATTGTTCCCTTGCAGGTGCTGGAGAGCCAAGTGGTAAGTAAAGGGCTGAAGCCCTACTGCTGTTGCTGCTGTTGCTGCGGCTAGCCCTTGAAGGCTAAGCGAATGTTTTTGCTTATTTGCTTTTACTCATGTATGGCCGGCCTGCGCGTCGAGGTTTGTAAACCATACGTTGTGAAAAGAGGAACTGTAAGGCCTTAAGGCCAAACTCTATGTATTTGTGTACATTCCGTGATATATATAAAGGTGGTTTATATATTGGACATTCCTGGTTAGAGTTCAAATTACTACTTAAAGCTTCCGCTAGAATGCTCTGAGTTAGGATTCGTGGTTGGTTTGGTATTATCCTGTGACCTCACCGTCTGTTTGTGGCATATAGTGTGGGGCCCCGGCCGGACCTTCTACTATACGTCATTTAACGGATGGGGTCGTTACAAATCATCTGCCGATTCGTCGACAATCAAGGATAGAATCGTCGAGCATCACCAATCGCCGGGAATCAAACACTTTTGATTCTCGACGAATTCGTCGAGAGTCGTCGAGTATCACTCGACGATTCTCGACGAATCATTCGCGATGAATGATTCTCAACGAATTCGTCGAGAGTCGTCGAGTCATACTCAATGATTCTCGACGAATCATTCTCGACAAACTCGTCAAGAGTCGTCGAGTCATACTCGATGATTCTCGACGAATTTGCCTTAGCAACATTTTCCTGACTCCCCCATAGTATATGGTGATTGGTAACCCTTACCAACACAGTCAATCTTTCAATCTCTTCACATGCTCTTATGTGCGACCCTACAGGCTAATATCGCGTTGGCAGTGAGATTACATGTTTGACCACTTCTTGATCACCATGGTAACTCCAACAGTCTCCCACTTGATCTTGAAAGTATCAAACCAAAAACCTCACAAACAATGAGCGGCATCTAGCAATGCATCATTGCTCCCCAAGTAATAAGAGTTCATAACTCATAAGCCTTTATGAACAATGTCTCAGCGTTGTCTTTGTCCCTTTGTCCCTTACATCCGGAAAGAACTAGAGGCATGGACCGTGTCACCCTCATAGTAGCTCAATCCAAGTTTCTTGATTTAGAACGGATTTCCAGAGAATGGTGAGTCTAATATCATATATTGACTCAACCAAGCATGGCCATGCATTTCTAAGTCCAGTTCCATCAAGGGGCCCATGGACGTAACTCCTGTCATATAGGAGGACAAATCCTATATCTGCTCACACACAAACACCCAAATTATTCGTAACGTGCCCAACAACCACCCTTATCATCAACCTTTCTCAAGGAAGACTTTAGATGGAATCAAAGCATGCTCTTCCTCACCTTATGAATGTTGTGACTTCAGGTCAAAGGACCACAACACCATTGTCAATTGAGACCTACTCGTGACACGATTAGATAACAATCCACAGAGTAGTCTCAGGTTGGGTCTGTCCAGTACAACTTGTTCATTAACAAGTACCCACGTGATGACTTGATATCACAATATCATGACCTGTGAGAATTGGTCATCAGTCAATGCACGTGATAGTCTGAAGGTATCATCATCACCCAAAGCTTCTATGATGATACAACGACCAGGGACCTTTTAAGAATGAAGGTTCAAATAAATCATAGGCTCTCACATTCATGTCAGGTACTTGATGTCTTATGGAAGCGAACATTCTAAGGGTATTTATTATGATAACATTTAACTATCGCATAGAGAAAACATAATAAAAGAACATACCATTAATAGTAAAAGAAAAATATTGGTACATAATTCATCATATGAATAAACAATCAACATCCAACAGAATATATGTTTACATGAAACCCACAAGGCTCTCACTAGAGTTGATCATTTAGGTATCGCATACCCATTGATCTAGTATGACCATCTTGCTTTCTCTGCACGAGAGGCTTTGTCAGTGGATCTGCAATGTTCTCCTCAGTCGGCACTCTGCAAATGTTCACATCTCCTCGTTCGACAATCTCACGAATAAGATGGAACCGCCGAAGTATGTACATGGAGCGCTGTTGGGATCTAGGTTCCTTAGATTGTGCAATTGCACCATTGTTATCATAGTAGAGAACTATGGGACCAACAATGATAAGAACTACATTAAGCTCGCCGATGAATTTCCTAATACATACAGCCTCCTTCGCTATGTTAGCTGCAGCGATATACTCGGCCTCTGTTGTAGAATAAGCAACTGTCTCTTGCTTGAAACTCTTCCAGCTCACAGCTCCTCCATTAAGGCAAAACACAAAACCTGACTGAGACTTTGAGTCATCCCTATCAGTTTGGAAGCTAGCATCCGCGTAACCACTTACAACGAGCTCTTTCTCTCCACCATACACTAGAAACACATCCTTTGTCCTTCTTAAGTACTTCAGGATATTCTTGACTGCAATCCAGTGACACTCACTAGGGTCTGACTGATACCCGCTAGTCATGCTCAAAGCAAAGGAGACATCGGGTCAAGTACACAACATTGCATACATGATTGATCCAATTGCCGAAGCATATGGAATTAACTTCATGCGGTCCTTATCTTCATAAGATTTTGGACACTGGTCCTTAGAGAGATTCACACCATGAGACATGGGTAAAAATCCTTTCTTGGACTCAAGCATGTTGAACCGCTTCAACACCTTCTCAATATATGTACTCTGGGTCAAACCCAGCAACTTCTTCTATCTATCTCTATAGATCTTAATACCGAGTATATAAGTCGCTTCACCCAAATCATTCATAAAAAAACAATTCCCTATGTTGTTCTTAACAACTTTCAGGGTAGGAATGTCATTCCCAATCAACAGTATGTCATCTACATACAATATCTGGAAGACAACAATGCTCCCACTGATTCGCTTGTAAACACAAGGCTCATCTTCATTCTTGATGAAACCAAACTCTTTGATTTTCTCATCAAAATAAAGATTCCAACTTCGAGAGGCCTGCTTCAGTCCATAAATGGACCTGTTCAGCTTGCATATTTTAGTGGCTTTATTTGGAGATACAAAACCCTCGGGTTGTGTCATGTACACTTCTTCAAGGAGGTTTCCATTAAGGAAAGCCATTTTGACATCCATCTGCCAGATCTCGTAGTCATAATATGTAGCAATAGCAAGCAATATCCTTATAGACTTTACCATGACAACAGGGGAAAAAGTCTCATCATAGTCAATACCATGAATTTGCTTGAAACCCTTAGCCAGTAGTCGCCCTTTGAATGTTTGTACATTCCCATCCATATCGGTCTTCTTCTTGAAGACCCACTTGCACCCTATGGGTCGTACCCCTTCAGGTGGTTCCACCAAGTTCCAAACATGGTTTGCATACATGGAGTTCATTTCAGATTTCATAGCCTCAAGCCATTTGTCGGAGTCCGGTCCATTAATAGCCTCTTGGTAGGTTGCTGGTTCATCATCATGATCCATAAGTAACACATTACCTATTTGAGACATGAGAAATCCATATCTCTCAGGATCAAACCTCGGTCTACCAGATCTACGTAGGACTTGTGTTTCTTGAGCAGGTTCTCTAGCTACAATATCTTGTAGTCCTGTCTCAGAATCCAGTTCCGGTTCATTCACTACTTTTGGTTCTTGAACTTCTTCAAGTTCTACCTTTTCAGTCTTTCTTGATAAGAACTCTTTCTCTAAGAAGACGCCATTCCTTGCGACAAACATTTTGCCCTCGGACGGTAGGTAAAAGTAATATCCTTTCGTTTCCTTAGGATATCCCATAAGATAACATTTATCCGATTTGGGTTCCATCTTGTCGGGCATTTGACGTCGCACGTATGCCTCACAGCCCCAAATTTTAATGAATGACATACTAGGACGCTTCCCAGTCCATATCTCATATGGTGTCTTCAGAACCGTTTTTGTTGGAGAGCGATTCAGTGTCATAGTAGCAGTCTCTAAAGCAAAACCCCAAAAGGAAATAGGCAAGTCTTTATGACTCATCATCGAACGTACCATGTCTAACAAAGTACGATTTCTCCTCTCAGACACACCATTATGCTGTGGTGTTCTAGGTGGAGTGAGCTATAATACAATACCACACTCTTTCAGATGATCACGAAACTAATGACTCAGGTATTCACCACCTCGATCAGATCGGAGTGCTTTAACCCTTTTACCCAACTGGTTTTCTACTTCATTCTTAAACTCTTTGAACTTTTCAAAGGTCTCGGATTTGGACTTCATAAGATACACATATCCGTATCTACTGAAATCATCAGTAAATATAACGAAGTAAAAATACCCACCTCTAGCCATGGAGCTCAAGGGTCCGCATACATCACTATGTACAACACCAAAGAGATCCTCAGCCCTCTCAGTATAACCAGTGAAAGGGCTTTAGTCATTTTTCCTAACAAACAAGATTCGCATCGCTCAAATGATTCATAATCAAATGAGTCCAAAAGTCAATCTTTATGGAGCTTGGATATGCGCTTCTCATTTATATGACCCAAACGACAATGCCAGAGATATGTAGGGTTTAAGTCATTCGTTATTAGTCTTTTGTTATTTTCTACATTATAGATCTGATGGTTCAAGTTCAAAACATAAAGACCATTAAAAAATTAGGCTACAGCATAACAAACATCATTCTTAAATATAGAACAACAGTTGTTCTTAATTATAAAAGAAAATCCAATCATGTTCAAGCATGAAATTGATATAATGTTTCAAGTTATGGCGGGAATAAAATAACAGTTATTTAGTTCTATTACAAGCCCACTGGGCAAAGAAAGACGGTAAACCCCTACGGCCACAGCAGCAACTCTTGCTCCATTGCCGACACACAGGTCCACCTCCCCTTTACTCAGCAATTTTCTCCTTCCCAGTTCCTTCATATTTGTACAAATATGTGAACCACATCTGGTATCCAATACCTAAGATGAAGGAGTAGAATGGTTTATCTCTATAACGTAAATATTCGAAGCGGAAGTCATACCACCCTTTATTTTCTGCAGACCCTCAATGTAAGAAGGATAGTTCCTCCTCCAATCACCAGCCTTGCCACAGTGGTGGCATTTCCCTTCCTTCACTGTGCTCTTCTTCTTCATCAGTGCAGAAGACTTGGGCTCGAGATGTGACTTAGGTCCCACCTTCGTCTTCTTAGAGCCCATGCCCTTGCCCTTGCCCTTATGCACCATCAGTATGTGTAACACCCCTATCCGTCGCATATCATATAGCAGTAGGTCCGGCCGGGGCCCGACGCCATATACTACGGACAGACCGGTTGGTTACATGTTGAAACCAATCAACCAATCACAACGTCCTACACAACACCTAGCGGAAGCAATTTATTAGAGTTGCAAAGAATAAAGAACCCTGCCAAGCATGAATGTCCACTACTCAAACCCATAGGAATGTATAATACACAAAACGGAAAAAATAGCCTTAAGGCTTTACAAGAGTTGCTTAAATACAAGTATCTTCCAAACCTCGGCACGCAGGCCGGCCACACATGAGTACAAGAGGTAAAACACTCAAAACAAGGCCTTCGAGGGCCAGCACAGCAACTTGGGCTTTAGCCCGCTAATTACCTCTCAGCTCCGCAGCACCTGCAAGCAACAACCCACCGCACGGTGGTAAACAAAGGCAACGGTCAGCAATGCTGACCAAATTATAACGATTCCGCCCCCAAATCGGGGCGGCAAAGCTTCTCCCCTGCACTTGTTAGCAAAACACGCAACACAGCCAAACAAGCATCTCAACATAGGTGCACGCTCTCACGGCCGTACACCCCGTGCTCTCAGGGCACTTACTCGGCGAAGCCAGTCCGAACCCCGTCCGGTCCTCGACTCCACCACCACCCCCAGGATGGCAATCTTTGTGAGCATTTAGTCTTCTCAGCCGCAGCCTAGACTCGATCTCCAAATCTCGATAAGTCCCACGTAAACTTTAGGTCGCTTTAACCGAGCAGGTGGAGCGGGTAGAGGGCTACTAGTCCGTTGCTCACTCCGCCACTGCCATTCGGCCCTTTGGCGCGGACTAAGCTTTCCCCAGTCCCAATTAACGATCAAACACGGTACATAGCCCCGCTAAGTACCCGGTTGGCTCCCAGGCCACCGTTATGACAGAACTACATTTCCGTCCAAGATTTCCGGGTGCACCTCGGGTTTCATCCCCAAGGCTCCCTGCTGCAATCCAATCATGATACATAGCCCCGCTATGTTCCCGGCTGGCACCCAGGCCACCGAGATGGCAGAACTTCGTTTCCGCCCAGATTTCCGGGTGCACCTCGGGGTTAATCCCCAAGATTCCCTGATGCATTCTACCGCATAGCAACCCGAAAACAACCACAACGCTCGGAGTCTTCTCCGGCTAAAATATGCATAGCAAAACATCACCGATCCGGAACACACGTCCGGGTAGGCTTCACACAACATGCCTATGTCCGTACTACGATTCCGGACTCTAACAAGGGGGACTTTACATATCTACCCCAAGGAATCCCACGATCTCGCTGCACACTCGCGGGAGAGGGGTTTTCCCATGCAAAGGAAGAAGAGCTTCACATGCTCAAGAAGAGAATCGTTACCCTTTCGCTTTTCCGCGGCGCCATCGAAAACTATGCGGTTGGAAAGCACCGCAACGATGTCACCTCCGCGGATCTGGACTCGGATCGCGATTCGGAGCTCCGAAGCTCCTTCGGCGGCCGGATCTTGGTCTCCTCCTCCAAACTTGCTCTCCCCTCTCTCTAAACTCTTAGAGAGAGATTGGCTAAGGGAAATGAGGATTCCCAACCCTAAATCCCGGATAAAACCCCTCAGGAACAGCCCCCCACCGTTGGATCCAAAGCCAAGGAAACGAACGGTCAAGATTAGATCTGAAATCCCAAAAACTGGGCCGAACACGGGTTCACACACGGCCGTGTGCCTGGCCGTGTAGCTCATTCGCCGTCTCGACACAAATTGAAAACCAGCACACGGCCTTTGACACGGCCTCCGACACGCCCGTGTCGCCTGCGACACGCCCGTGTCGGGACCCGTGTCACGCCCGCCGTGTGCAAATTATCAACACTTCGCAGTCAGAGAGGTACACGGCTTGGATACACGGCATCAGACACGCCCGTGTCAAACTAGACACGCCCGTGTTCGTGCCCGTGTCATTTCCCGTGTACCCAACCGCACAGCCCAGGTGTGACACGGCCTGGGACACGCCCGTATCCTAGGCCGTGTTCCACCACACGACCATCGTCGATCTGTACTGGTCGACGACACGGCCAGCTCGACGGCTCGAGCTCGACACGCCCGACACGGCCTCCGACACGCCCGTGTCGGGGCCCGTGTCACCTGCACCAAAAATCTGCCTTGGCCAAATTTGATCCCCGTCGCTCCTACAACATTTTGGGGTGTTACAATTCTACCCCCCTTAAAGAATTTCGTCCACGAAATTAATATAGGAAGAACATGACTTAACGCAAAACAGTACCTGAGCGGAACAATCCCGGGTACTCCACGAGCATAGACTGCTCCCGTTCCCAAGAGAGCTCCCCACACCCGCAATTATTCCCACTGGACCTTAACCATCCGGATCTCCTTGTTACGGAGTCTCTTGACCTCCACAACTTCGATACGAATGGGCTTGACCTTAGTCGTCAACCCCTCGTCTACCGGCACTTGGTCAACCGCGATCACCTGCGAAGGCTCTTGCACCGCCTTCCGCACACAGAAATGTGGAACACATCATATAATCCACTTAATTTCTCCGATAACCTCACACGGTAAGCAGCTTCGTCGACTCGCTCCAGAACCCCAAAAGGTCCAAGGTATCTCGGGCTCAGCTTCTTCAAGCGTCTCACCCGTGAAACCCCCTTGAACGGCTTCACTTTAAGGTATACCCAATCGCCTACCGCGAACTCCACGTTCCGGTGCTTGGCATTGTAATACTTCATCTGCCAGTCCTGAGCGATCAACAAGCGCTCCCGAATGATCCACACTAACGAGGTAGCACTCTCCACCTCCAGCTTCTTGTACAACCTTGCCTCACCCGTTTCTAACTAGGATAACGGCGTGCGACATTTTCTACCATATAGGGCCTCCAAGGGCGCCATTTGGATACTCGCCTGGTAGCTATTATTGTACGAGAACTCCACTAAAACAGGTGGTCCTCCCAAAGCTTCCCGAAGTCTAGAACACACATGCTGGGCATGTCCTCCATCGTTCTCTTGACCCTCTCGGTCTGCCCATCCGTCTGCGGATGGAAAGCTGTGCTGAACTTTAACTCTGTTCCCAGCATCTGCTGCACCAACCTCCAATCATTGGATGTGAACCGCCCATCGCGATCACTCACAATGCTACGGGGCACACCATGCAGTCTAACAATATGGTCAACATACAACTTTGCCAACTTCTCCACCGAGTCATCCTTCCTATGCAGAATGAAGTGCGACACCAGTGTCACCACAACTACGATCACACAAACGACGCCGTTAATTCACTGTGACTTTGGCAAACCATGCCCACAGTCCAGTCGAACTTCTATTCCGAACTAGGCATGGATTCAAGAATCCCCCGGCACTTGGCACTCTGCCTTCACTAAGGCGCAAGGCTGGCACTTTGCCACCTATGGTGCCACGACCTTCTAAAGTTCTGGCCACCAGAGTACTTCTTCAGATATCGGCACAACTTCGTGCCTCTTAAGCGAGTTGAGTACTTGATATGACGTATCACAACTCCACCAACAGATTATCCACGCTTGGGCCGCACAAACAATGGTCTTACCTTGGTGGCCCACCTACAACCGTCGATTCAGGATTTCGACCCAACGAGCCGCACTCATGATTTCCTTCATGCAGCTACACAAACCATAGTTTGCCAATTACGATCAGCCAGGTCATACTGGACTTCCGTCCAGTTCAACAATGCTTCGGCGCTAGTCTGCTTGTCAACACAACGGATCTGTAGCGCTTCCAATTCCTGAACTAGCCTCTCAACAAGTACCAACAACCATTTGGCTTGGGCGGGAGCCCTGCGACTCAACGCCTCCACACTGCGTTGTCCTCGCCGGGTGCATGATAAATCTTGAACGTATAGTCCCCCAGGAACTCCTTTCATCTCTGCTGCCTCAAGTTCAGGTCCTATTGATCCAACAGATATTTCAGGCTCTTGAGGTCGGTATGAATATCGACCTAACGTCATACGAGTAGCGCCTCCACAGCTTAAGCGCAAATATCACGGCCGCCAACTCCCAGTCGCGGACCGAATAATTCCTTTCATGCACTTTTAGCTGACGCAAACCATAGGCTATCAAGTTCCCATGCTGCAACAGCACACAACCCAAACCACTACCCGAAGCGTCACTAAGAACCTCGAAGCCCTCGGTCCCACTCGGCGAACTAAGCACTGGCGTCGTGGTCAACCGACTCTTCAGCTCTTCAAAAGCTTGCGCACCCTCATGCGCCCACACAAAACTCTGATCTTTCCTTGTCAAAGTCGTGAGAGGTAGCGCTATCCGCGAGAAGTTTTCCTCGAAGTGCCTGTAAAAGCCGGCAAGCCCCAGCAAACTCCGGACTTCCTCTACCGAAGACAACACAGGCCACTTCCGTATTGTAACAGTCTACGCCGGATCCACCGCAACTCTTCCCCACTGACTAAGTGACCAAGAAATGACACTGAAGATAACCAAGGCTCGCCTTTGGAGAACTTTGCGTATAGCTCGTTCCTCCTTAACGTCCCCAAAACCAAACGCAGATGCTTGAAGCGATCTCCTTCGCACTGCGAGCACACCGATAGGTTGTCAATAAAGACGATCACAACACGGTCTAAGTACTCCCTAAACGTTCTGTTCATCAGGTCCATGAACACCGATGGCGCATTAGTCAGCCCGAACGACAGGACCATAAACTCGAAATGCCCATATCTTGTGTTGAACGCTATCTTTGAGACAACACTTTCCTTGATTCTCATCTGATAGTAACCAGACTTAAGTTCCAACTTTAAGTACACCGATGACCCACCCAGCTGATCAAACAGATCGCCAATACTTGGGACCGGGTACTTGATCTCTTTTAACGACTTGCTCAGTTTTTCATAAACGATTCAGAGCCGCAAACTCCCGTCCTTCTTCTACACGAAGAGGGCCGGCGTGCTCCAAGACGACAAACTTGGACGCACAAAAACCTTGATCCATACCCTCATCAAATTGAACTTTCAGTTCTGCCAACTCATTAGGCGTTAGCCTATAAGGAGAGCATGACCCAGATTTGGCACCTGACGCCAGCTCACTCGCGAAATCGATTGTTCGCTACGGGGGGGGGGGGGGACTCCAGGGAAACTCATCAGGATATTCGGATACACCCGAGATACTACCCATGTAGGTTTAGGCTTCAAAGCCTCCCATGGTTACAGAATCTCTTTTCGCACGCATTGAACATCCGTAACGCCACAACGCATCCAATTCGTCCTTTGCCATCGAAGAAGGTACTTCAATACATGATATAAACCCCTTGGACAAAAGGTGCGTGAAGCTCTCGTATCGAACAATGCTCTCGCCGGATTGCCAATAATCTAAACAAAGCCTAGAACCTCCAGTCCTAAGCTAACACGCAAAAGGTAGCAGGTATAAGAAGCTAAATTGCTATCAATTAAACCATACCTGATTTCCCGACGGTCGGCCACATGACCTCCTGCTGGCCAAGGATGTTCACTCCCAGTTGTGCCGGAGTAAATAGCGGTGCGGTAGACGCCACCGCATTCCTTTCTCCTCCAAGATTGCCCCCGACTTCTTTTTGGACATTGGGCGTCCGAACCAACAGTCTCGGGCATAGTGCCCCGGCTTTCCACAAACAAAGCATTCATCCAGGGTTTGGACTGTAGTCGCTCCGGATGTGCTAGAGGAAGGGACTAGACCCGACCTCCTAGCCTTCTTGTACCACCTACGGTACCCAGATTTTGAGGTTGTCCGCTTGACCACCGAATCTCCGACTGTTGCTGCCGAAACTTTCCTTGTCTTCTGAGCACTCTCCCAACACTCTCTGGCGAGGTGCCCTTTCTTGCCACAAGAATAACATTTGACGGTAGTTTGGGTAGTAGATGACCCAGCCTCTTCTCTCGGCATCTTTCGATACGCAGTCCTTATAGGATCCGTAAGGTTTGGTACCCTACTCATCGGTACTCGGTGAGTTTCCCCCAACTCCACTTCCAACGCTCTGGCCGATTCCACCAAGGCTCGGAATCCCAATAACTTTGGTCCTAGCAGTAGGATACGCAACTCGCTGCGCAGACCGTTATAAAATCTATCCACTATAGATTGCTCGCTTTCCCATTCAAAGCCTGGGTAGCGCCTTACCATAAGGAACGTCTGCAAATATGCGTCCACCGAATGCGCTCCCTGCGCCACAGTCATGCTCCTCTGCTGCTCTACTTGACCCCCAAATGCCCTTTGCTCCAGCATACCACCCGATGTTGGGGCCATCTCAGGGACAAATGGTTGCACATTACTCCCATGATGTGCGTTGCTTATAGCGAACACCACTTCAACCACCCTTCTTATGGTTTCCAAAGACGTAGGGGTCTCCAACACATCGCTGGGTGCATTACTTTTCTCAGAAAGTGCGCATTCAGACTGCCACGCGCCACTCTCGGACACCTACAGTCGAACAGAACACCAATAAGGGACCGAACAAAATTGCAAAAAGCAATTATAGGAACACGCAGGTTCCCCAAACATGTGTATTTTCATTCCTAAGTGGACATTCATGGGTTCTTTTCATGTTATAACGATGACGCACATACATGTGCTCACCACCCCTTAAAGTGAATTCGTCCACGAATTCATTTAAGCTTGACCGAAACCAGTAGTCTGATACCAATTTGTAACACCCCTATCCGTTGCATAGCATATAGCAGTAGGTCCGGTCGGGGCCCGACGCTATATACTACGGACAGACCGGTTGGTTACACGTTGAAACCAATCAACCAATCACAACGTCCTACACAACACCTAGCGGAAGCAATTTATTAGAGTTGCAAAGAATAAAGAACCCTGCCAAGCATGAATGTCCACTACTCAAACCCATAGGAATGTATAATACACAAAACGGAAGAAATAGCCTTAAGGCTTTACAAGAGTTGCTTAAATACAAGTATCTTCCAAACCTCGGCACGCAGGCCGGCCACACATGAGTACAAGAGGTAAAACACTCAAAACAAGGCCTTCGAGGGCTAGCACAGCAACTTGGGCTTTAGCCCGCTAATTACCTCTCAGCTCCGCAGCACCTGCAAGCAACAACCCACCGCACGGTGGTAAACAAAGGCAACGGTCAGCAATGCTGACCAAATTATAACGATTCCGCCCCCAAACCGGGGCGGCAAAGCTTCTCCCCTGCACTTGTTAGCAAAACACGCAACACAGCCAAACAAGAATCTCAACATAGGTGCATGCTCTCACGGCCGTACACCCCGTGCTCTCAGGGCACTTACTCGGCGAAGCCAGTCCGAACCCCGTCCGGTCCTCGACTCCACCACCACCCCCAGGATGGCAATCTTTGTGAGCATTTAGTCTTCTCAGCCGCAGCCTAGACTCGATCTCCAAATCTCGGTAAGTCCCACGTAAACTTTAGGTCGCTTTAACTGAGCAGGTGGAGCGGGTAGAGGGCTACTAGTCCGTTGCTCACTCCGCCACTGCCATTCGGCCCTTTGGCGCGGACTAAGCTTTCCCCAGTCCCAATTAACGATCAAACACGGTACATAGCCCCGCTAAGTACCCGGTTGGCACCCAGGCCACCGTTATGATAGAACTACATTTCCGTCCAAGATTTCCGGGTACACCTCGGGTTTCATCCCCAAGGCTCCCTGCTGCAATCCAATCATGATACATAGCCCCGCTATGTTCCCGGCTGGCACCCAGGCCACCGAGATGGCAGAACTTCGTTTCAGCCCAGATTTCCGGGTGCACCTCGGGGTTAATCCCCAAGATTCCCTGATGCATTCTACCGCATAGCAACCCGAAAACAACCACAACGCTCGGAGTCTTCTCCGGCTAAAATATGCATAGCAAAACATCACCGATCCGGAACACACGTCCGGGTAGGCTTCACACAACATGTCTATGTTCGTACTACGATTCCGGACTCTAACAAGGGGGACTTTACATATCTACTCCAAGGAATCCCACGATCTCGCCGCACATTCGCGGGAGAGGGGTTTTCCCATGCAAAGGAAGAAGAGCTTCACATGCTCAAGAAGAGAATCGTTACCCTTTTGCTTTTCCGCGACGCCATCAAAAACTATGCGGTTGGAAAGCACCGCAACGGCATCACCTCCGCGGATCTGGACTCGGATCGCGATTCGGAGCTCCGAAGCTCCTCCGGCGGCCGGATCTTGGTCTCCTCCTCCAAACTTGCTCTCCCCTCTCTCTAAACTCTTAGAGAGAGATTGGCTAAGGGAAATGAGGATTCCCAACCCTAAATCCCGGATAAAACCCCTCAGGAACAGCCCCCCACCGTTGGATCCAAAGCCAAGGAAACTAACGGTCAAGATTAGATCTGAAATCCCAAAAACTGGGCCGAACACGGGTTCACACACGGCCGTGTGCCTGGCTGTGTAGCTTATTCTCCGTCTCGACACAAATTGAAAACCAGCACACGGCCTTTGACACGGCCTCCGACACGCCCGTGTCGCCTGCGACACGCCCGTGTCGGGACCCGTGTCACGCCCGCCATGTGCAAATTATCAACACTTCGCAGTCAGAGAGGTACACGGCTTGGAGACACGGCATCAGACATGCCCGTGTCAAACTAGACACGCCCGTGTTCGTGCCCGTGTCATTTCCCGTGTACCCAACCGCACAGCCCAGGTGTGACACGGCCTGGGACATGCCCGTGTCCTAGGCCGTGTTCCACCACACGACCATCGTCGATCTGCACTGGTCGACGACACGGCCAGCTCGACGGCTCGAGCTTGACACGCCCGACACGGCCTCCGACACGCCCGTGTCGGGGCCCGTGTCACCTGCACCAAAAATCTGCCTTGGCCAAATTTGATCCCCGTCGCTCCTACAACATTTTGGGGTGTTACAGTATGGGGCTGGCAGGCTTGGCCTTCTTCATGTTGATCTCGGCAGTTCATAACATGCCTAGGAGCTCGGGCAGTGTCTTGTCTATTTCATTCATGTTATAGTTCAAGACAAACTACTCGTAACTGTCCGGCAACGATTGCAGGATCAGATCTGTGGCCAACTCTTGACCTAGAGGATAACCCAGTCTTTCAAGGTTCTCTATATACCCAATCATCTTGAGTACGTGAGTCCCTACTGAGTCTCGAACTCCCACTGAAATAACGCTTTTGTGACGTCAAACCTCTCTTGACGAGCTTTCCCTTGAAACATTTTCTTGAGATGCTCGTCAATATCCTTGATCCCCATGTTCTCATGTTACTTCTGAAGCTCAGAGTTCATGGTGGCAAGCATAAGGCATTCGATGTCTAAGGCGTCATCAGTATACTTCTTATAAGTATCTTTATCAGCACGGGAAGAATTCCCGGTCGGCACCTCGGGGGGTTCTTCTTCCAAGACATAGAGATTTCACTCTTGCCTCAGAACAATTCTCAGGTTCCTGTACCAGTCCATATAGTTAGTCCCACTGAGATTATCCTTCTCAAGGATGGCTCTCAGAGATAGAGTGGAGTGTGAACTACTTGCCATGGAATTCTACAAGAATTCATGCAGAATAATATTAGTACCAAAATTTCAAATACAATTTATTTTAATTTGGACTTCAATTAAAACTCCCACTATTTTATTCGAAATAATAGCCCTCACTATCAATTCGGAGAGTTCATGCGAGCTACTCTCTTAGTGGACAAGATCCATATTTCACCAACAAAATGAGTCAGCTTTGGCTTTCCTCTCACAATGCGGTTATTTAGGTAGGCAACGCTTGCCAATTGCATCCTCATGCAATTCTTGTATGGGTTGTGAATAACTCCTTATTCGCATCTATCATATGGTGCATGCTAACCCTATGCCTCTAGGCACTCAACCTTTGAGGTCACCTATTTAAGTTATACCCGATGTCGACAGTGGGATATCACAATTATCCGCTCGCACCCTTACCAAGATAGATTAATGCACCTTGCTTTGGCAAGCCCACACTTCATCGATCGAGGCAGGAAGAGTGTAATCCATCGGAAGGCATCCGAACACTTAATATTAGAGGAAGGGATTTTGATTATGGTTTAACAATTAACCATGATCAACATTTGATCAATGTGCAAATCCACAGAAAAACAATTTCTAAAATCCACATGCATCCCTTATGTGCACAACCTGACACTATCAACATTTGATAGAAAGGAAGGGCTAAATCTGAACATCCGGACTCTTCCAAATCTTCAGATTTACATGTATTGGACAAAAGCAAAGACAACTCAACTTAAAGCAGTAGACAAGCTCGTCTCTCATTGTTTGATTCAAAATCAAAAACAATACACTGGTTCACTAACCATTCGAGGGGAGGTTACTGCTAAGGAGAAAACAATTTCTAACAATTAGAAATTACCATGAAATCCTAGACGTTCCTGGCGGGGACCTAAGGGGCAGGGCACCTAACCTGTGGGTTATGGGCCCACCGATTTCCCTTGAAAAAACCATCAACAATTGATGTACCAGGAATAAATCTAGACATTTAGAACACTTCTAAATCCCTAGGTTTACACGCACTGGAATAACCTTACTTCCAAAAACAACAATCATGGCAGAAACCTCCCTCTGATACCACTGTTGGGTTTCTCTATGAAGATTGCACAACGCTTGTGCACGCAGCGGAAGCAATAAAACATCAAGATAACCCAAAAGAGATTGGATCGGACCATGAAAATTGAATCAAGAAGTTAACAAATAACTAGGCAAAAATTACCTTAGCGGCGTTGAGTCACAACTCAACGGAGATGCTCCAAGCTTCATGTCCTCGTCGGTGGGGAGTTCTACGTAGAATAACGTCCACGTCTCTGCATAAATCCACACGAGAGGGAGAACCCCGAGCTTCGTCGCACGAAGGGTCGGGAGGAAGATCAACTGCACCTATGCACTTCCCACGGACTGCTAGGTCTGCGCCAGGGAAAGCAAGATCGGCGACGGTCGCCGGAGATGAGGTCGACGGCGGAGCGAATAGGCGGCGACGGAATGATTCCGTCCGGCGGGGTCGGGATTCTGCGGATCGGGGATCGGCGGAACTTTTCCGTCGGCTCGATTCATCTACAGGAGTATCCCGATGAGAGATAATCTCTTTTTTCCCAAAAACCCTAAGTCCCCTATTTATACCAAAGGCATAAACAGTCAAAAGAACACCGCTATCCGCAGACCACCCAGGTTAGGGTATCAGAGTCATTAGGCGAGAATCAGCACAGGTTCGGCGAGAATCAGATCCAGATTCGGCGAAAATCAGTAGACAGATTCGACGAGAATCATCTGCCGATTCGTTGAGAATCAAGGATAGAATCGTCGAGTATCACCAATCGCCGGGAATCAAACACTTTTGATTCTCGAAAAATTTGTCGAGAGTCGTCGAGTATCACTCGACGATTCTCGATGAATCATTCGCGATGAATGATTCTCGACGAATTCGTCGAGAGTCGTCGAGTCATACTCTACGATTCTTGACGAATTTACCTTAGCAACATTTGCCTGACTCCGCCATACTGTATGGTGATTGGTAACCCTTACCAACACAGTCAATCTTCCAATCTCTCCACATGCTCTTATGTGCGACCCTGCAGGCTCATATCGCGTTGGCAGTGAGATTACATGTTTGACCACTTCTAGATAACCATGGTAACTCCAACAGATAATCCAGGAAGATCCTTAGGAAACACATCCGCATAATCTGATACAATAGGAACATCACTCAAACTGGGCTACAACTTAACAGCCTCCAACAGTGTGAAGAATAACTCTGCGCCCCTTCAGAACAGCCTTGAATATCTGGAGAGCAGGCATCAATATCAAGCTCGATCCTCGCATTCCAGCGAACTTAGTCTCTAGCTCAGTGTTCTGACCCAGTGTGACTTCCTTTGAGTTGCAATTTATATAGGCACGCTGCTAGAGAGCCAGTCCATAGCGAAGATTACATCAAACTCAAATATTGGTAGCACAGACACTTCTAATCCGAAATCCTGCTATCCTATCTCCACCTCAACACAGCAAGACCTATCTGCACGCATCAAGCATCCGTTCGGTAACAATAAATTTTGTCTATCTGTCAACACACGAGTAGGCACTCCGATCGGTGATACAAAGTCCTCAGATAGAAATGAATGAAAAGCACCTGTATCAAACAGTGCTCTCGCCGGATAATCCCAAATAAGGACAAAGCCTATACTTACCAAGTTATACACAAGTAATTTACAATGTATACAATATAAAGCATGAAAACTATATACTACTCGTACCTATGACGACATCCACCTTTTTGATGACGTCCTGTTGTCCAAGGTTATACACCCTCGGCTGAGCTGGAGTATATTGGGATGCAATTGACTCCATCGCCTTTCCCTTTTCAGCATACGATGCTCCTACCTTCTTATCAAACCTTTGGAGGACGACTCCTACAATCACAAGCAAAATGTCCTTGCTTTCCACAAGTATTACATGTGAGCGGGCCTCGCTCTGATGTTGCTCCAGAAGTACCAGTAGAAGGAGCTTGTCTAGAAGACTTGGACTTTTTATTCCATCTCTTGCGGTAGTCAGACATTCCATGATGTGGCATTTTGAACTCGAGCTTTATCACAACAAAGTCCCTCTTGCCCTGCACCCTCTTCATGTCTTTCTCTAATGAACGAGCTATATTAACCAACACTTGAAACCCTTGGTTCATCGAACCCGAGACCAGTAACCTCATATCATCTCGCAGTCCCTCATAGAACCTATTGGTCTTATGCTCTTTGTCATCAAATGTGGACCCCTCATAACGTCCCAACCTAGTAAAATCATGAAAGTAGTAATCCACACTACCCTTGCCCTGAGTCAAACGTTGGAACTCATTTTCCATGGTAATCTGCTGCCTCTCCTTCCAAGTAGCCAAGAACAATCTCAAAAACTACTCCAACGAGATCTTTGATAGTCGTTTGCCCGCGAAGTGGTGTAAATCCAACTCATCCCACCAGAGCCGAGCCTCTCCTTCCAATAGGAAAGTGACAAAGGTGACCTTCTGTCCCTCCTCTATCTCTATCGCCGTCAATATCCTCTTGACTCATTAAAGCCAGTCCTCTACCTGCGTTGGGGATCCTGCACGCGTAAATGTAGGAGGACTAAAGCTCATAAAATACTTCAGCTACTGTTCAGTCGCTCGCTTGTCAACCAAAGCCTCTGCAGGCGCTTGCCTAGCATCTATAAGCTCGGCTACACCAACTTGTTCTAGCACCATTATAGGTCGCACCTGCCAAGTCAGATGTGCATTCATCATTACAAACACTGCCTCAACAACTAAGCATACTATTTCCGTAGAAGGAGGAGGTGTGGGCACATTAGCTGGTACCGCACTCTCAATAGAACGTTGGGGTTCAGAATGCCCCCCACCAGTTTTAGTCACCTATAAGTGTAAAATACACAATTTACCGACTACACATAAGGCAAACAATGATTATTAGGGACACATAGGTACCTCAAACATGTGTATTTTCATTCCTAAGTGGACATTCTTGAGTTCCTTTTTGTTATAACGGTAAGCACATACACGTGTTCACCACCCATCAAAAGAATTCGACCACAAATTCGGAGAAGGAAGACCGAGACAAGCTGATACCAAATGTTAACACCTTCATCTATCATATGAAATATAACAGATGGTCTGGTCGAGGCTCCACTCCATATCCCACAGACAGTCGGCGGAGTTACACGTAAATGTCAAAGACTAAACGAATCCTAACTTAAAGCATTCTAGCGGAAGAATCAGGGGTTTTTTTGAACTCAAGTATGATAGCAATGTCCACTATAAAAACACTGGAATGTACTTACAAAATACACAAAAGATACTATCGATGGAGTAGTCACTGTTGCCCGACGACAGCCAATAGTAGCTAAACTGTTACAGCCTTAAGGCCTTATAATTATTCTTTAGAAGTATTGTTTATAGACATCAGCGCGTAGGCTGACCACACATGAAAGCAATAAGCGTCACTTGGACTTCGAGGTCCGGCATAGCTTCAGGGTTGCAACCCGCTATTTCCGGCTCGGCTCTCCAGCACCTGCATAGGGACATTCCACCAGATTATGGAAAATAAGGCAACGGCCAGCTTTCAGCTGACCAATTTATAACGACATCAATATGAACTAGTAGTGCCCATAACGAGTACTAAACGCTATCTTGGGAATATCACTTTCTCTAATCCGTAACAGGTAATAACCGAACTTCAAATCCAGCTTCAAATACGCAGTTAATCCAATTATCAGGTTAAATGATTCATCGATTCTCAGAATTAGATACTTTTTCTTCTCCGTTAATACGCAGACGCAAGCTTCCACCCTTCTTCTTCACAAAGAGGACTGGTGCCCTCCAAGGGGATGAACTTGAACGTACACAGCCTTGCTCTATTTACTTGTGCCACTAAACTTTTAACTTTTCCATTTCCTTTGGTGCTATTTGGTAAGGAGAGCGTGACACCAGTTTGGCACCTGATACTTGCTCAATAGTGAAGTTGATCTCTCACTGAGGTGGAACTCCAAAGAGATCTTCTAGAAACTCATCCAGCTTTTTTGACACAATAGGAACATCACTCAAACTTGGGCTTGGGCTCTGAATCCTCTAATAGCATGAAGAATCACTTCGTGCCTTTCCAAACCGCCTTGACCACTTGGATAGTAGACATCAAAATCTTGTTCGACCCTTGCATATTAGCAAAAGTAGTCTCGCATTAATCGCATTGCCCTAGTGTAATTTCCTTGAAAATACAATCAGTGTACACACGCTACTCCAAAAGCCAGTCCATGTCAAAGATTACATTAAATTAAGATATTAGAACATCTTGACCTCCTTTACGTTCCTTCACACTACTACTCCTATCTGCGCTCACCCACTACCTAAGTGACATAATTACCTCCAATCTAACTTTTATTATGGACAAAGGCCCTTCGCTATATATTTTGAATTCCTTATTTAGAAAGAGGTGAGAAGCTCTAGGTCAAAGAGTGCTCTTACAGAAAAGGTAAATATTAAGACTTAGCCTAATTATAACCATGAAAAACATACATCCATACACAAGGTATAAAGTTTCAAAAGCCACAGCAACTGCATACTAACTCATACCTATAACGACATTTCCATGGTAGTGGACTCTCGACTGTGCTAGTGTGTACTGGGATGTAGTTGACTCCACTGTCTTCCCTTTCTTCGCATAAGACACTCTTGTCTTAACCTTCATCTTCGGAGGGCCACAATGACACTCTTGGACTTTGCTTCCCTTCTTGCCATATATATAACAAGTGATCGACCTCTCCTAGTCATTTTTCCAGGAACAGTAGAAGAACTTGGTTTCCAAAACCTCAATTTCTTCTTAAACTTATGGAACCCACATGTTTTGGAAATAAAGGATTTCTTTCGTTTGACTTTCTCCAAGTCCATATCTAATGATTTAGCTGACATCACCAAGGAATAAAATCTTAATATCTTTGGACCCGCCGGTAGTAGCCGTAAATCATCTCGAAGACTGCGATAAAATATGTTGACTTTGGTCACCTCATCTTCCAACATAGACCTTGTATAGAGGTTTAGTCTGATTAACTCGTGTAGATATTCATCCACTGTGTGCTCTCCCTATTCTATACACATGCTCAACTATTGATTTGAAGCGCTTCTCATTGCTATCTGCTCAACTACCACAATCAGCTCTGGGGCCACAACCGAGGAAGGACACCATATAGGCCTTCCTGGCTGGGTATTGATCATACTGTATATAGCTTCAACAACCAACCAAATGTTTTCTGTTGGAGGGTATATAGGTACATGAATAGGTGCCCCACTAACCACAAAGTGCCAGGATTGTGACTGTCTCACACCTCTCCTTCCTACCTACAATTATGTAACACACAATTTAGAAACTAACTAAAAAATAAACAAAGGAACTCACTGATGGCGATCGACGACAATATAATACCTCCCTCTGTCATATAAAATTTAACAGAGGGTCCGACCGGAGCCCCACTCCATATCCCACAGACAGTCGGCAGAGTTACATGTTAATATCAAAGACTAAATGAATCTTAACTCAGAGTATTCTAGCGGAAGCTTTAAGGGTTAACTTTTTGAACTCAAGTATTATAGCAACATTTAGTATAAAAACACTAGAATGTTCTTACAAAATACACAAAAGATACTATCGCCCAACGATAGTCAACAGTAGCAAAACTATTACAGCCTTAAGGCCTTATAATTATTCTTTAGAAGTGTGGTTTACATACATCGACGCGCAGGCCAGCCATACATGAAAGCAATAAAACATCGCTTGGCATTCGAGGGCCGGCATAGTTTTAAGGCTGCAACCTTCTATTTCCCGCTCGGCTCTCCAGCACCTACGTAGGGATATTCCACCAGATGGTGGCAAACAAGGTAATGTCCAGCTTCCAACCGACCAATTTATAACGAACCTACCCTATTCCCAGGGCAGCAGTATTCCTACCATGTAGACATAGACTTAACACATAGATATATCATAATAAGGTATAACTTAAGCACTATTCAATATATCCAAAACAAGTGCCTCAGTGGCCAAATGTTCCGTGAACTCAGGGCACATTTTGGTGTACCGAATTACAAGGGTCCCACAACCGTTCAGACGTCCGAGACATGACGGTCAACTTTGAGCATTTCTAGTCTTTCCAATTCTAGGCCTAATACTCTAATTATGTGCTCCAACGATGCCAATTACTTTAGGCACTCTAGTCGAATGGACATAACGCTGGTACAGTTCAGCTATTTCCTGTTACTCAAACCGCCAGGTCAATGTCGATGGTCATAACAATCATGGCAAATAACAAGACGTGGGTTAGCCTTCCCTTTCCAGTTCGGTTCACTATCCTTTCTAGAGCTCACATCTCACACTAGCCACACGGTCCCCGAGAGACTGGCTTCATCAATAAAATACTATATAGAAGCTATCGCTAGCAATAGTCACTATTGTCTGGCTTTAGCGGCAGAAATCTCTCATGTCTCCAAACTCAGCCACAACTGGAACATCTTTTTAGCATAAACCCTGGAACATCCTGTAGTGCCAAAAAACTGGTCTTTCACAGTAATCATAGATCATCAAGAGCTATCGCTAGCGATACTCGGTGTCGCCCGATGATATTCAACAATCATGCAAACTGTGGTATTTTCCTAGAGCACACCTACAAAACTTTCTTCTACTTCCATTTCACAGGTACAACCCACAGACCTCATAAACTACTCATTTATACTCGGAGTCTTCTACGACACGCAAAATAAAACATCACCATTCCATACCAACCTATCGGATGGGCTTCATATAACATGCCTATTCCATACTGCACTTTCCGTATTCTATATGCAAAACTACCCGGGGATATCTGTTATCAACCCATCAGAATTCCCTCGATTCTCCACCTTTTGGTGGGGGATTCCATGCATATGCAAAAGGAGGACTTCACTTGTCTAAGACGGAAGATCGTTACCCTCGTAGTTCATTTAGGAGCCATGAATCAGCTTTCTATCTGCTGGAAAGGAGCGCCTCTCTTTCCCTTTCACGAATCTTCCCTTGATTCTTGATTTCGACTCCTACATCTCCTTCACCAAGCATTGCCAAGCTCAGCCTTAGCCTTCTTCTTCCTTGGCTCTTTTTTCTCAAGAGTTTGTATGAAAAGGAGGTGAGAGAGTGAGAAGAAGATAAATGAATTCTCTTTTCTCCACTCCTCTGCTTAAGTGACCTCATGATTAATCCCAGCCTCATGTACAGAGAAAACAATGGCCACGATTTCAGCTGACAATTCAAAATTAACGCTATCGCTGGGCGATATCGCTATCGCCTGGGCGATAGAATCGGTAGCCGCTTTGACCCCAGTCAACCGCCGCTCTTCGACCGCCGTCCGGCCATCTGACACGTGTCCTGCTATACATGGACATATTGCCTAGCGATACTCACTATCGCCACTCAGATAGCTCACTCAACGCTTCATTGAGTGCGTTGAGAGTGTCAATTGCGTCGAGAGCGTCGAGTGCGTTGAGTCTACTCAACGCTTTGTTGAAAGCATCGAGTGCTATCGCTATCGCCAGCGATACCCACTGTCTCCCGGCCATAGCCACTTTTAAGTTCTATTTTCCAGTTTTTGCGGTGTTACAGATATGCGCACATTTATTATTGTAGGAAGCGGTAATCGACAACCAATTTGGGCAATCCGATTCCGCGGATGCACGCGGAGGGTCGTTCCAAGTAAGTTTCTTATATTATATGTTTTTATTTTGATGTATTTAACCACCGATCAGCCCGAGCAATTTTAGTCATCTGATCGGGAGCCCTAATTTGTTTTCTTTCATTCCCTCCTATAAATATGCACAATTAGGGCTGGCCAAAGGATCAAAGTTGTTATGTTAGCAACAAGCTGGTCTCTCCTGTGAAATCATGAATGGCTCTCTCCGGGCAAATCTTAATCCACATCCGCTATCCTCCTCCCAGCCACTGTACATCTCCGACAACCCTCCCTCCATCTGATCCCTTCCTCCCCTAGCCCACCTTCGTCTATATCCTATTATCGGCATACTCTCGGTGTTAACCCGCATACCCCAAGTACCCGTAATGCCCACTTCATCTCCCCTTTTCCCTACCCAATATGTCCACACTCGCCAGCGCCACATCCGACAAGCCCTCCTCCATCCATATCCTATTGTCAGCCTCAGACTCATAAATCCCCGGTTTTTAGTTTGGTTTTGGAGTTGTGTTAAGTTTCGGGACGAAACTTATTTTTAAGGGGAGTGACTGTAACGCTCCCGATTTTGTTCGATGATTTTATTTGATATGATATAATCATATTTATGACGTCATGGCATTACTTTTAATATCGAGTTGATGGCGCGACGTCGTTAAGGCATTTTCGCGTCCAATCGGTCGAGTCGGCGAAATTCTCGATTTCTTGTTGCGATTGGAAATTTTTTTCATTTGAAAATTAGGTTAAATAATTTTGTACTTGCTCGTCAAGTTTCGTCATGATCCGAGCGATATTCGAGCCTCGGTGATTTTCCAAAGTTTTGTGGAATTTATGTTCGCCGTAGACTTTGAAACTTTATATCTCAAGAACGGCTCGTCGGATTTTGGTTGTGACTTCGCCATTGGTTCGTAGCGTCAGTGTTCGCCTACGGTGCAAATTTCATTTAATTTGGCGCGCATTTGGGTCTCCATTTTGAACTCGTGTTTCCTTATTCAAAAATATTTAAATATGATTATTTTAATATTAAAGCACTATTAAAAAATGTCATTTATTATTCATCTCAATAGTTTGATTTTTTGGATATATTTGTAAAAAGCATTGTTCATGCAATAGAATTATCGAGTAAACCTTCTTGTTCTCGAGTGTCTGCATCGTTTCATCTCGAGTGAATTAATTCCTGTTCTCGAGTACTACTTCATCTTCTCGAATAAATTATTTCTTGTTCTCGAGTGCCTGTTTTTCCTCTTCTCGAGTACTCCTAAACTTGTTTTCGAGTGGTCTGCAGCCCTTATAGAGAGTTCTGTTCCAGTCTGCGTTCGGGGGCCGTTTTGGGGGTCAAAATGGTGTCGTATAAAAAAAATGTTACATGAATTTTGTTCGTCTCGACAAGATCTACAACTTTTATGTTGAGCACTTTTCGATTTGATGCCATCCTAAACTTCTATTTTTATTTTTCGAGCACCCGATCATAAATAGCCCGTTTTTTTTTTATATTTAGACAAAACTTTTTTATAAATACATACATATATATATATATATATATATATATATATATATATATATATATTCTGATACTTCAGATAATTAGAAAGAAAACATCAACTTCTTCCTCATGATTTAGACCGAACCGAAACCACCTGTGCAGCGACTCCCTCCCGTTCGTGAATCTTCCGGTGGCCGCCGACGGTGCTCCGGTGCTCGAAATATTCAACCGAATACAGATCCGGAAAGCACTCGTCGAGAGCTACGCCATCGTGGTAAAATCTTCCCCTTTCCTTGAAATTTTTTCGCTAGACTTTTCGGCCCTAACTCCTTTATTTGGCCGTTCTTCTTAGATTTCGACTTCTCTCGTCTTCTTTAGCCCCGATATACGTCAAGGAGTGATTCAGAGAATATTTCCAGTAAAAATCAAGGAAAGTGATGGTTTCCTCCTTGTCTTTCCTTCTTTACCCGATTTGAAGAAATTTCTAATTTCTTGTTATCATGATTGTTCAATAATTGCTGAAATGAAGTGATGTCGAGATCTCCTGTCTAATTTCCTGTATAGTTTCCATGTTCATGATTTTGTTACCCAACCTTATAAATCCTATATGTTTTGATGAAGTGATTAAATATCACCATTATTACCGTTCCGCAACTTCCATGTAGAACATGTTAGAGTTTATTTTGGGATTGTAAATTCTTGTTAATGATTGATCAACCACTTCTAATCTAGAATTTTTTTGTAGAATCCGATGTGTCGTTGTTTACTTGAGTTATCTATCATGGTTTTTCTTCATGGCATTGCCGAGGGGCAAGAAAAGCCCCCAGGCCCCAATTGGGTTGTGGTGTTCCTCTGATCTATAAACCCGGATCGTTATGGGCATTTCTTCCGGGTTTTTCTTTGTTGCATGTGTTTTTAGTGTGTGAACCCACCGCCGCAACATTTGATCTCCCTATTTGTACTTTGTGGGGCTTTACCTAGTTTTTGGGCATTTGCGGTGTATGGTGGAGTATCCAATCTCCCCCGAAAATAGATGGATAAATTATCTTTTGGGTTGGGTCCAATGAGTTGACCACCCCACCCATTTTGGTTTTGGTGGAGTTGACCACGTGTGGCTAGTAGGGGTTTGTTTCTCTCCTGATGGTTTAACCTTGACCTTTTCCCCTTATAGTCTTGTGCATTTGGGGTGTGGTGGTTATACGTCACCCTTCACGTAAGTGTTTCTCCTTTTACCTTTGTACCTGACTGTTGTACTTTACGTAAGAATTTTTTCCTTAGGTCTTGGGTTGGTACCCCTTGACTTTGTTTACTTTTGTCTTAATTTCTGTCATCTCTTGTACTTTCTAGCTGAGGTGTTATGTCTTTAGAATGCCTCAGGTTCAGAGCTGTAGCTGATAGCCGTGCTTGTTTTGGAGTTCCTGGGTAGCTGTCTGGCTGTGGTTTTGCCTCGCCGTAGCGAGGTAGTTTGTTGTTTATTTTGTTTTACATGTTAAGACATACTTTACTGTACGTGGGTTCGTGTCTATTTGTTGACGCCCACATGATTGTTATTTTTTGATACTTGCTAGCTGCTTAATTTTCTTTCTGTGGATGTGGATTACTTGCTCTCTATGAAGTTTTATGTTAGGATTGAATGGTAGTTATTTTCAAGTATAAAAATTACTATTATTACCTCATGCACTACATTTTTTAAAATGTAAAATCACAATATTTAACGACCGTAAAAATCTACTTTTATTTCTACTAAATTTAGAACTTGTATGCCTTGAGGTGTCCTTTAGGAACCTATAAGCTCTTGTAGGATTCCTAATCTGATAAAAGAAGTACTTTCCGCAACATTTAATTACTTTCCATGTGGACTAGATGAACCACTAAGACGAGGGATACGGATAACTACTACACTTAAACTTATTTTACCTAAAAATAACTTAAAGAATCTTTCTTCTTGTTTAAGTAGGTGTTTTCCTGAGCGTCCACAGTTATTCCTGCTAAAGGGCATCATGACGCGCATTTATCCCTTACCCTGATACTCCTTATTTTGGCGGTGAAAAATGCGGGTTGTGATATTTGGTATCAAAGGGAGGTTAGGAATATTACTGTGCTTGCTGGGCTAGAAGCAGAAGAGCCCACTTGAATTTACCTTACTAGAGCACTTCAGAAGGATGATCTAGATTTGTTACATCTCCAAAATAGAACTATGAAGGGAGAGCTACGTAATTTCTCGTTGGATGAGTTGGATACCTTGAAGTATCGGGGTAGATTTTGCGTCCCCGCCTTTGGCGACATTTAGGCTAAGATCTGTGCTGAAGCTCATGGTTCCAGTATATCCTACCATCCTGGTTCCACTAAGATGTATAAGGATCTAAAGTAAATCATTTGGTGTTCAGGAATGAAGAATGTGTTGGGTTTCTCTAGGGGGTGGCACAACACTTGTGCACGCAGCGGAAGTAATGAAAAATCAAGAATAACCCAAAAGAGATTGGGATCGGGCCATGAATGTTGAATCAAGATGTTAAGAAAAACTAGGTAAAATTACCTTGGCGGCGTTGAGTCACAACCAAACGAAGATGCTCCAATGTATGAGTTCTTGTCGGCAGCGAGTTCCACGTAGAATAGCGTCTACGTCTCTGCAGAAATCCACACGAGCGGATGAACACCAATCTTCGTCGCACGAGGGATCGGGAAGGAGATCGACTGCACCTTGTACTTCCACGGACTGCTAGGTCCGCTCCAGGAAGAGCAGCACCAATGACTGTCATCAGAGAGAAGGCTGGCGGAGCGAGTGAACGACGGAACACTTTCGTCGGGCGAATCGGCGGAACCGGCAGAACTCTTCCATCGGACCGTGAGTGGATATTATAATTCGCTCAAACCTAAGTTCCTATTTATACCCAAAGTATAAACAAACCTTGGAAAAATTGCTATCCGCAGACCACAAAATAGGGTTTCAGGATCAATTCGTCGAGAATCAGCATATGAATCGTCGAGAGTCAGAATCATCGAGAATCAGAATCATCGAGAATCAGCATTCGTCGAGAATCAGAATCGTCGAGAGTTAGTATTCGTCGAGAATCAAGAATCGTCCAGAATCAGCATTCGTCGAGTATCGAACAGTTCGATAGTTGACAAATTGCCTTAGTCGACGAGCATAGTCGACGATTCTCGACGAACCATTCTCGACGAACCATTCTCGACGAACCATTCTCGACGAACCATTCTCGACGAACCATTCTCGACGAATCATCCTTGATGATACTCGACAAAAATCCCTGGCAACATTTGCTGGACCCCATTCTGTATGGTGATTGGTAACCTTTACCAACACAGTCAATCCTCAAACTTCTCCACATGCTCTTATGTGCGACCTTGCAGGATCATATCGCATTGGCAGTGAGATTACATGTTTGACCACTTCTTGATCACCATGGTAACTCCAACAGTCTCCCACTTGATCTTGAAAGTATCAAACCAAAAACCTCACAAACAATGAGCGGCATCTAGCAATGCATCATTGTTACCCAAGCAATAACAGTTCATAACTCAAAATCCTATATGAACAATATTTCAGTGTTGTCTTTGTCCCTTTGTCCTTTACATCTGGAAAGAACTAGAGGCATGGACCGTATCACCCTCATAATAGCTCAATCCAAGTTTCTTGATCTAGAATGTACTTCCAAAGAATGGTGAGTCCAATATCACATATTGACTCAACAAAGCATGGCCATGCATTTCTCAGTCCAGTTCCATCAAGGGGCCCATGGATGCAACTCCTGTAATATAGGAGGACAAATCCCATATCTGCTCACACACAAACACCCAAATGATTCGTAACGCGCCCAACAACCACCCTTATCATCAACCTTTCTCAAGGAAGACTTTTGATGGCATCAAAGCACGCTCTTCCTCACTTGATGAATGTTTTGACTTCAGGTCAAAGGACCACAACACCATTGTCAATTGAGACCTACTCGTGACACGTTTAGATAACAATCCACAAAGTAGTCTCAGGTTGGGTCTGTCCAGCACAACTTGTTCATTAACAAATACCCATGTGATGACTTGATATCACAATATCATTACCTATCAGAACTGGTCATCAGTCAACGCACATGCTAGTCTAAATGTATCTTCATCACCCTTAGCTTTTATGATGATATAACGACAAGGGACCTTTTAAGAATAAAACTTCAAATAAATCATAGACTCTCACATTCAAGTCACGTACTTTATGTCCTATGGAAGCGAACATTCTAAGGGTATTTATTATGTTAACATTTAATTATCGCATAGAGAAACCATAATAAAATTACTTGCAATTAATTGTGAAAGAAAAATTCTGGTACATAATTTACCATATGAATAAATAACAAATAGCCAACAGAATATATGTTTACACGCAATCCACAAGACTCTCACTAGAGTTGATCATTTAGGTATCATATACCCATTGATCTAGTATGAAAATTATGCTTTCTCTGCGCGAGAGGCTTTGTCAGTGGATCCGCAATATTCTCCTAAGTCGGCACACTGCAAATGTTTACATCTCCTCGTTCGATAATCTCACGAATAAGATGGAACTGCCGAAGTATGTGCTTGGAGCATTGATGGGATCTAGGTTCCTTAGTTTGTGAAATTGAACCATTGTTATCACAGTGGATAACTACGGGACCAACAATGCTAGGAACTACATCAAGCTCGCCGATGAATTTCCTAATCCATACAGCCTCCTTCGCTGCGTTAGCTGCAGCGATATACTCGACTTCTGTTGTAGAATCAGCAACTGTCTCTTGCTTGGAACTCTTCCAGCTCACAGCTCCTCCATTATGGCAAAACACAAACCCTGACTGAGACTTTGAATCATCCCTATCAGTTTGGAAGCTAGCATCCGTGTAACCACTTACAACGAGCTCTTCCTCTCCACCATACACCAAGAACACATCATCTGTCCTTCTCAAGTACTTTAGGATATTCTTGACTGCACTCCAGTGACACTCACCAGGGTGTGACTGATACCTTCTAGTCATGCTCAAAGCAAAGGAGACATCGGGTCTAGTACATAACATCGCATACATGATTGATCCAATTGCTGAAGCATATGGAATCAACTTCATGCGGTTCTTATCTTCACAAGATTTTGGATACTGGTCCTTAGAGAGATTCACACCATGAGATATGGGTAAAAATCCATTCTTGGACTCAAGCATGTTGAACCGCTTCAACACCTTCTCGATGTATATACTCTGGGTCAAACCCAGCAACTTCTTTGATCTATCTCTATAGATCTTAATACCGAGTATATAAGTCGCTTCACCCAAGTCCTTCATAGAAAAGTAGTTCCCTAGGTTGTTCTTAACAACTTTCAGGGTAGAAATGTCATTCCCAATCAACAGTATGTCATCTACATAAAATATCAAGAAGACAACAATGCTCCCACTGATTCGTTTGTAAACACAAGGCTCATCTTCATTCTTGATAAAACCAAACTCTTTGATTTTCTCTTCAAAATGAAGATTCCAACTTCGAGAGGCCTGCTTTAGTCCATAGATGGACCTATTCAGCTTGCATTTTTTTGTGGCTTCATTTGGGGATATAAAACCCTCAGGTTGTGTCATGTACACTTCCTAAAGGAGATTTCCATTAAGGAAAGCTGTTTTGACATCCATCTGCCAGATCTCGTAGTCATAATACGCAGCAATAGCAAGCAATATCCTTATGGTCTTTACCATGGCAACAGAGGAAAAGGTCTCATCATAATCAATACCATGAATTTGCTTGAAACCCTTAGCCACCAGTCACCCTTTGAATGTATGTACATTCCCATCAATGTCGGTCTTCTTCTTGAAGACCGATTTGCACCCTATAGGTCGTACCCCTTCAGTTGGTTCCACTAAGTTCCAAACTTGGGTTGCATACATGGAGTCCATTTCAGATTTCATAGCCTCAAGCCATTTGTCGGAGTCCAGTCCATGTATAGCCTCTTGGTAGGTTGCTGGTTAATCATCATGATCCATAAGCAACACATTACCGATTTGAGACACAAGAAATCCATATCTCTCAGGCTCAATTCTTGGTCTACCAGATCTACGTAGGACTTGTGTTTCTTGAGCAGGTTCTCTCGCTACAATATCTTGTAGTCCTATCTCAGAATCCAATTCCGGTTCATTCACTACTTGTGGTTCTTGAACTTCTTCAAGTTCTACCTTTTCAGTCTTTCTTGACAAGAATTCTCTCTCCAAGAAGACACAAGTCCTTGCGACAAACACTTTGACCTCGGACGGTAAGTAAAAGTAATACCCTTTTGTTTCCTTAGGATATCCCACAAGATAACATTTTTCCGATTTGGGTTCCATCTTGTCAGGCATTTGACGTCGCACGTATGCCTCACAGCCCCAAATTTTAATGAACGACATACTAGGACGCTTCCCAGTCCATATCTCATATGTTGTCTTCAGAACCGTTTTCGTTAGAACGCGATTCAGTGTCATTGTAGCAGTCTCTAAAGCAAAACCCTAAAAGGAAACAGGCAAGTCTGCATGACTCATCATCGAACGTACCATGTCAAATAGAGTACGATTTCTCCTCTCAGACACACCATTATGTTGTGGTGTTCTAGGTGGAGTTAGCTTTTATACAATACCACACTCTTTTAGATGATCATGGAACTCATGACTCAGGTATTCGCCACCTCGATCAGATTGGAGTGCTTTAACCCTTTTACCCTACTGGTTTTCTACTTCATTCTTGAACTCTTTGAACTTTTCAAAAGTCTCGAATTTGCACTTCATAAGATACACATATCCGTATATACTGAAATCATCAGTAAATGTAACGAAGTATAAATACCCACCTCTAGCCATGGAGCTCATGGGTCCGCATACATCACTATGTAAAACACCAAAGAGATCCTCAGCCCTCTCAGTATAACCAGTGAAAGGGGCTTTAGTCATCTTGCCTAACAAACAAGATTTGTATCGCTCAAATGATTCATAATCAAATGAGTGTAAAAGTCCATCTTTATGGAGCTTAGATATGCGCTTCTCTTTTATATGACCCAAATGACAATGCCAGAGATATGTAGGGTTTGAGTCATTTGTTCTTAGTCTTTTATTATTTTCTACATTATAGATCAGATGGTCCAAGTTCAAAACATAAAGACCATTAAACAATTGGGCTACAGCATAACAAACATCATTCTTAAATATAGAACAATAGTTGTTCTTAATTATAAAAGAAAATCCAATCATGTCCAAGCATGAAATGGATATAATGTTTCTAGTTATGGCCGGAACGAAATAATAATTATCTAGTTCTATTACAAGCCCACTGGGAAAAGAAAGACGGTAAACCCCTACGGCTACAGCAACAATTCTTGCTCCATTGCCGATGCACAGGTCCACCTCCCCTTTACTCAGCAATCTTCTCCTTTCCAGTTCCTGCACATTTGTACAAATATGTGAACCACATCTGGTATCCAATACCCAAGATGAAGGAGCAGAAAGGTTTATTTCTATAACGTAAATATTTGAAGCGGAAGTCATACCTCCCTTCATTTTCTGCAGACCCTAAATGTAAGAAGGACAGTTCCTCCTCTAATGACCAGCCTTGCCACAATGGTGGAATTTCCCTTCCTTCACCGTGCTCTTCTTTTTCTTTAGTGCAGAAGACTTGGGCTCAAGATATGACTTAGGTCCCACCTTCATCTTCTTAGAGCCCTTGCCCTTGCCTTTGCCCTTATGCACCATCAGTATGGGGCTGGCAAGTTTCAAGAAGGTGGCTTATGTGGAAGGACTGAATCACAACCTAATCAACATCAGTCAACTCTGTGATGAAGGATATCAAGTGACATTCAACAAATCCTTATGCAAGATCAAGTCAAAGGATAACACAATAGTGTTAACAGGTAAAAGGAAAGGTAACATTTATATTGTAGATTTCCTTTCAACCAATATAGATATCTGCTTATTTAATTCAGTCTGCAAACCAAATGATTTATGGCATAAGAGAGTAGGACACTTAAATCTTAGAACCATTGCTAGGCTGTCCAAGGACAACCTTGTTAGAGGGCTACCTTCTTGGCCCTACAAGAAGGAAGGACTCTGCAGGGCTTGTCAATTAGGCAAGCAAACTAAAAATAGCTTTAAGTCACTTAATAAGAGTAATTAACCAAGGATTTTGTATCTGTTATACATGGATCTTTTTGGACCCATTACAGTACAAAGCTTAGGAGTGAAATCTTACACTTTAGTGATTGTAGATGACTTCTCTAGATTCACATGGGTATTCTTCCTGAGGAAGAAGTCTGATAACTTTAAGTGTTTGATAGATTTTCTCAAATGCATACAGATTGAGTTCAATACACACATTGCCCTGATCAGAAGTGATCATGGGACAGAGTTTGATTCTCTTCTTATGCAAGAGTTCTGTCAGAGTGAAGGGATCAGGCATACTTTCTCAGCTCCTAGAACTCTTGAATAAAATGGGGTAGCTGAAAGGAAAAATAAAACCCTAATTGAATCTGCTACTACATTATTGATAGATGCTCACCTTCCATTATCTTTTTGGGCAGAGGCAGTGAACACCTCCAACCATATGTTGAACAGAAGTTTGATACATAAACTGAAGGGCAAGACTCCCGATGAATTGCTCAAAGGGAAGAAACCTAAAGTAGACTATTTCAAAATTTTTTGTTTCATTTGTTATATTCAAAATAATGACAAGAAGTATTTAGCAAAATTCCAAGCTAAAGCTGATGGACTGTTTCTGGGATACTCCATGATCAGTAAAGCTTATAGGGTTTATAATAAAACATCTCTTAAAATTTAAGAATCTGTTCATGTATCTTTTGATGAGACTTATATGCGTTACAAGGAGAAGTCTACTTCTACTATAGAACCATTGCAGGTACACTCTCTTTCAGAAAATTTGGACAGGTTACACATTGTAGAAAAGGATTCAGTACATTCACCTATCCAACAAAGAGCTGAAATTAGTGAAGACGAAGAGGATACTCAACATCTTGGTGAAAACAATTTTGAAGAACCAGTTGTTGTTCCACAAGAGGAAACAACAACACAGGTTGGTGAACAATCAACACCCCGTGTTGATTTAGTAACAATAAGAGATCTCCAAATCTCCCAAGTGATTGGAAACATCTCAGCTTGCTTACAAACCAGAAATCAGGTCAACCAGAACCTGATGCACACCTGCTTTCTATCTCAAGTTGAGCCTCAATCCATTCAAGATGCAGAATAGAATCCACACTGGATCATTGCTATGCAAGAGGAACTACATCAATTTGAGAGAAACAAAGTTTTGGAACTAGTACCAAGTCCTAAGGATCACTCCATTGTTGGAACAAAGTGGGTGTTTAGAAACAAGTTGGATGATCAAGGAGTTATTGTAAGGAACAAGCCAAGACTAGTTGCTCAAGGTTATTCTCAAGAAGAAGGGATAGACTATAACCAGACATTTGCACCAGTGGCAAGGTTAGAGGCCATAAGAATATTCCTAGCTTAAGCAGCTCACGAAGGTTTCAAGGTCTACTAAATGGATGTGAAGAGTGCATTTCTCAATGGATACATCAAAGAGGAAGTCTATGTTAGACAACCTCCAGGTTTTATCTCTTCAACTCATCCTGACCATGTTTTCAAATTGCCTAAAGCATTATATGGTCTCAAGCAAGCTCCTAGAGCATGGTATGAGACCTTAGCATGCTTTCTTCTGAAAAATGATTTTATAAGGGGTAGAGTAGACCAAACTCTTTTTATTAGAACCCATAAGTCCCATACCCTACTAGTACAAATATATGTAGATGATATCATATTTGGATCTACTGATTCAAATTTGTGCAAATGATTTTCAAATCTGATACATTCTAAATTTGAAATGAGTAGCATGGGTGAGCTTTCCTTCTTTCTAGGATTGCAAGTCAAACAACATGCTGAAGGAATATTCATTTCTCAAAATAAGTATGCACTTCCATGGACTGCTAAGTCCGCTCCAAGAAGAACAGCACCAGCGACTGTCATCGGAGAGAAGGCCGGCAGAGCGAGCGAACGGCGGAACACTTCCGTCGGGCAAATCGGCGGAACCGGCAGAACTCTTCTGTCGGGCCGTGAGTGGATCTTTTAATTCGCTCAAACCTAAGTTCCTATTTATACCCAAAGCATAAACAGACCTAGGAAAAACCGCTATCAGCAGACCACAAAATAGGGTTTTTGGATCAATTCGTCGAGAATCAGCATCAGAATCGTCGAGAGTCAGAATCGTCGAGAATCAGAATCGCCGAGAATCAGCATTCGTCGAGAATCAGAATCGTCGAGAGTTAGCATTCGTCGAGAATCAGAATCATCGAGAATCAACATTCGTCGAGTATCAAACAGGTCGATAGTTGACGAATTACCTTAGTCGACGAGCATAGTCGACGATTCTCGACGAACCATTCTCGACGAACCATTCTCGACGAACCATTCTCGACGAACCATTCTCGACGAACCATTCTCGACGAACCATTCTCAATGAATCATCCTTGATGATACTCGACAAAAATCCCTTGCAACATTCGCCGGACCCCATTCTGTATGGTGATTGGTAACCTTTACCAACACAGTCAATCCTCCAACTTCTCCACATGCTCTTATGTGCGACCCTGCAGGCTCATATCGCGTTGGCAGTGAGATTACATGTTTGACCACTTCTAGATCACCATTGTAACTCCAACAGAATGATATCGCAAAGTTTGTGTGAGAGTGTTTTACGTGTCAGCGTGTTAAGGTTGATCATAGAAGGCCTGGAGGTAAATTGACACCGCTTTATATTCCAAGTTAGAAATGGGAGAGTATTTCAATGTATTTAAACACCGGTTACCGAAATCTACGCATGGGCACGAATTAGTTTGGGTGATAGTCGATAGATTTACAAAGTGTGCTCACTTTGTTCCCTTTAAGATTGGGTATTCTTGAAGAAGATAGCTGAGTTATACCTTAATGATGTCATTAGATTGGATGGAGTGCCTGTCAGTATCATATCAGACCGAGAATCTAGATTTAAATCTCATTTTTGGAAGAGCTTACAAGAGGGGTTGGGTACCGATATAAGGTATTCAACCGCCTATCATCCGCAGACAAATGTTCAAACGTAAAGAGTAAATCAGATCATAGAAGATATGATCAGGTGTTATATTTTGGATCATTGTGGCACTTGGGACGAGCATCTTAGACTCATGGAGTTTGCGTACAATAATAGTTATCAAGAGAGTCTGTAGATGGCCCCGTTTGAGGCCTATTATGGGAGGCATTGTAGAATTCCTTTGTTTTGGGATAAAGTTGGTGAGTGACCGTTGCTAGGTACGGAAGCCCATGAGGAGATGAATTGTGCTGTAACTCATATTCAAGAGAAGCTCCGTGTAGCTTAAGAGCGTTATGAGAAGTATGCTAATCGACGAAGGGTCGATCTGGAGTTTGCTGTTGGAGACTTTGTTTTTCTGAAAGTTTCTCCGATGTCTGGTGTTAAAAGGTTTGGAAGGAACCACAAGTTAGACCTATTGGGTATTGTATCCACAATTACCTGGATTTGAGGAAGCCTCCTATCAAAGCTAAGATGAATTCACTATGTATTTGATGAATTTCTTCTAGTGGTGCTTGCAGCTATTCATTGCTAAGTACACACCAATGTCAGGGTGCAGTAGGTCAATATACACGGGTCTGCGCAACGTAATCCCTCGTTGAGCAGATCGGTGTGTTGGCCTACATGTACTCTCTCTATTAGGGTGTACTTAATTTCAAGTACAGGGCTATGATAAAGCAAGAGCAGACAAGGAGCAAGGATGGGCCAAAGACCAGCTTGCAGATTGAGAGACGAGAATCGTCTAAGTGTAAATCGTCGAGAATCACTAAGTGATTCTCGCCGATTCGTCGAGAATCACTAGTGATTCTCGATGAGTCGTCGAGAATCACTAGATGATTCTCGCCGGGTTGGGCCGGCTGTCTCGACGCAGTCAGAAAACTCATCTAAGGCAGAATCGTCGAGAATCACCAAGTGATTCTCGCCGATTCATCGAGAATGACTTTACATTCTCGACGAGTCGGCGAGAATCCAAGGTGTTTCCCACCGATTCTCCCCGGCCTCTATAACCTATGCAGCCAGAATTCTCTAAGTAGAATTCGGAGAGAATCGTAAGTGATTCTCGCCGATTCGTCGAGAATCACCCACGATTCTCACCGAATTTGACTTGGGTATTTTTCCGACTCTGTCTGGACCGGTCCACGTTATCTGCGGGATTTTGAACCGGACTTAGGTCTTACTAATGGTGGGGCCCACAACGGTCATCTTCATGTCCTAAGGTATAAATATGCTATATTTGTGAACAGTAAATAGACGGATTACAGATCAAAGAAAAACAAGCCGCCGTCAAGCCCTAGATCGGAAGCGAGCTCGGCCGACCTTCTCCGCCTCTCGCTAGTTGCTCGCCACCGTTGATCGGGGTTCTCGTTACCTCTCCCGGCGACAAAAGCCTAGTCGGGCACAGCGTCTCGCGCGTCTATCTAGAGATCTTTTGTCTCTTGATTTGTGATCGGGGAACCTTCCCCATCCGAATCGATCGAGACGATCGATCCTAGTGTGACCGTTGGAAGACCTTGCCGACTTTACTGAGAAGATTGGATCTACATAGCATCACCTCCTCTCTTATTGAAGCCGTCGATCTAGAGAAGATTCTCTCCAAGAAAGATCTAGGGTTGTGGACTTTTCGTTGCCTACAAGAACAAGTAGTCTAACGAAAAGGGACACCTGGATCTTCATGTTGTTTGTATTTCTTACAAGCTATTTTCATTTTCTCTTTCATTGTAAAGGACCGATTGGTCTCTAGTTGTAGGGTTGGGTGCAACCCGTGCTGTGGTAGTGTTGACTCCTACGTGTGGAAGGGCTCCTTCCGTTAGTGGAAGGATTAGATTTCAATCCTGTTGGTGAAGTGACCGAGTCGTTCCTGGTTGGGAGATAGGTCGAAGGGGGAAAGTGGACGTACCCAAATCGGGGAACCACTATAAATTGCTTGTGTACTTTCTGTGCTATGTTGTTTTGTTTTCTTGTGCAGGTAAAACTTTAATTCCGCAAATACGCTGCAAAGACACCTATTCCCCCCCCCCCCATAGGTGTAAGTAGTTGACACTAAGTGGACTTTCAAGTGGTATCAGAGGGAGGTTTCGATTCTCCGACCTGTAGTTGACACTATTGTTGGGTATTGTATCCACAATTACCTGGATTTGAGGAAGCCTCCTATCAAAGCTAAGATGAATTCACTATGTATTTGATGAATTTCTTCTAGTGGTGCTTGCAGTTATTCATTGCTAAGTACATACCAATGTATGGCTGTAGTAGGTCAATATACACGGGTCTGCACAATGTAATCCCTCGTTGAGCAGATCGGTGTGTTGGCCTACGTGTACTCTCTCTATTGGGGTGTACTTAATTTCAAGTACAGGGCTATGATAAAGCAAGAGCAGACAAGGAGCAAGGATGGGCCAAAGACCAGCTTGCAGATTGAGAGACGAGAATCGTCTAAGTGTAAATCGTCGAGAATCACTAAGTGATTCTCGCCGATTCGTCGAGAATTACTAGTGATTCTCGACGAGTCGTCGAGAATCACTAGATGATTCTCGCCGGGTTGGGCCGGCTGTCTCGACGCAGTCAGAAAACTCATCTAAGGCAGAATCGTCGAGAATCACCAAGTGATTCTCGCCGATTCGTCGAGAATGACTTTGCATTCTCGACGAGTCTGTGAGAATCTAAGGTGTTTCCCACCGATTCTCCCCGGCCTCTATAACCTGTGCAGCCAGAATTCTCTAAGTAGAATTCGGCGAGAATCGTAAGTGATTCTCGCCGATTCGTCGAGAATCACCCACGATTCTCGCCGAATTTGACTTGGGTATTTTTCCGACTCTGTCTGGACCAGTCCACGTTATCTGCGGGATTTTGAACCGGACTTAGGTCTTACTGTTGGTGGGGCCCACAACGGTCATCTTCATGACCTAAGGTATAAATATGCTGTATTTGTGAACAGTAAATAGACGGATTACAGATCAAAGAAAAACAAGCCGCCGTCAAGCCCTAGATCGGAAGCGAGCTCGACCGACCTTCTCCGTCTCTCGCTAGTTGCTCGCCACCGTTGATCGGGGTTCTCGTTACCTCTCCCGGCGACAGAAGCCTAGTCGGGCACAACGTCTCACGCGTCTATCCAGAGATCTTTTGTCTCTTGATTTGTGATCGGGAAACCTTCCCCATCCGAATCGATCGAGACGATCGATCCTAGTGTGACCGTTGGAAGACCTTGCCGCTTTGCTAAGAAGATTGGATATACATAGCATCACCGCCTCTCTTGTTGAAGCCGTCTATCTAGAGAAGATTCTCTCCAAGAAAGATCTAGGGTTGTGGACTTTTCATTGCCTACAAGAACAAGTAGTCTAACGAAAAGGGACACCTGGATCTTCACATTGTTTGTATTTCTTACAAGCTATTTTCATTTTCTCTTTCATTATAAAGGACCGATTGGTCTCTAGTTGTAGGGTTGGGTGCAACCCGTGCTGTGGGAGTGTTGACTCCTACGTGTGGAAGGGTTCCTTCCGTTAGTGCAAGGATTGGATTTCAATCCTGTTGGTGAAGTGACCGAGTAGTTCCTGGTTGGGAGATAGGTCGAAGGGGGAAAGTGGACGTACCCAAATCGGGGAACCACTATAAATTGCTTGTGTACTTTCTGTGCTGTGTTGTTTTGTTTTCTTGTGCAGGTAAAACTTTAATTCCGCAAATACGCTGCAAAGACACCTATTCCCCCCCCCCCCATAGGTGTAAGTAGTTGACACTAAGTGGACTTTCAAAACCCCCGGTACGTGGGACCTTTTTAGATTCTTGAACGCATAAGAGTTTTAGCGTATAGGCTGGAGTTGCATGCTACCTTCCCCGGTGTCCATGATGTGTTCCATGTGAGCCAGTTGCGAAAGTGTATTCGTAATGATCGTCAAGTCCTCGACTTGGTGCCCCAGATTCAGCCCAACCTTATTTATGTGGAATAACCTATTCGTATTCTAGATTCTCAAGATCGAATGTTGCGGAGAAATATCATCCCTTTGGTTAAGGTTCTCTGGCGAAATCAAGATGTCGAGAGCGCGACGTGGGAATTGGAGTCAGAAATGAGCGAATCTCATCCCCACCCCTTATTTTAGTCCTTGTATATCTCTATGTCTTTGGTGGTGTTGGATTTTCTCGATTTTAGTTTTGTTTTGGAGTTGTGTTAAGTTTCAGGAAGAAACTTCTTTTTAGGGGGAGTGACTGTAACGCCCCCGATTTTGTTCGATGTTTTTATTTGATATGATATCATCCTATTTATGACGTCATGGCGTTACATTTAATGTCAAGTTGACGGCGCGATGACATTAAGACATTTTCGCGTCCGTTCGGTCGAGTCGGCCAAATTCTCGAATTCTAGTTGCGATTAGAAAATTTTTTCATTTGAAAATTAAGTTAAATAATTTTGGACTTGCTCGTTAAGTTTCGTCGCGATCCGAGCGATATTCGAGCCTCGGCGAATTCCTGAAGTTTTTTGGAATTTATATTCGTCGTACACTTTGAAACTTTATATCTCAAGAACAGCTCGTCGGATTTTGGTTGTGCCTTCGACATTGTGTGTGTAGCATCAGTGATCGCCTACGATGCAAATTTCGTTTAATTCGGTGCGCGTTTGGGCCTCCGTTTTGAACTCGTGTTTCCTTATTCAAAAATATATAAATATGATTATTTTAATTTTGAAGCACTATTCAAAAATGTCATTTACTATTCATCTCTATAGTTTGATTTTTTTTTGATATATTTGTATAAACCATTGTTCATGCAATTGAATTGTTGAGTAAACTTTCATGTTCTCTAGTGTCTGCATCATTTTTTCTCGAGTGAATTTATTCCTATTCTCGAGTACTGCTTCAAATTCTCAATTAAATTATTTCTTGTTCTCGAGTGCCTATTTTTCCTCTTCTCGAGTACTCCTAAACTTGTTCACGAGTGGTCTGCAGCCCTTCTCAAGAGTTCCGTTCCAGTTTGTGTTCATGCGCCGTTTTGGGGGTCAAAAAGACGGCGTATAAAAAAAGGTTAACATAAAATTTTTTCGTCTCGACGAGATCTACAACTTTTATGTTGAGCATTTTTCAATTTGAACCAATCCTAAACCTGTATTTTCATTTTCCGTGCACCCGCTCATAAATAACCCTTTTTTTCTATTTAGACAAAATATTTTATAAATACATATATATATATATATATATATATATATATATATATTCTGATACTTAAGATAATTTGAAAGAAAATTTCATCTTCTTCCTCACTATTTAGACCAAACCGAAACCACCTGTGTAGCGACTCCCTCCTGTTCGTGAATCTTCCAAGTTTCGCCGACGGTGCGTCGGTGCTCGAAATCTTCAACTGAATATAGATCCGGAAAGCTCTCGTCGAGAGCTACGCCATCGTGATAAAATCTTTCCCTTTCCTTGAAATGTTCTCTCTAGGGTTTTCGGCCCTAACTCCTATTTTTGGTCGTTCTTCTTTGATTTCGACTTCTCTCGTCTTCTTTAGCTCTGATCTACATCAAGGAGTGATTCAGAGAATATTTCCGGTAAAAATCAAGGCAAGTGATGGTTTCCTCCTTCTCTTTCCTTCTTTACCCGATTTGTAGAAATTCCTAATTTCTTGTTATCATGACTGTTCAATAACTGCTGAATTGAAGTGATGTCGAGATCTCCTGTCTAATTTCCTTTATAATTTCCAAGTTCATGAATAATCCTATATGTTTTGATGAAGTGATTAAATATCACCTGTATTATCATTTCGCAACTTTCATGTAGATCACATTAGAGTTTATTTTTGGATTTTAAATTCTTCCTAAATATTGATCAATCGCTTCTAATCTTGAATTGTTTAGTAGAATCTGATGTGGCATTGTTGACTTGAGATGTGTAACGACCCCATCTGTTAAATAACATATAATAGAAGGTCCGGCCGCAACAAGCAAGCGGTAAGGTTACAGGGTAATACCAAAATATATTCGCATCCTAACTTAGAGCATACTAGAGGAAGCTTTAAAGTTAAAATTGAACTCAACAACCACGAATGTCCACGATATATAAACAACCACATTTATATATAACCCTGAAGGAATGTACACCAAATACAAAAAATTTTGGCCTTAAGGCCTTACAATTAAGCTTCACAAGTGTGGATTACAAACATCGGTGCGCAGGCCGGCCACACATGAAAATAATAAAGTTCTTCGCTCAGACTTCGAGGGCTAACAGCAGTAGCAGGGGCTTCAGCCCTATATTTCCCGCTCGGTTCTTCAACACCTGCATAAGGACAGCCCACCATGATGGTGGCAAACAAGGCAACGGTCAGCATTCAGCTGACAAATTTATAACGACCCTACCCCTTTCCCAGGGCAGTGGTATTTATTCTCTACAGGCATAGCATTTCACAAGAAGATATATCACATAATGTGCACTCACGCACATTTAATATATCACAAACGTCATCCACGGGCCCGAAGCTCCGTGCACTCAGGGCATATTCTTGGTGTATCGGAAAACTAGGGTCCCACCACCGTTCAAGGTCCAAAACCCAACGGTAAAGTTTGAGCATTAAGCTCCGTAGCCTATAGCTGGAGACTTTAGTCCTAATGGTGCGTAGGTCAAAGACTCTCATTATGTGAACCTGAAGAACGCCAATATTCCAAGCACACATTTCAGACAACCATAACGCAGATACAATTTAGCCCTTTCCCGTTGCTCAAATCGCCAGTTCAATGTCTAGAATGATGCGGGTCGGCATCCCCTTGTCCGTTCGGCACAAAGCCTTTTAAGAGCTCGCAGGTCACAATAGCCATACTGTACACCAAAGAATGTCTTCACAATCCAAAAGGGGAGCTAGTGCCAGCGTTCCTCGTGATCGCTTGGCGGGTTCAGCAGAAGCTCTCTTTCTGCACCCAAACTCAACCCAAACCTTGCAAGATCCTATAGTGCCAGAAAACTTGTCTTTCCATAGCATACAATAAAGGAATTACGAGGGTATTTTCCTGGAATCCCCATTCCAGTACTTCCTGTTACTCCACTTCACAAGCACAACCAACTGACTCCATAATCTACTCGTTTAAACGTGAAGTCTTCTCCGGTGCGCAAAATAAAACATCACCACTCTAGACTAACCCGTCCAGATGGGCTTCACACAACATGTCTATTCCATACAACACATTTTCGAATCTATATGCAAGACTTATTAGGGATTTCGAGAATCAACCCAAGGGAAATCCCTCAATATTCAACCTTTTGGTGGGGGAAATCCATTCACATACCAAAATAAGGACTTCACATGTCAGAGAAGGAAGATCGTTAACCTTGACGTTCTCTTTGGAGCCATGGAAAACTAGCTGGATGAAAAGCACCGCAACGGCCTTGCCTCCACAGATCTGGACTCGGCTTGCGATTCGAGGCTCTAAAGCACCACTCCCAGCCGGATTCCTCCACCTCCTTCTTCCTTTCTCTCCTCACTCTCTAACTCTTTAGAAAGAGAAAGACTTAAGAGATTTGAGGATTTAACCCTCAACTCCCGACCTTCAAACAGCAGGGAGATCTCTAGACCATTGGATCCAATTTGAAGGTAATGAACGGCCATGAATAGCCCTGAAGATAACATTCCTGGGCCGAATATGGCTTGTGACACGCCCATGTGCCTTAAAAGGCAAAATAAACCGTCGTGTCCAGACCAGGACATGGCCCTGTGACCCGACCGTGTCACAGGCCGTGTGCCAGACACGGCTTAGGACACGCCCGTGTCCAGCCCTTGTTCTTTAGTCCTCACATACTGGCCAAACACAGAGAAGGACATGGCCCTTGACAAGCCCGTGTGCCCAACAAGGCTTGCCTCTAAGGATCGTCGAATGCATTTCATCGACCTTACAGAAACACATCGAACTTATAGTAGGACATGACCCTAGACACGCCCATGTGACAGGCCCTGTACCACACTCAACACCGCCCTGCGCCACACTTGACACTTTCCTGCGCCACACTCGACACTGCTCTGCCAACACAGAGCAGGACACGTCTTTGGACACGCCCGCATCCTCGACCGTATTGCTAACACAGAGCAGGACTTGGATTTGGACTTGCCCGTGTCCTAGGCCGTATTGCTCAGCCTACACATCCGACTCATAATCGAGATTTGGGGCGTTACAATTCCCCCTCCCCCCTTAAAGGAATTTCGTCCCAAAATTAGAAAATGGAAGAGTACACAAACTTAAATTGTACCTAAGTAGAAAATCTCGGGGGTACTCCTTAAACATGGTCTGCTCTCGTTCCGATGAAAGATCCTCACGATAGCAATTGTCCCATTGGACTTTGACCATCCTGATAGCTTTGTTCCGCAATTGCCTGACCTCAAGAACCTCGATCTGAATGGGTCTAACTTTCGTTGTTAGCCCACTATCGACCGATACTTGATCCACAACAACCTCTTGCGCTGGTTCTTTCACGGCTTTGCATAGGACCGAGATGTGAAATACGTCATGTAAACCACCATTTCTACCGAAAGAGCCAACCGATAGGCGGGTTCACCAATTCGCTCCACCACTCCAAACAGACCAAGATATCTCAGACTTAACCTTTTCAAGCGCCGAATCCTGGACACGCCTTTGAAGGGCTTTATCTTGAGGTATACCCAGTCGCCCACCGCAAACTCCACGTTCGGATGCTTGGTGTTGTAGTACTTGGCCTGTCTATCTTGGGCTATCAGTAGCCTTTCCCGAATATAGCGTATCGTCAAATTAGCTTCTTCGAATTCCTTACGCTTATATAATTTAGATTCGCCTGCTCCGCCCAAGCTAATGGTGTACGACATTTCCGACCTTACAAAGCTTCAAACGGTGCCATACTTATGCTCGCATGGTAGCTATTATTATAGGCAAACTCTATCATATAGAGATGATCTTCCAACCTCTTACCAAAATCCAAGGCGCACATTCGGAGCATGTCCTCAATCGTTCTGTTGGTCCTCTCAGTCTGGCCATTAATTTGGGGCTGAAAGGCCATACTTAACGTTAACTTTGTTCCCAACAACTGATGGATTGGACTCCAATCATTCGATGTGAATCGTCCGTCACGGTGACTTACGATGCTACGGGGAATACCGTGCAATCGTACAATTTGCTCAACATTAAGTTTTTCCAAGGTTTCCACTGAATCGTCCCTCTATTTCGGAAGGAAGTGAGCCACTTTATTAAACAGGTCTATGATCACCCAAATCGAATCATTACCGCGTTGAGATCTCGGCAAAACGTGCATGAAATCCATCTAAATATCATCAAACTTCCATTCCGGAATAGGTAGCGACTTCAAGAAACCTCCGAGCTTCTGGCATTCTGCTTTCACCAATGCACATGTGTGACATTTAGCCACATAATGTGCTATGTCTTTCTTTAACCCTGGCAACCAGAATAGCTTTTTCATGTGTTTGTACATCTTTTTGCTCCCTGAGTTATTTGAGTATTTTGTAAAGTGAGCCTCATACATCAATTATTCTCTTAGATTACCCATACTTGGGACTTACAAATGACCCTCTTTCCGCAAAAGGCCGTCATTCCAGGAGAATTGGTCATTTGACCCATCCACTGCATAGAGTTGCAGACTTTCATCAAGTTTTGTTGCTTGCCAAATTCTGTCCGCAAGGTCATACTCTACCTCCGTCCAGTTCAAGCATGCATTTTCTGTGGAATTCTTGTCAACACAATAAATCTCTAACGCTTCCAACTTCAGGATCAAACGCTCATCATACATCTGCAACCAATTTGCCCTTGACGGAGTCCTATGACTCAAGGCATCTGCGACCACGTTTCCTTTCCCGGGAGTGTAGTGAATATCAAAGGTGTAGTCCCTGAGGAACTCCATCCACCTTCATTGTCGCATATTGAGATCCTTCTGATCTAATTGGTACTTTAGGCTCTTATGGTCCGTAAATAAATCTACTTTTACGCCATATAAATAGTGACGCCATAATTTAAGTGCAAAAAACACCGCCGCAAACTCCAAGTCATGGACGAGATAATTTCGCTCATGCACTTTCAACTAGCGTGATTCAAAAGCGATCACCTTGTAACGACTCCACCCGTTAGATAACCTATAATAGAAGGTCCGGTAGGGGCCCCACACTATATGCTACAAACAGACGGGGAGGTCACAGGATAATACCATCAACGCATCCTAACACATAGCATGCTAGCGGAATAGATACACAAGTAGCTGAGCGTATAGCAGGAATATCCACCAGATATATATAAACAAACGTTATATACAACCACTCAAATGAGAGCATAGAAAATACTACAGTTTGGCCTTAATGCCTTAAAGTTCCTCTTGAAACAGTATGGATTACAGACATCGGTACACAGGCTGGCCATACATGAATAACAGAAAATACAAAAGCTAGCCTTCAAGGGCTAGTAACAACAGCAAGAGAGGCAAAGGTTGCAGCATGGGCATCAGCCCTTCATTTTCCGCTCGGCTCTCCAGCACCTGCACAGGGACAATCCATCCAGTAGGTGGCAAACAAGGCAACGGTCAGCATTCAGCTGACTAATTTATAATAATCCTACCCCTTTCCCGGGGCAGGCGAATTCCTTCCCTATAGAGCAATATAGCAATTGACATATAATATACGTATTGTGCTCTCACGCACAAGCAATCCATTACAAGCGTCGGCCACCCGACCCGACGATCTGTGTTCTCAGGCACACTTTTGGGTACACCAGCAAACTGGGATCAACACCATTGAGCATTTAGTCTTAATGGCGCACATGCCTAAGACTCTCTTTATGCTACTGAAGAAATCCCAATGCCTTGGCACTTCCTTGTATAGTCAACATAACGCAGGTACAGATCCACCCCCCCCCCCATTGCTCAACTCGCCTTGCCCTCACCAAGCACATCATACTTGCAGCTATAATAAAAGGCACGGGTCGGCTTCACCTTTCCTGTTCTGCACGTGGCCTTCTAGAGCTCGCCGCTCCCAATCGCCATAACGTCCGCCAAGGACTGGCGTTAAAATAGCCACACTGTCTTACTAGGACTAGCTTCATCGTCCATCAAGGACTGGCTGCATTGTAGCTAGAGCACAAACAACACTAGAGCATTTTCCTGGAGTTCACACTCCAGTACTTCCTTCTACTCCCCTTCACAGGCATAACCCAACGACCCCACTAACTACACGAGTATACGCGGAGTCTTCTCTGGTGCGTTAATGCAACATCACCAATCCAGACCAACATGTCTAGATGGGCTTCACAAAACATGTCTATCCCGTACTACACTTTTCTGGGTCTATATGCAGACTCAAGCTAGGGATAACAACTATCACCCACTAGAATCACTCACTTTTTCCACCTTTTGGTGGAGAGGATTCCTTACTTATGCATAAACGAGGACTTCACATTTCCAAGAAGGAAGATCGTTACCCTTGAAGATCTCTATGGAGCCATCGAAAATTTAGCCGGTTGGAAAGCACCGCAGCAGCTTTGCCTCCACTAAACGAGCCTCGGATCTCGAATCGGACCGCGGGAGCACCACCAAAGCCTTGCTCTTCTCCTCCTTCTCCTTCCTCAAAGCTCTCTCTCTTTTTCTATCTTGATAAGAATGAGAGAAGAAGCTAACACTCAGTCTTATAACTGTAGGAAAAGACCAGAGACATTGGATCTAAATAGAAATAATTGGATGGCCAAGATCTTCCCAAAATTCAATAATTGACTTGACACGGCCTGTGACACGCCTGTGTCCCAGGCCGTGTCCCCCAAGCTGTGTACGAACTAACTCAAAATGAACCAGAACACGGGCTCCACATGCCCGTGTCACAGGGCAGACACACTTGTGTCATCTTTGACACGGCTGTGTGTCTGTCCGTGTAACCCTTTGTAACACAAGCCCAAATCACCCGAGCAGGACACGGCTAAGGCACACGCCACTATCCATGGCCGGTTGCCCAACACGCCCCTGTGACATGCCCGTGTCACAGGCCATGTTCCACACTCAATGCCACTCAACGCCATTCCTCTCAGCGCCACTCAACGCCACTCAATATTCTCCTGAGCAGGACATGCCCTGGGACACACCCGTGTCCCAGGCCGTGTCGCATCTCGACGATCAGTTCTTGAGAACTCGAGTCGACGCCTCGAGAAAAGGACACACCCTTAGACACGCCCGTAACCAAGGATGTGTCACCCAGCCTGACTCCATCTTAAGATTTTGGAGTGTTACAATCCTCCCCCCTTAAGATAAATTTCGTCCCGAAATTTGTACTCAGAGCAAATAAACAGGAATCACCAAGCTATAACATTAAAAGAGCGTTTATAACAAAATGTACACGGTCAATAGTTTATACAAAGAGTTCGGGAAACTCAGTTCGCATGATCTGTTCACGCTCCAATGTTAGCTCCTCTCGGCCACAATTGTCCCACCAGACTTTGACCATCCTGATTATCTTGTTCCGCAACTGTTTCTCGGCTCGATCCTCGATCCGAATGGGTCTAACCTTCGTCATTAGCCAATAGTCGACCGGTACACGATCATTCTCAACTAGTTGAGCTTGATCCTTAATGGCTTTACGAAGTACTGAGATGTGGAAGACATCATGCAATCAACTCAATTCTGCTTAAAGCGCTAGCCGATAAGCAGCTTCCCCGACTCACTCCACCACTTCAAACGGACTAAGGTATCTGGGACTTAGTTTTTTCAACCGGCGAATCCGAGATACGCCTTTGAAGGGTTTGATCTTCAAATAGACCCAATCGCCCACCGCAAACTCAACATTCCGATGCTTGGCATTGTAGTACTTTATTTGTCGATCTTGGGCTATCAATAGCCTCTCTCGAATATAGCGTATTATCAAGGTAGCTTCTTTGACTTCCTTTCTTCCATTTAGATTGGATTCGCCTACCTCCGCCCAAGCTAATGGTATACGACATTTACGACCATATAGAGCCTCAAATGGTGCCATACCGATGCTCGCTTGGTAGTTATTATTATAGGCAAATTTAACCAAGTAAATGTACTCTTCCCATTTCTTACCGAAATCTAGGGCGCACATACGAAGCATATATTCCATCATCCTGTTGGCTTGCTCTGTCTGGCCATTCGTCTGGGGATGAAAGGCCGTACTAAATGCTAATTTGGTACCCAACATTTGATGAATTAACCTCCAATCAGTTGAGGTGAATCGCCCATCATGATCACTGACAATGCTCCGAGGAACACCGTGCAGTCGAACAATCTGTTCCACATAGAGTTTAGCCAAGGTTTCCACTGAATCATCTCTCTTGTTTGGAAGGAAGTGAGCCACTTTTGTCAACCGGTCTACAATCACCCAGATAGAGTCATGACCGCATTGAGATCTCGGTATCCCGTGCACGAAATCCATAGAAATATCATCAAACTTCCACTCCGGAATCGGTAATGACTTTAGTAAACCACCAGGCTTCTGGCATTCCGCTTTTACCAAAGCACAAGTGTGACATTCTGCCACATAACATGCTATGTCTTTCTTTAGTCCAGGCCACTAGAACAACTTTTTCATGTCTCTGTACATTTTTGTGCTCCCAGGGTTAATGGAGTACTTAGCAAAATGCGCTTTGTACATCAACTCTTCTCTCAACTTCCTCGTACTTGGGACTCACAATCGACCATCTTTTCGCAACTATCCATCATCCCAGGAGAATCGGTCACCAGGCCTATTCTTTGCATAGCGTTGGATACTTTTACCAAGCTCTGCTGCTCGTCGAACTCTATCTGCAAGGTCATATTGTACCTCCGTCCAGTTCCAGCACGCGTCGGTCGTAGCATCCTTGTCAACACAAGATATCTCTAACGCTTCCATCTCCTGGATTAGCCGCACATCATGTCTCTGCAACCAATTTGCCCGTACTGGAGCCCTACGACTCAAAGCATCAATGACCACATTTCCCTTCCCGGGAGTATAGTGAATATCGAAAGTGTAGTCCACAAGGAACTCCAACCACCTCCGTTGTCACATATTCAGATCCTTCTGATCTAACAAATACTTTAGGCTCTTGTGATCTATATAGATATCTACTTTAACGCCATAAAGATAGTGCCGCCACAACTTTAGCCCAAAGATTACCGCCGCTAACTCTAAATCGTGAACGGGGTAGTTTCGTTCATGCACCTTTAGCTGGCGAGAGCCATAAGCAATTTCTTTACCAAATTGCAGAAGAACGCAGCCTAAGCCGCTCCCTGAAGCATCACTGTAGATCTCATAGCCGTCTGTACCACATGGCGATGTCAACACATGCGCCGTGGTCAAACGACTCTTCAGCTCTTCTAAAGCTCGCGCACACTCCGGTGTCCAAACGAACTTTTGATCTTTTCTCGGCAATGTGGTCAGAGGTATACCAATCCGTGAGAAGTTTTCTACAAACGGTCTATAGTAGCCTGCCAGGCCAAGAAAGCTCCTGACTTCAGCCACTAAAGACATCACTGGCCAATCCCATATGACACTTATCTTTGTCGGATCTACTACTATGCCCTCTCCACTTACCACATGGCCCAGAAAAGCCACTGACGATAGCCAGAACTCACACTTTGAGAATTTGGCATACAGCTTATTTCTCCACAGGGTATGCAACACCAACCACAAATGGTTTGCATGATCATCTCCCGACTGAGAGTACTCAAGAATATCATCAATGAGCACAATTAGAATAAATCTAAGTACTCTCGGAACGTCCGGTGCATTTGATCCATGAATACCGAAGGCGCATTACATAAGCCAAACGACATCACCGTGAATTCATAATGACCATAGCATGTCCCAAACGTTGTCTTGGGAATATTGTCTTCTCGAATCCGTAATTGATAATAACTCAATTTCAAATCCAACTTTGAATAGATGGTTGACCCCGCTAGCTGATCAAATAGTTCATCGATCCGTGGAATCGGATGTTTGTTCTTTTCAATCAGCTTATTCAATTCGCGGTAGTCAATACACAAACACAAACTACCGTCTTTCTTTTTCACAAATAGAACAGGCGCGCTCCAAGGTGACATACTTGGGCGTATGTATCCCTGCTCTAACAATTCTTGCAATTGGACTTTAAGTTCAGCCATTTCCTTTGGCGCAACGTGATATGGTGAGCGGGCCACAGGTTTTTCACCTGGCACTAACTCAACCGCGAAGTCAATCTCCCGCTGGGGCGGTAACCAAGGAAGATCCGTAGGAAACACATCTGCAAACTCCGACACAATCAGAACTTCACTTACACTGGCCTTTGGCTCAACAACCTGAATAAGCATGAAGAATAACTCCGCGCCCTTCCGAACAGCACTAACAACTTGGAGTGCAGACAACAAGGTCCTACAAACTCCTCACATACACGCGAACTTCATCTCAAGTTTTGTATTCTGGCCCAGTGTGATCTCCTTGGAAGTGCAATCAATCAAGGCACGCTACTCCGAGAGCCAGTCAATGCCAAAGATCACATCAAACTCGGATAGTGGCAGCACGGATGCTCTCAATCCGAAATCTCGATTTCCTATAAGCACGTCCACATCGCAAGTCCTATCCGCAAGCATGATACAACCATTTGGTAGTAGCACCTTTACACTATCTGTCGTCACATGACTCGGTACTCCAACTCAATTTATGAAGTCCTTAGACAAAAAAGAATGTGAAGCACCCTTATCAAAAAGGTCTCTCGCTGGATTATTCCAAATCAGGACAAAGCCTGCAACACACACATCATGCACAAGCTACATACAAAATATGCAATCAATACAACAAGCATTTACTTAACTCGTACCTGTGACGACGTCACTTTGCTTGATAGCCTCCTGTTGGCCAAGATTGTAGACTCTGGGCTGCGCCTGCGATGCAGAGGAATCAACCACTGCTTTGCCCTTCTCAGCATAAGACACACCCATCTTCTTTTCTCCTTTGGGTTGAGCAACCCGACAATCACGGGCTAAATGTGTAACGTCCCAATTCGCGCTAGGCCCCTCACACGAGTTCTGAGTCAAGAGACTTGACTCGGGGTCGGGGTGTACTGACAAAAGGTGTAAAGTGCGGTTAATGGAGTGTAGGGTTGAGTGATATCCAACGGATCGAAAGGAAATGGCCTATTGGAAATTCGCCGGGTATCATTGTTGATACCCGACGAATTCGTCTAGAATGCCCGACGATTTTCACCGATCGTCGAGAATGTTCGGTGATACCCACTGATCGTCGAGTATCGCTTACTGATACTCAACGCACTCAATGCAAGGATTTCCGATAAGTTGGCTAAGTGAAATTCGTCGGGTATCATTGTTGATACCCGACGAATTCGTTGAGAATGCCTGGGGATTCGCGCCGATCGTCGAGAATGCCCGGTGATACCCACCAATCGTCGAGTATCGCTGGCTGATACTCAACGCACTCAACGCCAGGATTTCTGATAAGTTGGCTAAGTAAAATTCGACAGGTATCATTGTTGATACCCGACGAATTCATCGAGAATGCCCGGCGATTCTCACCGATCGTCGAGAATGCCCGGTGATACCAACTAATCGTCGAGTATCGCTGACTGATACTCAAGGCATTCAATGCCAGGATTTCCGATAAGTTGGCTAAGTTAAATTCGCTGGGTATCATTGTTAATACCCGACGAATTCGTCGAGAATGCTCGGCGATTCTCACCGATCGTCGAGAATGATAGTTGATTCCCATCGAATTTGACTTGTGCGTTTTCTTCGCCCAGGCAGATTCGCCGGCTTGTACAGGCGGACCGAAACGGACTTCGGGATTCATGCTGGATGATTCCTTGGACCGGTCATTTCAAGTAAGACCTAATTTGGGCGGTCCAATAGGAGGGTGACACGTGACAGAAGGGATTTAACCTAATACATCGGTTTATAAGAGAAGATAAAGCCGAACCCTAGCCATCCTTGCCGATCGATCTTGTCGTCATCGTAGACCTCGCGAAACCGACCGAGCTGAGGGAAGCCGTCGGAGCTCCTGGACGCGGCTTTCTCTCTCTCTCTCTCTCTCCTTCCTTGCCGTGAAGAACAACGACACCAAGCAAGAGATGCCGCAAAGAAGAATGACTAGGTCCATGGCCAGGAATGATGGTACCGCTAGAAACGAGGTGAGCTTCCTACCCTCTCCCTTTGTGCTAGATCTGTAGTTATATTCTAGGAGAGATATCGACTCCATAGAGTCTTGATGGTGAGGAGATGATTTCCTAGGGAAGCCATGCCTAGATTTGTAAATCTAGGTTTAGGTGTCTTCACCCTCCTCATGATTCAAAGTGAAGGTGAGAGAGGGATTCGCGGAGAAATATGGCTTCGTGAGGGTGAATAAGGGTGGACGATTTTCTAGAGGAGTTTTTGGGAGATTGGTGCAAGGTGTAAGATGAACGGATGTCGTTCATCCCACCTTAAGATGCGTGCAGAAATCTGATTTCTGCACGCAGCGATCTTCGTGGCCAATTTAGGGGGTGTTCTGGCCAGATCTGGGTTTTCAACTAAACATGAAAGTCGTAGCCCTCAAAATTATCTTTCCAACGAGTGGTTCTACGTTTCCAGGCGATACCTATGGCCATGGGAAAGTCAGTTCGAATCTACTGTGATTTGGGGAAATTCCACCCAGGAAATTTGTATCCTGTACACAGTAGGCTTCGAGTGAATTTCTGGTGTGATGCGATCAAATCTGGGATTAAGACTAAACACGAAAGGTTTAGCCCTTGAAATTATCTTTCCAACGAGTGGTTACACGCACTCGTCGGATTTCTGCCACGGGAATCCTTGGTCGAAGTATCTGCCCGGATTAAGGCTGCACTTAAATTCTGGGCTGTGTAATGTGGAATTCGATTCGGTGGAATTTAATGTTGCGACCCAACTCGAGGTTTGGGTGAACACTTTTGACATAATCATCATAGTGATATGATAAGTTGATGCTATAAATATGAATTCGTATAACGAGTTGTGGACAAGCTTAATTTAAGGAAAGAGCCTGATATAAATTGGTAGATGTATATTGATGCTCATTATCTATATCATGTTGAATTCATTTGGAAGGGCGTATAAATGATTTAACTATGGTCATGATGTATGTTGAATGGATAGAAGGTAATTAGTAATCCAATGCTTAGAGTGTCGTCTCACTATGGGTAGCATTGTGGAGGTTAACAAGTGCGGTGTTGACCATCACTAGTTGGAATGAGGTTGAGATGAGTAAAGTTGGACGGTTGGGCATGGTCCTCAGTGTTCACATCCAGAGGCTCCTTCCGTATTTGATGGATGGTTGGGCTTTGTCCTCGGTGTTCACGTCCCGAGGCTCCTTCCATTCCACGATATTGTGGAATTGCATGTGGTGTGAGTCGACACGTGGTGTCGTAATCCCGGGTTAAGGATAGTGTGGCAGGTCTACGGGCTCGCCAATCATCACACCGATGGGAGTTGACAGCTAGACCTTGGACGGTTGGGCTTGGCCCTCGGTGTTCACGTCCCGAGGCTCCTTCCATGCTAAGTGAACGTTTGGGCTTGGTCCTCGTGTTCATTTCCGAGGCTCCTTATGTGTCACGCATAGGCAAGTTCGGGGATAGGATCTTGGTGCTCATTTACCAAAGAGAACCCGCTGAGCCGTAGTACGCATGTGAGCTCCGCTGTTGTGTTCTTAGAGTTGAGGCGTATTGAGGCCTAGGCCAGGTAGTGTGGAGACCAGCCTAGTATTGGAGATGCCCGCTCTACTATCACCGTTTGGCCACGACGGTTGACGCCGGAGAGGTTAGCTACATGCTCGAATAGTTGGAACTATAAGTTTGTGTCGACATAGCGATTGTATGTGCTTGATCATGGGTGTGTCATTGCATTGCATACATAGCATTGCACTTCATTATATACACAAGACCCTCATCGTATAAGTTTGTATGGGCACTCCTATACGATGAGTTACTTATTGCTGAACGACCCTCAACTTATATGCTTGTATGGACATCCATATAAGTTGAGTTACTTACTATTATAACATTATACTCTCTTGCTGCTGTAGATGGTAGAATTGTAGAATAAGAGCTTGTTCATTTATACAGTACTTTTATTGTTACCTATGATTTGTATACTTACTTCTCCTGCTTATACTACTGTTTTATATATATTGTACCTGTTCCTTTCTACGCCCAGTGCCGAGGAGTCACCGGGGGAGCGGATGTGAAGCCACTTAGTCTTTATGACTAACGGTTGCTACGTCTTCCTTTTTAGGAGGAAACCCTGCAGGTGGAGCAGCAGGCTATGCAGCTGGACAGCCAGGCCAGGACGACAGGGCCTGAGGGGACGGTACCGTCGCTACCGTCGGTCATAGATGTTAGTGAGAGAGATTTTGTTGTAGCCCTTCGGGGCAATTCTGTTTACGTACTCTGATTATGTAGAAGCTTGTTTAGCTTCTCTTTTGCTGTACTTATGGACTTATGTTTGTTGTGGGTTGACTTCTTTTATTATTATGGTTGGGTTTGCATTTATATGTTGATATTGGTTGAAGCCGGCAGGATAGGCGTCTTATGGTACAGGCTGGCCCGAGTGTTAGTGTTACCGCAAGGCGGCTGTTCTTGGCATAAGACCCCTCTCGTGCCATGTCTTGTGTTCCGGGAGGGGGGTCTTACAAATGGTATCAGCTTTCTACGATCCTCCAAGGAGAAAGTCACTTAACAATGGTGCCACCCTCGTTTGATTAGTCAGTTTGGGGACAAATTGACTTATCGGAAGCAGTGGTGTGCCCATATGTAATTCACACTAAGTTTGTCCATCTTTAACCTTAGATTAGCCAACCTAACCTTAGGTTTGTACCCTATGTGTAGATCCCAGTACATGCTGAGCCAGTGAGGGGCACCCCCGCCCTGTCCGTGCCTACACAATTCCAATAATAAGAGCTGTGGCACACGCTCACAACTATTTTGGACGCCTTTAGGTCCCAATCTCAACAGGCACATGTACAACAACAGGGTCTGGGATCTAGTTGGTTAAGCACTTTCCGAGCTCTCTCCCCTCCCGCTTATATTGGGACAGATTCGGCGGTGCGTACGGAAGAGTGGCTCGACACTATACAAGAATTGTTGGCAGGAATAAGATGCCCAAACAACATGGCGGTGACCCTTGTGGTGACACTCTTAGAACTGCACGCCAAAAGGTGGTGGAAGCCCCTCATGGGCTCCACTTTTCGTGGAAGAGTGTACAAGGACATTAGTTGGAGCGAATTCTCTGAAGCCTTTTTAGAGCATTTCATCCCCTCGGCAGCTCGGGATGGTCTTGAAGAGAGATTTTTGCAACTAAAGCAAGGGTCCATGTCGGTGACAGAGTACCAACGGGAGTTTCAACACCTGGCTAGATTCGCTGACTCCTATGAGTTGGATGATAGAGGGTACACCAAACGATTCTATAAAGGCTTGCGAGATCCCCTAAGGCAAGCCCTTTTGTTTATAGCAGACTCTAGTCTAGCGGAGATTATCGATATGGAGAAGAGATTGGAAGCGGACCACTTGGGAAGTGGTAAGAGGCCAGCGGAGGGCGTGATGGAAGTCGGCCCCAGCAACAAGAAGGAGATTTGACAATAGAAAAGGAAGAGGATATCGGAGGGGTGGCAGGCATTTCCCCAAGAACTTTAGAGAGGAGCGCCCGGTTCCACAACCGCCAGCATTACCTCCACCTCAACAATTTCAGCAACACGGCGGAAGACAGGAACGGATGTGCTTTGAATGCAACCAACCGGGCAACATTCGACACTACTGGACGCAACTGTTTGGAGATGCGCCTTTTGTTTTTCCTCCAGCAGCCCCACGGGGGAGAGGGTATGCGCGTGGTCGAGGACGACGACCACGAGGAAGAAACCCCGGACCCGCTCGGGATCAGATGTATGCCTTGGTTATGACTCAAGAGCGGAATCCTCAGGAGATGATTGCAGGTACGATTTGAATTAGCCATTTTGTTTCCATTAATATCCTCTAGTGACTTAAGATATACTAGACATCTAGCTTTAGTATTATTAAATGACACTTAGGCACCGTGATGGTCAGCGGGAAACCGGCTTATACGTTATTTTACACCGGTGCCTCACATTCTTTTGTGTCCGAAGACTTCATCAAGGACATATACGGAGTGCAATATTTCACTGGTATTGCTCGAAGAGTATGCCTCCCAGACATATCTGAGATGACGGCAACCGCGAAGTGTGAGTTGGAGATAACCATTGGGGGAAAGACCTTCGATACCCCCGCCACAATTTTTAGAATACCAGAATTCGACCTCATTCTGGGCATGGCGTGGCTGGATTGGCACCATGCAAGAATCGACTATGCGGATAAGCACATCTATTTGAGATATGGGGATACTGATGTAGTCTTCCAAGGTATAAATTTCGCCCCACGAATATTTTTATCCTCAATCCAGACCTTGAAAGCTCATATGAGAGGGGATGAAGTCTACATGATATGTTTCGAACTAAAGGAGATGAAGGTAGATGTGAAGGATGTGCGGGTAGCACGGGATTTCCCTGAAGTATTTCCTGAGAAATCTCAAGGGTTACCCCCGCATAGAGATGTGGATTTTCAGATTAAGCTTGTATAAGGAGCTAATCCTGTCTCCAGGACCCCTTATCGGATGGCGCCAAAAGAACTCGCGGAGTTTAGAGTTCAACTACAGGAGTTGGTAGAATCAGGGTTTGTTCGCCCCAGCTCATCACCTTGGGGAGCCCCTATTCTATTCGTTAAGAAGAAAGATGGAACCCTGCGTTTATGTATAGACTATCGGGAACTCAACCGACAGACGGTACGGAACACCTATCCATTACCTCGGATCGATGAGTTGTTCGACCAACTGGTGGGAGCGCATTGGTTCTCCAAGATAGATTTGCGCTCGGGGTATTACCAATTGAGAATACAAGAGGATGATATTCAGAAAACGGCTTTCATCTCAAGGTACGGCTTATATGAGTTCACAGTGATGCCGTTTGGGCTCACAAATGCCCCATTAGCTTTCATGAGCTTGATGAATAAAGTTTTTGAGCCCTATCTAGATGTCTTCATCATTGTGTTCATTGATGACATCTTAGTCTACTCGAAGACGGAGGAAGAACATGTCGGGCATTTGGCCTTAGTTCTAGAAAAGTTAAAAGAGCACGCCCTGTTCGCCAAGTTTAGCAAGTGTGAATTCTGGCTTAGGGAAGTGGCCTTCTTGGGTCATGTAATCAGTGGGGCTGGACTAGCTGTGGATCCGGCTAAGGTGTGTGCCATGAAGGAGTGGTCACCCTTGAGGTCGGCGACCGATGTGAGGAGTTTTCTTTGACTTGCCGGATACTACCGCAAGTTCGTAAAAGGATTCTCCAAGATTGCCCTCCCGCTTACTTCTTTGACAAAGAAAGGTGTGCTATTTGAGTGGACACCCCAATGTGAAGCGGCATTCCAGGGATTGAAGGATAGACTTACCTCTGCCCCCATCCTTGTCCTTCCGTCTGGGAAGGAAGGATTCAAAGTTTACACAGACGCATCTTATCAGGGGTTGGGAGCGGTGTTGATACAGTACGGGCACGTAATTGCTTATGCTTCAAGACAATTGAAGAAACATGAAATCAATTACTCGGTGCATGATTTGGAGCTAGGAGCAGTGGTGTTCGCCTTGAAGGTATGGAGGCATTATCTATACGGCGTCCACTGCGAAATCTTCTCGAATCATAAAAACTTGAAGTACGTCCATACCCAGAAGGAATTAAACTTAAGACAACGGCGGTGGTTAGAGTTTCTATGCGACTATGAGTTCACCTTGAACTACCACCCCAAAAAAGCGAACTCGGTAGCCGATGCGTTGAGTAGGAAAGTACCCGGCTCGAGCCCAGAGTCTCGGTTGATAAACATGGAGTTGGCACGGATGATCGAGGAGATGGACATTACCTTAATATTTAAGGCTTCATCGGCATATACAGAGTACTTGTCCAGCATGAGCATAGTTTGTGATATCCCAGACCGGATCCGAGTGGAACAAGGATTGGATACGGCTTTGGCCCCGACAATAAAGTTAATCGAAGACGGGACTACCGACAAGTACACACTAAAGGACGGCCTCGTTTACTTTCGCGACCTGCTCTACATTCCCGAAGGTGGCAGAATCCGGGAGGATATCATGAGAGAAGCGCATTGCTCTAAATATTTCGTGCACCCGAGAATTTAAAAGATGTACGCCGGCTTACGGAAGACGATGTGTTTGCCAGGAATGAAGAAGGACGTCCGGTACTTTGTCACGCATTGTGAAGCTAGCCAAAGAGTGAAGGCAGAGTGCAGGAGTCCCGGTGGCCTGTTGCAGTCGTTGCCAATCCCCGAGTGGAAGTTTGAGGATATTTCCATGGACTTCGTACATGGGCTACCTCGCTTCCGCTAAGGAAATGATTCAGTGTGGGTGATCGTTGATCGCCTGACGAAAGTTTCCCGGTTCATCCCTATGAAGAAGGAGGCTCATGTGGAGGTCTTAGTACGCCTTTTTGTGGAGCAGTTTGTATGGTATCACGGCGTACCTAAGACGATAGTTTCGGACCGTGATGGTCGTTTTTCCTCCAAGGAGTGGAAGGCGGTACAAGCGTATTTGGGTTCCCGCCTTACCTTCAGCACCGCATTTCATCCACAGACGGACGGGCAGTCTGATCGAACCATCCTAACATTGGAGGATCTGTTTAGGTTGTGTGTGATAGATAAGGGAGAGCCGTGGGAAAGACTCTTGCCCTTAGTGGAATTCTCCTATAACAACAGTCATCAAGCTAGCATTGGCATGACGCCCCATGAAGCCCTTTATGGAATAAGGTGTAGAACCCCCTTGTCTTGGGTACAAGATGAAGACCCGAAGACTTTGGGTGTTGAATATATAGACGACACAGATGCAGTGATTAGGATGATAAGGGATCGCATGCTGTAGGCTCAAAGTCGGCAAGGGAAGTATTATAACGCAAGGCACCATATGGTGGAGTTTCAAGTGGGTGATAAAGTGTTCCTGAAAATCCGGTCGATGCATGGAGTGTCACGGGTGAGGGGAGTGTGAAAGTGAGAGTAAGATCTATCTCAACTATAGAGGGGGGGGGGGGGGGGTGAATAGAGTTTATTTAAAGTAAATTCATAATTTTAAACTTAGCAAAGCTTTTAAGATTTAATTTATATATAGGTGTAAGGTGCCTTGCTATAGAATTAAAAGAACAGTAAAAAGAAGAGCACATCACACAGCAAAGAAAACACACAAGCAAACCAGAAAACACAAGGATCTATAGTGGTTCCCCAAAAACCTTGGTGCATCCACTCTTCTACCACCCTTGGTAGGAATCCACTGCAGGTAGGGTTGATCAGGTGTCCTAGCACCAATGAGCTTTTGATAAGGTGCTCAAAAACCAAACTAGATTTTTTGATCAGGTGTCTTGCCACCACTGAGTTTTGACAAGGTTCTCAGAACCAGAATCAAAGCTTTTAAAGGGAGTTTGAAAACCCTTTTACAGAGGGAAAGGAAAAAGAAAAGGGGTGAAGTTGTCTTCTCTGTCTCAATCAAAGAGAGAAGCACAAGTGGATTTGTATTGTCAAAGCTCCCCCTGAGATGTTGACTAGTTCAAGAGAGGAAGCTTTGCTTCAGGGTGATAGGTCTTCAGAAGCTTCAAATCTCCAGCATAAGATAGTTTCAGCATAGGCTGAAAGATGAGTTGTCTGGAGTCCTTGAGATGAAGCTGTGATCACTTTTTGAGTACACAAAATTATTCAGCTAATTCTTCAGGATTGATCACTTGAGTTTTATTGTGTTGATCAGAGAATCCTATGAATCACTTCTTTTTTTTCTTTCTTATCTGTATCAGTCTGTGTATCTGTGTGTCTTGTTTTTGGGGAAAAGAAGAGAAGAAGATTTTTTTAATTCTCTGGAGATTCTATGACCAAGATAGCCGTTAACCAGACATTAAATGCCTTCCATAAAAGATTTTGTCTTCTAGAGGAAAGTCCAGTAAAACATTCTTTGAATAATTCCTTGAAACTTGCTCCAGAATAAATGAAAACGGTTGGCAGATCTCTTGACATAAATGCTGAGATAATTTGAAACACATTCCAAAGTCTGACTGAATTTGAATCCTTAAAGTCGTCGATCTCTCAAGAAAAATGTCGATCTGAGCTCTACGATCGTCGACCTGAGCTCAGAGACTGGAAATGATCATCAGCCAGAAAACATCAAACTGAGCTCGAAGATCGTCGAACTGAGCTCAGCGACCTGGAGAATAAGTGAAGAATGATCGTCGACCTAAGCTAGAAGATCGTCGACCGGAGTTCGACGATTAAGCAAACTGACTGAAGGCAGATCGTTGATCTGAGCTCGAAGACTTAATTTAGTTGAGCTCAGAGAGCGTCGAACGGAGTTTGACGTTTCGTCGAACTGAGCTCGACGAAAAAGGTCTTAGACTTGGCTCTATTTCTGAAATCTTAGAATGGTCCTGGGGGCAGCTTCAAACCTAAGTTCTAAGCCCTAGACACATTCTAATGTTGACCTTTTCAACTATACATCTAGGTCAACCTGGTTTCCTAAGAAAAACATAGTGATCCTTACCCAAATTAGTAATAGGGTGTTCCAACAATCTCCCCCTATTTGGGTTAGGATTACTATTTACATATTTCAGAAATAAAAACTATAAACAACATATAGAAGAGCAACAAACAAAATAACAGAGCAAGAAATCATAGCAACAATCAAGAGGAATTTCAGCAAATGTTTAGAGAGATTATACTGTCTGCTTACACATGTTACTTCTTTTTATTTCCTTTCTTAAATATGATTTCTCTGTTAGGATTAAGGGCTTCCTTCTTTGACCTTCTATCATCATCTGCACCTAAGGAGGTTTGAGCTCTTGGCCTTGGAACCACAGCCTCAGGATGCAGCTTCAGGTAGGGTCAAAGAATTTACTTGAAGAATACCTTTCCAATTCAGCTTTTCTTTGTTCTGACATAGTAGTAATATTGGAGGTATCTTTTCCTTGCTATCTTGATTTCTTCAATTGATCTAGTGCAGCCAATTCTTTCATCCTTGCAGTCCATGACAATGGATTATTCTCTGGGTCTTCAAATGGCACTGCAGGCTCATATCTATTAACAGTTTCTGATGCAATAGGAGTTCTGGTCTCAACTTTTTCTCTGAGCTTGTAAGGGAAAGGACCTTGAGTAGAGTCTGTGAGCCTTTGTCCTTCCCTAGCTTGAAATCTATGCTCTCTTTGACTTCCTCTATACTGACCCCTTTTGGACTGATAGCCCCTTTGGTATTGCCACCTAGGAAGGTATCTCTGAGAAGACTGGGAGGAACTTTACTTGGAAGCTGGGGCTTGAGAAGCTGAGCCTGACCCAGAATCTGGAGGAGGAGGAGGAGGTTGAAACTGAGAAGATCCCTTTTCATATCTGTCTAACTTCCTTCTCTTCTTCATAGTTTTTTTTTGATTCTTGGAGTACTGCATCCAGGGCTCAGAGATAGGACAGTTATGCAGAATATAGTATGGAATGTCATTTGAATCTTTAGCTTGAGCTGGGGGAACCTTCATCATGGCCTTGCTTCTGGCCTTCCTTTTCTTGGCAATAGTATTAGAGGAATCATCAGATTCAGTTTGAAACTGATCACTGTCTGAACTCTGAGGTCTATCATATAAGTCATCAATGCTTTTTATATACTTTTCTTGTTGCTTGACTTGATCAGGGGTAAGAGCAGGAGCAATAGCAGCAGAAATAACAGGAGCAGAGAAAGTAGGAGTAGAAACAATTGAAGCAGAAACAGATTCAGATTCTTCTAGGTAGGTAGTAAGTTCTTTAGCAGCAGCAGTATCCTCAATCACAGAGACCATTTCAGTATCTTCTGAAAGCAGACTTGTTGTAACAGCAACAACACTTAAAATATCAGCATCCACGGCTTTGAAGGAATTGACATATAGGGCAATCAGGCTGGGATCACAGTAATTGATAGGCACAATGGCCTTAGTGAGGTCTTCAGATTGTTGAACTGGCAGAGAGCTGAAATATACAGTATCAAAAATAGAGAGCAGACTCTGAAGGTCCACTGCAAAAATAGGAGCAGAACTGGAACCTTCAGCAGTCTCAGGCACATCCACTGCTTCATAAGGCATCTCTCCCTGCCTTGGTTCAGAGACAGTTGAATCAAGGCACTCAGATGAATGGATTGCCTGGGAAGAGAGGAAGGAAGACAACTTGGTAGACAACTCCTGAACATGTTGCAGGAGTGGAGCCAAGGAGGTCTCCAGCAGAGAAGTTAGCCTGGGGGCTAGCAACACATAAAGATTGTCTGCCAGGTTTGAAATATCTACATGCTCAAGATGGGCTTGAACAGAGGTAGGAGGTGAAGGTACTGGAATGAGGGTGACTGGAACTAATGGGATGGAGGATGTGGTGGTGGGAAGTGTAGGGATGGATGGCTCTGAAGGAGGAATAGTGGAGATAGAAGTTAATGAGGTGGAGATGGATGAGATGAAAGAGTCAAAGGATGGGGTGAAGGATGTTTGAGAAAGGATTTCTTGAAGAAGTTGTTGATATGAGGATGTTGAGGGAAGCTCAGGAGGAGAGGGAGGAGAATCATCCATAAAGGAGTCATCTATAAGAGAAAATGATGGAGTGGTGAAAGTTAGATAAGAGAATAGAGGATGGAATTCTTCTGATGTAGTGGCTGGAGGAGGTGACATTGGTAAAGAAATGGTAATGGGGGAAGAAGCTGAGATTTGAGGAGAGCTTGAGGTGGTGACTGGGATAGAAACAGTTGGAGGAGGAGAAGAGGAAGCAGACAATCCTTCTGCTGGGGCAGATACCTGAGGAGGAGTGACTTGTGTAGTCCTGGTGCCTGAAGCAGGTGGTGCTGCAGCAGTCCTGATGGGGTTGATGATTTGCCTGTCCCATTTGCTGAATTGGGCACAGGTAAGCCTCTTGGATGCATTAATGAACATCCCACTAGAGGTCAGCAGCTCAGGGCACCTGGAGTGCAGGTAAACCCCTAATTTTCTCCCAAAGCTTACACAGTTTTTGCTCAGTTTCTTCTTGATTAAGCTGAAAAAGATTAATCCCCAGTCTAAATGCTTCTTATCAACCAGTGCTCCCATTAAGCAGAATTGAGATCTTGATATAGTGTCATGGGCTGAGTGCTTTGCCAGAAGCACTTTGCCAACCACATCAGCCAGAAATTGGTATTCGATAGACAGATTCTTTTTGAACAGTTTGTTAGGGTTCACAGCAGTGTGACCCATTCTATCAAGCATAGAGGCATACTCTTCTCTAGATAAATCAATGGAGTCATCTCCAGAACTAAGGAGGAAAACTGCAGTCAGAAGGGCCGGGGACAATGGTACTTGAGTCCCTTTTATTGAGCCGATGACAGAATTCTCATTCTCATCTGTCGCGGTAAAACACCATTCTTTTATCTCTTCTGAAGCAATCTTCATTCGGGTGGTCATGATCTGAGATAGCTGCTGTTCTCGGAAGAGGTTGAGAATGTCCTTGAATCGCTGATCACTTCCATCGAACGAGTTCATATCAATATCAAAACCTGTATTGAATTTCATCTTTGAAATAGCAGCACTTAATCCAGCCATCTGTACCTGCAACAATGAAACAAACATGACCAAGTGTAGAAGATTTGGAGGGAAAGAGAGAAAGTTGCAGAGGGTATGAAAGCGTAAACGACGAGCGGCGGCCGAAAAATGATTTATATTAGGGTTCGACGCGAAAACAGAAAATCGTTGAGCTCAGTTCGACAAAACTTCGAACTCAGCTCGACGATTTGGGCTACTAAGGGAATCTGAAGAGTCTCCAATAACGTCGAACTCCGTTCGACGATATTGTCGAGCGTCGAGCTCCGCTCGACAACCGATGAACAGAAGGAATGGAAGCCTAGAACTAACGGCGGTGCTGAACTCAGATTGACGATTCAGGAAGCGTCGATCTGCGATCGACGATTTCTAGAAAATCGTCGATCTCCGTTCGACGATTTCTGGGGAAACGTCGAGCGCAGTTCAGAGACAAAACCTATTCTACAGACACAAAAAGAGAAGTTTTAGCCTAGTCTTGGTCTGTTTTTAGATTTACAAAATCATGGAGTTTATTTTAAACTGCCTCCATCTAGCGTTCCTAACTGATTGAGGAAGAAGTTATGCTTCTTTTCATCCAAAGGCTTGGTGAAAATATCTCCCCTTTGCAAATCAGTTGGGATGTATTCAAGTTCAATTTTGTTTTTCTCAACATTATCCCTTAGAAAATGATGTCTAATTTCTATGTATTTTGTCCTACTATGGAGGACTGGATTTTGTGCAATGGAAATAGCACTGGTGTTGTCACAAAATATTTTTGACTTCTCTAAGTTATAACCATAGTCTAGGAGTTGGTTTTGTATCCATAAGATTTGTGAACAACAACTGCCTGCAGCCATATATTCAGCTTCAGCAGTTGAAGTTGACACAGATGTTTGTTTCTTACAAAACCAAGAGACAAGTCTGTCACCAAGGAACTGACAAGTTCCACTGAAGCTTTTCCTGTCTATTCTGCATCTAGCATAATCAACATCTGAGAATCCAGTTAAGTCAAATGCTGAATCTTTTGGATACCAGAGTCCTAGATTTGGACAGCTTTTAACATACCTAAGAATCCTCTTTACTAAAGTTAAGTGAGACTCTCTAGGGCTAACTTAGAATCTAGCACAAATGCATGTAGCAAACATTATATCAGGCCTACTGGTTGTAAGGTACAATAGAGAGTCAATCATTGCTCTATATGTTGTCTGATCAACTGGTTTCCCATGTTCATCAGCATCCAATACAGCATTGGTAGGCATGGGTGTTTTCATACATAATACATCAGACATTCCAAATTTCTTCACCAATTCTTTTGCATACTTGGTTTGAGAAATAAATATGCCTTTAGCATGTTGTTTGACTTGCAATCCTAAGAAGAAGGATAGCTCACCCATGCTACTCATTTCAAATTTAGAGTGCATAAGCTTGGAAAACTTTTTGCACAAATTTGAATCAGTAGATCCAAATATAATATCATCTACATAAATTTGTACTAGTATGGTGTGGGACTTATGGGTTCTAATAAAAAGAGTTTGGTCTACTCTCCCCCTAACAAAATCATTTTTCAGCAAAAAACATGCTAGGGTCTCATACCATGCTCTAGGAGCTTGCTTGAGACCATATAATGCTTTGTGAAGTTTAAAAACATAATCAGGATGGGTTAGAGAGATAAAACCTGGAGGTTGTCTAACATAGACTTCTTCTTTGATCTCCCCATTGAGAAAAGCACTCTTGACATCCATTTGATAGACTTTGAATCCCTTGTGAGCAGCATAAGCCAGAAAGATTCTTATGGCTTCTAATCTTGCAACTGGTGCAAAAGTCTGGTCATAGTCTATCCCTTCTTCCTGAGAGTACCCTTGAGCAACTAGCCTTGCCTTATTCCTTACAATGATTCCTTGATCATCTAGCTAATTTCTGAACACCCATTTGGTTCCAACAATGGGATGATCCTTTGGCTTAGGCACTAGTTCCCAAACTTTATTTCTTTCAAATTGATGCAACTCCTATTGCATTGCAATGATCCAGTGTGGATCTTGTTCTGCATCTTTAATGGTTTGAGGTTCAATTTGAGAGAGGAAGCAAGTGTGCATCAGGTTCTGGTTGACCTGATTTCTAGTTTGCACACCAGCTGAGATGTCTCCAATTACTTGAGAAATTGGATGATCTCTTGTTATTACTAGATCAACAGGGGGTGTTGATGGTTCACCAACCTGTGTTGTTGTTTCCTCTTGTGGAACAACAACTGGTTCTTCAAGAAGATTTCCTTCCTGATGGTGAGCAGCTTCTTCATCTTCACTACTGTCATCCTTTTGTGTAACTTGTAGTCTGTCCAAGTCTTCAGCTAGAGAGTGCACCTGCAAATGTTCTATGGTAGAAGTATTCTTCTCCTTGAAAGACATGTTAGCTTCATCAAAAGTAATGTGGACAGATTCTTCTATTTTTAGAGTAGTTTTATTATAAACACTATAGGCTTTAATGATCATGTAGTATCCCAGAAACACTCCTTCATCAGCTTTAGCTTGGAATTTTGCTAGATATTTCTTGTCATTATTATGAATGTAACAAGTGCAACCAAAAATCTTAAAATAGTCTACTTTAGGTTTCTTCCCTTTGAGCAATTCATAGGGAGTCTTGCCCTTCAGTTTATGTATCAGACTTCTATTCAACACATAGTTGGAGGTGTTCACTACCTCAGCCCAAAAGGATAGAGCTAGGTGAGCATCTGCCAATAATGTAGTTGCAGATTCAATGAGGGTTCTATTTTTTCTTTCAGCTATCCCATTTTGTTGAGGAGTTCTAGGAGCTGAGAAAGTATGCCTGATCCCTTCACTTTAACAGAACTCTTGCATGAGAAGAGAATCAAACTCTGTCCCATGATCACTTCTGATCAGGGCAATAAGAGTGTTGAACTCAGTCTGAATGCATTTGAGAAAATCTGTCAAACATTTAAAGTTATCAGACTTCTTCCTCAGAAAGAATACCCATGTAAATCTTGAGAAGTCATCTACAACCACTAAAGTATAGGATTTCCCTCCTAAGCTTTGTACTGCAATGGGTCCAAAAAGATCCATGTGTAACAGATACAAAATCCTAGGTGAATCACTCTTGTTAATTGATTTAAAGCTACTTTTAGTTTGCTTGCCTAATTGACAAGCCTTGCAGAGTCCTTCCTTCTTGTAGGGGCCAGAAGGCAGTCCTCTGACAAGGTTTTCCTTGGATAGCCTAGCAATGGTTCTAAGGTTAATATGTCCTAGTCTTTTATGCCATAGAATATTGGGTCTAGATATGGAATTGAATAGACAAATATCTACCTTAGATGAATGAAAGTCTACTAAGTAAATGTTACCTTTCCTGTTACCTGTCAACACAGTTGTGTTGTCTTCTGACTTGATCTTGCATATTTCTTTGTTGAAAGTCACTTGATATCCTTCATCACACAGCTGACTAATGCTTATCAGGTTGTGCTTGAGTCCTTCAACATAGGCTACCTTCTTGAAGGTGACTGTTCCAATTTGAACTGCATCATACCCTTTTGTAGTTCCAAAGTTTGAATCACCAAAAATTACTTTGGGTCCAAGCATGGCTTTAAAGGATGTGAAGTTGTCCTTATTCCCTGTCATATGCTTTGAGCACCCACTATCCAGATACCATAGCTGGTTTGATGTTGGATAGGTCTTCACCTGCACATAAACAGCTTATATGTTTTTGACCCAGTTAACCTTGGGCCTAGGTTGATATCCCTTAAATTCAGAAATAGAAGATATCCCAGGTTGATTCTTATAACCTTCAGGATGGTATCTCCTAGGAGGTATTATCCATTCAGTATAAGGATTAAAGCATTGGGATGAAGCACTTCTAGGATTGAATTGAGATTTGCCTCTGAAAGAAGGTTCAAAGCTCTAAACTCCGTTCGACGATCGTCGATCTGAGTTCGACGATCTTGGGTAAAATCGTAGAGCTCCGTTCGAAGATCGACTGTGAGAGAGTTCAAAGTTCAGGAATCGTTGAGCTGAATTCGACGTTCCAGCCTGAGATCGTCGATCTCTGTTCGACGATCGTCGACCTCTGCTCGACGTTTTCTGTTGAACTTTGCTTTTCTTAGGTAGATCTGAATTCTTCCTAGCTACCTCTACAATACCCTTACCTTTATTAGAAATAAATTTGATTGGGGTTATTAATACTATGGGTTGGCTAGATGAAGCACCCAAGCCCAGTGTACTATTTAATCTTGAGTTCACTGTGCTTGTGATGTCCATTAATTTGATACTTCTCCCATTAAGGGATTCTTCAAATTGCTTGGCCTTGGATAGTTCACTTTTTAGTGAAGCTATCTCCTCTCTATAGCATTCTAACTCTTCAGAGAGTTTGAGGTTCTCTGATTTTAAAGTGCTATACTCAGATAGTTGTTTTCTGAGGGAAGTGATTTCCTTCTCAGACTCCAACAGATCTAGGCATAGTACTTTAAACTCATGTTTAAAATCCTCAGAATTGAAATCAAAAGAATTGATTACCTGATCTTCTTCTAGTTGAGCTTCTGAATCTGATTCTGACTCTTCTGCTTCTGAATCTATTTGAGAGGCATTGATAGACATCATGCAGAATTCCTTTTCATCAGCATCATCCTCATCATCACTGGAGCTGGATGAGGCTTCAGAGTCCTCTTCAGTTTCACTCTATGTCTCAGCAACAAATCCCTTCCTTGTATGTTTGTTCTTGCTGGAGGAGGGTTTGTCTGAGCTGTTCTTTCTGAAATCTTTCTCCTTTCTTCTTTCTCTTCTATCTTTCTTGTCCTTGTACTTATTTTCTAGACAGTCAGACACAATATGGCCTGGTTTCCTGCAGCCAAAACATATAATTTCTTTATTGTTATTTGATTTATCATACCTTGGTTTAAAATGACCCTTGTATGATCTCTTTCTGAAGTCTTTTCTGGCCATCTTGTAGAATCTTTTGGCCAGTAGACTTAGGAGCTCATCATTTCCTATAGCTTTATCTTCAGGCTCCTCTTTTGCAGCTTTGAAGGCTATGGTCTTTTCTTTCCTTGTGACTGGAGAAGTAGCCTTTTGTTCTTCTTCTCTATTTTTAATGAGCAGCTCATAAGATTTGAGCTTGCCCAGGAGAGCTTCAGTGGTAATCTCATTTAGACTTCTAGCATTTTTGATTGGCCAGATTCTTGAATCCCAAGTGCTGGGGAAGCACATTAAGATTTTGTCATTCAGCTCAGTCAATGAGATTTCTTTATCCAGAGTCTTTAACTCATTGACAATCAGACTTAGTCTATTGTACATGTCAGCCACTGATTCAGCTTCTCCCTTTTTGAAATTCTCATATTGGCTTATCATATGGGATCTCCTGTCTTTCCTTTCATCAGTAGATCCTGAGACAATTTCAGAGAGCTTGTCCCAAATTCCTTTGGCTGAGTTACAGTCAGCTACTTTCTGAAATATCTCATCAGACATTGTCTGAGCTAAGATGTTCATGGCCTTGGCATCTGCAGTCTTCCACTTCTTTATTTCAGCATCTGTTCCTGAAGGAGGTGGAACAATATTTGTACTTGAGCTTGCTGGTGGACTTGGGCACACTGTCAAAATAGAATTAAATATGTCTTCATCAATAGAGTTCATGTAAAGTCTAATCCTTGCTTTCCAAAGTGCAAACTTGGATAGATTGCACACTGGAGGCGTGGTGCTTGCATAATCTTTGTTTTGTGCCATGTCTTTATATAAAATTAAATATAATGAAAATAACCCTCTTAAAAGATTGATCTTATCAAGGATCTTTTGGTTCAGGTGTTAGCCTGTATGAACAACCAACCTCCCTCTGATACCAATTAAAAGTGAGAGTAAGATCTATCTCAACTCTAGAGGGGGGTGAATAGAGTTTATTTAAAGTAAATTCACAATTTTAAACTTAGCAAAGCTTTTAAGATTTAATTTATATATAGGTGTAAGGTGCCTTGCTATAGAATTAAAAGAACAGTAAAAAGAAGAGCACAGCACACAGCAAAGAAAACACACAAGCAAACCAGAAAACACAAGGAGCTATAGTGGTTCCCCAAAAACCTGGGTACATCCACTCTTCTACCACCCTTGGTAGGAATCCAGTGCAGGAAGGGTTGATCAGGTGTCCTGGCACCAATGAGCTTTTGATAAGGTGCTCAAAAACCAAACTAGATTTTTTGATCAGGTGTCTTGCCACCACTGAGTTTTGACAAGGTTCTCAAAACAAGAATCAAAGCTTTTGAAGGGAGTTTGAAAACCCTTTTACAGAGGGAAAGGAAAAATGAAAAGGGGTGAAGTTGTCTTCTCTGTCTCAATCAAAGAAAGAAGCACAAGTGGATTTGTATTGTCAAAGCTCCCCCTGAGATGTTGACTAGTTCAGGAGAGGAAGCTTTGCTTCAGGGTGATAGGTCTTCAGAAGCTTCAGATCTCCAGCATAAGATAGTTTCAGCATAGGCTGAAAGATGAGTTGTCTGGAGTCCTTGAGATGAAGCTGTGATCACTTTTTGAGTACACAAAATTATTCAGCTAATTCTTCAGGATTGATCACTTGAGTTTTCTTGTGTTGATCAGAGAATCCTGTGAATCACTTCTTCTTTTTCTTTCTTATCTGTATCAGTTTGTGTATCTGTGTGTCTTGTTTTTGGGGAAAAGAAGAGAAGAAGATTTTTTTAATTCTCTGGAGATTCTATGTTCAAGATAGCCGTTAACCAGACATTAAATGCCTTCCATAAAAGATTTTGTCTTCTAGAGGAAAGTCCAGTAAAATATTCTCTGAATAATTCCTTGAAACTTGCTCCAGAATAAATGAAAACGGCTGGCAGATCTCTTGACATAAATGCTGAGATAATTTGAAACACATTCCAAAGTCTGACTGAATTTGAATCCTTAAAGTCGTCGATCTCTCAAGAAAAATGTCGATCTGAGCTCTACGATCGTCGACCTGAGCTCAGAGACTGGAAATGATCATCAGCCAGAAAATGTCGAACTGAGCTCGAAGATCGTCGAACTGAGCTCAGCGACCTGGAGAATAAGTGAAGAAGGATCGTCGACCTGAGCTAGAAGATCGTCGACCGGAGTTCGACGATTAAGCAAACTGACTGAAGGCAGATCGTCGATCTGAGCTCGAAGACTTCACTTAGTTGAGCTCAGAGAGCGTCGAACGGAGTTCGACGTTTCGTCGAACTGAGCTTGACGAAAAAGGTCTTAGACTTGGCTCTATTTCTGAAATCTTGGAATGGTCCTGGGGGCAGCTTCAAACCTAAGTTCTAAGCCCTAGACACATTCTAATGTTGACCTTTTCAACTATATATCTAGGTCAACCTGGTTTCCTAAGAAAAACATAGTGATCCTTACCCAAATTAGTAATAGGTGTTCCAACAGAGTGAAGAAGCTCAGCCCACGGTATGTTGGACCCTATGTCATAGTTGAAAGTATTGGCCCTTTGTCCTATCGGCTGGAGCTACCGCCCGAGCTAGAAAATCTCCACGATGTGTTCCATGTATCGTCGCTACGGAAGGCGCTGTTGCGGCCTGAACAATACATCCCCACAACTGATGGTACTGTGGCGTCTAAAAGATCTGTGCGATTGGAGCCGGTGCGGATCGTTGATAATGAAATAAGAACTTTGCGCCGCAAAAGTGTGCCTCTTGTAAAAGTGCTATGGTCTAATCATGGGAAGGAAGAATTTACTTGGGAGCCGGTGGACTTGATGCAGAAGCGCTACCCCGAGCTGTTCTCCCAAGGTAACATTTTATAGCGCATATTATTTTGTACTTTACTCCCCATGACCTCAGCCTGATTTTAGGGATGAAATCTTTTATTTTGTTTATAGGATTTGTAACGTCCCAATTCACGCTAGCCCCCTCGCATGAGTTCTGAGTCAAGAGACTTGACTCGGTGTAGGGGTGCACTGGCAAAAGGTGTCAAGTGCGTTGAATGGAGTGTAGGGTTGAGTGATATCCAACGGATCGAAAGGAAATGGCCTAAGGGAAATTCGCCGGGTATCATTGTTGATACCCGACTAATTTGTCGAGAATGCCCGGCGATTCTCACAGATCATGGAGGATGCCCGGTGATACCCACCGATCGTCGAGTATCGCTGACTGATACTCAACGCACTCAATGCCAGGATTTCCGATAAGTTGGCTAAGTGAAATTCGCCGGGTATCATTGCGGGTATCATTGTTGATACCCGACGAATTCATCGAGAATGCCTGGGGATTCTTGCCGATCGTCGAGAATGCCCGGTGATACCCACCGATCATCGAGTATTGCTGACTGATACTCAATGCACTCAATGCAAGGATTTCTGATAAGTTGGCTAAGTGAAATTCGCCGGGTATCATTGTTGATACCCGACGAATTCGTCGAGAATGCCCGGCGATTCTCACCGATCGTCGAGAATGCCCGGTGATACCCACCGATCGTCGAGTATCGCTGAATGATACTCAATGCATTCAATGCCAGGATTTCTGATAAGTTGGCTAAGTTAAATTCGCCGGGTATCATTGTTGATACCCGACAAATTCGTCGAGAATGCTCGGCGATTCTCACCGATCGTCGAGAATGACAGTTGATTCTCATCGAATTTTACTTGTGTGTTTTCTTCGCCCAGGAAGATTCGCCGGCTTGTACAGGCGGACCGAACCGAACTTCAGGATTCGTGCTGGATGATTCCTTGGACCGGTCATTTCAAGTAAGACCTAATTTGGGCGGTCCAATCAGAGGGTGACACATGACAGAAGGGATTTAACCTAATACATCGGTTTATAAGAGAAGATAAAGCCGAACCCTAGCCATCCTTGCCGATCGATCTTGCCGTCATCGTGGACCTCGCGAAACTGACCAAGCCAAGGGAAGCCGTCAGAGCTCCTAGAGGCGGCCTTCTCTCTCTCTCTGTCTCTCTCTCTCTTTCCTTCCTTGCCGTGAAGAACAACGGCACCAAGCAAGAAATGTCGCAAAGAAGATTGACTAGGTCCATTGCCGGGAATGATGGTACTGCTGGAAACAAGGTGAGCTTCCTCCCCTCTCCCTTGGTGCTAGATCTGTAGTTATATTTTAGAAGTGATATCGACTCCATAGAGTCTTTATGGTGAGGAGATGATTTCCTAAGGAAGCCATGCCTAGATTTGTAAATCTAGGTTTAGGTGTCTTCACCCTCCTCATCATTCAAAGTGAAGGTGAGAGAGGGATTCGTGGAGAAATATGGCTTCATGAGGGTGAATAAGGGTGGACGATTTTCTAGAGGAGTTTTTGGGAGATTGGTGCAAGGAGGAAGATGAACGGATGTCGTTCATCCTTCCTTAAGATGCGTGCAGAAATCTGATTTCTGCACGCATCGATCTTCGTGGCAAATTTCGGGGGTGTTCTGGCCAGATCTGGGTTTTCGACTCAACATGAAAGTCGTAGCCCTCAAAATTATCTTTCCAACGAGTTGTTGCATGTTTCCAGGCGATACCTGTGGCAACGGGAAAGTCAATTCGAATCTGCTGTGATTGGGGGAAATTCCACCCATGAAATCTGTATCCTGTACACAGCAGGCTTCGAGTGAATTTCTAGTGTGATGCGATCACATCTGGGCTTTCAACTAAACACAAAAGTTGTAGCCCTTGAAATTATCTTTCCAACGAGTAGTTACACGCACTCGTCAGATTTCGGTAGCCACGGGAATCCTTGGTCGAAGTTGCTGCCCGGATTAAGGCTGCACTTAAATTCTAGGCTGTGTAATGTGGAATTCGATTCGGTGGAATTTAATGTTGCGACCCAACTCGAGGTTTGGGTGTACACTTTTGACATAATAATCATAGTGATAAGATAAGTTGATGCTATAAATCTGAATTCGTATAACGAGTTGTGGACAAGCTTAATTTAAGGAAAGAGCCTGATATAAATTGGTAGATGTATATTGATGCTCATTATCTATATCATGTTGAATTCATTTGGAAGGGCATAAAAAAGATTTAACTATTGCCATGATGTATGTTGAATGGATAGAAGGGAATTAGTAATCCAATGCTTAGAGTGTCGTCTCCCTACGGGTAGCATTGTGGAGGTTAACAAGTGCGGTGTTGATCGTCACTAGTTGGAATGAGGTTGAGATGAGTAAAGTTGGACGGTTGGGCTTGGTTCTCGGTGTTCACGTCCCGAGGCTCCTTCCGTATTTGATGGATGGTTGGGCTTGGTCCTCGGTGTTCACGTCCCGAGGCTCCTTCCATGCCACGATATTATGGAATTGCATGTGGTGTGAGTTGACACGGAGTGTCGTAATCCCGGGTTAAGGATAGTGTGGCAGGTCTACGGGCTCGCCAATCGTCACACCGATGGGAGTTGACAGCTAGACCTTGGACGGTTAGGCTTGGCCCTCAGTGTTCACGTCCCGAGGCTCCTTCCGTGCCAAGTGAACGGTTGGGCTTGTCCTCGTGTTCATTTCCGAGGCTCCTTTCGTGCCACGCATAGGCCAGTTCGGGGCTAGGATCATGGTGCTCATTTACCCAAGAGAACCCGCTGAGCCGTAGAACGCATGTGAGCTCCGCTGTTATGTTCTTAGCATTGAGGCGTATGGAGGCCTAGGCCAGGTAGTGTTGATACCAGCCTAGTTGTGGAGATGCCCGCTCTACTATCACCGCTTGGCCACGACGGTTGACGCTTGAGAGGTTAGCTACCTGCTCGAATAGTGGGAACTATAAGTTTGTGTCGACATAGCGATTGCCAGTGCTTGATCATGGGTGTGTCATTGCATTGCATACATAGCATTGCACTTCATTATATACACAAGACCCTCATCATATAAGTTTGTATGGGCACTCTTATACGATGAGTTACTTATTGCTGAACGACCCTCAACTTATATGCTTGTATGGGCATCCATATAAGTTGAGTTACTTACTGTTATAACATTATACTCTCTTGCCTATGTAGATGGTAGAATTGTAGAATAAGAGCTTGTTCATTTATACACTACTTTTATTGTTACCTATGATTTGTATACTTACTTCTCCTGCTTATACTACTGTATATATATATTGTACCTGTTCCTTTCTCCCCCCGGTGCCGAGGAGTCGCCGGGGGAGCGGATGTGAAGCCACTTAGTCTTTATGACAAACGGTTGCTACGTCTTACTTTTTAGGAGGAAACCCCGCAGGTGGAGCAGCAGGCTATGTAGCTGGACAACCAGGCCAGGACGAAAGGGCCTGAGGGGACGGTACCGTCGCTACCGTCGGTCACAGATGTGAGTGAGAGAGATTTTGTTGTAGCCCTTCGGGGTAATTCTATTTACGTACTCTGATTATGTAGAAGCATGTTTAGCTTCTCTTTTGCTGTACTTATAGACTTATGCTTGGTGTGGGTTGACTTCTTTTATTATTATGGTTGGGTTGGCATTTATATGTTGATATTGGTTGAAGCCGGCAGGATAGGCGTCTTGTGGTACAGGCTGACCGGAGTGTTAGTGTTACCGCACGACGGCTGTTCTAGGCATAAGACCCCTCTCGTGCCGTGTCTTGTTCTAGGAGGGGGGGTCTTACAAAATGCTCCACTTTGCCACAGTTAAAGCATGCATGAGACTCCGGCCTCGACGTTGCTCCCGATGTAACCGTCCCATAAGTTTCCCCTGAAGGCTTGGACCTCTTGCCCCACTTCTTCTGGTAGTACGATTTGCCAGAGCGGGGTGCTTTGAACTCGGGCTTTGCCACAACCAAGTCCTTCCAGCCTTGCACCCGCTTCATGTCCTTTTCCAGTGCACCCGCCGTATCAACCAAAGCCTTAAATTTCTGGTTCACCGAACTAGAAAGCAGGAACCTCAACTCATCCCGCAAACCTCCATAGAACTGATTTGTTTTTCTTTGTTCATCAGTGAAGATTGTTCCTACATACCGTCCCAATCTTGTAAATTCATATAAGTATGCATCAATGCTAGACTCTCCTTACGTTAGCTGCTGGAACTCGTTCTCCATAGCAATGTGTTGTGCCACTTGAAGATGTTTAGCCAAAAACATAAAAGAGAACTCCTCAATTGATACTTGAGTCAATTGCCTGCCCGCCAAATGGTGTAACTCAACCTCGTCCCATCATAACCTTGCCTCTCCTTCTATCAAGAAGGTGGCCAAAGTGACCTTTTGAGTTTCCTTCGTCCTGATCACCGTCAAAATACGTTTGACTCATGATAAACAGTCCTCTGCCTGCGTTGGGGATCCCAGTCCCGTGAACGTAGGCGAATTGAAGCTCATGAATTTCTTCAATTATCATTCAGCTGCTTGCGGATCCACAGCCTCAACCGGTTCGGGTCAGACAGCAACACGATCTGGCACAACTACCGGCAGTGCCTGCCCGTTCGGTAGAATCATCGCAAATAGAGCCTCAACAACAAATCGAATAGTTTCCACAGATGTAGGAGGTGTTGGAACCTCAGCTGGTGTCGCACTCTCATCAGAGCTCTGGGGCTCAGATTGCCCAGCACCACTACGAGTCCCCTATGGTTGGACAAGACACACATTAGCAACAATACGCAAGTAATAATAACAAAGTAGGAACGCGCAGATTCCTCAAACAAGTGTATTTGCATTTCTTAGTGGATATTCCAGAGTTCACTAGCGTTACAGCGGTTCGCACAGACACGTGCTCGCCACCTCACAAAAGAATTCGACCACGAATTCGAAAGAGGAAGACCGAGAAAAGCTGATACCAAAATGTAACGACTCCACCCATTCAATAACCTATAACAGAAGGTCCGGGCGGGGCCCCACACAATATGCTACAAAAAGACGGGGAGGTCACAGGATAATACCATCAACGCATCCTAACATAGAGCATGCTAGCGAAATAGATACACAAGTAGCTGAGCTCATAGGAGGAATATCCACCAGATATATATAAACGAACGTTATATACAACCACTCAAATGAGGGCATAGCAAATACTACAGTTTGGCCTTAAGGCCTTACCGTTCCTCTTAAAACAGTATGGATTACAGACATCGGCGCGCAGGCCGTCCATACATGAATAACAGAAAATACAAAAGCTAGCCTTCAAGGGCAAGTAGCAACAGCACGAGCGGCAACAGAAATAGCAGGGGAATCAACCCTTAATTTTCCGCTCGGCTCTCAAGCACCTGCACAAGTAAAATCCACCCAGAAGGTGGCAAACAAGGCAACGGTCAGCATTCAGCTGACCAATTTATAACAATCCTACCCCTTTCCCGGGGCAGAGGCATTCCTTCCCTGCAGAGAAATATACTAATTAACAAATAATATACATATCGTGCTCTCATGCACAAGCAATCCATCATAACCATCGGCCACCCGGCCCGACGATCTGTGCTCTCAGGCACACTTTTGGGTACACCGGCGAACCGGGATCAACACCATTAAGCATTTAGTCTTAATGGCGCGCAGGCCTACGACTCTCATTATGCTACTGACGAAATCCCAATGCCTTGGCACTTCCTTGTACAGTCAACATAATACAGGTATAGATCCACAACCCCCTATTGCTCAACTCGTCTTGCCCTCACCAAGCACATCGTACTTACGGCTATAATGAAAGGCGCGGGTTGGCTTCTCCTTTCCTATTTGGCACGAGGCCTTCTATAGCTCGCAGCTCCAAATCGTCATAACGTCCGCCAAGGATTGGCGTTACAATAACCACAATGTCCAACTAGGAATGGCTTCATCGTCCATCAAGGACTGGCTACATCATAGCCACAACACAAACAACACAAAGGCATTTTCCTGGAGTTCCACACTCCAGTAGTTCCTACTACTCCCCTTCACAGGCATAACCTAACGACCCCACTAACTACACGAGGCCTTCTATAGCTCGCAGCTCCCAATCGCCATAACGTCCGCCAAGGACTGGCGTTACAATAGCCACACTGTCCAACTAGGACTGGCTTCATCGTCCATCAAGGACTGGCTACATCGTAGCCACAACACAAACAGCACAAGGGATTTTTCCTGGAAAACACTCCAGTACTTCCTGCTACTCCCCTTCACAGGAATAACCCAACGACCCCACTAACTACACGAGTATATGCGGAGTCTTCTCCTGTGCTTTAATGCAACATCACCAATCCTGACCAACATGTTCAGATTGGCTTCACACAGCGAGCCTATCCCGTACTACACTTTTTCGGGTCTATATGCAGACTCAAGCTGGGGATAACAACTATCACCCACTGGAATCACTCACTTTTTCCACCTTTTGGTGGAGAGGATACCTTACTCATGCATAAAGGAGGACTTCACATGTCCAAGAAGGAAGATTGTTACCCTTGACGATCTCTTAGGAGCCATCGAAAATATGCCTGGTTGGAAAGCACCGCAACAGTTTTGCCTCCACTAAACGAGCCTCGGATCTTGAATCAGACCGCGGGAGCTCCACCAAAGCCTTTCTCTTAACCTCCTTCTCCTTCCTCTAATATCTCTCTCTTTTTCTCTCTTGATAAGAATGAGAGAAGAAGCTTACACTAAGTCTTATCACTGCAGGAAAAGACCAGGGCCATTGGATCCAAATAGCATTAATTGGATGGTCAAGATCTGCCAAAAAATCCATAATTGACTTGACACGGCCTGTGACACGCCCGTGTCCCCTAAGCGTTGTACGAACTGACTCAAAATGAACCAGAACATGGGCTCAACACGCCCGTATCACAGGGCAGACATGCCCGTGTCATCTTTGACACGGCCGTGTGACTGGCCATGTCACCCTTTGTAACACAAGCCCAAATCACCCGAGCAGGACATGGCTAAGGCAAACGCCCTTGTCCATGGCCGTGTGCCCAACACGCCCCTTTGACACGCCCGTGTCACAGGCCGTGTTCCACACTCAACGCCACTCCACGCCATTCCTCTCAGCGCTACTCAACGCTACTCAATATTCTCCCGAGCAGGACACGCCCTAGGACACGCCCGTGTCCCAGGCCGTGTCTCCTCTCGACGATTAGTTCTCGAGAACTCGAGTCGATGCCTCGAGAAAAGGACACGCCCTGGGACTCGCTCGTGTCCTAGGCCGTGTCACCCAGCCTGACTCCATCTTAAGATTTTGGGGTGTTACACACCTTTCAAAACTAAAGAAGAACATAGCCAAAGCAGCTCCCTGATGCATAACTATAAATCTCATAGCCGTCTATACCATATGGCGATGTTAAAACAGGAGTCGTGGTCAAACGACTCTTTAGCTCTTCAAAAGCTCGCGCGCACTTCGACATCCAAAATAACTTCTGATCCTTCCTCGATAATGTGGTAAGAGGCAAAGCGATCCGTGAGAAGTTTTCCACAAAATGTCTATAGTAGCCTGCCAGTCCAAGGAAACTCCTAATTTCGCCCACCGAAGACAACACTAGACACTCCCGTATGGCTTTTATCTTTGACAGATCCACTACAATGCCCTATCCACTTACCACATGTCCAAGAAAAGCTACTGACGACAGCCAAAACTCACACTTTGAGAACTTGGCAAAAAGCTTATTTCTCCGCAAGGTATGCAACACCAACCGTAAATGGTTTGCATGGTCAGCCTCAGATTGAGAGTACACCAAGATATCATCAATGAAGATGATCAAAAACAGGTCCAAGTACTCTCGAAACATTCGGTGCATTAGATCCATGAACACCGATGGCGCATTACATAGCCCAAATGGCATTACAATGAACTCATAATGACCGTAACGTGTTCCAAATACTGTCTTGAGAATGTCACCTTCAAGAATACTCAACTGGTAATAGCCAAATTTTATGTCCAGTTTAGAATAGATGGTTGATCTCACTAGCTGATCGAACAAGTCATCTATCCGTGGAATCAGATACTTGTTTTTCTCTGTCAGCTTATTAAATTCGCGATAATCGATAGACAACCGCAGACTACCGTCCTTCTTTTTCACAAAAAGAACAGGTGTGCTCTAAGGTGACATACTTGGGCATATGTATCCCTGTTCCAGCAACTCTTGCAGTTGAACTTTCTGTTCTTCAATTTCCTTTGGCGCTACCCGATATGGCGAGCGGGCCATAGGTTTCGTACCTGGCACCAGCTCAATAGTGAAGTTGATCTCCCGCTAGGGTGGTAACCCAGGTAGATCTTTTGGAAACACATTAGCAAACTCTGATACAATCAGAATATTACTCAAACTAGCCTTTGGCTGAACAGCCTGAATAAGCATGAAGAATAACTCTGCTCCCTTCTGAATAGCATTGACGACTTCGAGAGCAGACATCAATATCCCGCTCACTCCTTGTATACTAGCAAACTTAGTCTCAAGCTCGGTATTCTGGCCTAATGTGATCTCCTTTGAATTGCAATAAATAAAGGCACGCTTCTACAAGAGCTAGTCCATACCAAAGATCACATAAAATTCCGATATCAGTAGCACAAATGCGTTCTAGCAGAAATCCCGACTTCCTATTTGTACTTCCACATAGCAAGTCCTATCTGCACGCCTCACACATCCGTTTGGTAACAACACCTTTACACTATCTGTCATCACATGACTAGGTACTCCGATTCGTGCTACGAAGTCTTTAGATAGAAATGAATGCGAAGCACCCGTATAAAATAATGCTCTCCCCGGATTTTTCTTAATTAGGACAAAGCCTGTGACAAACATACCATACACAAGCTACACATAAGGTATGAAATACGAAAAGTAACCAATATCTCAGATCGTACCTATGATGATGTCACTTTGCTTTTATGGCCTCCTGCTGGCCAAGATTTTATACTTGGGGCTGCGCCTGGGATGCAGAGGACTCCACCACTAACTTTCCCTTATCCGCATATGACGCTCATATCTTCTTTTCCACCTTTAGGGGACCAACCCGACATTCACGGTCTAGGTGTCCCACTCTACCACATGTATAGCAGGTACGAGACTCTTGCCTCAAAGTTTCCCCCGACGCAAAGGGTAGACGGAGCTTGTCAAGAAGACTTGGATTGCATGCCCCATTTATTTTGGTAGTTTGATTTTCCAGAATGGGGCGCTTTGAACTCAGACTTTATCACTGCCATGTCCCTTTTTCCTTGAACCCGCTTCATGTCCTTCTCCAACACACATGCCGTATCCACCAATGCCTGTAACCCCTGGTTCACTGAACTTGAGATCAGGAATCTCAACTCATCCCACAACCCTTCGTAGAACCTACTCATTTTACGTTGTTCATCTGCGAAGATACATCCCGCATAGCATCCCAATCGTGTAAACTCATGTAAGTAGGTATCGATACTACTTTCTCCTTGAGTTAGACACTTGAACTCATTTTCCATGGCGATGCGTTGTGCTGTTGGCAGGTGCTTTGCCAAGAATAGTCGCGAAAACTCCTCGATCGAGACTTCGTTTAATTTCCTGCCCGCTAAGTGGTGCAACTCTATCTCGTCCCACCATAGCTGATCCTCTCCTTCCAACAAGAAGGTGGCCAAGGTGACCTTCCGATCTTCCTCCATCCTTATCGTCGTCAATATTCACTTGACACGCGATAACTAATCCTCCGCCTGCATTGGGGATCTCACACCCGTAAACGTAGGAGGATTGAAGCTCATAAATTACTTCAACTGTCATTCAGCTGCTCGAGGATCAACAACCTCAACAGGTTCTGACCATACACCAACCCGTTCTGGTACCAATGTCAGATGCGTCTGCCAAGTAGGGTGTGTATGAATCATTACAAACAGCGCCTCAACAACTAAGCGTATTATTTCCACAGATGGAGGAGGTGTAGGCACCTCAGCTGGTGCCGCACTCTCATCAGAACGCTGGGGCTCAGACTGCCCAACACCACTATGAGTCACCTATAGGTGAACAAGACACACTTTAGCGACCTTGCACAAGCAATAACAATAATATAGGAATGTGCAAGTTCCCCAAACAGGTATATTTGCATTCCTTAGTGGACATTCTTGAGTTCATTAATGTTAAAGCGGGTCACACTTACACATGTTCGCCACCCCACAAAAGAATTCGACCACGAATTCGAAAGAGGAAGACTGAGATAAGCTGATACCAAATTGTAACGACCCCATCCATTAAAAAACATATAATAGAATGTCCGGCCGGGGCCCCACACTATATGCCACAAACATGCGGTGAGGTTACAGGTTAATACCAAAATATATTCGCATCCTAACTTAGAGCATACTAGCGGAAGCTTTAAAGATAATATTGAACTCAACAGCCACGAATGACCACTATATATAAACAACCACATTTATATATAACCCCGAAGGAATGTACAAAAAATACACAAAAGTTTGGCCTTAAGGCCTTATAGTTAAGCTTCGCAAGTGTGGATTACAAACGTCGGCGCGCAGGCCGGCCACACATGAAAATAATAAAGTTCTTCGCTCAGCCGACGAGGGCCAGCAGCAGCAGCAGCAGAGGCTTCAACCCTCTATTTCCTGCTCGGTTCTCTAGCACCTACACTGTAACACCCCAGAAATCTCAAAAAGCCAAAGTGGGATTCAGGTTGGCTGCATGGCCTGAGACACGGGCATGTCTCAGGGCGTGTTAGGTGTACACGGCTTGGGACACGGCCGTGTCCCAGGCCGTGTCCCTATTATCGACGAGTTCTCGAGCCTTGATCGTCGAGTGTGGAACACGGCCTGTGACACGGGCGTGTTACAGGGGCGTGTTTTGCACACGGATAGGGACACGGGCGTGTGCCATAGCCGTGTCCTGCTCGGGTAATTTTGGAGATTGTGTTATAGGGGTGACACGGCCGGGTACACCGCCGTGTACTGTGTGGTACGGGCGTGTTAGGCTTGACACGGGCGTGTCAATGCCCGTGTTATGGTTTATTTTAAGTCGGTTGTGCACCGCTTCAGGAACATGGCCTGTGACACGGGCGTGTCACAACCCGTGTTCGGCCTAGGAATTCAAATTAAAGGCTGATCAAAGCCGTTCATTTTCTTTGACCAAGATCTAATGGTCTGGGCTATTCCCTGGGTTAATAAGGCCGGGATTTAAGAGGAGAAAACTCATTTGAGTTTCATCGTTCTTTTTCTAAAGTTAAGAGAGAGGGGAGAGCAAAGCAAGGAAGAAGAAGAGGAATCCGGCCACCGGTGGTGCTGTAGTGGTCCAAATCGCGAGCCGAGTTCGGATTTACGAAGGGAAGGCTGCTACGAAGGCTTTCATCCATCTCAATTCTCTCCATGGATCCGAGGCGAATTCCAAGGGTAATGAATTCCGTCTTGGACATGTGAAGTCCTACTTTCCTGCATTTGCATAGGGAAAACCCGACCCCGCGAGTGTGCGGTGGGTTGTGGTGTCCCTTGGGGTAGATATGTGAAGTCCCCCTTGTTAGAGTTTTGAATTTGAGTATGGATCTAGGCATGCTGTGTGAAGCCCATCTGGACGTGTTGGTCTGGATTGGTGATGCTTGTTTGCATTCAGAGGAATCTCCGAGAATTTGATTGTTTGTGTGCAATCTGTGGTGCATACCTGTTGCTTGGTGCAGCAGGAAGTACTGGAGGAAGTCCAGGAAATTGTGAGAGTAGGGTTCAACTCTTGTGGCCATGAGTTGCCACTTTGTGTGAGGTTGGGCCATTGGGCTGCAACTGTATAGAAATGGCTTCGTGCTGAACGGGAAAGGTGAAGCTGTACCCACGTCAGTCTAGTCTTAAGTCTGACGATGTGAGCAACGGGATAGGCGGATCTGTACCCGCATTATGGTTGTCTAACCTTGGGTGCTTAAGGCCCTATTAGGATCACATAGCGAGATTCGGCGGCTTGCGTGCCGATCAAGACTATAATGTTCATTGGTGGGGTCTGGTGTTTCCGGTACACCCGAATGTGCCCTGAGTGCACGAAGCGTCGGGCCGTCGTGACGACGTTTGTGATATGTATGGACTGTGCGGTCGTGCACGTATTGCGTGGTTTGCTATATATATATCATATTGGAAAGTGCTATGCAGTGATGGAATTCCGCTGCCCCGTGCCAGGGGCAGGGTAGTTATTATTGGTCAGCTGAATGCTGACTATTGCCCTATTTGCCACCGTTTGGTGGATTGGTTCTTGCAGGTGCTGGAGGTGCTAGTTCGAGCGGCACTTAGCGGGCTGAAGCCCAAGCTACGTTGCTGCCCTCGAAGACTTTGTTTTGTTTCTTCTTGTTCATGTGTGGCCGGCCTGCATGCCGATGTCTATAAACCACACCTTGTTAAGAGAAATTTGTAAGGCCTTAAGGCAAGATACTTTGGTTGTATACATTCCTATATTTTAGTGGACAGTTCTTGTTTTGCGTGAGTTCAAGTTTTTCAACTGTGAAGCTTCCGCTAGAATGCTCTGTGTTAGGATGCGTTGGTTTTGATATTATTTCGTAGCGTCTCCTCCTGTTTTTGGAATATGGTGTGGGGCCCCGGTCGGACCCTCTATTATATTCTTCTTGACTTGTAGAGGTGTTACAATTTGGTATCAACTTGTTGGTCGATCTCTTTCGAATTCGCGGACGAATTCTTTTGAGAGGTGGCGAGCACGTGTTAGTGCTGTCGTTATAACACTTAACTTGAACTCAAGAATGTCCACTTTGGAATGCAAATACACTTGTTTTTTGAACTTGTGTATTCTTTTTGTATGTTTGCCGTTTTACTTGATCGCTAAATTGTGTGTTTTACACATATAGGTGACTAGAAGTGTTGTGGGTCAATCCGAACCTCAACATTCTGTAGAAAGTGCGGCACCAGCGGAGGTGCCCACACCTCCTCCATCTGCTGAAATGGTACGTTTCATCACAGAAACGGTACTTGCTGTGATGAATGCTCAGCAGGCTGGGCAGGCACGTTCTGCAGTGGTGCTAACGCATGCTGGGGTATGGCAAGAATCGGTAGAAGCTGTAGTTGATCCGTGGGCAGCAGATCAACAATTGATGCAATTCTTGAGCTTCAATCCTCCACAATTTACTGGGGCAGGGTCACCGACCCAAGCAGAGGATTGGCTTGCAAGGATCAAGAGGATCATTAGAGCGATCAAGGTTGAGGAGGGACAGAAAGTTATGTTGGCCACTTTACTACTGGAAGGAGAGGCTCGCTTATGGTTGGATGAGATTGAACTGCATCACTTGGCCGGTATACAACTTGCAGAAGTCTCGATGGACGAATTTTCTCGGTTGTTCTTGGCACAACATCTACCAATGCAGCAATGGATATCGATGGAAATAGAATTTCAATGGTTAACTCAAGGAGATCGTAGTGTGGATGATTACCTACATGAGTACACACGTTTGGGAAGATATGCCGGTACAATCTTCGTCGAAGAAGAGCGTAAGACTAGTAGGTTTTATGCAGGACTGCGAGATGAGCTGCGGTATTTGCTCTCGAGTTCTGTGAGTCAGGGATTTCAAGCCTTAGTCTGTACGGCTCGGTCTTTGGAGACGGACATGAAAAGATGGCAGGCAAAAGGGACCTATGCTGTGACTCAGCCCGAGTTCAAGCCGTCGTGTCCGGAGAATTTTGGGTACCGTAAGAGATGGGGAAAGAAGTCCAAGTCTACTGGACAAGCTCCTTCTGCGACTGTGACAGGGACATCTGGGTATGGATCTCGCGCTTGTTTTACGTGCGAGAAGTTGGGACACTTCGCACATGATTGCCGAGTTGGTCCTCCAAAGGGTGACAAGAAGACGGGAGCGTCTTATGCAGAGAAAGGGAAGACTGTGGTGAAGTCTTCTGCCTCGCACGCGCAGCCCAGGTTCTTCAACCTTGGACAACAGGAGGCCATTAAGCAGGCGGATGTCGTCACAGGTGCGCGTAATTTTTAATGTTATTTTATCCTGTGTGCTGTGCTTTTTTTGATTGTGATGTTTTAGGGTTTGTCCTTATACGAGAGTATCCGGCGCGAGCACTGTTTGACACAGGTGCTTCACATTCATTTCTGTCTAAAGAGTTCGTCTTTCGTGTCGGGGTACCTATCCGGACCACGACAGATAGTGTAAAGGTGTTGTTACCTAACAGATGTTTGATGTGCACGGATAAATCTTGTGGTCTTGAGGTCACGATAGGGAGTCGGGAATTCAAGGTGGAAACATTAGTATTGCCGATCAAGAAATTTTATATAATCTTTGGTATGGACTGGCTGTCAGAGCAGCGTGCCTGTATTGATTTCACTTCAAAAGAGGTCACACTCGGGCAGAATACCAAACAAGAGACCAAGTTCATTGGTATACAAGGGATGAGTGGGATGTTGTTATCTGCTCTCCAAGTTGTTAAGGCAGTTCGGAAGGGTGCGGAGTTTTTCTTCACACTCGTAGAGGCGGTGGCGCCGAAGGCCAGTGTTAGTGAAGTGTCGATTGTGTCGGAGTATGCTGATGTGTTTCCAAAGGACCTTCCGGGATTACGTCCCCAAACGGAAATCGACTTCGCTATCGAGCTCATGCCAGGTGCGAAGCCTGTGGCCCATTCGCCGTATCGAGTAGCACCAAAAGATATGGCCGAACTAAAAGTTCACTTGCAAGAACTGTTGGAGCAGGGATACATACGCCCAAGTATGTCACCTTGGATCGCGCCTGTTCTTTTTGTGAAAAAGAAAGACGGTAGTTTGCGGCTATGTATTGATTATCGCGAACTGAATAAGCTAACGGAGAAAAACAAGTATCCGATTCCTCGGATCAATGATTTGTTCGATCAGCTAGCGGGCTCAACCGTCTATTCCAAGTTGGATTTGAAATCTGGGTATTACTAATTGCGGATTAGGGAAGGTGATATTCCCAAGACAGCGTTTGTCACACGCTACGGTCATTATGAGTTCACGGTGATTTCGTTCGGCTTATGTAATGCGCCTTCGGTATTCATGGATCTCATGCATCGAACGTTCCGCGAATACTTGGATCTGTTTGTGATTGTGTTCATTGATGATATCCTCGTGTACTCTCAGTCAGAGGAAGATCATGCAAACCATTTGCGGTTGGTATTGCATACCTTGCGGAGAAATAAGTTGTATGCCAAGTTCTCTAAGTGTGAGTTCTGGCTCTCGTCGGTGGCTTTTATGGGCCATGTGGTAAGTGGAGAGGGCATATCGGTGGATCCGGCAAAGATAAGTGTCATTCGTGATTGGCCAGTGATGTCTTCGGTGGCCGAAGCCAGGAGTTTTTTTGGACTGACAGACTACAATAGACGATTTGTGGCGAACTTCTCCCGGATTGCTTTGCCTTTGACTATGTTGATGAGAAAAGATAAGAAGTTCGTTTGGACACCGGAGTGCGCGCGAGCTTTTGAGGAGTTAAAAGGTCATTTGACCACGGCGCTTGTTTTGATGTCGCCTTTTGGTACAGACGGTTTTGAGATATACAGCGATGCGTCAGGAAGTGGCTTAGGATGCGTTCTCCTGCAATTTGGCAAGGTGATCGCTTATGGCTCATGTCAATTAAAGGTGCATGAGCGTAATTACCCCGTCAACGACTTGGAGCTGGCGGCGGTGATCTTTTCGTTAATGTTGTGGCGACACTATCTTTATGGCGTGAAAGTAGATATTTATACAGATCATAAAAGCCTAAAGTATCTGCTCGATCAAAAGGATTTGAATATGCAACAAAGGAGGTGGATGTAATTCCTAGGAGATTATAGCTTCGACATTCACTATGTTCCAGGAAAGGGAAATATAGTCGCTGATGCCTTGATTCGTCGGACTCCGGTGCAGGCAAGTTGGTTGCGGATACATGATGAGCGTCTAATCTAGGAGTTGGAAGCGTTGGAGATATCTTGTGTTGAGAGGGATTCTTCGGCCGATGCATGCTTGAACTGGATGGAGGTTCAATATGACCTTGCGGACAGGGTTCGGCGGGCAACGGAGTTTGATGAAAGTCTCCAGCGCTATGCAAAGGAGGGGTCTGGTGACCAATTCTCCTGGGATGACGGTCTATTACGGAGGGATGGCCGATTGTGCGTCCCTTGTGCGGGTAAATTGCGAGAAGAATTGTTATATGAAGCACACTTTACAAAGTACTCAATTCACCCTGGGAGCACAAAGATGTACAAGGACATGAAGAAATTGTTCTGGTGGCCCGGTTTAAAGAAGGACATAGCCGAGTATGTGGCTAAGTGTCGTATTTGTGCTTTGGTAAAGGAAGAGTGTCAATGGCCTAGTGGTTTCCTGAAATCATTGCCAGTTCCGCAGTGGAAGTTTGAGGATATTTCTATGGATTTCGTGCACGGATTGCCGAGATCTCAACGTGGGAATGATTCAATCTGGGTGATTGTAGACCGGTTGACAAAAGTGGCTCACTTTCTACCGAACAAGCGGGGCGATTCAATGGAAATGTGGGCAAAGCTCTATGTGGAGCAGATTGTTCGATTGCACGGTATTCCCCGAAGCATCGTCAGTGACAGTGATGGGCGATTTACTTCGAAAGATTGGAGGCTAATTCATCAGCTGTTGGGCATAAAGTTAGCATTCAGTACGGCCTTTCATCCGCAAACGGATGGCCAAACTGAACGAACCAACAGAACAATGGAGGATATGCTCCGTATGTGCTCCCTGGACTTCGGTAAGAAATGGGAAGATCATCTTGTTATGGTGGAAATTGCCTATAATAATAGCTACCAAGCGAGCATCGGCATGGCTCCGTTTGATGCTCTATATGGTCGCAAGTGCCGTACACCGTTAGCTTGGGAAAAAACTCGTGAATCAAAACTTTTGGGACAAAAGGTAGTCGAGGATGCTTACTCAACAATACGCTCTATTCGAGAGAGACTACTAATAGCGCAGGATCGGCAAGCCAAGTATTACAATGCTAAGCACCAGAACGTGGAGTCCGTGGTGGGTGACTGGGTCTATTTAAAGATTAAACCCTTCAAAGGCGTATCTCGGATTCGGCGGTTGAAAAAGCTAAGTCCACGATACCTTGGTCCGTTTGAAGTGGTGGAGCGAGTTGCGGAAGCTGCCTATCGGCTAGCTCTTTCATCGGAATTGGGTGGACTGCATGATGTGTTCCACATCTCGGTACTACAAAAAGCAGTCAAGGATCCAACTCAAGTGATTGAGAATGATCGGGTGCCGGTTGAGTATGGGCTAACGACAAAGGTGAGGCCCATTCGGATCGAGGATCGAGCCGACAAACAGTTGCGGAACAAAACGATCGGGATGGTCAATGTCCGGTGGGACAATTGTGGCCGAGAAGATCTAACATGGGAGCGGTAGCAGACCATGCGAGTCGAGTTTCCCGAGTTATTTTCATAACCTGTTCGCTCGTTTGTATATGTGATAGAAAAATATATGTATCTGATTGTGTTATGTTGTTATCTCCCTGCTGACTTCAAATTTCGGGACGAAAATTTATTAAGGAGGGGAGGATTATAACACCCCAGAAATCTCAAAAAGCCAAAGTGGGATTCAGGTTGGCTGACACGGCCTGAGACACGGGCGTGTCTCAGGGCATGTCAGGTGTACATGGCCTGGGACACGGGCGTGTCCCAGGGCATGTCCCTATTCTCGACGAGTTCTCGAGCCCTGATCGTCGAGTGTGGAACACGGCCTGTGACACGGGCGTGTCACATGGGCGTGTTTGGCACACGGCTAGGGACACGGGCGTGTGCCTTAGCCGTGTCCTGCTCGGGTAATTTTGGAGATTGTGTTACAGGGGTGATACGGCCGGGTACATGGCCGTGTACTGTGTGACACGGGCGTGTGAGGCTTGACACGGGCGTGTCAATGCCCGTGTTCTGGTTTATTTTAAGTCGGTTGTGCACTGTTTCAGGAATACGGCCTGTGACACGAGCGTGTCACAACCCGTATTCAGCCCAGGAAATCAAATTCAGGGTTGATCAGAACCGTTCATTTTCTTTGACCAAGATCCAATGGTCTGGGCTCTTTCCTGGGTTAATAAGGCCGGGATTGAAGAGGAGAAAACTCATTTGAGTTTCATCTTTCTCTTTCTAAAGTTAAGAGAGAGGGGAGAGCAAAGCAAGGAAGAAGAAGAGGAATCCGGCTGCCAATGGTGCTGCGGTGGTCCAAATCGCGAGCCGAGTTCGGATTTATGAAGGCAAGGCTGCTACAAAGGCTTTAATCCGTCTCAATTCTCTCCATGGCTCCGAGGGGAATTCCAAAGGTAATGATTTCCGTCTTGGACATGTGAAGTCCTACTTTCGTGCATTTGCATAGGGAAAACCCGTCCCCGCGAGTGTGCGGTGGGTTGTGGTGTCCCTTGGGGTAGATATGTGAAGTCCCCCTTGTAAGAGTCCGGAATTGGAGTACGGATCTAGGCATGCTGTGTGAAGCCCATCTGGACGTGTTGGTCTGGATTGGTGATGCTTGTTTGCATTCGGAGGAATCTCTGAGAATTTGATTGTTTGTGTTCAATCTGTGGTGCATACCTATTGCTTGGTGCAACAGGAAGTACTGGAGGAAGTCCAGGAAATTGTGAGAGTTGGGTTCAACTCTTGTGGCTGTGAGTTGCCACTTTGTGTGAGGTTGGGCCGTTGGGCTGCAACTGTATATAAAGGGCTTCGTGCCGAACGGGAAAGGTGAAGCTGTACCCGCGTCAGTCCAGTCTTGAGTCTAACAATGTGAGCAATGGGATAGGCGGATCTGTACCCGCATTATAGTTATCTAACCTTGGGTGCTTAAGGACCTATTAGGATCACATAGATAGAGTCGACGGCTTGCGTGCCGATCAAGACTAGAATGCTCCTTGGTGGGGTCCGGTGTTTCCGGTACACCCGAATGTGCCCTGAGTGCACGGAGCGTCAGGCCGTCGTGACGACGTTTGTGATATGTATGGACTGTGCGGTCATGCACATCTTGCGTGGTTTGCTATATATTTATCATATTGGAAAGTGCTATGCAGGGATGGAATTCAGCTGCCCCGTGCCAGGGGCAGGGTCGTTATTATTGGTTAGCTCAATGCTGACCATTGCCCTATTTGCCACCGCTTGGTGGATTGGTTCTTGCAGGTGTTTGAGGTGCTGGTCTGATCGGGACTTAGGGGGCTAAAGCCCAAGCTTCGTTGCTGCCCTCGAAGGCATTGTTTTGTTTCTTCTTGTTCATGTGTGGCCGGCCTGCGTGCCGATGTCTGTAAACCACACCTTGTTAAGAGAAATTTGTAAGGCCTTAAGGCCAGATTCTTTGGTTGTATACATTCCTATGTTTTAGTGGACAGTTCTTGTTTTGCTTGAGTTCAAGTTTTTCAACCGTGAAGCTTCCGCTAGAATGCTCTTTGTTAGGATGCGTTGGTTTTGATATTATTTTGTAGCGTCTCCGCCTGTTTGTGGAATATGGTGTGGGGCCCCGGCCAGACCCTCTATTATATTCTTCTTGACAGGTAGAGGTGTTACATGTACAAGGACAACCCACCATGATGGTGGAAAACAAGACAACGGTCAGCATTCAGCTGAACAATTTATAACGACCCTACACCTTTCCTGGGGTAGTAGTATTCCTTCCCTAGATGCATAGCATTTCAAAAGCAGATATATCACATAATGTGCACTCACGCACAATAAATATATCACAAACGTCGGCCATGCAGCCCGACGCTCCGTGCACTCAGGGCACATTCTTGGTGTACCGGAAAACCAGGGTGTAACACCTCTACCCATCAAGAAGAATATAATAGAGGGTCCGGTCGGGGCCCTACACCATATTCCACAAACAGGCGGAGACGCTACGAAATAATATCATAAATTACGCATCCTAACACAGAGCTTTCTAGCGGAAGTTTCACGGTTGAATCTTTGAACTCAAGAGAAAGAACACTGTCCACTATAACTTAATAATGTATACAAACATCAAAAGAGTCTGGCCTTAAGGCCTTACGACAATTTCTCTTTTAACAAGAGTGTGGATTACATACATCGGCACGCAGGCCGGCCACACATGAACAAAAGAAACAAAACCATATAATGCCTTCGAGGGCAGCAACGCAGCTTGGACTTCAGCCCGCTAAGTCCCGCTCGGGCCAGCACCTCCAGTACCTGTAAGAACCAATCCACCAAGCGGTGGCAAATAGGGCAACGGTCAGCATTCAGTTGACCAATTATAACGACCCTGCCCCTGGCACGGGGCAGCGGAATTCCATCCCTGCATAGCAATCGTCCAATATGATATATAGCAATTCAAGCAAGACGTGCACGACCGCACAGTCACATACCACAAACGCCGGCACGACGGCCCGACGTCCCGTGCACTCATGGCACTCTCGGGTGCACCGGAAACACCATATCTCACCATTGAGCATTTAGTCCGGCACGCAGGCCCAGGACTCTCATTATGCCGCTGACGAAAGCCTAATGCCTTGGCGCTCTCATGTCCAGCCTACATAACGCAGGTACAGATCAGCCACCCCCCGTTGCTCAAATCGCCTTGCCCAACCAAGTACATCGTACCTGAGGCCACATTTAAAGGCGCGGGTCGGTTTCACCTTGCCTGTTCGGCACGAAGCCTTTTCATACAGTTGCAGCCCAACGCTCAACCGTACACCAAGTGGCAACTCACGGCCACAAGAGTTGCACCCAACTCTCACAATTTCCTGGACTTCCTCCAATACTTTATCCACCATGCATACAAGCAATAATCACGGAGTCTTCTTCGATATGCAAACAAGCATCACCAATCCAGACCAATATGTCCAGATGGGCTTCACACAGCATGCCTAGATCCGTACTCTAATTCCGGACTCTAACAAGGGGGACTTCACATATCTACCCCAAGGGACACCACAACCCACCGCACACTCGCGGGGAAGGGTTTTCCCTATGTAATGCAGGAATTAAGGACTTCACATGTCCAAGAAGGAAATCGTTACCCTAGGAACTCGCTTCGGAGCCATGGAGAGAAATTTAAGATGGATGAAAGCCTTCGCAGCAGCGTTGCCTTCGCAAATCCGAACTCGGCTCGCGATTTGGACAACCGTAGCTCCACCGGCAGCCGGATTCCACTTCTTCTTCCTCACCTTGCTCTCACCTCTCTCTTAAAGTTAGAAAGAGAGTAGAAACTTAGAAATGAGCTTTTCCTCCTTCTTTCCCGGCCTTATCAGCCCAGGAAAGAGCCCCAGCCACAGGATCCTTTTAAAGGAAAATGAATGGCCAAGATCTGCCCAAAAAAAACTATACTTTTGGCCGACACGGCCTGTGACACGGCCGTGTCACAGGCCGTGTACCCTTAAGCGGCACACGCGACACTCGCACCGACTGAAAACTACCAGAACACGGGCATCGACACGCCCGTGTCGAACCTGACACGCCCGTGTCGGTCATGTGACACGCCCGTGTCACACCTGTTACACGGTACTCAACGAGTTCGAAAATCAACAGAGCAGTACACGGGTAGGCACACGCCCTCGGACACACCCATGTCACATCTGACACGGCCGTGTGCAAGGCTTGGTTCCGGGCCGTGTACATCTCTGACTCACTACAGCCATTTCTTGAGTGACACGCCCTGGGACACGCCTGTGTCGAAGGCCGTGTCCCAGGCTCGACTATCGTCGACCTCCGATCGTCGACTATCCTGAACACGCCCTGGGACACGCCCGTGTCCCAGGCCGTGTACTCCCAACACGCCCTGGGACACGCCCGTGTCCCAGGCCGTGTCAAGCAGCCTGCACCTCAAATCCAATTTTTTAGATTTTTGGGGTGTTACAATCCCCCCTCCTTAATAAAATTTCGTCCCGAAATTTGAAGACATTAGGGAGAAAATAATAAAACATTTATATGTTTCTATTATATAAACAACGAGCAAACAAGTTACCAAATTCCTAACGCATCGCTGTATATTTCAAATCCATCTGTACCACATGGCGACGTCAAAACTGGCGTCGTGGTCAAACGACTCTTCAGCTCCACAAAAGCTCGTGCGCACTCCGGCGTCCAAACGAACTTCTGATCCTTTCTCGTCAACGTAGTCAGAGGCAAAGCAATCCGGGAGAAGTTCTGCACGAACCGTCTATAGTAGCCCGCCAGTCCAAGGAAACTCCTGACCTCGGCCACCGAAGAAAACACTGGCCAATCACGAATGGCACTTATCTTAGCCGGATCCACCGCTATGCCCTCTCCACTTACCACATGGCCTAGAAAAGCCACCGACGAGAGCCAGAACTCACACTTAGAGAACTTGGCATACAGCTTATTCCTTCGCAAGGTATGCAATACTAATCGCAAGTGGTTTGCATGATCTTCCTCCGATTATGAATATACAAGGATATCATCAATAAACACAATCACAAACAAATCCAGGTATTCGCGGAACGTTCGATGCATGAGATCCATGAAGAACGAAGGCGCATTACATAAGCCGAATGGCATCACTGTGAACTCATAATGACCATAGCATGTGCCAAACGCTGTCTTGGGAATGTCACCTTCCCTAATCCGCAACTGGTAATACCCGGACTTCAAATCCGACTTCGAATAGACGGTTGAGCCTGCTAGCTGATCGAACAAGTCATCGATCCGTGGAATTGGATACTTGTTTTTCTCCGTCAGCTTATTCAGTTCGCGATAATCAATACATAGTCGCAAACCACCGTCTTTCTTTTTCACAAAAAGAACAGGCGCGCTCCAAGGTGACATACTTGGGCGTATGTATCCCTGCTCCAACAACTCTTGCAACTGAACTTTCAGTTCGGCCATTTCTTTTGGCGCTACCCGATACGGCGAACGGGCCACAGGTTTCGCACCCGACACCAGCTCGATAGCGAAGTCGATTTCCCTTTGGGGAGGTAACCTAGGAAGATCCTTTGGAAACACATCAGCATATTCCGACACAATCGGCACTTCACTCACACTGGCCTTCGGCGCCACCGCCTCTATGAGTGTGAAGAACAACTCCGCACCCTTCCGAACTGCCTTAACAACTTGGAGAGCGGATAACAACATCCCACTCATCCCTTGCATATCAATGAACTTGGTCTCTTGTTCGGCATTTTGCCCAAGTGTGACCTCTTTTGAAGTGCAATCTATATAGGCACGCTGCTCTGAAAGCTAGTCCATACCAAAGATTATATCAAACTCCTTGATCGGCAATACTAATGTTTCCACCTTGAACTCCCGACTCCCTATCTTGACCTCAAGACCGCAAGATCGATCCGCGCACATCAAACATCCGTTAGGCAACAACACCTTTACACTGTCTATCGTGGTCCGGATAGGCACCCCGACACGAAAGACAAAGTCCTCAGACAGAAACGAATGTGAAGCACCTATGTCGAACAGTGCTCGTGCTGGATACTCTCGTATAAGGACAAACCCTATAACATTACAATAAAAACAAACACAGCACATCATAACAACAAGAACATTAAAACCTACGCGCACCTGTGACGACATCCGTCTGCTTAATGGCCTCCTGTTGTCCAGGGTTGAAGACCCTGGGCTGCGTGTGCGAGGCAGAAGACTCCACCACAGCCTTCCCCTTCTCCGCATAAGACGCTCCCGTCTTCTTATCACCCTTTGGAGGACCAGATCGGCATTCACGTACGAAGTGTCCAACCTTCCCGCACGTAAAACAAGCACGAAATCCATACCCAGATGTATCCGTCACAGTCGCAGAAGGAGCTTGTCCAGAAGACTTAGACTCTTATTCCATCTCTTTCGGTAGCCAAACTTTTCCGAACGCGGCGGCTTAAACTCTGGCTTCGTAACAGCCAAGTTTCCCTTTGCTTGTTTCATGTCCGTCTCCAAAGAACGAGCCGTACAGACTAAGGCTTGGAATCCCTGACTCACAGAACTCGAGAGCAAATACCGCAGCTCATCTCGCAGTCCCGCATAAAACCGACTAGTCTTACGCTCTTCTTCGGCGAAGATCGTGCCCGCATATCTTCCCAAACGGGTGAACTCATGCAGGTAGTCATCCACACTTCGATCTCCCTACGCTAACCGTTGAAATTCCATTTCCATCGATATCCTTTGCTACATCGGCAGATGTCGTGCTAAGAACAATCGAGAAAATTCGTCCATTGTAATCTCTGCCAATTGCCTGCCGGCCAAGTGATGCATTTCAATCTCATCCCACCACAATCGCGCCTCTCCTTCCAGTAAGAAAGTGGCTAACATGACTTTCTGTTCCTCCTCAACCTTGATAGCTCTCATAATCCTCTTGATCCTTGCAAGCCAATCCTCTGCTTGGGCCAGTGTACCCGCCCCATGAAACTGCGGAGGGTTGAAGCTTAAGAATTGCTTCCATTGTTGATCTGCTACCCGCGGATCAACTTCGGCTTCTACCGGTTCTTGCCGTACCCCAGCTTGCGTTGGCACCACTGCAGGACGTGCCTGCCCAGCCTGCTGAGTATTCATCACAGCAAGTACCGTTTCCGTGATGAGACGGACCGTTTCAGCGGATGGAGGAGTTATGGGAACCTCGGCTGGTGCCGCACTCTCAACAGAACGTTGTGGTTCGGATTGACCCGCAACACTTCTGGTCACCTATATGTGTAAAATACACAGTTTAATGACCAAGGAAAACGACAACCATACAAAAAGAATACACAAGTTCAACAAACAAGTGTATTTGCATTCCTAAGTGGACAATCTTGAGTTCAAGTTAAGTGTTATAACGACGGCACTGACACGTGCTTGCTACCTCTCAAAAGAATTCGTCCGCGAATTCGGAAGAGATCGACCAACAAGCTGATACCAAATTGTAACACCTCTACCCGTCAAGAAGAATATAATAGAGGGTCCGGCCGGGGCCCCACACCATATTCCACAAACAGGCGGAGACGCTATGAAATAATATCATAAATTACGCATCCTAACACAGAGCATTCTAGCGGAAGTTTCACGGTTGAATCTTTGAACTCAAGAGAAAGAACACTGTCCACTATAACTTAATAATGTATACAAACATCAAAAGAGTCTGGCCTTAAGGCCTTACAATAATTTCTCTTTTAACAAGAGTGTGGATTACATACATCGGCACGAAGGCCGGCCACACATGAACAAAAGAAACAAAACCATATAATGCCTTCGAGGGTAGCAACGCAGCTTGGGCTTCAGCCCGCTAAGTCCCGCTCGGGCCAGCACCTCCAGTACCTGTAAGAACCAATCCACCAAGCGGTGGTAAACAGGGCAACGGTCAGCATTCAGCTGACCAATTATAACGACCCTGCCCCTGACACGGGGCAGTGGAATTCCATCCCTGCATAGCAATCGTCCAATATGATATATAACAATTCAAGCAAGACGTGCACGAATGCACAGTCACATACCACAAACGTCGGCACGACGGCCCAACGTCTCGTGCACTCATGGCACTCTCGGGTGCACCGGAAACACCGGATCTCACCATTAAGCATTTAGTCCGGCACGCAGGCCCAGGACTCTCATTATGCCGCTGACGAAAGCCCAATGCCTTGGCGCTCTCATGTCCAGCCTACATAACGCAGGTACAGATCAGCCACCCCCCGTTGCTCAAATCGCCTTGCCCAACCAAGTACATCGTACCTGAGGCCACATTTAAAGGCGCGGGTCGGTTTCACCTTGCCTGTTCGGTACGAAGCCTTTTCATACAGTTGCAGCCCAATGCTCAACCGTACATCAAATGGCAACTCACGGCCACAAGAGTTGCACCCAACTCTCACAATTTCTTGGACTTCCTCTAGTACTTTATTCACCATGCATACAAGCAATAATCACGGAGTCTTCTCCGATATGCAAACAAGCATCACCAATCCAGACTAATATGTCCAGATGGGCTTCACACAGAATGCCTAGATCCGTACTCCAATTCTGGACTCTAACAAGGGGGACTTCACATATCTACCCCAAGGGACGCCACAACCCACCGCACACTCGCAGGGAAGGGTTTTCCCTATGCAATGCAGGAATTAATGACTTCACATGTCCAAACAGGAAATCGTTACCCTAGGAACTCGCTTCGGAGCCATGGAGAGAAATTTGAGACGGATGAAAGCCTTCGCAGCAGCGTTGCCTTCGCAAATCCGAACTCGGCTCGCGATTTGGACCACCGTAGCTCCACCGACAGCCGGATTCCACTTCTTCTTCCTCACCTTGCTCTCACCTCTCTCTTAAAGTTAGAAAGAGAGTAGAAACTTAGAAATGAGCTTTTCCTCCTTCTTTCCCGGCCTTATCAGCCCAGGAATGAGCCCCAGCCACAGGATCCTTTTTAAGGAAAATGAATGGCCAAGATCTGCCCAAAAAAAACTATACTTTTGGCCGACACGGCCGTGTCACAGGCCGTGTACCCTTAAGCGGCACACGCGACACTCGCACTGACTGAAAACTACCAGAATACGGGCATCGACACGCCCGTGTCGAACTTGACACGCCCGTGTCGGTCATGTGACACGCCCGTGTCACACCTGTTACACGGTACTCAACGAGCTCGAAAATCAACAGAGCAGTACATGGGTAGGCACACGCCCTCAGACACGCCCGTGTCACATCTGACACGGCCGTGTGCAAGGCTTGGTTCCGGGCCGTGTACATCTCTGACTCACTCCAGCCATTTCTTGAGTGATACGCCCTGGGACACGCCCGTGTCGAAGGCCGTGTCCCAGGCTCGACTATCGTCGACCTCCGATCGTCGACTATCCTGAACACGCCCTGGGACACGCCCGTGTCCCAGGCCGTGTACTCCCAACACGCCCTGGGACACGCCCGTGTCCCAGGCCGTGTCAAGCAGCCTGCACCTCAAATCCAATTTTTTAGATTTTTGGGGTGTTACACAGGGTCCCACAACCGTTCAAGGTCCGAAACCCAACGGTAAAGATTAAGCATTATGCTCCGCAACTTATAGACGGAGACATTAGTCTTAATGGCGCGCAGGCCTAAGACTCTCATTATGTAAACCTAACGAATGCCAATATTCCAGGCACTCATGTCAGTCAACCATAATGCGGATACAATTCTGCCCTTGCCTGTTGCTCAAGTCACCAGTTCAAAGTCTAGACTGACGCGGGTCGGCATCCCCTTGTCCGTTCGGTACAAAGCCTTTTAAGAGCTCGCAGCTCACAGTATCCATACTGTCCACCTATAAGACCCCCTTTTTTTTCTTTTTAAACATCGGGGTATTAGGCCCAGGATCTCCGCTTTGCGGTGACACCTTCACGCCCTGAAGGGGTAATCACCGCAAAGCGCCAATTCTGCCGACCAATTCGATCACAGAAAAGTAGCAAGGTAGAGTAAACACCAGTCCACAGAAATCACATATATAGAAATAAAATCTCCATGAAGGGAGTGTCCACAGAATAATATATCAGAGTACTAAAATAACGGCTTATGCCCGGTACATCATGTCTTCACTACAAATCACTCATGCGGAAGAAAAAACAAAACATCTACTCAAGGTTGAGACTCATGATCTCGGATATATGATCTCCGGAGCTAGACTGCCCAATCTGCAAGCGCACCGGTCTCTGGGGCTTCTCCCCTGTGCTGGGCTCCATGATTTTCTAAAATGATGCGGTTCGAAAACCGTTAGTCATAAAGACTAAGCCCTATCATCCACTACCCCTTCCCCCATGGATCTTAGGTACCGAGCGGAGAGGAAGAAAGGGAAGGACCTGAAGGTGGAGATTAAATCAAAAGAAACAGGTCGCAGCGGAACTAATCTAGCAATAATGGCAATAAGACAAAATATGAAAAAGTAACCTTCACTTATGTGAGAACACATAAGCCAAGGGGTATTCTACAAGGCTCCCATCATATAAAAAGTCTCATACCAATTTATACGTTTGGGTGTCGGTTATCAAACAACAGTATATATATATCAAAAATGACCTTAATTTATAAACTTGCCCACACAAGCTTATAGACCAAGGGGTCGTTTTGCAAGGCCTATTGTATAAGCATCCCCTTCCACTTATACGATAGGTGTCAGGGGTTAAATGATTCGATTATGCCATGACATGCTAGTGGGTATGATGAATCATACAAGTGCAACACACACACCCGACTCTGTGTACACAGACCTTTAGTTCCCCCTTTCGGAGCCGTTACCTCCCAGGATACCTCCGTCGTGGCAGACGGAAGCAGTGGGTCTGGCCTCGCCCACCTCTAAACTAGTAAAGCACTACCAGCCAGACCTATCATATGCCTCAACGCTTGGTGCACAAAGCGGACTCCTGTGTTCTCTTGCCGGCTGGCGCACCGGACTTCTGTTGGCGAAGTACTAACCACACTTGCCGAGTAAGCGTTTTAGCCTCGGTGCATCGACCCTCCAATACCGAAGACCCACCACCTTAATTTTCTTTCCTTTTATGCACATGCAAATTTAACGTATCAAACCAATCGAGCCAATGTTCCCCGGACAATTCCCTCCGTCTCTTAACCAATCGAGTCGAAGCTCCCCGGACCATTCTGTCTGTCTCTTAACCAACCGAGCCGAACATCCCAACAATATTCCTATGCTAATAGTGTTTGTGAAATTTGAGATCCTAATTACTGGGTTACTTTTTTCAATTTGTTATTACATTTTACGTTAACCCAGGACTGCCCCCGATATTCCCTGTGAAGGGCTCTCAAATGGCACTAGGAACTATGATGGTAGCTGAAGCACATCGTTCCCTTTCGCAAGGCACTTATTGTTATTTGTTGATTCCCTTTACCCATTCCCTTCTCATATTACTATAGACTATTCTAGTATGATTTTTAACTTTCCTCTCTTCGGGAAAGAAGATCTTTCGTCGAACCCGAGCACCTCTTAACTCTAGCCAACACCACTTCTCACTAACCTTCCCATCCTTATATGGTGAACACTTTCACATCCAACCAATTTAGTAGATTAACTAACTCCAATGCTGTGCCCCATCGTATCCTATGACTATTAACTCAAATTGCTAACTACAAACTATCATATACTATATGTCGAACCGGTTAGGAAATGATCAAATACTCATTTAAATGCCTAACTTATTTACTGGAGGTATATAATTATATGATTAGACTATAATCAGAAAACTATAATTTTCGTAATTTATCTAGCATTTAAATAATTTCCTCAAAAATTCCAAGGGCTACCGGTTTGAACATGAACTACCCTAAGTACTCATGCAAGATGTCCAACAAAATTATTATAAATATTATGTTATCTCAGTATGGTAAATCTAAAGTATCACAATTTTTCTATCATCAAAAGGGCACTAAAATTATTTTAGCAATATTTTCTATATTTCGTTATTTGTGAATCAAGTACAGAGAATATCCATCCAAAAATTATAAATTAATTATACTATGCAGATACAACCTAAAAAATAGCATTGACCCAGTTTCATAATTTTTCAGCAAGTATTAATCTTTTAATAAATTAATTATCAAATATCTCCAAAAGGTGGACTTGTAAAGAATGTACTGTAACTAAAATTCTTAAAATCATGAATTAATGTCTACAAGCATATATTGGCCTGAAAGTCTCAATTCCTAAGCCTCATAAGTATTCAACAGCAATATCATTCATAATTAATAATTAAACCACAAAACCCCTTTTTAACACTTCTGAATGAAGTACTAGATTTACTCAACTAAAAAGTATACAAAAATTCAGGAGCAACCATTCGGACCTAAAACATTTTCTTCCAAAATTTCATGGGGTTTCAATGAACAAAAAATCTAAATAATTATAATGTCAATTAGGACTATAACAAACTTTACAAATGAAGAGCTAGAAATAAAAATCATAAAACTCCAGTAAAATTGTTATAGGTTTACCGATTCCAAAACTCACTCTACCCGAGTTTCACAGCTTTTAGATAATGTTTATTGACTGATTTTACTTATTTGAGATTTTACCCTAAAACTAAGGTTAGGGTTTTGAGGTATCTACCTATCTCCAAATCCTCCGAGATTCCATCCAGATGATTTATATTATGCTAACGTCGACTCTACTGAATTTCAAGGCAATATGAGGGTATTTGCCCCTTGTCCTTCACTACCCTCATAACCCTCCCTTTAGGGTTTGAGTTTGGATCCTAGGGTAAATCAATCCTAAACAATACCATTTTCTCCAAGTGGGTTGTAATAACCCTTCTAAGTTAGTGGTCAAAATATCAGCCTCTGTTGATGTTATTCGACCATTCCAAACTCTTAGTGCACTTTTTACTCAAAACGCCTCATTAATGCCTAGCTAATGATAGGTGATTTCCTACCCAAAACTCATCCAAATAAGTTGGAATTTTGTACAAAGCTAGGTTTTATAGCCAGGGACCACTCACCAAAATTTGGGAGGGTTTGGAGGTCATTTGACCACTTATATAAATTACTCTAACTTTATTAAATTAAAACAAAAGCCTTAGGCAAAGTATCTCCAAAAAGTTCCATTTTTGGACAGCCTCTAGGTATGGCTAAGGGTAACCCCCTGCCAAAATTTCAGGTCATTTGGACAAGGGACGAAGAGTGGGCATTCATTTTAGTTTCTGCCCAACTCTAGGTACAACCCCCACTAAAACGGGTGTTGCGGTCTAACCGCTTACCCAAACGAGTTGAAATTGATTTTTTATTAATCTAGACTCAAAGGGCTACAACTTTGGTGACTGGCCATTTTTCCTAAATCGGCCTCTAAGTGCCTGGTTTTGCAACATCCAAATGCGCCCATTTAATGTATATTTTTTTGATATTCTATATACATAACTTTATATTATAAAAATGTTTTTCTGTTCATCTTCTACAGAACCCGAGAAATGAAACTCAGAAAACTCATATTTCCTATAGCTCTTCCGCGATCCATCGTCGGTCGTCCGATCACTTCCCTGGCCAGCCACCACCACCACCACCTCCGTTGAGGCGATGACTATCGGTCGGCGGTTGTTTGGCCGCCGGAGGTGGCGGTTTCAGGCATACCCGAAAAAACATATTTTTCATGGTTTTTCCATGAAAATGCGAGATAGGCCCGGCTCTGTTGAGCACGAACTTCCTTTCTAAGATCCTAAGATCTACCCACAAAAGAAGTAGAGGAGGACCTTATTCGCGCTTTGGAGGCGAGATGAACGTCAGGTTGCCATGGCGCGGTGGTGGCGTTGCCGAACTTCTCCTACAGCAAGAACAATAATCTACTCCATTTGGTCAAGAGTGTAAACTTCTCATCTTGCTCTAAGGGGGCTTTTATAGATCACCAAGTGGGGAGGGGAAAGGGTAAGCATTTATGGCCATGAAGACTCTCCTCTTAATATTATTTAGGTTATGGTGGAGGGAGAGGAAAAGGTGGAAGATGAAAAGGTGTGTCCAAGTGGCGATTTCCTATTGGACCAACTCTTCCTCATTTTATTAAGTTGTTAGAGAAGGAAACGGCCCATAAATACTCCTGGTGTAACTCCCCATAATCAGAGTTTATTCTTGCATGTGTTAAAGTTATTTCTAGCCTCGCTGACGTTTCGGCCTTTGTCACGGGCGTAATACGTAGGTCACGAGCGTGACACTAGTCTATTCATCATTCTCAAGTCGATGGATGTTTTTTCTACGTCGGTTCACGTGTCACCCCCCACCATGTCATGGGCATGACATGTTTGTCATGAACGTGACAGGTGTTCTTCTGTCGACGTTCATCGATCGGAGATCGACGGTCGGTGGGGGCGTCATGCCCTAGGTCACGGGCGTGATGGGTCGGTCACGGGCATGATACGCCCGTATTGAAAATCTTGAGGTCACCGATCGTCTTCCTGCATTCACCGATCGTCGAAGGGGGGTCACTCCCTAGGTCACGGGCGTGACGTGTTTGTCACGGGCGTGATAGGCCCGGGTTGAAAAATTCTGCGCTCGTCGATCGTCTTCCTGAGGTCAACGATTGTCGAAGGGGGTCACGCCCTAGGCCAGAGGCGTGACGGGTCGGTCACGGGCATGACCAACACGTGACTAAAAATTCAGAGCTCGCCGATCGTCTTCCTGAGGTCAAAGATCGTCGAAGGGGGTCACGCCCTTAGTCACGGGCATGACAGGTCGGTCACGGGCGTGACCAACCCGTGACTCAAAATCATGACTGATGGACTTCAATTCTTGGGTTTCCTATGGTTCTGTCACGACAGACCGACTCCTAGGGGTCTAGACGGAAATGGGATGTTACACCACCAAGGTCTTGCTTAACAATCCAAAAGGGGAGCTAGTGCTTGCGTTCCTCGTGATCGCTTGGTGGGTTCAGTAGAAGCTCTCTTTCTGCACCCAAACTCAACCCAAACCCTGTAGCATCCAGCAGTGTCAGAAAACTGGTATTTCCTGGAATCCCCATTCCAGTACTTCCTGTTACTCAACTTCACAGGCACAACCCACTGACTCCACAAACTACTCGTTTAAACGCGGAGTCTTCTCTGGTCCGCAAATTAAAACATCACCAATCCAAACTAACCTGTCCAGATGGGCTTCACATAGCATGTCTATTCCGTACTACACATTTCTGGATCTATATGCAAGACTTTTTAGGGATTTAGAGAATCAACCCAGGGGAAATCCCTCAATAATCCACCTTTTAGTTAGGGAAATCCATGCACATGCCAAAATAAGGATTTCATATGTCCAAGAAGGAAGATCGTTACCCTTGACGTTCTCTTTGGAGCCCTGGAAAACTAGACGGATGAAAAGCACCGCAATGGCCTTGCCTCCACGGATCTAGACTTGGCTCGCGATTCGGAGCTCTGAAGCTCCACCAATGGCTGGATTCCTCCTCCTCCTTCCTTGCTCTCCCCACTCTCTATCTCTTTAGAATGAGAAAGACTTGAGAGAAATGAGGGTTTAACCCTCAACTCCCGGCCTTCTAATAACAAGGAGTTCTCTTGGTCGTTGGATACAATTTGAAGTTAATGAACGACCATGAATCACCATGAAAATCACTTTCCTGAGCCGAACACGGCCTGTGACACGCCCGTGTCACAGGCCGTGTGCCCTAAGCGGCAAAAGAAACCGTCGTGTCCAGACCAGGACACGTCCCTGATACACGCCCTTATCACAATCTGTGTGCCAGACACGGCTTCAGACACGCCCATGTCCAACCCGTGTTCATTAGTCCTCAAAGAACGGACAAACCCAGAGATGGACACGACCCTTGACACGCCCGTGTCACGGGCCGTGTGCCCAACAAGGCTTACCTCCAAGGATCATTGAATGCATTTTTTCGACCTTACGAAAACACGTCGAACTAATAGCAAGACATTACCCTGGACACGCCCGTGTCACAGGCCGAGTTCCATACTCGACACAGCCCTCCTCCACACTCGACACCGCCCTGCGCCACACTCGACACCTCTCTGCCAATACAGAGCAGTACATGGCTTTGGACACGCCCGTATCCCCGACCGTGTTGCTAATATAGAGCAAGACACAGCGTTGGACACGCCCGTGTCCCAGGCCGTGTTGCTCAGCCAATATAGCCCACTCATAATCGAGATTTGGGGTATTACAAGATGTCTATAATTGTTTTTCTTCATGGCGTTGTCGTGGGGCGATACAAGCTACCATGCCCTTATTGGGTTATGGTGTGCCTCTGAGCTCTAAACCCGGATCGTTACGGGGCTTTCCTTCGTGGGTTTTCTTTGTTGTAGGTGTTTTAAGTGTGTGAACCCACCATCGTAACGTTTGATCTCCCTATTAGTAATTTGTGGGGTTCTACGGGGTTTTTAGGCATTTGCGGTGTATGGTGGAGTATCCAATCTCCCCCTAAATTAGACGGATAAATTATCTTTTGTGTTGGGTCCAAATGAGTTGAACACCACGCCCATTTTGGTTTTGAGTTGACCACAGGTGGCTAATAGGGGTTTATTTCTCTCCTAATGGTTTAACCTTAACCTTTTCCCCTTTTATTCTTATGTATTTGGGGTGTGGTGGTTATACGTGATGCTTCACGTAAATGTTTCTCTTTTTACCTTTATACCTGACTGTTGTACTTTACGTAAGCATATTTTTTCCTTGGGTCTTGGGTTGGTACCCCTTGACTTTGTTTACTTTTGGATTACTTTCTTCCATCTCTTGTCCTTTCTTGCTGAGGTATTCTATCTTTGGTATGCCTCAGGTTCAGAGTTGTAGCTGATAGCCGTGTTGGTGTTGGAGTTCCTGGGTAGTTGTCTTGGCAGTAGTTTTTCCTCGCGGTAGCGAGGGAGTTTGTTGTTTATTTTGTTTTACTGGTTCAAACATACTTTACTGTATGTGGTTTTGTTTATGTTTGTTGATGCCCACAGGATTGTTATTTCTGGATACTTACTAGCTGCTTAGTTTTCTTTCTGTGGATGTGGATTACTTGCTCACTGGGAAGTTTTATGTTAGGATTGCATGGTAGTTATTTTCAAGTATAAAAATTACTATTATTACCTCATGCACTACATATTTTAAAATGTAAAATAATTATATTTAATGACCGTACAAATCTACTTTTATTTCTACTAAATTTAGAACTTGTATGCCTTGAGGTATCCTTTGGGAACCTCTAAGTTCTTGTAGGATGCCTAATCTAATAAAAGAAGTACTTTTCGCAGCGTTTAATTACTTTCCTTGTAGACAAGATGAACCACTAAGCCGAGGGATACAGCTAATTACTGCACTTAAACAGATTTTACCTTAAAATAACTTAAAGAATCTTTCACTTGTTTAAGTAGGTGTTTGCCAAAGCATTCGCAGTTATCCCCTGCTGACGTGGCATCATGACGCGCATTTTTCCCTCACTCAGATACTTATTTTTTGGAGGTGAAAAATCCGGGTTGAGACAGTTGTTATCAGAGGGAGGATAGGAATAGTACTGTGCCTGCTGTGCTAGAATCAAAAGAGCCCATAAGGATTTCCCTTACTAGAGCACATCAGAAGGATGATCCGAATTTGTTACATCTCCGAAATAGAACTATGAAGGGAGAGCTACCTGATTTCTCCTTGGATGAGTTGGATACCTTGAAGTATTGGGGTAGATTTTGCGTCCCCGCCTTTGGCAACATTCGGGCTAAGATCTGTGTTAAAGCTCATGGTTCAAGTTGAGCCTACCATCCTGGTTCCACTAAGATGTATAAGTATCTAAAGAAAATTATTTGGTGGTCAGGAACGAAGAGTGATATCGCGAAGTTTGTGTCGGAGTATTTTACGTGTCACCGTGTTAAGGCTTACCATAGAAGGGCTAGAGGTAAATCTAAACTGTTTGATATTCCAAGTTGGAAATGGGAGAGTATTTCAATGGATTTCATCATCGGTCTACCAAAATCTCCACGTGGACATGACTCTGTTTGGGTGATAGTCAATAGATTGACAAAGTGTGCTCACTTTGTTCCCTTTAAGTTTTGGTATTCTATGAAGAAGGTAGCTGAGTTATACCTTGATGATGTCATCAGATCGCATGGATTTCCTGTCAGTATCGTATCGGACCGAGACTCTAGAATTACGTCTTGTTTTTGGAAGAGCTTACAAGAGGGGTTGGGTACCGATTTAAGGTATTCCACCGCCTATCATCCCTAGACAAATGGTCAAATGGAAAGAGTAAATCAGATCGTAGAAGAAATAATCAGGTGTTATATTTTGGATCACGGTGGCGCTTAGGACGAGCGTCTTAGACTCTTGGAGTTTGCGTAAAATAATAGTTATCAAGAGAGTCTGTAGATGGCCCCATTTGAGGTCTTATATGGGAGGCGTTGTAGAACTCCTTTATTTTGGGCTGAAGTTGGTGAAAAACTGTTGTAAGGTCTGGAAGCCTTTGAGGAGATGAATTGTGTTGTAACTCATATTCGAGAGAAGCTCCGTGTAGCTCAAGAGCGTCATGAGAAGCATGTTAATCGTCGAAGGGTCGATCTGGAGTTTTCCATTGGAGACTTTGTTTTTCTGAAAGTTTCTCTGATGTCTGGTGTTAAAAGATTTGGAAGGAACCATAAGTTAGACCCCCGGAATGTGGGACTTTTTCAGATTCATGAACGCATCGGAGTTTCAGCGTATAGGATGGAGTTGCCTGCTACCTTCCCTAGTGTCCATGATGTGTTCCATATGCGCCATTTGCGGATGTGTATTCGTAATGATCGTCAAGTACTCGACTCGGTGCCCTAGATTCAGCCCAACCTTACGTATGTGGAAGAACCTATTCATATTCTGGATCTCAAGATTGAGTGTTGCGGAGAAAGACCATCCCTATGGTTAGGTTCACTAGAAAAATCAAGATGTCGAGAGAGAGACGTTGGAATTGGAGTCAGCAATGAGGAAATCTCATCCGCACCACTACTCTTAGTCCTGGTATGTCTCTATGTCTTTGGTGGTGTTGGATTTTCTCATTTTTTGTTTGGTTTTGGAGTTGTGTAAGTTTCAGACAAAACTTCTTTTTAGGGGGAGTGACTGTAACGCCCCCGATTTTATTAGATGATTTTATTTGATATGATATCATCATATTTATGACGTCATGACGTTACTTTTAATGTCGAGTTGATGGTGCGACGCCATTAAGGCATTTTCACGTCCATTCGTCGACTCGGCCAAATTCTCGAATTCTTGTTGCGATTGGAAAATTATTTCATTTGAAAATTAAGTTAAATAATTTTGGACTTGCTTGTCATGTTTCGTCGCGATCCGAGCGATATTCGAGCCCCGGCGATTTTCTGAAGTTTTGTTGAATTTATGTTCGCCATAGAATTTGAAACTTTATATCTCAAGAACGACTCGTTAGATTTTGTGTTTTGACTTCGTCATTGGGTTCGTAGCATCAGTGTTCGCCTACGGTGCAAATTTTGTTTAATTCGGCGCACATTTGGGCCTCCGTTTTGAACCTTTGTTTCCTTATTCAAAAATATATAAATATGATTATTTTAATAATAAAGCACTATTCAAAAATGTCATTTACGATTCATCTGCATAGTTTGATTTTTTGGATATATTTGTAAAAAACACTGTTCATGCAATAGAATTGTCGAGTAAACCTTCTTATTCTCGAGTGTTTGCATCGTTTCTTCTCGAGTGAATTAATTCCTGTTCTCAAATACTGCTTCATCATCTCGAGTAAATTATTTCTTGTTCTCGAGTGCCTATTTTTCCTCTTCTCGAGTACTCCTAAACTTGTTCTCGAGTGGTCTGCAGCACTTCTCGATAGTTTCATTCCAGTCTGTGTTTGGGCGTCGTTAGGGGGTCAAAACGGTGTTGTATAAAAAATAATTAACATGAAATTTGTTCATCTCGACGAGATCTACAACTTTTATGTTGAGCACTTTTTGATTTGAAGCCATCCCAAACCTCTATTTTTGTTTTCCGTGCACCCGCTGATAAATAGCCCGTTTTTTTTTCTATTTAGACAAAACTTTTTATAAATACATATATATATTCTGATACTTAAGATAATTAGAAAAAAAACTTCATCTTCTTCCTCACGATTTAGACCGAACAGAAACCACCTGTGCGACGACTCCCTCACGTTCGTGAATCTTCCGGTGGCCGCCGACGGTGCTCCGATGCTCGAAATCATCAACCGAATATAGATCCGGAAAGCTCTCGTCAAGAGCTACGCCATCGTGGTAAAATCTTCCCCCTTATTTGAAATTTTATCGCTAGGGTTTTCGACCCTAACTCCTTTTTTGGTCATTTTTTGATTATGACTTCTCTCGTCTTCGTTAGCCCCGATCTACTTAAAGGAGTGATTCAGAGAATATTTAAGGTAAAAATCAAGGCAAGTGATGGTTTCCTCCTTCTCTATCCTTCTTTACTCGAATTGCAGATATTTACAATTTCTTGTTATCATGATTGTTCAATAACTACTTAATTGAAGTGATGTTGAGATCTCCTGTCTAATTTCCTTTATAGTTTCCAAGTTCATGATTTTGTTACCCAACCTTGTAAATCCTATATGTTTTGATGAAGTGATTAAATATCACCTTTATTACCATTCCGAACCTTTCATGTAGAATACGTTAGAGTTTATATTTGGATTATAAATTCTTCTTAAAGATTGATCAACCGCTTCTAATCTAAAATTATTTAGTAGAATCCGATGTGCCGGTTTTGACTTGAGATGTCTATCATGGTTTTTCTTTGTGGCATTGCCATGGGGCGAGACAAGCAACCAGGCCCCGATTGGGTTGTGGTGTGCCTATGAGCTATAAACCCGGATCGTTACGGGGCCTTCCTTCCGAGTTTTCTATGTTGCGGGTGTTTTTAGTGTGTGAACCCACTACCGCAATGTTTGTTCTCCCTATTAGTACTTTGTGGGGCTCTACCGGGTTTTGGGGCATTTGAGGTGTATGGTGGAGTATCCAATCTCCCCCAAAATTAGATGGATAAATTGTCTCTTAGGTTGGTTCCAAATGAGTTCACCACCATGCCCGTTTTGGTTTTGGTGGAGTTGACCATATGTGGCTAATAGGGGTTTGTTTCTCTCCTGATGGTTTAACTATGACCATTTCCCCTTATACTCTTGTGCATTTGGGGTGCAGTGGTTATACGTGACGCTTCACATAAGTGTTTCTCTATTTACCCTTGTACCTGACTGCTGTACTTTACATAAGAATTTTTTTATCCTTGTGTATTGGGTTGGTACCCCTAGACTTTGTTTACTTTTGGCTTACTTTCTGCCATCTCATGTACTTTCTTGATGAGGTGTTCTGTCTTTGGAATGCCTCAGGTTCAGAGCTGTAGCTGATAGCCGTGCTAGATTTGGAGTTCCTTGGTAGCTGTCTTGGCTATGATTTTGCCTCGCTGTAGCGAGGTAGCTTGTTGTTTATTTTTTTTACTTGTTCAAACATACTTTATTATATGTGGGTTCGTGTCAGTTTATTGATGCCCACAGGATTGTTATTTTTGGATACTTACTAGCTGCTTTGTTTTCTTTCTGTGTATGTGGATTACTTGCACTTTGGGATGTTTTATGTTAATTACTATTATTATCTCATGCACTACATATTTTAAAATGTAAAATCTCTATATTTAACGACCGTACAAATCTACTTTTATTTTTACTAAATTTATAACTTGTATGCCTTGAGGTGTCCTTTGGGAACCTCTAAGCTCTTGTAGGTTGCCTAATCTAATAAAAGAAGTACTTTCCGCAGCGTTTAATTACTTTCCTTGTGGACTAGATGAACCACTAAGCCGAGGGATACGGCTAACTACTACACTTAAACTGATTTTACCTTAAAATAACTTAAAGAATCTTTCTTCTTGTTTAAGTAGGTGTTTGCCTGAGCGTCTGCAGTTATCCGCTGCTGACGTGGCATCATGACGCACATTTTTCCCTTACTCTGATACTCCTTTTTTTGGCGGTGAAAAATGCTGGTTGTGACATCCACTCCCATCCTGCCCTCTACACCCGGCCTGACCATTCCCTTCAACCACCCAAAAACTAGACCCAACCCCTTCTACTACCCGTAGCCACCCCACAAACCTTAATCCTTCCAAATCTACAACCACCCCTTCTGATCAGCCTTCTCTTGGAGCCAATCAGCTGATGTAGGATCCGTCCCGATGGATACTACACGGACTGCGTGACCACGACCCTCGCAACGATTAACGCTCTTCTACTCGCACGATAACGAAACGCAGCAATAACAACGATTCTATTTATCTTTCGCGCTAATATACGGGTAGCCGATCCGCGCTTGGAATGGAGAATGGCTATAGGCCAAAATCTTTTCCGGCTTAAAGGGATAATATTAATCCCAGACGAGCGTTTGGAGTTGTACCAAAATAGATCCACCAAAGAAAATTCACGATTCGATAAAATTGTAGGATCTATCCCAACTAAAAAAAATTAGCGAGGATCGCCAATCCTGTCGGAGTCTTCGGAAAACCAAACGAAAAATTTCAAACTATTTAAGATGCACCGCGAAGAAATAAACGATTCAAAAAATCACGCAAAATTCTTCCACCACAAGAACTATCTAGGAAAGAAAACTCTTGAGTAGATGGTTTAGTTACCCCGCTCGGAACGGTAGATCCGAGATGTTTTGGATCCACACGAAACGATCGTTTTCCTTGTACGCGGCGAGAGATGCACCAAGGATGAAGAATTCATTTGTCTTCTCCTCTTCTCGCCGGGGAGGTTCACCGTCAGGCATCGTCTTCCCTTGCACTTGGCCTTCAAGATTGAAGGCGGCCGAATGTCGAAGGAGGAAAGTCTCGCCGAAGGAGTTGTAGAATCGGAGAGGACACGAGGGTGGAGGAGAATAAGGGGGCGGCCAAGAGAAGGAGGAGAAGTGGAGAAGTGGGGGAGCAAGAAGGGCAGCGGTTTTGAGAAGGAGAGGAGAGGGAATTAGGTTAGGGCAATCAATTTCAATTCATTCAAAAAAAACTAAATGAAAAATAAATAGTCCATGCCTTTTTATAAGGCTTACAACACACAAGGCTATTAGCAGCCCAATAATAGATAATTGCACACCAACATGAAATAAAAGACTGAAAAATAAATTAGTTCAACAACAACTCATCAAAATAAAATTAATACTAAATTTAATTTCTTTTGCGTTGGCGAAGATTGTAGCCATGGCCGCTACGACGTCGCAAGTCCTTGACCGGTGGGTCATTGTCTCCATCTTCCGCCAACATCTCGTGATCATCATGAACATCAAGTGCGCCCTCATCATCATCTTTAACACCAACTAGGCTGTCATGATGGCCGTCGCCATCAATCCTCCCCCGTTCGAAAGGGCTCATCACCGATGAGTGGGCGGGAAGGTAACGGCGCAAGAGATTTGCATCTAAAAGATCCAACTGTGTTGCAGAGAGTCAAGAGTCGTCTGAAGCAGGATGACCATGCCATCGAATCAAAAACCTGTGAATGTCACCGTCGGGAGTGGGAAACACATCATCCTATAAAATCCTATCATGCAAGAAATCGGTCTGGGGGAACCTTGGAAATGCGTTAGGCAAAGAAGAAAAACAAATTGCATCATCAGTAGGCAACGTACCTCTCGGAGAATCCAAAGGAAAAAGCGATCCAGAAACATTCTCACCCCCCACCCCATTAAATGATATAGTGGAAATATTAAACGGAGAGACAGAAAGTTCAGGTGGTGGAGCGACATAAAGCGTTAAATCTGAAATGTTAAAAACAAGAGAAATTCCCCAATCAGCGGGCAACTTTAATAAATATGCATTTTTGCCTAGTTTCTTTAAAACTCGAAAAGGACCCGCTCTCTTATTCGCTAATTTCTTTATGGTGCCCTAAGGCATCCGTTCAGGGATAAGTCGAACCATTACCAAATCACCAACATTCAAGGGGACTGCTCGCCTATGTACATTAGCATTCGATTGATAAATATCATATTGCCTAGCTAACGTCTTGACAATGTGCTCATGGAGAGAGTGAACGTACGAGGCGAAGTCCTGTGCGAATTGACTTGATTTAAAAGATGGCGGTAACGGAACCAAGTCAAGAGGCACAGGCGCCTTGTATCTGTGCACTATCTCATTCGGAGATAATCCGGTGGACCGATTCTTAGAATTGTTGTACGCTAGTTGAGCATGCGGAAGAATAAGGTCCCACGTACCCTTATGATCACCCACTAAACAATGCAGTAACCCTCCCAAACTACGGTTAACTACCTCTGTTTGCCCATCCGTCTGAGGATGATAGGCGGACGAAAACATAAGTTTTGTACCTAAAAGCTTCCAAAGTGTTTTCCAAAAATAACTAGTAAATTTAACGTCCCTATCACTCACTATCGTCTTGGGAATGCCTCGGTGTGCCACAACCTCTTTAAAGTATAATTTAGCGATGTGCGAAGCATCGTTAGTGTTATGACACGCAATAAAATAGGACATCTTTGAGAAACGGTCCACAACGACCAAAATAGAATCATGTCGCCTAAAGGTAAAAGGTAGGCCTAATATGAAATCCATGCTAACGTCCACCCATGGTGCCGACGGGATCGGAAGAGGTGTGTACAGACCTGCGTTGGTCTTGTTACCTTTTGCTAGTTGACAGACGCGACAACTTCCTACTATTTTTTTGACCATAGGTTTGAGGCCCGGCCAAAAAAATTTATCCTCTACCAGTGCGATAGTTTTATCTCGACCGAAATGTCCTCCTAATCCGCCACTATGGAACTCCCAAATAATAAAATGTCGTAATGACGAACGGGGAATACATAACTGCAAATGCTTGAATAAATACCCAACACGGAGGTAGAATGCTGATATAGTGGTCGTAGATTGATCCTGAGCGGCGAAGTAAATATCCTTGAAATCCGGGCATTGTGCATACTCATCTTTAATTCTCTCAAAGCCTATGACCTTTACTTCCATGGTAGTTAATAATAGGGAGACCTGACTAAGAGCGTCTGCCACGCGATTTAACTACCCTTAAGGTGTTTGATAACAAAAGTGTACTCCTGAAGGTAGGAAACCCATTTGGCGTGTCGAGGACTGATTTTACTTTGTGAGTTAACGAATTTTAGGGCCTCATGGTCGGATAAGACTACGAATTCTTTTGAAATTAAAAAATGTCGCCAATGTTGGAGACAACGTATAACGACATAGAACTCGCGGTCGTAATTTGAATAATTTAATTTCGGACCGGCAAGTTTTTCACTAAAATACCCTAGCGAATGTCCGTCCTGACTTAAAACACCTCTGATTCCTATCCCCGATGCATCACATGATAACTCAAACACTTTATTAAAATCCGATAGGCGGAGTAGTGGGGCTTCCGACATCCGTTCCTTAATCGTTTGAAACGCTTTAGTGGCCGCATTCGTCCAGACAAAATCGCTTTTTTCATGCATTCGGTAATCGGTGCCATTATACTACTAAAATTTTGAATGAATCTTCGATAAAATGTGGCCAATCCATGGAAACTTCTAACTTCCCGAATATTTTTAGTTTCTTGCCATTCTTTAATTACTTGGACCTTTTTGGGGTCAACATGAATGCCTTCAGAGCTCACGATGTAGCCTAGGAATTCTACGGAATTCACACCAAACGAGCACTTCTTAAGATTAATAAATAATTTTTCTTGGCGCAGTGTTGTAAGGATGGTCCGTAGATGAGTCTCATGTTTGCTCTGCGAGAGGCTAAATACAAGGATATCATCGAAATAGACTACGACAAATTTGCCCATATATGGTTTAAATACTTGGGTCATCAATCGTGAAAACGTACTTGGTCCGTTGGTAAGCCCCTCTCCCAGCACTAGCCACTCATAGAGTCCATGCTTAGACTTAAAGGCCGTTTTCCATTCGTCCCCTTCCCGTATCCTAATTTGATGGTAGCCACTCTTAAGATCCAATTTAGAGAATATGGTGGCTCCTGATAGCATATCTAACAAGTCATCCAAACGAGGAATGGGAAACCTATACTTGACAGTGATTTTATTTATAGCCTGATAATCTACACATAATCTCCAAGATTTATCTTTTTTTGGGACCAAAAGAGCAGGAACGACACATGGGCTCTTGCTGTGGAGAATAAATCCCTTTGCCAGCAAATCGGAGATCAATGTTTGTAGTTCGTCATGAGTGGAAGGATTGAGCCGGTAATGTGGAAGATTAGGCAAAGAGGAGCCGGGGACGAAATCGATTTCGTGTTGAATATCCCTCATGGGTGGCAACTCAGATGACAAATCTAGCGGATAGACGTCTTTATATTCTTCCAATAACGTCCGCAGAGATATCGGCAAACTCTCTAAAGATAGTGAGTCTTCTTTAGCTTGTAGGCAAACTAGCGCATAGATGACGCCATCCAGAAAGGTCTCGCGCTCTAACTCTTTCTTGCTTATCAGACTAATAGTTTTCTTTTCCACAGGCACAATTGTGTCGTTGGAGGCACTCGACGGGTCCTTAGGCGGGGATGGTTTAAGTATGATGGTCTTACCGTTAAATTTGAATTCGTAAGTGTTGGCGCGTCCAAAATGGGTCACGTCATAATCATAGAGCCACGGACGGCCGAGTAGTATGTGACAAACATCCATGGGGATGACGTTGCACCACACCTTATCGGTATAACCCTTCACCATAAGTGGAACTAGACACCGCTTAGAGACCGCGATAGACGTTTTATTTACCCATGCTATTTTGTAAGGACGTTGGTGCTGCTCGGGAACTAAGTTCATACGAGTGACGACGTTTTTGGATATGACATTCATGCAACTTCCGCTATTTATTATTAACTTGCACCACTTTTCACCGCTTTTAAAATTTAATGAAAAAATATGCGTTCTATTATATTCATCCGAAAAACGCGGTGTGGCCAAAATACACCTCATAACCATCATAAAAGAATCATCTTCTATATCACTTGGCTCAGCGTCCAATTCATCGCCAGCTTCATAGACGAGCTCGGCAGGCTCAGTCGTGGAGTCAATTAGTGCCAGTGGTTTACTCCTAGTGGGACACTCACTAGCATAGTGCCCTTGAATTCCGCACGAATAACACGTGGCATTAGTCTTGTTAATTCTTCCTATCGGGACTCTCTCTCCATTGGGATTTTTGTTGTTCCTAGCAGTAATTACGATAGAGCTTGAATCAGTCGATCGGAACTTTCCTTTGTCCTGAAGGGAGGTCGTGGGTGGGGCACCTAAGATAGATTTTCCTTTCTGAAAGGATCGTCCCTTGGACTTGTAGGCGTTATGTTTTTCGATATCCAAAGTGGCATTGAAAGTCGTGTTAAGGTCCGTGTGACCATAACACAATAGCTTTCCTTGGATGTCCGGGTTAAGTCCCTTACGGAAACGGGAGAGCGTAACTTCAGGCATTTCCCTAACCTCGCAACGTACCATCATATCCTTAAGGAGTCCCATGTACTCCGCTACCGACTTACTCCCCTGGCGAAGGGTTGCTAATTCATCGAACATTTGAGTTCGGTGATACGCGGAGACATATTGGTCATTAAGAAGCGCTTTCATGGCATTCCACCCAATTGGGGGTAATCCGTTCGCAGTACCTAGTCGTCTCTCTTCATTTAACCAGAACATTTTTTCCCTACCCATAAGCTTCAATCGCGCAACCCACACTTTCTCTCCATCCGTCAAATTACGCCACTCAAAGTAACACTCGATCTCCATGACCCAATCTAGAAACGCTTGGGGTTCACCCATACCATCGTATGAGGGTGGATCAATCTTAACGGCTATAGCTAAGTCGAACTCATAAGGGGCCCTAGGCGTGTGCTCATCATCTTGCTCGTGATGGTGGTTGTGCCTATCATCGCATTAGTGAGCGGCCTGGGGTTGAGGACCCGGCCTGTGTATACCCGCAGTAGGATTACGGGGCACCGCTTGATTGACAGCCAACCCTTGTATTAGTTGTGTCAGTGCATCAAACCTAGTGTTGAACTATTCCCGAAGCTCCGCGATGGTGTCCGGAGTGTAGTCATCATCATGGTGGTTAGCCATATGTGAAGTGGAGGGGGAATATTCAGTACCACGCCTTGTGCGCATGAACAGTGGTTAATTTCGAGGGTTTGACTAGATTAAATTTTTAATGTTAGAATTTTTTGGCATTAATCCGTCGATCAAATAAAATAAAATTTTTTACTGCGTGACTACGAGGGAATTTTTTTTGGCATTAATCCGTCGATCAAATCAAAAATTGATGTAGGATCCGTCCCGATGGATACTACACGGACTGCGTGACCACGACCATCGCAACGCTTAACGCTCTTCTACTCACACGCTAATGAAACGCAGTAATAACAACGATCATATTTATCTTTTGCGCTAATATACGGGTAGCCAATCCACGCTTGGAATGGAGAATGGTTATAGGCCAAAATCCTTTCTGGCTAAAAGGGATAATATTAATCCCGGACGAGCGTTTGGAGTTGTACCAAAATAGATCCACCAAAGAAAATTCACGATTCGATAAAATGGTAGGATCTATCCCAACTAAAAAAAATTAGCGAGGATCGCCAATCCTCTCGGAGTCTTCGGAAAACCAAACGAAAAATTACAACTATTTAAGATGCACAGCGAAGAAATCAACGGTTCAAAAAATCACGCAAAATTCGTCCACCACAAGAACTATCTAGGAAAGAAAACTCTTGAGTAGATGGTTTCATTACCCCGCTCGGAACGGTAGATCCGAGATGTTTTGGATCCACACGAAACGATCGTTTTCCTTGGACACGGCGGGAGATGCACCAAGGATGAAGAATTCATTCGTCTTCTCCGCTTCTCGCCGGGGAGGTTCACCGTCAGGCACCATCTTCCCTTGCACTTGGCCTTCAAGATTGAAGGCGGCCGAACGTCGAAGGAGGAATGTCTCGCCGAAGGAGTTGTAGAATCGGAGAGAAGGACACGAGGGTGGAGGAGAATAAGGGGGCGGCCAAGAGAAGGAGGAGAAGTGGAGATGGGGGGGGGGGAATTTTGGAAGAGGGGAGCAAGAGGGGCGGCTGTTTTCAGAAGGAGAGGAGAGGGAATTAGGTTAGGGCAATCAATTTCAATTCATTCAAAAAAACTAAATGAAAATTACATAGTCCATGCCTTTTTATAAGGCTTACAACACACAAGGCTATTAGCAGCCGAATAATAGATAATTGCACACCAACATGAAAAAAAGACTGAAAAATTAATTAGTTCAACAACAACTCATCAAAATAAAATTAATACTAAATTTAATTTTTTTTGCGTTGGCGAAGATTGTAGCCATGGACGCTGCGGCGTCGCAAGTCCTTGTCCGGTGGGTCATTGTCTCCATCTTCCGCCAACATCTCGTGATCATCATGCACATCAAGTGCGCCCTCGTCATCATCTTTAACACCAACTAGGCTGTCATGATGGCCGTCGCCATCATCAGCGCGCTCAAGCCAACTTGCAACCAGTTCTCCATCCCAAAGCAAACCCGCCATGTACATAAGCAAATCTAGGTATGGTTATTTTGTCTTTTCATTGATTGCTTTGGTGTTGAACTCTTGCTCTGGGATTTGATTATTATAAGTCTTTGTTTTGTTAATTGTGGTGTAATTTTCGGAGCGCATTTAACGCACTTGAATGGAATTGTGCCTCATTTAATTGGTTGATCATAATTGCTCTTTATTTTTCATTTGTTATTGAACAATTGTGCAATTATAACTTAGTTGTTTTATAGTTTTAATTACTTGTTGGATGTTCTTAATTTGGGACGGTTATCTCATGTTCACCGGTGCATGACATTTAGACTTCATCTTATTCTAGCGTATTTTTGGCAGCTAATGATGCATCATTTTGGTATCAAAGCCAGGTTGGTTTGAGTCGTCTTGCATGCTCCATAGTGGTATGTTGTTTCAAACCCCGATGTATGACCAAAATATCACCGATGATCGGGCCACCAGTTCGAATTCAGACATGGTGACCATCGAGTTTCAATGCTTAGTCCTCGAACAATTCGCCACTCTTAAGAACGAGATTGCTAGGGTCAACACTAGAGTCGATCAGATAGGTTCCCTTAGAGGTCCATCCCTAGCCCCTATTATGAGGAGCCCCTAGAAGATCCACGGGATGTCCCACCTCCGCCTGATCAGTGAGGTAAAGATCCACCATGTCGGGACCCTACTCCGCAGAGACGGACCCCCGATCCAGCATGTGATTATCATCGTGACCCTGCCCCGAGGGGTTACCCTCAATCACCTTACAAGCCACTCCTGCAACCAGCCCTACAAGGGCATGGCACATCCGCACGATACGAGTACGACTCTGACAAGCCATATGACGACTATATAATGCGCCACCGAGAGCGCACTCTGGTTGAGGATGAACTCATCCGACACCTCCAAATATATGTGTTGGATATAGTGGAAAACCTTAGAGGGGGGAGGGGGTGAATAAGGATTTGAGCGTTAATTAAAAAATTAGAATTATTTTGTCTAGAGAGAACTAGTTCTGGAAACTACCACTGGGCCTTAGCTTGCTAACGTGCTACGGTGGGTCACAGACCTTGTTTTCCTGGGCAAATTCCACCTTGGAGATCTACGCACCCTTTATAGTATCACCGGCTAACAACCATAATATTACAAGCAAATAAAAAAAACAACAAACAAATTTTATTCAAACTAAATCAACGAGTGTTTTTACAATTAAAAAAACTTGATCTCCATGATGTCAGAGATCGGAGGTAGTGAAAATTAAATATATTTTTTGTTTTCTATACCGACCCACTACCCGAATCAATTGGTTCTCTCCCTTTAGCTCCACGAAAGATCTTTGAGCCGGCTCTTCACCTTCACGGAAGGAAGTGTCTTAGAGCCCTCGCTTGATCACTTGATCTAGACGTCCCTTCCCTAGGATGATTTCTCACAGAATCCTCCCCGGATTCTGACATCCTTCACTGATCGATTTTCCTCACCACAAGAATAAAGAAAAGAGAAAAGTACAACAAGCATAATAGATTAAAGAAAAATTTAGATTGAATCTCCCTCAAGAATATTTCTCCATTGAGCGATCCTTGACCTGAGCTTGAGATCTTCACGTGGATGCACCCAATCAAATCCTCATAGTCGTTAATGTCTTTGACTTGCCGGAGTTCTTCGTACGCGAATGGGAGGGAGGCGATTTTCTCTCCCTTAAGAGGAGATGGCAGAATGGAGCACAGAGGCGGCTATCGAACCCTAGGAATGAAAGTTCTAAGTCTTTATTCGTCTAACATCAAGGAAATCAAAAAAACAAGCCGCATTTTTATACATCTTTGTAAAAATAGGCTACTGCCGATGGTAAGACTAGCACTGGCAGTAGGTCGACGCGCTTGATGCTGGAAGCTGTCATGCAAGTTTGGAAAAATATTCAAAAAGAATATTTTCCTATTTTCCTTGCTAGCGTGGCGCAGTAATAAGTTACCTCCTTGCGGTACTCCTGTCGTATCGACGCTCATTGAGTGGGCTAGCGCATCGCTGTAAAAAATTTAATGCCAGGCGGTACTCCTGTCATCTCGATGATCTCGAAGCTCATTGAGTGGGCTAGCGTGACGCAGTAGTAAGATAGTGCTGCACAGTAGCATCTCAAGTGCCTAGCTGAAATAAATCCTTAGGCTAGCACGGGTGGTAGATCTAGTGTGGCGCAGTAGCAACCTGAGCGCCATGTCAACATAATTCAGGCTACCTCCTGGCGGTAACTGCTACCGTTTGGCGGTTGGTCCCAAAGGAGAGTTTTGTCGCTTCGCTAGAACCTGTAAACCTGCACATTCTACCAAACACAAGATGTGATCAAATATAACCTTGGATTTGATATTGTCAAACTGAGGATATGTGAACCAACGGCTCCAACAAACTCCCCCTTTTGATAATATCAAATCTCGTTCATGAGATACAGTAAATGAGATGCATGATACAACGTATATAAGAGCTAATTTTTAAAGATCAGGTTTTATGTTACATATAACTTCCCCTACACATGCGCTCCACCTATATGTGTAGGTTTCATGTTATATATAACTTCCCCTACACAAACGCTCCCCCTATATGTGTGTTCTACGTGCTCCCCCTATCTACGTGCATTTAGTGTAACAAGCTCTGCTATATGTGAGCTTCCCTAACCCATAACTCATGAACTTTCTAATCTCCCCCTTTGATATGATAGAAAGGGGGTGGGATAGACCAAAATACACCATACACATGTACGTGAAAATATGCAGTATATGAAGAGCGTGATAAAGATACCAAATAGTGCATGTTATAAACAGTGAATAGAGAGGCGAAGTATAATAGGGCTGATCAAACACAAATCAGAGAATATAAAGCATACATGTCAAATAGATGAGCGGAGTACACAAAGATAATTGAACATATTTTTCAGAGTAAAAAAAATTGGATAGCACAGGTTAAACAAAACACACAATGATGTAGAGTATAATGCTAAGAGAGTTATAGAGTCAAACACACTGTAACATTATACGAGTCAAGAGTAGAAATCATGTACTAATACTTACGTGCTATAGATATACAATGAAGTTTCAGTCCAATTCTTTTACATGGAAGTATTAAATAGATCAATGACGTGTGAAAGTGTAGCATCTAAAGATAAAACACTAAATAGAAATAACCTTCATTACATATTTTATCTCAATAATTAACTATGCTATCACAAGAGAAATAAAGTGAAAAATCTTGTCACATTTCCATCTGTCATACCAAGATTAGAACTCGAGGCACTAAGCTTAAGGTTCAGTCTTTACACAAGATTGAGATGATTCTTTTGACCATGGTGCTCATCCTCACAATGCTCATAAAGACTTATCACGAAGAATGAGTGGTGCTTGGGTGGTTTCCTTGACACATGATTTGATATCATGCATAGTTTTTTTCATTTATGAGTGTTGTATTATCAATTTTATAGTTTTGATTTCAAGGATCCCGAATCAATCGAATTCTACCCACATAAATAGATACACTTTAACTTGTATATGCAAGACTTGTATGCTAGATATTTGGCCCAACATTCTAACCTTTATATAAATACATATATATCGTGACATTGATTATTCAAGTTATTTCTATCATGTTAGACACAATATCACAAGTTATATCAGGTAAGCATATAATTTCTACGAGAGTGCTACGTCTAGGGATGTGTGAACAATGTAAAGTCATTCTGCTACCTAAATCCTCACATATACCTAGAGGCATATTCAACATACACTAACATGTCTAGTTGCACTCAGTAGCTCAGTACCTATAGATTTGACACATCATGACAAGTGGACAATGTTCATATGGATTAACAGTCCTAAATAAAATATTGTACATAATCATTATGCACGAGGTTCTAGTCATCTGTGTCCTAAGAGTGAAGACTCCACAGTTTTATTTTATTTTATTTATTTTCTGTTTTAAAGGGGACACTCAAACACAATCAAACAAAAAACAACAAATATCTAGTACAACAAAAAATAGGACAACACAATGGAGTAGTATGCATGAGATTGAAAACATGATAATGAGACATAAAATACTATTCATGTTATGTATATGGACAATTAATAGAATCTTCAAGACACAAATGATCCAAGTAATATGTCAACATCCTACCCCCCGTACTTTGTGACGAATGTGCCTGAGGAGCTGCACAAGTTCCATGGGGTTGGGTGTTAATCCTATATGAACACACATAGACCCACTCAACCTAACACTCTTCCTCACCAGTGCCACACAAGGACCTACTGGAACCCTTCCCCGGTTAAGGACAAGACGTGAATTACAAGGTAGCATTCCTAATACACACAAACATATGCCCCCGATATTGTGAGAAACATCACAATGAGTCTTGTGTTGTAGTTCATATTAACTAAGAAGTAATGAAGATACCGATACTGATTGTTAGAAATCAATAATAAAAAAGGTCCTACTACCGGTGGTAGATGTATCACAGTGCGGTAGCCCTAAAATATATAAGTGATGGCTTAGGCCGAATTCTTCATTCCTGCTCGTTCACTCTCACACCTCCGGGTATAGTGTTTTCTCCGGTTCTTCCAAGATCTAGGTAATCTTCTCTCCTTTTTTTATTTAGTTTTAAGTGTAATGAGTTTGGAAGTGTAATTTCTAGAGTCCTAGTCATTTTGGCATGATCCGTGGTGGTTTCACGAAGCGTTTGAGTTGGATTTGAGATTTTTCGCCATGGATCTTGTTTGTTTTTACGGGTCTACCTTGTATGAGCTTGGATCTCACCCCCCCTACTCATTTTTAAGTGAAAATCATAGAAAAATGGATTTTGGGGGGAGATCCCGCGGAAGAAAATTGTGTCCAGTCCGTCATACTACCGCGTGGTGGTAGCAGATTACCGTGTTGTGGTAGCCTCCAGAAACCCATTTATTTTGATTTAATGAATGAATTTTTCATTGTTTTCTAGGTAATGGCTTCCTCCAGCTCCCAACCACCACGACGAAGTTTCTCAAAGCAGTCTTGAGTGCCTGCATCCACATTCCCCGCCATAGACAAGGCAACCATAAGCGTCCGGATGGTCATTAACATTGATGACCATTACAGTCCCATCTACAACTACTTAGACCATTCGAGAGTTCTATTAGTGATTTCGACCGGTGCCCCTTTCTCATCAGCACTAATGCATGAGTTTTATAATAATCTCAGGGATCCAGCCAATACACAGCTAGGCAGAGGGGTGTAATCATGTATCGGTACTGATATTATGACGATACTCCATGAGGATCTGTAACAAAAGTACGTTTGGACCCACAATTCTCCATACCTCGACATCATTGAGTCCTTTAGTTCTAGCTGGAACTAGAGGGATGTCAACGAGGTTCTCCATGGTATGGCTGAATGTTGAGCTCTCATCACAACCATGGACATGCTCACTCCAAATGCCCGCATCATCCAAGATGTTCTACGTCACTCCCCAATGTTCAAGGTTGGGGATACTAAGAAGATCATGACCCAGCTCTTTATGGTGACGTTTTGTATCATAACTGGAAAGTACTTCAACACCTCTGATCTCATCCTATTAATGATGGGCTACACCTATCGGCTCAAATCTCCCGACCGCCAGTGGATGAACACTATGCCTCTTGGCGGTGTGATTTAGGGTATCCTCATGGAGAAGAACCCTGCCATTGACTTGTCAGCATAACCTATTGACAGTGGCCCCCCAGAACTATAGAGTAGGTGAGATTACTACTACATCACGAGCATGGACACCTGCTATACAACCTCCATTACCCCGTGCAGGATCCTTTAGGGAAACCAGTTGGGACATCTACAGTATTATGGAGGAACAGGGGCGAGAGATTAAGCAGAAAGCGTAGGTGGTGAAGGGCATGAAGAAGATGCTTAAGAAAATAATGAGCAAATTCAACATTTCTCTAACTTCTTCTGAGGAGTAGCTTCCTATTTTTTTCAAATCTTTATGTTGTAATAATACAGGCCGAACACTCTTGCTAATAGTTAATATCTATTATGTGATTAGTTTTTATTTCATTTGATTAGCATTATGTTAACACCCTGCCTATCATGTTTTTCTAATGTTCACCTTATTTTATTAAACCATCAATCATGCTAGTTCAAAACATAGAAAGAAAAATAATACACATTAAGCTAAGCATATTACAAAAAATTGAGAAAAGAAAGAAATAGAAAAAAGATACACTAGTGGGCATATTGTGAAGTAAGATATTGTGAAGTTAGTTTAGGACTTACTTCACGCAGATTATGGATGTTATATGATATGTGATTTAGGTCTCCAAGTGCGACCCTGTAGGGCGGTTCTCTTGGGTACTCAAACGTTGCATGATACACCTTGTGATGATACTGATGAATGTGCCCTATCGAGTATTATAAGTCTGTCAATTTTGACTATGGGCCTCCATTCATACTTTGGTTTAAGTTTATGTTAATGTTGTAGAATTCCATTGAGATTTCTATGTGTCTTTATGCGATGATCTTCAAGTTAATATTATTGCGTTGGAGGTTTAGATATGTTGAAATGGTTCTCCAAGTTAAGATTCTCTGGCTTAACATAAGGACTCATAATGTAGTAGTTGTTTATAGGAAATCTTCATTCATTTGTTTCTAAGTAGAGAGTAATTTGTTTTTCAAAGTGAGAATGATTTCTATAGTTAAGAATTTCACTTGCTTTAGCTTGAGGTTTACTTCCTTTGATTGACTTAGTATTCAAATGACGGTTCATATTTAACATGCTTTCAGGTTTTGCGTGAAGCTTAGGAGTTTATTTCAGCGAGTTTTGAAACATAATTTACTTAAGCATGTTGATTTGTCTAATCAGTGTACAACCCTATATCTGGAGAGTGGGGATCGACAGGAGCTAGAACAATTGAGTCATCTTGGTCAAGTCCAAGGAGAGCTGGGCCCCTGGCGTCGAGTCCACTCGACGCCTTCCCCTAGCGTCGAGTCCACTCGACGCCTTCCGCCACGGCATCGAGTGAGGTGAACTCACTCAATGCTTTTTTGATCTCGGCATTGAGTGAGGCTTGTTCACCTGATGCCTCTTTACTTGGCATTGAGTGAAGACCAAACACTCAATGCCTCTTTCTTGGCATTGAGTGAGATCTCGACAACCCCGTCAGCCCGCCTAGGTGGGTTGGGACGGAAAAGTATTCGAGTGGAGTAACAGGCTCGCGCTCGCCCATGGATCTCAGCAGGCAGTTGGCGAGTGGGAAATTTCTAGCTCACACTCTCCATAGGCTATAGGGAGGCGGTGAGTGCTAGCACTTACGAGCACTTGCCAGCCCATACGAGTAAAGGTTTTCAAGGACCACTCGCCTAGTATTGTATGATGTACTTTTACCATTTTCACCTCACTTGCTTCCCATAGCCCTTTAGAACAGCGGAGTTACGTTGTTGGCAGGCCAATCTGGACTGCATATAACTTTTTAAAATAATGGAGGTTGGCTGTTGGCAGACTGGTTTCAGAAATCTATAAATAGACCCAAGGGGGTACCTCAGAAGGCATGGTTACTTGTGCCCTGGTCTTCTTAAGCTTTCTGAGGTATCCTTTGCTGGGCACTTGGATAAGGAGGGGAAGCTCTCTAAGATCTTCCAAGTGTATGGTGGGACCTCCATGCTGGAGCCTTGTGTCCGTTTCTTGTTCTAAGTCTAACTGTTTGAGCTTGTGAGGAAAAATTAAGTGTGAGATCACCCCTTTCCCCAAGGGTTAGAACTCCAAGTAAGTACGACATGCCTGTGTGATTCCTAATTAGATGTTTGTCGATCGGCAATTGACGATCGATATTCGACGCTCGATGCCTCCAGCAGACTCGACACTCAACACCATCAACACGCCCGTGTCCAGTCAACACGCCCATGTCAATCCCGATAGATGTTCGTCGATCTCCGCTCGACGTTCGTCGATCGCCACTCGACGTTCAACGCCAGATGTCCAGTGACGCCTCCTACATGCCCATGACTCCCATGTCATGCCCATTACTGATACGTGTCCTGTCCTACAAGTTCTTAGAAATCGACCTGTCACCAAAATTTCTCCATCTTCAGCAAGCCAGCATGACATGCCCCCGTGTCACGCCCGTGACCAGGGCTTGTCACCTCCAATTTTTTTTCTTATAAATAGAACTTCCTTATAAGGTCGAAGGGTTCAAACTTTTGGGCCAATTTTGTTGTTTGTGGGCTGCTTGGGTGCACTTCTTGCTATATAAGGAGAATTTTCTCCCCCTCAATTTATGTTTATTTTAGCTTTGTAATCAGCTTTTTACTTAATAAAATATGTTAGATTTTCTCTCCTTATATTTTCTTGGAATGGATGTGAGTGCCCCACTTTTGTTCTCTTTTTATCCTTTGTTTTTCTTTGTCTTTCTCTTAAAAATGTGTGTGTGTGTGTGTGTATATATGAGTTTAACTTCATGATTTTTTTTGTTTTTCTTAGCTTTTGTTCTAGGTTTTCTTTTATAGTTATTAGTTTTTATGATTAACCCTAATTTTCTTGTCCGTTAGGATTGTTTAAGTTTAGTTTTTTAGTACTTTAATTTCATTTTTATGTTTTTATACAAGTGTTTTCAAAGTGGCTTTCTATCTTTTTTTTACTTGGTCCTTTTATTTTTGTAAAACTTTTTGTTCTTTTTAACTTTTTTTCCCACTTTTTAAATTCTTTTATAAAATTATAACAATGAAAAAGTTGTTATTTTAATTTTTAAGATAAGTTTGTTTTCTTCCTCTTTTTGTTATGAGTGCGTGAGTGTATGAGATGATTTTTCTTGCTTTCTTTTATTGCTTTCTTTATCGCTTTCTCAATTATATAGGATGTGTATGTGTATAAGAAAATTTACATTGTTTTCTTTCAATTATGTTGAGAGTGTGTGTGTGTGTGCATTTACTTCCCACCTACTCGTTTGAGTAGGACTCGCTTTCATTTCCCGCCTACTCATTTGAGTTGGACTTCTCATTTCCCGCCTATTCACTTTAGTAGGACTTATCATTTCCCGCCTACTTATTTGAGTAGGACTTGTCATCTCCAACCTACCCGTTTGAGTAGGACTTATAATGCATTTATTTCCCGCCTACTCATTCGATTAGGACTTGTAATTTCTTTTTTTTTGTGTAACTTAGCTTTTTATTTTATGATTTTAAAAGGTTTTAGTTCTTGTTTTAGTTAGTTTTATTATTTTATAACGTTGTGTTCATTTCTGTCCCTTTTTTGTAACCCTTTGGCGCCTAGTCTCGAATTCACGCCACACTAAAATCATAAGCCATCCCCATACCGATGAGTGGCTAATCATTCTTAGCCATTGACATTGAAGAGCATTGGGACATATAAAATCACTCTAAATAATTAAAGGATCTTTTTCTCACTTTAATTAAAGGGCTTAAGGTTTTCCCCGAGTATACGATGCGTAGAACCACATATCGATGTGTGGGCTCTATTTCCGTTATCCATACGCTAGCTAGCCGAGAGGCCGTGCGTATGGACTTATCACCATTGGGTAAAAAGAGTTGCGTGCATACCCTCGAGAGAAGAGATGCATAATTCTATTAGATTGGGTTCCCCACCCAATAATGGGTTCTTAGCATAAAGCGGGCATTAAGAGGAATCCTTCATCGAACGAGAGTTCAGTCGAATAGTCTTAATGTTCAGGTGAGCAATATCCCTATAGCTAGGTGAGCTCATGTTTATGGAACCTCCACGACAAAGTTGCCTTTAATTAATTTTAAAATTTTGTTCTCTAATTATTATGAGTCATTTTAGTCTTAATCTGATTCGATGGCGAGCGTTAACTCTTCATCAAATTTCCTAACTCATTTCCGTGCATTTATTTTTCCTCCTTAGTTAATTAAAATCCCTACAATATTTTTAGTAATATAATAGTTACTCCGGAAAGAGTAAAAATAATCAACTCGTCCCCAAGAACAATACGACCTCGATATTCTCACCGAATATCGGGTACTACATGCGATAGGTGCACTATCCTCCTTCCGTTAAAAACTCGATTGTTAGCAGTTCGCAACGTTCGACCAATCGAACCAACCACCTAAATAAGAGTCGGCTTCGCGGCCATCAAGTTTTTGGCGGCGTTGCCGGGGAATATTCGAGTTGTTATTTCGAATTCTGGAGTCTATTAATTTAACCTATCTCCTAAAAACTAACAAAAAACTTAAAAACTCTATTAAAAAAATATAAAAAAAAGAAGGGAGTTTATTTTTTAGTTTATATTTTAGGGTGTATGACCCGTGGACAACCCTCGGAGTTGAAAATTTTGAATTCGATCCTGAGATCAAACGCTCCCTTGCGCGTATTCGATCTCAACGCCGAAATCCTTTTTTAGACCCCGAAGAATCTATCGGATAACCCTCTGTCGTAGTTATGGCCGACCCTAACCCTGCTCAAGCGGTCGAGCATACTATGCCTTATTACGCCTGGCCTAACCTGAATGATACTGGGTCTAGCATTGTTCGCCCTACGGTGGCGAATAATAATTTTGAAATGAAATCGATTGCCATTCAAATGATCCAAAACATCGTGCAGTTCGATGGACTGTCGGATGAGGGCCCAAATGTTCACTTGTCTAACTTTTTAGAAATTTGTGACACCTTGAAGATTAATGGTGTCACTGATGACACCATTTACTTGCGCTTATTTCCTTTTTCCATTAAATCCAAAGAGAAGGTGTGGTTGAATTCCCTCCCGCGAGGATGTATCACCACCTAGGATGAGCTTGCAGAACGGATCTTAACGAAGTATTTACCACCGGAGAAACTACAAAGTTATATGCAGACATTTCTTTATTTGTGCAGAATGATTATGAGTCTCTATTTGAGACTTGGGAGAGGTTTAAAGAATTCCTCCGCAAGTGTCCGCACCATGCGCTGCCTGCGTGGTTGCAGGTCTAGATCTTTTAAAATGGGCTTAGCTATCAGACGCGTCAAATGATTGACATGGCTGTCAAGGGCACTTTAAATAATAAAACCCTCGAGGCTGCCCAAGCACTTATCGAAGAGATGGCTATGAATGCCTTCCAATGGAACGTCCCGCGGGGATGTGCCAAGCAGGAGACCAGCCTTTTTGAAATGGATTCCACTGCTCTGTTAACCCTTCAAGTTGAAAGGTTAACAAAGCAGGTGGCGGAGATGATTAATGCCTCCTCCACTCCGCCTTGTTTTATTCCCCCTAAGGTCTGCGCGGCTAAAGAGTTCATAGACTTCATAAGAAATTCGGGTCATCCTTCCTTCAACCCCAACAATAACCCTTATAATAATAACTATAATCCTGGTTGGAGGAATCACCCAAATTTCTCTTAGAGAAATGCAAACAACGCGCAGTGCCCCCCTAATTCTTTTGCGCCCGCATTTTTGACGCCTCCTCCTCCGAAACCTTCTACGGTTGAGGAAATTTTTTATAAATACATAGCGGCTAATGAGTCAAATATCCGGAACATCACAGGATCGTTAAAAACCCTTGAACAACAGGTTGGTTAGCTAGCAAGAATGATGTCCGAGCGCGCACTCGGGGCTTTTCCGAGTAACACAGAGCCCAACACTCTGGAGAATGCAAATGCTATAACCCTCCGTAGCGGTAAGGAGGTGGTCGATCCAAAACAGATCGATTTCCAGGTACATATTTCTCCTCCGGCCCCTCTTCCCCCTTCTTCTATTCCGCTGCCTTTAACGATTTTAAATGAAAAAATTATTTTAAACAAGGCCCTGCCGTATTCGCATAAGTTAGATAGTGAGCGTAAAGATGCGCAATACAAAACAATTTATTTTACTATTAAAACAAATTCATATTAATATTCCATTCTGCAAGGCGATCTCGTAGAAGCCTAAGTATGGGAAATATTTGAAAGAACTTCTTTCTAATAATAAAAAATTAGAAAATATTTTGCATATCTATGTCAATGCAGACTGCTCAACATCTCTTACTAATAAATTGCCCCCAAAACAAAATGATCCGGGACGGTTTTCTATCTCGTGCATTTTTGGCAAAATATTAGTGAAATACGCTCCAGCAGATTTAGGTGCGAGCATTAATTTGATATCGTTCTCGCTCTTTCAAAAATTAGGTTTGGGAACTACGGCCCCTACTAATATACGTATCCAATTAGCGGATTTCTCGATTAAGTTCCCCGTCGGGGTAGTGGAGGATGTCCTTATCTGAGTTGATAAGTTTATCTTCTCGGTAGACTTCATCATCTTGGACATCGAGGAGGACACTGATGTACCAATTATTCTCGGTCGCCCTTTTCTCGCCACCTCCCGCGTATTAATTGATGTGAGTAACGATCATCTCCTCCTTCGGGTGGGAGATGATGAGGTGACTTTCTCTATTAATTCCTCGATGGAGGACTCATCATCGAGTGATGATTTATGTTATAATTTTTATACTTTTTTCAGAGATTGTTCTTCTCCTGTTTTCGAGTAAATTTTTCTTAACGATGATATTTTCAGGCTCGAAACTTTAATTGCGAAGAGGATAAATCTATAGGCTTGCCTTTCGAACCAATTGGTTGGAAAGACATTTGAATAAAAACCTCGTTAGAAGAACCGCCCATCCTCGACCTCAAACCCCTACCCGAATCTCTCAAATACGTTTTTTGGGAAAAAATGATACCCTTCCCGTTATCATTTCTTTACATTTGAGTGATTCGGAGACTTCCGATTTATTGTAAGTTTTACTTAAACATAGCCACGCAATTGCGTGGAAAATTTCTGATCTAAAGGGGATAAACCCCTCTTTTTGCACTCATAAGATCTTCCTTAGCAATAATTGCCGCAAAACCATTCAGCCACAACAACGTCTTAACCCAAACATGAAAGACGTTGTTAAAGCTGAAATAATTAGGTTATTAGATGCGGGTATTATTGATCCTATTTCAGATAGTGCTTGGATTAGTCCCGTTCATGTCGTGCCAAAGAAGGGCGGTCTAACCGTGGTTGAAAATGAGCACAATCAACTCGTCCCAACTCGTACTATTATGGGTTGGCGGGTGTGCATCGATTATAGGAAACAAAATGATGCCACCCGTATGGACCATTCCCACTACCATTTTTAGACGAAATTCTTGAGTGTTTGTCTGGTTATCCGAATTTTTGTTTTCTTGATGGTTTATTGGGGTTTTTACAAATCCCCATTTCCCCTGATGACCAAGAGAAAACGACATTAACTGCCCGTTTAGCACCTTAGCCTACCGAAGAATTCACTTTGGACTTTGCAATGCGCAAGCTACATTCCAAAGATGTATGCTGGCAATCTTTGGCGAGCTGGTAGGAGACATCATGGAAGTCTTTATGGACGACTTCTCTGTATTTGGATGCAATTTCACTGCTTGTCTTCGTAATCTAGATCGCGTCCTCCAGCGATGCGAGGACACGCATCTCATTTTGAATTGGGAAAAGTGTAACTTCATTGTTTGAGAAGGTTTGTTTCTTGGCCATATGATTTCATCTAATGGGATAGAGGTGGATAAGGCCAAGGTAGAAATTATAGAAAAACTTCTGCCGCAAACTAACGTTAAATCCATTTGGATTTTCATAGCCCATGCAGGCTTTTATAAATAATTTATATAAGATTTTTCAAAAATTACAAAGCCGCTTACTCGCCTCCTGGAAAAGGAATCTTGTTTTGTCTTTAGTAGCGAATGCGAGTCCGCATTTAGTTTTATAAAACCAAAACTTATCAATTCACCCATTTTAGTGGCGCCCGATTGGTCCCTTCCGTTCGAGATTATGTGCGATGCTAGTGATATTGCCTTAGGTGCCGTTCTTGGCCAACACGTAGACAAACACTTTCATCCAATTTATTACGCTAGCAATACACTCACTTTCGCACAAGTAAATTACACGACGACGGAAAAGGAACTCATTACCGTCATTTTCGCATTTGTTAAGTTTCACTCGTCTATAACGCTATATAAAGTTATCGTATTCACCGACCACTCCTCCCTTAAATATTTACTAGCCAAAACAGATGCCAAGCCCCATCTTCTTTAATGGTTTCTCCTCCTATAAGAAATTGATTTAGAGATCCGGGATAAGAAAGGCGCGGAAAATTTATCCGCTGATCACTTCTCCTGTATAGAAAATCCAGCTTTGGAAGCGCTCGTCGAATCTGACATAAATGACAAATTCCTAGAGGAATGCATCCTAGCAATTAATATCTCATCTTCCTAACATTGGTTTGCAAATTTTACGAACTATTTAGTTGCGCGGGTGCTCCCAAAAGACTTTTCAAGCCAGTAAAAGAAGAAATTCTTTTCTGACTTGAAAATTTTCTTTTGAGAGGACCCTTTTCTTTTTGGTATTTACGCGGACCAAGTGGTCCGAAGATGCGTCGCAAGTGTGGAGTGTTTGTAAATACTTAGGCACTTCCACGAGGGTCCACCCGGTGGGAACTATCAAGCCAACCGGACCGCGCGAAAGGCACTAGAGGCGGGCTTCTTTCGGCCCACTCTCTTTAAAAATGCTCACAATTATGTACGCTCATACGATAGCTGTCAGCGGTTGGGTAACATCTCTCGTCGCGATGAGATGTCCCAAAATAAATTTTTAGAGTACGAATTATTCGATTTATGAGGCTTGATTTTGTTGGCCCCGTACCTCCTTATTTTAAAAATATTTATATTTTTGTGGCGGTCGACTATATATAAAGGTGGGCAGAAGCGCAAGCTCTCCCCACCAATGATGCGTGAGTCATCGTTACCTTCCTTAAAGAACTATTTTCTCGCTTCGGGATGCCTCAGGCTATTATGAGCGATAAGGGAACACACTTCTGTAACGGCCAAATGGCTAAGATGTTAGTTAAATACAGAGTCACACACAAACTTGCCACCCCCTATCACCCGCAAACAAGTGGCCAAGTCGAGGTAGTAAATTGAGAGATTAAACGTATATTAGAAAACATCATTTCTCTTAATATGAAAGATTGGTCCGTCAAACACAATGATGCGTTGTGCGCGTATCGTACGCTATACAAAACCGCAATTGGTTGTACGCCATTTTGATTAGTCTATGGCAAAGTGTGTCATCTTCGAATAGAATTAGAACATCGCGCACTTTGGGCTTTAAAACTCGTAAATCTCGACGCTAACTTAGCCACACTGGATAGAAAACTGCAACTAAATGAGCTTGATGAATGGTGTGTGAATGCTTATGAGAGCAATAAGTTCTATAAGGAGCGTTCTAAGTTCTATCACGATCAAAAAATCAAGTCCCCAAATTTTTTTTCTCCGGGCGATCTTGTCCTTTTTTATAATTCTCGTCTTAGACTTTTTCCGGGTAAGCTAAAATCACGATGGTCCGACCCCCTTCATAGTTGAAGAGGTTTGGCCATATGGGACCGTACTCGTCTCTTACCCAAAAAAAAAGGTTCGTTTAAAGTAAACGGTCAACGGTTAAAGTCATACATAGCGGGAAATCCAGTGATCGATTTTAATGATACCATAACTTTCCTCAACATTATAACCCCGCAATAATAGTCAGGCTACACGAATATAAACAAAGCGCTCCTGGGTGGCACCCCACGTCTACCTTTTTCGCTCTTTCCTTATTTTGTTTCCTACTACTTAGAATAATGCAGGGTTTATGAATAGGCCTCCCCGAACACGTTCCAGGGAAGTTTCTACCCTACCGTTTTATTTTTTGTACATATTGCATTTAATTTCATTTTTGTTCCACATACTTATATTGCAACATGGGGACAATGTTGGGAAAATGTATGAGGGTTTTTTCGTGCATCCCTTTCTGCACTTAAAAAAAATTAAAAATACAAAAATGAAAACAAAAAAAATTTACAAAATGAAAATTCTAAAAAAAATAAATTCATCAATATCTTCAAAAAAAAAATTACAAAACAAAAAATTTCCAAAAAATATATATATAGTTTTACTTTGTAAATATTTTCGGTATATATTTTTTGTAAATATTTTTGTAAATATTCTTTTCTCTCTCCCCTCTTCCTTTTTTTCCTCCTCTTTGTAAAAAACTTTACTTTTTTCCTCTCTTGTAAATATTTGCTTAAAAATCTAAAAAATACAAAAAATTTTAGAAAACAAACTTTAAATATTTCAAATATATATATATATATATATGTATATATATATATATTTTCGCATTTTTAGTATGTATATATTAAAGAAATAAATTGAAAACACACACAAAAAAAACTTTAAAAATCCAAAAAAATATAAAATAAATAAATAAAATATTCCATTTTTAACCCATTTTGCTCTCCAAAAATATAGTTGCAAGTTTATTTATAAGTGAATTTCATTAATTCTTTGTTTACTATTCATTTATTAATTATAGATTGATTGCTTTAAATATCCGGGGTTAAGTTTTAATGAATTTATTAAACTTTGTTCTTAAGATAGGGAACTCGTTTTCGGCACTACTTCTAATTTATCATAAATATAACATGTGTATTATGTTAGAAATAAACAACTATAGGATTCAATTATGTTTACTCCTAGCTTTCTGAAACACAGGAACATTCAATTTATAAAGGTCGCTCTCAAACTTTTTTTATTAAAATCGAGTTTTCACTTTGAAAACCATTTCTCCCCATATTTATCATGTCTTACTTGGCATGATAACAAAATTTTACTCCTAAAAGAACTTCTGTCAATGGGAACAAGATTTCGTTCCGTAAATATAGACATCAAATATTTAAAAAGATTATATGTTATGGAGTAAGAGGATAAAATTCATTACTCCTATATATATACATTGAGTTAATTTGAAGTTGTTTCAAAAATTTATATGTTAGGGAAAATAAGATTTCATTTTTCTAAAACATGAAAAAAAAATTTAGAGGTTGAGAAAAAATTACCTCACCTCTAAATTTAAGTCCTCTTCATAAACCAAAATAACCCCCTAACCAATTTCAATGATTTTAGACTTAATTTAAAATCATTTTGAGAGCATTATTTTTAAATTGCATTATTTCCCGTAAAACTCCCACAAGCTAAAGTTTTTATAATTCCAAACAATTTTTTGTAAGCTAACGATTACAAATTTTGCTTCTATTTGATTACATCAAGAAGTCTTTTGGCCAAAACTTTTCCTTTATTAAAATCATGTTCATAATTTTAGGACTTAACTCGTATGCCCCGTATATTTATATTAGATCTCTCTAATAATTAATTAAAGCGGTAGGTAAATTTAGGATTTCTTATAATTCCTTATAAGTTCATCTCCAATTTTTGCTCTGGAATAACAAAAGATTAAGTTTGGGGGTATTTAATGAGTTGTAAATATTCATATTTTTACGTACTTTATTTAAGTCATTTTAGTTCATTTTCGTTATTTTTAGTTAGTTCTGTTCATGAAAATGTTCCTTTCTTGTATATATATCTTATAACTTAGCTTCTTTTTGTTTTCTGAAAATTTACAGAAAAACTGTCTAAAAACCAAAGTACATTCCCATGTCCCGTGTGACACGCCCGTGTCATTCCTAATTTGACGTTCATCCATCGCCACTCGATGATTGACATTTGACGCTCGACGCCTCCAGTAGACTCGACACTCAACGCCATCCACACGCTCGTATCCAGTCAACATGCCCGTGTCAATCCCGCTCGACGCTCGTCGATCGCCGCTCGAAGCTCTTCGGTCGCCGCTCGACGCTCGTCGGTCGCCGCTCGACGCTCGTCGGTCGCTGCTCGATGCTCGCCGGTCGCCGCTCGACGCTCGCCGGTCGCCGCTCGACGCTCGCCGGTCGCCGCTCGACGCTCGCCGGTCGCCGCTCGACGCTCGCCGGTCGCCGCTCGACGCTCGCCGGTCGCCGCTCGACGCTCGCCGGTCGCCGCCTCGACGCTCGCCGGTCGCCGCCTCGACGCTCGCCGGTCGCCGCCTCGACGCTCGCCGGTCGCCGCCGCGACGCTCGCCGGTCGCCGCCGCGACGCTCGCCGGTCGCCGCCGCGACGCTCGCCGGTCGCCGCCGCGACGCTCGCCGGTCGCCGCCGCGACGCTCACCGGTCGCCGCCGCGACGCTCGCCGGTCGCCGCCGCGACGCTCGCCGGTCGCCGCCGCGACGCTCGACGCCTCGACGCTCGACGCTCGACGCCTCGACGCTCGACGCTCGACGCCTCGACGCCTCGACGCTCGACGCCTCGACGCCTCGACGCTCGACGCCTCGACGCCTCGACGCTCGACGCCTCGACGCCTCGACGCTCGACGCCTCGACGCTCGCCGGTCGACGCCTCGACGCTCGACGCTCGACGCCTCGACGCCTCGACGCTCGACGCCTCGACGCTCGACGCCTCGATGCTCGACGCTCGACGCCTCGACGCTCGACGCCCGCCGCCTCGACGCTCGACGCTAGCTAAGTGGCCGTGCATATGGACTGATCACCCTTGGGTAAAAAGAGTTACGTACATACCCTCGAGAGAGGAGAAGCCTAATTCTACCGGATTAGGTTCCCCACACATTAACGGGGTTCTTAGCGTAAAGCATGCATTAAGAGAAATCCTTCATCGGACGAGAGTTCGGTCGAATAGCCTTAATGTTTAGGTGAGCGATATTCATATAGCTTGGTGTCTCATATATGTGGAACCTCCACGACCAAGTTGCCTTTAATTAATTTGAAATTTTGGTTCTCTAATTATTATGAGTCGTTTTAGTCTTAATCCGACTCGATGTTGAGCGTTAACCCTTCATTGAATTTCCTAACTCGTTTTTGTGGCTTTAATTAATCCGCCATAGTTAATTAAAATCCCCACCATAATTTCAGTAAAATAATAGTTACTCCGAAAAGAGTAAAAATAATCAACCCGTCCCTGAGAACAATACGACCTCAATATTCCCACCAAATATCGAGTACTACATTCGATAGGAGCACTTGCCTCCTTTCATTAAAAACTCACTTTTTAGCAGTTCGCAATGTTCGACCAATCGACCCAACCACCTAAATAAGATTCAGCCTCACGACCCATCACCGCTCGGAAGGCGAGTCTTCACACCATGTATCATCAGAGCGTTGGCTCCATGCCCCAAACCCCACCCCTGGATGAGACGATCACCTTCTCAAGGAAAGATATGCCGGATCATGAGGATCCTTTCTGCGACGTGTTGGTCATCCAGACCTCAGTCGAAAATTTCACTGTCTCCCGAATCCTCATCGATAATGGGAGCTCGGTAATCGTCATCTTCAAAAAGGCATTTGACACGTTGAAGGTGGAGGCTCGGAGGGTGTTAGCCTCGGATGGACCTCTGTTCAAGTTCTCGGGAAAGAGGAAGGAGGTGGAAGGAGGAGTGGGACACCATGTCATCCTGGGGGGAGTACAAGAACTACAGATTTGTCATCGTGGATGCCCCCAATAACTACAATGCCATTTTCGGACGGCCACTCATCTGTGCCTTCTGCTGCACACCCTCCTTATTCCATCCGTGCTTAAAGTTCAGCTCTGAGGGAATCCAGGTCTTGGTCCGAGGAGATCCCAAAGTGGCAAGGGAGTGTTATGTCACTGCGATGAACTCCATCTCTTGGCAGGGTGGAGCCGAAGAGATGGAGTGGAGGATGGAGGAAATGTCCTGGTAGAAGTCCTTAGTGGAGTCAGAGGATATGGAAGTGGAGGAGGAGATTCGCACCCAGGTGGAGGTGGCGGAAGGAGTTTTAGAGGAGCCGGCCGAGGACATGGCGGTGGAAGAAGCTGAGGAGGAGGTTCAGGTCCCAGGTGAGGAGGTTGCCAGCGAGTGGGAGGATCAGCCTCTGCTGGAGGTTGCAGAAGAGTTGGTAGAGATGGAGGTTCTCACCTATGAGGGCTGGGTGGAGAAGGTTTTCATCAACGAGTGTTGATCCCGAAGGACCAGGGGAGGATGTTGGAGTGCATCCAGAAGAACATTAACATCTTTGCATGGAGCGCGGCTGACATGCAAGGGATCGACGCGGATGTTGCTTGCCGCCGTCTCAACATAGATCCAGAGGCCCACCCCATTAAGCAAAAGAAGAGGTCCACTGCGGACAAGCTAGCCGAGCCCATCAGAGAGGAGGTTGCCAAGCTCTTCATGGCCAAGTTCGTATCCGAAATCAAATACCCCGGCTGGGTCTCCATTGTTGTAATGGTAAAAAAAGGAGACGCCCGGTGGAGGATGTGTTTTGATTTTTCTTTGTTAAATAAATCATGTCCTAAGGATTGCTGCCCCCTACCTCAGATCGACGCGCTGGTTGACTCGACCGTCGGTTTTTCTGTGATGAGTTTTTTTATGCATTTTCAGGTTATTATCAAATTAGGATGCACCCACCCGACATCAAAGATGTCTCCTTCATCACCGGGGATGGGTGTTACTGCAATAAGATGATGCCCTTTGGGCTAAAGAACACAGGGGCGACGTATCAAAAAACTGATGGATCGAAACTTCTGAGAGAAAAAAGGGAGGAATCTAGATGTGTACGTGTAAGATCTTATGATCAAGAGCCGGTCGGTGGATTCTCATCTCCATGATTTGGCGAAAACCTTCGACACACTACGGAAGTATAAGATGTGGTTGAACCCCTTGAAGTGTGTCGTGGGGGAAGCAGGGGGAATTTCTTGGGTCATCTTCTTACTCTCGCGGGGGGTGGAGCCCAATCCTAATAATGTCAAGATGATCGTGGAGTTGGGATCGCTGCGGAATGCCAAGGAGGTTCAGCAGCTGATGCGAAAGTTGGCGGGACTATGCAGGTTCCTCTCTCGGTTAGGAGAGAAGTGCTCTCCCTTCTTCAAGGCGTTGAGAGGGGGCCAGAAGTTTGAGTGGTCGTAGGAATGTGAGGAGGTGTTCCAAGCCTTGAAGACGCATTTGACCCAGGCTTCACTCCTCCAAGGGCCTAAGCAAGGGTAAGATCTATCCTAGTACCTTAAGGTCGGGATTGAGGCGGTAAGCTCCATCCTGGTCCGAGAAGAGGGAAAGAAACATTTGCCTATCTACTACATGAGCAGGGACTTGAGGAAAGAAGAACTTTGATACCCAATCTTTGAAAAGCTGGCCTTCGCTCTGGTAATCTCTTCCCGCAGGCTCCAACCCTATTTACCTGCACACTCCATCCGGGTGCTGACTGACTATCCCCTCTACAACATCTTTGAGGGGGTGGAGTATTTGGGGAGGTTGGTAAAGTGGTCGATAGAACTGAGTGAGTTTGATATTTCCTTTGTTGCCCGCCTCTTGATCAAGGCCCAGATGCTGCCTGACTTTCTTGCTAATTATGTGGTTGAGGTGGCGGAGCCGGAACTCACTCGCCCCGTTCCTTGGAAGGTGATGGTGGATGGAGCCTCGGGGAGTCATTCCTTGGGGGTACGGGTGATCTTGGAAAGCCCTCTAGGAACAAGGATCGAGCAGACAGTGGTCGATCACTTTCCCATCACTAACAATCAGTCCGAGTCCGAAGTAGTAATATCGGGGTTGTGCCTGGCCAAGGAACTAGGGGTGCATGATGTGGAGGTCCTCATGGACTCCATGGTGGTTGACAATCAGATCAATGGGGAGTTTGAGACAAGGGAGCCTACTCTCCAACTATATTTAACAAAGGTGAAGGGTGTCATCGACATATTCCAGACCTACTCAATCCGGCATATGCCGCGGGAGGAATACGAGCAGGTCGACCAATTGGTGAAGCATGGGACCCAGGTGGGGTGAACCATCACCGACTTGTTCTGCCCATCCATCGAGGAGAGGGAGTTGATGGAGGTAGACCAGCATCCCTCGTGGATGGCTCTTTTTGCAACTTTCATATCTACATTGGAGTTCCCGGAAGCGAAGAAAAAGAAGCGATTTAGGCATAAGTCAGCATACTACCTCAAGCGCAATAGACCGTTATCGTAAGACCCTCTCGGGGTTGTTAGCATGTCTCGTGGCCGAGAGGGAAGTCCAGATAATCTTGGAAGAAGTTTATTCCGGAGAGTGCGGGGGTTACTCGGGCAGCAAGACCTTGGAAGTAAGGATAGTCAGGCAAGGGTACTTCTGGCCGACCCTGGGTCATGGTGCTGCTTAATTCACAAAGAAGTGCCAGTTGTTTGCCCCTCTCAAGATACTGCCGGCTGAGCTGCTCAGAAGCATCATGGTACCCTGGCCCTTTGCTCTCTAGGTAATGGACTTTGTAGGACCCTTTGTTGGGTTTTACTAGATGGCACAACACTTGTGCACTCAGCGAAAATAAGAACAAGAAAACCCAAAAGAATTCGAATCTGGAAATATTCATGTATCAAGAAGTGAAAGGTTGTTGTAATTAAAATTACCTTTGAGGGATTAAGTCTATACTCAAGCTAGATGCTCAAGAAAAATCAGTCAGCCAAACACCAACTCGAGTCCATAGCAAAAAAATAATATCCGTGCCTCTACATATAGGCCACATGATTGGGAGAACCAACATCAACTTGTCGCACAAGCGCTAGGTCGAGAGAGGACACTCAGCGACTCCACAGATTTCTAGATATGTTAAAGGAGAGGCGAAAATGACAATTGTCGGGATCGGGATCGGCGACAGCGATGGCAGAACGACTTCCATCAGCTTTCTAGGGTTATCGGTCTTATCGCATAGTAACGACTCGTGTGCTTAGACAGGATAATTAATCGCATACTGTAGAAACCCTAAGAACATCTCTTTTATACTCCAAGAGATAAATAGAACAGAACGCCGTTAATCGCAAACTCAATAACTTAGAATCCAGAAATTCATCCAGACAACCCTTGTCTCGATGAATCGTCGAGTATCAACAACATACACAATGAATAGACAAGTATCATTCCATACTCAACGAATTGTCGAGTATCCATTGGATACATGACAAACTCAATGCCTACCTTCAGCCGAATCAACACTTGACATCGACAAAGGCGTTGAATGGACTCAATGTTGTCAACACTTTCTGCGCCATGGCATTACGTGCACTCAACGCACTCAATGACTAAGGCCAGATTCATCAAATGGAATTGAGTGTTCTCAATGCACTCAATTCCTAAGACTCAGATCCATCAAGTAACCACTTTGACTCGATGAATCGTTGAATAGACTCAACGCACTCAACGCATATGTGAAATACTCGACGAATATGCTTTGTGACTCGATGAATCGTTAAATAAAACTCAACTCACTCAACGACACCATTTGACGAGTCAACTCTTAACTCGACGATTGCGTTGAGTTGTCTTGACACACTCGATGCTTTTGCCTCTGAATATTTTAAGTCCTTTTCAACTCATCATATGAGCTATACAATACAAATCCAATCTCCCAATTTCTCCACAATCTTATGTGCGATCCTGATAGGCTCATACTGAGTTGGAAGTGAGGCCACATGCTTGATCACTTCTAGATCACAAAGGTAACACCAATAGTATCCCACTTAATCTTGAAAGTATCCAACAAAAGCTTCATAAACAATGAGCGGCATCTAGCAATACATCATTAATCCCCAAACAGTAAGTGTTAATAAACTCAAAATGCATTGTGACCAATATTACAGTGTTGTCATGTCCCTTCGTCCCTTATATCCGGATAGAACTAGAGGTATAGCCTGTGTCACCCTCATAATATTTCAATCCCAGTTTCCTGATCTAGAATGGATTTCTCGAAATTGGTGAGCCCAATACCATATATTGACTCAACCAAGCATGACCATACATTTCTCAATCCTATTCCATCAAGGGGCCCATGGATGCAACTCCTGTCATAAAGGAGGACAAATACCATCTCTTCTCACACGCAAACATCCAAATGATTCGTAACATACCTAATAACCAACTTTATCGTCCAACTTTCTCAAGACAGGACTTTTGATGGCATCAAAACACGCTCTTCCTCACTCAATAAATTTTGTGACTTAAGGTCAAAGCACCACAAACACCATTGCCACTTGATCCATACTTGTGACACGTTTATATAACAATCCACAAAATATTCTCATGGTGGGCCTGTCTAGTACAACTTGTTCATAACAAGTACCCATGTGATGATTTGATAACACAATATCATGACTTGTGAGAATAGGTCATCAGTCAGCGCACATATTAGTCTTAAAGGTATCATCATCGCCCATAGCTTCTAAGATGATGCAACAATTAGGGACATTTAAGAATGAAGATTCTAATAATATAGGTTCTCACATTCAAGTCACTACTTTACCTATGAAAGCAAACATTCTAAGAGCATTTATACTATTAACTAATTTATCACAATAGAAATAATAACACAATAAAAGAACTTTCCAAAATATATAAAATGAAACCCATATAGTACATTATTCATCAAATGAAAAATTACAGCCACCAAACATACAATCCACAAGACTCTAACAAGAGTTGATCATTCATGTATCGTATACCCATAAATCTTACATGACCATCATACTTTCTTTATGCGAGAGGCTTTGTCAGTGGATCCGCAATGTTCTCCTCAGTCGGCACTCTGCTAACGTTCACATCTCCTCGATCAACAATCTCTCGTAGATGAAACCGCCGAAGTATGTTCTTGGAGCCCTGATGAGATCAAGGTTCGCAATTGCACCGTTGTTAGCATAGTAGAGATCTACAGGATGAACAAATCTAGGAACTACATCTAACTTGCCAATGAATTTCCTAATCCATACAGCCATCTTCGCTACATATGCATCGGCGATATACTTGGCCTCAGTTATAGAATCGTCAACTGTCACTTGCTTGGAACTCTTCTAGCACACACCACCTCCATTATGGCAAAATATGAAACCTGACTGAGACTTTGAGTCGTCCCTATCAGTCTGGAAGCTAGCATCCATATAACCCCTTACAACGAGCTCTTTCTCTCCACTAAATACAAAGAACATGTCCTTAGACCTTCTTAAGTATTTCAGGATGTTCTTGACGGCTATCTAGTGACTTTCACCGGTATTAGACTGATACCTGCTAGTCATGCTCAAGGCATAATAGGCATCGAGTCTAGTACATATCATCTCATACATTATTGACCCAATTGACAAAGCATATGGAATTAACTTCATGCGGTCCTTATCTCCATAAGACATAGGACACTTGTCCTTAGAGAGACTCACACCATAAGATATGGGTAAGAATCCTTTCTTGGAATCAAGCATGTTGAACCTTTTTAACACCTTGTCAATGTACGCACTTTGGGTCAAACCCAGCAACTTCTTCGATCTATCTCTATAGATTTTAATACCAGGTATATAAGTCGCTTCGAACAAGTCCTTCATTGAAAAGTAGTCCCATAGGTTTTTATTAACAACTTACAGGGTCGGTTTATCATTCTCGATAAGCAGTATGTCATCTACATACAATATCAAAAAGACAACTATGCTCCCACTAATCCGTTTGTAAACACACGGTTCATCCTCATTTTTGATAAAACCAAATTCTTTGATCTTTTCATCGAAACAAAGATTCCAACTTCGAGAAGCATATTTTAATCCATAAATGGATCTCTGCAGCTTGCATAATTTAGTGGCTTCACCTAAAGATATAAAACCCTCTGGTTGTGTCATATACACTTCCTCAAGGAGGTTTCCATTTAGGAAAATTATTTTGACATCCATCTGCCAGATCTTGTAGTCATAATATGCAGTAATAGCAAGCAGAATTCTGATGGACTTAACCATGTCAATAGGGGAAAAGGTCTCATCACATTAAATACCATGAATTTGCTTGAAACCCTTAACCACTAGTCTCCATTTGAATGTCTGTGCATTCCCATCCATGTCGGTCTTCTTCTTGAAGACCCACTTACACCGTATGGGTCGTACCCCTTCATGTGGTTCCACCAAGGTACAAATATGGTTTTCATACGTGGAGTCCATTTCAGATTTCATGGCCTCAAGCCACTTCTCGGAGTCCAGTCTACTCATAGCCACTCGGTAGGTTGCAGGCTCATCACTGTGATCCATAAGCAACATATTACCTATTTGAGACAAGAGAAATCCATATCTCTTAGGCTCAAACCTTAGTCTATTAGATCTATGTAGAACTTGTGTTTCCTTAGTAGGTTCTCAAACTACAACAATTTTTAGTCCTGACTCCGGTTATAATTCTGGTTAATTCTCAGTTTGTGTTTCTTAGAACTTCTTCAAGTTCTACCCTAGCAGTCTTTCTACTTAAGAACTCTTTCTCAAGAAAGACACCAGTCCTCGCGACAAACACTTTGCCCTCGGACGGTAGGTAGAAATAGTACCCTTAATTCTCCTTAGGATACCCTACTAGATAACACTTATCTAATTCAGGTTCCAGCTTATCTGGCATTTGATGTCTTACATAAGACTAACAAACCCAAACCTTAATGAACGACATATTAGTACACTTACCAGTCCATATCTCATAAGGTGTATTTAGAATCGCCTTCATTGAATCACGATTTAATGTTAAAGCAGCAGTTTGTAGAGAAAAATCCCAAAAGGAACTGCCAGATCAGCATGACTCATCATCAACCGTACCATGTCTAACTGAGTACGATTCCTCCTCTCAGATACACCATTATGATGTGGTGTTCTATGTGGAGTGAGTTGTGATACAATACCACACTCTTTCATATGATCACAGAACTTATGACTTAGGTATTTGCCACCTCGATCACATCAGAGTGCTTTAACTGTTTTACCTAGCTGGTTCTCTAATTCATTCTTAAACTCTTTGAAATTTTCAAAGGTATCGGATTTGCACTTCATAAGATACACGTATCTGTATCTATTGAAGTCATCAGTAAATATAACAAAGTAGAAGTACCCATCTTTTGCCATAGAACTAATGGGTCCACATACATCCCTATGTACTATACCCAAGAGATCATCAACCCTTTCATTATTTCATGTGAAAGGGACCTTAGTGATCTTGCCTAACATATAAGATTCACATCTCTCAAATGATTCATAATCAAATGAGTCCAAGAGTCCATCTCTATGGAGCTTGGATATACGTTTCGCATTTATATGGCCCAAACGACAATGCCAAAGATACGTTGGGTTTGAGTCATTCGTTCTTAGTTTTTTGATATTTTTTATATTATAGATCTGATGGTCTAAGTTCAAAACATATAAACCATCAAACAATTGGGCTATAAAATAACAAACATCATTCTTAAATATAGAACAATAATTGTTCTTAATAATAAAAGAGAATCCAATCATGTCCAAACATGAAATAGATATAATGCTTCTAGTTATAGAAGGAAAAAAATAACAATTATCTAATTCAATTACAAGCCCACTAGGTAAAGCAAGACGGTAAACACCTATGGCGATAGCAACAACTCTTGCTACATTTCCAACTCGCAGGTCCACCACTCCTTTACTCAATATTCTTCTCCTTCCCAATTTCTGCACATTTATATAAATGTGAGGACCACATACGGTATCCAATACCCAAGATGAAGGAGCAGAAAGGTATATCTCCATAACATAAATACATTAAGCGGAAGTAAAACCTCCCCTTATATTTTGCAGACCCTCAATATATGAAGGATAGTTACTTCTCCAATGACCAACTTTGACACAATGGTGTCACTTTCCCTCTTTCCTTGAGCCTTTATTTTTTAGTGCAGAAGATTTGGGCTCCAAAGTAAACTAAGGTCCTACCTTTGTCTTCTAAAATCCCTTGCCCTTGCACTTTACTTTATTCACCATTAGTATGGGACTAGTAGACTTGGCCTTCTTCATGTTGATCTCGACAGTTCTTAACATACCTAGGAGCTCGGGCAGTGTCTTATCAATCTCATTCATGTTATAGTTTAATAAAAATTGCTCATAACTATCCGACAAATCTTGGACTAGAGGGAACCCTAGTATATCAAGGTTCTCGATAAACCCAATCATCTTGAGTACGTGAGTCCCCACTAGGTCCCGAGCTCCCATATTACACTTGAACAGTGCCTTAGTTACATCGAATCTCCCTTGACGAGCTTTCCCTTGAAACATTTTCTTGAGATGCTCGTAAATCTCCTTGCAACCCATGTTCTTGTGTTGCTTTTGGAGCTCAGAGTTCATGGTCACAATCATGAGATGTTCAACGTTTAAGGGGTCGTCGAGATACTTCTTATAAGCATCCTTATTGGCACGGGGTGCATTCCCGATAGGCTCATTAGGGGTTACCTCTTCAAAAACATATAGCTTGCGCCCTTGCATGAGAACAATTCTCAAGCTCAAGTACCAGTCCAAATAATTAGTCCACCTCAGCTTTTCCTTCTCAAGGATCGCTTGGAGGGACAAGGTGGAGTGTGAACCACTTGCCATGGAAATTCTACAAGGATCAATGCAAAGTAAAATTAGTACTACATTTCATAAATGTAATTTTTCTTTTGATTAGGACTTTAATCAAGATAACTCCCACTATTTTTTATCAAACTGATAACCCTCGATATCAATTCGAAGAGTTTAGCGAGTAACCCTCTTAGTGGAAAAGTTCCGTTTTTCACACACATTATGAGTAAGCTTTGGCTTTCCTCTCACAATACAACTATTTAGGTAGGCAACACTTGCCAATTGCATCATAATGCAATTCCTATATGGATGGTGAATAACTCTTTATTCGCATCCATCATATGGTGCATGCCAACCCTATTCCTCTGGGCACTCAACCTTTGAGGTCACCTAGTTAAGCTAGAACCGATGTCGAAAATGGGATATCACAATTATTCGCTCGCACCCTTACAATATAGATTTATGCACCTTACTTTGGCAAGCCCAGACTTCATCGATCGAGGCAGGAGGAGTGTCATCCATCGGAAGACATCGGAATACTTAATATTACTTAAGGGATTTTATATACTTAATTAACACTTTAATCATCGTTAACAATTAACCAGCGTGCACACCAAACAAAATAAAATACAACAACATAATCCTAATGCATCCCAGATGTGCACAAGAAACATCATCAACACTTGATGAACTTGGCATTTTATGTGAGAGATTCCAAAATCTACCACATACTTTGTTTCAAAAACCAACAAGAGTGACAATTACTATTAAGGAGTAGCTATAAAGAAACACATGCATTCTTGGTGGACTTCCAAGATTAGATTTAGGCATTTTAGAACACTTCATAAATCTCCAAATCTACACGCCATGTATTTAGCCACTTCTGAAACATGGAATATTATCGGGAACCTCCCATTGATACCACTGTTGGGTTTTACTAGATGGCACAACACTTGTGCGTGCAGTAAAATAAGAACAAATAACTCAAAAGAATTCGGATATGACAATATTAATGAATCAAGAAGTGAAAAGTTACTGTAATTAAAATTACCTTTGAGGGATTGAGTGTATACTCAACCTAGATGCTCTAGAAAAATCAGCCGGCCATACAACGACAGGATTCTTGAGTGCAGATACAATATCCACGCCTCTACAGATTGTCCACACAATCGGGATAACCCACAATAACTTGTCGCACAAGCGCTAGGTCGGGAGAGGACACTCAGCGTCTCCACAGATTGCTAGATCTGTTAAAGGAGAGGCGTCAGCGACACTCGCCGGGATCGGGATCGGCGACGGCGTTGGCAGAATGGCTTCCGTCGGCTTTCTAGGGTAATCAGTCTTATCGTACAGTAACTGCTCATGTGCTTAGACAGGATAATTAATCGCATTCTATAGAAACCCTAAAAACATCTATTTATACTCCAAGAGATAAATAGAACAGCTCACCGCTAATCGCAGACCCAAGAACTTAGAATCCAAAAATTCGGCCAAAAAACCCTTGTCTCGACAAATCGTCGAGTATCTACAGCATACATGATGAATCGACAAGAATCATTCCATACTCGACGAATCGTCAAATATATAGGATACATGATGAACTCAACTCCTATCTTCAGCTGAATAAACACTTGACATCGACGATGGCTTTGAATGGACTCAACACTATCAATGCTTTCTGTGCCATGGCGTTGAGTGCACTCAACGCACTCAACACCGATGACCAGATTCATTGAATGGCATTGAGGATCTCAATGAACTCAACGCCTAAGACTCAAATCTGTCAAGTCAACACTTTGACTCGATGAATCGTTGAATGGACTCAATGCACTAAACGCTTAAGTGCAATACTCGATGAATCAGCTCCTTGACTCGATGAATCGTTGAATACATTCAACTTACTAAACTCCACCATTCGACGAGTCAAATCTTAACTCGACGAAATCTTTGAGTGGTCTCAACACACTCGACGGTTTTGCCTTAGAATTTTTTAAGTCCTTTTCAACTCATCATATGAGCTCTACCATATAAATCCAATCTCCTAATTTCTTCACAACCTTATGTGCGACCCTGATAGGCTCATACTGAGTCGGTAGTGAGGCCACATGCTTGATCACTTCAAGATCACAATGGTAACACTAACACCCTTCCCTCAGGACAGTGGGCAAAGGAGGTTCTTGCTGGTCATGATCAATTACTTTTCTAAGTGGTTGGAGGTAAAGTCTTTGGCAAAAGGGACCTCCCATGTGATCAGGAACTTTGTATGGGGAGATATCATAAGCTGTCATTGATTGCCCCAGGCCATTTCATGGACAATGGGCCATAGTTTGCTAGCACTGAGTTCATCTGTTTCTACGGGCAACTAGGGATTGATCTCTAGTTCATAGTAGTAGATCATCCCATGATGGACGAGCAGGTGGAGGCGGCAAACAAGATCATCGTAAAACTTCTAAAGAAGAAGGTGGATAACTTTAAGGGGATTTGGGTAAAAAATCATCCTTCAGTCCTCTGGGCCCTCAGGACCACTCCTAACACGGCCACAAGGGAGATCCCATTCATGCTCTCCCACGGCTGTGAGGCTATGCTCCCCATAGAATACGAGGTCCGGACACCTTAGGTGTTTTGGGCATAGGAAGGCATGAAAGAATGGAGGGCTGAGAATGAGGATGAGCTTCGACTCTCCCATGATATTATGGAGGAGCTGTGCGACTTGTCAGCTATCCGGAAAGATGAGGTCAAGCAGTGAATGGCCAAGTATTTGTACAAGCATATCAGGATCAAGAAATTTGCAAAAGGGGACTTGGTCCTGAAAAAGGTCGATGCTGCCCAGAGGTCGACATCTATCGACAAGCTGAATCCCAACTTGGAAGGTCCTTATGTAATCCGAGAGGCCTAAAAGTTAGGAGGATATCACCTCCATGATGTAGAGGGGGACCCCTCAGTCATGCCTAGAGCGGCGATGACCTAAAACGATTCTACCCAAGAAAGTAATTGCATAGCTTTCCTTACATTCTTATTATTTGCCAATGATTCTTGATAGGAACAACATGAGGATTTGTTTAATAAAATAGTCCAGTTGATGCTCAACACCCACCTTCAAGCTCTCACCTAGCTGATTTAGTCGGTGGTAGTGCCCTGTGGTTGTCCAAGGGAATGTCCGGTTGATGCTCAACACCCGACATCAGGTTCTCACCTAGCTGATTGGGATGGTGGTAACGCCCAATGGTTGGCCAAGGGAAAGTTCGGTTGATGCTCAACACCCACCATCAGGCTCTCACCTAGCTGATTGGGCAAGTGGTAGCGCCTGGTGGTTGGCCAAGGGAATGTATGGTTGATGCTCAACACCCGCTATCAGGCTCTGACCTAGCTGATTTGGCCATTGGTAGCGCCTGGTGGTTAGCTAAAGGAAAGTCAGGTTGATGCTCAACACCCACTGTCAGGCTCTCATATAGTTGATTGGGTCGGTGGTAGTGCCTGGTGGATGGCCCAAGGAAAGTCCGGTTGATGATCAACACCCGCCATCATGCTTTCACCTAGTTGATTGGGCCAGTGGTAGCGCCCGATGGTTGGTCAAGGGAAAGTCCGGTTGATGCTCAACACCTGCCGTCAGGCTCACCTAGCTGATTGGGTCAGTGGTAGCGCCCGGTGGTTGCTCTAGAGATAAGTCCCAAGCTGCACCCGCTGTGAGGCTATCACCTAGTTGGCTGGGTAAAGGTCCACGGTGGGCGTTGTTCTTGCTCTGGAGCTAAGTCCTGAGCTGCACCCGCTGTCAGGTTTTCACCTAGCTCGCAGGGAAGAGGTCCTTGGTGGACGTTGTTCTTTCTCTGAATCTAAGTCCCGAGCTGCACCCGCTGTCAGGCTTTCACCTAGCTGGCAGGGCAGAGGTCCTCAGTGGACGTTGTTCTTGCACTAGAGCCAAGTCCCGAGCTGCACCCGCTGTCAGGCTTTCACCTAGCTGGCATGGCAAAGGTCCTCGATGGACATTGTTCTTGCTCTTTAGCAAAGTCCCAAGTTGCACCCACTATCAAGCTTTCACCTAGCTGGTAGGGAAGAGATCCTCGGTGGACGTTATTATTCCTTTGGAGTTAAGTCACGAGCTGCAGCCGCTGTCAGGCTTTCACTTAGCTGGCAGGGCAGGGGTCCTCGGTGGATATTATTCTAGCTCTCGAGCTAAGTCCCGAGCTGCTCCCACTGTCAAGCTTTCATCTAGCTTGCAGGGCAGGGGTCCTCGGTGGATGAAGTTTTTGCTCCAGAACCAAGTCCTGGGCTTCTCTTACCAATCAACACAAGGCATCTGAAATTGAACTTGGGGAAAAGGCCAGGGTAAAGGTCACGAGGGAAACTAGGGGGTTAGACCCAACAATACCCAAGCAAGATTAGAAGTTTCGAGCCGGGGTGTCGGTAACCACCATGGGGTGGCACAATCTAAGCAAGGCAGAGTCAAAAAATGGCAAGCCGAGATCTCGGTATCTACTAAAGAAGGGCTAGCTGAGACGGTTCTAGACAACTACAATCCATCCTATCGAGATTTTACTGGGGAAATTCTGGTATATAACAAATCTATAAAGGGAAGGAATTCTGAGGCGAGTTGGATGGTCGCAGGTCAAACTCAGCGAGTAGCCTGGCCCTACTATCAAGGAGTTGCGAGATCTCGGGGTCTTTGCGCGGGTACATACACTAAATAAAATACATTTTAACGGCAAATTCTATCCTAGAGAGGTCCTACAGTGATGGGGCGACATGCGTGCAAGTGCAATACAAAAAGTAAGCAAGTACAGAGAAGAATATTTTGATAAGTAATTTTTCATTGATGAATTCGCTGATTACAAGGGAGCTCACCTCGACGAGGTTACAAAGAAGGGGGAGAGAGATTTACGAAAAAAAAGCAAAAATAAAAAGGAGAGCTAGCTCTCCCCCTCCCCTCCAGAATTTTCATCCTTAAAACTGGAGACATCTTTGAAGAGCGAGTTAAAGCTATCCTCCTTCTCTCCAGGGGGAAGCGAGAGGAATCAACTCTGGTACCAAGTCCCATGCAGTCATCTCCTCGCAACCGTCCGTCAACACTTGTATATCTTGCATGATCTGCAGGGCGTAGTATATAGTGCTAATGGAGTTGGCCCATAGCTTCTTGACAACCTCCGCCTCGATGAATAGCTTTAGCCTCTTGACCGGGGCGCCTGACTCGCCGCTAGAGGGTAGGAGGTTGATGTCCATTAGGAGAGTTATATCGCCATAGAGCACCTTGTTCTGCTCCTCTAATGCCTTATTCTTCTCCTCCAGCTCGGTAGCGAAAGCGCGCATGCGGTCCGCGGTCTTGGCATCCTACAAGGCAAGAAAAGAAAAGAAAAGTGTTGAAAGTACTAAGTAAAAAGGGGGTCAACCGACAATTAACACCCCGCTTGCAGCTTTGGTGAGGAAGTCCTCGACAATTGCCAGCCGCTTTGTCAGGTCGTCGATGTCTTCCTTGGTGACGTCTCACTCCTGCTCAGCCTTCGCCAAGTTGTGTCTAAGGTGGAAGCCGCGGCGAATCGACCTAGGCGCGAGCTCCATGCCGTACATCTTGGCTCGCGAGCACTCATGGGAGAGCACCTGGAGGCTCATGTAATTATAGGCCACGGTGTCCTTGCGGTCATATAGCCCGAAACCTAGGGCGTAAGCATGCCCACTAGGAGGGTGGCGCTCCGACCAGGAGGGGAGAAGGGATGAGATGGACACTCTATGAGCCTACACAACCCATTGAATCATTGTCTCACCAAGCTAGTCTTTGGCCTTCACGCTGAGACCGAAGTTTCGGTGGTCCTTCGGCAGGCCTGACTCGTAGACTGCGAGCTCCTCGGCAGTAGGGGAGATAGTCGGGTCTCCTCCGCTCTGATCCTTCTCCGGCATGGTCTCTGGCAAGCTCATGTATTTTTGTTGTTGTTTTTGTTGTCTCCCTTGAGAGACTGTCATCTCCTTATTCATCTTCTTTGGCGGCGGGGTACGGCGAGGTAAGCTTGAGCTAGCAGGGTCAAGTCGTTTCTTGTTGGACGAAGGCCAGGAGAGACCCAAATAGCTCTTGCAGGCCTCCGCGGTTGCCCTCTCATGTGTGAATGGGTCAGGGTGAAGTCCCGAGTCCGCAAATGGCGGATGCTCGAGGATTAGCCGCTCCCCTGCAGAAAATAACTTAAAGAGTTAGAAAAAATTGATTTCTTGCAAGCCCAATATGGAAAGAAGGGAAAGAGTTATACCTTCGCCTGGCAAAACCTGGGGGAGCGAGTTGAGGCCCCTTTGAAAGAAGGAGACCTCAAAGTCCTTACCGAGGAAGAACATATGAAGCTTGGTATCATTTGCCGTCAACGTCGCGGGTTGGTATACCTCCTCGCTTCTCTGTCGAGCCGAGAAGGGTATGTTGCTGAGCTCACCTTTGATGAAGACGAGCTTTGAGAACCAAATGTGGTTCTTGTTGGCAGTCTCGCGGACCTTGAATTACGAGCCAACCAGGAAGGCGACTCCGTCATTAGTCGCGCGGTATATGAAGAGTTCCTGAAGACCGTCAGGTTGAACTCTATTCGCTCTTAGCAGAGGTAGCAGGAGAATTCCACCATCATGGCGATGACATTCAGGTTTAGTTGAGCCGGGACCGCCCCATAATATTTCAGGATCTGGCGAATCTCTGGCCATAGGGGGAGGTGCAACCCCACCTCGAAGTACGAGATAGGAAAATGATGAGTTGTCAATACTTATATTTTTCAAAACTTTATTGGTCTTTTTAGTCTATTTTCATTATTTTTGTTTATTTGTGTTCAATAAATTGTTCTTTTTTTGTAAATACTTGTCAAACTTAAGTTTATTTTGTTTTCAAAATGTTTTTCAGAAAAAGTCAAAATTTCAAGGTACACGCCCATATCAAATTGGTCATGCCTGTGACCCGGGCTTGTTACTTTGATTCGAGTGAAAAAGCGCTGCCTACGAAGAAAAGAATATGTCACGCCCGTGTCCCGTCTGACATGCCTGTGTTATTCCTAATTCGACGTCGTTGATCGCCGATCCCTGTTCGTCGAATGTTGTTCGACGTTCGTCGATCGCTGCTCGACGCTTTCCCGTCATGCCCGTATCTAGCCAGACACGCCCGTGTCCAACCACTCAATGCCTCCAACAGTCTCAACGCTCGATGCTTCTAGCAACCACTCAAAGCCATCAGTCACTCCTGTGTCCAGCCGGACACGCCCGTGTCCAACCACTCAATGCCTCTAGGAAGCCAACCACACAACGCCTCCTGCAGACTCGACACTCAACGCCTTGAACATTCCCGTGACCTATTCGACATGCCCATGTCAATCTCGTTCGACGTTCATCGATCGCTGCTTGACGTTCGACGCTAGACGCCTTCACCAATCATACCTTGCTGACACGCTCGTGACAATTCCGTCATGCACGTGACCGACAAGTGTCCCGTTCTAGAAGCTTCCAGAATTCAACCAGTCACCGTGATTTTAACTTATCCAACACACCAGAATGACACGCCCTCCTTTTACACCCGTGACAAGGGAGTGTCACCCCCAAAATGTTTTGAACCATTTTGCTGTTAGTCGGCTGCCTAAGTGGATTTCCAAGCTATATAAGTGAATTTTCTCCCCCTCTCTTATGTTAGTTTTTAGCTTTTTGTAACTCTTTTTTGTCTTAATGAAATTTGTAGATTTTTTTCTCCTTGTGTTGTATTAGAATGCATTTTAGTGCCCCATTTTCAGTGATCTTTTGTCTTTGTTTTTCTGATGGAGACAACGACCCTCAACATATTGAAGATGGTGACGACACGCTTACCGAAGAACTTTCTCCTCCTTCAAACAAAGATTTGCGGCACCGTGATGACCATGTGGAGCGTCGCCATAATATCCGCCCGGGGCGCAAATCAATTTATTAATAATTATTAATAATTTATTAATAATTTATTAATAATTATTAATAATTATTAAGTCATTTTTATGTTTGTTTTAATTTTCATTTCATGTGTAATGATGGGTGCTTATAACCATCATGTGTTGTTTAATTATTTCATTTTATGTGCTATGATGGGTGCATATAACCATCATATTTTCAATTTGAATTTTGAATTTTGTATGGAGGGAGATTGAGTTGTGTAGGCTATATATAGCCATGTTATGAAGTATTGATTAGAAAGAAGAAGAATAAGAAAATAATCCTCCCTAAAATCTTTTTATCTTTCCTTCCCACCCTTGGAAAAATTTGGCCTCCTCCCTCCTCTCCCTCTCTTGGATGCCGGCCCTCTCTATCTCCCCCCTCTTAGTGGCTCGGCCACCTTCCCCCATCATCCTCTCCCAAAACAGACCTCCAACAAAGCAACCATTCAACCCACCTCCTTGAAGAAATCAACCAAGGCAAAGATTTCCTTTGTGGATTCCAACTCCGGCGTGACGCGATGAAGGCGGACAAGTTTCACTCCAACCGGCGTGACTCCGGAGGAGCTGTTGAAGAACGATCCAAGTAGAGAAATCAGAATCATCCATTCCGATAGGGTAATGAATCCTTTCTACTGATTGTGTGTTTCTCTTCCTAGATTAATTTCTATGGTGGTAGATTCATAGCATTGAATTTTTGATAGCAATAAAAATTATATTATGGTGATCTTTCAATAGCTTTTGTTGTCCCTCTTAATTTTCTTTAAATTACGAGAAATGCTTGGCAAACCTTTGTTTTCTTTTATTGGGAGAGATCTACCTTTTTTGAATCGCATTTTATTTGGTAAATATCTTTTCGTACAACACCGCTCGTTCGGACAGGGTATGTCCTTTTAGCTGGAAAGAATATTGGCATATCGCCTCTATTCAATCCTAATTGCTTTGGCTACCCGTACGCTAGCATATAATTGATAGAATTAATTAACGTGGTGTCACGTAGAGCGATTGTGCGAATATAGGATTTGGATTGTGGAGAGGTATTCGTGCTAGTCCGTTGATCTATTCGTTGTCAAACGTGTGAGCCTGCATCAATTTGGTATCAGAGGGAGGTTCATGTCAAATTCCTAATTGGCCCCCTCCCTCTTTTGCTTTGAACACTGACACGCACTTTGCATGTTTCATTGCACAACATATAAATCATTTTTTAAATTTTTTTGTCTGCAAGTAGCAGCCTAAAATTTTCAATTTTTCTCAATATTCAAAAAAATAAAATTATGGAAATTCTCCATCATTTTCTTAGAAAGAAATCCAAAAAAAATTTATTTTTCATTAAGTCATTATTTTTATTAAATCGTTATAAAATTTTATTTTTGTTCTACAAATAGTGGCCTATATTTTTATTTTTTCAGCAAAAAAATAAACACAAATTATTTAATAATCTTCATATTATGTCCATCAAGAAAATAAAAAAAATATACTTTTGTTATTTTAAGTAGTAGCGGGAAAATTACATCTTTGAAAATTAAATACGGTCTGGTTATTTAGTCATTGCATGTGCACCAGTTCCTGGTGAGTTGATCTCTCCGGTTCTCACTAAAATGGCATGACATATATGCTGCCCGATTAGACTATTCATATGCTAAGGATATGGATAAAAACACCCCTAGGGCACATTATATTTATCCTACTTATGATGGTTTAGGATGTTCCCAAAATTTTAGAGATTGGCTTAAGGGATTAGAGCATTATTTTAATAGTGGCTTATGGGGTGACCACAAAAAGGTTAACTTTGCCCGAGAACGATTAGTAGGTCTAGCCAAGTAGTTTTGGTTAAACGAAGAGCGTCGTGTAGGTAGCTATCGTTACGCTTGCCCGCACATGCGTAGCCTACTCTCGGATCAATTTGATCCCGCCTACCTTCGCCTTGCTAACACCAAGCCTATGGGTGAGTAAAGTTTTGGCACTAGATCCATACCTTCCAATAGGAATCTGTTGCAACACCCTATTACTAATTTGGGCAAGGATCACTACGTCTTTAGGAAATTGGTTTGACCTAGTTGTATAGTTGAAAAGGTCAAATTAGAATGATTCTAAGGGTTAGAACTTAGGTTTAAAGCTGCCCACAATACCATTCAAAGATCAGGATTCAGTGCTGAGACTAAGGCAATTTTCGTCGAGCTCAGGTCGACGAAACGTCGAACTCAGTTAGTCGTTCTCTGAGATCAATTCTGCAAGTCGTCGAACTCAGGTCGACGATCTTCGAGCTCAGATCGACGTCTTGTCTTTAGCTATTTTCCAAGTCGTTGAGCTCAGTTCGACGATCGTAGAGCTCAGGTCGACATTTTCTGTCTCTAGTATACATCCAATCTCTGAGCTCAGGTCAACAATAGCTGAGCTCATGTCGACGATTTTTGTAAGAGATTAACACTTTCAGAATTCAAATTCAAGAACAGTTTTTGAATTCTTTCATAGTTATTTCCTGCATTTATTGCAAAGGATTATGTAGCCGTTTCAAGCAATCTGGAGCAAGTTTCAAGGAAGGCTAAAAGGAATGTTACTTAGGACTTTCCCCAGAGACAGTTGTCATTTATGGAAGTCATTTATGACTGAGTAACGGCAATCTAAGTCAGAATCTGATATACTCCTACAGAATATGTTTTCGACAATATAACAGATCAATACAATAAGATAGGCAAGAGATATACAGGATCATTGGATTGAGAAAAAGAGTTACAGAAGAGAGATCAAAATATACTCTGATCAAGAAATCATCTTCTGGAACATACAGATTCACTGAATCAAAATCTTAAAGAACACAAGAAAGTTTTCTGTGGAGGAAATCATCTGCTCCTCCAAATCCTCAAGTGTTCAAAAGCTTCAACATTAAGGACTCCAGGCATCTCACATTTCAGCATCTGCTGAAATCATCTTTTGTTGGAGATCTGAAGCACCTGAAGAACTATCACCCTAGCAAAGCTCACCTTCCTTAACCTTACAGATCTTAGGGGGAGCTTTAGCTTCATCTTCCACTTGTCTTTTCTTAGACTGTTGACAGAGAAGAACAACTCAACTCTTTCTTTCTCTTTTTTTCCTTTCCCTCCTGTAAAAGGGTTTTTCATAACTCCCTTCAAAAGTTCCGAGACTGGTTTCTGAGACCTTGTAAAAACTAAGTGGTGGCAAGACACCTTATCAAAAAATCTAGTTTTGGTTTTTGAGCACCTTATCAAAAGCTCATTAGTGCCCAGATCAACTATTCCTGCAGTGGATTCCTACCTAGGGGTATAGAAGAGTGGATGTACCCTGGTTGTTGGGGAACCACTATAGTTCCTTGTGTCATCTGGTTGCTGTGTGTTTGACTTTGCTGTGTACTGTGTGATTTCTTTGTTCTTGCTTTAGTTTTAATTTTATCATAAGCACCTTACACATATACATAAATTAAGTCTTCCACTGCTTTATAGTTTTAATTGTAAATTATTTTAAAAATACTCTATTCACCCCCCCCCCCTCTAGAGTTAAGGTAGATCTTTTCCTCACTTTCAATTGGTATCAGAGCCAGGTTGGTTATTCAACATCTGAATTTTAAACAGATTGGTTGAACAGGCTAACACCTGAACCAAAAGATCCTTGATAAGATAAACCTTCTATAGAGGATAGTTATTACTTTTTATATTATATTTATTTTCATACAAAACCATTGCACAGAACAAGATTATGCTAGCACCAGACCTCCAGTGTGCAACCTCTCTAAGTTTGCACTTTGGAAGGCAAGAATTAAGCTTTACATGAATTCTATTGACGAGGACATTTTTAATTCTGTTTTGACACTTTGTCCAAGACCCCCAGTGATCACAAGTACAAGTGTTGTTCCATCTCCTTCAGGAACAGATGCAGAAATAAAGAAATGGAAAGTTGCAGATGCAAAGGCTATGAATATCCTTGCTCAGACCATGTCTGATGAGATATTCCAAAAGGTGGCTGAATGCAGTTCAGCAAAAGAGATATGGGACAAGTTATCTGAAATTGTCTCAGAATCTGCTGATGAAAGGAAGGACAGGAGATCCCATCTCATAAGCCAATATGAGAACTTCAAGAAAGGAGAAACTGAATCAATGGCTGACATGTACAACAGACTCAGCCTAATAGTCAGTGAACTGAAAACACTGGACAAGGAGATCTCTCAAACTGAACTAAATGATAAGATCCTAATATGCTTCCCTAGCACTTGGGACACAAGGATCTGGCCAATCAAGGATACAAGAAGCCTAACTGAGATTACTACTTAAGCTTTGTTGGGCAAGCTCAATTCTTATGAGCTGCTCATTAAGAACAAAGAGGAAGAACAAAAGACTTCTTCTCCAGCCATCAGAAAGGAGAAGACCATAACATTCAAAGCTACAGAAGATCTGCTTGAAGACAAGGTCATATGCAATGAAGAATTGATTAGTTTACTGGCCAAAAGATTCTATAAGATGGCTAGGAAAGATTTCAGAAAGAGGTCATCCAAAGGGCATGAGAAGCCAAGGTGTTACAAGTCAAATAATAAAGAAATAATCATTTTTGGATGCAGGAAACCAGGCCATATTGTGCCTGACTGTCCATAAAATCAGAATAAGGACAAGAAGGACAGGAAAGATAGGAGAAAAGATAAGGACTCCAGAGGAAACAACAACAACAACAAATCCTCCTCCAACAAAAATAAACATACAAGGAAGGGGTTTGTAGCTGAAAGCTTGAGTGATACTAAAGTGGAATCAAAAGCCTCATCAAGCTCAAGTGATGATGAGGATGATGCTGAAGATAAAGAATTCTGCATGATGGCTATCAATGCCTCTCAGCAAAATTATGATGCAGAACAAGGATCAGATTCAGAATCTGAAACTCAAACTGAAGAAGACCAGGTAATAGACTCATTTGACTTTGACTCAGAGGACTTTAGGTCTGAATTTAAGGCACTTTGTTTAGACCTGTTAAAATCTGAGAAAGATATTATCTCTCTAAGAAATCAATTGTCTGAACATAGCACCTTAAAATAAGACAACCTCAAACTCTCTGAGGAGTTAGAATGCTGTAGGGAGGAGATAGCTTCACTGAAAAGTGAGTTATCCCAGGCAAAGAAGTTTGAAGAATCCCTTAATGGGAGAAGCATAAGACTGATGGACATCACAAGCACAGTGAACTCAAGATTCAACATTACACTGGGCTTGGGTGCTTCATCCAGCCAACCTATAGTATTAACAACCCCAATTTAATTTATTTCTGATAAAGGAAAGGGTGTTGTAGAGGTAGCTAGGAATAATCCAGATTTACCTAAGGAAAATCAAGTTCAACAGAAAATGTCGAACAGAGCTCGACGATCGTCGAATAGAGCTCGGCGATCCAAGGCTGGATCGTCGAACTCAGATCGACGACTTATGAACTCTGAACTCTGTTATAGTCGATCTTCGAACGGAGCTCGTTGATCTGACCCAAGATCGTCGAACTCAGGTCGACGATCGTCGAACGGAGCTTAGAGCTTTGAACCTTCTTTCAGACGTAAATCTCAAGTCAATCCTAGAAGTCCCTCATCCCAAAGCTTCAACCCTTATACTGAATGGATAGTACCTCCTAGGAGATACCATCCTGAAGGATATAAGAGTCAGCCAGGGATGTCTTTCATTTCTGAATTTAAAGGTTATCAACCTAGACCCAAGATAAACTGGGTCAAAAACATATAAATTGTTTATGTACATGTGAAGACCTATCCAGTAATGAACTAACAATGGTATCTGGATAGTGGGTGCTCAAAGAACATGACAGGGAGTAAGGACAATCTCACATCCTTCAAAGCCAAACTTGGACCCAAAGAGATCTTTGGAGATTCAAACTTTTGTCAAACAAAAGGATATGGTGCTGTTCAGATTGGCTCAGTCACATTCAAGAAAGTGGCTTATATGGAAGGACTAAAGCACAACCTAATCAGCATCAGTCAACTCTATGATGAAGGATGTCATGTGACATTTAACAAATCCTTATGCCAGATCAAGTCAGAGGATAACACAACAGTGTTAACAGGTAAAAGGAAAGGTAACATTTATCTTGTAGATTTCCTTTCAACCAACATAGATATCTGCTTATTTAATTCAGTCTGCAAACCAAATGATTTATGACATAAGAGACTAGGACACTTAAACCTTAGAACCATTGCTAGGCTATCCAAGGACAACCTTGTTAGAGGACTACCTTCTAGCCCCTACAAGAAGGAAGGACTCTGTAGGGCTTATCAATTAGGTAAGCAAACTAAAAACAGTTTTAAGTAACTTAATAAGAGTGATTCACCTAGGATTTTGTATCTGTTACACATGGATCTTTTTGGACCCATTACAGTAAGAAGCTAAGGAGGGAAAACTTACACTTTAGTGATTGTAGATGACTTCTCTAGATTCACTTCGGTATTCTTTCTGAGAAAGAAGTATGATAACTTTAAATGTTTGACAGATTTTCTCAAATGCATACAGATTGAGTTCAATACTCACATTGCCCATATTAGAAGTGATCATGGGACAGAGTTTGATTCTCTTCTTATGCAAGAGTTCTATCAAAGTGAAGGGATCAGACATACTTTCTCAGCTCCTAGAACTCCTCAACAAAATGGGGTAGCTGAAAGGAAAAATAGAACCCTAATTGAATCTGCTACTACATTGTTGACAGATGCTCACCTTCCTCTATCTTTTTGGGAAGAGGCAGTGAACACCTCCAGCCATGTGTTGAATAGAAGTTTGATACATAAATTGAAGGCCAAGACTCCCTATGAATTGCTCAAAGGGAAGAAACCTAAAGTAGACTATTTCAAAATTTTCGGCTGCATTTGTTATATTCACAATAATGACAAGAAGTATTTAGAAAAATTCCAAGCTAAAGCTGATGAAGGAGTGTTTCTGGGATACTCCATGATCAGTAAAGCTTATAGGGTTTATAATAAAACTTCTCTTAAAATTAAAGAATCTGTTCATGTATCTTTTGATGTGACTAACATGTGTTACAAGGAGAAGTCTACTTCTACCATAGAACCATTGCAGGTACACTCTCTTTCACTAAAATTTGGACAGGTTACACATTGTAGAAAAGGATTCAGTACATCCACCTATCCAACAAAGAGCTGAAATTAGTGTAGATGAAGAGGATACTCAACATCTTGATGTCCAACATCTTGGAGAAAACCATTTTTAAGAGCCAGTTGTTATTCCACAAGAGGAAACAACAACACAGGTTGGTGAACAATCAACACTCCTTGTTGATTTAGTAACAATAAGAGATCACCCAATCTCCCAAGTGATTGGAAACATCTCAGCTGGTGTGCAAACCAGAAATCAGGTCAACCAGAACACTATGCACACCTGCTTTTTATCTCAAGTTGAGCCTCAATCCATTCAAGATGAAGAACAAGATCCACACTTGATCATTGCTATGTAAGAGGAACTACATCAATTTGAGAGGAACAAAGTTTGGGAGCTAGTATCAAGGCCTAAGGATAACCTAATTGTTGGAACAAAGTGGGTGTTTAGAAACAAATTGGATGATCAAGGAGTTATTGTAAGGAACAAGGCAATGTTAGTTGCTCAAGGTTATTCTCAAGAAGAAGGGATAGACTATGACCAGACCTTTGCACCAGTGCCAAGGCTAGAAGCCATAAGAATATTCCTTGCTTATGCAGCTCACAGAGGATTCAAGGTTTACCAAATGGATGTAAAGAGTGCATTTCTCAATGGAGACATCAAAGAGGAAGTCTATGTTAGACAACCTCCAGGTTTTATATCTCCAACTTATCCTGACCATTTTTTCAAATTGCATAAAGTATTATATGGTCTCAAGCAAGCTCCTAGAGCATGGTATGAGACCTTAGCATGCTTTCTTCTAAAAAATGATTTTATAAGGGGTAGAGTAGACCAAACTCTCTTTATTAGAACTCATAAGTCCCATACCCTACTAGTACAAATATATGTAGATGATAGTATATTTGGTTCTACTGATTCAAATTTGTGTAGAAGGTTCTCTACCTTAATGCATTCTAAATTTGAAATGAGTAGCATGGGTGAGCTTTCCTTCTTTCTAGGATTGCAATTCAAACAACATGCTGAAGACATCTTTATTTCTCAAACCAAGTATGCAAAAGAACAGGTTAAGAAATTTGGTATGTCTGAAGCATCTTGTATGAAAACACATATGCCTACCAATGTTGTATAAGATACTGATAAACATGGTAAACGTGTTGATCAGACAACATATAGAGCAATGATTGGCTCTCTATTGTACCTTACAGCTAGTAGACCTGATATAATGTTTGCTACATATATATGTGCTAGGTTCCAAGTAAGCCCTAGAGAGTCACACCTAACATTAGTTAAGAGGATTCTTAGGTATGTGAAAAGTTGTCCAAATCTAGGACTCTGGTATCCAAAACACTCAGGATTTGAATTAACTGGATTTTCAGATGCTGATTATGCTGGATGTAGAGTAGACAGGAAAAGCACCAGTGGAACTTGCCAGTTCCTTGGTGATCGACTTGTCTCCTTGTTCTGTAAGAAACAGACATCTGTGTCCACTTCAACTACTGAAGCTGAATACATGGCAGCAGGCAGTTGTTGCTCACAGATTCTGTGGATTCAAAACCAGCTCCTAGACTATGGCTAAAACTTAGAAGGATCAAAAATATTTTGTGATAAAACTAGTGCTATCTCTATAGCACAAAATCCAGTCCTCCATAGTAGGACAAAACATATAGAGATTAGGCATCACTTCCTAAGAGACAATGTGGGAAAAAATAAAATTGAAATTCAATATATCCCAACTGATTTGCAAAGGGGAGATATTTTCACCAAACCTTCGGATGAAAAGAAACACACCTTCTTCCTAAATCAGTTAGGAATGTTAGATGGAGGAAGTTTAAAATAAATCCCAAGACTTTGAAAATCTAAAAACAGACCAAGACTAGGCTAAAAACTTGTATTTTCTAGTGTCTGTAGGTTCTATTTTGTCTCTGAACTGCGCTCGACGTTTTTCCCAAAAAGCGTCGAACGGAGATCGACACTTTCCAATAAGAGTCGACCAGAGTTCAGCGTTTTCCAGGCAGCGCTAGGCTCTCTTCTTCTGGCCATCGATCGTCGAACGGAGATCGAAGCTCTCTAATGTCGTTGAATGGAGATCGACGATATTGAAGACTCTTCAGATTCCACTAGAAGCCCAGATCGTCGAACGGAGTTCAACGATCCTTCCTTTTCGGCGTCAAACCCTAATATAAAATCATTCTTTCGGCCGTCATTTTTCTTTTGTGCTTTCATATTCTCTGCAAACTTTTTTGTTCCCGCCAAACTCTACTACACTTGGTTGTGTTTGTTACTTTTTGCAGGTATACAATGGCTGTGAATGTTGCCGCCCTCGCCAAGATAAAATTTGATACAGGATTTGATATAGATATAGACTCGTTTGATGGCAGCGATTAGGTCTTCAAAGACATTCTAGAACTCTTCTGAGAATAACAGTTAGTGCACATAATGTCCACCAGGATGAAGATTGTTGTAGATGAGATTAAGGAATGGGTGTTTACAGCACATAATCTTGATGAGAATACCCTCGTTGGTACTATCGGCGGGACTCAGGTATCATTATCACCTACTCTTCTAAGTGATGTATTTAATCTGAGTACTGGAGATGACTCTGTTGAAATGTCGGGAGAAGAATATGCGAATATGTTAGATAGAATGTGACACTCTGCCGCTAACCCTAGCAAGTTATTGAAAAAGAACTTATTTATTGAGTTTAGATTTCTGGCTGATGTTGTGGGGAATGTGCTTCTGGCAAAGCACTCAGCTCGTGATACTATATCCAGGTATCATTTCTGTTTGATGGGAGCCCTGGTAGATAAGAAACACCTGAATTGGGGAGAAATTTTCTTTGATTTGATAAAGAAAAAATAAACAAAAGTTTTGTGAACTTTGGGAGAATCTTAGGGGTATTCCTGCACTCCAGGTGCCCTGAACTGCTAGTCTCTAATGAGATGCACATCAATGCATCAAAAAGGCTATCCTGTGCCCTGTTTGGGAAATGGGACAGGAAAATTATCAAGCCTACCAGGACTACCAATGCTTCAGGCATAAGGACTATTGCAGTCTCTTCCCCTCAAGCTCCTGCCCTCATTGAGGAATTGCCTGCCTCCACCTCCTCTCCTCCTTCTCCACCTCCTGTTGTTTCTACCTCCACCTCCACCTCCACATCAACCATATCCTCATCCATCTCTTCCCCCATTACCATTTCATCACCAATCTCACCTCCAGCCACCTCAGAACAATTCCATCCACTCCACTACTATCCACCTCTTGACATTCCATCCTTCAACATCTTGGAAGACTCCTTCATGGATGCTTCCACTTCCTCACCTGCTGAGCTTCCCTCTACCTCTTCATATCAACAACTCCTACATGATATTCTTACTCAACCATCCTTCACACCATCCATCTCCACACTCATATCATATATCTCCACCATCCCAATCTCTCAACCAACCATCCTACCATCCACAATACCATCTACAATAGTCTATCCATCACCAACCCAAAACATTCCCTCCTCCACCTCTACTCAAGTCACACTTGAGCAAGTGGATCTATCAGCATTGGCAGATAAGCTATATGGGATACTGGCCCCCAAGATAATACGCCTGCTGGAGACATCCATGGATCCACTCCTGAACTCAATAAAGGAGCTATCTGACAGGCTAACCTTGCTCTCCTCTCCTCAGGAAATCCCTTCTATGGGGTGCCTTGATCCAGTTTTCACTGAATCAAGGCAGGGGGAGATGCCCTATGAAGTTAAGGTAGTGCCTGCTGCTCCTGAGGAATTGCTACTGCCAGAGATTTCTACTCCAGCCCCAGTACCAGAACTCATAGTGGACTTCAGGTCACTATTGTCTGAATTTGATTCTCTTCCCAGAAGCTGCTTATAAACTCAGGGAGTTGAAGACTTTACTAAGGCCATTGTACCTATTACTGTCTGTGATCCCAGCTTGATTATCTCTTATATCAATTCTCTTAAGGCTGTGGAAGTTTCTGCTTGTGTTGCTGCTGCTGCTGAAGTTACAGAATCTATTGATATTGATATGTTGCCTGCTGATCCTGTTGATGCTGCTGCTGTTGAACTTGTTGTTTTTCTAGAAGAACCTGTTGTTTTTGAGGTTCTTGCTGCTCCTACTGCTCAAGAAGTTCCTTTTGCTCCTGCTGCTACTACAATTCTTTCTGCTCCCGTTCTATCTTCTGAGAAGTCTAAACAAAGAGAAGAGTATATCAAAAGCATTGATGATCTATATGACAGACCCTAGAGTTCAGAAAGTGATCAATTCAACACTGACTCTGATGATTCTGCTGGTACCATTGCAAAGAAAAGGAAAGCCAGAAGCAAAGCAATGATGAGAGTCCCTCCTGCTCAAGCCAAAGATGTCAATGATATACCATATTACATTTTGCATGATTGTTATATAACAGAGCCTTGGATGCAATACTCTAAAAATCAGTCAACTCTGTGGAGGCTCAGCTTTTCAATCATCTGCTTCAAAGCAAAGTTCTTCTCAATCTTCTCAAAGATATCAACCCAGAGGTCAACATCAAAGAGGCTATCATTCTAGAAGAGGTCAGTACAGAGGAATAAGAGAGAGTACAGAACTTATTCTAAATAACAAAGGGAAGGACAAGGTCCTATTGATTCTACTCAAGGTCCTTTCCCTTACAAGCTTAGAGATTCAGTTGTCACCAGGACTCCTACTGATTCAGAATCTATCAATAGATATGAAACTCCAGTCCCTTTTGAAGATCCTGAAAACAACCCAGTGTCAGGGACTGCCAGAATGAAAGAGCTTGCTACACTAGATCAAATTAAAAAGGCCAAAGAGCAAGGCAAAGACTTTTCCAAGATTACAACCCTTTCAGATCAAAGAAAGACAGAGTTAGAGAGATATTCTTCAAGAAAATTTTTTGATCCAAAAGATTACATGAAGCTGCACCCTGAGGCTATAGTTCCAAGGGCTAGATCTCGAACCTCCTTAGGTGCAGATGATGACAGAAGATCAAAGAAAGAAGCCCTCAATCCTAACAGGGAAATTCTGTTTAAAAAGGGAAATGAGAAGAAGTGATTTCTGTAAGATGAACAAACACCTATCTCTGAATATTTGCTGATATTCTATCTGTGATCTACAATGCTGCTATGCCTTATTAGTTTAGCTTTTGCTTTGTCTGTATGCTTATTTATTTCCTATTTTATCTTGTAAATAGTAATCCTAACCCAAATAAGGGGAGATTGTTGGAACACCATATTACTAATTTAGGCAAGGATCATTATGTCTTTAGGAAATTGGTTTGACCTAGTTATATAGTTGAAAAGGTCAAATTAGAATGAGTCTAAGGGTTAGAACTTAGGTTTGAAGCTGCCCCCAAGACCATTCAAAGATCAGGATTTAGTGCTTAGACTAAGGAAATTTTCGTCGAGCTCAGGTCGACGAAACGTCGAACTCAGTTCGACGTTCTCTGAGCTCAATTCTGCAAGTCGTCGAACTCAGGTCGACGATCTTCGAGCTCAGATCGACGTCTTGTCTTTAGCTATTTTCCAAGTCGTTGAGCTCAGTTCAACGATCGTAGAGCTCAGGTCGACGTTTTCTGTCTCTAGTATACATCAAATCTCTGAGCTCAGGTCGACAATTTTTGTGAGAGATCGACGCTTTCAGAATTCAAATTCAAGAATAGTTTTGGAATTCTTTCAGAATTATTTCCTGCATTTATTGCAAAGTATTACGTAGCCGTTTCAATAATTCTGGAGCAAGTTTCAAGGAAGGCTAAAAGGAATGTTACTTAAGACTTTCTCCAGAGACAGTTGTCATTTATGGAAGTCATTTATGTCTGAGTAACGGCCATCTAAGTCAAAATCTGATATACTCCTACAGAATATGTTTTCGACAATATAACAGATCAATATAATAAGATAGGCAAGAGATATACAGGATCATTGGATTGAGAAAAAGAGTTACAGAAGAGAGATCAAAATATACTCTGATCAAGAACTCATCTTCTGGAACATAAAGATTCACTGAATCAAAATCTTAAAGAACACAAGAAAGTTTTCTGTGGAGGAAATCATCTGCTCCTCCAAATCCTCAAGTGTTCAAAAGCTTCAACATCAAGGACTCCAGACATCTCACATTTCAGCATCTGCTGAAATCATCTTTTGCTGGAGATCTAAAGCACCTAAAGACCTATCACCCTAGCAAAGCTCACCTTCCTGAACCTTACAGATCTTAGGGGGAGCTTTAGCTTCATCTTCAACTTGTCTTCTCTCAGACTGTTGACAGAGAAGAACAACTGAACTCTTTCTTTTTTTTCCTTTCCCTCCTGTAAAAGAGTTTTTCAAAACTCCCTTCAAAAGTTCTGAGACTAGTTTCTGAGACCTTTTCAAAACTCAGTGGTGGAAATACACCTTATCAAAAAATCTAGTTTTTGTTTTTAAGCACCTTATCAAAAGCTCATTGGTGCCCAGGACACCTGATCAACTATTCTTGCAGTGGATTCCTACCTAGGGTGGTAGAAGAGTGGATGTACCCAGGTTGTTGGGGAACCACTATAGTTTCTTGTGTCATCTGGTTGCTGTGTGTTTGACTTTGTTGTGTGCTGTGTGATTTATTAGTTCTTACTTTAGTTTTTATTTCATCACAAGCACCTTACACATATACATAAATTAAGTCTTCCACTGCTTTATAGTTTTAATTGTAAATTATTTTAAAAATACTCTATTCACCCCCCCCCCCCCTCTAGAGTTAAGGTAGATCTTTTCCTCACTTTCAGAATGATTATAAACCAAATGCCCAGACCAAGCGACAGATAACTGATGATTTGACTAACCTTAAATAAGGGAACAAGTTGGTCTTGGATTATATGCGTCTTTTTAAGGATATGATGGTTAGAAGTGGTGTGAAGGACTTGCCAGAGATCACCCTCTCTAGGTTTCGTAAGGGGTTAAACCCTTACATCTAGGGTAAATTACAACGTTATTTTCACACCTATCTAGACACCACTTTTATTACGGCAGTAGAAATTTAGAAGCACTACGTTCCTAGGAATAAAGCTCACTCATGTCAGACTAGAAAGGCCGTATTAGGACCACCACCCCTGTTAGGGAAACCTTCCTAATAGGTTTTTTGTTGTGGGCTCGATAGATGTTACCACTAGGGTTATGCTTTCGTTAGCCTAGAAATCTAAGTCCCTAAAGATAGTAACTGATACCCCTGAGGATGCTGATGTTGATATACTATCTCTAGATTTTGAGGATGACCCCGTACGTGAGAGTATTCTGACATGTTCGTTAGTGCCTGATGATTCTGATGCGTCTTAGTCTGAGGGAATCCCTAGTGATCTAGAATACAATGTTTGGGATGATGATGATAGTCTGATCTGTGAGAGTAGTACATTGCCTATTACTAGCCCTACTAGCATTGTGATTGATAACCCTAGTATTGAGAGCCCTCTCCAAACTACGATCTCCATCGTATTATAGCTTACGATTACACCTACTAAGAATATACTTGAGTTAACTGAGGAGCCTATGAGTGAGGATTTCAATATTATTATTGATAACCCGGACTTAAAGGATGTTCCAACTAATTAGGAAGACTCACCTTTTGTGAGAAGTTTATGTTTGGATGATTTTAGCGCTATAAACCCGAACGATTGTTCTTTATTGTTATATCAATTATCTGAAGTTCACTCTGTGTTAAAATTTACGTCAGGTTTGATTTTGCCCATTTCTGAGGCCTTTACTGATTCTAAATTGGATGACGTGTCTAATGTGTTGAAAGAATTTCCATATGAGAGAGTTATACTTTTGGAAGACATTATTGATGTAGGCCCAGATGAGCGTCCCCTGATGCTGACTTCGTTGCATGTAATTGAATATGATTTTAAATCTCTCCCAGTTTTAGTTTTACCGACCCTCCCACCTGATCCGTTGACTCATTTAGTGGACCCTTAGGACACGAGTTTGGTATGTTTGATCTCAGTCGTTTTATTTTGCCAACCCTGCGGGCCCTTTCTTTGGACATTTCTCGTCGTACAAGTTTTAGTGCGTTGACTGAATTTGTGTTTGGCCACGATATCATTTTTGATAGCTCTGTATCCTCTTAGCTTTCTAATAATAACCAAATCTTTGAGTATACGTTAGTGATGTGGCCGTCTATTGCGCCACCTGATTTCATTCTGTTGGTGCCACCTGATGTAGTTCTGCTGGTGCCACCTTATTTAGTACTATTGGTGCCACCTTATTTAGTTCTGTTACCTCCGCCAAATATAATAAATAAGCTTGCACAAATTTATGCTCATCATGATCATATTTTATATAAGCACTTTAGTGAAACGCTAGCCATACAAATTATATCTTATCAAATTCATGCTAGCTAACATAAAAGTACGTCTAACTATATGATTTGCGATTTAGTTGTGGTGCGTCTCGTCCCTAAATGGTTTCCTTCGGAAACTATATAAAGTTGGCAAGTTGGCGAACTTGACCTTTTTTGGATATTTATGAAATTAGTAGAATACACATATCATTTGATGTTATCCACTGATTGGGGTATTACCCTTATTTTTAATGTTTCTAATTTAACACTATATGTTTCTCCACCACTTGATTTATCTGCCGGTCCGTTTGGGTCCACTTTGTTTTCTTATGGTTTGGGTAGTGAGTTTGTGCCTGGATCGCTCTCTTCATCGGTCTTCACTGGAGGTACGTTGGTTATTGATGTAGAAATTTGTTATACTTTATTGCATAATGCTTTTCCGAGTTTCTCTAGGACCACCTTTTTGCATGACAGGATACTCTAAGTTGAAGTTCTCTTCTCCAAGTGGTGTTGTTTGTCGCTATGTGTTTCTTTGGGTTGATGCTCTCCTGCACCGGTTCTTTCAGACCAGCTCATTGGTGATAAGTACTTTTGAGCGGGGGAGGATTGATGGAGACGACGACCCTCAACATATTGAAGACGGTGACAGTACGCTTACAGAAGAACTTTCTCCACCTTCAAATAAAGATTTGCGGCACCGTGATTACCATGTGGAGTGCCGCCATAATATTCGCCCAGGACGCAAACCAATTTATTAATAATTATTAATAATTTATTAATAATTATTAAGTCATTTTTATGTTTGTTTTAATTTTTATTTCATGTGTAATGATGGGTGCTTATAACCATCATGTGTTGTTTTAAATATTTCATTTCATGTGCTATGATGGGTGCAAATAACCATCATATTTTCAATTTTCAATTTGAATTTTGAATGGAGGGAGATTGAGTGGTGTAGGCCATATATAGCCATGTTATGAAGGATTGATTAGTGAGAACAAGAATAAGAAAATAATCCCCCCCCCCCTAAAATCTTTTGATCTTTCCTTTCCCCCCCCCCCCGGCAAAATTCATTCTCCTCCCTCCTCTCCCTCTCTTTGCATCCGACCCTCTCTATCTCCCCCCCCTCTTAGTGGCTCGGCCACCTTCCCCCATCATCCTCTCCCAAAACAGACCTCCAACAAAGCAACCATTCAACCCACCTCCTTGAAGAAATAGGCCAAGACAAAGATTTCCTTTGTGGATTCCAACTCCGGCGTGATGCAACGAAGGAGGACAAGTTTCACTCCAACTAGCATGACTCCGGCGGAGATGTTGAAGAATGATCCAAGTAGAGAAATCAGAATCATCCATTCTGATAGGGTAACGAATCCGTTCTACCGATTGTGTGTTTCCCTTTCTAGATTAATTCCTGTGGTGGTTGATTCTTAGCGTTGAATTTTTTATAGCAATAGAAATTATATCTGTACAACCCCATATTCACTGAGTGGGACCTAGAGGCATCAATGGCCAGGATTTTACTAGCTTCGAGCTAGCTTTAAGCTTCAGATCAGAAGAGCTCCCGCCTAGGAGGAGCTCCCACCTAGAAGCAGGCGAGAATGGTCACCATCATCAAGCCAAGACCTTCTTCCATCCAAGAGGCGGAGAGAAGGCTTGCGCCTCGTGGAAGGCGAGAGTTGGCTCAGTCTGAGGAATTCGACACTTTTTTTTAGCTCCTGCCAAGCGAAGGCGAGAGGGTTCTCGGCATAGGGTTCTCGCCGAGTGGGGCCCAGATCCTAGGGTAAAATCATGTAATTGCCCTCGGGTAAAATTACCCATGTGCCCCTATATTCTGCATTTAATATTTTAGGACAGCGGGATTCGGCTATTGGCAGGCCTTCCAGGGGTATTTCAGTAATTTCAGGTCAGCAAAGGCTATAAATAGACCCATAAGGGCTCCTTAGAAAGCAAGTTTTCATTATTCTCTAATTCTCTAGTGCTTTCTGAGGTGCTCCCAAACCAGCTTTTGGCTTTGGAGGGGAAGCTCTCAGAGATCTTCCGGGTAAGAGGTGGGACCTCCCGGTTGAGGCTTTGGGTCTGTCCTAGGTCCTTTATTACCAATTAAGGGTCGAGGCTTGAGAGAAGTAGGTGTTGGCTACACCCCTATTTTCAAACTCTCATTGAGGTCATTTTTGACTTCAACAGTTCTGGTGCGGTGAGCATGGCAGCCGATATAAGAAAAACTTGAGTTTGGTCCCATGGCTGGAGGTGAAGGTGAAGGGTCTGGCTCAGGAGATTCCCCCACCCGTGGAGAGGAGGAAACAAGGAAGATTTTAGAGGACTTCAGGCGAGAGGTCCTCCAGACCATCAGCCTGGCCTTCTCGGCGAGGAGCAAGTTGGCCTCCCATCAGGTTCCTGTGGAGGCGGTCCCGCTCTTGGGCCAAAACACCCTTGAGTAGCATCCCGGGAAAGAGGATCTGGCAAAGGTCGGTGAGAGGGACATTGCAGCGCCCCGAGAAGCACCTCGGGAAGGAGGTTCCGATAGAGGTCGGCGAGAGGGAGGCTGCGGTGCGAGAGCTCTTCCCCAGGCATGGTTTCACGGATCGGGCCAGCCAGCCGAGGCCGCGAGACATGCCCTCTCGGCAGGCAGGTGGCGAGAGTCACTTCAGTGAGCTCATCATCTCGGCTCCGGTGCCGGAGGGGTTCCGTGGGCCTGACATGTCGTACTACTCGGGGAAAGATGACCCCATACAACATGTGCAGTTGTTCGAAGACATGGTCTCGATAAGGCAGATGACGGATGCCTTCAAGTGTTGGTTGCTCTCCATCACGTTGAAGGAGAAGGCCTGGGACTGGTTCCACCAGTTGCCGGTGAGTTCAATCTATAGCTTTGAGGATCAGCACTGAGGTTTCTTATTGAGGTTCTCAACATTGAAGAAGAGGAAGAAAGAGGCGGAGTGCCTATTTGTAGTGAGGTAGAAGCAGGATGAGACGTTGGGTCATTACGTTGACCGGTTTTAGGAAGAGATCCTCCTGGTCCAGGTGGTCCCAGGGTACACACTGATGCTCACCTTTACCCTGGCGCTGAGACTGGGATTCTTCAGCATGGAGTTGAAGAAACCCCCTCTCCTTTTAGGAGCTAATGGAGAGGGCGGCGAAGGAGATAGAATTTAGAGGTCCAATTTGGCTTTTGCCAGGAAGCTGGCCTAGTTGGCAGAGGACGATGTGAAGGAACCAGCAGCAGGAATGTAAAGGGAGCAGAGGGAGTAGAGAGAGCAGAGGGAGCCAAGAGAAGAGAGGAGGAGGGAGGAGCCTCGAGGGCAGGGGCATCATCATGGATGGGGGGGGCCTGGGAGACAAACAACCAGCTAGGTTGGAGGCCCTAGGAGGGTCGTCCCCAGGGCCAAGGAGGAGGCTTCCGAGGAGGAGACAAATTCTGAGAGCTGAGGAGGTTTGATCAGCCGGCTTGGAGGCAGGGCCTAAGGGGTCACCTTCCGGCACAGCAAGAGGCGATGGAAGTTATAAGAGGTAGAAGATCCAAGAGAGGAATTTAAGGAGGAGTCGGAAGAGGGGAGGTGGAGAAGGAAGATGAGGCAGGGCGACATTGCTCTTTTGTGACTTCCACCAGGAGAAAGGTCACGCAACGACAACTTGCCCAGAGTTCTTAGAGATCAGAGAAGCTAAGGGGTTCGGAAGGCAGGATCTTCCAGTAAGGATCGTAGAAGTGCAGGAGGGAGAAAGGGAAGACCAGTGTGAGGACAGGGCAGACGTGAGTACCCTGGGGGGGATCGGGGTGATACACGAAGGATTAGGGATTGAGGTGACTTGGAAGGGGAGCTTTCAGACCATGTACCAAAGGGGGGTCGCCTCGACATCACTCGCACCCCCTCTAGAGAAAAAAATCACCTTCTCATCAGCAGACATGCCAGAATACGAGGATCAATTCTGTGACGCTCTTATGTACCAAATGACAGTGGAGAACTTAACGGTCTTAAGGATACTGGTGGACAACGGGAGCTCCGTGAATGTGATCTTCAAGAAGGCCTTCGACGAGATGAAGGTGGAAGGGAAGATGGTCTTGGATTCGGATGGACCGCTGTTTGGGTTTTTTGGAGAAAGGAAGGAGGTAGAAGGAGGAGTAGGTCTACACGTGAAGCTGGGTGGCGTATCATAGAACTTTAGGTTCATGATAATGAACGCCCCAAGCAGCTATAATGCCATCTTCGGGCGCTCCCTCATCAGTGCCTTTCGCTGCGTCCCCTCCTCGTTCCATCAGTGCCTCAAGTTCAACAATGGAGGGGTGCAGGTTAGGATCAGTGGGGACCAGAAGGTGGCGAGGCAGTGTTATGTTATGGCGGTTAACACCGTGTCTTGGATGGCAGAGGCAGAAGAGCTGGAGAAGGAGATGGAGGAGCAGGACGAAGGTGTTAGAGAGGAGGGAGTGAGCCTGGAGGAGAAGGGACGAGTTATGAAGGAGGTCCAAAGGGACGGGGAGTCGAAGCCGCAAGGAGATCGACAGACAGAAGGAGTGGGAGAATAAGTAGAGAGGGAGGCCTGGAGGGGAGTACAAGTCAAACAGCAGCAGCAAGAGAGCCTGGAGGAGGCGATGGAGGTAGAGGAGGAGCAAGGAGTAGGGGAAGTAGTTGTGAATGAGGCCTAGAGGGGCATGGAAGTCAAACTGCAGTAGTAAGAGAGCCTAGAGGAGGAAATGGAGGTTGAAGAAGCAGGAGGGGAGGAGGAGTTTGAGCAGGAGGAAGAGGCGAGCACCGGCTGGGAGCATTCGCGGCTGGAGCCGGCTGAGAAAGTAGTGGAGATGGAGGTCTTCACCAGAGCAGGGTAGGTGTAGAGGGTGGGGGTCAGCGAGGGCTTAAGTCCGGAGGACCAAGAGCGAGTGCGGGCCTGTATCCAGGGCAACATCGACATCTTCGCTTGGAGCGCGGCAGACATGCTGGGCATCGATGCAGATATGGCATGCCACCTCCTGAAACTGGACCCTCGGACTCGCCCCATCTGCCACAAGATGAGGACCATCGCCACCAAGCTGGAGGAGCCCATCCTCGATGAGGTCAAGAAGCTCCTGGAGGCCGGCTTCATCTTGCAGATCCAGTATTCAGGCTGGATCTCCAACGTGGTAATGGTTAAGAAAGGGGGAGGAAAATGGCGTATGTGTATCGACTTTTCTTTGTTAAATAAATCATGCCCCAAGTATTGCTACCTCCTACCTCAGATCGACGCACTAGTTGATTCAGCCGTCGGTTTTTCTATTATGAGTTTTTTAGATGCTTTTTCAGGTTATCACCAGATCCGGATGCACCCTCCCAACGTCAAGGATGTCTCCTTCATCATGAGGGAGGGATGCTTCAACTATAAGAAGATGTCCTTTGGGTTAAAAAACGTAGGGGATACATACCAGCGCATGATGGATTGAGTCTTCTAGGGTCAGAGGGAAAGAAACTGGAGGCCTACATTGATGATCTAATGGTCAAGAGCAAGTTTTTGGATTCGCACTTGCGGGATCTGGAGGAGACGTTCACTACCCTACAGAATTTTATGATGAGGCTGAACGCCTTTAAGTGTGTCTTCGGGGCAAGCCGCGGGAAGTTCCTTGGGCATCTTTTGACCTCGGCAGGGGTAGAGCCTAACCCAGATAAGTTGAAGGTCATCCTCGAGTTTGAATCACCGCACAATGCTAAGGAAGTCCAACGCTTGACATGAAAGTTGGCCGGACTATGAAGGTTCCTCTTCAGGTCGGGGGACAAATGCTCGTCGTTATTTAAGGTGTTGCGGGGTATTCAAAGGTTCGAATGGACGTTATTATATGAAGAGGCTTTTCAAACGCTAAAGAGGCAGCTCTCCCAAGCTCCGCTACTCCAAAGCCCGAATGAGGGGGAAGATCTAGCCTTATATCTGGGGGTATGAGCAGAGGCCGTGAGCTCTGTCCTGGTCAGAGAAGAGGGGAAGAAGCAGTTGCCCATCTACTACGTTAGCCAGATCTTGAAGAAGGCGGAGCTCTGCTACCCCATCTTTGAGAAGCTGGCGTATGCCCTGATCATCTCGACAAGGAAGCTCAGGCCGTAATTCCAAGCACACTCATTCAAGGTGGAGACGGACCATCCTCTTCGCAAGATCTTTGAAGGGGTGGAACACTTGGGCAGGTTGTCCAAGTGGTCCATCGAACTGAGTGAGTTTGATATCTCATTCGTGCCAAGGCTATCCATCAAGGCACAGGCGGTTGCTGACTTCCTGGCAGACTATGTTGTTGAGGTTGGGGAAGAGGAGTCGCGGCCCCAGGGAGTGTGGAGGATGATGGTTGACGGGGCTTCGGGAAAGCCTTCCCTTGGTGGAGGAGTGGTGCTGATAAGCTTCCAGGGGGTCACTATAGAACAGGCAGTGGTCTTGCACTTCCCGGTGACAAATAATCATGCGGAGTATGAGGTCGTGATAGCCGGCCTTCGATTGGAAAAAGAGCTCGAGATCCAAGTTGTGGAGGCTTTTACAAATTCACTGGTGGTAGCTTCGTAGATCCGAGGGGAGTTCGAAGCTTGGGAGCCCACCCTGGTGAAGTACTTGTCCAAGGTGAGGGTGATCATTAGAGGGTTCCAGACATTCTCAATCCAACGCGTCCCCAGGGAAGAAAGTATAGCAGCCGATCGGCTAGCTAAGTTTGGGTCTCGGGGGGGAGGAACCCTTACCGAGCTATTTTGACCAGTAATCGAAGAAGGAGAGTTGATGGAGGTGGATAGGCGACCCTCATGGGTGGACCCTTTAGTGACCTTCCTATCCACTGACGAGCTTCAGAAAGGGGTTAAGGATGCCAAGAGCTTCAAGAACTAGAGGAGGTACACTCGGGCGAGTGCGCCAGTCACTCAGGAGGAAGAACGTTGGAAGCAAGGGTTGTAATGCAGGGGTACTTCTAGCAGACCCTGAGGAAGGATGCAATGGAATTTGCGAAGAGGTGCCAAAAATGTTAGTAGTATGCCCCTCGAGCTCTTGCCAGCTCAAAGGCTCCGAAGAATCACATCGCCATGTCCTTTCGCCATCTGGGGGATGGATCTGGTCAGGTCTTTTACTCCGGCCAGTGGGCAAAGGAGTTTTCTCCTAGTCATGATTGATTACTTCTCAAAGTGTATAGAAGTTAAGGCATTTGCCAAGGTCAGCTCACAGGTCATCAGGAACTTCATCTGGGGGGAGATCATATGTAGACACGGGCTACCCTAAGCAATAGTAATGGATAATGGTCCCCAGTTTGCTATCGAAGAGTTCATCAGCTTTTGCACCCAACTAGGGATAGACCTCAGGTTTGCCTCCATCCAACACCACCGGAGCAACAGCAAAGTGGAGGCGGCGAACAAAATCCTTGTGAACGTACTCAAAAAGAAGGTGGAGAACTTTAGGGGGAACTGGGTGGAGCAGCTCCCCTCAGTTCTGTGGGCCTTGTGAATGACCCCAAACACGGCCACTAGCGAGACCCCCTTCAAGTTTTCCCATGGGTTTGACACGGTCCTGCCAGTTGAGTTTGAGGTTCGATCCCCGCGGGTCACGACCGCGGGTGAAGGAGATGAGGCTTGGAGGTTGGATAATAAAGGGGGGCTACTTCTCTCGTTGGGCATGGCTGAAGAGCTGCGCGATGTCGCATTCATCAGGCAGGAGGAGATCAAGTGGCGGATTTTAAAGTATTACGATAAGTATATCAGGATAAAGCAATTCGCTGAAGGAGACCTGGTACTAAAGAAGGTCGATGCAGCAGGGAGGTCAGCCCCCGTGGGCAAGCTCAACTCAAATTGGGAAGGGTCTTACATTGTCGAGAGGGTCCTTAGGACAGGAGGTTATCACCTTTAGGATATGGAGGGTATATCAATGATCCATACCTGGAGCAGCGATCACTTAAAGTGCTTCTACCTATGAGAGGGGGAAGGTGAAATTATTTATTCAAAGTTCAAAATTTATTACAATGTTCTTATTGATCCATTGTTTGCTTGTATTTCTTAAAGCTGGAGTGGAACAAAAAAGCTTGCACTACCCCGAGCCTGGATTGGCCCCAAGCAGACCCGCTGCATAGGCTCTTATCTAACTGGCAAGTCCAAAGGCTCCCTTGTGGGGGTAAGGGACCCCGAGTGCTACTCGGCCCCGGGTAGACTCGCTGCTCGGCTCTCATTAGTTGGGCAGGGTGGTAGGCACACCTGGGGGGAAAGTATTGGTTATTTGATTTTGTTCTTGTAAAGGTTCTAAATGATACTCCAGCTCAGAAAAACTTGCACAACCAAGAGCCTGGCTCGGCCCTAGGCACACTCGCTGCGCAGGCTCTCATCTAGCTGGCAGGTCCGAAGGCTTACTTGTGGGGTAAGGGACCCCGAGTACTGCTCGGCCCCGGGTAGACTCACTGCTCAAGCTCCCATTAGCTAGGCAGGGCAGTAGGCACACATGTGGGTGAAAGGGTTGGTTCTTTGATTTGGTTCTTGGAAAGGTTCTCGATGATACTTTAGCTTTGAAAAACTTGCACTACCCCGAGCCTGGCTCAGCCCCAGGCAGGCCCACTGCGCAGGCTCTCATCTAGCTGGCATGTCCGAAGGCTCAGCTTTGGGGGTAAGGGACCCCGATTGCTGCTTCACCCCGGGTAGACTCGCTACTCAGGCTCTCATTAGCTGGGTAGGGCTGTAGGCACACTTGGGGGAAGGGTTTGTTCTTCGATTTGGTTCTTAGAAAGGTTCTCAATGATTCTTCAGCTCAGAAAAACATAAACTACTCCGAGCCTGGCTCGACCTTAGGTAGACCCGCTGTGTAGGCTTACATCTAGCTGGCTTGTCTGAAGGCTCACCTGTAGAGGTAAGGGATCTCAAGTACTGCTCGGCCCAGGGTAGACTCGCTGCTCAGGCTCTCATTAGCTGGGCAGGGCGGTAGGCACACCTGGGGGAAAGGGTTGGTTCTTTAATTAGGTTCTTAGAAAGGTTCTCGATGATACTTCAGCTCAGAAAAACTTGCACTATCGCGATCCTGGCTCGGCTCCAGGCAGACCCGCTGCGCAGGCTCTCATCTAGCTGGCAGGTCCGAAGGCTCACCTGTGGGGGTAAGGGACCCCGAGTGCTACTCAGCCCCAGGCAGACTCATTTCTGGAGCTCTCATTAGCTTGGTAGGGCGGTAAGCACACCTGGGGGGAGAGGATTGGTTCGTGAATGAGTTATCGGAGGTACTTCAGCATTGGATGTTCCCACTACCCTAAACGAGGCTCGAACTCGGGCGAACTCGCTGACCGGGTCTTCGGGGCAGGACATGAGGCATACCTTGCAGACGGAACAAAGAGGTGATGAACCTCCTCAGGCAAGAGAAGGCCCGACGAGGAGATCTCGGCCAAGAGGTTCTCTGCAAAAGGAGTTCCCGACGGGAAGGCTTTCGGCGAGGGGTTCTTTGCGTGACAGAGAGAAGCCCCTAGGCGAAAGGCTTCGTTCGCTTTCGCAAGACGAAAGGGGGGAGCCCTCCCCTTAAAAACCTACGGATAATGCTTTCGGCAGAAGGTTCCCGGCAGAACAACGAAATGGAGCGTCATAACTCGTGCTCTCGGCAGGTTCCCACCTATTGATCGCTAAGGGAGACTATCCTAGGGGGGCCAAGGGACTCGGCGGAAGCATGCTTGAGAAACATTCAACACAGTTCAGAGGTAAAAATCAATTACATACAAACATTTACACTTAAACCTTCAAAATGAAATCCCAGTTACAAAGGGACAAAGAAGATCCCGCGCACTACAAAAGGAAAAAAAAGAGTGGAAGGGGGAGAAACCCATCAGGGGGACGCACTATACACCTTACTCGAGCTCTCGCTAGGGCTCCAGTTGGAGATCTCGCAAGAGCCCTCCCCAGATGTCTCGCCAGCAATAGTGGGAGCTTGCGGGACATCCGTGGGTGGAGAGTCGGGTGCGTCCGGGGGCTTGGGGGTGGGCGTGAAGAGTCAGGGTAGGATTTGGCGGGGGATAATGGTTTCGCCGCCCTTATTCAAGCACTCAAAGTCCCGTAGAGTCTCTATCATCAGCCTGGCCGTATCTTGGGCATTGGTCTGAAGGAGCTTGTTGATGTCGTATTCTGAGAAGTGGCGGCTCCTCAGCCTCTAATCTAGCGGGGGAGGCGGTACTGCAGTCGCAACCTCCTCCATGTGCCGGAGTTGTCCTTTTAGCAGTATATTTTCGCACTCCACCCCGACCAAGTATGTGCGGAGCACCGCGCTCTGTGCAGAATCCTGCATTAAGAAAAAATCAGTCAGTACAGGAGAAATGGGCTGAGAATTAAGGAGATGAGCGCAAGAACCTTGGAAGATCTCGCTTCCCTCTTCCACCTGACGCAAGGACAGCAGTCGCTGGGCATCCGCCAGCTCGGCCTTTTGGGCTGCCGCTTGAGCCACCGCTTGTCCCGCGCCTTAAGCATCTCGCCAAAGTTGCTATCGATTGTGATGCTCCGACACGCGCATATGTGCACAAGCTCGAACCCGCGTTGTAAGTCCTAGATGGATTCAAGGGCCAGGAGTCGGGTGGACAGCTGATCGAAGAAACTAGCGTCCTCTCAGCTATAAAGGTTGTAGCCCAGCGCGAAAGAATCGCCAGTGATCTCTTTCCCCTCTTCCAAGCTGGGGAGGAGGGTAGAGAGGGAGATCTTGTTGGCCTTAGGATCCCACTAGAGAAGAGGTTTCCCTTCCGCATCCAGGCACTTCACACCGAGGCCAAAATTCCGGTTTCCCTGTAGCACCTGCTTGGGAGAGGCCTGATCAGAGGTTTCGCCGGCCGCTGTTTCGTCACCAGCCCCGCCTGCGGCTGGCAGGCTCTCGGCAGGACCCCCAACAGTGGTCCCGACAGTAGTGGTCATCTCCCCGCTGTCGAAAGGACCTCGGCGAGAGAACGGCTCTCGACGGCAGGACGGGAGGGAGAGGCCGCCACGGACTTCCCCTTCTCAGCAGGGGTTGGCTTGTGTATTTTCAGAGTCCTGGATGAAAAGGCGCCGGGCTTTTGCTTTCCAGCATCGGACTGAGAAGGAGGAGCCGGCTCATCTCGGTAGGTGAGAGATGCAGATTTGGCGAGATTAAGAGGATCTCTCGCAGCCCCGGTCTCGGCAAACGGCTGGCGCCGAGGGATTTCCTGCTCCCCTGTAATGTTGACAACATTCAGCGATATACTTTAGAGTATGGAATGTCGAGTTAAAGGCGAGACCATACCTTTGCCAAGAGGAACGGGTAGGAGAGAGTCGACGTCCCGCCTGCGGAATTGGTCGTCGAAGTCCTTGGTTCTGAAGAACTCCAGGTGGGTGCTCTCGCGTGACCCTATGGTGCGCGGCTTATAGGCGGCATCGTCATATTGAACAGGCGCGAGAGGCACGTTGCCAAAGTCGCCAGAAATGAAGACAAACCTCTTGCCCAAGTGGTGGTTCTTGTTGGCGAGACAAGTGGTCTTGAGCAACTGCCCGGAGAAGAAGACCACCCCACTCTTAGCCCAGAAGATGAACAGCTTTCGAAAGATGGGGAGGCTGAACTCAATCCTCTCGGATCGCATGTAGTAGATAAATGCTACTAGGATTGCGACCGAGTTGGGATTGAGCTGTGCGGGAACAACTCTGTAATAACGGAGGGCCTGACGCATCTCGTGCCAGAGGCGGAGGAGGAAGCCCGCCTCAAAATGCTCGAGGGGGATGGCGATCTTCCCCACTCCCGCTCGATTCACCATATCATCATTATCGGGGTTTCTCACGGTGAAGCCAGCGGGGATATAGCGAGAGGTGATCAGTTGGTACTCATCCATGGTTAAATGGTAGGGGGATATGGTGCCTCCGGATATCTTCCACATAGTGGGAGTGCCCTTTGTTCTCTCCCGGCATTGTGGTTGAAAGTTGAAGGTGAAAGCTCGGGGAGAAAGGCGAGAACGAGAGAAGGTGGTGGAAGCGAGGGAAGGTCTCAACAAGGCGCAAAATTAGCAAGAAGGAAGACAAGGGTTCTGGATCGGATAAATAAATGTTGTGGGTGGATCGGCCTATTTATAGGAAATCGTGGTAATAATGAAGTTCCCAAAAAGTCGACAGAGGTACAGTCATCATGTCCCGAGGAAACAACGCCTCATTTTCCACTCCGACACACCTTGGGCGCTTAAGCCAGCGACAAGGTTCCAGCCCTTAGATGACAATGATGAACATGCGGTTTGGGTTCGCGCAAACACAAAAATAATAGCATGAAACAGAGCAGCAGAAACAAAAATAGAAAGGGAGCTCTTGCTAGAAGAGAGCTCCATAACAAATAATAATCATAAAGTTAAGCAGTGTTTCAAATTATATAGCAAAAAGAAAAAAGGGGGTACATGCGAGAAGGGTAGGCAAGAAGATGGGGAACAGGGGGGCCGAGACTGCGCCATTTAGTACGGCTCCCAGTGCCATCGTCCTCACTTTCACCATCTTGTTCTCGGAGGAGCCCGTGGGTTGAAGTAGGAGGATAGCGTAGTGCAGCCGAGGTTGATCTGGCGCGCCTGGTCTCAGATCCGCACAATGCATCGCCTAGGGGACGACTCGGAAGTAGGCATGTCTGACCGCTCCGTCTCACTGGGGAAGTAGTCCCGCTCGAGGGCCACCAGCCTCTGCTCCACCATATCGCGATGCTCTTTTGCCGCAGCAGCGTGGACTTGCTCCCGCCGAACGAGCTTGGACAGGATAGACGCAAGCTTTTTTCGCCGCTTTTTGTCATTCCCAGCGTCATCGAGGATTTCTTCCATCTCATCAAAAGAGGGGAAGGGGGAGCTCTCAGTATCCTCCCCTTCCTCTCCTTCTACTTTTATAAGTAAATTTTTATTTAAAGAGGATAGATTTGGTGTTATATAATCTTTAACGTATATAAGTCTATCTCTTTTTTACTTACTTATATCCTGTGGATTAAGGCAAGAGTACTTATCGCATATGAGTATAGTATTTTGCAGAAAATATTAAGGGAATATTTTTCCTAGGATCGGTGTTAATTATTCTACTTTTTAGAACAGACTATTATCTTATCGAAAGAACGGAGTGGAGTTTATATTAAAAACAAAAAAATATAAAATATAAATAAGTGGTTTTATTAAGATAAGGGCTCAGAAGGTATTCCTTGATTTCAGAATTAATATGGGAGTATATTAATTCACCTATTAAAGAACAACTCTATTTCTTTATTACCTAACTTAACAAGAGGGTCCCTTTGGTAGCATTACTGACTCGAAAGTACAATCGTGGAGGCTTGCATTCAAAATGGGTTAACGATAAACGTAGTGTCTCTTCACCTTGTATATGATCAATTAAAAGTAAACCCTAGTTAGAATATCTAGGACGTAGTGTTGAAATAGTTGAAAATAATATCCAGCCCAGAGCTCCTCTTGACCAAGTGCAAATGGTTATTAGACTCTTATCAGGATGGGGCGGTATAAAGTGCAGAAAATAAAATCTACCTAACTATCTTAATCCAGGTCATAGGCTTTCGCCTTGCCTTTCATTCGAGATAGTATGAAATAATAAGGTTTTCAAAAAAAGTTTTGAAAGAAGTTTCACGCTATCTTAATCCAAGACATAAGCAGAGCTTCGCCTTTCATTCGGGATAGTATGAGAAAATAAAGTAAAGTAAAACAGAAAATAAAATTATAAAGTTTTCAGAATTTAAATTGAAACATTCTATTTTATAAATTCAAAAGTTATTATAACTTTCTGCAAAGCTTAAAAGAAAGCTAAAAAGAATTACCACTTATAGAACTCTGAATACTTGAAAGCTACTACCAGTTCTTTTTTAGAGAGCTGGGGAGTCCTAATAGTTCTTTAGGAAGCTGCTTATGTTCGAATAATTTTACAAAACTCTGGCCCTCTATTTATAAAAAAAATAAATGCTTTTGGAAAGCACTTTTGTAAAAGTTATCAAACAGCTTATGGAAAAGCTGCCAAATAGCTTTTGCAAAAGCTTAAAATCAGCTTATGGGATAGATGGTTATTGGACAGCTTGACACGTGACACTTGGATAACGATGGAGCTGACTTGGAAGTTGAGTTGGCTGGCTGTATAAGGATGGCAGGTCGGGCTGGCAGCTGGCGGGTCGGGCAGGGCTGACAGCTGGCGGGTCGGTCAATGGTCTTGGTGGGTTACAAGTCCTGACAGCTGGCAGGTCAGGCAGCGGTATTGGCGGGTTGCAGGTCCTGGCAGCTGGTGGGTCGGGCAGTGGTCTTGGCGAGTTGCAGGTCCTGTGTAACACCCCTATCCGTCACATGGCATATAGCAGTAGGTCCGGCCGGGGCCCGACGCCATATACCGCAGACAGACCGTGGAGTTACGCATCGCATTATCATACTCACAATTTATAAGACAACGTCCTACGCAACACCTAGCGGAAGCATTTTAGGTTATTAAAAAGAACCCAACAAAAAGCATGAATGTCCACTAATAATAAAACCCATAGGAATGAAACGACTAAAAAATACACAAAACAGTCCTCGGCCTTAAGGCCTTACAAACATTGTTCTCTTAATCAAATAGTGTCTTTCATACATCGGCGCGCAGGCCGGCCAAACATGAATATGAAAAACAAAACTAAATCTTCAGCCTTCAAGGGCTAGCGCTGCAACTTGGGCTTTAGCCTGCTATTTGCCGCTCGGCTCCGCAGCAGCACCTGTAAGAAGCAATCCACCGAAGAGGTGGCAATTTACACGAGTAACCGGTCAGCAATGCTGACCAAATTATGACGACCCCGTCCCGCAAATGCGGGACGGCGGTGCTCCTTCCCTGCATAACAACTAACATAGCAATATATAATTCTATATAACTATTCGCCACAAGTGTCGGCACGCACGGCCGTACACCCCGTGCTCTCAGGGCACTAATTGGTGAATCCGGTCCGGACCCGGTCCGTTCCCGCGATTCCACCGTCGTCTCGTGGACGACAATTCTCGTGAGCAAATAGCCCTTTCAGCCGAAGCCTAGGCCCGTTTCCAGCCCCCCGGGAAGTCCCATGTACTTTAGGTCGCTTCTACCGAGACCACTTGGAATGGGTAGAGTTCCACCCGCCCGTTGCTCACTTCACCACGGCCCTTTAGCCATCGGTGCGGGCCAAGTTTCTCCTCATTCCCACAATCGATCAAAACACGCACATAACCCCGTTATGTACCGATTTGCCCTCCAAGGCAACATCGTGGCGGCAATGCGATTCCGCCCAAGCTTTCCGGGTGCGCCTCGAGGTTAATCCCCAAGGATCCCTGTATGCAATCTACCGCGTAGAAATTTCGGAAAACTGAAATCATCGGCGCGGAGTCTTCTCCGAACATGCAATGCAACATCACCGATTCGGGCTAAACCCGAATAGGCTTCACACACAATGCCTACGCCCGTACTTCGATTCCGGGCTCTAACAACGGGGACTTAACATATCTACCCGAAGGGATTCCGCTCCTCAACGCTTACTCGCGAGAGGGGGATTTCCCCATGCAAAGGAAGAAGGGCGACTACACATGCCCTATGAAGAGGATCGTTACCCTTGTAGATTTTCGCGCGCCCGTCATGAAGAAGTAGACGGTTGAAAAGCTTCGCCTCGCTCTTGCCGTCGAGGATCCGGTCTCGGATCGAGATTCGGTGCTCCGGTGCTCCGCCGGCGGCCGGATCTCCTCTTCTCCTTCCTTGCTCTCCCTTCTCTCTAAACTTTTAGAAAGAGAGTCTAGGGTTTGAAATGAGGGTTTAGAACCCTTCAACCCTAAATTAAATGTTTGGGCGGACCATCCTAGGCCGTTAGATGAGATTTGATGGAAAATCGGACGGCCACGGAGTCATTTTACGGATTCTGCACCCGTCCGCACGACCAGTGGCGCACGGTCAGTGGTCGTGCGCCCTATGTCAGTGATCGTGCGTTTTCGTTAAACAGGGATTTGACATTATACTTTCATTACGCACGACCAGTGGCGCACGGTCAGTGGTCGTGCGCCCTGTGGTCAGTGGTCGTGCGCTAAGGGAAAAACTGCACAGTTCAACGCCCTTCCGCCGACGGTTACTCTACCGCGAGGCGTTAACTCCCACCGACTCCAGGACTGAACATGGGGTGTTACAACTCTCCCCCCCTTAAAAGAATTTCGTCCCGAAATTATGAATAGCAAGTAAACAACTTAAGCTTAAACGGTACCTGAGTTGAAGAGTTCGGGGTACTCCTCGAGCATGGTTTGCTCTCGTTCCCACGATAGCTCCTCACGACCGCAATTGTCCCAACGGACTTTCACCATCCTGATTTCTTTGTTCCGAAGCCGCTTGACCTCGAAATCTTCGATAGAAATGGGCTTGACTTTGGTCGTCAACCCTTCCTCAACCGGTACTTGATCAACCGCTAACACTTGCGACGGCTCTTGCACCGCCTTCCGCAATACTGAGATGTGGAATACGTCATGCAAACAACTCAGTTCCACAGATAATCTCAACCGGTAGGCCGCTTCTCCGATCCGTTCTAGAATCTCGAATGGCCCAAGGTATCTCGGACTCAACTTTTTCAAGCGTCGAACCCGTGACACCCCCTTGAACGGTTTGATCTTCAGGTATACCCATTCGCCAACATTGAACTCCACGTTCCTATGTTTGGCATTAAAATACTTAGCCTGCCTGTCCTGAGCTATAAGCAAGCGCTCTCGTATCGTTTGCACCAAAGAAGTCGCATCTTCGATCTCCTGACGATTGTAAAGTTTCGACTCACCCGTCTCCAACCATGACAGCGGCGTGCGACACTTTCTCCCATAAAGGGCTTCGAACGGTGCCATCTGGATACTTGCTTGGTAACTGTTATTGTACGCAAACTCGACCAAGTATATGTGATCCTCCCACCGTTTTCCGAAGTCCAACGCACACATGCGAAGCATGTCTTCCAATGTCCTGTTGACTCGCTCGGTCTGGCCATCCGTCTGCGGATGAAACGCCGTGCTAAACTTCAGTTTCGAGCCCAACATCTGATGTACTAGCCTCCAGTCATTGGACGTGAAGCGTCCATCGCGATCACTCACAACGCTGCGGGGCACTCCGTGCATTCGCACAATATTATCCACGTAGAGTTTTGCTAGCTTCTCCACCGGATCATCCTTCCTCATCGGGATGAAATGCGACACTTTTGTCAATCTGTCCACGATCACCCAGATGGCGTCGTTTCCCTTCTGCGATCTTGGCAATCCATGCACAAAATCCATAGATATGTCGTCGAATTTCCACTCCGGAATGGGTAAGGACTTCAAGAAACCTCCCGGCTTTTGACATTCCGCCTTCACTAGGGCGCAGGTTTGACACCTCGCCACATAAAGCGCTACATCTTTCTTCAGTCCTGGCCACCAGAATAGTTTCTTCACGTCTTTGTACATTTTTGTACTCCCCGGGTGGATTGAGTACTTGGTATGGTGAGCCTCGTACAACAATTCCTCCCGTAGATTACCCACGTTGGGGACGCACAAACGATCGTCCTTTCTGAGCAATCCGTCCTCCATCATAAATTGGGAATTTGACCCATCCAAAACACCATCCATGAGTTGCTTCATAACATCATCCACAGCTAAAGCCTGCCGAATCCTATCAGCCAGGTCATACTGCACCTCTGTCCAACTCAAACGCGCTTCGGCGCCCGTTTGTCTATCTACACAGAAGATCTCCAAATCCTCTAACTCTTGAATCAATCGTGCATCATGCACCAACAGCCAACTAGCACGTGCGGGAGTTCTGCGACTCAACGCATCTGCCACCGCATTGCCCTTCCCCGGCACATAATGAATTTTGAAGGTGTAGTCCCCCAGGAACTCCATCCACCTCCTTTGCCGCATATTCAAGTCCTTCTGATCCAGCAAGTACTTCAAGCTCTTGTGGTCGGTGTAGATATCAACTTTCACACCGTAAAGGTAGTGTCTCCACAGCTTCAGTGCATGTATCACGGCCGCTAACTCCAAGTCATGGACCGGATAATTCCTCTCGTGTACCTTCAGCTGCCGCGAGCCGTAGGCAATCACACTCCCACGCTGTAGTAGTACACATCCCAAGCCACTCCCCGAAGCATCACTGTAGATTTCGAATCCCTCGGTCCCACTCGGCGAACATAAGATTGGCGCCGTGGTCAACCGACCCTTTAACTCCTCAAAAGCTTGTGCGCACTCCGGCGACCACACAAACCTTTGATCCTTTCTTGTCAACGATGTGAGAGGTAACGCTATCCGCGAGAAGTTCTCTACGAAGCGCCTGTAGTAGCCGGCAAGTCCTAGGAAACTTCGGACTTCCGCTACCGAGGAAAGAACAGGCCACTCCCGTATCGCCACTACCTTCGCCGGATCTACCGCAATCCCTGCTCCACTAATGATGTGGCCAAGGAAAGCCACCGAGGATAACCAGAACTCGCATTTGGAGAACTTAGCATAGAGCTGGTTCCTCCTCAGTGTCTCCAACACCATGTGCAGATGTTTGTAGTGATCATCTTCGCACTGAGAGTATACCAGGATGTCGTCGATAAACACGATCACAAACTGATCCAAGTACTCTCTGAATGTTCTGTTCATCAGATCCATAAATACGGACGGCGCATTCGTCAGTCCAAACGGCATAACCGTGAACTCGTAATGCCCATAACGCGTGCTGAACGCCGTTTTAGGGATATCACTCTCCCTGATCTTCAACTGGTAGTACCCAGACTTCAGATCCAACTTCGAATAAACTGTAGACCCCACTAGCTGGTCAAACAGATCGTCGATCCTCGGAATCGGGTATTTGTTCTTCTCGGTGAGCTTGTTCAACTCTCGGTAGTCGATACACAGCCTCAGACTTCCATCCTTCTTCTTGACGAAGAGGACCGGTGCACTCCAAGGTGACGAGCTTGGACGCACGTACCCCTGATCCAACAGTTCTTGCAATTGGACCTTCAGCTCCGCCATCTCCTTCGGCGCTAGCCGATAAGGTGAGCGGGACACAGGTTTGGCACCTGGCACCAGCTCTATTGTGAAATCAATCTCTCTTTGGGGTGGAGCCCCAGGGAGATCATCGGGAAACACGTCAGGATACTCCGAAACCACCGGGATACTATCCAGACTCGCCTTAGGCTTTGCGGCCTCCACTAACGTGAAAAACAGCTCTGCTCCAGCCCGAACCGCCTTGACCACCTGAAGAGCAGACATCAGTGTCTTGCTCGCCCCTTTAAAGCCCTCGAACGTAGTCTCGCGACTAGTATTTGCCCCCAGTTTAACTTCCTTCCGACTGCAGTCAATATAGGCTCGCTGCTCTGAGAGCCAATCCATCCCAAGGATCACGTCAAACTCCGCTAGCGGAAGTAACGACGCCTGCAGATCGAATTCCTGAACCCCAATCTGAATCTTCACGAGGCATACTCTATCTACGCGCATAGAGCATCCATTGGGGAGTAGCACATCCAGTTTGTCCTTAGCCATCGAAGAAGGGACTCCGATGCGCGATACGAATTCTTCGGACATAAAGGAGTGCGACGCTCCCGTATCAAATAATGCCCTTGCTGGGCTATCGGATATCAAAACGAAGCCTAGCATAGGAAATATAAGCCTACATGCAAACAGGTAATTATTCAAATAAGGTTAAACTGCAATAATTTAACTCATACCTGTCACCACGTCAGCCTGTTTGATGGCTTCTTGCAGGCCAAGGTTGTACACCCTGGGCTGAGCTGGAGTATGGTGAGATGCGGATGACTCCGCCATCTTCCCTTTCTCTTCATAAGTTGCTCCTGGCTTTCTCTCGGACTTTGGACGTCCGCTCCAACAATCACGGGCAAAGTGCCCTGGCTTCCCACAGTTATAACAAGCACCTGGGGTGCGCGCTGTCGTTGCTCCCGAGGCACCAGAAGAGGGGGCTTGACTTGACGTCTTGGCCCTCTTATTCCACCTCTGAAACTTTGACTTCGTAGCGTTCGGCACCTTGAACTCGGGCTTCTGCACACCCAGCTCTTTCTTTCCAGAGATTCTTGCCAACTCTCGCTCCAACGATCGAGCCGAGCCGACCAAGGTTAGAAATCCTTGCGTCAACGGCCCTGATAGAAGTACCTTGAGATCATCTCGCAGTCCTTCATAGAAACGGTTCGTCTTTCGTTCCTCATCGCCAAAAGTAGGAGCTGCATAACGACTCAGCCTTGTGAACTCATGCAGATAATCATCCACATTTTGACTCCCTTGTTGCAGTCTGAGGAATTGATTTTCCAGTTCTATCTTCTCGGTCGACGGTAGGTACCGCGCCATGAACATTCTCGAGAATTCCTCAATAGAAACCTCTTCCAACTGTCTTTCGACTAGATGGTGTTGCTCCACACCGTCCCACCACAGCCTTGCCTCGCCATCCAATAAGAAAGTGGCTATGGCGGTTTTCTGATCCGCTTCGGTTCTGGTTGTCGAAAGGATCCGCTTAACGCGTGATAGCCAATCCTCCGCTTGCGATGGGGTTCCACCCCCCCGAGAATATTGGCGGATTGAAGCTCATCACGTGCTTCAGCTGACAATCCGTCGTACGCCTTGGTGGTCTAGGCTCCTCAGCCACCACAGGCACTGTCGCTCTCGCAGGTTCTTGCTCAATCTCCGGTGCTGGACGTTGTACCTGCCCTGCAGGTTGGGCATTTAGTGCGGCAAGCACCGCCTCGGTAACCAGCCGAATAGTTTCAGCAGATGGAGGTGTTGCAGGCGCTTCGCTTGGTGCCCTACTCTCCGCTGAACGTGTACGGGCTGACTGCCCTGCCCCACTCCTAGTCACCTAGATAAACAAAACCGACAAATAAGCGACATGCACATTGCTAAAAAGCAATCATTTGAACATTTAACTTGTTCAAAACTGTGTATTTTCATTCCTAAGTGGACATTCATGGGTTCTTTTTCATGTTATAACGATGACGCACGTGATAGTGCTCACCACCCCTTAAAAGAATTCGTCCGCGAATTCCAATAAGCAAGACCGAAACCGTTAGTCTGATACCAATTTGTAACACCCCTATCCGTCACATGGCATATAGCAGTAGGTCCGGCCGGGGCCCGACGCCATATACCGCAGACAGACCGTGGAGTTACGCATCGCATTATCATACTCACAATTTATAAGACAACGTCCTACGCAACACCTAGCGGAAGCATTTTAGGTTATTAAAAAGAACCCAACAAAAAGCATGAATGTCCACTAATAATAAAACCCATAGGAATGAAACGACTAAAAAATACACAAAACAGTCCTCGGCCTTAAGGCCTTACAAACATTGTTCTCTTAATCAAATAGTGTCTTTCATACATCGGCGCGCAGGCCGGCCAAACATGAATATGAAAAACAAAACTAAATCTTCAGCCTTCAAGGGCTAGCGCTGCAACTTGGGCTTTAGCCTGCTATTTGCCGCTCGGCTCCGCAGCAGCACCTGTAAGAAGCAATCCACCGAAGAGGTGGCAATTTACACGAGTAACCGGTCAGCAATGCTGACCAAATTATGACGACCCCGTCCCGCAAATGCGGGACGGCGGTGCTCCTTCCCTGCATAACAACTAACATAGCAATATATAATTCTATATAACTATTCGCCACAAGTGTCGGCACGCACGGCCGTACACCCCGTGCTCTCAGGGCACTAATTGGTGAATCCGGTCCGGACCCGGTCCGTTCCCGCGATTCCACCGTCGTCTCGTGGACGACAATTCTCGTGAGCAAATAGCCCTTTCAGCCGAAGCCTAGGCCCGTTTCCAGCCCCCCGGGAAGTCCCATGTACTTTAGGTCGCTTCTACCGAGACCACTTGGAATGGGTAGAGTTCCACCCGCCCGTTGCTCACTTCACCACGGCCCTTTAGCCATCGGTGCGGGCCAAGTTTCTCCTCATTCCCACAATCGATCAAAACACGCACATAACCCCGTTATGTACCGATTTGCCCTCCAAGGCAACATCGTGGCGGCAATGCGATTCCGCCCAAGCTTTCCGGGTGCGCCTCGAGGTTAATCCCCAAGGATCCCTGTATGCAATCTACCGCGTAGAAATTTCGGAAAACTGAAATCATCGGCGCGGAGTCTTCTCCGAACATGCAATGCAACATCACCGATTCGGGCTAAACCCGAATAGGCTTCACACACAATGCCTACGCCCGTACTTCGATTCCGGGCTCTAACAACGGGGACTTAACATATCTACCCGAAGGGATTCCGCTCCTCAACGCTTACTCGCGAGAGGGGGATTTCCCCATGCAAAGGAAGAAGGGCGACTACACATGCCCTATGAAGAGGATCGTTACCCTTGTAGATTTTCGCGCGCCCGTCATGAAGAAGTAGACGGTTGAAAAGCTTCGCCTCGCTCTTGCCATCGAGGATCCGGTCTCGGATCGAGATTCGGTGCTCCGGTGCTCCGCCGGCGGCCGGATCTCCTCTTCTCCTTCCTTGCTCTCCCTTCTCTCTAAACTTTTAGAAAGAGAGTCTAGGGTTTGAAATGAGGGTTTAGAACCCTTCAACCCTAAATTAAATGTTTGGGCGGACCATCCTAGGCCGTTAGATGAGATTTGATGGAAAATCGGACGGCCACGGAGTCATTTTACGGATTCTGCACCCGTCCGCACGACCAGTGGCGCACGGTCAGTGGTCGTGCGCCCTATGTCAGTGATCGTGCGTTTTCGTTAAACAGGGATTTGACATTATACTTTCATTACGCACGACCAGTGGCGCACGGTCAGTGGTCGTGCGCCCTGTGGTCAGTGGTCGTGCGCTAAGGGAAAAACTGCACAGTTCAACGCCCTTCCGCCGACGGTTACTCTACCGCGAGGCGTTAACTCCCACCGACTCCAGGACTGAACATGGGGTGTTACATCCTGGCAGCTTTCGGGTCGGGCAGCGGTCTTGGCGGGTTGTAGGTCCTGGCAGGTTGGGATTAAATTGGCCCAAAAAACCACAGCCTGGAGTCGAACCCGCAAACTGTTGAAACTCACAAGAACTCCCACTCCACTAGGCCAATTATCCTTTGATGCTTAAATCCTGAATATAATATATTTATAATATATAAAATACATGTTTTATTATACTATAATTCTTACAATCTTATACTATTTTAAAATATATTATATTATTTACAATATAATTAAAAACATTTTAAAAATAATATTATGCATTCGTAATAAAATTTTATTTAAAAGATAATATACATAATATTACTTATATAATAATATTTAAATATTAATAATTTTATAATTAACATATTATATTATAATTTATAAGTACATTGTAATTAATTTGTATACATTATATTAACACTTTTTCTTTAAATTATTATTATTATATGTATTATTATTATTATTATTGTAATTATATATAGATTATTAGATCCTATATATTTATATTTTAAAATAACATGACGGATCAGCTCCGTTAAGGCCGTCCAAACCGGTCGGACCTTGAACATTACCACAAAACATAATATAGTTGATAAAAGTGATGGTTAAAATTGACAAACAAACTAATTGAAGAATAAAACTAAAAACAAACCGTTGATTTAAGTTTTTACATGAAGTATTACAACCTTGAATTAGAATTGATATTAAAACATAGACCAAAATATGTATAAATAATCACTCATCAAATACCCCTATACTTAATTTTTACTATTCCATAGCAAATGTAGAGTTGAGTATATTTATAAGTTATGAAATTTTCTATTTACTATCAATTTAATTCTTCAAGATAAAATAGGTATAAAAATCCGGTGAATAAAGAGTTAAATGCTATCGTATATATATAATTGATACCAGAGTTAGAATTTATAGCTATAAAAAGTTTTGGAAAACAAATAGTAAGCACATATTAAAATAAGATATAACAAGGGTAGATTAGCTTTATGATTACTATATCTTATACGAGATATGTTGGAAAATATACATCCTATTATTTATGCTCTCTCAAAATTTTAAACAAAAATAGAATATCAACTTTGGAAGGGTGGAATTTACCTATACAACAGGCTTTTGTTGAAGTCATAGATTTTTGTATTCTATCATCTTTTTATCTAAGTTATGTGTGGTTATAACTACTAAGGAATGCAATTCCAAAGTGGCAAAAAATACGATGCAAACTTGAGTTTTTATTTGAATCAAATGTATATTTAGAGGAGCACATACTCCTTTCCATATAATCTTTTCATATTTATTGGATTCCTATGTGTACGGAATGAAATATTATTCTCATTGACATAAGATCTTTTCTTTTACTAGGAGCACATACTCCTAGATACTTGCTTACTTAAGAAAACATGCCAAGTAGAAATAAATAAATATTCAAGAGTTGGATACAAATTTTTGAGAGCAACTATAATAGTTTGTATTTCCTATATTTCGATAAGAATGGAGTAAGGATAATTACAGTCTAAAATTGTTTGGTGAATATAACATGTTTTATTTCTATTATATATATATGTATTTTTAATATATTAAAGCAGGCTTGCTAAAATAATAACTCTGATTTTAATGAAATTTTCAAGATAGGGTTTACAAGTTTATTCCAGATATTTATATCTATCTAGTTATGAGAAGGAGTAGTAAATTTAAAAATTGAATAATTTGTATTTTTATCAACGCAGATTTTTGGAATATATATAAATAGTATGGTTTTGAAAGTTTTGACTTGTTTTGGATGAGTAATAAAATAAACAATGTTTTTATTTAAAAGGAAAAATATAACATACAGCTGATAATAATTGCAGCTAAAAGCACCCCATACTTATGTTAGGCATAGGTATGAAGGGACAAATAAAGACAAAAAAAACATATGTACAGAATCTACAAAAGCATAAAAGATGGAAATATATAAGTGAATATATATTTCGAGGTTATGAAGTAGTGTAGGGTTAGGTTCTTTTTGAAAAGGGTCCCTAGTAAAATATAGTTTTAAACGATGTCCGTTTACTTTGAAAGTTCCTAGTTCAGGGTTAGAAATAAGAACGGTCCTATATGGCGAGATTTGTTTTACAGTAAAGGGTCCGGTCCATCGGGATTTTAATTTTCCTGGAAATAATTAAAGGCGTGAGTTATATAGTAGGACAAGATCACCTGGTGAAAAAGATTTTGGAAATTCAATTTTCCTATCATGATAAAACTTAGATCGCTCTTTATAAAATTTATTATTTTTATAGGCATTTGCACGCCATTCCTCAAGTTCATTGAGTTGAAATTTATGTTGTTCGGTGGATAAGATTGTATCTAAGTTAAGAAATTTTAGCGCCCAGTTGCGCGATGTCTTAATTCTATAGGTAGGTGACATGCCTTTCCATATACTAAACGATAAGGTGTACAACTGATCGCAGTTTTGATTGTTGTACGGTACGCCCAAAGTGCATCATCTAATTTGAGGGACCAATCATTTTGATTGGTATTTATAGTCTTTTCTAATATGTGCTTTAGTTCGCTATTGGCTACCTCCACTTGGTCACTTGTTTAGGGGTGATTAGCAGTAGCGAGTTTATGAGTAACTCCATATTTGGCTAACACTTTAGCCATCTGGGTGTTACAAAAATGAGTACCTTGATTGCTAACTATATCCCTAGGCGTGCCAAAACATGAAAATAAGGATTTCAAAAATTTAATGACGACTCTCGTGTCAGCGGTGGGAAAAGCTTGCGCTTCAGCCCATCGTGAAACATAATCGACCGCTATTAAGATATAACGATTTTTAAAAGAAGGAAGTAAAGGGCCTACAAAATCTATGCCCCACAGATCAAAAATTTCACATTCTAAGTAAAAATTTTGGGGCATTTCGTCCCGACGAGAAATGTCACCTGACCGTTGGCAGCGGTTGCAAACGCTTACCAATTGTTGTGTGTCCTTGAATAAAGTAGGCCAAAAGAATCCTACTTCAAGGGCTTTACATTCAATCCGGTTGGCTTTATAATGTCCGTCGGTTGGTCCTTCGTGGCAGTGCCGTAGTACTTTTTGTACTTCCTCGTTCAAAATACATCTTCTAATTACTTGGTCGGCACAGACTCGGAATAAATACAGGTCTTTCCAAAAGTAGTTTTTTAAGTCAGAAAAGAATTTCCTCTTTTCTTGAATTGTAAAAGCTTTTGGAAGGACTCGGGCTACTAAATTGTTAGCCAAGTCTGCGAACTAAAGAGTAGAAGAGTTTGTTACCTTTTTGAGGGCGAGGTGACTTTCTTCAGGGAATTTATCTTCGATTTCGGCTTCCACTAGTGTATCTGTTACATCATTCTCTAATCGAGAAAGATGATCGGCTGTTGAATTCTCAGCGCATTTCTTATCTCGGATCTCTAAATCAAATTCTTGTAATTAGAGAATCCAACGTAATAAATAGGGTTATGCGACTGCCTTGGTTAGTAAATATTTTAAAGCAGAATGGTTTGTAAAAACTATAACTTTCGATAACATTATATAAGATCTAAACTTATCAAATGCGAATATAATCGCCAGTAGTTCCTTTTCCGTGGTCGTGTAATTGGTTTGTGTGGATGTGAGAGTTTTACTTGCATAATTGATAGGATGAAAATATTTGTCTACTCGCTGTCCTAAGACAGCTCCTACCACATAATCCCTCGAGTCACATATGATCTCAAAAGGAAAGGACCAGCCCGGGGCTACTAAAATAGGAGAGTTGATAAGTTTTTCCTTTATAATGTTGAATGCTACTAAGCATTCGTTATTGAATATAAATGGAGCTTCTTTTTCTAGTAAATGAGTTAACGGTTTTGTTTTTTTAGAGAAATTTTGAATGAACTGTCTATAGAAACCTGCATGGCCTAAGAAACTTTGAATAGATTTTACATTTGTTTGAGGAGGAAGTTTTTCAATTATTTCTACTTTGGCCTTATCGACCTCGATTCCCTGGGAAGAAATTTTATGACCGAGAACTAAACCTTTGTAGACAATAAAGTGGCATTTCTCCCAGTTTAACACTAAATTCGTGTCTTCATAACATTGAAGAACACGAGCGAGGTTATCTAAACACATATGGAATGAGTCTCCAAATACGGAGAAATCTTTTATAAACACTTCCATAACATCCTCTACTAACTTGCCAAAAATAGCTAGCATACATCTTTGAAATATAGCTGGCGCATTACAAAGTCCAAACGGCATTCGCCTATAGGCGAAAGTACCAAAGGGGCAAGTGAACAAAGTTTTCTCTTGGTCTTCAAGGGCTATAGGGATCTGTAAATACCCTGAATAACCATCGAGAAAATAATAATATGAGTGACCCAAGATTCGGTCTAATATTTGATCTATAAATGGTAGTGGAAAGTGATCTTTATGGGTGGCATCATTTAATTTTCGTTAGTCAATGCACATCCTCCAACCCTTAACAGTATGTGTTGGAATTAGTTTATTATTAGCGTTTGGCACTACCGTTATACCGCCCTTCTTAGGGACGACTTGTACGGGACTAACCCATGTGCTAACTGAGATTGGATAGATAATTCCTGCATCTAATAATTTCATCACTTCAACTTTTACGACATCCTTCATATTAGGATTTAAACATCGTTGGGGCTGGATAGATCTACGAGGGTTATCTTCAAGAAATATTTTATGCGTACAAAAAGATGGGTTGAGTTCTTGTATATTAGAAATTTTCCATGCTAATGCATGGTGATGTTATTTTAACACTTCTATTAATTCAGACATTTTCTTATCATTTAATTCGGCAGAAATGATAACAGAGAGTTTAGATTCAGCTTCAAGGAAAACGTTTTTTAAACGTGCGGGAAGTTTTTACAGCTCAAGGGTTGGTGGTTTTTCATACGAAGTTGGGGTTTTTAGAGTTGTAGAAGTTAAGGATATAAAAGGTTCTAAAGGGTCATCGGTAGGCATTTCTTGTGAAAGTGGTAAGTCTTCCAAGTACGATTCTTCTACAGTTATTAAAAGTAAATCAGAATAGGGAAAACCATTTTCCTCAAAAGAGTCTTCCGCATGATAGCAGGAATCGTCGTTTATTAAAGAATTTTTCATAGAGGGATCTATATCGATCGTAACCTCATCATCTACTACTCGTAAGAGAAGTCTACCATTACTTACGTCTATTTTGGCGTGAGAGGTTACGAGAAAATGATGACCGAGAATTATGGGAACATCAGCGTCTTCCTTTATGTTAAGTATAACAAAGTCTATCGAGAAGATAAACTTGTATATTTTGACCAGAACATCCTCTACTATCCCTATTGGATATTTAATAGAACGATCTGCTAACAAGATGCTAGTTTTAGTTGGGCTTGTGTTTCCTAATCCTAGTTTATGAAAGAGCGAGTAGGGAATTAAATTTATGCTAGCACCTAAGTCTGCTTACGCATCTTTTATTAATAGATTACCGAAGAGATACAGGATGGAAAATCGTCCCGGATCGTTTAATTTATGGGGTAGTTTATGTAATAAAATGGCTTAACTTTCGGCATTAAGGAAAACTCTCAAAATATCTTCGAGTTTCTTTTTATCTGAAAGTAACGCTTTTAAATATTTTGTGTATTTAGGCATCTGTGCAATTGTCTCGGAGAAAGGTATATTTATTTGAATTTGTTTAAGCATTTTTAGAAAATTTTCATACTGTTCATCTTCTCGCTCATCCTTTAATTTTGAAGGGTAAGGTACAACAACATGAGGTGGAACAATTCGCGGGGGTTTAGGAGCCAGAGACGTAATAGGAGGTGGTGTAGGAGGGCTAACCGTAGTTTCTTTTTCTACCCTAACGGGTGGTGGTAGCTCCCTCCCACTTTATAGTTTGATGACTTGTCAACTTGGTGGGTAACTGGAATGGACAGTTTCCCGCAGATTTGGTTCCGTATTTCCTGAAAAATTACAAGGTTGGCATTCTGATAGCATTTTTTATAGTTGTCCAATTTGTGTTTTTACGTTTTTAATTGATCCGGTCAGGTTCCGGATATTGGACTCATTTATACTGACATATTTCATGAATATGTCTTCTATCGGGGTTGGCCTAAATTGGTGCGGTTGTAGTGGTAGTGTCTGTGGTTGTGGGGGTTGCGGTGCAAATCCAATTTGATTTACAATCGGAGGGCGTTGAGAATTATTGGGGTTGCTCTATGAAAAATTAGGATGATTCCTATATCCTTGATTGAAAGAATTATTATTATTATTCTGATTATAGGAAGGTCTATATGAGTTCCCCATATAGTCGACTTCTTCATTATTATTATTAGTTGACTTAGGCGGATTCCAAGATATAGAGGCGGAGGAAGCACTCTTCCCTACCACTCGCCTAGTCAGATACTCTACTTGGAGAGCTAAGTTTGAAGAGGAGTCAAGCGCATAGAGCCCAGCTTGTTTAGGGCGTGACCACGATAAGTTCCACCGGTACGCATTCATGTCCATCTCCTCAAATATGGTTTGAGCGGCCTCAGGGGTTTTGTTATTGAGCGTGCCCCCAGCAGCAGCATCAATGGCTTGTCGGGTCTGAGTGTTCAGACCGTTATAGAATGTCTGTACTTGGAGCAAAGTTGGTAGCGTAAGATGTGGACATCGACATAGGTATTCTATAAATCGTTCCCAAATCTCATAGTGAGACTCGGACTCGCCTTGCACAAAGGAACAAATATCCGCACGCAGACGTGCAGTTTTTATAGGTGGAAAGTACTCTGTGAAGAATTTCTCGGTCATGTAAGCCCAAGTGGTGATAGATCCTCTAGGGAGAGAAGCTAACAACTATTTGGATTTCATTCGTAGCGAAAAAGGAAATAAGCGAAGACGGATGGCTTCATCAGTGTTGCCATTTATCTTAAATGTGTCGCAGATTTCTAAAAAGTTTGACAAGTGCGTGTTTGGATCTTCGTCGGGCAATCCATCGAATTAAATGGAATTTTGGATCATTTGGATTATATTTGATTTAATCTCGAAGTTATTATTAGCAATTGTTGGCCGAACGATACTAGACCCGGTGTCATCTAAATTGGGTCGTGTATAATAAGACATGGTCCTTTGGGGGACCACCTGTAACGGCCTCCCCAGCACCATGCTCGCAAGGACGGCCGCCGGCACCCCTAGCACCACGCTCGAAAGGGTTCAGCCTAACCAGGTTTGCAGACCATGCACCCCAACCCCTCTCCGCGCCTGTTTTTCAGCAGCGGCAGGTTGTTGCCACTGGGATCGAACCCAGGACCTTGATAAGAGACTCTTTACCACAGCTCTCATCACAGACTGAGCTTCAGCTCAGTTGGTGATGAGAGCTGTGGTAAAGAGTCTCTTATCAAGGTCCTGGGTTCGATCCCCAGTGGCAACAACCTGCCGCTGCTGAAAAACAGGCGCGGAGAGGGGTTGGGGTGCATGGTCTCCAGACCTGGTTAGGTTGAACCCTTTCGAGCGTGGTGCAGCTCAGTTGGTGATGAGAGCTGTGGTAAAGAGTCTCTTATCAAGGTCCTGGGTTCGATCCCCAGTGGCAACAACCTGCCGCTGCTGAAAAACAGGCGCGGAGAGGGGTTGGGGTGCATGGTCTGCAGACCTGGTTAGGCTGAACCCTTTCGAGCGTGGTGCTGGGGGTGCCGGCGACCGTCCTTGCGAGCATGGTGCTGGGGAGGCCGTTACAAAAAGTGCACTTTTTGTAACGGCCTCCCCAGCCGTCGGCACCCCCAGCACCACGCTCGAAAGGGTTTAGCCTAACCAGGTTTGCAGACCATGCACCCCAACCCCTCTCCGCGCCTGTTTTTCAGCAGCGGCGGGTTGTTGCCACCGGGGATCGAACCCAGGACCTTGATAAGAGACTCTTTACCACAGCTCTCATCACTAATTGAGCTGCAGATCAGTTGGTGATGAGGAGTGGCTTGAAAACTCCTTATCAAGGAGGTCTCGGGTTCGATCCTCGGCCTCAACAACCCGCCTGTGAATGGAGAGGCGTTGGGGTGTATGGCCTGCAGGCTTGAATGTGATAGGCTTACTGCCAGTAGTGGGCCCGGGTCTGGACTACTGGTGGGCCGGCGGTGCCAGCTGGGTCCCGCGGGTTGGCGGGCCTGGACCGTTACATAGAGTGTCGTCTCCCTACGGGTAGCATTGTGGAAGTAACAAGTGCGCTGTTGACCATCACTAGTTGGAATGAGATTGAGATGAGTAAATTAGACGGTTGGGCTTAGCCCTCGGTGTCCACGTCCCGAGGCTCCTTCCACATTTGATGGATGGTTGGGCTTGGTCCTCGGTGTTCACGTCCCGAGGCTCCTTCCATGCCACGATATTATGAAATTGCATGTGGTGTGAGTCGACACGTAGTGTCGTAATCCCGGGTTAAGGATAGTGTGGCAGGTCTACGGGGTCGCCAATCGTCACACCGATGGGAGTTGACAGCTAGACCTTGGACGGTTGGGCTTGGTCCTCGGTGTTCATGTCCCGAGGCTCCTTCCGTGCCAAGTGAACGGTATGGCTTGGTCCTTGTGTTCATTTCCGAGGCTCCTTCCGTGTCACACATAGGCCAGTTTGGGGCTAGGATCTTGGTGCTCATTTACCCAAGAGAACCCACTGAGCCGTAGTACGCATGTGAGCTCCGTTGTTGTGTTCTTAGCATTGAGGCGTACGGAGGCCTAGGCAAGGTAGTGTGGATACAAGCCTAGTAGTGGAGATGCCCGCTCTACTGTCACCGTTTGGCCACGACGGTTGACACCTAAGAGGTTAGCTACCTGCTCGAATAGTGGGAACTTTAAGTATGTGTCGACATAGCGATTGCATGTGCTTGATCATGGGTGTCTAATTGCATTGCATACATAGCATTGCACTTCATTACATACACAAGACCCTCATCGTATAAGTTTGTATGGGCACTCCTATACGATGAGTTACTTATTGTTGAACGACCCTCAACTTATATGCTTGTATGGGCATCCATATAAGTTGAGTTACTTACTGTTATAACATTTTACTCTCTTGCTGTTGTAGATGGTAGAATTGTAGAATAAGAGCTTGTTCATTTATACACTACTTTTATTGCTACCTATGATTTGTATACTTACTTCACCTGCTTGTACTACTGTTTTATATATATTGTACCTGTTCCTTTCTTCGCCCGGTGCCGAGGAGTCGCCGGGGGAGCGGATGTGAAGCCACTTAGTCTTTATGACTAACGGTTGCTATGTCTTCATTTTTAGGAGGAAACCCCGCAGGTGGAGCAGCAGGCTATGCAGCTGGACAGCCAGGCCAGGAAGATAGGGCCTTAGGGGACGGTACCGTCGCTACCGTCGGTTACAGATGTGAGTGAGAGAGATTTTGTTGTAGCCCTTCGGGGCAATTCTATTTACGTACTCTGATTATGTAGAAGCTTGTTTAGCTTCTCTTTTGTTGTACTTATGGACTTATGCTTGGTGTGGGTTGACTTATTTTATTATTATGGTTGGGTTGGCATTTATATGTTGATATTGGTTGAATCCGGCAGGATAGGCGTCTTGTGGTACAGGCTGGCCCGAGTGTTAGTGTTACCGCAAGGCGGCTGTTCTGGGCATAAGACCCCTCTCGTGTTGTGTCTTGTGTTTCGGGAGGGGAGTCTTACACAAATATGGGGAGATTGTTGGATCCCTTGTTTTGATTTGTGCTAGGTTCACTAATAGGTTATTGACCCATCATGTATAGCCTAGGGTCAATTTGTTAGTTCTAAGATCTAGGTCAGTCTGACTAGGTTTGACAATCTTTGATCCAGCCTTCACAAGACTCCAGAGACTCAGACTTAGAAGAATTCCAGGTTTGAAGAATTCAGAAAATCAGTTCGAAGTTCTTAGAACTCAGCTCGATGATCATCGATCGCAGATCGACGAACTCATAGTTTCAACTGTGAGCTGAGCTCGACGAAATATGAGCTCAGGTCGACGAACTCCCTCTTCTCTCAGTTTCTCTTGTCGACGAAATTCTACCTCAGATCGACGAACTTGGAGCTCATCTTTTGCAGTTTTTCTCCAGATCAATTTTCTCTGAGCTAAGCTCGATGAAGATTATTTATCAGCTCGACGAACTTTGAGTTCAGGTCGACGAAATCTGTTTTGAGTTCGACGATTTCTGGCAGTATCAGTTTTGGCGATTTCTCTGTCATTTTGATTTCAATTGGTATTATTCTAAGGCAGTAATTCTCTGATAATTAATGCTTTTATTCTCAAAAATATAGTCGTTGCTTGGCAGCATTAATTATGGATTTCACATAGTAAATTACTTGATTTATTTACTGGGACAGTTGAGGAAACACATTAAAGACAAATTCCAGTCGTTTTAACTCCCAGAATCTCAGCAACAAATCAAGGATAATATTCAAAATTAAATAGCTGGAAATCCTCTCAAAATATATGAAGATCTTTTTCAAAAAGAAGCAGAACAAGAGATCTTTACACAAAGAATTTTTACAGACAACTGATACAGAGAATAGTATTGTCATCTACAGGAAATTGAAGAAGAAAAAAACACACAGATCTCTAGTATTCTTCAGTTTCTGCTTTAGGCTTCACAAGGAAAACTCATCAACACCAGTCCAAAAAGCTTCTGAAAATCTTCTTCAATCTGAAGGCCTACACCCTGTGAAAAGCTCTCATCTTCATGAACCATTTTCATCTCAAGGGGAGCTTTGACAACAGCATCCACTAAAGCCTTCTTAGCTATTTTTGAGAAAGAGAAGACAACATCACGTTTCATTTTCCACTATAAAAAGGGTTCCTAACTCCCTTCAAAAGTTATCAACTGGTTGACAAATCTCCTTATCAAAAGACTTTGATTGGTTTTTGGGCACCTGATCAAAAGCTCAAAGGGTTGTGAGATCTCCCTTGAAATAGATCTTGTGGTGACAAGGCACCAGAGCAAAAACCTGTGGTGTCGTCTGGTAAATTCCTACCAGGTTGGTAGAAGAGTGGATGTACCCAATTTTGGGGAACCACTATAATTTTCTTGTGTCGTCTGGTTATTCCTTTCTTTATTTCTGCTGTGCTGTGATAGTTTATTTTTCTTACCTCTCTCATTAGATATACTACTATCACTTATTTTAATTCCGCTATAAAAACAAATCAAGTTTTTAAAATACTCTATTCACCCCCCACCCCCCTCTAGAGTTAGTCAGATATATCCCCCTCACTTTCAGATCCAATTCTACACTCGCACAATCGTTCAACGCCGCGCACACATTATACAATTCAATCAATTAGATGCTAGCATACAGGTAGCCAAACCGATTAGGATCGAATAAGGGCTATAAAACCAATATTCTTTTTGGCTAAAAGGACCAACCCGGTCCGATCGAGCGAAGGTTGTACCCTAAGAGATCTACCAAATGTAACGATTCGGAAAAAAGTAGATCTCTCCCAACTAAAGAAAACGAGACTCGCCAATCCTTTCGAATGTAAATGAAACTTAAGAAGTACTACAAAGTCAATTGAAAGAAATCCACGAAAATTCAATGCTATCAAAACTTAACGACAAGAATTCCACCACAAAAATTAAACGAGAGGGAAACACACATAGAGTAGAAATATTTCGTTACCCAATCGGAATGGATGATTCTGATTTCTCTACTTGGACCGTTCTTCAACGGCTCCGCCGGAGTCACGTCGGATGGAGAGTAACTTGTTTTCCTTCGTCGCTTCACGCCAGATTTGGAAAATACACAAAGAGGGATCTTTGGTGCTTGGCCGAATTTCTTCAATGGAGGGAGGTCGGTTTTTTGAAGGGATAAGAGGGGTCGGGTTTTTGTGAGAGAGGAGGTGGTCGGGTTTGTAGGGTTGTAGGGAGGAGGCGGCTTGGAGGAGGGCCGAAACCTAGGTGGTAGGTGGTGGCCAGTGGCTAGGGGAGAAAAGGTGGCCGACTTGATGTAAAGGAGGGGAGGGCTCGGGTTTGTAAGTGGAGGGAGGTGGCTGGCAACTATGGAGGGAGAGGGTGGCTCAGGTTGATAGGAAGGAGAATAAAGAGTGGAAGAGGAATAAGAAGATGTTGCCAAGAAGCAAAGGGGAGAGGAGGAGGGGAGTGGTCGGCGGCCAAGATTGAAAAGGGCAAGGGCCGAATTTTTCAAGAGAGGAGAAAGAGAGGGGAAAACCAATTAGGGTTCAAATTTCTTTTCATTCATTAGCCAATCAATATGAGAACAATACATGCCTATATATAGTCTTACATCAATGTTATGGCTATATGTAGCCCACAATTAAAATGAAACACACCCATTAACTTAAAACATTACATGAAAATGAAATAAACATTGCAATAAAAAGAAACGCTTCAAATAATTATTATTAGATTGGTTTGCGCCAAGGGCAGATATTATGGCTTCGCTCCACATGGTCATCATGGCGCCGCAAGTCTTTATTTGGAGGCAGAGAAAGAACTTCCGTAAGCACGCCGTCATCGTCTTCTACATGTTGAGGTTTTTCGTCTCCATCAATCCTCCCCTGCTTAAAACTACTCATCACCGATGAGTTGGTCTTAAAGTACCGAGGTAGGAGAGCATCATCTAAAAGAACCACCTCCGCTTCCAGAAACCAAGAGTCAGCGGAGGCCGGACGATCACGCCATCAAACATGTGGCGGCAGAAATCACCACTTGGAGAGGAGAGCACTTCAATCTAGAGTATCCTTTCATGCAAAAAGGTGGTCCTGGGGAACCTTGGAAAAGCATTAGGCAATAAAGGAGAAAAAGTTTCTACATCAAAAACCAACGTACCTCCAGTGAAGACCGATGAAGAGAGCGATCCAGGCACAAGCTCACTACCCAAACCATAAGAAAACAAAGTGGAACCAATGGACAGGCAGATTATTCAAGTGGTGGAGAAACATATGGCGTTAAATCAGAAACATTAAAAATATGGGCAATAGCCCAATCAGTGGATAACTTCAAATGATATGCGTATTCTCCCAATTTTTTTACTATCTGAAAAAGGTCTAGCTTGCCAACTCGCCAACTTTCTATAGTGCCCGAAGGCAACCATTTAGGTATGAGACGCACCAAAACTAAATCGACAACCTCATAGTGAGATGCTCTTTTATGTAAGCTAGCATGAAATTGATAAAATGTCATTTGTATGGTTAGCGCTTCACTAATGTGCTTATATAATTTATGAACATGAGAGGCATAAACTTGTGCGAGTTGACTTGTCTTATAAGACAGTGGTAATGAAATCAAGTCAAAAGGAACATGTGCTTTATATCCGTGCACGATCTCATTCGGCGAGCAAATAGCATGTGAATAATAATAAGACGCAACTTGATTGAGTAATTTTTAAAAAGTGCGCCTAAGTATATTACTACCGTGAGGTGTGAACCCATGTGCTATGTGACTCAACCCAAATATGGAGGATAAAGGGGTTAAGTCAGGGGGTACGGGAACCTTATAATCAAAGATGACTTTCATTGGCTCCAAAGTCGCAGTTCTAAATTTATATTTAAAATTTTCACGCTTGGCATGAAGATATGCCAAGGGGAAAAACTCATCATTAATAATAGAGTTGTACGCTCCTGGGTGTGAAAAGATGTGCAAGCGATTCAACTCATGGTTCCTAATCGTGGGCACTAACGGGTGGGAATGAGGGTCATAAAAAGGTGATGGATAAATGCGTGCGACCGGGTGTGGTATATAACTATGTGAAGGAGACATCACATCCAGAGGCACAATAGCCAAAGAAGCAGAAATAGATGAGGATAGAACCGTAGTCAGACATGCAGAGAAAGGAATAGTCAAATGTGACGCGTAGTCAGATCTACACGGTGCAGTGAATAGACTAAAAACTAGCATGCTAAACTTACTGAGATCTAAGCACTGAGACAACGCCAATGTAGGAACTAATAGAGTGGGCGCGTCACAACAACTAAGTCTAGGACTACCGATTTCACGTCCTAAAATGCTAACTAATGGGGGAACAAAAATAGGAGGAAGGGTTGGTAAAATCAAACCGGGATAAAATCCAAATCAGAATTAATTTCACCTATCGGTGATAACATCAATGAACTCTCAGTCGGGGGTAAAACCAAAGAATCGTCCAAAAATACCACTTCCTCGCTTGTAATTTCTTCCAACACACTACACAAGTCATTCAATTCATAATCGTTAACGGTCTCAGAAATGGGCAAAATCAAACCCGATGAAAATTTTAATTCAGATTGAGCTTCAGACAAAGGTGGTAACATCAAATAACTATTGTTCGGGCTTGCAGCGCTATTATTATCCAAACATAACCTTCTCACATAAGGTGAGTCTTCCCAATCAGTTGGGACATCCATTAAGTCAGGGTCATCAATGACAATAGAGAAATCATCACTCACAGGCTCCTCAGGAAAGTCAGATAAAGTCTTAGTAGGTGTAATCGTAGGCTCTAACGCGATGGGGATCGTATCCTGAAGAGGGCACTCAATACTAGGGTGAACAGACACAACGCTAGTAGGGCACGTAATAGGCAAAAAGATACTCTCATAGATTGGACTATCATCATCATCCCAAACATCGTATTCTAGATCACTAGGTATGCCTTCATTGTCAGAATCGTCAGGCACTATCGTACTAGAAGGAATACTGTCACCTAGCTTGCCAACTTCAGCAACCAGAGATTCAATATCCACATCAGAATCCTCAGAGGTATCAGTCACTATCTCAATGGGCTTATTCATCGATACTAAAGCAGCAGACACCCTAGTAGTAACCTCTTTCGAATTCAAATTTTGGGGTCTAATTAGTTTATGTTCCCTTGAGGTGGGGATAGGTATACTTTGGGTATTACTACCTCTCTAGGGATTGGATCTATCCTGAGGAGTAGGGTCACTCCTATAAGCAGATATGGGTCTAGTACCGTAACTATTATTACTAACGGGTGTGGTTCTATTAGTGCGTAGTTAGTAGGGATCAAATTGATCCGAGAGTAGGCTACGCATGTGCGGCCAAGCATAATGATAGCTACCAACACGACGCTCTATGTTTAACCAAAACCACTGGGCATGACCTACTAATCGCTCTCGGGCAATGTTAACCTTTTTGTGGTCATCCCATAAGCGACAATTAAAATAATTTTCTAATCCCTTAAGCCAATCTCTAAAAATTTATAGACATCCTAAACCGTCATAAAAAGGATAAATATGATGTGGCCTAGGGGGTGGTGCTACTTGGCTAGCCTTTAGTTGTGCAATCAAAACCTTAATCTCATCCACTACAGGGGACCGTATTGGTTTCCTAACGTTCGTCATGGAACCAAAAGATTTTACTCGGGAAACATTAACGTCATAGACCATTTTAGTGAGAACTGGAGAGAATATCTCACCCGAAGCTGGTGCACATGCTATGAATAAATAATCTGTCCCTATTTAATTTTCAAAGATGTAATTGTTCGCGCTAATTACTTAAGGTAATAGATATTTTTATTTTATTTTCTTGCTATAAATAATATGAAGATGATTAAAAAAAAATTTTATGTTTGCTGAAATAATAAAAATATAGGTCGCTATTTGCAGACCAAAATTAAAATTTTATAATGATCTAATAAAAATAATGGCTTAATAAAAATAAAATATTTTTTTGATTTCTTACTAATAAAGTGATGGAGAATTTACAGAATTTTATTTTTTTGAATTTTGAGGAAAACTGAAAATTTTAGGCTGCTATTTGCAGACCAAAAATTTAAAATTTGATTTATATGTTGTGCAATGAAACGGGCAAATGCGTGTCGGTGCTCAAAGCAAAAGGGGGAGGGGGCCAATTAGGAAATTGATGTGAACCTCCCTCTAATACCAAATTGATACAGGCTTACACGTTGACAATGAATATATCTATGGAAGAACACGTATGCCTCTCTTCGATCCAATTCTACACTCGCACAATTGTTCAACGCCACGCACACGTTATACAATTCTATCAATTAGATGCTAGCATACGAGTAGCCAAACTGATTAGGATCGAACAAGAGCTATAAAACCAATATTCTTTCCATCTGAAAGGACCAACCCGGTCCGATCGAAGGAAGGTTGTACCAAAAGAGATCTACCAAAAGTAACAATTAGGAAAACGGTAGATCTCTCCCAACAAAAGAAAACGAGGCTCGTCAATCCTTTCGAATGTAAATGAAACTTAAGATGTACAATAATGTCAATCGAAAGAAATCCACGAAAATTCAATGCTATCAAAACTTAACAACAAGAATTCCACCACAAGAATTAAACGAGAGGGAAACATACATAGAGTAGAAATATTTCGTTACCCAACACGAATGGATGATTCCGATTTCTCTACTTGGACCCTTATTCAATGGCTTCGCCGGAGTCATGTCGGATGGCGAGTAACTTATTCGCCTTCGTCGCTTCACGTCGGATTTAGAAAATACACAAAGAGGGATCTTTGGTGCTTGGTTGAATTTCTTCAATGGAGGGAGGTTGGTTTTTTGAAGGGATAAGAGGGGTCAGATTTTAATGAGGGAGGAGGTGGCCGGGTTTGTAGGGTTGGAGGGAGGAGGCGGCTTTGAGGAGGGATGAACCCTAGGTGGTAGGTGGTGGTCGGCGGCTAGGGGAGAAAAGGTGGCCGACTTGATGTCAAGGAGGGGAGGGCTCAGGTTTTTAAGTGGAGGGAGGTGGCCAACAACTATAGAGGGAGAGGGTGGCTCGGGTTGATAGGAAGGAGAATAAAGAGAGGAAGAGGAATAAGAAGAGGTGGCCAAGATGCCAAGGGGAGAGGAGGAGGGGAGTGGCTGGCGGCCAAGAAGGAGAAGGGCAAGGGCCGAATTTTTTTCAAGAGAGGAGAAAGAGAGGGGAAGACCAATTAGGGTTCAAATTTATTTTCATTCATTAGCTAATCAATATGAGAACCATACATGCCTATATATAGGCTTACATCAATGTTATGGCTATATGTTGCCCCAAATTAAAATGTAACACACACATTAACTTAAAACATTACATGAAAATGAAATAAACATTGCAATAAAAAGAAACGCTTTAAATAATAATTATTAGATTGGTTTGCGCCGATGGCAGATATTATGGCGTCGCTCCATATGGTCATCATGGCACCGCAATTCTTTATTTGGAGGCAGAGAAAGAACTTTCGTAAGCACACCGTCATTGTCTTCTACATGTTGAGTGTCGTCATCTCCATCACATATGCCTTAGTGAAAGCGAATGCCAGAAGTATGGAGGTTTCCTGAAGTCACTACCGATTCCGGAATGGAAGTTTGATTATATTTCAATGGATTTCGTACACGGTTTGCTGAGATCTTAACGCAGTAACGATTCGATTTGGGTGATCGTAGACCGGTTGACTAAAGTAGCACACTTCATTCCAAATAAGAGGGACGATTCAGTGGAAGTCCTGGCTAAGCTTTATGTTGAGCAAATCGTACGATTGCACGGTGTTCCCCGTAGCATCGTAAGTGATCGAGATGGGCGCTTCACTTCGAATGATACGATTTTAATCCATAAGTTATTTGGGACAATATTAACCTTCAGTACGGCCTTTCATCCACAAACGGATGCCCAGACTGAGAGAACCAATAGAACGATGGAGGATATGCTCTGAATGTGCGCCTTGGATTTCGGGAAGAGATGGGAAGATCATCACTATATGGTATAGTTTGCCTATAATAATAGCTATCAGGTTAGCATAAATATGGCCCCATTTAAATTTTGTATGGTAGGAAATGCAGTACACCATTAGCTTGGGCGGAAACAGGCGAGTCAAAAATATATAAGAATAAAGAAGTTGAAGAAGCTAATTCGACGATACGCTCTATCCGGGAGAGGCTACTGATAGCCCAAGATAGGCAAGCAAAGTACTACAATTCCAAGCATCGGAATGTGAAATTCACGATGGGCGATTGGGTATATTTAAAAATCAATCCATTCAAAGGCGTGTTCAGGATTCGGCACTTGAAAAAGTTAAGCCTGAGGTATTGTTGGGTATTGTATCCACAATTACCTGGATTTGAGGAAGCCTCCTGTCTAGCTAAGATGAATCCACAATGTATTTGATGATATATTTAAAGTTGTGCTTGCAGTTATTCCATGCTAAGTACACACCAATGTCAGGGTGCAGTGGGTCAATATACACGGGTCTGCACAACGTAATCCCTCGTTGAGTAGATCAGTGTGTTGGCCTACGTGTACTCTCTCTATTGGAGTGTACTTACTTTCAAGTATAGGGCTGAGAAAGATCAAGAGCAGACAAGGAGCAAGGATGGGTCAAAGCAACTCACGGGAAGAAAGACGGAAATCATCTAAGTAGAAATCGTTGAGAATCACTAAGTGATTCTCGCCGATTCGACGAGAATCACTAGTGATTCTCGCCGAATCGTCGAGAATCACTCGTTGATTCTTGCCGATTGCTGCCGGCTGTCTCAACGCCGTCTTGATTTCTGCTTAAGGCAGAATCGTCGAGAATCACTAGTTGATTCTCGCCGAATCGTCGAGAATGACTTTGCATTCTCACCGATTCGTCGAGAATGAATGATGATTCTCGCCGATTCTCTCTGGATGGCAAGATCTTCAGCCAGAATTCTGCTCGCTGGACTGGACCAAATATTTAGGCGTTGTTTTGAACCGAATTTAGGGTTTCTTCTGGTGGGGCCCACAACGGTCATAAAGGAGTATTCTACTGTATAAATACACTCCTATTTTGAACGTAATGAGTGGTGAACCAAAACGAAAAAGGCCGGCCGCCGACTTGACCTAACGGATCGCAGATCATCGTCCGCCGCCATCACCGCTCGTGCAGGTTGTCGTCGTTGCTGATCGTGGTTTCTTCTCGATCTCCCGGCGACAGAAGCTCAGCCAAGCAACGTGTCTCACGTGTCTACCTAGAGATCCTTTGTCTCTTGATTTGTTGATCGGGAATACCTTCCCTTTCTGAATCGATCGAGACGATCGATCCTAGCAAGACCATTGGTAGACCTTGCTAGCTTTGCTACGAAGGTTGGATCTCCAAAGCTCAGCCACCGCACTTCGTTGCCGACGCCGATCCTGACAGCTATGTCGCCGCACTTCTTTCCGCTGCTTGTTTCGGGGAGATTCTCTCGAAGAGAGCACTTAGGTCGTGGACTCTTCGACATATTCAAGAACACAACGTCGAACGAAGAGGGACACCAAGGGCTCCAAAAGTAGTGTGTATTTTATACATTCAAGTTTTTCTTTTGTTGTAAAGGAACGTTGGTTCCTCTGTGTAAGGGTTGGGTGTAACCCGTGGTGGAGGAGTGGTGACTCCTTCGTGTGGAAGAGTTACTTCCTTAGTGTGAGGATTGGTTTTCAATCCTGTTGGTGAAGTGACCGAGTCATCCCTTGTTGGGAGATAGGTCGAAGGGGGAGAGCTGACGTACCCAAATCGGGGAACCACTATAAATTTCCTGTGTCTTTCTGTGCTGTGTTATTTTGTTTATTTGTGCAGGTATAGTTTTAATTCCGCAAAAACGCTGCAAGACACCTATCCCCCCCCCATAGGTGAAGGTAGTTGGCACTAGGTGGACTTTCAAGTGGTATCAGAGCCAGGTTACTCATCAAAGGGGTTAACACCTCGAGTAAGTTCCTGCCTCTAGTGTCAACAAGAAGATCAGACATAAGCATGGAGTTGGATTATGATGTCCCTCCTCTAAGACTCCCCTCATGTACAAAGGAGTACTATCCTGTATGGAATATGAGAGTACTATTTCATCTGGAGGCCATCGACCCTCGAGCATCACTCATTCTGGAAGAGGGTCCCTTCATTCCCATGAAGGCTTCCGGCTCGGGGAAAGATCTCCAAATCCCCAAGTATCCCAAAGAGATGTCGGAGACAGAGCTCTCACTGTTCAACCTGGACAAGGTGATTCGTCAGATCATTACTGATGTCTTGTCTGGACCATCTCGCTCTAAATTGGACAAGTGTAGGACGGGCAAGTCCATGTGGCAAACCATCTCAGACCTCATGGAGGGATCAGAGAAAGAAGGGATCAGTGGTCAGCAAGAGGATGAAGCCTATGTGGGGGTCCTCATTTCTGAAGATGAAGGGTATGATCAATCTGTCAGTATCAGGGCTCCTGTGTCCTTGTCAGAGACTGAAGAAGAAGTTGAGGAAAGCAGTTCTGATGAAGCTGACTCAACAGTCTCTGTCGATCTTGACGGTAACCCTGAACAGTAAAGCCAGGAGCAGGTAACTTCTTCATCATGCCCCTCTCCTCTTGCAATTCCTGAAGACAGGAATAGTTCAGAGGATTGTCCCTCTAGTGATGCAAGGGATATGGATAGCTTCAATCAGAAGATTGAGAATCTTGAATCCCTTTAGTGTGCTCTTCAGAAGAGCAACTTACTTATTGAGGAGCAAGCTAAGAAGATTGCTCAGCTGAAGACCTTGATGAATATCTAATTAGAATCCATCAAGGTAAAGGACTCAAAGATCTCGGATCTAGAAAGTCGTCTAGAGACCGAGAAGAGAATAGTTTCTAACTTTTTCACGATAGATGCTATCAAGAGAAAAGAAGAAAATGGGTGGATCTCCCGAATTATTAATTCATGGAGAAATGGGGAAACTGTGTTCAAACCCCCCCCCCACCCTGAGTAGGAAGGGCACTCATCATGCCTTCAGGTATGACCACAGAAACAATGTTGGTCACTGCAAGAATGATCAGCCCTCAGGTGGAAATACCCACAGTGCCAGATCTGTCATGGCTACCCATGAGAGAATACCCAAGGCTCATTTTAAACCCTTTGTATTCTCAGCCTAAGCCCCAACTCATCATGAATATGCAGGAACCAGCTCTCACTGCAGTACTTTTCACCCTAGGACACAGGAAAGGGGAGTCAGGAAACATGTGGTAAGTACCCATGGGGCCTCTAGAAGTGTGCTGACTGAAAGGAAGGCACCACCTCCCAGGCCTCATGACACTCACCACATGCATTCTTTCCACCCTCCCACGTGTAACGGTGGAAAAGGTAATTTTGTGAGCAGAACCGGCTTTATCCCATTTAGACCTAAGCTCATGACTACCTCAGTCAACAGATCAGGTATGAAATGGCGATACAACATTCACGAATGTTGGTGTTGTGGCAAGGTGGGTCACTTTGCCGTAGATTGTTGGCACAATCCCTCTGTGCCAAGGACTAGAACATATCCACTTCCTTTGAGCAGAGTTAGCCTTCCTGACAGGATTCCTGTGGGAAGGCATTCGAGATTTTACACTGACAAGAACCTAGGACCCAATACATATTGGGTTCCTAAGGAAAGGTAATTCTCTTTTGCAGGGCAGTCTAGGTTCCTATAAACATGATGGGAACTAGACAGGAAATGTTCCAAGAATGACTTGGAACAAGTACTTGGAATAAGAGCAGTGATATCTACAATGGTATACTCAAATTGAACACCTGGTGTGTCTTAAATTGAAGATCTGAATGATAAATCTTATGATCCAAGGTACTTGCGTTCAGTTTCAATATTTGAGTCATATTATATTGATATTTACATATATATATATATATACTTATATATCCACACAAATTTGTGAATTCCTTCTCTAAAAGGTAAGTGGTTATGTGTCTATATACACATATATGTTTTCACACCTGAGGACAGAATAAATCTGTAAAATGACCTTAAAGTACTATCTGAAGAATTCTTTATAGTCACATATTTATAGATGTGAAAAGGGATCTAAATAGGCATAAGTCAGCCCATTTGAAATTAAGGAATGTATGCCAATAGGTGGAACAAAAGATTACTATCTCTCACCTAAAAGTACTCTGGAATTAAGTATAGGGCTTATATTGTGTTCAAATCGATCGAGGTTACTTAATCAATAAATGACTTGGAGGTAAATGCTTATATACCTCGGTCATTGACTCGAGTGTAACAAAATTAACATGCCTCTCGAAGTTGTTTAGAAAATCCCGTCGAACTCTCCTAAATCATTGCTCCATCTAAATCCCACTGCAATAGTCGAAGGAATCTATTAGAAAACCCAGTCAGAATCCCGTCTAACCCGCCCGGTTCGTAATACCGTATATCGCATAAATCCCGCCGACCCTTCATATCCCTTCGAGTCGCTTCCCTCCTTCGCAGTGTTTCGTCGACTGGTCTCAGAGCGGCTTCAATCCCCGGCATCCCGTCGACTTCCCGGAATCGCATGCATCCCGACAGTCTCGGCTTCGAATCCCGGTGATGACTCGAATCTAGACTCCTTCCCTAGCTCGTCCAGGCGTTCCCGTAGATCCCGCCGATTCCGTCACCGTCATCCCGACAAACCATTCTGCGTTAGGATAACGTTTCTTCCTACTTGCATTTGCTTGTCTATAGTGTAGCTTCCTACTAGAGTTACTGATAATTTTTAGACTTGGGTATTTCCTCCTTAGGTTTAAAATTGCTCCAAGAACCACCGTCGGCCTTGTCACTGGATGCGAACTGCTTCGAACAGGCTTTCTCATGCCTCGGATGAGTTCAGGAATATTATCCTCATGCTTGAAGAGGCCGGACTCACATTCATCCTGGATCACCCTTGCAAAATACTGGATAAGCAGGTGATGGAATTTTTTGCAACTGCAAAACTTCGGCGTGAAGATACTGTGATCAAGTGTAAGATTGCCGGTGTATGGATCAAAGTGTCTGCAGGGAAACCTACACAATATTTGCAACTCTCCAGCTCTGATCAGGATGATTATCTGGATGAACAGGATCGAGCCAGGATCCTTCTGTTCTATGGACTACCTAGAGGATTCAAATCCATCAAGAGGAAGGATATGAACGAGTAAGGGAAGCTTCTGTCAGACATCGTCGGTAAAGTCCTAATCTGTAAACCAGGCTCCCACGATCATATCTCGGGTGAGATGTTCAAAATCCTAGTGGTCATTGTCTGTCGGAAGAGATTCAACTGGGGGGCCATGTTGTTTGAGAGAATAAAAGATACTCTGTGAACCCCCAGTTTTGGACGGATTATTAGTCTTTATCTTAACCAACTGGATGGAGACAAATTCGATATGAGTAAAGGAGTTCCCCTACACTATCAGAATAAAATGGACTCGAGTGTCTTTGATAGATGGGAGAGAAGGATTGGGCAAGCTGCCGTAGGTGAAGAACGTGATGAGTCCCCGGCTGAGTCCCATGGGAATGAGGACGATAGGACTCTAGCAGACTCCTTTGCTGTACTCAGTGAAGTTCCTGATCTGCTTACTGCAGGAACTGAGGGGGAGTCTCTACTTGCTCCTGCTGATGTTAGATCTGACATCTCTCAGATAGCCAAAGAGGCAGTTAATACCCTGGCCACTGATCTAGGTAATGAGGAGGAAGACCAGGAGGATGTGGATGATGCTGTAGTTGAGAATGAGGATATGGAAGATGAGTCTGATGAAAAAGAGGATGATGAGGTTGAAGATGAAACAACCTTGAGGGAAAGGGTGGAGATGATGGAGCCTTAGGATGATGCTGAAGTTCCATCTGAGGAACAAGCTCCGGTGATAGATCATGAGAAATCTGGTGCACAAATGGAGGGGGAGTCCTCTCAGCAATAATTGGTAAGCATTCCTGAGAAATTTACCAAGACGGCCAACTTTCCCTCTGTAGAAACTGTGCAAGTGTCCAACTCGCCTAGTGAATCTGCTGAAGAGTCAGACCAAGGCTTGCCTCAGGGTCATCCACTGCAAGCTAATCTAGCTAATCATACTGTGAATATTGTTCAAGGAATTCTGGATTAACTCAAAGTTACTTTTGAGAAAGCACAAGACAAAGTGCTAAAAAGAATTAAGGAATCTGAGGATCTAATGCTAAAGAACGTAGTTGAAATTAATCACAAGCTGGATGTAATGGAAAAGAAGTTCGAGGAAAAGTACACAGCAACCGGCACAGCTGTCTCTCTTCTTATGCAAGGACTTAAAAAAACACGGATGACCTGGCAGTGGTTAATCAGAATGCACATGTTTTGGCTAATAGCATCCAAAAATTTGATGCCAACATGGTGAATCTGAACGCGAATCAAAAGACCTTGCTGAATGAATTTTCAAAGACAGTAAAGCATATTGATGAGTCCATGCACGCTTACGCAAACTCAATTGCTGTGGAAGCCAAAAAGGGGGAGGAAGATTATAAAGCTAAGATGACAGGGCTTCAACAAATAATACTCGATAACTTCGATCAATCGAATAGGTATGTTTTTGAAACGGCCCACTGGTTAGTTCAACAGGCCTCAGGTATTCACGTTCCGGTTGCCCCTCCGGAAGAGACTGCTGCTGCTGATGAGGAAGAAGAAAGGGTTGAAGAAGTTCCACTGAGTGAGGCTGAATCTAAGAAGGCTGCTAGGGCTGCTGCAAGAGCTGAGCGCAGTGCCTGGTTTGACCAAGAAGCCCTAACAAAAGCTAAAGGCAAGAGAAAAATTTAATAAGGAACATCCAAGAAAACGCAAACGAAAAAGAAAATTAGATTGAAGGAGGATGAGGTGAGGAACGAAAGGTGGAGTCCGGTATCAAGGCGTATCATTTTGGATACATTTATACTACAACAAAGGGGGGAGATAAAACGGAACGACGTCTATAGTCAGTACGAGTGGGAGCTGCACAAGACCTTTGAAGCTAAACGGAACATCTTCTTCAGGTCCAGCACTGTGGAGAATAAAGCTCCTCCTCCCAGATACTACCCAAAGCCAAAGGAATACTTCAAAAGACAAAGCAGGAAACACTTGGCGCAGCAACTAAATGATGAAATAGCTAAGGAGAAAGAGACCTAGGATATTTGCTGATGTATTCCTTTTTGTTTATCGTTCTTATCATGTTATCATATGAACAATTATTGTGGATATCTCTATATATATATGTGATTTCATGATTGACTCTAGTATTGTTCTGTTTGCATTTATTATTCTTCTCTGGATTTGTTGTATGTATTATCTAGATTGGTGAAATTCATCTTAGCTAGTAGGATTTTGGCTTCTTCAAATAGGAGGAGATTGTTCGGTATTGTATCCACAATTACCTGGATTTGAGGAAGCCTCTTGTCTAGCTAAGATGAATCCACAATGTATTTGATGATATATTTTAAGTTGTGCTTGCAGTTATTCCACGCTAAGTACACACCAATGTCAGGGTGTAGTGGGTCAATATACACGGGTCTGCGCAACGTAATCCCTCGTTGAGCAGATCAGTGTGTTGTCCTATGTGTACTCTCTCTATTGGAGTGTACTTAATTTCAAGTACAGGGCTGAGAAAGATCAAGAGCAGACAAGGAGCAAGGATGGGTCAAAGCAACTCACGGGAAGAAAGACGAAAATCGTCTAAGTAGAAATCGTTGAGAATCACAAAGTGATTCTCGCCGATTCGACGAGAATCACTAGTGATTCTCGCCGAATCGTCGAGAATCACTCGTTGATTCTTGCCGATTGTTGCCGACTGTCTCAACGCCATCTTGATTTCTGCTTAAGGCAGAATCGTCGAGAATCACATGTTGATTCTCGCCGAATCGTCGAGAATGAATTTGCATTCTCGCCGATTCGTCGAGAATGAATGATGATTCTCGTCGATTCTCTCTGGATGGCAAGATCTTCAGCCAGAATTCTGCCAAGTAGAATTCGGCGAGAATCATAAGTAATTCTCGCCGATTCGTCGAGAATCACCAATGATTCTCGCCGAATTTGCCTTAGGCGAATTTCTTCTGCTCGCTGGACCGGACCAAATATTCAGGCGCAGTTTTGAACCGGATTTAGGGTTTCTTCTGGTGGGGCCCACAACGGTCATAAAGGAGTATTCTACTGTATAAATACACTCCTATTTTGAACGTAATGAGTGGTGAACAAAAACGAAAAAGGTTGGCTGCCGAATTGACCTAACGGATCGTAGATCGCCGTCCGCCGCCATCGCCGCTCGTGTAGGTTGTCGCCGTTGTTGATCGTGGTTTCTTCTCGATCTCCCGGTGACAGAAGCTCAGCCAAGCAACGCGTCTCACGTGTCTACCTAGATATCCTTTGTCTCTTGATTTGTTGATCGGGAATACCTTCCCTTTCTGAATCGATCGAGACGATCGATCCTAGCAAGACCATTGCTAGACCTTGCTAGCTTTGCTACGAAGGTTGGATCTCCAAAGCTCAGCCGCCGCACTTCGTTGCCGCCGCCGATCCTGACAGCTACGCCGCCGCACTTCTTGCCGCCGCTTGTTTCGGGGAGATTCTCTCTAAGAGAGCACTTAGGTCGTGGACTCTTCGACTTATTCAAGAACGCAACATCGAACGAAGAGGGACACCAAGGGCTCCAAAAGTAGTTTGTATTTTATACATTCAAGTTTTACTTTTGTTGTAAAGGAACATTTGTTCCTCTGTGTAAGGGTTGGGTGCAACCCATGGTGGAGGAGTGGTGACTCCTTCGTGTGGAAGAGTTACTTCCTTAGTGTGAGGATTGGTTTTCAATCCTGTTGGTGAAGTGACCGAGTCGTCCCTTGTTGGGAGATAGGTCGAAGGGGGAGAGTGGACGTACCCAAATCGGGGAACCACTATAAATTGTCTGTGTCTTTCTGTGCTGTGTTGTTTTGTTTATTTGTGCATGTATAGTTTTAATTCCGCAAAACGCTGCAAGACACCTATTCCCCCCCCCCCCATAGGTGAAGGTAGTTGGCACTAGGTGGACTTTCAGGTATCTTGGTACGTTTGAAGTGGTGGAGCGAGTTGGAGAAGCTGCCTATCAGCTAGCTCTTTCGGAAGAATTGATTGGATTGCATGATGTGTTCCACATATCCGTGCTTCGGAAAGCCATGAAAGATCCAGCTCAGGTAATTGCGAATGATCACGTACCGGTCGAGTTTGGGCTAATGACGAAGGTAAGGCCCATTCGAATTAAGGATACGGCAGTTAAGCAACTGCAGAAAAAGAAAATCGGGATGGTAAAAGTCTGGTGGGATAACTGTGGTCGTTAGGAGCTAACATGGGAGCGGGATTAAACCATGCGTGCTGAATTTCCCGAATTATTTGTATAAAATGTTGTAATATTTCTTTGTTGAAGGAAAAATATGTTATAAAAACTTTGTTGTTGTAGTCTTGTGTTGTATACAAATTTCAGGATGAAATTTTTTGTAGGGGGGAAAGATTGTAACACCCCAAAACTTATAGGAATTCGTCGACCTGAGCTCGACGAAGATCGTCGAGCGGAGCTAGCGGAGATCGACGAAAATCGTCGACCTGAGCTCGACGAAGATCATCGAGCGGAGCTTGACAAAGGTCATCGAGCGGAGATCATCGATCTGAGCTCGATGAAGATCGTCGAGCATAGCTCGACGATTTTGAAATTATTCATGTCAGGAGGATGTTTCGCGGCCATTGAACGGTGAGTTAATTTCAACCCGAGTCATTGCTTGGTTTTGATGGTTTGATCGTGTGGCTATGATATGCTCTGAGGCCTCTTATGCAAACGGATAGAAAGGAGTAAATCATTATTTCCTTTTCCTTTCTCTCTCTTCCCGAGTCCTGGAGTGGAAGTCTCTCGGCTGGAGCTTGGGATGCTGAGGTTGCTGCAGAAGAGTTTGTGGCCGAAAACATGATCTGAAGCTATAATTGTGAAGGGGAAAGTGAGACGATCATTTCCATCCACGTAGAAAAGCTGTGTCATGGCTCCAAAAAGAACGTCAAGGGTAATGATCTTTCTCCTTGGACATGTGAAGTCCTTATTTTTGCATGTGCATGGATTTCCCCCACCAAAAGGTGGAATGTTGAGGGATTTCCCTTGGGTTGATTCTTGAAATCCCCAATAAAGTCTTGCATATAGATTCGGAAATGTGTAGTACGGAATAGGCATGCTATGCGTCTCAAAATAAATTGGGCCAAAAGAATCCGGCTTCTAATATTTTTCATGGTCATCCTATCCCCTTTAAAATGACCCCCATAAGGGGAGTTATGGCATTTTTCTAATATAAACTTCATTTCTCCCTCAGGGATGCAATATCTTTACATACCATCTGCTCCTATTTTAAATAGATACGGTTCATCCAAAACATAAGATCGAACTTGATGAAAAAATCTTTTCTTTTGTTGAAAATGCAAATCATGAGGAAAAATTCTACTAACTAAATAATTTACGAAGTCTGCGTACCAAGGTAATGAATTTTTAGAAATGGCCAAAATCCTTTCATCGGGGAACCTTTCATTAATTGTTGAATGGAGCGATGAATTGGGGGATTCAATCCTTGAGAGGTGATCAGCTACCGGGTTATCAATATCTTTTTTATCCATGATTTCTAAATCGAATTCTTGTAATAACAAAACCCAATGAATTAGCCTAGGTTTAGAATCTTTCTTTTCCATGAGATATCTAATAGCCGCATGATTTGTGAATGCAATAACTTTAGTGCATAAAATATAAGACCTAAACTTTTCAAAGGCGAACATTATGGCTAATAATTCTTTTTCGGTAGTGGTGTAATTAACTTGAGCCTCGATCAAAGTTTTGCTAGCAGAGGATATGGTATGAAAAACATTTTCTCGCACTTGTCCTAACACAACGCCAACGACATAGTCACTAGCATCACACATAAGCACAAAGGGCTCTCCCCAATCAGGGGCCACTATAATTGGTGTCGTCGTTAACCGGGTTTTAAGTTCATTAAAGGCACTTAGACAGTGATCATAAAAATGAAACTTTATGTCTTTTTCTAATAACCCATTTAAAGGTTTAGCAATTTTAGCAAAATCCTTGATAAATCTTATATAGAAACTTGTGTGTCTTAGGAAACTTTGTATTGTTTTTATGTTCTTACGAGGGGATAGTTTCTCGATAACTTCAATCTTAGCCATGTCTACTTCTAACACTTCTTTTGATACATGATGCCCAAGCACTATTCCTTTACGCACCATGAAGTGGCATTTTCCCAATTCAATACCAGGTTAGTTTCAACAAAACGAGAAAGTAATTTTTCCAAACAGTTCAAACATTCATCAAATTTTTTTCCGAAGATGGAAAAATCATCCATAAAAATTTCTGTCGTTATCCATTATATCCGAAAATATAGCAATCATACATCATTGAAAAGTGGTCGGAGCATTACACAGACCGAATGGCATTCTCCTAAAAGCGAATGTTCCATAAGGACATGTGAAAGTTGTCTTCTCTTGGTCTTCCAGATCTACAGTAATTTGATTATATCTGGAATACCTGTCTAAGAAATAAAAGAAATCATTACCCGATAGTTTATTTAAAACTGGATCAATAAAAGGCAAAGGGAAATGATCTTTTCTAATAGCCTTATTTAGCTTCCGGTAGTCCATGCATATGCGCCATCCCGTGATTGTTCGAGTCGAAATTAATTCATCCTTATCATTTTTAATTACGATCATACCCCCTTTCTTAGGAACACATTGGACCGGGGAGACTCATGAACTATCGGAGATGGGATATATTATTCCCGCGTCAAACCATTTTATGATCTCCTTTCTCACCACCTCTTTCATAGGTGGGCTAAGACATCGCTGAGGTTCTATAGACCCTTTGTAAGATTCTTCTAGAAGAATTTTATGCATACATAATAAAGGACTAATTCCTCTAATGTCTGTTATAGTCCATCCAATGGCTAATTTATATTTCTTTAAAAGCTTTAGTAATTTTTTATGTTGTTCCGATACCAAATTGGAGTTAATAATGACTGGAAACGTATCATTCTCTCCCAAAAATACGTATGAAGGATGCCCAAGAAGTGGTTTCGACTCCAAAGCGGGCGGATTGACAATAGAGGGTCTATTCGCTAGTGATTTTTCAGGCTTGTCTAGAGGTTTCGGTCTGCGAAAGGAAAACGGATTTTTTTCACAAAGATGTACACACTCTTGTGTTTCTTTGTTTTCATCAGAATTCTCAACAAAATTCAATAAGGATGTTAAGTCCTCATCAACACTATCATGTTCATAATACGACTCACAATCAAATAGTGTTATGCTATTTACCTCCTCCATAAGGTCTTCTTCTCTATCAGGGTATTTCATTGCCTTGAGAACATTAAAGGTAACTTGTTAATCGTTAACCCTCATGGTTAACTCGCCCTTATGAACATCAATCAAAGTTCTCCCTATTTCTAAGAAAGGCCTTCCTACGATAATAGGTAACTCCTTATCATCCTCCATATCCAACACCACAAAATCTGTCGGAAAAATAAATTTTTGCACCTTAACTAAAACATCCTCAACAACCCCTTTTGGAAAAGTGAGGGTTTTATCAGCCAATTGCAAAGTTAGCGATGTCTTGGTAATTTCCCCTAATCCCAACTTCTTATATATTTATAAAGGCATTAAATTATACTTGCGCCTAAAACCCACATGGCCTTTCCTTCAAATTGATATCTAATAGAACAAGGGATGGTGAAACTTCTAGGATATTTTAACTTGGGTGCCAATTTCTTTTAGAGGATTGCACTACACTCATGAGTAAGTGCTACCATTTCATTTACACAAAAGTTCATTTTCTTATTTAATATTTCTTTCATGAACTTGACGTAGCTTGGCATCTGTTCTAAGGCTTCAGTGAAGGGTATATTGATTTGTAGTTTCTTGAATATTTCTAAAAATTTTTGAAATTGTTGATCTAATTTACTCTTCCTTAGCCTTTGAGAGAAAGGTGGAGGTGGGTAAAAAATTGTATTTCCTTTTTCTTTTGGGGATATCACATTCTTGGCTTTCATGTTTTCTCCTATGACTTCTACTTCTTCAACATTATTATTGCACGCTTGGGTGAATTTTTCATTAAGCTTACTAGGGATGTCATTCTCCACATCCTTTTGAATGATATTATTCTCAAGTTGATTGTTTTGTTCACTTACCAACTCCCTTACACTCCGTAATGTAATAGCTTTACATTGATGATTATTATCTCCCTTAGGATTTTGTGTGGTATCTGTAGGAAGTGTGCCTTGTTGTCTCATACTTAAAGCGGACGTTATTTGTCCTAGTTGAGATTCAATCATCCTCATTGAGCCCTCCAAACTAGTGAAACATGCCTCATTCTTTTGCATTGACTCCATAATGAAGTCATCAGTTAATTTTCTAGAAGGTCCCGCCTGGTTGGGTTGATAATTTTGATGTTGAGAATTAGGAATAGAATTAAATAAATTTGGTGGAGTAGAACCGAAATTGTTCTTCCAGGAGAAGTTTGGATGGTTTCTCCATTCGGGATTGTAATTATTTGAATAAGAGTTTTGATTTTGTTTATAATGACCTCCAATATAGTTTACTTCTTCATTGTTACCTACAAGTTGTTCAATTGTTAGAGTAGGATTGTGTGTGACCGTAGGAGTGATTATGCTATTAACTTATGGGGTCATTTGATTTTGGTTTAACGTCAAAGCATCTAACCTCTTGTTAATAGAATTAAATTGAGACGTCATTTGGGATGCAAATGACGTGAGTTGGTCCACTTGGTACAAACTCGTCGTAGTAGAAGAATGTCCTTGCCGATCAATCAAATAATAGTTCTTAGAAGATAAATCTTCTAAGAATCCATATGCATTTTCTAGGTATTTATTAATGAGAGACCCTCCCTCAGCTCCATCTACTTGGATCGTCGTAGATGTCTAGAGGCCATTGTAAAAGATCCATACGTATTGGTGGACGGCCAATCCATGATGGGGGCATCTCCGCAATAGTTCCTTAAAATGTTACCATGCATCATAGAGGGTTTCTCCATTCCCTTGCATGAACGTAGAAATATCTCATTAATTTAGCAGTTTTGGATGGTGGGAAATATTTGGCCAAAAAAATTTCAACCAATATAGCCCAAGTAGTAATAGACCCATTGGGCAAGAAGTTCAACCAATCCTTTGCTTTCCCTTCTAGAGAAAAAGGGAACAATCGTAATTTAATGGCTTCTTCAGATACGCCATTAATCTTGAACGTGTCATAAATTTCTATGAATGTTCTTAAATGAGAGTTAGGGTCTTCATGGTTATGGCCACAAAACCTATTATTCTGGACTAGTTGCATAATCGTGGAATCAATTTTTAAGTTGTTAGCCTCTACAGTGTAACATCCCATTTTCCAATTAGACCCCCCCTTAGGAGTGACTTGAGCATAACTAGGTCATATGAGTTAACCTAGGTGAGCCCAGGAGACCAAGTGACTTAAAAACCTAGTTGAGACCTACTTGGTCTGCAAATAGTAATTTTCAAAACTCTGATTTTGGGTGGCCTAGTAGGTTCATTGTGACTCTAAAAATTCCCTTAGACCTAATGTGGGCCCAATGAGTCACCAAGGACCCACTTGGGTCAACCATAGTGGTCAATTTGACCAAGTCAACCCCAAGCCCAAATCAAGTCAAACCTAGCCTATATGGGCCAACCCAACCTCAAACCACCCTCCCCCTTAGGCTAACTCTTGCATGATTATTTTTGTATGATATTTGGCTGCCTATATCCTAGGGAATTGACCAAGTCAACATTGGTGACTAGGAGAGAGAGAGAAGCCTAAATTTAGAGAAATAAAGAGGAGAGAGAAAGTGTTTAAAGAGGCCACTTATGGTGGAAGGTGAACCACTCCCTTCATGATATTTCCTAAGGGAATTATAAACCTTAGTGGGCTGCCAATAGGTTGAGGGAGATGAGCAAATTCGTCCATGATAATTAGGAGAGAGAAAAAAATATCATTTTCATGAATAATGGAGGAGAGAAAAATTTCGAGGAAGAGTATTCATGACCAAGAGTCTCTCTCTCCACCATCAAGCCTTGATATTATTCCCCATTCAACTCCCTTGACTCTTGGGATGAAAATAACATCAATTGCCTTGATGTGAGGAGAGAGAAAAGTGGAGTTTCTTTTTAATTGAGGAGAGAGAAAGAGGAAAAGAGAGAGAGGAGTTATGGAGGGAGACCATGAGCCACCCCATTCACCTCCCCAAGCCCCCATTCATTCTTCCTGATCTTTGGGAAGAGATTCCCATCATTTTCTCATCATCCACCATCAATGGAGGAGCCCAACCACCATGGCCGAACATCCCTTCACCTCCCCTCCCATGAAAAAAAATATAAAACCTCATTTGCAGCCACCTATTCTCATTTTTGGCTATTCCATCTCCCTCAAAGCGTCCATGGCAATCAAAATAGCATATAAGATCAATAGTTTTGGTGGAGGAATGAGGGATCGGACAAGTTCGCCGGAGAGGAAAAACGCCATGACAAACCGCCGCCGCCGCCATCGTCGCCGAACCCCAAATAAGGTCCTCCCTCACCTCTTCTTCCATGCTTAGATCCTAGGAATGTTTAGGAGTTGAATTCATGCTCAAACGAACCGGAGCAAAGTTTTCAAAATTCAGAAAATCTCCATTTTTATGGAGCTTTTGAAGCTCTCGGCTAGGGCGGCGCCGCCACCTCCGACCGCCCTAGCTCCGACCAGGGATAGCCCCCACCACCGGGAACAATTAGGGGATGTTTCCCGGTGGTGGCGCCGCCTCAGGCCGCCGGAATAAGGCCCGGAAAAACCACCTGTGCGGGCTCATTTTCTGTCCAAATCGGAGAAGATGAACAGTTGCCGTCGGATGCGCTTTAAGATTCGTGCAGGATCAAATAAACACTTATAAACCCCTATTTTTCGGATTTTCTGTATTTAATAAAACAGTTTCACTATAAATTAAATTTAGGCCCCTTATGGGCACCACATTAAAAAGGTTACAACATGAAAGTTGTAGGTATTTTAAATACCTACAATTGGATATGCAGTGGTGAAAAATTGGATGAGGGGACTGCCCTGTAGAGCCTTTTTAGTAAGGGTATGTCCTACAACTAGGGCAGATTTCTTCTAAAAATTATTTAGGCCCTTTAGGGGCATGTTCATCAAAAATGATCAACATAAATATTGTAGGAATTTTTATTATCTACAGTTTGATATGTAATGGAAAATTTTAGGACAAGTCTACTGACCTATAGGGCCATTTTTCTAGGGTAGGACCTATATGTAGGGTAGATTTTAAGATAATTCCCCACACTTAACCCTTGGTCCAAATTCCCTGAATTTTGGACTGGAGCTTATTATTACCTAGATCTAGCTCCTGTAAAAATTGGAGACCATTTGGGATAGTGTAGCTTAGGGTTTTGCCCTAACCCTAGAAAAGCTAGGGTAAGATATTTAAAGGGGTCAAATGACCTCCATACCCTCCCAAATTTTGGTGAGGTGTCCCTGGTATAAGTATCTAGGTCTGGTTCAAATCTCAACTCATTTGGTTGCGTTTTGAATAGGAATCCTCTAAACCCTAGTTTTGACCTAGTGAAGGGAAGCTTAGGGAAAGGTTTTTTAGACACTTGTGTGATCATCTCACCTCAACAGAGGTTGAGATTTTGACCACTGGTTTATTCTGGTCCTAAGATTACCCTTAGGGAAGATGGGATGATTTAGGGTAAGTTTACCCTAGGGCCCAGGTTCAAACCCTAAATGTGGACTTTGGGGGTTTGTGAAGGACATAGGGTCAAATTCCCTTGTATGGCCTTGAGATTTAGTGGAGAGGTTGTTAATGAGTTTGTAACTCTCTGGTTGTAATGTTAGAGAATTTTGATGTAGATAGCTACCTCAAAACTTAAACCCTAGTTTTAGGGTAGAAGGGATTTTAGGTCAACAGTATCTTAAACTCTTTTAAAAGCCATGACATTTGGGTAGTGTGTTTCTAGGGTAGTTAGGACTCTTGGATAATTTTACTAGAATTTTTGGATAGGTATTTCTAGTACTTCATTCATGAATATGTGAATAGCCCTTTTTGATGTTTTATTTATTAAAGATTTTTAATTCAAATAAGGCCCCCTTGAAACTCTGGAATTAGATGTTTTTGGCCAGTAGGAATGCCCATGAATTTTAGTTCAATTTTATGTTAATTAAATAGAATAGTTCCTTCACAAGTATTATTAAAGAACTCTATGTTTTAAAAATATTTTATGGCATAAATAGTCTCTGGAAAATTATGAAAGTTGGTAAATAGTGTTTTTAAATCATTATGAATCAGTGGGATTTTTCTCTGGATTTTTGGAGTTATGGATTTAGTACTTGATTCACAAGCATGCTAGATTAAGATTTTAGAAAATGATTTATTATAAATTAATTTCCAGCAGGAAAATTATGAAACATTTATAGTACTGTTTTCATGGTATTTCTGATATCCTGTAATTAATCCAATTTATTTGGAAGAGAATTTGATGTAGTTTATTCATTAGACATGAAGGAAATGGATTATTGCAAAAATAAGTTTAGGCCCCTTAGACTATAGGAAAAATTGCCAAACCTTGGATATGTCATTTTTAGATACATTAATATTTGTCTTAAATTTATTATGATTTATACATGACTGAAAAATATAATCCTTGTACAAATTTGGAAGACCTTGGATTTTAGTAAAATTAATTAATTAATAGATTAATTGAGAAAATTGTTATAACCAGGAATTGATTCAATTATGTCATGATAGGCCCCAAGTTAATAAATTAGGCTGTTCGGATGAAAACACAAAGGACATCCTATCATAGACATTACTTAGTATAAGGTGGTCTGTAGTTAGTAACTTTGGGAAATGAGTAACAGGATAAGGTTTGGGTTAGCGTAAGGACAGCTTGTGTTGGTTGGATTTAAAGAAAGAGGATGGATCACCATAGGAGGTTTCAAGTGTGGTGAGGAATGAGTTGATGCGCTCTAGAAGGTGCGCGAGACCGACGAAAGATCGTCGTCCCCGTAAGAGTGAAGAATCAAATCCACCCTAGGTTTAGTTTGATGCAATTTATAGAGGGAACGGGTAAGGAAAAAACAACCAATAATAATAAGTGTCTTGCGAAAGGGAACTTCGGGCCGTAATGCCGCCGTCTTAGTTCCTAGTGCCCTTTGTGAGCCCTTCACGGGGTATGCCGGGGGCAGTCCTGGGCTAACGTAAATCTTAAAACAAACGAAAGAGTAATTAGCCTAATAGGGATTCACATTGCACACACTCATTAGTTAGGGTTGGTAATGGTTAAGTCGTCCCGAGGTGTTCAAGGGGGCGCTGTCCCGTGGTGTTCTAAGGGATGGAGTCTGGAGATGAGCCGGACGTTTTAGTCCTGGGAATTTGGTCTCGGATGTGGTTTATACGGACGGTTTAGTCCGGGAGTTTGACACTTTAAAATTGTTATATATTAAACTGCTGCATGTGCATAAAAATAGGAAAGATTAAGGTGGTGGGTTTTCGATATCGGGGAGTTCGATTGCACCGACACCGATATCGTTGACTCGGCAAGGTGACTAGCACTTAGCCAAGGTTAAGTCCGGCGGACCAGTCGGCAAGAGTACGCAGGAGTCCGCCTCGTGCACCAGGCGTTGAGAGCGTACTATAGGTCAGACCAGTGGTGCTTTTACTAGTTTTGAGGTGGGCGAGGCCCAACCCACCACTTCTGTTTGCCACTACGGGAGTAACCTGGGAGTTATCTCCAGAATGGGGGAACTAAAGGTTTGTGTACACAAAGTTGGGTGTGTGAGTTGCACTGCTTGAACATCATAACCCACCATATAGCTGCATGTCATAATCATTCATAACAACCTTGACACCTAAAATATAAGTGGAATGGGACGCTTATACTTTAGGACTTGCAAAACGACCCCTTGGTCTATAAGCTTGTGTGGGCAAGTTTATAAATTAAGGTCAATTTGATATATGTAAATCTGCTGCTTGGTAACCAACACCCCAACATATAAGCGGTATGGGACGCGTTATACGATGGGTGCCTTGCAAAAGATCCCTTGGCTTATGTGTACTCACATAAGCGAAGGTTTAATTTCTTACTTACTTCCTTTCTGTTATACCTATTACAACATGTATACTGTTCACCTGTTATAACTTGCTAGTTAGGTCCACCGTCATCTGCTTTGGAATTTATCTCCACTTTCATGTCCTCCCCTTTCTTCCTCTCCGCCCGGTGCCTTAGAGCGTGGGGGAAGAGGTGGGGGATGATAGGGCTTAGTCTTTTAGACTAACGGTTTTCGAACCATATCATATTAGGGGATCGTGGAGCCCAGCCCGAAGGAGCAGCCCAGGAGGCCGGTACGCTTGGAGATGGGGCAGTCTAGCACTAGAGTCTAGACTGCAGGGACCGTGAGTCCTGACCTTTAGTAGAGTTTTAGTTTTTGCTTCCGCATTGAGTGATTTTGTAGTGAGGACTTGATGTACCGGGCATGAGCCCCTATATTTCTAGTATCTTTGTACTCTGATGTTTTCTGTGGACACTCCCTTCGTGGAGTTTATATATATTTGATTTATTATGGTGGACTGCATTTCTCTTTCTTTACTATATGCTACTTGATCGTGATCAAAAAGGCCGGCAGAATCGGCACGTTGTGGTGATGACCTTCCCGGGTGCGAAGGTGTCACCGCAAAGTGGCGGTTCTAGGCATAAGACCCCGGGCTATTCAAAAAAAAAGGGGTCTTACAAAGTCGTATCAGAGGAAACATCGATCAGAAGAAAGTAGCAGTCCATAAACCCTGGGTCACCCCCGCGCGAGCTTAGTTTGGGGACAAACTAAGCAGCGGAAGCAGTGGTGTGCCCATAAGGGAAATCACATGTGAAAGTCCACTTCGTCATTAATTGGAATTCCTCTTTGTAGCCTGTGGCCTACCCTGCCCCCAGCAGGGAACCCCTCCGGCTGCGAAGATCTCATCTTATCATCCTCTAACCAACGATTTAGACTCAACCAACTAGGACTCGTGACTAACCATGACAATCTATAGTATGCCCTAGTTCAAAATAGACCTTGGGTATGAATTTGGTTAAGGTAAGGAGATACCCAAAGAGAATAAAGGAGGAGTTTAGCACGAGAATGACTACCTAAGACGTAAACTCAGGTGTCCCTACTATCCCAATCAACGATTATTCGAAGAGATAGACTACTTTAAGGAGAATTGAGATCAATAGTACATTAGCAGAATGGTAAAAGACAAGTAGTCTTAACCCTCAATACCGGTAATAAAAATTACCTGGAGGCAACCACCGAGACAAACACTGAGGGTCGGATTGGAATTCAAGTTCGGAAGATACCCATTTGGGATTGGGAACATTTTGACCCGGATAAAGTTGTCGTAAATGTGACTCAGAGAGTTTAAAGTATGGAGTATATTAACGAGTTTCAGGCTGGAACCCCAAGTCGAATATTGATGCCCTAGGGATTGTGCACCCAGCTAGGACAGATGTAACAGGGTAATATCAAAGATACTTAGCCCAAGGAAGATATGTGCTTATCGTTTGTTTATTGGGGGCTTATCTTTTGTTTATTGGGCAAGTGAGTTAATGGCTTAGGTCTCCTAGACCTAAATTTAGAAAGTGTGTTGCCCCAAACACAGTAATTTTGAGGTTGGTCTTATTCGACGCCACTCGAATGATGTCATGGTAATAATGAGGAGTAACTACGAGACATAACTACTAGAAGATACCATGTGAATTTGATGACGGGTAGTAAGACTAAGTAGATTTGGGAAGATAAGACTGAGACACTATGATGTAACATCATGAGTATGATAACACTAAGAGTTTGAAAGAAATTAGCAGACGATATATCGAAAACATATATCTTAGGTATGACCTTGCAGACTCGATTCAGATAGCTTCAAGACAAGATTAGATACATTTGATGACACAAACATGGTTAGCAAGGGTCGCGGCTATGATAAATAAATGTTTGGAAAATCAAGTGTAACTACGGCAGAATGGCACAACAAATTAAAAAGGTATAAATGACAACCTCCAAAAATGCACGAGTACACCCCCTTAAATCTTGCGGGCGACGGGTCATTTGACGAAGTAATCTTTCCCGTTAACGACCAGAGTTGGATAAATCATAGGGTCAAATTGATTGATTACTCTGGCGTATATGAAGTAATAGTAACATGATCGCGTGGAGGAGGTTTATAGAGTCGCTGTCTACCGTTATAAACAAAAACTCAATTTACTAGAAGAAGATTGTGTGTATTAGAACTTGTCTTTCCCCGGAATGAGAAAGACGTCATGGATTTGGCTACGCACGGTGAGGTTTGCCAAATGGTATAGGTAAGTATAAGGGTTTTGAAGAAATATTATAGTCACTTCCAGAGTTAGAGTGGAAGTTCGAGGATAGATTGAGCGAGATAGTTGGGGAAACCCTGATTTAGTAGTGCAGTTTTGTGGTGCGAGAAAATCCCGCTAATCAAGGTCCTGTGGAGAAAGCATGGATAGGAGGAACATACCTGGGATCCTCAGGACCTGATGGAACATACCTGGGATCCTCAGGACCTGATGCAGGAAAAATATCCGGAGCATTTTAGTCAGGTATACTTCGCAACTCCTCCGGTGTATTAGTGTTTTTCCTTATTTTCTTGTGCTAGTAAAATTATTTAAAAAGGTAGAGGCTAATCCTTTGTTTATTGGGGCTAGCCCTTGTTTTGTTCAACTTAGTAGGCGCTTCCACCCTTCATGGGATGTTACAAGCTTAGGCTATCCCGGTAGAAATCCCCGTAGACTTAACCTTAATTTCGAGGACGAAATTTTTGTTTTGTTTATTGGGATTTGTAACATCCCATTTTCCAATTAGACCCCCCCTTAGGAGTGACTTGAGCATAACTAGGTCATATGAGTTAACCTAGGTGAGCCCAGAAGACCAAGTGACTTAAAAACCTAGTTGAGACCTACTTGGTCTGCAAATAGTAATTTTCAAAACTCTGATTTTGGGTGGCCTAGTAGGTTCATTGTGACTCTAAAAATTCCCTTAGACCTAATGTGGGCCCAATGAGTCACCAAGGACCCACTTGGGTCAACCATAGTTGTCAATTTGACCAAGTCAACCCTAAGCCCAAATCAAGTCAAACCTAGCCTATATGGGCCAACCCAACCTCAAACCACCCTCCCCCTTAGAATAACTCTTGCATGATTATTTTTGTATGATATTTGGCTGCCTATATCCTAGGAAATTGACCAAGTCAACATCGGTGACTAGGAGAGAGAGAGAAGCCTAAATTTAGAGAAATAAAGAGGAGAGAGAAAGTGTTTAAAGAGGCCACTTATGGTGGAAGGTGAACCACTCCCTTCATGATATTTCCTAAGGAAATTATAAACCTTAGTGGGCTGCTAATAGGTTGAGGGAGATGAGCAAATTCGTCCATGATAATTAGGAGAGAGAAAAAATATCATTTTCATGAATAATGGAGGAGAGAGAAAAATTTGGAGGAAGAGTATTCATGACCAAGAGTCTCTCTCTCCACCATCAAGCCTTGATATTATTCCCCATTCAACTCCCTTGACTCTTGGGATGAAAATAACATCAATTGCCTTGATGTGAGGAGAGAGAAAAGGGGAGTTTCTTTTTAATTGAGGAGAGAGAAAGAGGAAAAGAGAGAGAGGAGTTATGGAGGGAGACCATGAGCCACCCCATTCACCTCCCCAAGCCCCCATTCATTCTTCCTGATCTTTGGGAAGAGATTCCCATCATTTTCTCATCAGCCACCATCAATGGAGGAGCCCAACCACCATGGCCGAACATCCCTTCACCTCCCCTCCCATGAAAAAAAATATAAAACCTCATTTGCAGCCACCTATTCTCATTTTTGGCTATTCCATCTCCCTCAAAGCGTCCATGGCAATCAAAATAGCATATAAGATCAATAGTTTTGGTGGAGGAATGAGGGATCGGACAAGTTCGCCGGAGAGGAAAAACGCCATGACAAACCGCCGCCGCCGCCATCATCGCTGAACCCCAAATAAGGTCCTCCCTCACCTCTTCTTCCATGCTTAGATCCTAGGAATGTTTAGGAGTTGAATTCATGCTCAAATGAACCGGAGCAAAGTTTTCAAAATTCAGAAAATCTCCATTTTTATGGAGCTTTTGAAGCTCTCGGCTAGGGCGGCGCCGCCACCTCCGACCGCCCTAGCTCCGGCCAGGGATAGCCCCCACCACCGGGAACAATTAGGGGATGTTTCCCGGTGGTGGCGCCGCCTCAGGCCGCCAGAATAAGGCCCGCAAAAACCACCTGTGCGGGCTCGTTTTCTGTCCAAATCGGAGAAGATGAACAGTTGCCGTCGGATGCGCTTTAAGATTCATGCAGGATCAAATAAACACTTATAAACCCCTATTTTTCGGATTTTCTGTATTTAATAAAACAGTTTCACTATAAATTAAATTTAGGCCCCTTATGGGCACCACATGAAAATGGTTACAACATAAAAGTTGTAGGTATTTTAAATACCTACAATTTGATATGCAGTGGTGAAAAATTGGATGAGGGGACTGCCCTATAGAGCCTTTTTAGTAAGGGTATGTCCTACAACCAGGGCAGATTTCTTCTAAAAATTATTTAGGCCCTTTAGGGGCATGTTCATCAAAAATGATCAACATAAATATTGTAGGAATTTTTATTATCTACAGTTTGATATGTAATGGAAAATTTTAGGACAAGTCTACTGACCTATAAGGCCATTTTTCTAGGGTAGGACCTATATGTAGGGTAGATTTTAAGATAATTCCCCACACTTAACCCTTGGTCCAAATTCCCTGAATTTTGGACTGGAGCTTATTATTACCTAGATCTAGCTCCTGTAATAATTGGAGATCATTTGGGATAGTGTATCTTAGGGTTTTGCCCTAACCCTAGAAAAGCTAGGGTAAGATATTTAAAGGAGTCAAATGACCTCCATACCCTCCCAAATTTTGGTGAGGTGTCCCTGGGATTGGTATCTAGGTCTGGTTCAAATGTCAACTCATTTGGTTGAGTTTTGAATAGGGATCCTCTAAACCCTAGTTTTGACCTAGTGAAGGGAAGCTTAGGGAAAGGTTCTTTAGACACTTGTGTGATCATCTCACCTCAACAGAGGTTGAGATTTTGACCACTGGTTTATTTTGGTCCTAAGATTACCCTTAGGGAAGATGGGATGATTTAGGGTAAGTTTACCCTAGGGCCCAGGTTCAAACCCTAAATGTGGACTTTGGGGGTTTGTGAAGGACATAGGGGCAAATGCCCTTGTATGGCCTTGAGATTTAGTGTAGAGGTTGTTAATGAGTTTGTAACTCTCTGGTTGTAATGTTAGAGAATTTTGATGTAGATAGCTACCTCAAAACTTAAACCCTAGTTTTAGGGTAGAAGGGATTTTAGGTCAAAACAGTATTTTAAACTCTTTTAAAAGCCATGAAATTTGGGTAGTGTGTTTCTAGGGTAGTTAGGACTCTTGGATAATTTTACTAGATTTTTTGGATAGGTATTTCTAGTACTTAATTCATGAATATGTGTATAGCCCTTTTTGATGTTTTATTTATTAAAGATTTTTTAATTCAAATAAGGCCCCCTTGAAACTCTGGAATTAGATGTTTTTGGCCAGTAGGAATGCCCATGAATTTTAGTTCAATTTTATGTTGATTAAATAGAATAGTTCCTTCACAAGTATTATTAAAGGGCTCTATGTTTTAAAGATATTTTATGGCATAAATAGTCTCTGGAAAATTATGAAAGTTGGTAAATAGTGTTTTAAAATCATTATGAATCAGTGGGATTTTTCTCTGGATTTTTGGAGTTATGGATTTAGTACTTGATTCACAAGCATGCTAGATTAAGATTTTAGAAAATGATTTATCATAAATTAATTTCCAGCAGGAAAATTATGAAACTTTTATAGTACTGTTTTCATGATATTTCTGATATCCTGTAATTAATCTAATTTATTTGGAAGAGAATTTGATGTAGTTTATTCATTAGACATGAAGGAAATGGATTATTGCAAAAATAAGTTTAGGCCCCTTAGACCATAGGAAAAATTGCCAAACCTTGGATATGTCATTTTTAGATACATTAATATTTGTCTTAAATTTATTATGATTTATACATGACTGAAAAATATAATCCTTGTACAAATTTGGAAGACCTTGGATTTTAGTAAAATTAATTAATTAATAGATTAATTGAGAAAATTGTTATAACCAGGAATTGATTCAATTATGTCGTGATAGGCCCCCAGTAAATAACTTAGGTTGTTCGGATGAAAACACAAAGGATATCCTATCATAGACATTACTTAGTATAAGGTGGTCTGTAGTTAGTAACTTTGGGAAATGAGTAACATGATAAGGTTCGGGTTAGCGTAAGAACAGCTTATGTTGGTTGGATTTAAAGAAATAGGATGGATCACCATAGGAGATTTCAAGTGTGGTGAGGAATGAGTTGATGCACTCTAGAAGGTGCGCGGGACCGACGAAAGATCGCCGTCCCCGTAAGAGTGAAGAATCAAATCCACCCTAGGTTTAGTTTGATGCAATTTATAGAGGGAACGGGTAAGGGAAAAACAACCAATAACAATAAGTGCCTTGCGAAAGGGAACTTTGGGCCATAATGTCGCCGTCTTAGTTCCTAGTGCCCTTTGAGAGCCCTTCACGGGGTATGCCGGGAGCAGTCCTGGGCTAACGTAAATCTTAAAACAAACGAAAGAGTAATTAGCCTAATAGGGATTCACATTGCACACACTCATTAGTTAGGGTTGGTAATGGTTAAGTCGTCCCGAGGTGTTCAAGGGGGCGCTGTCCCGTGGTGTTCTAAGGGATGGAGTCTGGAGATGAGCCGGACATTTTAGTCCGGGGAATTTGGTCTCGGATGTGGTTTATACGGACGGTTTAGTCCGGGAGTTTGACACTTTAAAATTTTTATATATTAAACTGCTGCATGTGTATAAAAATAGGAAAGATTAAGGTGGTGGGTTTTCGATATCGGGGAGTTCGATTGCACCGACACCGATATCGTTGACTCGGCAAGGTGACTAGCACTTAGCCAAGGTTAAGTCCGGCGGACCAGTCGGCAAGAGTACGCAGGAGTCCGCCTCGTGCACCAGGCGTTGAGGGCGTACGATATGTCAGACCAGCGGTGCTTTTACTAGTTTTGAGGTGGGCGAGGCCCAACCCACCGCTTCCGTTTGCCACTGTGGGAGTAACCAGGGAGTTATCTCCAGAAAGGGGGAACTAAAGGTTTGTGTACACAAAGTTGGGTGTGTGAGTTGCACTGCTTGAACATCATAACCCACCATATAGCTGCATGTCATAATCATTCATAACAACCTTGACACCTAAAATATAAGTGGAATGGGACGCTTATACTTTAGGACTTGCAAAACGACCCCTTGGTCTATAAGCTTGTGTGGGCAAGTTTATAAATTAAGGTCAATTTGATATATGTAAATCTGTTGCTTGATAACCGACACCCCAACGTATAAGCGGTATGGGACGCATTATACGATGGGAGCCTTGCAAAAGATCCCTTGGCTTATGTGTACTCACATAAGCGAAGGTTTAATTTCTTACTTACTTCCTTTCTGTTATACCTATTACAACATTTATACTGTTCACCTGTTATAACTTGCTAGTTAGGTCCACCGTCATCTGCTTTGGAATTTATCTCCACTTTCATGTCCTCCCCATTCTTCCTCTCTGCCCGGTGCCTTAGAGCGTGGGGGAAGGGGTGGGGGATGATAGGGCTTAGTCTTTTAGACTAACGGTTTTCGAACTATATCATATTAGGGGATCGTGGAGCCCAGCCCGGAGGAGCAGCCCAGGAGGCCGGTACGCTTGGAGATGGGGCAGTCTAGCACTGGAGTCCAGACTGCAGGGACCGTGAGTCCTGACCTTTAGTAGAGTTTTAGTTTTTGCTTCCGCATTGAGTGATTTTGTAGTGAGGACTTGATGTACCGGGCATGAGCCCCTATATTTCTAGTATCTTTGTACTCTGATGTTTTCTGTGGACACTCCCTTCGTGGAGTTTATATATATGTGATTTATTATGGTGGACTGCATTTCTCTTTTTTTACTATATGCTACTTGATCGTGATCAAAAAGGCCGGCAGAATCGGCGCGTTGTGGTGACGACCTTCTCGGGTGCGAAGGTGTCACCGCAAAGCGGCGGTTCTAGGCATAAGACCCCGGGCTACTCAAAAAAAAAAGGGGGGGTCTTACATACAGCGGGTCTAGGGATACTAAATTGTACCCCTCCCCTAAAAGGCATATTATAGCCACAACATGTTCTCTGATTTTCCATTGGGTGCCCGTTATGCTCTACTTGGCCTCCTAAATCATGTCCCTCTTGATGAACCTCAGCATCTTTGTTTTGATTATTCATGTTGAGTTGATTCAAATTTTCCAATACAGTTGATTTTCTATTACGTCTACAGGTTCGCTCGATTTCTGAATTTAATGGTATTAGTTCAACTGGACGATACCTGGACATACACAAGCAGATTAAGAAGGCAGTGTAAAAAAATAAAAACAAATAAACTTAAGATAAAATAAAAGCTTGACCTCCAAATACTAAGGATCACTAATATTGTAAGAAAGACACAAAATTCATTACACCTCCCCGACAACGGCGCCAAAAACTTGATATGCGGTAAAAATAGCTTAAGCACAAGTGTACGCGTCGCTCAAGTAATAAAGTGTGAGTGAGATCATTCTCACGGAGAAGTGATTACTTTAGTGCTTACAACTACTAGTTACATCGTGTTGGGTCCATTGCCCACAATGTTCCTTAGATTGGATTTGAAGAGGCATCTCCATCAACACCAAGAGCACAGTTGTATTTGATGTTGTTTAAGCTCATCATGTGCAGGATGTTCCATGGAACATGTCTAGATAGATTGTCTAAGTGATATGACAGGTTGTCATAAGGTAGAAAGGTGGACACCAAGAGAAGATGTTGGAAAGGCAGGATTTTGACCAAGTCTACAGGTGTTGAGTGAGGTAAGATCACTCAACGCTAGAGGTAAGAAAGAATTCATCGAGCTGAGCTCACCATTCATCGAGCTAAATTCAGAGCTTGAGATTCTTAGTTCATTGAGCTCAATTCACAATTCGTCGAACTGGGTTCAGAGTTCGTCGAGCTCAGCTCACCATTCGTTGAGCTAAATTCAGAGTTTGAGATTCTGAGTTCGTCGAGCTCAGTTGAGAATTCATCGAACTGAGTTCTGAGTTTATCGAGCTCAGTTCACCATTCATCGAACTCAGTTCAGCATTCATCGAACTAAGTTCAGGATTTTGTCTAAGGAAAAAACCGCTGAGACAAGTGTTAGTCTCAGCATAACCGCTGAGACAAGTGTTAGTCTCAGCTTAACCACTGAGACAAGTGTTTGTCTTAGCAGAGAAAAAGAAAGCACTGAGACAGTTAGGCGGGAAAATTCCTAAGTTAGAAAGCGTTCAGTGAAGGTTACTCACTCAATGCTCTCAATACCTAAGATGGTGTAGAGGCAGAAATATGGTTAAGGCAAAAAGCATTGAGTGGAGGTTGCTTACTCAACGCTGTCAATGCCTAGTGGAGATAGAATTTTGTCTAAGTGTTTTGGCGTTGAGTGATGCTAACTCACTCAACGCCAAATAGTAGAAAGCGGATAAAGCAAGTTGGCGTTGAGTGAAGTTGAATCACTCAACGCCTAGAAACAGAATTATATTCTAAGTAATTTGGCGTTGAGTGAAGGTTACTCACTCAACGCCAAGGGGCAGTAAATTCATCAAAGTGTTTTGGCATTGAGTGATGCTTACTCACTCTATGCCTATGTTAATGTTATTTGATTTTTAGCTAAGTCCACAACTGATGACGTCAGCAAGTTAACAAGTAAACATATTTCAAATTTGTGGCGGGATGGCTATAGTACGTGACAAATGTTGTCGCAGACCTACTGTACGACAGTTGGAGTCAAAGAAAAGTTGTTGCTGGCCATTAATTATATGGGGCCCACTGCTAAAGAGTCGTTAGGACAAAATAAATAAAAGAAAAGGGCTTTGACAGAGAAAGATAGCTTTTGGAGAAAGCAACAAGGAAGTTCTTCTTCTCCATCATTGTTGTGGAGCTGAAGAATAGGAAGCTCAAGTCTACAAGACAGAGAGCAAGTTAGCTGTTGGAATCAACATATTCAACAGCAAGATAGCTGGTGTGATCTTCATCTGCACCAGCAAGTTAGCTCAGAAGGATTCTCTGAGAAAAAGGTAGCAGCTTGGGCCAACCCTTGTTGTAGGTGCTTCACAGGCTCATCCAATAAACCTAAAGAACATTCACTTGGGGAGCTGTGAAGAAGAATATAGGGTTGAGCAGTTGGCTCAATTCAGAAAGGGGTAGAGAAGCTGATCTGCAAGTTACTTCCACCACAGGTCAAAGAGATCTTCATGCTTATTGCTGTGAAGAGACGAGTTGGGTTGGGATTCTTCCAGCTCAGGTTGCAGCAAAATCTGCTGCTGTTACTTCTCAAGTTCCAGCTGGATAAAATCCCTAGTGCTGAGAAGAGGAAATTTGGTCTAAGTATTTACTTAGTCCATATAAGTAGACTCAGGAAATATATTTCCTGTAGTCAAGGTAGGGCTGAGTGTATCTCAGTCCAGGTAGATTGGCACAGTGAAATTTCACTTGTGGCCAATCATCACACCAACCGACATCCATCCTATAGGATCCAACTGTGGATCTGAGCTGTAGGGTTTAATTTCCTGATGTAGGAGAGTACTGCTCTCAGAGGTAGGATCCAATTGTCGATCTGAGTGTAGGGCCTTTTGGCCTGAGGTAGGTGACAAGTGTGTCACTGAGGTAGGTGCCTGGAAGGGCACTGAGGTAGGTACCTGTTGGGTACTGAGCTATAGGAGTGTTGCAGCACTCTGAGAGTTGGGCCTTCTGCCAAAAGTTGTATGGCTGAGAATCCTGAACTATAGGCCTTAGAGATAAGGCTAAGGTAGGTGGCTTGAGGTTCACTGAGTGTAGGAGCACTGCAGAGCTCTGAGGTAGGATCCCTTGTGGATCTGAGGTAGGGTTGTCCTCCCAGCTTGAGTGTAGGGCTTAACAGTCTGAGGTAGGTGGTTTGCTGACCACTGAGTTGTATGCCCTTATGGCTGAGAATTAAGTCTTGGAGGAGACTTAGAGATCCTGAGGGATCTGAGGTGTAATCTCTTTGGAGTAGGTTTTGGAGAAGTGACTAGTCCAACAAGATAGTTGGATAGGTGAGAGGGAAAGTGGATGTACCTAATTGGGGAACTACTATAAATATTTATGTGCTTTGCTGTGTTGTTTGTTCATCTTTATATTGCATGTAGTAAGAACAAGCTCTAGATCACTTAGTAAGAAAAATAGCAAAAAGACTTAAGAAATTTCAATAACTTATTAACCCCCCCCCCCCCTTTAGAAGATTTAGCTATCCTTGAATTAAAGACTTTCACACCGCTTCTTTAAATTCAAGCATGTTTAAACCAAGAATTCAATCTCGATGGAGTTCACCCTTGGGGAAGGGGTGATAGCGCACCTACTTCTCACGTGCAAGAAAAATGACAAAGGAAAAAAAGAATAGGGGACTGACCCAAGGGCCCGGCACAGAGGACCCACCACACACCCGAAAGATCTCTATGTGCTTCCCCTCCTTAGCCAAATGTCAGGCTAAGGTACCTCAGAAAGTGCTAGAAAGTTGGGAGATAAGTGAGCATGCCTTCTGAGGTACTCCCTTGGGTCTATTTATAGATTTATGAAAATGGCCTACAAATAACCAACCTCCGCTAGTCTGGAATTACTGAAAACACCCTGGGATGGCCTGCTAATAGCCAAACTCTGCTGTTCTGAATAGCTAAATGCAAACCTCTAAGGGCATCCAGGTAATTTGCCTCTGGACCCTGCTAGGTGAGTGACCTGTGAGAGCATCACTAAGCTAAAGGGGGCGAGTGCCAAGAGCTCAACGCACTCGCCACCTTAAAGACCCCTGAAGGGCGAATGCCTGGCTGGGCAACCACTCATCTAGCCTAGCAAGAAATGATCTCGCACGCGCGCCTGTACACGAGATATTCAGGCGAGTGTTGTATGAGGGTGGCACTCGCTGAGGGGCCAAACCATTCCTCTTCCCTTCACGCTGCGCGAGTGCCTCTCTTCAGGCCTTGGACGGATACTGGCCACTTGCCAACCCGATGGGGCCCACTCATCGAATATGGGGTTGTACACAATCCCCACTCTTTGCGAGCTTTCAACAAAGCTCGGAAAGAAACATCCAACCCAAAATATTAGATGAGCGGGTGCAGACCTGGAAGAGAATATATCGTTGGCCCCTCCACTACTATATAAATATCCAGGCAGTGATAGGCATTCTCCTACCCTTACATATTGTGGCTTCTCTCTCCTCTTATTACGATGTCGCTTTCCAAGGAAGCTATAGATCGCCTCCATGTTGTTCAAGACAAGAACAAGTCCCTGATGGGCTCACTCGCCCCCTGGATCTCTCACAAAGCTCCCGGGTCAACCCCAAAGATGAAAAAAGCCAAAGCGGTCCAGCGCGACATAGGGAAGGGTGAATTGGCTTCTCAAAATCCTCCCTTGCCCCAAACAGACTTGGTATTTATATTCGCTTAGCACTATTTCCCCTTTTTCCGCCGAAATGAAATGTTAATGTCATATCCATTCGTAGATCCCGCCGATGGAGAAGGAGGTTGAGGAGGCGAGTGTTACGGTGGTCTCTCCTGGAAATGGGCATGGGAAGGTGAACCGCGAGATAACCCCCCTCTCCGGCTCGATGTTCCCATGCAGGAGAAAGGTAACCCCTCCACTAACTATTAGCTTTTAGCCCCTTGGTTTCACCATTATTTCTTTGCAGCTTCTACTTTTGGAACTATGGGGATGGGAGACTCGGCGCCAAGATCTCCCGTTCGCGAGACACCTGTGGATCTCGGCTCTACTCCTCTCCTGACGGATGCAATCCCCACACATTTCACTGAGTCAACCATCCATCCACCAGGCCTAGGGGAAGAGGAATATATCCTTCGAGACCCCCTTTGAGGGGTGGCCCAGGACTTCTCGTTGCCCTCTCTTCATCCCGGGTTTTTGCGAGATTTCCACCGACGTTGATATTGAAGAGGAGGAGGTCTCTCCTCTTCCTTTCCCAAATTTAATTGCCGACTACCTGGGCAATCCAGGGGACACTGTTGGGATGAAGCGGTGAGTGTCCAAGACGTTCCAGAAACAGTCGTTGTTGCTACGCGTTGTTGGAACACCATATTACTAATTTGGGTAAGGATCACTATGTTTGTCTTAGGAAACCAGTTTGACCTAGTTGTATATTTTTAAAGGTCAACATTAGAATGTGTCTAGGGCTTAGAATTTAAGTTTAAGCTGCCCCCAGGACCATTCAAGGAATCAGACTTCAAGCTGAGGCAAAGACAATTATCGTCAAGCTTAGGTCGACGGAACGTCGAACTCCGTTCGACGCTCTCTGAGCTCAATCTTTGCTAAAGTCGTCGAGCTTCGGTCGTCGGTCTTCGAGCTCAGGTCGATGATCTCTCCTCAGTTTATTCTCCAGGTCGCTGAGCTCAGTTCGACGATCTTCGAGCTCAGTTCGATGTTTTCTGTCTGTTGATCTTATTTTATCTCTGAGCTCAGATCGACGATCGTAGAGCTCAAATCGACGATCTTCTGAGAGATCGACGTTTTTACGGATTCAAATTTTGTCAGTCTTTGGAATGTTTTTGAAATCTCTCAGCATTTATCTCAAGAGATCTGCCAGCCGTTTTTCTTTATTCTGGAGCAAGTTTCAAGGAATTCTTTTTGGAACATGAGACTTTCCTCTAGAAGACAAGACTTTTATAGAAGACATTTATGACTGCCAACGGCTATCTTTGACAAGGAATTTTTCAGAAAATAAGATCCTCCTTTTTGTCTTCAGTCAACAATATAGAACATATAGTACAACAACAAAAGATTAACAGTGACAGACACAAGTGATCATTTTTCTGAAGAACTAGTAGAACAATCCTTTTGACTTACTGAAAAGTGATCATAGCTTCAACATCAAGAACTCCAGACACCAAATTTTTCAGCATCTGCTGGAATCATCTTCTGCTGGAGATCTGAAGCTTCTGAAGACCTGTCACCCTGAAGCAAAGCTCTCACTCCTGAACCATTCTACATCTTAGGGGGAGCTTTGACATCATCAACAATCCACTAGTCTTCTCTCATTTGATCTGAGAACAGAGAAGACAACTTCACCTCTTTACTTTTTCTTTTCCTGCTGTAAAAGGGTTATCAAAACTCCCTTCAAAAGTTTTGAGATTGGTTCTGAGAGCCTTGTCAAAACTCAGTGGTGGCAAGACACTTGATCAAAAAATCTAGTTTGGTTTTTGAGCACCTTATCAAAAGCTCATTGGTGTCAGGATACCTAATCAACTCATCCTGAGTGGATTCCTACGAAGGGTGGTAGAAGAGTGGATGTACCCAGGTTTTTGGGGAACCACTATAGTTCCTTGTGTCTTCTGGTTGCTTGAGTATTTTCTTTATTGTGTGCTGTGATTATTCTTTTTGCTGTCTTAGTTCTTATTTATCTAGTAAGATACCTTACACCTATACATAAATTAAATCTTAATTGCTTTATTTGTTTAAATTGTAAAGCTATTTTAAAAATACTCTATTCACCCCCCCCCCCTTTAGAGTTTAGATAGATCTTTATCTCACTTTCAATTGGTATCAGAGCCAGGTTGGTTGCTCATACAGGCTAACACCTGAACCAAAAGATCCTTGATAAGATCAATCTCTTAAGAGGGTTATTTTCACTATATCTATCTATTTATATAGACATAGCACAGAACAAAGATTATGCAAGCACCAGACCTCCAGTGTGCAACCTTTCCAAGTTTGCACTCTGGAAGGCAAGGATTAAACTTTATATGAATTCTATTGATGAGGATATATTTAATTCTGTTTTGACAGTGTGCCCAACACCTCTAGAGACCACAAGTACAAGTATTGTTCCACCTCCCTCAGGAACAGATGTAGACATAAAGAAATGGAAAACTGCAGATGCAAAGGCCATGAACATCTTAGCTCAGACAAGTCTGATGAGATATTTCAGAAGGTAGCTGACTGCAACTCAGCCAAAGGAATTTGGGACAAGCTCTCTGAAATTGTCTCAGGGTCTGCTGATGAAAGGAAAGACAAGAGATCCCATCTGATAAGCCAATATGAGAACTTCAAAAAGGGAGAAGCTGAATCAGTGGCTGACATGTACAATAGACTAAGTCTGATTGTCAATGAGTTAAAGACTTTGGATAAAGAAATCTCATTGACTGAGCTGAATGACAAAATCTTAATGTGTTTCCCCAACACTTGGGATTCAAGAATCTGGCCAATCAAAGATGCCAGAAGTCTAAATGAGATTACCACTGAAGCTCTCCTGGGCAAGCTCAAATCCTATGAGCTGCTCATTAAAAATAGAGAAGAAGAACAAAAGGCTACTTCTCCAGTCACAAGGAAAGAAAAGACCATAGCCTTCAAAGCTGCAGAAGAGGAGCCTGAATATAAAGCTACAGGAAATGATGAGCTCCTAAGTCTACTGGCCAAAAGATTCTACAAGATGGCCAGAAAAGACTTCAGAAAGAGATCATACAAGGGTCATGATAAACCATGGTATGATAAATCAAATAACAATAAAGAAATCATATGTTTTGGTTGCAGGAAACCAGGCCATATTGTGCCTGACTGTCCAGAAAACAAGAACAAGGACAAGAAAGATAGAAGAGAAAGAAGAAAGGAAAAAGACTTTAGAAAGAACAGCTCAGACAAACCCTCCTTCAGCAAGAACAAACATACAAGGAAGGGATTTGTTGCTGAGACATGGAGTGAAACTGAAGAGGACTCTGAAGCCTCATCCAGCTCTAGTGATGATGAGGATGATGCTGATGAAAAGGAATTCTGCATGATGGATATCAATGCCTCTCAAACAGACTCAGAAGCAGAAGAGTCAGAATCAGATTCAGAAGCTCAACTAGAAGAAGATCAGGTAATCAATTCATTTGATTTCAGTTCTGAGGATTTTAAACATGAGTTTATGGTACTATGCCTAGATCTGTTGGAGTCTGAGAAGAAAATCACTTCCCTCAGAAAACAACTATCTGAGTATAGAACTATAAAATCAGAGAACCTCAAACTCTCTGAAGAGTTGGAATGCTATAAAGAGGAGATAGCTTCACTAAAAAGTGAACTATCCAAGGCCAAGTAATTTGAAGAATCCCTTAATGGGAGAAGTATCAAATTAATGGACATCACAAGCACAGTGAACTCAAGATTAAATAGTACACTGGGCTTGGGTGCCTCATCTAGCCAACCCAGAGTATTAACAACCCCAATCAAATTTATTTCTGACAAAGGAAAGGGTATTGTAGAGGTAGCTAGGAAAAATTCAGATCTACCTAATAAAAAGAAAGCTCAACAGAAAACGTCGAGCAGAGGTCGACGATCGTCGAACAGAGGTCGACGATCTCAGGCTGAAACGTCGAACTCAGCTCAACGTTTCCTGAACTCTGAACTCCCTCACAGTCAATCTTCGAACGGAGCTCGACGATTTTACCCAAGATCGTCGAACCCAGCTCGACGATCGTCGAACGAAGTTCAGAGCTTTGAACCTTCTTTCAGAGGCAAATCTCAATTCAATCCTAGAAGTGCTTCATCCCAATACTTTAATCCCTATACTGAATGGATAGTACCTCCTAGGAGATACCATCCTGAAGGTTATAAGGATCAACCTAGGATGTCTTCTATTTCTGAATTTAAGGGATATCAACCTAGGCCCAAGGTTAACTGGGTCAAAAACATATAAGCTGATTTTGTGCAGGTGAAGACCAATCCAACATCAAACCAGTAATGGTACCTGGATAGTGGGTGCTCAAAGCACATGACAGGGTATAAGGATAACTTCACATCCTTCAAAGCCAAGCTTGGACCCAAAGTAATTTTTAGTGATTCAAACTTTGGAACTACAAAAGGATATGGTGCAGTCCAAATTGGGACAGTCACCTTCAAGAAGATAGCCTATATTGAAGGACTCAAGCACAACCTGATAAGCATTATTCAGCTGTGTGATGAAGGATATCAAGTGACTTTCAACAAAGAAATATGCAAGGTCAAGTCAGAAAACAACACAACTGTGTTGACAGGTAACAGGAAAGGTAATATTTACTTAGTAGACTTTCATTCATCTAAGGTAGATATTTTCCTGTTTAATTCCATATCTAGACCTAATATTCTATGGCATAAGAGACTAGGACATGTTAACCTTAGAACCATTACTAGGCTATCGAAGGACAACCTTGTCAGAGGACTGCCTTCTGGCTCCTACAAGAAGGAAGGACTCTGCAAGGCTTGTTAATTAGGCAAGCAAACTAAAAATAGTTTTAAATCAATTAATAAGAGTGATTCACCTAGGATCTTGTATCTGTTACACATGGATCTTTTTGGACCCATTACAGTACAAAGCTTAGGAGGGAAGTCCTATACTTTAGTAGTTGTAGATGACTTCTCAAGATTCACATGGGTATTCTTTCTGAGGAAGAAGTCTGATAACTTTAAGTGTTTGACAGATTTTCTCAAATGCATTCAGATTGAGTTCAACACTCACATTGCCCTGATTAGAAGTGATCATGGGACAGAGTTTGATTCTCTTCTCATGCAAGAGTTCTGTCAAAATGAAGGGATCAAGCATACTTTCTCAGCTCCTAGAACTCCTCAACAAAATGGGGTAGATGAAAGGAAAAATAGAACACTCATTGAATCTACAACTACATTATTGGCAGATGCTCACCTACCTCTATCCTTTTGGGTTGAGGCAGTGAACACCTCCAACTATGTGTTGAATAGAAGCCTGATACATAAACTAAAGGGTAAGACTCCCTATGAATTGCTCAAAGGGAAGAAACCTAAAATAGGTTATTTTAAAGTTTTTGGTTGCACTTGTTTTATCCATAATAATGACAAGAAATATCTAGCAAAATTTCAAGCTAAAGCTGATGAAGGAGTGTTTCTGGGATACTCCATGATCAGTAAAGCTTATAGGGTGTATAATAAAACTACTCAAAAAATAGAAGAATCTGTCCATATTACTTTTGATGAAGCTAACATGTCTTTCAAGGAGAAGAATGCTTCTACCATAGAACATTTGCAGGTGCACTCTCTAGCTGAAGACATGAACAGATTACAAGTTACACAAAAGGATGACAGTTGTGAAGATGAAGAAGCTGCTCACCATCAGGAAGAAAATCTTCTTGAAGAACCAGTTGTTGTTCCACAAGAGGACATAACAATACAGGTTGGTGAACCATCAACACCCCCTGTTGATCTAGTAACAACAAGAGATCATCCAATTTCTCAAGTAATTGGAGACATCTCAGCTGGTGTGCAAACTAGAAATCAGGTCAACCAGAACCTGATGCACACTTGCTTCCTCTCTCAAATTGAACCTCAAACCATTCAAGATGCAGAACAAGATCCACACTGGATTATTGCAATGCAAGAGGAGTTGCATCAATTTGAAAGAAATAAAGTTTGGGAACTAGTGCCTAAGCCAAAAGATCATCCCATTGTTGGAACCAAATGGGTGTTCAGAAATAAGCTGGATGATCAAGGAATCATTGTAAGGAATAAGGCAAGGCTAGTTGCTCAAGGGTACTCTCAGGAAGAAGGGATAGACTATGACCAGACCTTTGCACCTGTTGCAAGATTAGAAGCCATAAGAATCTTTCTGGCTTATGCTGCTCACAAGGGATTCAAAGTCTATCAAATGGATGTCAAGAGTGCTTTTCTCAATGGGGAGATCAAAGAAGAAGTCTATGTCAGACAACCTCCAGGTTTTATCTCTCTAACCCATCCTAATTATGTTTTTAAGCTACACAAAGCATTATATGGTCTCAAGCAAGCTCCTAGAGCATGGTATGAGACCCTAGCATGTTTTCTGCTGAAAAATGATTTTGTTAGCGGGAGAGTAGACCAAACTCTTTTTATTAGAACCCATAAGTCCCATACCCTACTAGTACAAATCTATGTAGATGATATTATATTTGGCTCTACTGATTCAAACTTGTGCAAAATGTTTTCCAAGCTTATGCACTCTAAATTTGAAATGAGTAGCATGGGTGAGCTATCCTTCTTCTTAGGATTGCAAGTCAAACAACATGCTGAAGGCATATTTATTTCTCAAATCAAGTATGCAAAAGAGCTGGTTAAGAAATTTGGTATGTCTGATGCATCATGTATGAAAACACCCATGCCTACCAATGCTGTACTGGATGCTGATGAACTGGGAAACCAGTTGATCAGACAACATATAGAGCAATGATTGGCTCTCTATTGTACCTTACAGCCAGTAGGCCTGACATAATGTTTGCTACATGTATATGTGCTAGATTTCAAGTTAGCCCTAGAGAGTCATACTTAACGTTAGTTAAGAGGATTCTTAGGTATGTTAAAAGCTGTCCAAATCTAGGACTCTGGTATCCAAAAGACTCAGCATTTGACTTAACTGGATTCTCAGATGTTGATTATGCTGGATGCAGAATAGACAGGAAAAGCACCAGTGGAACTTGTCAGTTCCTTGGTGATAGACTAGTCTCTTGGTATTATAAGAAACAAACATCTGTGTCAACCTCAACTGCTGAAGCTGAATATATGGCTGCAGGCAGTTGTTGTTCACAAATATTGTGGATACAAAACCAACTCCTAGACTATGGTTACAACTTAGAGAAGTCAAAAATATTTTGTGACAACACCGGTGCTATTTCCATTGCAAAAATCCAGTCCTCCATAGTAGGACAAAACACATAGAGATTAGGCATCATTTTCTAAGGGATAATGTAGAGAAGAACAAAATTGAACTTCAATATATCCCTACTGATTTGCAAAGGGGAGATATTTTCACCAAGCCTTTGGATGAAAAGAAACACAATTTCTTCCTAAATCAGTTAGGCATGTTAGATGGAGGAAGCCTAAACTAAATTACAAGATTTTGAAAAGCTAAAAACAGACCAAGATTAGGCTAAAAAATCATCTCCTTTTGTGTCTGTAGGATAGCTTCTGTCTCTGAACTGAGCTCGACGTTTTTCCCAGAAATCGTCGAACGGAGTTCGACGTTTTCACTGAACGTCGACCTAAGTTCAGAGCTTGCCAGATACTTGTATACTATCTCTTTCTGGTCTTTGATCGTCGACCTGAGCTCGACGCTCTCTTGATCGTCGAACTGAGATCTACGATGTTGAAGACCTTTCAGCTTCCCTCAGGAGTCCTGATCGTCGATCTGAGGTCGACGATCCTTCCTTTTTCGTGTTGAACCCTAATATAAAATCATTATTCGGCCGCCGCTCGTCGTTTACGCCTTCATACTCTCTGCAATTTTTTTTCCCTCCAAACCTTCTACACTTGGTCGTGTTTGTTCAATTTTTGCAGGTACAGATGGCTCTGACTGTTGCTGCCCTTTCAAAAATGAAATTTGACACAGGATTCGACATCGACATGAACTCTTTCGATGGAAGCGACCAGAGATTCAAGGACATTTTAAATCTGCTTCGAGAATAACATTTAGTTCAGATAATGTCCATCAGGATGAAGATCGCCGCAGACGAGATAAAGGAATGGTGTTTTTCTGCCTCAATTGAGAATGAGAATTCTGTAGTCGGCTCTATCAAAGGGACTCAGGTACCATTGTCCCCCTCCCTTCTAACAGAAGTGTTCAACCTCAGCACTGGAAATGACTCTATTGAATTATCTGAAGAAGAGTCTGATGTAATGCTAGATAGAATGGGTCACTCTGCTGAGAACCCTAAAAAATTGCTGAAAAAGAATTTGTCGATTGAATATCAATTTCTGGCTGATGTTGTGGGAAAGGTTCTTCTGGCAAAGCACTCAGCCCATGACACCATTTCCAGACATCAGTTCTGTCTAATGGGAGCTGTGGTTGACAAGAAATATCTAGACTGGGGGTCCATCTTCTTCAATTTGATTAAAAAGAAGCTGAGCAAAAGCTGTGTAAGCTTTGGGAGGATCTTGGGGGTTTACATGCACTCCAGGTGCCCTGAGCTACTGACCTCAAGTGGGATGCACATCAATGCATCCAAGAGACTTACTTGTGCCCTCTTCAGCAGGTGGGATAGGCAAATTATTAACCCCAACAGGGCTACTGCATCAACTCCTGCTTCAGGCACAAGGACTGCCTTAGTCACTCCTCCTCAGTTCTCTGCCCCTACAGAAGTTTTGCCTGCTTCTTCTCCTCCTCCAGCTGTCTCTACCCCAGCCATCTCATCCTCACCACGAATTACCACCATAGCCATCTCATTACCCATTACAATCTCATCCCCAATCTCACCTTCTCCAGCATCTACCTCAGAGCAATTCCATCCCTTATACTACTATCCTCCTGCCACCACTTCATCATATTCTCTCTTAGATGACTCCTTCATGGATGATTCTCCTTCAACTCCTCCTGAGCTTCCCTCTACTTCCTCATTCCAACAAATTCTTCAAGACATCCTCTCTCAACCATCTTTTTTCCCTACCATCCCATCCTTCCCCAACCAAATTACATCAATCTCAACACTTCCTACCCCTAGACCATCCATTTCTTCACCTCCTACCTCCATATTCTCCATTCTATCAGCTCCAGTCAACATCATTCCAGCACCCTTCTCTCCTACCTCTACTCAAGCCCCTCTTGAGCATGTAGATCTCTCAGCCCTGGCAGATAGGTTATATGAGCTGCTAGCTCCCAAGCTAACCTCATTACTGGAGACCACCCTGGCTCCACTCCTGACACGTGTTCAGGAGCTGTCTACCAAGCTCACCTCCTTCATCTCCTCTCAGGTAATTACTTCTTCTGGGTGCCTTGATCCAGCTGCCACTGAATCTAGGCAGGGGGAGATGCCTTATGAAGCAGTTCCTGCTCCAACATTTGCAGTGGATCTCCAGAAATTGCTTTTAGTTTTTGATCTTGCTTTCTTCAATTCTCTGCCAGTTGAACAAGTTGAAGATTTGACTAAGGCCATTGTGCCTATCTATGTTTGTGATCCTAGCCTAATTGCCTCATATATAAATTCTTTCAAGGCTGTGGATGTTGTTGTTTCCATCCCTGCTGCTACTGATGTTTCTACAAGTGTATCAGGATATTGACATGTTTTCTGTTATTGAGGTTACTGCTGCTCAAGAACTTGCCACTTATCTGAAAGAACCTGCTGTTGTTTCTGCTCTAACTCCTGATGCTGCTTCTGCTCAAATTTCTGATGTTGCTGCTCCTACCCTGACTCCAGATCAGTTGAAATTACAAGAGAAATATATTAAGAGCATTGATGATTTATATGATAGACCCCAAAGCTCAGAAAGTGATCAGTTTCACACTGATTCTGATGACTCTTCTGGTACCATTGCCAAGAAAAGGAAGGCCAGAAGCAAGGCCATGATGAGAGTTCCTCCTGCTCAAGCCAAGGATGCAAATGATATTCCATATTATATTTTGCATGATTGCCCAATCTCTGATCCATGGATGCAATTCTCTAAAAATCAATTGAAAGCTATGAAGAAAAGAAGAAAATTGGCTAGATATGAAAAAGGATCTTCTACATTTCCTCCTCCTCCTCCAGATTCAGGATCTGGTGGAGGCTCAGCTCTTCCATCCTCTGCTTCAAAGCAAAGCTCTTCCCAACCTTCTCAGGAACATCAACCAAGAGAACAATTTCAAAGAGGATATCAATCTAAGAGATATCAGTCTAGAGGAAGGCAAAGAGATTACAGAACATATTCTAGACAACGAAGGGAAGGACAAGGTCATATTGAATCTACTTCAGGTCCTTTCCCTTATAGGCTAAAAGATACAGTTGTCTCCAAAACTCCTAATATTGATTTTGAGTCTATCAATAGATATGAACCTCCTATTCCATTTGAGGATCCAGAGAACAACCCTTTGTCATGGACTTCCAGAATGAAAGAGCTTGCTGCTCTAGATCAAATAAAAAAAGGCCAGAGAGCAAGGCAAAGACATTTCCAACATTACAACCCTATCAGATCAAAGAAAGAAAGAACTAGAGAGATATGCTTCAAGGAAATTCTTTAATCCAGAAGATTATATGAAGCTGCACCCTGAGGCTATAGTACCAAGGCCTAGATCTCAAACTTCCTTAGGTGCAGAAGATGACAGAAGATCAAAGAAAGAAGCCCTCAATCCTAATAGGGAAATTTTGTTTAAAAAGGGAACTGAGAAGAAGTGATTTGTGTAAGCTGAACAAACATCCACCTCTGAACATTTGTTGATATTTTATCTGTGATCTGCAATGCTGCTATGACATTTTCTTGCTTTGATTGGTTTAGTTCTTGTTTTGTCTGTATGCTTATTTATTTCCTATTTTTGTCTGTAAATAGTAATCCTAACCCAAATAGGGGGAGATTATTGGAACACCCTATTACTAATTTGGGTAAGGATCACTATGTTTGTCTTAGGAAACCAGTTTGACCTAGTTGTATAGTTTTAAAGGTTAACATTAGAATGTGTCTAGGGCTTAGAATTTAGGTTTGAGCTGCCCCCAGGACCATTCAAGGAATCAGACTTCAAGCTGAGGCAATGACAATTATCGTCGAGCTTAGGTCGACGGAACGTCGAACTCCGTTCGACGCTCTCTGAGCTCAACCTTTGCTAAAGTCGTCGAGCTTCGGTCGTCGGTCTTCGAGCTCAGGTCGACGATCTCTCCTCAGTTTATTCTCCAGGTCGCTGAGCTCAGTTCGACGATCTTCGAGCTCAGTTCGACGTTTTCTGTCTGTTGATTTTATTCCATCTCTGAGCTCAGATCGACAATCGTAGAGCTCAGATCGACGATCTTCTGAGAGATCGACGTTTTTACGGATTCAAATTTTGTCAGTCTTTGGAATGTTTTTGAAATCTCTCAGCATTTATCTCAAGAGATCTGCTAGCCATTTTTCTTTATTCTGGAGCAAGTTTCAAGGAATTCTTTTTGGAACATGAGACTTTCCTCTAGAAGACAAGACTTTTATAGAAGACATTTATGGCTGCCAACGGCTATCTTTGACAAGGAATTTTTCAGAGAATAAGATCCTCCTTTTTGTCTTCAGTCAACAATATAGAACATATAGTTCAACAACAAAAGATTAACAGTGACAGACACAAGTGATCATTTTTCTGAAGAATTAGTAGAACAATCCTTTTGACTTACTGAAAAGTGATCATAGCTTCAACATCAAGAACTCCAGACACCAAATTTTTCAGCATCTGCTGGAATCATCTTCTGCTGGAGATCTGAAGCTTCTGAAGACCTGTCACCCTGAAGCAAAGCTCTCACTCCTGAACCATTCTACATCTCAGGGGGAGCTTTGACATCATCAATAATCCACTAGTCTTCTCTCATTTGATTTGAGAACAGAGAAGACAACTTCACCTCTTTACTTTTTCTTTTCCTGCTGTAAAAGGGTTATCAAAACTCCCTTCAAAAGTTCTGAGATTGGTTCTGAGAGCCTTGTCAAAACTCAGTGGTGGCAAGACACCTGATCAAAAAATCTAGTTTGGTTTTTGAGCACCTTATCAAAAGCTCATTGGTGTCAGGACACCTGATCAACTCATCCTGAGTGGATTCCTACGAAGGGTGGTAGAAGAGTGGATGTACCCAGGTTTTTGGGGAACCACTATAGTTCCTTGTGTCTTCTGGTTGCTTGAGTATTTTCTTTATTGTGTGTTGTGATTCTTCTTTTTGCTGTCTTAGTTCTGATTTATCTAGTAAGACACCTTACACCTATACATAAATTAAATCTTACTTGCTTTATTTGTTTAAATTGTAAAGCTATTTTAAAAATACTCTATTCACCCCCCCCCCTCTAGAGTTTAGATAGATATTTATCTCACTTTCACGCGTGCTTGCTGATGGGTGTGGGAGAACCAGGAATCTGTCGAGGAGCGGCTTCTCAGCCTGGAGAATAGTGAAAGACTTATTTCAAGAGCCTAGGCACCTAGAGGGGGGTGAATAGGTTCCAATTTTCTTTTATAATTCAGGCAATTTAACTAGTATTAACACAGCACAAGAAATACAATTAACAGTACAAAAAGCATAGCATAGCAAACACCAGATTTATAGTGGTTCCCTAAGGTATGGGTATATCTACTTCCCCCTTCACCTATCTAGTAGAGAACTGGACTCACCCCAACTTCCTTCCACTTGCTCAGATCCACAGATCTTACAACTCAGAACCAGATTGGTTCCTACAGCTCAGACTTATACAAGTCTTACCTCAGATCCTTCCAAAGAATCCTACCTCAGGCCTCAGCCCTACCTCAGCCTTTTACACTTAGCTTACAACTCAGACTATTACAAGTCCTACACTTCAGGCACTTAGCCCTACCTAAGCCTTTATAATTATAGGCTTACAACTCAGATCTTACAAAATATCCTACAAGAAATTAATTGTTTAAGAGATATGAAAATATCACCAGATAGAATTCTCTATAGGTGTGAGCTTCTTGATCAGTTCTTGAATAAACTGAATCTTCATATTCAACCTGACTTAGCTGTTTTAAAGCTTCTTGATAGAAAAAAATAAGGTTGAACTTTACTTGATGTAGAAGTTGATCTCCTGTCAACTCCTTCCTTGAATTCAGAATAAGATCTAAATATTCTCTTGCAGACTGCTATGGATCTACCTTCTTGAGGGTTTCCCCTTTTCCTGTTGTCAGATTCTCTTTCCTGAAATAGCTTGATTACTTCCTTAGTTCTGTTATTTTTATGGTTGTCAAGGATCAGTCCCTTATATAGAGTTTCCTCATGGTTACCGGCTGATCCGGTTTGTAACAACCTTCTGACAGTTCTGACAAAGGTGTCAAACCTATTGGCTATGATAGTTGTCGAGTCCCAGTCATGACAGTTGATTCCTCAAAGACTTTACAACTCAGCATGAACCACTCAACAAACTGCTTCACATGTGTCGACACAAATAGACTAAGTGTCGACACAAGTCTTAATGATGTCGACATAACACTCCATCTGTTGACATAGTCATTATTTTGCTACTCGACATAGCTTCTGTTTGTATATGTCGACACAAGTCCTGTGTGTCGACACAACTGCACCTGGTCTCGACATAACTGATGCTGACAGATGGCGTTGAGTGTATGTTTAGCTGTCATTGAGTGTGTGTCGAGACGTCATTGTGTGTGTATCAACACAAGTCCTGTGTGTCGACACAAGCCTTCTAACTCAGTATAGCTGTTACTGTTAGATGGCATTGAGTGTCGTCCAGATGTCGTTGAGTGTGTGTCGACACAAGTCCTGTGTGTTGACACAACTGCTTCTGGTCTTGACTTAGCTGTAGACAAATGGCATTGAGTGTGTGTCGACACAAGTCCTGTGTGTCGACACAAACCTTCTTTAGGTGTCGACACAATGCCTGGGTATCGGCACAGGCCTTGCTTCTAGTGTCGACACAATTTCTGGGTGTCAACACAATTCTTCACAAGTGTCGGCACATGTACTTCGAAAAATTTCTTGCAAACCTTACACCTGCACAATAAAACTCAAACATTCATCAAATACAAATTGATGTATACATTGAGTAAGATGAGGCTTCTCCAAATCTGGTACATATTTTTCAGTGTACCCAACAATCTCCCCCTATTTGGAGAAGTCATAACTCTTAGTCAAAGATATACATCTCTCATAATAAAGAACATAAAAAATAGATGTACATTCATTTCAGTGCAAGATAACATATATACAATGTAAACAACTAAAATCAATAGTGAAGCTGATTTTATTTATCAATCAGAGAGTTCTGGGTTTACATGTTTTTCCTTAGAACAAAAGCAAAAAGTTACATTGTTCTACACATAAGCCTATCTATCCTATAATTGACTAGGCTCCTTAATTACAATGCCTTATCCAGACTTAATCTTTTCCTGCACATTAGGTTCTGTATCCTCAACAAGTTTCTTCCCATTGAGATCCTTCTTCTTTAGTTCTTCAACCTTTATCCTATGCCTTTCAAAATAGTGAAAAGGCTTGGGTAAGTACCTGCTAGGCTCCAAAGCATTAGCAGCTAACTTCCCAGCTTTTGCACTTCTTCTGTACTGAAGAATGGTTTCTTGCCTGGCTTGATACTTATTCCATTCTTGCTCAGAATACCATTTGCCCCTATCATAGGTCTTATCCTTTACAGCCTTCCAGGCAGTCAAAATAATATTCCTGGAAGTGGGGCTCCATTGCTCAAAATCTGGCTTCAACTCATCCTGTTCTCTGAACCTTTTCATGGATAGTTGTGCTTCCTTCTGTGCTTCCTTGGCAGCCTCTGACATCTCTACTTTTTCAATAATCACATTTGATGCCTCCTGTTGAGGGCTGTATATTGTCTGCACTCCTTTTAAACCATGTCAAAGACAGCAGGAGGGTAAATAACCTGTGCAACTTCAGGCTGATCTCCTTTAATATTAGCAGGTTATACTCAAGACTCAGCAATATTGTCATCATCACACAAAGAAGGAAAGCTAAGTATAGCTCTGATGGAATTAGAGATCAATTTTTCATGATCAGATCTAGCTTTGACTAACAATCTCTCCCCCTTTATGACTTCTCTAGTGATATGATCTCTCAGATCAGTCTTTTAAAACCTTATTTGATCAGCCAGATATTTTGTACCTTCTTGATAGTAGGCTTTGAACTTAGTTAGGTAATCAGAAATAGTCTGTTGAGAGGCTCCAATGGCTGTTTGGACAGCGGCTAGATCTTCTTGTATTTGCTTTGATATCTCAATTTTCAAATCAGTTGAAATATTTCCCAGTTTTGTGAGTATTTCTTCATGGGAGTCTTTGAGGTTTTCATTGGACCTGAATTGATTTTCTAAAATATATCCTTGCTTTGTGGTAATGTCCTCAACCTCAATCTTAGGCAGCTGTTGTTGCTCAGCCAAATATATTACAGCATTGCCTCCCTTATGGAAGCAATCTGTCATCTCTTTATTTTGCAGATTGACTTCAAATCTGATTGATTTTATGTCCTGAGCCAGCTGAAACTGCAGTTCCTTATTTGACTCATCCACATACTTCTCTAAAGACTGCCTTTGTTCACCCAATTTTACTTGCAGTTGGACCAGTAATGAACTGAAGTCCATGGTTGGAGCAGGTGGGTGGTGTGACTGTTTGCAAGGCTTTCTTGTAGCCTGAGCTCTTTTTCCTTATTGCAACCATCTTCCTCTTCTTAGCCATAGAGGCTTCCTCATCATCAAAGGGTTGTGATGAGCTTTCTATATCAACTATTTCTTTATTAGATGTTTCATTCAGTAGCTCATCCCCCTCAGTTCTTGGCAGGTCCTTTTCTATATAGGATTGCTCCCCCTCAGTCCTTGCAGCTAGTAAATTAGGAAATAGCTCTTCCATTGTTACCTCTTGTTGTATCTGTATAGGAGGAACATGGTTAGTTTGGAAAACAAAAGGTTCTTCTGGACATCCAGATTTTTGTCCAGGGCCTGTTCTATAAAGGAGATACTTACTTGCTCATTCTAAGCTGTATCTTTTATCTGTACATCTTGTGCCTCCTTCTCAGCAATGTCCAATGCTTCTTTATTTATATCTGATATAATATCCATTACTGTATCAGATGCATACTCACTTCCTAGAGTAGCAGCATCAATTCCTTCCCCTTGAGCAGGTAGCTCAGAAAGTATAGTATCTTGTGTTGTTGGTTCAAGAGTTTCTCCCCCTGGAGTGGAGACTACCTGTTGCTCTGGGAGCACACTACTCTCTACTTCATCTTGAGCATCTTTTTGTGGCCTATCTTCATCTGAACAGAAGACCACTTCCTCTTCAGAATCAATAGAGGATTCTGCTTACTGAACAACTTCCTTCTTCTTCTTTTCTTTCTTGGTCTGTTTTTGTGGAGTAGAAACCTCCTTGGTTAATACTCTATCCCACCTGGATAGAATTATGGTGTCCATTCTCCTCATATGGTTGATTTTTGTTCCTGTAAGTTGGCTCATTACATCTGGTATTGCTGAAGCTAGACATAAGCTTAGAATCCTTCCCAGATTTTGTTTCTTTATTCCTTCTTGTATTTTGTCAAATAATACAAATGCCCAGTCTATTTTTATAGTGAAGATGACCCTTGTCATTAGATTGAACATGGAGACTGAAACTCTGTCATGTCCACCAATCTTACACAGAATTACCTTACCTATAATTTAAGACAGAAACTTTCCTTGTGAATTCATCCCTTTCCTGGTAATGGATGATCCAACTTTGATATTAGGGCTTACCCCGCACCAGCTTAATGCATCTTTTGTCATTGATGGAATGATATCATCGTCATCCTTAACCTTAGGAAGTTGGAGTGATTTCCTAACATCTTCAGTGTAAGTTTCGCTCGGGAATCTTGTACTGTGGCTTGAATCTTCTTCCCGTCTATGTCCACAGTGGCTGATGAATAAAATTCCATGACTTCCTTCCTCCAGATCTTAGTCGGTTCTGAGACCAAGAATTCCAAACCATTCACTGAAATTAGGGTAATTACACCCTGGATTTCTTGAGACGCTATCGTGAATCCACCACGAACCAGCTCATATCCTTCGTTCATCTTGTCTTCCTTGATGGGCGCCATTGATGAAAGGGAGAGAGAAAGATAAGAGAAGAGAAGTGAATATCGAAGTCGACACAACGTCTAGAGTCGAGAAATCTGAAAGCGTAGTCGACCAGATTTTGGCTTCACCTATTTATAGTCTAGGTGTAAAGGGGAGTTCAAAAGACGCTCCTTAATAATAATACTAGGTCTCGACAACACTTATATGTGTCGATAGAAAAGATCTAGGTCTCGACACTACTTAGGTTTAGTCGACACATCTATGTGTCGACATACTTATGTCAGTGTCGACATGGATTGGTCATGTCTAGACACAGAGTGTCGACTTTGATTTTTATGTGTCGACACAAAAATCAGTTAACTAAAAGTCTCGACATAGTTGTGTCGACACCCATACTACTGTCAACACAGATACTATTTCTGTGTCGACACATCCTTTTTCTTTGTCGACACAACATACTGAGTGTGTCGACACAATTTGTTTGTGTCGACACAAGCTTTGTACTTAGACAAATTTCCTGAGAAATATTGTGCTTACATATTCTACTTAGGAATGCTTGATCTGACCTATTCTAGGTTCAACATACCTAATTTAATTTTAAAATAATTGAATTTACTTTCATCCAAAGGTTTTGTAAAGATATCAGCTATTTGATTATTTGTGTTTACAAATTCTATATTAATATCTTCCTTCTCCACATGTTCCCTTATAAAATGAAACTTAATTTCGATATGCTTGGTTCTACTGTGAAATACAAGATTCTTAGCAATATAAATAGCACTAGTAAAATCACAGAATGGTAGAATTCTACTTACCTTGATGTCATAATCTTTAAGTTGGTGCTTTATCCACAATAATTGTGCACAGCAACTGCCTGCAGCTATATATTCAGACTCAGTTGTTGATATAGCTACACTGGTCTGCTTCTTGCTGCACCATGACACCAGCCTTCCACTTAGGAATTGACAGGTTCATATTGTACTCTTCTTGTCTTCTTTGCATCCTGTAAAGTCTGCATCTGAGAAGCCTGTTAGTAAGAAATCTCTATTCTTAGGATACCAAAGACCTAGATTAGGTGTGTCCTTAAGATATCTAAAAAAAATGTTAACTGCAGTATAATGAGATTCCTTTGGGCAAGCTTGGTACCTAGCACAGACACATATAGCATACATGATGTCAGGTCTACTAGCAGTCAAGTAGAGTAGGGAGCCAATTATCTCTCTATACAAAGACTCATCAACAGGTTTCCCTATCTCATCTTTGCCTATAGGCATACTTGTTCCCATTGGAGTTTTCATATGGAGGCTGAGTCCATCCCATATTTCTTAATCAACTCCTTGGTGAACTTAGACTGGGATATGGACAATCCATCATCAGTCTGTCTTACTTGAAGTCCCAAGAAGAACTTCAGCTCACCCATATTGCTCATCTCAAACTTCCCTTGCATAAGTTTGGCAAACTTTATACAAAGGTTATTTTCAGTATATCCAAAGATAATGTCATCAACATATATCTGGACTAGGATTATCTTGCCTTTAGATTCCCTAAAGAATAGAGTTTTGTTTATCTTTCCTCTAGAGAATTTATTCTCAATAAGAAAAGCAGACAAGGTTTCATACCAAGCCCTAGGGTCTTGTTTCAAACCATATAGGGCTTTCCTAAGCCTATATACATAATCAGGATAATGAGAATCTATAAAACCTGAGGGTTGCTCAACATAGACTTTCTCTTTTAAGTCATCATTTAGAAATGCTGACTTTACATCCATCTGATATACCCTGAACCCTTGATAGGCAGTATAGGCCAAGAATAACCTTATAGCCTCCAGCCTTTCCACTAGGGCAAAGGTTTGATCAAAGTCAATCCCTTCCTATTGCATGTAGCCTTTTGCTACCAGTCTGGCCTTGTTCTTGATTATAGTGACATTCTCATCAAGTTTGTTTCTATAGATCTACTTAGTTCCTATAATGTTGTGATCCTTTGGTTTAGGAACCAGTTCCCAGACTTTACACCTTCTGAATTGATTCAAATCTTCTTGCATAGCATCAATCCAATTTGTGTCTAGCACGGCTTCTTCAAACTTCCTGGATTCTATCTGTGATAAAAAACTTGAACATAAAACTGTGTTCATGTTCTTACTCCTAGTTAGTACACCTTAACTTGCATCACCAATGATTTGATGAGCTGGACGATCCTTTAGGTGTCTTCTTGCTGGAGGAAATCTGCAAACCTCTTGGCCTTCTTCATTTTCCTCAACCTGATGCTCCTCATTGTCTTCTTCATCCAGTGAGTCTTGTTCTCCCCCTGGACACCATGCATCCTTTTCTTCATCCATCCTAGCAGGAACTTCATCATTGATGGTCAGCTTGTTCAGACTGTCTGTTAGACCTGTAGAACTAACTGAAGAACTAGACAATTCACTGTTAATTAATTTAGACTCATCAAATACAACATGGACTGATTCTTCTACAACTTATGTAGTCAAGTTGTAGATCCTGTAGGCCCTACTATTATTGTTGTACCCAACAAATATCCCTTCTAGGGATTTGGCAGAAAACTTAGTTTGGTAGTGCTTACAATTAACTAGGATATAACACTTGCTACCAAAGATTTTGAAGAAGGAAATGTTTGGTTTTATACCTTTCAAAATCTGATAGGGAGTCATCCTATGTTTCTTATTGATGGAGGCTCTATTGAGTACATGACATGCAGTATTTACTACCTCTGCCAAGAATTATTCAAGGAGAGTAGTGTCACTAAGTAGTGTTCTACTTGCCTCAATTAGAGTCCTATTCTTCCTTTCAGCAACACCATTTTGCTGGGGTGTTCTAGGTTAGGAGAACTCCTGATGGATCCCCAGTTCTTCACAGAAATTTGTCATACATTCAGACTGAAATTCATTTCCATGGTCACTTCTGATTTTTACCACTGAATTGTTAAATTCATTTTGAATTTGTCTAACAAAGGTCTGAAAAATAGTAGGAGTTTTAGATTTCTGCCTCAAGAAGAAAACCCGTGTGAATCTAGAATAGTCATCCACAATAACAAACGTGTATACTTTCCTACCAAGACTATGAACTGGCATAGGACCAAACAAATCCATATGCAAGAGATATAAACATCTCATTGATTCTTTGTTATCTAGTGCATGGAAAGAGGACTGTCTATTTGCCCTTTTGGCAAGCTGAACACACTCCCTCTTTAATGCACTTGACTTGAGGACCATTCCTCACTAATCCCATGCTAAACAGCTGTCCAATAGACTTATAGTTCAGATGAGCTAGCCTCTTATGTCATTTGACACATAGTGAAGCTTTTTCACCTATAACTAGGCAAATGGGTGAGTTGTTAAACTCACAATCTAGGTTAAGACAATATACATTCCCTTTCCTAGTGCCAGTCAAAATGATCTCTTGATCACTTGACCTCCTTATTTGGCACTCCCCTTTGAGGAAAGAGATGACATAACCTAGATCACTAAGTTGACTTATGCAAATCAGGTTATGTTTTAGACCCTTCACATAAGCCACTTTAGTGATGGTAATTGAATCACTAGAAATGTTACCAAATCCTTTGATGATTCATTTTTCTGATCCACCAAAGATTACTTTGGGTCCATTCTCTATGGGTACATAGTCCCTCAACATTCTTCTTGTTCCAGTCATGTGTCTGGAACATCCACTATCCAAATACCATATAGGGGTATGGCCACTTGGATTCACCTGCATCAAATAAGGAATCACTCATCATTAGAACCCAAATTAGTTTTGGGTCCTAGGTTCTTGTTAGTTTGAAAATTATCATGTTTACCTACAGCTTTTCTGATAGGTAAACTATTCTTGGTTTTACACTTGTGTTAAACCAGCAATCCATAGCAAAGTGGCATACCTTGCCACAACACCAACACTTAAATCTGTTGTACCTTCTCTTAGGTACAGACTTCACAACCTTGTTGCCAGCAGTTGTTTTGAGTGTAGGTGCTGGAGCAGCAAACCCCAAGAATTCCTTTTGAACCTGATGGGCTTGCCTATAGAGTGGCCTATTGGCATTTTCACACTTGCCAATGTGATCTCCATACTCACAATGACCATGAGTAATTTCATGATCATACCTGTTTGTAGGTTGCATCACCTTCCTAAAGAAAATAGGGGGCTTATAGGCTAGTGGTTGAACTGGGGCCTTACCTTTTCCATGTGAATTGGTGGCCCTTGTTCTTCCCTTAAATCCTAGACTAGTCTTACCTTTTTGAGAAATGAAGTTGTCTATTAAAGGCAAGACTGATTTTTGCTTAGAGAATTTAGCCACTAACTCTTTTTCTTTCTGAAGTTTTGCCTCCAGATTTTTGATATGATTTTCCTTGAAAGAGATTGTGCTCATCTGAATGATAGTTATGTTCTTCAGTTTGGCAACCTCTTTTAGTTTCAAATCAATCAGCTTGGCTGATTCTGATGCTGCCTGCTTAAGAGATTAAATCTCCTTGGTCTGCTCCTTGACAAAAAGCTTGCTTCTCTTTAGAGCTTGCAACAACCCACCATACTCATCAATGAGTTGGTGTACATCCCCTTCAGACTCAGAACCATCCATATCTCTTGATGCAGATGCTTCTGATTCTGATCCAGTGAAATAATCAGAAGCTGCGGGAGAATTGTATACCTTGCTTGGACCAGGCTGATCCTAGCACTGATCATTTTCTGACAGGGCCATCAGCCCTCTATAGCAATGGTCTTCCCCTCCATTTATGGAGTCCAATATTTGTAGGAATTCTAGTTCCCTAGAATCCTCTTCTTTTGAGAACAGCCCAACATATGCTTCTACATCATCTTCTTCTCTGATCCTGAAGATGAAGAGTCTGTAAAACTCTTCTGTTTCTGAGCAACAAAAGATTTCTCCTTCTTGCCCTTTAGTTGATGCTTCTTCTTATCCTTAGATTCAATCCTCTTGTCTGGACAGTCAGCTATGACATGTCCTGGCCTGTTGCAACAATAGCAAATAATCTTAGAATTAGTTTGTTTACTAGGTTTTGAGACATACCTGTCCTCCGTGGGAGTCTTTTTTTTCTTGTAATACTCATCCTTGGAAAAGGATGATGATGGTATGGATCTCCACTTCTTCTTTTTCATGAACCTTTGGAACTGCCTTGTAAAGGCAGCAAAGTCCTCATCAGAGGTGTGTCTATCTGATGTGTTGTTGTCAGGAATTCCTTCTTCTGCCTCAGCACCTTCTGGGTGGAGAAGGAGATTTTCACCTACCCTTTCTTATGCCTTCAGCCTTGAAGGCTACTGACTTATCCTTATACTCAGACATGCTGCTCTTCTTTTCCTCCTTTCTGGCAGTGAGCTACATTTCATATGATAGCAGCTTTTCAAATAGTATGGGAGGATGTATATCAGCAAGCTTGGCCACCTCACTGATGGCACAAATCTTTGTGTCTCAGTCCTTTGTCAGAGACCTGAGAAACTTGTCATTCAGTTCATATATGTTGAAGACTCTTCCATATGTCATCAGCTCATTAACTATCCTGAAGAACTTTTTGTAGAATTAAGCTATGCTGTCAGTCTTGGCTTGTCTAAAGCTCTCATATTCTTGATTCGGCATAGATTTCCTGTCCTCTCTAACTTCTTTTGTCCCCTCCATGTAGACAATCAGGGTGTCCCACATTTTCTTGGAGGTTTTATAATATACCAGATTATGAAATGTGGCATCATCTATAGCACTTACAATAATGTTCTGTGCTATTTTGTCTAGTGTTGTCAGGATGATCTCATCCTTTGTCATTTCAGAATAGTTCTTAGGGGTTTTAATATTTGCATCCAGAGCTGATATCTTCATTGGAATGAAGAGACCTTCTTGTATAGTGATGTAGATTCTTGAATCAGAAGCTTCCATAAACAATCTAACCCTTTCCTTCCATATGCAAAAACATTCTTTCCTGCAGATAGGCAGTTTCATAGATCAGAACTCCTTTTGATTCTCATTTGAACTCATTCTTGAAATTTGTTAATTACCTTGGAGATTCACTCAGACTGTTAGGTCAATCTTTGAGCAACCTCCCTCTAATACCACTTGAAAGACTTATTTCAAGAGTCTAGACACCTAGAGGGGGGTGAATAGGTTCCAATTTTCTTTTATAATTCAGGCAATTTAACTAGTATTAACACGGCACAGGAAATACAATTCACGGTACAGAAATCACAGCACAGCAAACACCAGATTTATAGTGGTTCCCCAAGGTATGGGTACATCCACTTTCCCCCTTCGCCTATCCAGTAGAGAACTGGACTCAGCCCAACTTCCTTCCACTTACTCAGAACCACAGATCTTACAAATCAGAACCAGATTGGTTCCTACAGCTCAGACTTATACAAGTCTTACCTCAGATCCTTCCCAAGAATCCTACCTCAGGCCTCAGCCCTACCTCAGCCTTTATCACTAGGCTTACAACTCAGACTATTACCAGTCCTACACATCAGGCACTCAGCCCTACCTCAGCCTTTGTAATTACATGTTTTCAACTCAGATCTTACAAAAGATCCTACAAGAAATTAATTGTTTAAGAGATATGAAGATATCACCAGATAGAATTCTCTATAGGTGTGAGCTTCTTGATCAGTTCTTGAATAAACTGAATCTTCAGATTCAACCTAACTTAGCTGTTTCAAAGCTTCTTAATAGAACAAAATAAGGTTGAACTTTACTTGATGTAGAAGTTGATCTCCTGTCAGCTCTTTCCTTGAATTCAGAATAAGATCTGAATCTTCTCTTGCAGACTGCTCTGGATCTGCCTTCTTAAGGGTTTCCCCTTTTCTTGTTGTCAGATTCTCTTTCCTGAAATAGCTTGATTACTTCCTTAGTTCTATTATTGTTATGGTTGTCTAGGATCAGTCCCTTATATAGAGTTTCCTCATGGTTACCGGCTGATCCGGTTTGTAACAACCTTCTTACAGTTCTGACAAAGGTGTCAGACCTGTTGGTTATGACAGTTGTCGAGTCACCAGTCATGAAAGTTGATTCCTTAAAGACTTTATAACTCAGTATGAACCACTCAGCAAACTGCTTCACATGTGTCGACACAAATAGACTAAGTGTCGACACAATTCTTGATGATGTTGACATAACACTCCATATGTTTACATAGTCATTCTTATGCTACTTGACATAGCTTCTATTTGTATGTGTCGACACAAGTCCTGTGTGTCGACACAACTGCTCCTGGTCTCGACATAACTGATGCAGGCAGATGGCGTTGAGTGTATGTCCAGCTGTCGTTGAGTGTGTGTCGAGACTTTGTTGAGTGTGTGTCGACACAAGTCCTATGTGTCTACACAAGCCTTCTTACTCAGTATAGTTGTTGCTGTTAGATGGCGTTGAGTGTCGTCCAGATGTCGTTGAGTGTGTGTCGACACAAGTCCTGTGTGTCGACACAACTGCTTCTGGTCTTGACTTAGCTGTAGACAAATGGTGTTGAGTGTGTGTCGACACAAAACTTCTTCAGGTGTCGACACAATGCCTGGGTGTCTACACAGGCCTTTCTTCTAGTGTCGACACAACTTCCGGGTGTCGACACAATTCTTCACAAGTGTCGACACATGTACTTAGAAAAATTTCTTGCAAACCTTACACCTGCACAATGAAACTCAAACATCCATCAAATACAAATTAATGCATATCATTGAGTAAGATGAGGCTTCTCCAAATATTGTACATATTTTTCAGTGTAAACAACAAATAGTTATAAACAACTGGTTGCCAACCTGTCGGGAGAGGTCAGCGGCAGGACCGAATATCCCGGCCCTCACATCGCGCGCGTTGAGGATCAACTTTTCTCGTATAGTGGGAACTCTAGAAGATTTGCTCTATCTAGTATGCGCGCGCGATGCCGGGAGCGGGAAGGGGAGGTCAGGGATGGTGAAGACGGCCCCCTGGTGGGCCAACCAGAACTCGCCTCCTATTCCTGTTCATTTCATGAATTCTGTAATAATAACTATCGGCCCTTGTGCCGAATGCTAACAATTTGTGGTATCAGTATGTTGTTTGATCCCGTTTTCTTTCCTGCCTTTTACAGTACATGCATGTCTGTGCTTGGGGATGCTTTATCTTGTCGCTTCCTATGCTTGGGAATCTTGGCGCGAATGAGGCAATGTGAGATCTCTCCAGGGGCCAAGACGGGACTCAGGGCGAGATCAAAAGATGTGTTATCCGCACTCCCCAGCGCCTTGATCATTTCCCGCCTGAATTTCCCTATAAATAGGTCACTCACCTACCGCATTTATCGCTTTCAATCTTTTTTCTTTCCTTATTACTTTTCTTCTTCTCGCACTCACCCTGCTGCTTTTATTTTTCTTTTGGGCGAGATGTCGGGAGAGGGTGATGGTCGGAACAAGTGCGCCGCTGCATTCGCCGACTACCTCTTTTTGAACTGCAAGCTGTCAAAGGAAGAGTACCACTCGCTTATGAACCTCTACATCACCCCAGGATTTAAGGTGCGACATCCAGCCGACAATGAGGCGATTAACCACTTCTCGCCTTGCGAGCTCATTATCCCCACCGAACACTTCGAAGTCAGACTTTGTCTTTCTATATGGCCTGAGATCCGTCAAGCTCTGTGCTACTTTGGCGTGGTCCCCGCGCAGCTCAACCCAAACTCGATAGCCCTGCTAGTCGCATTCGCCTGCTATATGCGGTCTGAGCGAATGGAATTCAGCCTTCAGGTCTTCCAAAAATTGTTTTATTTTCGTGCCAAGAAGGATGGGATCGCCTTCTTCTCCGGCAATAACCTCAAGGCGAGAGGTCTCGCCAACAAAAACCACCACTGGGTGAAGAAGTTCATCTTCATCTCTAGAGACTTCGATAACCTCCCTCTCTCACCAATTCAGCAAGACGAGTCTACCTATCACCATCCTAGTCTTGATGGCCACGAGTCTAACCTCCATCAGTTCCTTCTCGCGAAAGACTTCGACGTCGTCTTCTTGAGGAGGAACGTTGACACACTTCTGCCGGTTCTCGCCAGGGAAGGTAAGGAATGCATTCGCCATTTTAAGGGATAAACATTTTCTAGAAACTTTCCTTATATCGTTCATGCAGGTGTGCGAGATCTCCCCCTCAATCCTCCATTCGCTAAGAATGTCGCACCTTCGTCCGAATTGGAGCGTGCTGAGAATTCCGCTGAGGCCTACATGAGCTCCTTTGGACAGCAGTCGTAATCTAGCGGCACAAAATGGAAGCTTTTAGTGCCGACATCTCTTCCTCCCGCCAATAAACTACCCACATCTAGCCAGCCGGCCGCCGTCGAGAAGTCAAAAGATGTTGAGAGGCCGAGAGCCGCTGAGAAAACAAAGGTCGCCGAGAAGTCAAAGGTCGTTGATCTAAGCAAGGGCGATGAGATCGTCAATAACTCCCCCGAAACCGGTGTTGGCGGAGTGTTGAAGAGGGAGGGAGTGGTCGGCGAGACCTCGATACAGGGGGAGTCGGGACCTAGGAATCACAGGAACTTCGGCCTGAGTGAAGAGGTGTTGAATGACACGAATGAACCCCTGTTGATGTGGGATCGGAATGCTAACAGGGCCTTTATATACACCTTGCTCCCCTCTTGGCAAATGGGCAAGACGATCTTGCGCAAGGCTTATGCGCTGGCTTTCGGCATGTACAGGCGGGACAGCACCGCCTACTATGACAGGGCGCTGACCAAGTAACTCGCCTATGAGAGCTCGCGGGCTCAATTCCGCTCCCTCGAGGTCATGCACATGACAATGTTCTGTTACATCCACCTCGCACGACAACTTGCGGATGTGAGCGCGGCGTGATCCTCCCTCTACTCAGACGTAGAGAAGCTGAAGGAGGAGCTCGCCACTTCCAAGAGGGATCTCGCTCTGCGAGAGGCTGGAGTGGTAAGTCCTTACTTTTTTGTATATGTGCCAAGTCTTTCTACTCTCGCCATGATCCCTGGTCATTTTGCAGGATGCGGCGACTGTTGACAAGAAGGACGCGTGTATCGGCCACCTAGAGGATGAGAACAGGCGGGTGAGGGCCCAGAAATAGCAGTGGATCGACTTGTTGATCCCTCTTCCCTCGAGCGAGAAGAAGGAGTCCATGATGTACACTTAGCATGAGATTGACCTGATGATGCGGGACCACGCTATCATGGGGGCTAGGCACGCGCTCGAGATGATGAAGCGGGCCGGCTTCCTCAATAGTGATGGAGAGAAGGTGACGGCTGAGATCCTGATGTCGGAACTCTTCCAGCCTGTTCCTAAATCCGTGCGGAGTGCAGACGAGGATTCTGTCAAGAGCGAGAGCTCGGCCTCGCCGCCCTGAAGCTCTCGCCCTTCCCCTTTTTTACTTGTACTTTTCTTTCGGGCCTTGCCCCTTTTTACAATGTAGAAACCTTTAGATGAATGCAATATATTGTTATAAAGAATTCTCGCCTCTTCGTTTCTCTTCGCGATGTCGAGTGATGCGGTACCTCAAAATGTGTTTGATTCGCACTCTCGCTTAGCTCAGGGCCGAAACATCTCGTGACACCTTAGGCTGATGTTTCGCTTAGGATTGGGCTTCGCACCGCTCTCGACCTTTTAGTTCATGAACGTGTAAATTATCGGGCCTGCGAGAGCGAGTTCTAGGCATTTGCCTTTGCTTGTTACCTTCGGAGTGGCGAGATCCACTTGATGAGATCTTCTCGAGGGCTCATTTTCTCTTTGAAGAAAGCCTTGGCCTTTGTGTCTATCTTATTGATGAGACCAGTTGAGGGCTTGTTCTGGAATATTTGTTAACCGAGGATCCAACTTTGGAGAGAGAAAACATCCTTCTGGCAAACTTCCGGGTGCTACCACCGACTCAATCAGCTATATGAAAGCCTAACGGCGGGTGTTGAGCCTCCACCGGACTCTACCTCTAGGGTCATAATGACATCACTTCGAGGATCCCGTCCCTGCCAGCTTGGTGGGAGCCTGGCAGCGGGAGCGTCTCGGGACCTAACCCTAGAGGGAGAAAACATCTTTCTGGCCAACTTCCGGGTGCTACCACCGGCCCAATCAGTGAAATCCTGACGGCGGGTGTTGAGCCTCCATCGTATTCCACCTCTAGGTTCATAATGAGGTCACTTTGAGGATCCCAGCCCTACCATCTTGGTGGGAGCCTGGCAGCGGGTGCGTCTCGGGACCTAACCCTAGAGGGAGAAAACATCTTTCTGGCCAACTTCCGGGTGCTACCACTGGCCCAATCAGCTAGATGAAAGCTTGACGGTGGGTGTTGAGCCTCCACCGGACTCCACCTCTAGGGTCATAATGACGTCATTTCGAGGATCCCGGCCCTGCTAGCATGGTGGTATCCTGGCAGCGGGAGCATCTCGGGACCTAACCCTGGAGGGAGAAAACATCTTTCTGGCCAACTTCCGGGTGCTACCACCGGCCCAATAAGCTAGGTGAAAGCCTGACGGTGAGTGTTGAGCCTCCACCAGACTCCACCTCTAGGTTCATAATGATGTCACTTCGAGGTTCCCGGCCCTGCCAGCTTGGTGGGAGCCTGGCAGCGGGAATGTCTCGGGACCTAACCCTGGAGGGAGTAAACATCTTTCTGGCCAACTTCCGGGTGCTACCACCGGCCTAATCAGCTAGGTGAAAGCTTAACGGTGGGTGTTGAGACTCCACCAGACTCCACCTCTAGTATCATAACGACGTCACTTCGAGGATCCCAACCCTGCCAGCTTGGTGGGAGCTTGGAAGCGGGAGCTTCTCGGGACCTAACCCTTGAGGGAGAGAACATCTTTCTGGCCAACTTCCAATGCAACCACCGGCCCAATCAGCTAGTTGAAATCCTGATGGCGGGTGTTGAGCCTCCACCGGACTCCATCTCTAGGGTCATAACGACGTCACTTTGAGGATCCCGGCCCTGCCAGCTTGGTGGGAGCCTGGAAGCAGGAGCGTCTTGGGACCTAACCTTGGAGGGAGAAAACATCTTTCTGGCCAACTTCTGGGTTCTACAACCGGCCCAATCAGCTAGATGAAAGCCTGACGGCAGGTGTTGAGCCTCCACTGAACTCCACCTCTAGGGTCATAATGACGTCACTTCGAGGATCCTGACCCTGCCAGCTTAGTGGGAGCCTGGCAGCGGGAGCGTCTCGGTACCTAACCCTGGAGGTAGAAAACATCTTTCTATTCTGTCCCTGCCAGCTAAGCAGAAGTCTGGCAGCTAGAGCGCCCCAAGACCCAGCTTTGCTAATAATAAACTCGATCTGCACAAGGGGTATAGCATCTAAGGATTTCATAGATAATGAGGAAGTGAATATAAATATTTTTACGGATAGAAATGCTTTAATTCATCACCACTCCAGGTGTGACTTAGGGTCTCTCCCTCCACATTTTGGAGGCGGTACCCCCCCCCCCCCCGACCTTAGATCCTCCTGGACAATATATGGGCCTTCCCAATTTGGGTTGAGCTTCCCCACTACCGCCGACCTCCTGGCTGCGTCCACCTTCTTTAGGACCAAGTCTCCTTCGATGAACTGTTTGACCCTGACGTGTTTGTCAAAGTACTTGGCCATTCTTCTTTTCACCTATTCTTGCCGAATGGCGGAGAGGTCGCGCAGCTCTTCCACCATGTCAAGGGAGAGCCGCAGCTCCTCCTCATTCTCAGCTCACCATTCTTACCTGCCTTCCTCTTCCTTGACCACCCGAGGAGTCCGGACCTCGAACTCTACGGGAGCACCGCCTCGCATCCATGGGAGAGTTTGAAGGGGGATACTCCTGTGGCTGTGTTAAGCGTGGTCCTAAGGGCCCAAAGAACTGAAGGAATTTTCTTCACCTAGCTACCCTTCAAATTTTCCACCTTCTTCTTGAGGAGATTGACGATGATCTTGTTCGCCGCCTCCACCTGCCCGTTTCTCCTAGGGTGGTGAACCAAAGCAAACCTGAGATCAATCTCGAGTTGCCCACATAAGCATATGAACTCGGCGCTAGCAAAATGAGGCACGTTGTCCGTGATAATGGCCTGGTGAAACCCTTGCCGGCAGATGATCTCCCCCAACACAAAGTTCCTGATGACCTGTGAGGTTGCCTTGGCCAACGCCTTGACTTCTAACCACTTGGAAAAATATTCAATCATGACCAATAAGAACCTCCTCTGCCCGCCAGCCTGGGGGAAGGCCCTACCAGATCTATTCCCCAGATTGCAAAGGGCCAGGGTGCGGTGATGCTTATAAGGCGCTGAGCTGGCTGTAGTTAGAGGGGGGGAAAAATTGGCACTTGCTACACTTCTTTGTGAACTCTGTGGCGTCATGGCTCGGGATCATCCAGAAGTATCCTTGCCTGTTGATCCTTCCTTCCTAGGTTCTACCCCCTGAGTGGCTTCTGCACTCCCCTGAGTGGACTTCCTCCAGGATCTTTTGAACTTCCCTCTCAGCCACACAACGTGCCAGATGCTGTAGAGGGTCTTTCTATACAGGTTCCTGTCACGCATAAGATAGTACGCTGACTTATGCTTGAACTTTTTCCTGTCCATCCCCTCCGGGTACTCTCCGGTGGACAAGAAGGTCTCGAAAGGGTCCATCCACGAGGGGTATTGGTCCACCTCCATCAGCTCGCCTTCCTCGATGGATGGGTGGAACAGGTCAGTGACGGTACCCCCCCACCCAGGGGTCGTGCTTGGCTAACTGATCCACCTGCTCATTTTCCTTCCGCGGGACATGTCGAATGGAGAAGGTCTGAAACATACCGATGACCCCCTTCATCTTTACCAAATATAACTATAGGGTATGCTCCCTCGCCTCAAACTCCCTGTTGATCTTGTAAGCCACTACCATGGAGTCAGTGAGGACCTCCACATCATGCAATCCTAGCTCCCTATCCAGACGGAGCCCCGCGATCACCGCTTCATATTCGGCCTGATTGTTAGTAATAGAGAAATGGATAACTATTGTTTGTTCTATCCTTGTTCCTTGGGGGCTCTCCAAGATCACCCCCACCCCTAGGGAATGCCTCCCTGAAGCGCCATCTACCATCACCTTCCAGGGAATAGGATGAGTGAGTTCCACTTCGAACACATAGTCTGCCAAGAAATCGGTCATTGCTTGGGCCATGATCGAGAGGCGGGGGACAAAGGAGATATTGAACTCGCTCAACTCCACTGACCACTTAGCCAATCTGCCCGAATGCTCCACCCCCTCGAAGATGTTGTGGATGGGGTGGTCAGTCACCACCCGGATCGAGTGTGCTTGGAAGTAAGGTCAGAGCCTCCGGGCCGAGATGACTAGAGAGAAGGCCAGCTTTTCGAAGATGGGATAACATAGCTCAGCCTTCCCCAACACACGGCTCACATAGTATATGGGGAGTTGCTTCTTCCTCTCTTCACAAACCAGGACGGAGCTCAAGTCCTCTGCTCCGACCCCGAGATACAAGCTTAGATCCTCCCCCTCCTTCGTCCCCTGGAGAAGCGGAGCCTGAGTCAACTACTTCTTCAGGGCTTGGAATGACTCCTCACACTCCTTGGTCCACTCAAATTTTTGGCTTCCCTTTAGTGCTTTGAAGAAGGGAGAGCACTTCTCCCCAGCCCAGTAAAGGAACCTGCTCAACCCTTCCAGCTTCCCTGTCAACCGCTGCACCTTTTTAGTATTCCGAGGTGATCCCTGATCCATGATTGCTTGGACCTTATAAGGATTTGGCTCTAGCACCGTGGGGGTGAGAAGGTGGCCCAGGAACTTTCTCCTACTGGCCCCGAAGACACACTTCAGGGGGTTCAGCCTCATCTTGTACTCGCACAAGGTGGTGAAGGTCTCCTCTAGGTCTCGGAGGTGGTAGTCCAAGTCTCGATTCTTGATCATGAGGTCATCTATGTACACCTCCAAGTTCCTCCCCCTCTGCTCTCGGAAGACCCTGACCATCATCTTCTGGTAGATCGCCCCTGCATTCTTCAGCCCAAAGGGCATCATTTTGTAGCAGTAGCACCCATCCCCTGTGATGAAGAAGACATCTTTGACGTCAGAGGGGGGGGTGCATCCTGATCTAGTGATAACCTGAAAGTGCATCCAGAAAAATCATTACAAGAAAACCAACTGCTGAGTCAACCAGCGCGTCGATCCGAGGCAAGGGATAATAGTCCTTGGGGCATGATTTATTAAGCAAAGAAAAATCAACACACATACGCCACCGACCGTCTCCTTTTTTAACCATTACTACATTGGAGACCAAGCCGGGGTATTGTATTTTGGATACAAAGCCAGCCTTGAGGAGCTTGACCATCTCCTCTCTGATGGGATCGACCAATTTGTCTGCGATGTACCTCTTCTTTTGCTGGATAGGGCGAGCCTCCGGGTCCAAGTTGAGGCAGTGGCAGGCAACATCTGCATCAATCCCCGACATCTCTGTGGCGCTCCATGCGAGGATGTCCACGTTCTTTTGGATGCACTCTAGCATCCTCTCCTGGTTGGCCGGGGTCAACCCCCCGCTGATGCGGAACTTCTCCACCCTACCCCCGAGGGTGAGAACCTCCATCTCCACTACCTCCTCCGCAGCCTCCAGCCTAGACTGCTCTCCCCACTCTCCAACGTCCTCCCCACCCGGGGTAGGAACTTCCTCCTCAGCCTCATCCAAGGCCATGACCTCGGTCAGCTCCTGAATTTCATCTGCCATCCCCACCTGGGTGCGGTTCTCCACCTCCATCTCCACTACCTCCTGCTCCGCCTCCTCCATCCTCCGCTCCATCTCCTTGGCCCCCTCCTACCAAGATATGGAGTTCACCGCCATGACGTAGCACTCCCTTGCTATCTTGGGGTATCCTCGGACCCGGACCTGGATCCCCTCGGCGTTGAACTTTAAGCATTGGTGGAAAGACGAGGGGACACAGCGGAAGGCACTGATGAGGGGTCGCCCAAAGATGGCATTGTAGCTACTGGGGGCATCCACGATGAAGAAACTGCAGGTGCAGGACTGCCCCCCCCCCTAGAGTGACATGGAGCCCCACTCCTCCTTCGACCTCCTTCCTCTCACCCGAGAACCCGAACAAGGGTCCATCTGAGGCTAGCACCCTTTTGGCCTCCACCTTCATTGCATCAAATGCCTTCTTGAAGATGACGTTGACCGAGCTCTCATTATCGATGAGGATCCAGGAGATGGTGAAGTTCTTGACCGCTGTCTGGATGACCAGCGCGTCACAGAAGGGGTCCTCATTGTCTGACATATCCTTCCTTGAGAAGGTGATCTTCTCTTTTGGGGGTGTGGTCTGGGAGGTGGAGCCAACGCTCCTGCGGTACATGGTGTGGAGACTTGCCTTTTAGGAAGCCTCTATCCCAACCCCCCATTGATCACTCTGATTTATCCCCGGGCCCCAATATCAGCCTAATACTCACACCTATCCTCCTCTGCCCGAGGCAGGACTTCCTCGATCTGCACTCCCTGGCGGTCTTGCTGCTACTACTCCCTGTTTCCTCTCATCTCGAGGAACTCTGGGCATGTGGCTGTAGCGTGCCCTTCCACCTGATGGAAGTCGCAATAGGGCAGCTCCACCCTAAATTCCCTTCTTCTCCTCTGTACTGCTCTCCTCCTATCCCCCATGGCTATAGCCATAGCCTGGTCCTGGTTGGGAAGAGGTGGTCTCTGGCCTTGCCTCTCACCTGGGGGATAAAACTGTCCCTGGCCTCCCTAGCGGTTATCCCCCCCCCCCATAATGACCTCTCCTTGGCCGTTGATCTTGCCACTCTGGCCTCCACCCTAGCCGATGATTCGGCTCCAGGTGCCCCCCACCTGGGCTGCTACTGTTGTTCCCTCTATCGGGGCTCAGCTCTTCTCTCCTCCTATCCTCTGCCACCTTTTGGTCTCTCTTCCTCCGTGGCCCACCTGGCCAGCTTCCGAGCGAACTCTGGGTTTGAAGCTTCCCCGTCAACTTCCCTTGCTGCCCTCTCTATCAGCTCCTCATAGGAGAGGGGCGGCACCCTCTTCAGCTACATTCGGAAGAAACCCTATTGTAGCCCCAAAGTGAAGGTCATCATCAGGGTATGCCCTGACATCTCTTGGGCCTGGGTCACCTCCTCCTGGAACCGATCCACATAGCTTCCCAGGGTCTCTTTCACCCCCTGCTTGATGTGGAACAGGGACTCCGACTCCTTCCTCCTCTTGGAGGTGGTGAACCTCAACATGAACCCCCAGCGTAGGTCCTCGAAGAAGTAGATAGAATTGGCTGGCAACTGGTGGAACCACTCTCTCGTCTTCTCCTTGAGGGTGATGGTGAAGAGCCTGCACTTGAATCCATCTGACATCTGTCGAATCGAGACCACATCCTCAAACCACTGGACGTACTGGATCGGGTCACCCTTCCCGGCATAGTAAGACATATCTGGCTCCCTGAACCCCTCGTGAACTATGACAGAAGAGACCAGCTCACTGAAGGGGGTGCCTCCCCCTCCTAGGCGAGCTGGGGGTGTAATGACTCCACCCGTTAAATAACATATAATAGAAGGTCTGGTCGGGGCCCCACACTATATGCCACAAACAGACGGCGAGATCACAGGTTAATACCAAAATACCATCGCACCCTAACCAGAGCACTCTAGTGGAAGCTTATTAATTGCAAGAACTCAATCAATGAATGTCCACTACTATATAAATATCACATTTATATAAAATACCAGGAATGTATACAAGTACTCACCGCTCACGGCCTTAAGGCCTTACACATTTCTCTTTACAAAATATGATTTCATACATCGGCACGCGGGCCAGCCACACATGAAATCCAAAACTTCGCACGGCCTTCAAGGGCCTACAAGCAGCAGCAGCATGGGCTTAATCCCGTTCAATCCAAGTCAGCCCGCAACACCTGCATATGGACGTCTACCCCAAGGGTGATAAACAAAGCAACGGTCAGCATTCAGCTGACCAATTATAACGACCCTACCCCTTACCCGGGGAGGTGGTTCCTTCTCTGCATGCAGTACAATCACAATATATATATATATATATCACAATAACATCACAAATGCCGGCCTTCATGCCAGGCGCTTCGTGCACTCAGGGCACGCTTATGGTGTACCGAAAACCTCTAGGTCCCACCACCGATTCGAGGTGCTTAGCTTGTTGGTTGGGTATAAGCCTCCAAACCCCTGTTGAAGACATCACGCACCCACCCCACTCAGAGGCGTTCACCTCACGGCAACTGTGAGAACTATACATCGACCTACGCATGAAGTGCAACACGCCGGGAATGCCAGAAGCCCCCATTTGCAGTGCTACCAATCGACTGCTCACAATGATCTTACACTGAACATGTTGGGTGGTTCATCTCGCCAATCCCACTCATAGGTTCTTAACTTGCTGGCCGTGGACATAAGCCTCCAAACCCCTGTTGAAGACCTCTCGCGCCCATCCACTCAGAGGTATCTGCAATCCATCTCATAACGCAGGCACATAGTGCTGCTTTCCCATCTATCAACCAGCTCGTGTCGAGCATACAACCAAAGGAGCTATACAAAGCTTCCTTACCATAAATCACAAGCATCCTCACACTCTCCGCAAGCTATTCGGTTTATACATGGAGTCTTCTCCTGTTCGCAGCATCACCAATCTAGACTACCCGTCCAGATGGGCTTCACACAGCATGCTTATTCCGTACTACACACTTCCGGATCTAAATGCAAACTCAACCACAAGAATCGCTTACACTTTCCACCTCTTGGTGGAGGATCCCATGCACATGCATAAAGTAGGACTTTACTTGTCCCAGAAGGTGATCGTTACCCTTGACGATCGTTTCGTAGCCATAGAGAAACTAGCCGGATGTCAATCATCGTGACCGCCTTGCCTCCACAACGCTGGCCTCGGATCTCGAGTCAGACCATTGATGCTCCTCCGGCAACTGAAACCCTTCTCCTTCTTCCTCCTCCAAGCTCTCCCTTCTCTCTTCTTAGAAAGAGAATGGCCAAGGCAATAACATGAGAATTACTTCTCAATCCATGGTCTTATCACTGTAGGGAGAAGCTTGGACCACAGGATCCAAATAAAAGTAAATGAACGGCCTTGATCTGCCCCCAAATATCTATTTTGGGATGACACAGCCTGTGACACGCCCGTGTCACAGGCCGTGTTCCCTAAGCGGCTAGGGAACCGACTCAATCCAGACCAGGACATGTTCTAAGATACGCCCATGTCAATCACCTGACACGCCCGTATAATAAGGTACATGCCTGTGTTGAGGGGCATGTCCCTCAATCGACACAGGACCAACTCCCCCAAGAAGGATACGGCTAAGGCACATGCCCGTGTCCTTAGCTGTATGCTAAACACGCCCCTGTGACACGCCCATTTCACAGGCCGTGTTCTACACTCAACGCCACTCAATGCCTCCCAGTTACCAACCCGAGCAAGACATGCCCGTGGACACGCCCGTGTCCCAGGATGTGTCGCCTCTCGATGATCGTCGACTGAATTGTGTCGATAACTCGACATGCAAAGTGAAGGACACGCCCTGGTACATGCCCGTGTCCCAGGCCGAGTGCCTCACTCGAGACACATTCGACGCCCACTCGAGTCCTACTCGAGACCCACTCGAGTACCCATAGCTTGACATGCCCTGGGACACGCCCGTATCCTAGGACGTGTCACCCAGCATGAACTCCAAATCAGGATTTGGGGTGTTACAACCCTCCCCTCCTTATAGAAATTACGTACCAAAATTTAACGCAATATATCCAACAACATAACCATGCCTTTGTTGCAAGTATACATAAAACGATCCGGATTTACTCGCCCCACAGCCTCGCACAAACAAAGTCTTTTTTCAAACAACAATAAAAGGGAAAGTACATTCTTTCTCTATTTCTGCTCAGTCGCGTCCTTCATAATCTTCTTGACAGTCTCTTGTAATTCCAGATTATACAAGCAAGGCTGCTGAACTTCATGAATTGAGCTTTGCGGCTCCTACACTTCGAGAGTGTACACTCGCGGTTGTGCTCGGGATGCAGAGGATTCCGCCACTACCTTGCCCTTTTTCTAATAGGACGCACCAGTCTTTTTCTAACCCTTTAACGGGCCTTTCCAACAATATCGGGAAATATGACCATGTTGTCCACAATTATAACATATACATGTATCCACACGTCTTTGCCCATACGTTGCTCCCGAAGTAACATCGGAAGACGTTTGTTCAGCAGGCATGAACCTCTTCTTGTCCCGTTTCCTAAACTCCGATTGTTCGGACTACGGAACTTTGAACTCTAGCTTTTCCACCGCCAAGTTCTTCTTGTCCTACACCCGTTTTAAGTCCTTCTCCAGCGTACAGGCTGTATCTACCAATGCTTGGAATCCTTGGTTCACCGAACTCGGGAGCGCCAACCTCAGCTCATCTCGGAGTCTCTCATAGAACATATTCGTCTTCTGCGCTTCTTCCGCAAATGTAGACCCCGCATAACGCCCCAGGCTGGTGAACTCATGGAGGTAATCATCAACAATATTCTCACCCTACACCAGACGTTGGAATTCATTCTCCATTGTAATTCGCCACGATACTGGCAAATACTTTGCCCAAAACAATCTGGAGAATTCCTCTATCGAAATCTCCCCCAGGCCTCTGCCTGCCAACTAGTGCATCTCGATTTCATCCCACCAAAGCCTCGCCTCTCCTTCCAGTAGGAAAGTGGCTAACGTGACTTTCTGACCCTCATCAATCCTAATCGTTGTCAGGATTCTCTTCACTCTTGAAAGCCAATCCTCCGCCTGCATTGGGGAATGCACCCCGACAAATGTAGGTGGATGAAAATCCATAAACCACTTTAGTTGCTCGTTAGCTGCTTAATCAATCCGAGCTTAACCACGCTCTTGCCTCGCACCAACCTATACTGGCTCCACTACAGGCCTTTCCTGCCCAATAGGTTGTGTTTGAAACATGGCAAATATCGCCTCCACAACTAAGCGTATGGTTTCCACTGAAGGGGGAGGTGTAGGCACCTTAGCTGGTGCCGCACTCTCATCCGAACGCTGGGGTTCAGACTGCCCAGCTCCACTCCTTATCACCTATACATGAATAAGACATCAATAACCTCCAATCAAAAACGGCAAACATGCCCAATCACTCACATTCGTAGTGGACATTCTTGAGTTCAATTATGTTAAAACGGTTCGCACGTACACGTGCTCGCCACCCCACAAAAGAATTCGACCACGAATTCGAAAGCGGAAGACCGAAACAAGCTGATACCAAAATATAATGACTCCACCCGTTAAATAACAAATAATAGAAGGTCCGGCCGGGGCCCCACATTATATGCCACAAACAGACGGCGAGGTCACAGGTTAATACCAAAATACCATCGCACCCTAACCTAGAGAATTCTAGCGGAAGCTTATTAATTGCAATAACTCAATCAATGAATGTCCACAACAACATAAATATCACATTTATATAAAACACTAGGAATGTATACAAGCACTCCCTGCTCACGGCCTTAAGGCCTTACACGTTTCTCTTTACAAAATATGATTTCATACATCGGCACACAGGCGGCCACACATGAAATCCAAAGAATCTATAACAACTCCACCCGTTAAATAACAAATAATAGAAGGTTCGGTCGGAGCCCCACACTATATGCTACAAACAGACGGTGATGTCACAAGATAATACCATCAACGCATCCTAACACGGAGCATGCTAGCGGAATAGATACACAATTAGTTGAACTCATAGAAGGAATATCCACTAGATATATATAAACCAACGTTATATTCAACCACTCAAACGAGGGGATAGCAAATACTACAGTTTGGCCTTAAGACCTTATATTTCCTCTTTAAACAGTATGGATTATAGACATCGACGCGCAGGCTGGCCATACATGACTAAAATAAAAGACAAAAGCTAGCATTCAAGGGCTAGAAGCAACAGCAAGAGCGGCAACAGCAGCAGCAGGGGCATCAGCCCTTCATTTTCCGCTCGGCTCTCTAGCACCTGCACAGGGACAATCCACCCAGAAGGTGGCAAAAAGTACACGGTCAGCATTCAGCTGACCAATTTATAATAATCCTACCCCTTTCCCGGGATGAGGCATTCCTCCCATGCAGAGCAATACAACAATTGATAGATAATATACATATTGTGCTCTCACGCACAAGCAATCCATCACAACCGTCGGTCACTCGGCCCGACGATCTGTGCTCTCAGGCACACTTTTGGGTACACCGGCGAACCGGGATCAACACCAATGAGCATTTAGTCTTAATGGCGCGCAGGCCTAAGACTCTCATTATGCTACTGACGAAAGCCCAATGTCTTGGCACTTCCTTGTACTGTAAACATAACGTAGGTACAGATCCACCACCCCCGTTGCTCAACTCGTCTTGCCCTCACCAAGCACATTGTACTTACAGCTATAATAAAAGGCGTGGGTCAGCTTCACCTTTCCTGTTCGGCATGAAGCCTTTTAGAGCTCGCAGCTCCCAATCGCCATAACGTCCGTCAAGGACTGGCATCACAATAGCCACACTGTCCAACTAGGACTGGCTTTATCGTCCATCAAGGACTGGCTACATCATAGCCACAGCACAAACAGCACAAGGGCATTTACCTGGAGTTCCAGAATCTAGTACTTCCTGCTACTCCCCTTCACAGGCATAACCCAACGACCCCACTAACTACACGAGTATACGCGGAGTCATCTCCGGTGCGTAAATGCAACATCACCAATCCAGACCAACATGTCCAGATGGGCTTCACACAGCATGCATATCCCGTACTACACTTTTCCGGGTCTATATGCAAACTCAAGCTGGGGATAGAAACTATCACCCACTGGAATCACTCACTTCTTCCACCTTTTGGTGGAGAGGATTCCTTACTCATGCATAAAAGAGGACTTCACATGTCCAATAAGGAAGATTGTTACCCTTGACGATCTCTTGGGAGCCATCGAAAATCTGGCCGGTTGGAAAGCACCGCAACAGCTTTGCCTCCACTAAACTAGCCTCGGATCGCGAATCGGACAGCAGGAGCACCACCAAAGCCTTGCTCTTCTCCTCCTTATCCTTCCTCCAAGCTCTCTCACTTTTCTCTCTTAATAAGAATGAGAGAAGAAGCTACTACTCAGTCTTATCACTGCAGCAAATACCAGGGCCATTGGATCCAAATAGAAATAATTGGATGGCCAAGATCTGCCCAAAATTCAATTTTTTACTTGACACGGCCTGTAACACGCCCGTGTCCCAGGCCGTGTCCCCCAAGCGGTGTACGAACCGACTCAAAATGAACCAGAACACGGGCTCCACATGCCCGTGTCTCAAGGGCAAACACGCCTGTGTCAACTTTGACACGGCCGTGTGATTGGCCATGTCACCTTTCAACACAGACCAAAAAATCCGAGAAGCACACGGCTAAGGGACACGCCCGTGTTCCTGGTCGTGTGTCCAACACGCCCCTGTGACACGCCCGTGTTACAGGCCGTGTTCCACACTCAACGCCACTCAATTCCATTTCTCTCAGCGCCACTCAACGTCATCGATTTTCTCCCGAGAATGACACGCCCTGGGACACGCCCGTGTCCCAGGCCGTGTCGCCTCTCGACGATCAGTACTCGAGAACTCGAGTCGACGTCTCGAGAGAAGGACACGCCCGTGTCCCCGGCCGTGTTCACTGGACACGCCCTGGGACACGCCCGTGTCCCAGGCCGTGTCACCCAGCCCGACTCCATCTTAAGATTTTGGGGTGTTACAATCCTCCCCCCCCCCTTAAGATAATTTTCGTCCCGAAATTTGTACTCAGCAAATAAACAGGAATCCCAAAGCTATAACATTAAAAGAGCTGTTATAACAAAATGTACACGGTCAACAGTTTATACAAAAAGTTCGGGAAACTCAGCTCGCATGGTCTGCTTACGCTCCCATGTTAGCTCCTTTTGGCCACAATTGTCCACCGGACTTTGACCATCCCGATTATCTTGTTCCGCAACTACTTCTCGGCTCGATCCTTGATCCGAATGGGTCTAACCTTCGTCGTTAGCCCATTCTCGACTGATACACGATCATTCGCAACAATCTACGCTGGATCCTTGATGGCTTTGCGAAGTACTGAGATGTGGAAGACATCATGCAATCCACTAAACTCTGCAGAAAGCGCTAGCCGATAAGCAGCTTCCCCGACTCGCTCCACCACATAAAATGGACCAAGGTATCTGGGACTTAGCTTTTTCAACCGCCGAATCCGAGATACGCCTTTGAAGGGTTTCATCTTCAAATAGACCCAATCGCCCACCGCGAACTCAACGTTCCGATGCTTGGCATTGTAGTACTTTGCTTGTCGATCTTGGGCTATCAATAGCCTCTCCCGATAGAGCATATTACCGAGGTAGCTTCTTTGAATTCCTTTCGCCCATGCAGCTTGGATTCGTCTACCTCCTCCCAAGCTAATGGTGTACGACATTTCCGACCATATAGATCCTCAAACGGTGCCATACCGATGCTCGTTTGGTAGCCGTTATTATAGGCAAATTCAACCAAATAAATGTACTCATCCCATTTCTTACCGAAATCTAAGGCACACATACGAAGCATATCTTCCATCGTCCTGTTGGTTCGCTCTGTCTGGCCATCCGTCTGGGGGTGAAAGGCCGTACTGAATGTTAATTTTGTACCCAACATTTGATGAATTAACCTCAATCAGTTTAGGTGAATCACCCATCACGATCACTGAATATGCTCGAGGAACACCATGCAGTCAAACAATCTATTCCACATAGAGTTTAGCCAAGGTTTCCACTGAATCATCTCTCTTGTTTGGAAGTAACTGAGCCACTTTTGTCAACTGGTCTACAATCACCCAAATAGAGTCATGACCGCATTGAGATCTCGGCAACCTGTGCACGAAATCCATTGAAATATCATCAAACTTCCACTCCGGAATCGGTAACGACTTCAGGAAACCACCAGGCTTCTGGCATTCCGCTTTGACAAAAGCACAAGTGTTACATTCTGCCACATAATGTGTTATGTCTTTCTTTCGTCCAGGCCACCAGAACAACTTTTTCATGTCTCTGTACATTTTTGTGCTCCCAGGGTGAATTGAGTACTTGGCAAAATTTGCTTCCTACATCAATTTTCTCTCAACTTCCCTGTACTTGGGACGCACAATCAACCATCTTTTCGCAAGAATCCATCATCCCAGGAGAATTGATCACCAGGAGCATCCTTTGCATAGCGTGGGAGACTTTCATCAAGCTCCGTTGCTCGCCGAACTCTATCTGCAAGGTCATATTGCACCTCCGTCCAGTTCAAGCACGCATCGGCCGTAGCATCCTTGTCAACACAAGATATCTCTAATGCTTCCATCTCCTAGATTAGTCGCACATCATGCCTCTGCAACCAGTTTTCCCGTACTGGCACCCTACGACTCAAAGCATCAGCGACCACATTTCCCTCCCGGGAGTATAGTGAATATCGAAAGTGTAGTCCCCAAGGAACTCCATCCACCTCCGTTGTCGCATATTCAGATCCTTCTGATCTAACAAATACTTTAGGCTCTTGTGATCTGTGTAGATATCTACTTTAACGCCATAAAGATAGTGCCGCCACAACTTTAGCGCAAAGATTACCGCTGCCAACTCTAAAATGTGGATGGGGTAGTTTCATTCATGCACCTTTAGCTGGCGTAAGCCATAAGCAATCACTTTACCAAATTGCAAAATAACGCATTCTAAGCCGCTCCCTGATGCATCACTATAGATCTCGTAGCCGTCTGTACCACATGGCGATGTCAACACAGGCGCTGTGGTCAAAAACTCTTCTGCTCTTCAAACACTCGCGCACACTCCGGTGTCCAAACGAACTTCTTATCTTTTTGCGTCAACGTGGTCAGAGGTAAAGCAATCCGTGAGAAGTTTTCCACAAATCGTCGATAGTAGCCTGCCAGGCCAAGAAAGCTCCTGACTTCGGCCACTGAAGACATCACTGGCCAATCTCATATGGCACTTATCTTTGCCGGATCTACCGCTATGCCCTCTCCACTTACAACATGGCCAGAAAAGCCACTGACGAGAGCCAGAACTCACATTTTGAGAACTTGACATACAGCTTATTCCTCCGCAGGGTATGCAACACCAACCACAAATGGTTTGCATGATCATCTCCAGACTAAGAGTACACAAGAATATCATCAATGAACACAATTACGAATAAATCCAAGTACTCTTGGAATATCCGGTGCATTAGATCCATGAATACTGAAGGCGCATTACATAAGCCAAATGGCATCACCGTGAATTCATAATGACCATAGCGTGTCCAAACGCTGTCTTGGGAATATCGCCTTCCCGAATCCGCAATTGATAATAACCCGATTTCAAATCCAACTTTGAATAGACGGTTGACCCCGCTTGCTGATCAAATAGGTCATCGATCCATGGAATCAGATATTTGTTCTTTTCCGTCAGCTTATTTAATTCGCGATAGTCAATACACAAATGCAAACTACCGTCTTTCTTTTTCACAAATAGAACAGGTGCGCTCCAAGGTGACATACTTGGGCGTATGTATCCCTGCTCAAACAATTCTTGCAATTGGACTTTCAGTTCAGCCATTTCCTTTGGCGCAACGCGATATGGTGAGCGGGCCACAGGTTTTGCACCTGGCACCAACTCAATCATGAAGTCAATCTCCCGCTGGGGCGGTAACCCAGGAAGATCCTTAGGAAACACATCTGTAAACTCCGACACAATCGGAACTTCACTTACACTGTCCTTCTGCTCAACAGCCTGAATAAGCGTGAAAAATAACTTTGCGCCCTTCCGAACAGCACTAATGACTTGGAGTGCAGACAACATGGTCCCGCCTACTCCTCGCATACCAGCGAACTTCATCTCAAGTTCGGTATTCTGGCCCAGTGTTATCTCCTTGGAAGTGCAATCAATCAAGGCACGCTGCTCCGAGAGAAAGTCCATGCCAAAGATCACATCAAACTCTGATAGTGGCAGCACGAATGCTCTCAATCTGAAATCTCGGTTTCCTATATGCACGTCCACATCGCAAGTCCTATCCGCAAGCATGATACAACCATTCGGTAGTAGCACCTTTACACCATCTATCGTCACATGACTCAGAACTCCAACTCGACTTACGAAGTCCTTAGACAGAAAAGAATGCGAAGCACCCATATCAAACAGGGCTCTCGCCGGATTGTTCCAAATCAGGACAAAGCCTGTAGCACACACATCATGCACAAGCTACATACAAAATATGCAATCAATACAACAAGCATTAACTTAACTCGTACCTGTGACGACGTCACTTTGCTTGATAGCCTCCTATTGGCCAAGATTATAGACTCTTGGCTGCTCCTGCGATGCAGAGGAATCAACCACTGCTTTGCCCTTCTCAGCATAAGATGCACCCGTCTTCTTTTCTCCTTTGGTTTGAACAACCCGACAATCACGGGCTAAATGCCCCACTTTGCCACAGTTAAAGCATGCACGAGACTCCGGCCTCGACGTTGCTATTGATGTAACCGTCCCAGAAGTTTGCCCCGAAGGCTTAGACCTCTTGCCCTCTTCTTCTGGTAGTACGATTTGCCAGAGCGGGTGCTTTGAACTCGGGCTTTGCCACAGCCAAGTCCTTCCTGCCTTGCACCCGCTTCATGTCCTTTTCCAGCGTACCTGCCATATCAACAAAAGCCTGAAATCCCTGGTTCACTGAAATAGAAAGTAGGAACCTCAACTCGTCCCGCAATCCTTCATAGAACCGATTTGTTTTTCTTTGTTCATCGGCGAAGATTGTTCCTGCATACCGTCCCAATCTTGTAAAACTCATGTAGGTGCGCATCAACGCTAGACTCTCCTTGCGTTAGCCGCTGGAACTCGTTCTCCATTGCAATGCGTTGTGCCGCTGGAAGATGTTTAGCCAAAAACATACGAGAGAACTCCTCAATCGATTCTTGAGTCAATTGCCTGCCCGCCAAATGGTGTAACTCAACCTCGTCCACCATAATCTCGCCTCTCCTTCTAACAAAAAGGTGGCCAAAGTGACCTTTTGAGTTTCCTCCGTCCTAATAGCCGTCAAAATACGTTTGACTCGCGATAACCAGTCCTCTGCCTGCATTGGGGATCCCAGTCCTGTGAACGTAGGCGGATTGAATCTCATGAATTGCTTCAATTGTCATTCAGCTGCTCGCGGATCCACAGCCTCAACCGGTTCGGGTCGGACACCCACACGATCTGGCACCACTGCCGGCAGCGCCAGCCCGGTCGGCCGAATCATCGCAAATAGGGCCTCAGCAACTAATTGAACAGTTTCCGCAGAGGGAGGAGGTGTTGGCACCTCGGCTAGTGTCGCACTCTCATTAGAGCGATGGGGCTCAGATTGCCCAGCACCACTACGAGTCACATATGGGTGGACAAGACACACATTAGCGACAATATGCAAGCAATGACAACAAAAATAGGAACGCGCAGATTCCACAAACAAGTGTATTTGTATTTTTTAGTGGATATTCCAGAGTTTCTCTAGCGTTACAGCGGTTCGCACAGACAGTGCTCGCCACTCCACAAAATAATTCGACCACGAATTCGAAAGAGGAAGACCGAGACAAGCTGATACGAAATGTAAAGACTCCACCCATTAAATTCATATTATAAAAG